>CM041298.1:1327487-2654974 GCA_023052935.1 Piezodorus guildinii | reverse complement strand
GAATATGATCTTGAGGCTCCAAAATTTCTTCCACGCCTTTCCTATTCTGGATTCTATTTCTTTTGCGTCTCTATTTACAAATGATATTTTTTGTCCAAGATAGTAGGCTTCATTGGAAATTTTCATGTCTGGGAGTTGGTGCTTAATTATTTCCGAAGGCCCGTTGGTCATGATTACAGTCTTCTCAGGGTTCAATATCAGGCCATGGAGAGAGGTCTTTTCTTTCATGTTAATGAACAAAGCTAGCGAAGTAGTGAATAAATATCTTCTTGGACAGTTATTTCAGTACTGGTTACTTTCCACTCTAACCTTGCGGACGGCCTCATTACCCGTCACTTTTGGCTTAAAAATAATTAACTCCTTTAAAACTGCAACTATTTGAGTATCGAGAGCATATCGGAAGGCTTTGACGGTTGAATGAAGCTTCGGTGACCCACATCGGAGGAGTCCAAACAGAAATAGATCCAACCCGCCTACTCGACTTGGAAGACTGTTTGGGTCTCGCTCAAATATATTGCATTCCAAACCTCCCCTATATCATTCTATAATAGTAAACATTATAAATCATGGATAATTAAATTTTATAATCTTGTTCAACATAGCAATAAAATATCTCATGTAGGATATGATAGCAAAACGCTGGGACTGGGATAGCAAGTGGCTCTAGGCTATCAAACATAGTGAGTGGTATAAACCCAGATATAATATATCGTTACGTTTTATATCCCTTCTCCAACTCTAAAACACTCTGGATTATTGCGGTTCTGGGATATAAATTTCCTTGCATTTTTGTTTTCTATATACAAGGCAAGTAGGGTAGCTGAGTGGTAGGGCACTGGAACACTGATCTAGAGGTCTCGGGTTCGAGTCCTGTGATAGAATAATCATATACTATTATAGGGCATACCCAGCCTCTATAAAGTGGGTAATCGATAGATAAAGCACCACCTTGCTGTGACAGAGAGGATGAGACTGTACACGAGTCTTTTTTTTTTTTCTACTCCTAAAACTCCTTTGAAGGCTTCAGGGGGTTTCTCAGGCCAGGAGGTGAGAACGGGGTATAAGTGGCTTTATATTGTATAGCCAGCGCGTTCAAAGCAACGCGCGCTTACCCACTCAGCCACCTCGCCTTCAATTAAAACAGTCTTTAAAATATGGAAATCGGGCATATCCTTTGAAGTAGTAAAATTAGTCCTTTAAAATATACTATAGTAAAATCGTTGATGCCATTTTTGAGAAAATCATGACAAAGATAAGCTAGACTTACCACACACACACACACACACACAGACCGTTTTGTGGAACTCGGTCATTTGGACTCAGCTAATAGATAGATAGATAGATAACTGTTTTTTATTTTTTCTTTCAGCATATTACAACAAAAATATAACATATAAAAACATTAATAGAACTATGGTCTGTTAGACCGTCTAGTCCGGAGCCGACTTGTACAATTTTACACTTTATGTAACAGTAACTATTGTATATACATATACAATACACTACACAATAACAGTAATACAATCTCATTCACTGAGTCTACTATTTCATTGTCAGGCCCGAAACAATAATAATAAACAATTACATATATATAAATATATTACAATTTTTAAATATAAACTCAACTCAGGGGACCCTAGACATACATTTCCGTGGAAAACTCGCATTCAAAAGTTTTCACGATCACAATACTTTCAATTGCTACATATTTCATATACCATATATGGTAAGTAAAAGTAAACAAAATCTAGATTTAATATACAAAGAATCAACTAAATTAAATAGTTTAAACTCAACTATTAATCAAATATTTTCCTTACGTCAAATATTAGAGAAGAAGCTGGAATACAACGGTGTAGTCCATCAACTTTATATAGATTTTAAAAAGGCTTATGATTCCATAGACCGTCAGAAGCTATATAACATCATGATTGAACAGGGAATACCTAGAAAGTTACTAAACCTAGTAGAGATGTGTTTGTCGGAAACATTTCATAAAGTTAGAATCGGTCATAATTACTCCGAGAGATTTGAGGTGCGATCGGGTTTGAAACAGGGTGACTCCCTTTCACCTGTTTTGTTTAATATAGTCTTAGAATATGTTATAGAAAAGGTGATATGTACCGAGAAAGGCTTAAATATGGGTGACAAGATTCCGGTTTTGGGGTATGCCGATGATTTGGTACTACTAGGTGAAGACACGGAAACCATACAACTTAATACAAGTGTGTTAATAAAAACCGGTAAACAAATAGGTCTCGAATTAAATACCGATAAGACGAAATATATGATTCGTTGCAGAAATGGTGGCGATCTTGATGGTATTAATATTTCAGGTCATACTTTTGAACACGTAGAGAAATTCAAGTATTTAGGTTCAATGATAACAAGAAAAAATGAAATCCAGGAAGAAATAAAGTCCCGGTTAAAGGTGGGAAATGCGTGTTATTATTCAGTTTCTAAATTACTTAGCTCGCGGCTTCTGTCTAAAAACTCAAAGGTTAGAATTTATAAAACTGTTATTCTTCCAACGGTTCTTTACGAATGCGAAACGTGGCCGCTTACTTTGAAGGATGAACAACGGCTTAAGGTTTTCGAGAATAAGATACTGCGTAAAATATTTGGTCCTAAGAGAGATGAGGCCACTGGGGAATTTAGGAGGTTGCACAACGTGGAATTGCGGAGTTTGTACCCTGTGAATATAATTGAGTTGATAGCATCGCGGAGACTCAAATGGGCGAGTAAAGTCTTTGGGCTTAGTGAGGAACGGATTCCGAGAAAGTTGGTATTCGCTGAACCGACTCGTAGGCGTCCGAAAGGTAGGCCGAAACGTCGATAGGAGGATTGCATTAAGGCTGATCTCGGGGGCTTGGGCTTGACCGGTGAACATTGGACGAGTCTGTGCAGGCGAAGTTTGGTAGTATCGGCATCGAACCTTCGGGTTCGGTAAGCCTATTATTATTATTATTAAAAAATTTAATAAAAAATTATTATTATATAGATATTTGCGTTTCTTGTAAAATTCCTAGAATGGTTATTCTACTTTTCCTCGCTACATAGATCCATTTTTTTTTTCTACTTTTATATAATCTTTTTTTTTTTTTTTTTTTTTTTTTTTTTTTTTTTTATTGAGAAATATTACAGTTTGTTGCATAATGAACAGTAGTAATAGAGATATAGTACACATTCATACAATATATACAGCCAATAATGATAAAGTCAATTTACATAAAATCGGAAATAAATAAATTCAAATATATACAAAAAAAAAAAGCAACAAGAAACAAATCAAAACAACAACCTGTAGTAGAGATAAATACAAGTTGGGAAATAAATAAAAATCATACAAGCATACATAAATAAAAATCATACAAGCATACACATAAATAATCTAAACATTATTGGTGTCGGCATGGAACCTTGCAGTCCACTACTATATTTTTAAATGTATTTATATTATTCTTGTATTGTCCTAGATGTCATTGTGAAACTAACAATGGGTTTCTTTCTTTTTCAGGTATGTACCCAGAATTCCATTGCTATTGGTGTTTCCAGACGGTAAGAATGATTCCCTTACTTCTTTACCTGTCTGCTAGAGAATGAGACTTCTTCAGGTGAAGAAGACAGGAGTGGAAGAACGGTTGCAAGTGATGGACCGTGAAGCGTACGGTCTAGCTTCGGTGTCAGTAGGTCTGTGGTTCTTATTAATATCACCGCGGTTTGTACAGTGCAGGAAACCGATTTGTGCACATCAAAAACAGTATTTGGGTTCGTCCTACTTCGAAAAATATTGATTGAACAAGGAGTAACTCTCTCCCCACGTCTCACCGTGGAAAATATGACCGATTTAGGTGGACAAAATTCTGAAACTTTGGGGTCCCAGATTACGGGAAAAATATAGAAAACAAATTGTAAAATTAATTAATTTTTTGACACGATTGGCGAGCGCACAGTGGTCAAACATTTATTAGCTAAAATATAAAACTTCCCTACATTTAACGTTTGAATTCCAGAATATGGGAAAATAATAAAAAAAATCTGTTTATGGCTGGGAGTAGCTGAAACCTGCTAATAGATGTATTTTATGTCATTTAGGAAACTCTTCAAATTAAAGATAAAACTTTATAACATATAAAATTTTATAAAACTTTTGATTCGGAGTGTTGTGTCTGAAAAAAATTATGTATCGCCCAAAACCCAAAAAATCGCCAAAATTCTTTGTAATATTTTAAGACTAGAAGTATCGATAAAACAAATCCTTGGGGTAACTTGGGGATTATATAGTTTTTCGTTATTGCATAAGGGCATACATTTACAAATTGCTAAATCAACTCTACAGGTGAGATTGCAATTTATATTCAACAACGAGTTTGGAAATATAATGTTTTACCTGTCTCAGCAATGTCCATTGTTAAATAAAAGCAAAAATACTGCGCTAAACACACCACATGAAGTAAAAGATTTCTTTCTATTTCTGGCTGCGTGTACGATACTATCAGAATCGAAGAAAAAAATACTTCAAATCGAAGATTTGATCAAATGATAGAGTTGATAAATGGAAAAGATTGGACTGACATAAGTTAATTACTCCAGATCTGCTTTCTTCGATAGAATGGTGCCAACAAAAGCATTAAACTATAAGTAAATTTTATTGAAATATATCAATAACTTTCGAAAGTTCATTTATGATTATGGTTTATTATTTTCAATAATGAACCTTCGTAATCGACCAAACCCCCTCCCCTCCTCCTTCAAAATATTCGAATAACGAATAAAAAAGGGATCACTTGTAGCTCGGTGGTTAGCATAACAGCCTCCTATGCCAAAGGTCACGGGTTCAAATCCGCATGTGGTCTTAGGATTTTTTAATGGGAGTAAAAAATCCTTAGTTATGATGCCCTTCGGAGGGGACGTTAAAAGGTGGTCCCGAGCCTGTGCGATGTCAGGTACTCGTTAAAGATCCCTATCCTTATAAAACCTGGATAGGCAAAATTTAGGACTCCCATTGTAGCATCGTCCAATTATCCATAGTAGCATAAAGTGACGTTAAATAAGTAAACAAACATACAAACAACGAATAAAAAAAAAAACCGTTTGTCACCGTCCGCGGCATTTCTCCAAAAATACTGTACCAATTTTTTTTAAAATTCGCCACAAAAATACTAGTCCACGCAACGATGATCCTAACACCTAGACGAGGATATCAGCTGGTTAGTTTTAAAATGGCGACCGATTAAACGTGATTTAATTTTATAACTTTATACATAAACTCACGCTCACGCAGCCATTATGGAAATAAAGAAATACTATAAATTGAAAATAAATTCTATAACCCAGTCTATTTTTGAATATAAAGAAAAAATAGTAGTGTTTTTAACCAAAAAACCTCGAACAATTATATAAAAGAGAAAAAAGAAAAGAAAGAATTGAATATTACTCACTCGCCGCTTTAGGCTGCTTCAACACTTACTAGACAAACGTTCTAATCTTCCTCTGAACTACAAAAGGCTCATCTACATGACTATTATAAGACCAATCTGGACTTACGGAGTAGAGCTTTGGGGCTCTACTAAACCATCGAATTCTTCCCGCATCCAATCCCTACAATCCAAAATCCTTCGTAAAATCCTCAACGCTCCTTACTTCGTCACGAATAAACTTATGCATAAAGACCTTAATGTTCCCTGTGTTACTGATTTGGCCCGGACCAGGTATCAATCCTTTCATGACAAACTCCATTCGCACTCTAACCCACTAGTTTCAATCTTTTCTTTCTCTTCTATTCCGGATAATCCTCCGAGGCGCCTGAAAAGGAAATGGCCCCGGGACCTTCTAGTTTAGAATATTTTTAGAGTGCTTCCAATGGGAAGCTTCTCTACATGTATATCATGTCATTGTATTATATAACACATCACATTTACTTGATGTATTTTCGTTAATACAGTTGTAACTACCAATAAAATGATTTTTAAAAAAATATTACTCATAAATACGCCCAGAACTCAATTATTTTTGAGGATAGAGAAAATTATTTATCTAAATAACTTTCCAAAGTCAATTTATGATTTTGGTTTATTATTTTTAACAATGAACCTTTATAATCGAAAAAAAAAAAAAAAAAAATTACGCCCCTCCCTCGAAATTTGGAGGCTTACGTTTCAAGATGCGTAGAATGCGAATACAAAAAAAAATCAGTTTCTGCTAATTAATTTAAAAAATACCAAATTTTTGCTATTTGTACTGGTGGGTAGCGAATTAAATTGCCTACAAAGTGGAAAGTGGTTCAGAACTAACAGAGATACAGCGTTTTGGAATCAGCAGTAGTGATACACGTATTTCAGTATCCTTTAAATTATTGCTTTTCATATTACTTAATTGCCTATCAACAGCTATATAAACAGTTATACTCTGATATTGTTATTTGGAAATAATAAACCATTGTGTAATAATTTGCAGCGTTTTTTTTTTTTTAATTTTCTGTAATTTTAAAAAATTAAAAAACTATTAATATTAAAAAGCTGTAAACATGAAGATATTTACAATGATCATTAATAAGTTCTTTTGTCCGCCGGGGACTTTAGGGTAGGCGCCACTAGTTACCTGTGAGCGGTGTGTGGATTCACTGTTCTAGTATAGCTTCGTTACAACCTCCTTGCACTGCCGTTTATCTAAAAACGCTCCATGAGTTGTAGATGTAGAAGTTGTGGTTTATTAAAACTTATTTATAACATGGGTTACTCAGCATTTAACAAGACTAAGCCAAGATGGAGCGTCGCGAGTGAAGTGGAACGCAAAATTACTCTCGCAACTTAAACTAAGAAGCTGATATTTAATCTCGTTATTTTTGTGAGACTTTAGGGGGGGGGGCAAATAGAAAAAATATTACGAAGGGAGAGGGACGCCGGGACAGTAAATCCTTTGGAATATTGTGTCCGATGATGCCGAGTCGTTATTCCGAGCCAAATCTCTTCTAATTTTACCACCAGCTCTGCTATTTATACAATTATTCGCCTTCAAATATCTCTCTCCTTTTTAGTAGGTCTTAGCTAAAACCTGTTCTTCGGCACTCACCGTGTAAACAGAACGTCCGAATAGTTTTCAGGCGAAGCGCTGTAGTTTGGAGGAAGGAGTTCGTTCCAAATCACACTTCTCAAAGCAACCGCTCGACGCCAAATGGTACATTCCAAGATCAAGGATTATGTGTTGTTGACATTATTTAATTATTGTAAATTACAACTGTATTGTACAAACACAATGAATAAATATGCAGGATGAAGAAAAGTCCTTAAAATGTCTTGAGAAAGAACTACCCACTGGTAGGCAGTAGTTCCAGAGACCACCTTCTTTTCAATCGCCTCGGAGGGTTGTCAGGAATATC
This sequence comes from Piezodorus guildinii, assembly GCA_023052935.1. Classification (NCBI taxonomy): domain Eukaryota; kingdom Metazoa; phylum Arthropoda; class Insecta; order Hemiptera; family Pentatomidae; genus Piezodorus; species Piezodorus guildinii. The sequence goes on along the minus strand of CM041298.1, from coordinate 2,647,596 downwards.
TAAGAAAGATAGATCACGGACAAGTGGATTTGTGTGGACATAGAAAGAGGTGTATCTATCACGGGCTAGGTTTATGACAAATTGGATATTCAGTTCTTTATGGATTATTGAAATTGAATTTGTGACTAAGTAAGGGACATTCTAGAGCCCCAAAGCTCGATTCCATGTGTCCAAATAGGTCAGATACTATTGATGTAAATAATTTTTTAGTAATAAACTGGAAGTTTTGAACTTTGTCTAGTAAGCGTTGTAGTAATCGGTATCTTCGAGCAGTTTCTTGAAGATAGTTGTTGGCACGGAATTGTCAATTGGCTGGAGTCTGTTACTTTAATTGTGTGTCGTTTTTTACTTTCACAAATATATGTATAGGAAATGAAAGTATTGCGATCGTGACAATTTTCGAATTCGAGTTTTACCGGAAATACACGTTTTCCAAATGACCCAGTCCCCCAAAAAGTCTGTGTATGGTAAGAAATTTCATATTTAATACAACTATACGCCCGAGATATTGCAGCAAATTTTTTATCAAAATCAGTGAGCCAGAAGACCCACTTAATACAATGCATTTTTTTACCTTTTAATAATTTTCTCAAAAACGGCTCTAACCATTTTGATTAACCTCGCTATATCGATGTGAAATTGGACAGGCTTTAATATCATGCAGATTTCATTCTGGTTGAAATAGTCTGACAGGGCTTAAATGCCGATATTTTACATTTTCTTCTTCTAAAGTACCTTTAGAAATGTACATTTCAAAAGATTGACCTTATCATCTTAATTGCATTGATAAAGGACGGTTAAATATACAAGTTGGACGAATTTGATGAGCGACTAAAAGATTAAAGGGCAAAACTATCTTTTTATGAAATTTTTGTTTTTTTAATAATAAGAACAGTTATATAGACGTATAATAATATACCGTTGGAAAGAGAAAGGTTCTTAAAAAAGTATTGTCTGATACACAAAGTTTTAAAATGTAATATAAAGTGACAAATAAACTTATTACTTATTAACAATTGAATATAGTTATATTATTTCTGTGGCGGTCGTGAAAAACTTGATAACTCAAAAATGAGTCAACTCTACGTATTGCTCCCTCAGAACGTCTCCCACGTCGTGTTAAATTGGTTAAAGAAATTTCTTGGTGGAAGAAACTTCAAGTGGAAAGAAAGCTGTATGTTATAACTCTATTTTGGAATTACGTAAAACTTTAAGTCGCTCACCTGCAAAACGAAAGATTTTGACTTAACCATTTATTCACGACCGCCACAAATTTAATCTAAAGCATGTTTTCAACAAAAATGAAAACACTTTTTTTTTTTTTTTGCACGAATTGGCCATCAAGGATCACGTGAATATCATTCTGTCTTCTTCACATCTTTCACCTTCCTTTTTCTCCAATATTCCTTCTTTTTCCTGGACTGTTCCTCCCGCTCTTCCTTTGTCCATTTTTTCCCCTGTTTCTTTGTTTTTCCTGTAAGAACCCCAACGTCTTTCATTTTCTTCCCGAAAAGGTCTCTATCTAAGCTCTATCTCAGTCTATTTTCTTGAATTTTAACCTTCTTATAGCCTAGAACTTTGTCAAAAATCTGTTTGTTCAGCCTCTGATTGTTCTTTCTTACCATATGGCCATCAAACCTCAGTCTCCTAGTTCTGATGACTACTTCTAGGTTTTCCAAATTTCTATATATTTCTTCATTTGATTTTAGCCTGTAGCCCTCTTGTGTTATTTTGGGTCCATGAAGCCTCCTAAGAATTTTTCTCTCAATCTTGAGATATTTCTCAAGACTCGGAAGGCAAACTGTTTCCATACCATACAATATTGTTGGTCTTACCACTATACAGTAGTGCCTTATTTTTGCATTGGAAGATAAAATTTTCTTACTTTACATGCTTCTAGTTGCAAAATACAATCTTTCTAGTTTGGCTAATCTTTCATCTAGGCCTGCTTTATCTATCCCGTTGTTGAATATTATCTCCCCTAGGTATTTGAACTTTTTGGTCACTTTTATTTGTCCATATTTTGTTGCCAAAATTTTCTTGTCATAACTTACATTTGTTGTCATCATCTCCGTCTTTTCGTAGGAAATTTGAAGACCTGTTTTCTCAGCTATTTCTTTTAGGGTGTTTATCTGTTTTATAGCTTCCTCCTCTGTTTCCGCTAGCAGGGCTAGATCATCTGCAAAGGCCAGACACTTTACTCTCACATTGTCTTTTTTTGTTCCAATTACTCCAGAAGATCCTAATTATGTTATCCAGCACAACATTAAACAGAATCGGTGACAGGCCGTCACCTTGCCTAAGCCCTGTGTTTATTAAAAACAACTTTAAATATCTTTCAAATTGAAGTAAGTTTAATAGTTGTTAAATTGATTTTTACTGTCAAAATAAGTGAAAGTTTTGTGTTGCCCACACCATATCCTTTTTTCGATCATTGAGTTTTCATCGAAAAGAAGCTTAAAACTTTCACTCGATAATAACTATCGTTGAATATAAATAATGTTAAACTCGTGATAATCAACAATGAAATTTGCATAGTACGAAACCTCTTCAATATCTGATAATCCAAGCGATACCTTCTAACTGATCCCTACCATCAACATTTCTAACTAATCGCTTCTATTATGAACAAGGCCTTATATTTTGAGTATGACTTTGTTATTATAAATTTCCTTTCCTCACCAGATCCATCAACCCCTTAACGAGGGTAATGCAAATCTATTTGCAGCCACAGCCATCAATATATTTCATAAATAAATAGTTCCCAAGCAGTGCCATCAATATATTTTATAAGTAAATAGTTTCCAAGCAATGCCATCAATATATTTCATAAGTAAATTGTGTATAATTTAGGTCCAATGAATTGGGTCATGAAAATACTGTATATTCCAACAAGTGCAGTAATTTATAAGTTGTTTATAGTTAACTTGGAGTGGTTTCATTTGTTTAAACTTGAGTATTTATGATTTGGAGTTATTTATTTCCGCTCTAACTATGAATGCTCACTAGACAAAACAACTTTACCGCACAACATTTTACATATTCACATATTTACATATTTCGGCCTGTAAAAATTACTTGTACACCTAAATGTATTGTATTGATTTGGTTGTTTCACATGAAATGTCCGTTATTATGGTTTCTGAAATACATAAAGGATTTTACAGGTCTCTGTTGTTTTCTTTCGAATGTTTACATATTTAAAGTAAACAGTTACTAATCCTCTACCTTTGTATTATAAACATTAGCTTCCCAATCAATTATCCACATTTTAGTATACCTCCAAATATGAACATGGAAACACGAGATTTTCGAGTAATATTTTTGAACGAGTTTAAATTCGGCCATTCAGTAGCTGAGACCGCTAGGAATATTTGCAAGGCGTTTGGGGAAGGGAGTGTTAATATTAATTAAGGAGTGGAAAACTTGCCCCGAGGAACTCCGTCCGTAATAGACAAACATGTCCTCAAACATACAGTAGAAGGAAACTCCTACCAAACAGTTAAAGGACTCTCAGCACAACTAAATGCAAGTGCATCTACCGTTTCCAGATATTTAAAGTGTATTGAGAAAGTAAAAAAGCTCGATATATGGGTACCTCATGATCTCACTAAGCGGCACTAAGACCCAATGTTTCAAAACATACCGTGCAAAAATTAAAAGAACTGGGCTACGAAGTTCTCCGTACCCAACATATTATCCCGACTTGTCTCCAACAGATTACCACCTGTTCAGGAATTTAGACAACTTCGTCAAAGGAAAACTTTTTGAAAATGACGATCAAGTGAAAAGTGCGATTTCAGATTTTGTTTCACTTCAATGCTCAGAGTTTTTCAGTTCGGTGATAAAAAAGTTGGTGTCACGTTGAGAAAAATGTGTAGAAAAAGAAGGTAAATACTTGGAATAAAATTATCTTGTTTTCATATCGTATTTTTACTATAAATCCTTTACCTTGAAAACGGACATTTCATGTGACACAACCCAATAAGATAACACTAACAAAACTCACTCTAATAAACACTCTTACTTAATAGACCCTCAGGGAGCTTGTGTGTGGTATCAGAATCGGAGAATACAAATTAATTCCAATTAATCCCTCCAAATAACCTTTACCCTTCTTCTTAAACCTGTGACTTCTTTCCCCAACATTATTCTTTAATAACACTCCGCTTGCCCCACTTATACGGATTCGATACCTAGCGCTCCATCCTGACAAAAGTCTTACTATAATCCTCATACAATTTTTTTAAAAATTTATTTATAGTAATTTAAAACTGTACTAAAGAACACAATAAGTAAATATGAGGAATGAAAAGAAAAGCACTTCACTAACTATTTTAAGGCAATAGGTCCCGAGGCCACCTTCTTTTCAGTCGCCTTGGAGGGTCATCAGGGATATCTAAGGAAGACAAATTACGGTCAAGTGGGTTTGTGTGGGCAGGGAGTTTAGAATGAAAAGAGGACTATGTCTATGTCTGCAACAAATGGGATGTTTAGGTCATTATAGAGGAATTGATTTGTGACAAAATAAGGGGCATTCAGGATTTTGGATTGGATGCGGGAGGAATTAGATGGTTTCGTAGAGCCCCAAAGCTCGATTCCATATGTCCAAATAGGTCTGATAATTCTGATGTAAATGAGTCTTTTGTAATATACTGGAAGTTTTGAACGTTTGTCAAGTAAGTGTTGTAGTAATCAGTATCTTCGAGCAGTTTCTTGTCGTTTCAGTCTTGTGTGAGGATTCCATTTAAGACGTTTGTCAAGATGGAGTCCTAGGTCGGATTTGTTCAACAGGTATGAGTGGCATATTATTAAAGGATACGGTGGGGGAGGAGATCATCGGTTTTCGACGAAGGGTAAAGGTAATTTGGTGGGATTTTTTAGGATTTATTTTAATCCTTCAGTTCTGACAACTAAGGCGTATACAAAATTGAAATGACAAGAAACTGCTTCAACGCTTTCTGGACAAAAGCTGAAGCCTTCCACTTGACTACAAAAGGCTACATCTACATATACATGACAATCATAAAGCCTATATGGACTTACGGAAATTAGCTATGTGCCTCAACTGAACCATAAAATTCTTCCTTGCAATCCAAAATCCTTCGTAAAATCATCAATGCTTAATTAATACGACTTGCTTATGAATGAACTCATCCATAATGACCTTGATATTCTGTATGTCACTGGTTTGGACCGAACCAGGTACCATTCCTTTCATGACAAACTCCATTTGCATTCTAACCCACTACTTTCAATCCTTGTATCCTCCCCCAATCCTGACAATTCTCCGAAGAAAAAAGAAAAAAACGTCTTAATAGAAGATGGTCTCGAGAACTTCTAGTTTAGATCACTAATAATATATACTACGTGAAATAAATATTGAAAGTTATAAAGTACCTGAAAGTTGTGTGAGGCCAGTTTTTATCAAATAAAATATTCTGCATAAATGGATTTTATGAAATCTATTTATATTTTTTTAACCATTTAAAACGCAGTCTGAAACGAGAAGAAACTGGCTGCAGATACCGCTTACTACAACACTTACTAGACAAACGTTCAAAACTCTCTATTTACTACAAAAGACTCATTTACATCACGATTATCCGACCTATTTGGACCTATGGCATTGAGCTATGGGGGTCCACTAAACTATCAAACTCTTCCCGCATCCAATACTTGCAATCAAAAATCCTACGAAAAATCTACTGATAAACTAATAAACTCATCTATAGAGACCTAAATATCCCACTGGTTGCAGACTTGGCCCGCGATAGATACACCTCCTTTAATTCCAAACTACCTGTCCACTCAAACCCGCTTGTCCGTAACTCTCATCTACATCTATTCCCGGTAATCCTCCGAGGCGCCTGAAATGTTTTTGGCCTCGAGACCTGCTCATGAAATAAACTTTGAAGTACTACCACTGGATAGCTTCTTGACATGTCTATTCATGCCTGTTATTGTCATTCAGCCATTTTACTTATTGTATTTGTATATACAGTTGTAAAAAACAATAAAATACATTAGAAAAAAAAAGCAGTGACATCTGGGAACATTCCATTTGCTAATGTGAAAGATCATTAAATCGCCCTCTACGCTAAATATTGAAAAATAAACGATAAAGCAATTAATAAACATAAAAAGTTGACTTTCACGGAAAGCTGTAATGAAAGTGGTCTTGTGGGCACTCGAGGTATTTTTTTTTTACATTCTAACAACTTTCCTGAAACATTCCATTTTAAGAATGCTATCGCTTCATTAATTGAGACCACGTACTGAAGGACATTTCTTACCATATTGATATTTTTACATATTAATTTGTGTACTTATCATTAAGTTTCGTCGTTTTTAAAAATTTTTATTATTTATTTTATTGTTATCTGAATACAGAAAAAATAGGCCATATAAAAACAGCGGTCAATTACCATTGAATATTATTAAAATTTTTAATTATTTATACTTAATTAATTACCGTGTTATACATACATACATAATACATAAATACCTCTATTTATTATTCAAAAGTAGTTCTGATCAATTCTTCAAACTGTTTTCAGTTATTTCTTCTAGATTGACTTATTACATATTTTGTAAATTCACAATATAATTACTATCTACAAGCTAACTACACAATCTAACTACTCAAGGTACGAATTAGATAATATTTTTTTGATGATCAATTATTTGATGAACCCACTCAATTCTTTAGATAATTATCTTTAGTTATAAAAAGAAAAGTATATAGATATAGAAAAGTTTTTTTATTCACTTTAGGTTGTTTTTGTTTTTTGAACGATAGGGAAGCAATTTCTCAAAACAAAAAAAAAAAACAAAAAACTTTTAAAGGTCAATTACCACTTCTATATAGATTTAGGTTAATTTATTTATAGGGCGTTTTAGGTGTATATACCCTCAATTTTATATTTTGGGGTTTTGAACATTTCGAGAGTTTTACTGGACAGTATTCCACGTTTCTATTGGATGAGGTGGGGTCACAGAAGGCCTCGGTGATAATTTATTCGTATGAAGAAGAGAGTAAAATGGGGGTTAGTGCCCTGCGTGGCAGAAGCTCATACCGCAGCACCAGGGAAGAGGTTACCCTGCGAGGTAGGGGGGAACCCGCACCTACCAATAAGCAGAGAGGACTGGTTAGGAAGTTATGTCCCGTGAGGTAGAAGCTCAACAGCAACGGAGAAGATTCTACATAAGTGGACATGGGTAGAAGTCATCCACTCCATCCTATGATGGGGACAAGTGAGAAGCAGGAGAGAGGTAAAAGAAAGAAGTGAAATAAAGATATACTACATTTAGGGCACAAAGACGGATATACCACCTGGTAAAGGCAAATTGAGGAGGCAGTGAGTTGATCTGAAGAGCTGAGCTACTTCTTCCTGTAATGATAAATCAATGTATATTATTCTTCTTGAGAACTTTTCTACCGAACTAGTAAACTAGAATCCTGGCCCTCGCTAAAATTACCTCAAATGGTTTATTTTTCTCATAAATCAGTAACATCAGGGATCACTTGTAGCTGGGTGGCTAGCGTAACAGCCTTCCATGCTAAAGGTCACGGGTTCAAACCCGCAGGTGGTCCTAGGATTTTTAATGGGAGTAAAAAATCCTGAGTTACGCCGTCCTTCGGAGGGGACGTTAAAATGTGGTCCCGAGCCTGTGCGATAACAGGTACTCGTTAAAGATCCCTATCCTAATAAAAACTGGATAGGCAAAATTTAGGACTCCCACTGTAGCATCGTCCGATTAGCCATAGTAGCATAAAGTGACTTTAAATGAATAAACAAACAAACAATCAGTAACATGAACATTGATAATGAACAAGTCACAATATCACAATATAATAAATAGTCTATATCCGGGTTGACTGGAATGGGCACCGCTGGCGCTACCTGTGAGCGAGCGCGTGAAGAATTCGCTACATAAGTAACTGAAAGTAAAAATAGTGGATATAATTAGTTGACCGGTAAGAATTACTAAAAGGAATCAGTCCGGGTGACGGTCGGTGGATGAAACAATTGAGTAGTTTCAACAGTTTATTTTTTGACAACGTTTCGACCCCCATCAGGGCGTTATCATGGAAACTGTTAACCCCACAATCAGGGCCGAAACGTTGGCAAAAAATAAACTGTTTACACTACTCAACTGTTTCATCCACAGACCGCCACCCGGACTAATTCCTTTTAGAAAGTAAAAATATTCACCAAGCTGCCTGATTGGAGGCCAGTGAGTCAAGTCTAGTACTCCAGTCTAGTGCTTCAGGTGAAGCGAAGAATGTACAGTCTCACTGGAAGGAATTAGTCCGGGTAGCCGTCAGTAAATAAAACAACTAAATAGTTGAAACTATTTATTGTTTGCCAACTTCTGCAGGTCCGTATTGTGGGTCATCATGAGGACGTATTGTGGGCGAATGGAAAGGTAGAGGCTCGTTTCGAGTTTTCTTTTTGCCAATCTTTCTTATAATATAATGAATATAATGTTCTTTGTGATAAAATTTATTTACATTGAACAAGGACTGTAATAGTGTAGACAAGTGTTTGGTGTCGACGGGTAGATAATGCAGAGAGGTAGAGAGGTAAGATATCCTTTAATGGTTCCTGCAGGGGAAGGGTTCGAAGTCCTTGGGGAGACCCCGGGGGTCCACGGTGTTGCGAGGGTCCGGGTCGCAGCAGCAGTAGAACTTCTTCCGGGGAGGGTTGTCCCGGATCGCCTGCGCGAACTTCTCCTCGATGTTCACGTTCTTGGTGTTCGCGTACGTGCTGGGAGAGGAGGAAGTAACTGTTAGTAGGATAATGATTAAGGAAGTTAGTACAACTAGTGTCTACACTGTACAAGCTAAAAAAAAATCGGGTGTGTGCAACACACGACTTTCACTTACCTCTGTTTTTAAAATCAATTTTTTTTTTTTTTTAATATTTTTATTGGAATTCACAACTGTATAAAATAAAACAGGTAAATATGCTGAAATGATAAAACACATAAAATAAACATGAAGAGAAACTGCCCATTGGCAGCACTCTTTAGTAGTGAGTCTAAACAAGAAGGTCTCGAGGCCTCGTAGGATTGTCAGAAATTGAATTGGAAGGATTGAAACTAGTGGGAGTGGAGTTTTTTTTTTTTTTGTTTTTTCATGGAAGGAGTGATACCAGGTATGGTCCGAAAATCAATTTAAATAGTTTTTAAGAATTATTAAATACAATCAGAGATAAAAATGAATTGTTAAAGAACTAATTAAATTGAATTTTAATAGAAACATGTGTTATATTAAATAATCTATTTTATTTTTATCTGCAACAATCAGTTAGTTTCATCGCTTTTTTATCACTATTCATTAACTTTTACAATGCCGTGTACTAGATAATATGTTTTATGAAATCTTTAGCTATCCAACGGTGTATTATACATCTATATTACCATTCTTGTGTCAAAAAAAAAAAAAAAAAATATATATATATATATATATATATATATGTTTGCACTGTTTATCAAATTCGTTCAACTTGCATATGTAGCTGTTATTTATCAATAAAATGATATAATATAATAAGATGATGTGTCTAATTTTTTTGAAAACAAAATTAAAGACACTTTAGAGAAAAGAAATTTTAAATATCGGCATTAAGGCCATGTCAGACTATTTCGATTAGAATAAATAGTGTGTGTGGTAAGTCCAGCACCAAGCTAAACGTCCAATAAATCTAAAATTTTATATTTAAGACAACTATACGCCCGAGATGTTACACTAACTTTTTCACTAAAATAAAGTTACCAGAAGAGCCACTTTATACCATGCATTTTGCACCTTTTTTCTCGAAAATGGTTCCGACGATTTTGATTAAACTCGCTATATAGCTGTAAAATTTAATGGGCTTTTACATAATTTAGGTTTCATTCGGATTAAAATAGTCTGAAAGGGCTTAAATGCCGATATTTTAAATTTTCTTTTTCTAAAGTACCTTTAATTTTGTAGATTCTATAAAATTGACCATATATTGCTAAAAAACAGACAAATATATAACTTGCACGAAGTCTATATCCAACTAAAGGAGAAAACTACAAAAATATTTTTTCTTGAAATTTTTATTTTTTGAACTCGAGAACAGTAATACACGAGTACATGTATAATATACCGTTGGATTGCTAATGATTTTAGAAAAAATATTATCTTATACATATTATTGTAAACGTTAACGGAGAGTGATGAAAAGCCGATAAAACAAACTTATTATCGTGGATAATAATATAATAGATTATTTAATAAAACACATGTATCATTTGAAATATAATGTAAATAATTCTTTAACAATTTATTTCTTTTCTAAGTTTGTTTAAAAATTCTTAAATTGATATAAATAATGGGGATAAGTGAAAGTTTTACTCCATTAGTTGGTTATCAAATTCGTTGTTGGAATAATGTCCAAAATTAAATTTAATATTTACGTTTTTATGTAAGGTATGGTTTTCGACATAACCAGGAGCATTAACTGTTGTTCGGAGCAATTTGGATTAGAAGGATTGAATGCGTCTGATGTTAGAATTTTGGTTGTCCACCACAGTTCAAGTCCGTAGGTCCAGATAGATTGCAGTACCGTCTTGTATATTAGCAATTTATTTTCAATAGATATTTTAGAATTTCTGTTGAAAAGTCCGTATAATTAGCCAAATCGTTGATTAAGCTCTTGTCGTTTAATTCAAGTATTCGGGTTCGAAGTGAGATTGTTAAAGATTAAAAAAAAAAAAAAATTGTGTTTATATATATTTATTTATCATAACATGTCAAAGATGATTATTATATTACGTTTTGAGGTACCCTATGCCTCAGCTTCAGATTTTCAAATATTATATTTATTTCCATATTGTATCTCAATATAGGTCAATTACTATTATACATTCTTCATATTAAGTTCATAGATATGAATAATCATTCTACTAAATTCTAACTTTTCACTATCACATATTCATTATTTCAACTTTTTGTTGCTGTGCACTTGCAACTATCATGTATACATGAAAGAATTTTCAAATACAGTTAGAGATAAAAATACGTAAAACTATTAAAGAATTAATTAAATCGAATTTATATAGAAACATGTATACATGATAGTTGCAAGTGCACAGCAACAAAAAGTTGAAATAATGAATATGTGATAGTGAAAAGTTAGGATTTAATAGAATGATTATTCATATCTATGAACTTAATATGAAGAATGTATAATAGTAATTGACCTATATTGAGATACAATATGGAAATAAATATAATATTTGAAAATCTGAAGATGAGGCATAGGGTACCTCGAAACGTAATATAATAATCATCTTTGATATGTTATGATAAATAAATATATATAAACATAATTAGAAGAGAATGTTCCCATTAATATAATCATAACCTAAATTACTCTTCTATAATAGTAATTGATATAAAAAAAAAATGTTTTACTTGTACAGCCATACTAAAATAATGTTTTATTGATTAGACTAGATCTGGTACAGTCATGAATAAAACTTATTGGCCACTTCAGTATTATATAGAGAGTATTCCACGGTGGCAAGTAAAATATATTCGGTTAAAGATATAAATATTAATAATATGGCGGCCTAAAACAGTTTAGTCGCGAGTAGCAGTGATAGGTGAAAGTCGTGATGGGTGCACCACATTTTTTTAATGCGAATTTCTCCTGAAATTGGTCTGAAACATGTTCCTTATCATTTTTTTTCGGTGACACGATTGCCAGGTAGCGAAGGGAGCGGCACCTGGTGAATGCAGGACGAACTAATTGGCCACTTTCGCCAATATTCGATAGCACTTTCATATGATCGATTCCTCAATCATCTGATATCATGTCCGTTCCAACACTCTATTTTAATCTACTCACAAACTTTCGACCGCGTCAGTGGAACTAGATAAGCTACGGAAAAATATCAACTGCCGTAGCTATATATTAAAGGTTAAAAAAAAAATTACTATCTAACAATTCAAATATGGATGCCTTAACTATTTCCTCTCTCATTTACATCCTTTTAGTTTATTTTTACTTTCACTTACTATATATAGTAAAGGAAAGTATTGCGATCTTGAAAATTTTCGAATTCCAGTTTTCAACGGAAATACACATAACCAACTCCCGCAAAAGGTCTGTGTGTGTTGTAACTCCCAGGCGGTAACGGTAAGTCCTATAAAACTGAAATTTCATATTTAATACAAATATACGCCCGAGACGTTACAAATCTTTTTCATCAAAATAAGCTTACCAGAAGAGGCACTTTATACTATGTATTTTGCACCTTTTTTCTATTTTCTCAAAAACGGTTCAGACGATTTTGATTAATAATTATCGATGTAAAATTTAATGGGCTTTAATATCATGTAGTTTTCATTCTGATTAAAATGGTCTGACAGGGCTTAAATGCTGATATTTTACACGTTTTTCCTGTAAAGTACCTTTAATTTCGTAGATTTTATAAAAACAAATATATTATTATGTTACCACCGATGAAAAACACATAAAATATATAAGTTGGACGAATTCGATACCTAACTTTTTTTTTTTAAAATGAAAATTCTTTATTGAGCAATATTACAATCTGTCCAATTTAGGACATTTTTAATAGTGATGAAGTACAACATTCATACTACATTCACACGATATATACTAAACAATAAATTTATATAATAATAATACAATATACATATATACAAAACAAAATCAATAAAATATATACAAAAGTCACTCATACCTATATACAATTCACAATCATACAGCACGTGAGTGGAGAATCTAGCCAATGCTAGAACTCCAATATTAGATATATCTGGTCTCCCTTCAAAACGAATAAATCTTTCGATACCTAACTAAAGGAGAAAACTGAAAAATATATTTTTAATAAAATTTTTTGTTTTTGCCATAAGAACAATAATATACATGCATGACATACCGTTTGAAAGCTAAAGACTATGGAAAAAATATTACCTCATACACAAGCTTTTAAGAGTTAATAAAGAGTGATGAAAAGCCGATAAAACTAACCTATTATTTTAGATAAAAATATAATAGATTTTTTAATAAAACACATGTTTCTATAGAAATTCCATTTAACTAATTATTTAATGGTTTCACTCGGAGTAACGAAGGTAAGTGAAAGTCGTGTATTGCCCGCACCAGATTTTTTTAAATATTAAACCTTTCCATCGACCAAACAAATTAAAAAAATAACCCACCATCGAAATTTGAGGGCTTGCGTTTAAAGATACGTATAACCCAATTAACGAATAATACAAAAATCTGTTTGTCCGCCGTCCGTTCTACGCGGAATGTCTCCAAAACTATCAAAAACTTTTAGGGCATTCAAAGATGATCCTAACACTTAGACGTATCAGCTGGAAATTTTTAAAATGGCGCTCGATTAAAACTGATTTAATTGAATAACTTATTTATCTATTAAGATAGAGAAAAATTGTTATTTAACCAAAAAAACGCGAATAATTATAAAAAAGAAAAGAAAAAAAATTGAAAATTTACACATAAATACGTCCATAACTCAGTTATTTTTGAAGACAATGAAAAATATGTATCTAAAATAGGGCTATTTTGACAGAAAACCTTCACTAGAATCAGAGATATTAAATAAAATGTCTTTTTTTGTCAGAAAACTTCCGATATTTTTATGCGACTCTTGGGGAGCGTTGGCATATAATATTTTGTACAGTCTAATGGTTTAATGGCTAAGGTTTACATAAAAAAAATATTTCAAAATCGTTTCGTTACCCTCTTAGCAATAAATTTCATTACAACAATACCTAAGTATGTATACAGGTATGCCGAGTTTAAGTGGCACAATCCAGTTTCCCGGGGAAAGTATTTCTTGTGAGTTTTTCTATTTCGCACTTTTAATACCAAAAACCCATCCTACATTCTTGACCTACTCATCCCTTCTTCATCGCTACATTCGTTTAATACAAGATCCCAGTCCACTAATCTCTATATTCCTTTTCATCAAACATCAGCCTTTAAAAAATCATTTAGTTTGCGTGCCACATCGTTCTGGAATTCCATACCTACCTCTATACTCAAAGCACCTTCTTTAACATCATTTAAAAGCAAACTGTTCCTTCATCTTCTCAACCACCCATATTCAGATTGATTGTAAACACAACGCTAGAATAGGTGGTCATGTTAAATTTTGAAATGAGGACCACAACAAATATGTAAACAATGTTTTAGATATATATTCATCTTTCTCTTTCTTTCTTCTGTTTTTATCGATGACCTTATTATACCATAAGAAGCACAATAGTAATATATCTTCAGATACACATTTATGATTATATAATTATAAACATATCTGCATACTAAGTAATCGTATTTATCTATTTAACTTTATTTATTTATTTATTGTTTTAAATATATTATATCTTAAGTTTGTATTTCTTTTATGTTTTTGTTTCTGTGCCAGACACAAGTCACAGTTTTGTACTTTTCCGTTATTCTTAAGGGACTGAAGGTCCCAGAATAAATTTAATTTCTTTCTTTCTTTAAGTTTTACCGATGTCGTAAAAAAAAAAAAAAAAAAAAAAAAAAAAAAAAAAAAAAAAAAAAAACTACGCTTGCATTTTTTAGTACGGTCAAAACTTCATGATGGAACGCTATTTAACTATTATTTCAGCATTTTGTCTATCGAATTACTAGAATGTGAGAGAATGACGATAATAAACATATTCCCGAGTGTACTGACTCACATTCCCGATCTAAATATAAACTCTTTTGAACGAAGTCCTCTTGGCCTAGCTACATTTTAGTGACTCATACTTTTCCTAATTGTTCATTCTCTAATTTTGTAATATTAACCGTATTTTTATATAAAATACAGGTAGAATAGTAATAAAAAGTCTTTCAGCAAGTTGAGGCCATCAAATACTTTGATATTGCGAAGAAGCTACCCAGAGTTAGAACTCGAATGTATATCAAAGTTGACGTTTTCGGCTGTTTCAACACTTACTAGACAAACGATCAAACATTCCTCTGAACTACAAAAGCTCATCTACATGACTATTTTAAGACCAATCTGGACTTACGGAATAGAGCTTTGGGCCTCTACTAAACCATCAAATTCTTCCCGCATCCAATCCTTACAATCCAAAATCCTCAACGCTCCTTACTTTGTCCCAAATAAACTCATCCAAACAGACCTTTGTGTTGCCTATGTTTCTGATTGGCCCGGACCAGGTATCAATCCTTTTATGAAAAACTCTATTCTCACTCTAATCCACTAGTTTAAATCCTTTCTTCCTCTACAATTCCTGATAATCCTCCGAGGCACCTGAAAAGGAGGTGGCCCCGGGACCTTCTAGTTTTG
Source organism: Piezodorus guildinii (assembly GCA_023052935.1). Taxonomy (NCBI): domain Eukaryota; kingdom Metazoa; phylum Arthropoda; class Insecta; order Hemiptera; family Pentatomidae; genus Piezodorus; species Piezodorus guildinii. The sequence continues at coordinate 2,632,227 of CM041298.1, read as the reverse complement.
AATATTTTTAGAGTGCTTCCAATGCGAAGATTCTCTACATGTATTTCATGCCGTTGTAATATATAACTATCAAATTTACTTGATGTATTTTTTTAATACAGTTGTAAATATCAGTAAAAATGTTAAAAAATAAAAGAAAAAAGTTAAGTGAAAACTTCTTTAGGTTATGTGATTTTTGGTAAAAACTTTGATTTCAGGGGACGTTCGCGTTACCAGCATGCTTTAGTCTGACGCATGCGCCTAAGTCTATGTATGCCTGTTCGTCCACTATAAATTTGATATCTATATTTATAATATCGGTATTTCAGTATTTTATTGAATTAAATCAGTTGCAAATAAATGAGTACAGACATGTTAGATGAAATATGTCTTAGAACTTACCTCTTATTGTATATAAAGTTAATATTATGAATATCTTAATTCTCTTGACTCTAAAATACCGATATTTTTAAATATTATTGAAACGTTATTTTACATGAAAATTAATAAACGTACAAAACGAAAACATGATAATCATATTGTCTATATTTAAACTGTAGTAAAAGTAAGTTGAAAAGAATATCTGGATCATATTAGCAAAAAAATATGATATTTGAAAATAAAATTAATTTTAATTATAAAGACTTTCATTAAGAACACTTAAACATTCTACAACAAAGTGCATTTTATTACTAATTGAAACCTATCTTTTTAATTTTACTTACCCGTATACTAAATATTGCGATCCTGAAAATATTCCAATTCTAGTTTTCAACGAAAATACATGTTACAGGTTCCCTGGATCCAAATGACCAAGTCCCGCAAAAAGGTGTGCCTGATAAGTCTAGCGCCAAAACAAAAAATTATAGATAACTAAAATTTCACATTTGAGACAATTATACGCTCGAGATGTTACAGCAACGTTTTCTTTAAAATAGACTGACCGAAGATCTACTTTATATTATGAATTTTGCACCTTTTTATAATTTTCTCAAAAACGGCTTTAACGATTTTGATTAAACTCGCTATATGAATGTAAAATTTAACGGGCATTTAATATCATGTAGGTTTCATTCTGATTGAAATAGTCTGACAGAACTTAAATACCGATATTTTAAATTTTATTCCTCTACACTACTTTTAATTTTGTAGATTATATAAAAAAACCATATTATCTTGTTACCACTGATGAAAAACTGATAAATATATAAGTTGAACGAATTTCATAACCGACTAAAAAAATATATAAGGAGAAAAATATAAAAATATTTCTTTAAAATATGCATTTTTTTAATTTTTTAGACACAGGAGTATAATATAGATGTTATACAGTATGTTATATCCAGGAGATGTAAGTTTTACAATAAAATTGGTTTCTACATATCTCTACTGTGTATTAGATTCACTAGCTTACGATATATTTTATGCCAGATAAATTTATGAATTATTTGATTCGTATTCCCTTCACAATCTCTGAAGGTGTACTCTCAACTAGAACGACCACCGAATGCACCTCCGTAATCCCAAAAAGCTGAAATATATATTTTCGCCAGCTCGACTTTTATTCGACTTTAATATTCCGTCTCTTGCTGGTAGCCTGTGCCAAGTAAGCTGTCTCCGTTCTATCTTAAATATGTATTACGCAGGAAGGTGGATGGTCAACTCTATTACGCAATTATTTAATGTTCAATTTTGTATAGTATTAGGGGAGATGGTTAATAAAATTATTCTCTTTATCTCTCTACATAATAATAGGCTTACCGAACCCGAAGGTTCGATGCCGATACCACCAAATTCCGCCTGCACAGACTCGTCCAATGTTCACTGTTCAAGCCCAAGCCAATTTTCTCCGAACCCGTCTTTACCAAGCCCAACAACTTTACTCGCCCATTTGAAAACCTTAAGCCGCCGTTCATCATTCAAAGTAAGCGGCCACGTTTCACATCCGTAAAGGATCGTCGGAAGAATAATAGTTTTATAAATGCTAACCTTCAAATTTTTAGATAGAACCCGCGAGCTAAAAGTAAATTAGCAACAAAATAATAACACGCATTTCCCACCTTAAACCGGGACTTTATTTCTTCCTGGATTTCATTTTTCCTTACTTGAATTTCTCTACTTGTTCAAAAGTATGCCCTGACATATTAATTTCATCAAGATCGCCACCGTTTCTGCTACTAATCATATATTTCGTCTTATCGGCATTCTATTCGAGTCCTATTTCTTTACCGGTTTTTATTAACAAACTTGTATTTAGTTGTATGGTTTCCGTGTCTTCACCTAGCAGTACCAGATCATCGGCATACCCTAAAACCGGAATCTTGTCACCCATATTTAAGCCTTTCTCGGTACACATCACCTTTTCTATAACATATTCTAAAGCTATATAGAAGACTGAAACGACTAGAAACTGCCCGGCTACTTCAGCACTTAATAGAAAAACTCTAAAATTTCCACTTTACTACAAAAGGCTCATTTAGATGACTATCATGAGGGCAATATTGACTTACGGAGTTGAGCTTTGGGTCTTTACTAAACCATCAAATTCTTTCTGCATCAAATCCCTACATTCCCAAATCCTTTGAAAAATCCTCAATGTTCGTTACTTTGTCACGAATAAATTCGTTCGTAAAGACCTTAATGTTCCCTATGTTGTTGACTTGGCCCGAACCAGATAACATTACATTCATGACAAACTCTATTCCCAGTCTAGTTTCAATCCTTGCTTCTTCTACAATCCCTGACAATCCTCCGAGGCGTTTAAAAAGAAGTTCGCCCCAGCACCTTCTAGTTTAGTTTAATTTTCAAATCAGGAGACTATGTAGAAAAATGAGGTGTACTTTTCTTTGTGTTCAAAGTAAATATTAAAAATTTAAAAAATAAGTCTCGTTTATATTTGATACACCCACGTGCATATATATATATATATATATTATAAAGTAGAATGAAGAAAGCTCTCACTGTAGTTTTGAGTCCACCCATTTTTAATAAGAAATCATCGAATCTTCGTTTAAAGGTATCGACAGAGTTTTTCTAACGGATCGATAAGATAATAGTTTTGTAAATTTAAATAATATTAATATTTACACCTTAAATGATCTTATTACTATTAGCAATACCTGGCAGGACCACAAGTCGGGGGCTCCGTCCTGCAGCCAGGATTGTTCTGGCACTCCGTTCTTCGGCAGTCGTCCTGAAGCCCGTTGTGCCGAGCGCAGTCGCACCCGGTCATCAGGAAGCCTCCAGCCAGTTCGTAGGACTTCTTCCTGTTGGCAAGAAAGCAATAGTTTGTTAAATCCTTTTTTATCATAAGCTCGATCGTAAGCATCACATGACGTCGAAAACGAACATTGGCTATTATATTAAGATTTGCGAATTTATGATTATTACTTTATTTTATTTTTCTTTAAACTTGTTTATTCCAAGATAATACAACCTGCCACCTTCTGGAGTTATAAGTATTACAGCTAGAAGAAATCATTCATCTCTATGTACAGTAAACAAAAATAAAATTAATAATTGTAAGAATAATAAAATAAGACAAAACCAAGAAGAAAAATGTAAGCAAAATAATAATAAAAACCTTGATTACATTCATGCCTAATTAAAATATTTACTTACTGTCCCAGAGATCACCGAATCAAACCCTGAGATCAACTATCGGAAGTCGAGGAACAATACCAAGAGATCCCAGCGCTTCTCATTTAGCCGCGTCGCCGGTCTTTATGATGATAGGATTCGTATCTTTCGTATAGGATTCCTGTCCTGTTTTGTAAAGCAGATAATTAAGCATAGAATCCACAGCTTCTTGACCAAAGAAATTTTTCAGGTACAGCACAAGTTAGAACAAGGAACCATCAATGGGATGCCGCACTATCAACATGAGTGGAATCTGACATATTCCACATATTCGGAAGGTAAATATTCAGTGTGTCTGATTTGGCAAGCGAGTTGCCTAGCAGCACAGATGACTAGAAACTTGAAACCAAATAATTATGAGGTCCCGTCTGGGTGCCGGAGCTTTCATCTAGGGATTTTTCACCTGTCCATATCTTCTGGCCTGAGAAACCCCCGTACAGCCTTTAGATCGACGTAGCATAGCACGAGATCATTCGACGTGGTTGAAGCTCGTGTATGGAGGCTTATTTGAAGGTGGTTTATTTATGAAGAAATGAGAAATACCGAGATTCTCTAGAAGACAAAAGGTACTCCTGAAGTTTGAAGATTTAATGCCAGATGAAGATACCACCCTCCTTCCTAACGCAAGAAATTTTACAGCTGCTCTTCAAAACCTGTTTGTGGTGCCTGGAGAATGAAACTCAAATTCAACAGTAAAGGATTACGCAATAACAGCGTATTAGAAAATGTAATGTAATGAAGTTCGCGAAGATTTACCAATACGAAGCTCATTGGATGTTCCAGACCGTTGAGCATGATTGAAACTTGTGAAATCAGACTTCATACAACATACTAAGCCCCCTACTAAGGAAAGGTCTGAATGTGGAACTTGTAAGTCGGTATATTCTAAATATTGCAGATCACAGAGTGGCAACATGTGCAACTCTGTGCATTAGATAGAGTCATATGTGTTTCAATGACATGCCAACGAGGATCTTGAACTTTAGAAGGTTAGAAGGCTTCGTTAGGGAATACCGTGTTGAAATGATGAAGAATACTGTGAGTTAGTAACTGTTTGGGTTTCGAACTGTTCCAAGTACAGAACTGCAGCTGTTGAAAACTTTCTGAGCTTGAAAAACTAATCCGTCGTCAACTTACCATAAAACCACGACATCAGGCACTCGGTGTCGAAAAATCTAAAACGAGATGTCCAGAAAGTGCTACCATAGGCTAGACTGCTTGTCGACTTATGAAATGGACCCTATGCAGCCCAAGATTGCTTACTTCTTCATTGCCACGAGTACAGTCAGAGGTCTTGATTTGGCAATAGATCACCCTGACTATAGTGCTATAGATATTTATAAATTTAAAACACTTTGAATGTAAACTTTAGTGCATAGCCTCTCGTCGCTTAAGCTAAGCACGGTCTCCACGGAATGATTGATTAAAAAATAAAGTAGAGCCCTATACCTCTGAGCTAGCCCAGTAGGTCCGGGGCCGGCGGCGTACGAAGCCATCCCGGTGGGCGGGTTCTGGGAGGCGTACGGGTTGCGGTACTTGCTCGAGCCGACGGGGTAGTACTGCAGCTTAGAGTCGTTCTCGTGGACGTGCTTCCAGTACTCGCTGGTAGGGCGCAGCTCCATCACCGGCACGTTCACTATCGAAGGCGTCTCCACCAGCTGCTTCAGCGGCATCCTGAAGTTCGGGTTCTTCCTGAAACAATGGGTGTATATTTGAATTTAAACGCGGTAATGCGTCAAGAGATATCCATATTGGATAGGCTGACTGTCTCTAAGAGGGTCATGACATGATATCATGACTCATGGGATTAATATATCAGGACATACGTTCGAACACGTAGAGATCTTTAGATCACTTTTTAGACACCGTCTCAGAGTCAACCCTGATGAAGGCCCACATTGTAGGCCGAAACGTCGGCACATAATTAAAATAGCACTTGTTTTAAATGTGTGTTTCTAATTTATGACCGCACCCCCAACCATCTTCCTCATCTAGAGATCTTTAAGTATTTAGGAACAAAAATACAAGAAAAAACAAAATTTGGCCCGAAGATAGATGCCCACTAGGCAGTTTAGAAGGTTGCGGAGATTGTACCCTGTGAATATTATTGAATTGATAGCATCGCGGAGACTCAAATATGCGTGTAAAGCCGTTGGGTTCAGTGAAGAACGAATCCCGCAGTTGGTATTCGAACCGACTGGTAGGCCGAGGCGTCGATGGGAGGATTGTGTTAAGTCTGATCTCGGAGGCTTGGGCTAGAACGATGGTCATTGGACGAATCCGTGTTGGCAGTGTTTGGTGGTATCCACATCCAACCTAGGCCTATCAATATTATTATTATTAATGCATTAAGAACTAACAAGATGTGCAAGAACAAACTACTTGCACATCTGATGGATAACAGATTTTTATAAAATTAAGAAGCGGCTAATCTATACCACTCTAGAGGAAAAGAGGAGCAAAACGTTTGGGATACTGCAAAACACGTGCATACTAACAAATTAATCCCAAATTCTACAAAAAATTTTCCCTGTGCCTTGTATGTTTTGAATCTCACGATATGCAAAGATATAAACATCTTAATATAAATTCTTAAGCCGAGTACACACTACACCTGGGTAGTTCCATTGGCCACTCTCGGGCCGACACTATTACGGAACGACGTCCACACCAAAACGAAGCAAATCGGGCTATTTCTAACTTTTAGTTTAGTTTTAGCATAGTAGGGAGAAATGAATCACAAGGTATAAGCTCCGCAATTCCGCGTTGAGCAACTGCCTAAACTCCAGTGGGCCCATCGATCTTTGGACTAAATTTCGTTTTTTCGTTTAGGTGAAACTTTTATTTAGTTAATGTCGCTTTATCCGCTATGGATATGGTAAAACTTCAATTCAGACTCTAAAAAGATTTTGGATTTGCAGAACTTTAGGAAAGGACGGCAACGATACAGGCAAGCGAATTTATGAAAGATTTAATTTGGACAAAGATTGATGAGGCAAAGCTGAGGTTTGATGCTGACTGACGGGACGTCACCATGCTATATTTTTGTTTTGCGCGTAATAGCGTCGCTAGGCTGGTCCGGGGTCGACTTTCTGGGGGTTGGAATCGGCACGGCCCAGGCCGGCATTTTCCACCACGCTTACCTGCTTTTGATCAAGGTTAACAAGATGATATAGTTAATTATATAGAATCTACATATGTAAACGTACGTCAGAGGAAAAAAAAAATTGTACAAAATGCATGGTATAAAGTGGCTCTTCTGGTTAGCTGATTTTGATGAAAAATTTGCTGTAAAATCTCGGGCATTTAGTTGCCTAGTGATGAAATTTCAAATTCATAGGACTTTTCATTTTTGCGCTAGACTTTATTGGCATACGAGAAGGTGATTGGTTGAAAAGAATTCTCCTCTTGACAAATACAAATAAACCTAACGCCAATACAAAATATGTCGGTCGCCCCAAGACATGGCAGCCAATCGAAATAGATCCAATAACCACAGGAATTTCCATTTCGCTGACCTCATTTTCATAACCTCAAAGAAATTTCAACTTAAAACGAATAAATCTGCAAAAAATTATAAAATCTTGGGTTCTTCTACGTCTTATGGATTTATTATTGTTTGTTTGTTTGTTTATTTATTTAACGTCACTTTATGTTACTATGGCTAATCGGACGATGCTACAGTGGGGGTCCTAAATTTTGTCTGTCCAGGTTTTATTAGGATAGGGATCTTTAACGAGTACCTGAAATCGAACAGGCTCGGGACCACCTTTTAACGTCCCCTCCGAAGGGCGGCGTAACTAAGGATTTTTTACTCCTATTAAAAAATCCTAGCACCACATGCGGGTTTCAACCCGTGACCTTTAGCATGGGAGGCTGTTACGCTAGCCACCCAGCTACAAATGATCCCTACCCTTAAACGCGTATTTCCGTTGAAAACGCGAATTCGAATATTTTTACGATCGCAATACTTCCTTTTACTATATATTTCCTGTAAATTATGTTATATTATTTCATATAAAACATATGTTTCCAACGAGCCTGAATATAATCCTTAAACCTTTTTCAAAGTTTCTTTTCTTTAAAAAATTTAACTTTATTTTAATTTTAACAACCAAACTAAGAGAAAAAAGTCCTGTATTGTCCGTACCAAATTTTTAAAATAGTCACTAACATATTGGAAAATGTTTCCTTCTCCCCGCCTTGATCCACCACTTGGTGTAAGAATAGAATGTTAGCTATTTCAAACATCACGCTCCTACGGATAATGGAAAGAAAACAATGGCTTCTTAGTTCTATTTTAGAGGAGGTAGAGGTAGAAAATGAGGAACGAGAATAAAATATTATTATTTGGATGTGTTGGCCAAATATGCAACGCGTCCAGTTTGAAAGTATATAAAAATCTATTTACAGTCTCGGCGTTCAAAAATAGCTCAAGGGGCGAATCGTAGTTTTCTTTTTTTTATTGTGTTTTAAATATTTATTATTGTTTATTCATTTGACGTCATAATATGCTACTTTCGGGCGATGGAATTTTACCTATAAATACGCCTATAACTCAGTTATTTTTGAGGAAAGTAAAAAATATGTATAGAGCTGTAGAGACAGTAAAGTGCGATAAAAGAAAACAATTGCCTAAAAACAGCTATATAAACTTTTATACCCCTAATATAGTTATTTTGAAATAATAAACCATTGTGTGATTTTCCTTACATAACCATAACCAAGGATATTTTTTTTTTTTTGTTTGTTTTTATTTATTATTTATTTAACGTAGTTATTAGGTTATGGAATTAAGGGTTTGTTCCAACAATAGCATCTGACAAGTAAAAGCCTCTCGGCGCATGCGGGGTTACTAATACTATAGTCGAAAGGAAGGTAAGCCTAACAGCTGGTAGCCGCTGCGTTTACTACTGTCCATCCCCATTTTATACCCATTTGTATAAAAAAAATTACATTTTCGAAACATTTGTTATCACATTTATTTATTTGTTTATTTATTTAACGTCACTTTATGCTGCTTTGGCTAATCGGACGATGCTACAGTGGGAGTTCAAATTTTACTTATCCAGGTTTAATTAAAATTGGGATCTTTAACGGGTGCCTGACATCGCAATGGCGCGGTACCACCTTTTAACGTCCCCTCCGAATGACGCCATAACAAAAGAATTTTTACTCCTATGAAAAAATCCTAGGACCACCTGTGGGTTTGAACTCGTGACCATTGGCATTGGAGGCTGTTCTGTTAACCACCCTGCTACAAGTGGTCCCAAATAATAAGATTGATAAGAAGATAAATCAAAAGAAACACTTGAAATCAAATTGAAACATAAGAAAGAAACGAAACTAGAAGTAAATAACTTCATTTGAGATAATAAATGAATACAAGTATACATCATATAAGAAGATAAATTAAATGTAGCTTGGAAAAAACCAAAAATTTTTAATTATGCCTTCCCATTTCGACTTCCGCCATAAGGGATCTGACAGCCCAGTACCACTCCGATCTGGATAGAGTTTCACCTCTTATGTTTTGTTATCGGGAGCATACTTCTAGATGCACTGCATTCTTTTCACTACTAGCAAGAAAAAGGCAGCAAAGTGGAGACTCTACCACTCCGATCCGATGCAAGTATTTGGCGCGGTAGTCATGGCCAGTAATCATTCGGAACTCTGCAACAGCATCTTTTCTCCTCAAATCTAATGGTATCCGTTCTTCTTCTATAAAGAGTGTTGATCGAACTGAGCCTTTTGGAATCCGTTAGTAGAGCATGATAAGCCCTCTTAACTTTATCTCTAGCTCTACGATAGGAAAAATAACATAAAAACAATAAAATAATAATAATAAATAAATAAATGAAACATAATAGATTGAATATATGCTGACAATAAATGATGGTAAAATACAAACAATAAACCTAGCAGATCCATCTCATAATAATACTTTTGCAGTATTCTGATAGCAGTCAAATTGGGTTATTGGAAATTGCATACTTTAATCATTTTAATATGGGTGGGATTTTAATATGGAAATGTGTTTGAGTTAAAAAATCAAATAATCTTTACCATTGAGGAGGTATTCAATGATTTTTTTATCATTAAATTTTTTTATTAAAATTATTAAGAAAGTCATGAGTTTTCATTCGACCATAATGTCTGTTGAATGTTCATTAAACTTATGAAAAATCTGAGTATTACCAAACCTCTCCCATAGATCCGACGGCAGGCGCCTATTCTCCCAGGGAGAGGAACAGTCATCTTGACCTCGTCTGAACTCTGTGAACGGCTCAAAAAGCAAGAAGAGGACCGATGGCAGAAAATGTGGGGGACGATAGCCAGTTAAGCAAACTGAAGCATATAAAACAAACACTGAAACCCTGGTCCACCTTTAGCCGTAGCAGCCGCAGACAGAAGTCGCACTGACCCGGCTAAGGATAGGACACTCGCAGCCCGTTCCCCGGTGCCAGCATTGTGATGGAACCTTCACCATTCGGCAAATTATTCAAAAATGCCCATATTATTCGTTACACCTGAATAAAATTGGATTAAACCCAAATATTTCAACTGTATTGGGTAATAGAGAGGAAACCATTATATTAGTTTTTGAATTTCTGAAGGAACAATCATTGTTATCTAAATTATAAAGACTATAATCTTAATTAACTATAAATTCCTAGTCAGTTTTTAATTAATTAATTCTTAAGTTTGTTTTTGTTGTTTGTTTTTCTTTTAAGTATTATTATTTATTTTTTAAACTATTCTTTACATAATAGAATTTTTTTTTCTCAATAACTTTACCTAATAGTTCTTTCTTATAAAGGTTAAATACATTTGTAGTATCTAGGATGGAATTAGTGTTTCACTCCTTATAGTCCGGTCAAATTAAACCAAAAAATAAGAGCAAAGCTACATAAATTCCCACCTAGCTGAAAATCACTAAGATTGTTTTAAATATGATTAAAAATAAAATTTGAAAGTTCCCCATCTTTCCTCTGTATGGAAAAAAATTTATTCAAGGTAAAAAAAATGAATTTTTCGCGTATTTCAGCAAAACGGTAAGTTTTATTATAAAAATACCTTATACAAAAATTGTAGATGATAAAATTATCTACAAATAATCTTTCAATACTTTTTTTTCCTAGGAGCCACCGTTTTTGGGATGTAACGATTTAAAAAGTTGTAATCGTCTTAATGTGCACACGTTTCCACGCCACCGATGAGGTAGTGTACTTAGCGCATTTTTTTTAACGTGGTTTCCCCAGTATGCCTATTTTACGGTTCAGGTGTGATCCTGTTTAATTTGAAACTATTGCAAAGTTATGGATATTAGCAGAGATTGAAAAGATAAAAGCAATTTAAGTTTAAAAAAAAAACTAGTTGAGCTTTTCCTGGTTTTAAGAAAATAGTTATTTCAGTTGGAGTTCGAGCATCAAATAATTAAATAACAAGCTTTGCTTTTATCTTTTCAATCTCTACTTATATCCATTATTTTGCAATAGTTTCAAATTAAACACGATCACACCTGACCCGTGAAATAGGCATACTGAGGAAACCACGTTAAAAAAGTACACAATCTCACCGGTGGTGGGGAAACGTGTGCATATTGTGACGATTACAACTTTTTAAATCGTTACATCTCAAAAAAGGTGGCTCCTAGGTAAAAAAATATTGAAAGATTATTTGTTGATACTTATATGATCTACAATTTTTGTATAAGGTATTTTTATAATAAAACTTACCGTTTTGCTGAAATTCGCGAAAAATTCATTTTTTTGACCTTGAATAAAACTTTTTCCATACAAAGGAAAGATAGGAAATTATCAAATTTTATTTTAAATCATATTTTAAACAATCTTACTGAATTTAAGCTAGGTGGGAATTTATGTAACTTCGAATGTTTAAATTGACCGGACTATTAAAACCAAAACAAACAATCTCCCATAGCTTCAAATCTAACCTATACCATCCGAACGATATGAACAACCCCTGGCAGTTTTGAAAATGTGTAGGAAACTGATTTTTCGATTTCTAGTTCAAGACGCGTTGGAACGAAAACAAATTTACCGCGCATGTTCCGTTCATCGAAGATTCCTTGTTGAAACAAACTTCCTCACTAATTTACTATATACGGTGACTCACATGTTGACGTATCCCGGATACTCCAAGATGGGCTTCCGGTCGCTGTTGTTCCTCCTGACGCATGGAGTGTCGTCCATCTGCTCGAGAATGCACCGGATTTGGTTGAGGTAGTTCTGCCTCCGCTCTCCGGTCGCGTGGCAGATTATCTCGTCCTGCTCGATCATCTTCATGTCTCAGTCTTGAAAACTTTTTTTGTCTTTCACAAGAAAATTTTGATTTTGGATTCCGAAACAGAAAGGAATTATGTAGAGATTTGAATAAATGTTGTGAAAAGTTGCGTGTTGTGTGTTGCATGTGTGAAGTTGTGAAACACATGTTTTTGTTTTTTTAGGAATATATCTGTCACAGGAAATCGATAAATATTGATAGTTTGTATCGTATTATGAATAATCGTGATTCGATAAACATTATATTTAGGTCTGTAACCAAAATAAACATGGGAGATATAATTGTATTAATAACAAAACATTAAAACTATAGACATGTATAAAAATTATGAAAGAGCTAAATTTTTAATATAAATACAAGTAATAAAATATAAGCAAACATAAAGCAGCCAAGAGTGGTGATCAGGCCTAGATTAAAGTTAACCGATAGGTTTTTTCCCTAGTTCTCGAAAATACACTTTATAGAGGGTAGGCGTCTTGCAAGGAGGTCTCTCTTGCCCATAAATAAATATTTGTCTGTCACTGCCGGTTGTTAGCCCAAGACTCAGAGAACTGTATAGGGGAAAAAGAACTATACAGGTAAAGTAGGAAAATACTTATATAAATTATGAATAAATCTAGGGAATAAATATAAAGAAAGAAATAATAATAATAATAGGCTTAGCGAACCCGAAAGTTCGACGGCAATACCACCAAACTCTGCCGGCACAGACTCGTCCAATGTTCACTGTTCGAGCCCAAGCCCCCGAGATCAGCCTTAACGCAATTCTCCCATCGACGCTTCGGCCAACCAGTCGGATCAGCGAATACCAACTTTCTCGGAATCCGTTCCTCACCGAGCCCGACAACTTTGCTCGTCCATTTCAGTTCCGCGATGCTATAAACTCAATTATATTCAAAGGACTCAAGCTCCAACATTCCGCGTTGTGCAACCTTCTAAACTCCCCGATGGCCTCATCTCTCTTCGGACCAAATATTTTACGCCGTACCTTATTTTCGAAAACCTTAAGCCGTTGTTCATCCTTCAATGTAAGCGGCCACGTTTCATATCAGTAAAGAACCGTCGAAAAAATAATAGTTTTATAAATTCTAAACTATAAGTTTTTAGGCAGATGCCGCAAGATAAGTTATTTAACAACTGAATAATAACACGCATTTCCCACATTTAACTGGGACTTTAATTTTTCCTGGATTTCATTTTTTCTTGTCATCATTTAACCTAAATACTTAAATTTCTCTATGTGTTCAAAAGTATGCCCTGATATATCAATATCACTAAGATCGCCACCGTTTCTGCTACTTATCATATATTTCGTCTTATCGGTATTTAATTCGAGTCCTATTTCTTTAATAACACACTTGTATTTAGTTGTATGGTTTCCTTGTCTTCACCTAGCAGTACCAAATCATCGGCATACCCCAGAACCGGAATTTTATCACCCAGATTTAAACCTTTCTCTGTACACCTCACCTTTTCTATGACATTAAGAAAGAAAGAAAGAAATAGAAAAATACATTTCATTAACAATAAAAATAGTAGTTAAAATAATGAAAGAATGTAATAAAAAAATTGATTGAACATGTGGACTTAGTACATAAGTTATAGAATCATTCAACACAATAATTCTGAACAATAGAGGTTAGGGAAGTTCAGCACAGTATGGTTTTTCCGTTCCAAATCCGAAAACGCCCGTGATGGTAGCATAATTAAAAGCAAGATGATATATTAATGTTGGGTCCGAACCTATTATTACATATGATACTGATTCATATGTTCGGACAGGTTTTCGTTTATATCAACAAACAAATGAGCACCTATTAGGTTCTTTCCTACAGGACTATCTGGTCGCCAGAGGATCTGAAGTACTGTTTTTCCTTCCCCTTTGGCATGCTTTGACGGTGCACTGCTGATTGTTTGTGGCGTTTTATACTAGAAGCGATTTGCTATAGGATTAATTATTGACAAATCCTATATCCTTCCACGGTGGATAAGATTGCGAAGATCCCCGCTTTGATAACCGTATCCTTGGTTAAAATCGCCAACGATGCTAAAATTATTCGAAAACCTTGGTTCGCGGAAACAAATTTTAGCAAAAACGTGGTAAAAACATATATTAGATTAAGGACAAATCACGGGATCTGCAACACTTACCTTCATAAAATAGGCGTATCAGAATCTCCGCAATGTGACAAATGTGGTGATAGGGAGACCCTAAAACACATATTATTGGTGTGCCCGGCATACAAAACTCAAAGAGAAAAGATGATTTTTGAAATAAATAATAATCAGAATATTAGTTATGAAAATTTATTAAAATTTACGAACAATAAAAAAATTTTCAGTATAAATAAATATTTACAATCGATTAACAAAAGAATTTGATAATTGTAATAGTTCAGTAATTGGTAATTGTAATTTGGTAATTTTTATTGGTAGTTGTAATTTGGTGATTGTAATAGTTTTCACTAATAAGACATAATATATAAAATGGCTGTATGGTGTATGCCAATGCCATCCATTCATGGAAAAAAAAAAAAAAAAAAAAAAAAAAAAAAAAGTAGGGGTGGGCATAATCGAATGACGATTATTGGATCATTCGATTATTACAATCATTCGGATTAATCGATTATCGGATTAATGGGTTTGGATAAGCGAATGATCATTCTTTTTTTCTCATCACAAAAATTGTCATCATCGAAGTCCGATCATCCGATTATGACGATCATTCTATTATGCCCACCCCTAGTTCTAAGAACAACTAAACATTTGTTACTGTATTCAAGAATAAAATCTATTTTTATTATCTACTGTTGTGCAGCTCTCCAACATCAGCACCTTCTTTTCCAAGCTGAAGATGCCCTTCGTTACCTCCCTCAGAGACCAGAATTTTTTCCATCCATTGCTGATTCTACTGTGTATCTCGTTTTTTCCACGACTATTTAAAGAAGAGGTGTCCAAAATAAACCAATTTTTCTACGTACTGTAGAGATACTCCGCTGAATGCTATCTCTTCTGGGTAAGGAGATACTCAATAATTTTCTTCCTCTCTCCAGCCTTGTGTGGAATCAGAACAACGTCATCAGCAAACCTTAAATTACTTAGCTTAGTTCCATCCTTTGTCAAGTAAGGCAATAAATGAAGTTAGATTGGTAAATGCAATACAAGAGAATGGTTTTCAACAATTTATTCACATATAATTTAGCTTTCCGAACTATCCTGAACCTCCCTCAGACCGAAGAGGGCTGCAGCTTCTGGTGCTTGCCGGGACAGCAGACACAGTCCCTCTTGGGGCAGGGCAGCGGCGCGGGCTGGCCGGCCTTCGCTCCGGTAGGAAGTGCCCAGGGTGGCGAGGCGTGGACGCTCTCCGCGGGCGGCACGTCGATGTAGACCACGTTGTAGGAGCTGCTCTGGGTCTTCAGCATCTTCCTGTACTCCGAGGTCGGTCTCAGCTCCAGCAGCGGCACGTGGGTGATCAGCGGCACGGAGTCCGGGTCCTCCTGGTATCGCGGCTGCTTCCTGTCTGCAAAACAACAAGGGTTTAATTGATAGATATATTTGCAATAATAATGTAGAGAGGAGTTAGTTTGAGAGATGCCTATTCAATCAGATAATAATGATGAGAGAAAGACAGATGTCAGTGCCCTTTGAAGTAGAAGCCTAACGGTACACTAGGGTATTCTCCATAATCGCAAGCCACAGAACTATTGAGCCACCCTGCTAGCAAGTTATTCGCCCTCGCTCTAATCCAAGGAATGGAATGTCCAGAATGGTAGAAGCTTTCAGTTTCGGATAGGGCACTCCATAGGACTGTAAGCATAAAGGGTCAGACCCCCGCCAATGGCGGAGATAGAGAGAGGAAAAGTAGAAAAGGCAATTGATGGGTAACAAAGAAAGATTAACCATAATCAGGAATGCAAGGCAGAGATATCGTGGCCTAGGGAGCCCCATGGTAATCTGATTACTGGGACTGATTTCTAGAGAAGTGATGCCACCATATTTACAAGTATACTTAATCCTGAGACCTACTGTTCTCTTCTGAGTCTTGGTCAATGTACCTGTTATGGTTCATTTATTATTATAAGACAGTATACATACTGGTTTTTGTATAATGCTCAACAGTTATAAAATAACATTATTATTAAATATAAAATCTTATTACGTCAGGTATTTAAACAAAATAATTTTTGCAATAGTTTTATTATCATAGTAAATATATAATGTTATGTTGCCAAATATGCGTATTTAGACGACTTATTAAAAAAACTAAAATTTAGTTATTAAAAAAAAAAAAAGCTGCATATTATTACACAATGGTTTATTATTTTCAAATTAACTGTATTAGGGTATAAATGCTTATAAATAGATTGTTAATTTATAAATCAGATAGCCAATTAAGTAATATGAAAAGCAATACATATTTCAAAGGAAAATAGTATATCACCACTGCTAATTTCAAAATGCTATATTTCTGCTAGTTCTTAACCAATTTCAATCATTCTACTTACTTTCACTTAATATATATAGTAAGGGAAAGTATTGCGATCGTGAAAATTTTCGAATTCCAGTTTTCAACGGAAATACACGTTTTAGGGTCCCCTGAGTCCAAATAACCAAGTCCCGCAAAAAGGTCTGTGTGTGTGTGGTAACTCCCGGACGGAAACGAAAGTGTCTATGAAACTGGAATATTATATTGAAGACAAATATACGCCCGAGACGTTAAAAAACCTTTTTCATCAAAATGAGATTAACAGAAGAGCCTCTTTATACCATGCATTTTGCAGCTTTTTTCGATTTTGATTAAACTTGCTATATCGATGTAAAATTTAATAGGCTTTAACATTTTGTAGGTTTTATTCTGATAAAAATAGTCTGACAGGGCTTAAATGCCGATTGTTTAAATTTTCTTCTTCTAAAGTACCTTTAATTTTGTATATTTTATGAAAATAACCATATTATCTAGTTAGAATTAATATATAACAGCTAAATATGCATGTTGGGCTAATTGATTGATTGAAAATCAACTAAAGGAGAAAACTAAAAAAGTATTTTTTAATGCAATTTTACGTTTTAAAACATAAGAGCAGTAAGTAATATACATGTATGATATACCGTTGGAAAGCTAAAGATTTTAGAAAAATTATCATCTCATACACAAGCTTTTAAAAGTTAATAGAGAGAACTATAACACAATATAACACCTTATTTCAAACTCTTTAACAGGAACTCACTTATCAGTATCAAAGCTGTTCTATTATACTAGGAATTATTTCGATTCGTATCCTGTTAAAAGGAGAATCGAGTCAAAAATGGAGGCTCTCTTCCATTTTGAACCGTATCCTGGTTACAATAAATGTCAATTGTTAAGAATCCTTTCAACTAGAATGGCGACTTTAACTTAGAATGAAAAAAAAACAAAAATTAAAACAGTCCTTAAAATATGAAAATCGGGCATATCCTTTGATATAGTAAATTAGTCCTTTTCGGGCGTACTGATTATTAAATAAACAAAACTGATTATTTTAGATAATAACTAGCTGTAACCCGCGGTTTTGCTCGCGAATATTTAATTTTGTCATTATTTGGATTTGAATAAATGCGTTTAATATTAAAACGCATATGATAGAACAGCTTTTATTTTTTTTCTTACTGGTGTGTTTTCTTGGTGGCTGCACCCTCAACCAACTTCCTTACCATATAGTCAAAACGGTCAACAACTACTCCATTATTATAAGACGTATACATTTTAAAGAAATATAAATATTATATTTTTAACAATTCCATTTATCAAAGTTGTTTTCGATTGAGAAAATATTCCCATTCTTTGGATCAATGTATATCAATCACATTTATGTTGCAAACGAGACTATATACTACGATTACGTTACAGCTAAAATATATCGAGTAATTTTGGGTATGCCTACTTCTACTGGATCGCTATTGTAAGACACAAATAAATTGTTTTTAATTATTTTCAATTTCAATAGAAACATGTGTTTTATTGAATAATTTATTACAATTTGGACGACGACAATCAGTTAGTTTTATCGGCTTTTCATCACTCTCCATTAACCTTTAAAATTCAATATATTAGATAATATTTGTCTAAAATCTTTAGCTATTCAACAGTATATTATACATCTATATTACTATTTTTGTGTTCAAAAACACAAAAATTGCATAAAAAAAATGTCTGCACTTTTCTCCTTTAGTTGTTTATCAAATTCGCCCAACTTATCAATGCTAATAAGATTTTTGGATTTTTTTTTAATCTATAAAATTAAAGGTACTTTAGAATAAGAAAATTTTAAGCCATTTCAGGCTATTTTAATTAGAATGTAACCTTCATTATATTAAATCCCATCAAATTTTATATCGATATATAGTTTTTAATCAAAATCGTTAGAGCCGTTGTTTGCGAAATGCATGGTATAAAGTAGACCTTTCGGTCTGCTGATTTTGATTAAAAAGATTCTGCAATATCCCGGACGTATAGTTATCTTCATTATAAAATTTTAGTTTTATAGAAATTTTCGTTTTCGCCCAGGAGTTATATACACACACACACGCACACACACACAAAACACACACACAACTTTTTGCAGTACTTGGTCATTTGGACTCAGGAATTTCAGGAGACGTTTATTTCCGTCGAAAACTGGAATTCGAAAATTTTCACGATCTCAATACTTTCCGAAAGTAATAAAATGGCTACTTATTAGACTAAAGTTAGAATTATTGTTGATGAGTAAAGTGATTTAAAAAAACTTAATCTATTACCACTTTAGCGTGGTGCTAATAATTTAACAATGTACACATTTTCACACAAAACAAATATTTATTTAATACAATGTGGATAACCTTTTTATAGATTTTTTTAATAAATAAAAATCAACCATATGTTTTTATCAATTGATAACAATTAAAAAAATATATCGTTCTGAGGAAGGTAATAGTTGGTTTTCCAATGCGCCTAAAATAAATTTATAATTAGAAAAATTTAAGAAAAATAATGAATAATTAAACTGAAAACACTTATTGAAAATTTGGAGAAATTAAATTTATATAAAAATCATTGCTATATGACATTGGCAAACCAACTTTACATAACCTCTTTGGCGTCATGTGACACCGCTGCTACACTATAATTAATCTAATATAACTATAAATATCTTGTTTCTAATATCGAGACACATTGAAAAAATAGAACAAAAACTACACTTCTTTATCTTTGTTTGCGGTTTAGCGAATTCAATTTGATAAATAAAATAAGTTAAATTAAAATTGCTACAAATTACGAAAGATGTTGACAGTGACTATGTTGAATGAGGTTATATAAAAGAAATACAGGTGAATAGCAATGAGCTACTCTGTTTATGATAAATAAAAGATTATTATTTCATGTCCGATATCAATTTTATTGGCGCCATGTTACAATTACATACCAGTACCAAGTAGCCACATCCAAATTATTCAGTAACATCGTTTCGTTTTATCTTTTTAAAATAACCATTGTATCTTATCATAACTCCTTTGCAACTTAGATCCGTATTTTCTTCAATTACGGGGGAAGCCTTCCTTCAGAAAAAAACGTATATTTTTTAAGATCCTGTAATAAGCCCTTTTATGTTTTGTTTTTTTAAACGAAAGATTAATACTTTGAATTTTTTAAAAAACTAATAATAATTGACATAGACACTATCAACACACACTTATTATTTGAATTAATAATTACATATGCAAATATATGGTAAGGTTACTGGGAACAGTGTTGCCACAGTTAAACAAATTTTGTTTTACGTTTTAGAAAATATATTTTTCAACCATTTAGAATAGTAATAAAAACTATCCTATCATTTAAGTTGGACCAAATAACAGATACTTACGAAGTTTGATCAAAGTCGGTTCAGCAATTTCAGAGTTTATCGCGAACAAGCATTGTGACACGAGATTTTTATATATATAGATATGATAGATTTTTTAATAAAACACATGTTTCTATAAAAATTTAATTTAATTAATTCTTTAATAGTTTCACGTATTTTTATCTTAAACTGTATTTGAAAATTCTTTCATTGATTTTAAAAATGGAGTGGAGGTAAGTGAAAGTCGTATGTTGCCCGCACCAGATATTTTCATTTTGTAGATAATTTTATTCTTAATAAAATAGCACTATACTTTGGTATTTATTTATTTAATAATTAGGAGAAACGGATTTTATTTTTATTCGTTATTTGGGTTCTTGTAACGTAAGTCGTCTAATTTTGAAGCGGGGTATTTTTTTTTTCGGTCGATTACCAAGGTACATTATTGAAAACTATGAACAGAAATTTTATCAATAATAAGACCAAAAAGACAAGAAACTGCTCGCCGCTTTCGGTTACTTCAATACTTACTGGACAGACGCTTTAACCTTGCACTTAACTACAAAAGGCTCATCTACATTACTATTATAAGACCAATCTGGACTTACGGAGTAGAACTTTAGGGCTCTACTAAACCATCAAATTCTTACCTTATTCAATCCTTACAATCCAAAATCCTCAATGCTCCTCACTTTGTCACGAAAAAACTCACCCATAAAGACCTTAATGTTCCCTATGTTGCTGACTTAGTACCGAACCGGGTACCACTCCTTACATGACATACTCCATTTCCTTTCTGATACACTAGTTTTTTTCATAGCTTCCTCATCGAATCTCAAAGGAAGATGTCACCGAAACCTTCTGAAGTAGAATATTTTTGGAGTATTACTAAAGGATTGGTTTCTCTATAAGTGTATCAGGCCTATATTTTAGATTGTACTGGCATTAACTAGATGTATGTTCTAATACAGTTGTAAATTTCAATAATATATTATATAATAATAATAATAGGCTTACCGAACCCGAAAGTTCGATGCCGATACCACCAAATTCCGCCTACACAGACTCGTCCAATGTTCACCGTTCAAGCCCAAGCTCCCGAGATCAGCCTTAACACAATCCTCCCATCGACGCTTCGGCCTACCTTTCGGACGCCTAGCAGTCGATTCAGCGAATACCAACTTTCTCGGAATCCGTTCCTCCGTTGTTGTGTAACCTTCTTAACTCCCCAGTGGCCTCATCTCTCTTCGGACCAAATATTTTGCGCAGTACCTTATTTTAGAAAACCTTAAGCCGTTGTTCATCCTTCAAAGTAAGCGGCCACGTTTCATATCCGTAAAGAACTGTCGGAAGAATAATAGTTTTATTAATTCTAACCTTAAAGTTTTTAGACAGAAGCCGCGAGCTAAGTAATTTAGCAACTGAATAATAACACGCATTTCCCACCTTTAATCAGGACTTTATTTCTTCCTGGATTTCATTTTTTCTTGTTATCATCGAACCTAATATATAACAATAATATATTATATTAAAAAAAATGCATACATATATATGTGTGTGTGTGTGTGTGTGTGTTATGGAACGAATTAGGTCGGATTTCACTATAAGAAGACGGATCCTTTTATTAAATTATATTTGTTTATGACGTATATTATTATATTAGTTTTCGAAAGTGGCCGTACAAAAAAACAGCCATCAACGTGTTAACATTTTACTACCAAGCATAAATCAAGTTTATTAAGCACATGATACATAAAATATTTAGAAGCCATTAAAGGTTATCACTTTCAAAAGTTATAACCTTTCTTTCTTACTTTCACTTACATATAGCTGAAATATATAGGGAGGGAGAGTGTATTATGGTAGTGAAAATTATAGAATTCGAGTTTGAACGGAAATACACCTTTCAGGGTTCCCTGAGTCTAAACGTAGAACTGAAATTTCATATTTTAGAATAGTATATATATACAAAATCGGCGAACCAAAAAAGTCACTTTATAATATGCTATTTATTTGTACATTTTAATTTTATTTATTTATTTATTTAACTTCACTTTATGCTACTATGGCTAATCGGACGATGCTACAGTGGGAGTCCTAAATTTTGTCTATCTAGGTTTTATTAGGATAGGGATCTTTAACGAGTACCAGACATCGCACAGGCTCAGGACCACCTTATAACGTCCCCTCCGAAGGACGGCATAGCTAAGGATTTTTTACTCCCATTAAAAAATCCTAGGACCACCTGCGGGTTTGAACCCGTGACCTTTGGCATAGAAGGCTGTTATGCTATCCACCCAACAAGTGATCCCTTTCTACATTTTTACCACATAACAAGTTACATATTTATGTTTTGGATAATTCTTATCTATTTTTAGGTTATTTAATAGAGAATTTAATCAAGGTTTCGAGAAAATCCTAAAACGGTGATGCAAAATGAACGGTACAAATAAAATTTCGTTCTGCCGATTATTGTGAAAAATGTGGTGTAAGATCTTGGGAGTACAGTCCTCTCAAATATGAAATGTTAGTTTCGTACGACTTATCGTTTTCATTGTAGTCATTTCGTGTGACTTATTTGAATTCGCGGGATCCTAAACCCTGTACTTCCGTTGAAAACTATAATTTGAAAATTTTCGAGATCGCAATGCTTTCCCTTCGTGTATATTTCATACATAGAACCATGAAAGAGATAAGGATATGTGATATTTTTTAATAGCTTTACATCATGCCGTTATGTAATTTTATTTTTTATTTTAACGTCACTTTATGCTACTGTGGCTAATCAGATGATGCTAAAGTGGGAGTCCTAATTTTTGTCTCTCCAGGTTTAATTAGGATAGGGATCTTTAACGAGTACCTGACATCGCACATCATTTTATCAACATTTTACGTCTCATCCTTAGGACTTCATAACCATGAATTTGTTACTCCCTTTCGAAAATGCAATTGCCATCTGCTGAGTATGAGCACGCGACTATGTATGTAGAAGGCAGTATTCTTGCTACTGCGTCTTATTCTGATTAAAAAGACCTATACATTTATGATATAGTCGAATTCAATAATTTTTGGTAACTAGATAAGAAGATCTTTTAAAACACTTACTGATACTTTTCTGATAAGTTTAAGCTCATAAAAGTAAGCGAAATGTTGAACAAAGAACGAAGTGGAAGTTGTGTGTTGCTCGCACGAGATATTATTATTCATCTAGGCCAATAACGTTCTAAGGATGTAGAGACACGTCTGTGGATTGTGAAAGTGCAGGCTTTTAAAATTAAGTAGCCGAGAACTCCCTGTACTTCACTTCCTAAAGTGCGCTTCTGACATTCCTTTGGCGGCGCGGTTTCTAGATGACAGCAGCATTTCGAGTAGAAAGTGACATCGGCAGGTGTCTTAACTAGCACGGTTGCTTTCTATGCCCAAGGACGCGAGTTCAAATCTGGTAGATGGCTCTATATTTTTTATGTATGTAAAAAATCCTTAGTATGCCGTCCTTCGGAGTGTACGTAAGAAGGTGGTCTCGGGTCTGTGTGAAGTCTGGTAGTCGTTAAAGATCCCTATCCTAATAAAACCTGAATAGGCAAAATTTAGGACTCCCACTGTAGCATCGTCCGATTAGCCATAGTAGCATAAAGTGGCGTTAAAAATGAACCAACAAACAAATAAAAGGTTCCTTGAATATTAGCTTAGTTTACGAAGAATAGATAATCAAATGTTATCAACAAAAAAGGAAGGATATTTCTCAGAGAGGCATTAGCAAATATACATAACTAGGCAATTAGCATAAAAAATGTGGTGCGGACAACACACGACTTTCAAAACTGATTAAAGAATTGTCAAATACAGTTACAGTTTAATTACAGATAAAATGAGTGAAATTAATAAAGAATTAGTTAAATTGAATATCTATAGAAACATGTCTTTTATTTAAAACTCTATTATATTATTATCTAAAATAATCAGTAAATTTTATCGGCTTTTTATTACTCTTTATAAACTTTTACAAGTTCTTGTGTATAAGATAATATTTTTCCTAAAATCTTTAGCTTTCCAGCGGTATATCATACATGTATATTACTGCTCTTATGTTCAAAAACAAAAAATTGCATTAAAAAAATATTATTACAGTTTTTTCCTTTAGTTGTTGTTCAAATTCGCACAACTTACATATTTAGCTGTTATTTATCAATGCTAACAAGATAATTTGGTCATTTTTATGGAATCAACAAAATTAAAGATAATTTAGAGGAAGAAAATTAAAAATATCGGCATTTAAGCCCTGTCAGACCATTTTAATCAGAATGAAACCTTCATGATATTAAAGCTTATTAAATTTTACATCATTATAGTGACTTTAATCAAAATCGTTAAAGCCGTTTTTGAGAAAATCTTAAAAAGGTGCAAAATGCATGGTATAAAGTGCCTCTTTTGTTTAACTCATTTTGATGGAAAAGTTTTTGTTTCTATAGTTGTCTTAAATATGAAATTTCAGTTCCTTACGGCTTTTCGCTTTTGCGCTATACTTACCACACTCACGGACACACACACAGAACTTTTTGCGGGACTTGGTCATTTGGACTCAGGGCACACTTAAATTTGTATTTCCGTTGAAAACTACAGTTCTAAAATTTTAATCATCACTATACTTTCCCTTACTATGTATTTCATATATAGGTAAGCGAAAGTAAAAATACGGTAATGTGTGAGGAAGGTTACAGTGACAGATACCAACTTATCACATGATACATTCATCCAAAAAGAACTTTATCCATGTTCCATTTCAAAAAGTACTATATCTATATTATATTGTTGAAAATTCATGAAAAAAGTGCACTAATATGGAAAAATAAGTTGGAAACACAGTGAAAAATTAACTTATGTTATCAATTATAATGTGTATATTATAATTATTTATTTGTTTATACTTTTACTTACCTATAATAATAGGCTTTCCAAACCCAAAGGTTCGAAGCCGATACCACCAAACTCGTCCAATGTTTACCGTTCAATCCCAAGCCCCCGAGATCAGCCTTAACGCAATCCTCCCATCGACGCTTCGGCCTGCCTTTCAGACGCCTACCAGTCGGATCAGCGAATACCAACTTTCTCGGAAACTTTATTAAATTTTAATTCGGATTTATTTAGTCATTATTTATTCATTTATTTAGTCGGATTTATTTATTTTATTTCAGCGGAATCTTTATTTAATTTACTTAACTATATATGAAAATGAAATAGTTAGGGAAAGTATTGCGATCTCTTCAATTTTCGAATACCATTTTTCAACGAAAATACGCGTTTTAGGGTTTTCTGAGTCCAAATAACCAAGTCCCAAAAAAAAAGTCGAACGAAACCGAAATTTCACATTTAAGACAATTTACGCCCGAGATGTTACAGCAACTTTTTCACTAAAATCGACTGACCGGAAGGACTACTTTATACCATGCATTTTGCACCTTTTTACGATTTTCTATAAATTTAATCAACAATTGGTTAGGCCCGCGTTACATGGCGTGAGTGGAAAAAGTAGAATGTAAACAAACCCTTTTAATGATTAGACGTGATTTCGGTGATAGTGAATTATCGCATCCTCTCACACACACACCGAGGTATATTACCTATCTTTTCTCTCGCCGCACAGTATGACCGCAATATGACCGATTTAGGTGGACAAAATCCTGAAACTTGTCCATATTTAACCTTGGGAGTCCTAGATTAAGGAAAAAAATATTTTAAAAATTATAAAAACTGATTAATTTTTTAACAAGATCGGCAAGCGCACATTGGTCAAACATCAAATTTATTTGCTAAAATCTAAAACTTCCCCAAATTTTACTTTTTAAGTCCCAGAATACGCGGAAAAATTCTAATTAACTACAACCTGCTAATAGATGTATTTTATATCATGTAGAAAATTCGTGAAATTATAGATTGGAAAACTTTTGATTCGAAGTGTTGTGTCCGAAAAAAAATTATGTATCATCCAAAACGCAAACAATCGCAAAAATTCTTTGTAATATCTAAAGACTAGAAGCATTGATCAAACAAATCCTTGGGGTAACTTGGGGATTATATAGTTTTTGTTATAGAATAGGGGCATACATTTACAAATTGCTAAGTTAACTCTACAGGTGAGATTGCAATGTATATTCAATAACCAGTTAGGAAATATAATGTCTTACCTGTCTCAGCAATGTCCGTTGTTAAATTAAAGCAAAAAGACTTTGCTCTAAATATACCTTGAACACAATAAATAGCCATCGAATAAAGATAATCCCACTGCCGGTTATAAGTACTTGTGCGAACAGGAATGATTCGCTCATTTACTATTTATTTGTAAACACGATATGGCGGGAAATATTAGTATTAAGGGTCTTGCCAACTAATAATAAAAAGGTGAAGCTGGATGGAAAATTCCAAACTTTTGACTTGACTTTTATCACCTAAATTGGTGATTTTGTCCACTGTGCTCCGTGTAGCAAAGTCTTAAAGGCGCTAGATATGGAGAGAACGACAATTCTCTCAGGTTTGTTTGTTTACTTAACACCACTTTATGCTACTATGGCTAATCGGACGATGCTACAGTGGAAGCACTCAATTTTGCCTATCCAGGTTTAATTAGAATCGGTATATTTGATGAGTTATAAAGCTGCAGGAAATGGTAATATCACGAGTGTATTACTCAAGGCGTTTCCAAATTACATGTTTTAGTTAAAAAGATCTGGGAAAACGAAAAAATGCCGGAAGAATTGAAAGAATCCATACTTATTCCGATTCACAAAAAAGGACCGAGGTCGGATTGCAACAACTATCGTGGGATCTCTCTTCTCCCAGTATGCTATAAAATATTCTCGTCAATACTAACAAGCCGAATCACGGAATACGCTGAGGAAATTATCGGAGACTACCAATGTGGCTTTAGGCAGAATCGCTCGTCTACTGATCAAATATTTTCCTTACGTCAAATATTAGAGAAGAAGCTGGAATACAACGGTGTAGTCCATCAACTTTTATTTTAAAAAGGCTTATGATTCCATAGACCGTCAGAAGCTGTATAACATCATGATTGAAGAGGGAATACCTAGAAAGTTACTAAACCTAGTAGAGATGTGTTTGTCGGAAACATTTCATAAAGTTAGAATCGGTCATAATTACTCCGAGAGATTTGAGGTGCGATCGGGTTTGAAACAGGGTGACTCCCTTTCACCTGTTTTATTTAATATACCTTTAGAATATGTCATAGAAAATGTGATGTGTACCCAGAAAGGTTTAATATGGGTGACAAGATTCCGGTTTTGGGGTAAGCCGATGATCTGGTACTACTAGGTGAAGACACGGAAATGTTTAGGTTCGATGATAACAAGAAAAATGAAATCCAAGAAGAAATAGAGTCCCGGTTAAAGGTGGGAAATGCGTGTTATTATTTAGTTGCTAAGTTATTTACTCGCGGCTTCTAACTAAAAAGTTAATGGTTAGAATTTATAAAACTATTGTTATGCCGACGGTTTTTACCACAGCTTTTACCAACATTTTACGTCTCATCCTTAGGACTGCATAATCATGAAGTTTTTACTCCCTTTTAAAAATCCCATTGCCACCTGCCGAGTGTGAACACGCGGTCATGTACATAGAATGCAATATTCTTGCTAATACGTCTTATTCTAATTTGAAAGACAAACGTTTAGGATATAGTCGAATTTAATAATTTTTAGGGATTTTTAACGAGTACCTGACATCGCACAGGCTTGGGACCACCTTTTAACACACCCTTTCGAAGGACGGCTTAACTAAGGATTTTTTTACTCCTATTAAAAAATCCTAGGACCACCTGCGGGTTTGAACCCGTGACCTTTGGCATAGGAGGCTGTTATGCTAACCACCAAGCTACAAGTGATCCCAATTCTCTCAGGTTTTAGACGCTAGTTACAAATAGACCTTGCTGGACCCTAAACACTTACCTAAGAACTTGATATTTGGCGGGACAGGCGGCCTCGGGATGCACGGCGTGTTCTCTAATTGCTTCATCAGTGCCTTGATCTTTCGGATGATGGCGGCCTTCTCTGCCGGGTCGTCCGAACAGAGGTGGCTCTGGTAAGGATCCGGGTTCTTGATGGGCTTCATCTTGTTGTTGATGGGAGGTTTGGATCTCAGGGGTCGGAAGGGAAAGGAAGTTAACTTACTAAAGATTTTGAATAGGTTCTAATTAGGTCGCGGGCATTTTGGTATCGAATGGGGCAATGCCCATATGGTACTATTGTTACAGGCATCAACCTGTCCGGAATCCAATGGTCATTAGATAACTTTTAGGTATATATTGCAGCGTATTTAAAGAATCTTGTGCGGGCAACACACGACTTTCACTTACCACCGTTCTTAAAATCTATTAAAGAATTTTCAAATACAGTTAGAAATAAAAATGAGTGAAACCATTAAAGAATTAATTAAATTAGTTTTCGAAAGAAACATGTGTTTTATTAAAAATTTATTATATTATTATCTAAAATAATCACTTAGTTTTGTTGGTTTTCATCACTCTTTAATAACGTTTACAAGCTTGTGAATAAGATTATATTTTTTTTTTAAATATTCAGTTTTTCAACAGTATATTATACGTCAATATTACTATTGTTGTGTTCAAAAACAAAAAAATGCATTAAACAAATATTTTTTCAGTTTTCTACTTGAGTTGGTTATCAAATTCGCTCAACTTGCATATTAAGCTATTAATTATCAATGCTAACAAGATAATATAATCATTTTTATAGAATTTACAGAATTAGAGGTACTTAAGAAGAAGAAAATTTAAAATATCGGCATTTAAGCCCTGTCAGACTATTTCAATTAGAATGAAACCTAAATCCCATCAAAGTTTACATCGATATAGCGAGTTCAATCAAAATCGTTAGAAATGTTTTTAAGAGCATCATAAAAAAAGCGCGAAATGCTTGGTATAAAGTAGATGTTCCGGTCAGCTGATTTTGATCAAAAAGATTCTGTAACATTTCGGCCGCATACTTGTCTTAAATATGAAATTTCAGTTTTACAGGACTTTTCGTTTTCGCCTGGGAGTTACCACACACACACACACACTCTCACAGACCTTTTTGCAGGATTTGGCCATTTGGACTTAGGGGACCCTAAAACGTATATTTTCGTTGACTGAAACCTGGAATTCGAAAAATTTTACGATTGCAATAGTTTCCCTTACTATATATTCCATATATAGGTAAGTGAAAGAAAAATACAGAAAGATACCATGCATTATTACTTAAAACACACAATAAGTTGCATTTTGAAACTTACTACAGTCTCACAGTTTCATGATTCGAGCAAATTCATGACTACTTATATGAGGTTTATTCCCTCTGCACTTAGAGATCTTGCAGATCATGCGCAGTACATTTTCTCGTTCTGGTAGGGACCTGCTGGAACGGAATGTACTGCGCATGTCCTGTTTGATTCATGAGGGATGATGAGAGAACGAATACACATTACTTTACTCATGCAAGACATTTTTTTTTTTTTTTTAATATAACCAAAAAAAAATAATATAGTTAAGTTAAAATTATAATTAAGTTTATTCTATGATATTAATATTATTATTTTTTTTTATTTAGGTGAGTCATAGCAACAATTTATTTCAACATTTTCTTTTGGTTACGGTGAGTCTAGATTATTGTCAGTTTTTCCTAACATACGTTTTATCAATGTTGTCAATAGATTGCTATTAGATTTATCAATATTAATAACATTTTTTTTTTTTTCTTATCCTCCAACTTTATTTACTAAATAAATACACAACAAACATTTCATGTATATAAGGCAACAGTGGTATATACAGTCCACGGCTCAGGCTGTATATACCATGTATATCTGTATATCAATATAGCTGTATATCAATATTAATAACATAATCTATACTAATATTATAAAGCTGGAGAGTTTGTTTGTTTGTTTGAACGCGCTAATCTCAGAAACTACTGGTTCCAATTGAAAAATTCTTTTTGTGTTGGAAAGTCCATTTATCGAGGAAGGCTATAGGCTATATAACATCACGCTGCGACCAATAGGACCGAAGAATCGGTGGAAAATGTGGGAAAAAACAGGGTAAATTGACCTCGAATCCCAACGATTCCAAATGATTTACCTTTTAATTTTAGAATAATTCAATTTCCCGTTAATTTATCTTTTGCCATAACAATTAATAAATCACATGTGCAAGCATTTAAACACGTAGGAATCGATTTACGTCAAGATCGGGTCACGGAGAAAATCAGTATGTTCTTCTGCCACAAGAAAATAAAACCAAAAATATTATTTAAGCAGAAATACTTTAAAATATTGGGTCGTCCGAAAAGTTGGTAGAGGTATTTAAAATAAAATTTAGCTTCTGTTTTTCTACTAAAATGAATCACGAGACTAATGTTTATTTATATGCCTTTAATCCTCATGGAATTAACTATGTTTACACACTGAATTCGTCTTTATGAAGGATCAGTTGAGTAGTTTATCGCAATCCACCATGAGTGACGATTCAGTTCATTTTCGAAATAATATGCTGTTCTTTTTTAAAAGAAGGAAAATTCGTTCCGAGTATGGCAGCGATTCAATTGCTGACAGTACGGTTCAGAAGTGGTTTTCGCGGTTTAGAGGGTCTTCTATTTGGAAGACCAACCCCATTTTTGTAGATTAAATAAACAAATTTCAAGCTGTCCAATTTTAATTGTTGTCCAAATTTTTTTACGAACTTTCCGGACAACCCAATATATTCTTTTAAAAACGTCTTAATAGCGATCATAATAACTGAAATTGACGCAGACGAAGTCGCGCGCAACAGCTAGTATAATTATATTCAAATAACATTTATTAAATAAAAACTACCAATATACCTCAGACGTTTAGCGTGCCAAACAAAGCTTAGAAAATACGCCTTCTAACAGTCTATCACTGTGAATAACAAACGAGTCATTGTTTACAGTTTATGATTGATTGGTTTTCTATGACATGCTATTGTAGAAAGACTATATATTTGTTTATTTATTTAACGTCCCTTTATGCTAGTGTGGCTAATCAGACCATGCTACAGTGGGAGTCCTAAATTTTGCCTATCTAGGTTTTTAATTAGGATAGACAGTACCTGATAGCGCACAGGCTCCAATCATAATCATGATAGGCATAAACAAGGATATATTAACCCTTTAAAAAATGTTTGAGGCCATCTGTCGGGTTTGACCTTTCACACTTATAGACCGTTAAAAATAATAATTAAACGGAAATAATATGATACAACAAAGATTTGGAGATCCTCTAAATTCTTTCCAGGCAGGGCAGTTTTGGAAGATCTTTTTAGGATTTCAAAGAGTGAAGTTTTTGTTTCAGAGGTCAGGGTTGGAATGTTTTTTTCCCTTCTTCCCAACTTTAATCAAAGCAAACGTAACATACAAGTATTGGTTTGTTTGTTTATTTATTTAACGTCACTTTATGCTACTGTGGCTAATCGGACGACGCTACAATGGGAGTCCTAAATTTTGTCTATCCAGGTTTAATTAGGATAGGGATCTTTAACGAGTACCTGACATCGCACAGGCTTCGGACCACCTTCTAACGTCCCCTCCGATGGACGGCATAACTAAGGATTTTTTACTCCCACGAAAAAATCTTGGGGCTACACGAGTGTTGGTTCTAATAGTTACATTTTGGGGGGCGAGGTAGCTGAGTATGTTAGCGCGCGTTGACTAGCAACAGAGAACTAAAAACTTGAAACAAAATAATCACAAGTTCAAGTCTCGGAATGTGGGGGGGCTTTTATCTCAGCATTAATCTGTGCCCTCACCCCCGAACTCGACAAACCCCCTTATAGCCTTCAAAGGCGAGCTAGGGGTTAACAAAAAAAAAAAAAAAAAGGTTCTAATAGGTATTTAGTACAGTCGTGGCCATAGAAATCGCACCATTTATGCTTTGATCTTTGATGGTAATGAATTAGTTACAATAAAATATTTTTGTTTCTATCTACTAATTTGATACAAATACGCTCAATGAAATAAAAAATCTGGTGCGGGCAACACACGACTTTCACTTACCACCATTTTTAAACTCAATGAAAGAATTTTCAAATACACTTAAAGATAAAAATACGTGAAACTATTAAAGAATTAATTAAATTGAATTTATATAGAAACATGTGTTTTATTAGAAAATCTATTGCATTATTATTTAAAATAATTAGTTCTATCTGCTTTTCATCACTCTTTATTAACTTTTACAAGCTCTTGTGTATTAGATAATATTTTTTATCTAAAATCATTAGATTTCCAATGGTATATTATAAGTGTATTTTACTGTTGCTATGTTTAAAATCAAAAAATTGCATTAAAAAAATATTTTTTCTGTTTTCTCCTTTAGTTGGGTATCGAGTTAGTTTTATGTTCATTTCATCACTCTCTATTAACTTTTAAAAGCTTGTGTATGAGATGACAATTTTTCTAAAATCTTTAGCTTTCCAACGGTATATCATACATGTATATTACTGCTCTTATGTTCAAAAACGAAAAATTGCATTAAAAATATATTTTTTCTGTTTTCTCCTTTAGTTGGGTATCGAATTTATATATTTACCAGTTTTTCATCAGCGTTAACAAGATAATCTAGTTATTATTATTGAATCTACAAAATTAAAGGTACTTTAGGGGAAGAAAATTTAAAATATCAGCATTTAAGCTCAGTCAGACCATTTTAATCTAAATAAAACCTACATGATATTAAAGCCCATTAAATTTTACATCGATATAGCGAGTTTAATCAATATCGTCGGAACCGTTTTTGAGAAAATCGAAAAAAGGTGCAAAATGCATGGTATAAAGTGCCTCTTCTGGTAGGCTCATTTTGATGAAAAAAGTTTTGTCACGTCTCGGGCGTATAGTTGTCTTAAATATGAAATTTCAGTTTCATAGGACTTACCGTTTCCGCCCGGGAGTTACCACACACACACACACCTTTTTGCGGGACTTGGTTATTTGGACTCAGGGGACCCTAGAACGCGTATTTCCGTTGAAAACTGGAATTCGAAAATTTTCACGATCGCAATACTTCCCCTTACTATATATAGTAAGTGAAAGTAAAAAAAAATCGTTTCTCCTTACTAAATAAATAAATACCAACACAATTGGTAGCAGTGGTGATATGCCATTTTCCCTTGAATTATTTATAGCTTTTCATATTATCTTAATTGCCTATCAACAGCCATATTAAAAGTTATACCCTGATATTGTTATTTGGAAATAATAAACCATTGTGTGATAATTTGCAGCGTTTTTTCATTGATTTTTATGTTTTTTCTTTAATTTTCCAAATATGATATTATCTTTTGTGTAATCAACATTTTTTTAAAATACGAGACTATGTTTAATTTTGGAAACATTTTTTTAATTGAATGATGCAATTTCCATGATCAATGCTGTATGTTGACGGGCCTCACGGTAGTCAGGGGAGACAGTGATTGAATCACCTTTAAATTATATGCTTGAAAAATTCCTCCTGAGACTGGGATTTCAATGCACCACGTTTGACGTAGTAGACTACCGCGCTATTATAACAGCCACATGCTTTAAGTAGTATTTAGTGTATGTTGAAATATTCTTAATAAGTCATTGTGTCAAGTCATTCGGTATGGACCCGTTGTATAATATTCCTTGTATAAAATGTAAAACTTTAATTTATCGAAATCGTAATTTACGAAAATTAAACTTTAAATCGAATCGTAAGAAGAGAGGCGCTCGACAAGGAGGCGTTCGAAAAATAACTTGGCTGACAACCGCTCCGGGAATAGACGTCCCGGAATGCTCGATTTCCAAACAGTTTTAAATTATTTTCTGTTTACACGCGGCGGGCTAGGCTTCTCGATCCGGAATACATAA
Organism: Piezodorus guildinii; assembly: GCA_023052935.1. Taxonomy (NCBI): domain Eukaryota; kingdom Metazoa; phylum Arthropoda; class Insecta; order Hemiptera; family Pentatomidae; genus Piezodorus; species Piezodorus guildinii. Next base: position 2,598,527 of record CM041298.1, on the reverse strand, counting down.
CTCAGCGCCGTGAGGCAACCGCTACTGTGAGGGTGGAATGGGTGACTGATAATCCGATCGGCTACAGCTGTGGCTTGGTGGGTAGTCAGAGAGACTCCTGGTGCGAGTCCCGGACTTGAATCAGCTGAGGCAGAATAGTTACTTACAGGACAGACCCTGGGGTAGGATGACTTACTTAGGGCTCACCCAGCCTCTATTAATTGGTTACCCAAACATGACGGCTGAATGTGATCTTGGCCTAATCACCTCCTCGAACGACCGTTTGACCAAGAGGCAGTAAAAACCTCTATGCATGCTCTGAACCGTCGATATCTCTAAATTTCATTTCTATTTCTCTTCACTACATTATATACCAGAAGACACGTTACTAGGTCGCAGGGATGCAATTTTAATGAGATTTAATTTGTGCTTAATATGTCTCTTCCTATGGTCGCCCTCCGATTGAATTAATGTAATAAATAATACAGCCGATTTTTATTGATTTTGTTTTGTATATATGTATATCGTATTATTATTATTGTTATATAAATTTATTGTTTTGTATATATCGTGTGAATGTATTGGGTTGATGAAAAATTAATGCAGGTTTCCTCTATTGCAATATCTTAATTCCAATTGTGTAAACAAAGCTAATCCTAACATTGATCATTATTATACCAAAACAAACCTTATCTAATACCCTCTCTTTCAACATGAATTTGTTTAGTAAAATCGTTTTGTTCAGTGTGTTCAAAGGTCTTGAATCGAAAATGTCAAAGTGCGATTTTCGTCAAATTTATTTTTACGAATTTAAATTAGGGCGCAGCGCTGCGCAAACGGCTCGTAATATTACTCGTAATATAATACCAGCTGAGGTCAAAAGTGGAAGAAGACCCAACCAAAACCACACGAGAAATGGCGGCGGAACTCGGAACTCAAAAATTGCAACGTCTTTGCCCAGCATTGATGAATCGGAAGGGGCCGATCCTGCTCCACGATAACGCCAGACCACACGTTGCACAACCAACGCTTCGACGACTGCACGAGTTGGGCTATGAACTTCTCCAACATCCGCCTTATTCACCTGACCTCTCTCCTACAGACTTCAACTTTTTCAGGCATCTGGACAACTTTTTGAGGGAGAAAAATTTTCAAAACCAGGACGACATTGAAAATTCTTTTCGTGATTTCATTGAGTCCAGGGATTCGGATTTTTTTTCTGGTGGAATAAGAAAGCTTGTTGAACGTTGGCAAAAGTGCATTGATTCAGATGGAAATTATTTTGATTAAATATATATGGTTAAAGTAAAGATATGGCGTATTTACAATACCTACTAAAAACCTGCATTAATTTTGCATCAACCCAATAGTATGAATATTGTACGTTATCACTATTAAAAATTTCCTGAGTAGGACAGATTGTAATACTGCTCAATAAAGAATTTTATATAATTAAAAAAAATAAATAAATAAATAAAATACAGTCGAGATTCGAGCCTAGAATCCGGAGAAGAGTTGATTAATGTTCTATCCACTAGACCACGCCGCTCTCTGAAATAATTTTAGAGTGGAAACAAAATTAAGAGCAATGTTAGTTTATAGATTTAGAACAACTTACCGATCATGTTAAAAATGTAGTTACTATTCGGTACGTAATATTGTTTCTAAAATCTTACTTACTAAATGGAAGAATATAGCATTTAACTCTCATAACCTCTCTCTTTACCAATAACACATTTTCATAAATGTATGGGCTTACAACAACTTTATTGGGTTGTTTCACATGAAATGTCCGTTTTTATAGTTTCTGAAATACATAAAGGATTTTGCAAACAGTTATTAATTCTCTACCTTTGTATTATAAACATTAGGTTCCCAATCAATTACCCACTTTTTAGTATACCTCCAAATATGAACATGGAAACACGCGATTTTCGAGTAATATTTTTGTACGAGTTTAAACTCGGCCATTCAGCGCCTGAGGCCGCTAGAAATATTTGCAAGGCGTTTCGGGAAGGGAGTGTTAATGAACGTTGGTTTGCTAAGTTTTCAGCTGGGGATACCGACTTGGAAAACTTGCCCCGAGGAAGACCTCCGTCCGTAATAGACAACGATGTCCTCAAACATACAGTAGAAGGAAACCCCTACTAAACAATTAATGGACTCTCAGCACAACTAAATGCAAGTGCATCTACCGTTTCCAGACGTTTAAAGTGTATTGGGAAAGTAAAAAAGCTCCATAGATGGGTACCTCATGATCTCACTGAGCGGCAGAAAGATCCCATGTTTCAAAACATACCGTGCAAAAATTTAAAGAACTGGGCTACGAAGTTATTCGGCATCCACCATATTCTCCCGACTTGTCTCCAACAGATTACCATCTGTTCAGGAATTTAGACAACTTCGTCAAAGGAAAACTTTTGAAAAATGATGATCAAGTGAAAAGTGCGTTTGCATCCCAATATATTAACTTGTACCATTTCTTTTATTGTATATTAACTTTTCTAAAATCCTGCGCTTTCCAACGGTATATTATACAACTGTGTTACTACTTATATTTCAGTAATAATATTTTGATGACTTGGTTACAGAAATTCTTTTTTCCCGCTTAAAGAAAAGCTTGGAAACCAAGTTTTCTTTTACATTTTATATTTATAGAGAAGAGATATTGAGATGAAAAGTTCATTAGCGTTGAATATAATGGATGCGATGACAATGCCGGAATCATTATTGTACAATTACTAAATTGCAGACAGTTAGGTGGAACATTGAAAGCGTAGGCTCCAAGTGACGCTATGGAGAGGTCACTGCTATATTTACCCATCTCACCAGGTCATCGGCTCATTTCCTAATAGTGGCTATGACTCTTCCAGTTTTCTTCTAAATTAGTATAAGATATAAAATTGAGAAAAATCTAGACTTTGATTCAGCGTCGAGATTGTCAAAACAATTTATTTCTCTAGTCCGTCAAAACCCTGTGACTTGTATATATACAAATCCTTTGCTAAATATCAATCCCCTTCGTTGTCTTAGTTAACAGTTATACCCTAATATAGTTATTTAGAAATAATAAACCATTGTCTAATAATTTGCAGCGTTTTCTACCTTCACTTAGCTATATATGAAATATATAGTAAGGGAAGATACTACGATTCTAAAAATGTTCTATCTAATTCTAGCTTTCAACGAAGATACACGGTTTAGGAACAGATAAAAACTTTAGAATTAGATAAAAACTTTAGAATTAGATAAAAACTGAAGAATTAGAAAAAATCTGGTGCGGGCAAAACACGACTTTCACTTAGAGTTGTAGTGTAGAGAAAAAGAATTTTCAAATAGAGTTAGAGTTAAAAATACGTGAAACTATTAAAGAATTAAATAAATTTAATTTATATAGAAACATGTGTTTTATTAAAAAATCTTTTATTTTATTATCTAAAATAATCAATTAGTTTTATCTTCTTCTCATCACTCTCTATTAACTTCTAAAAGCTTGTGTATGAGATGATATTTTTTCTAAAATCTTTAGCTTTCCAACGGTATATCATACATGCATATTACTGCTCTTATGTTCAAAAACGAAAAATTGCATTAAAAAAATATTTTTTTCTGTTTTCTCCTTTAGTTGGGTATCGAATTGATTCAATTTATATATTTACATGTCTTTCATCAGTGTTAACAAGATAATCTAGTTATTATTATTGAATCTACAAAATTAAAGGTACTTTAGAGGAAGAAAATTTAAAATATCGGTATTTAAGCCCTGTCAGACCATTTTTATCCAAATAAAACCTACATGATATTAAAGTCCATTAACTTTTACATCGATATAGCGAGTTTAATCAAAATCGTCGGAACCGTTTCCGAGAAAATCGAAAAAATGTGCAAAATGCATGGTATAAAGTGTCTCTTCTGGTAAGCTCAATTTGATGAAAAAAGTTTTGTCACGTCTCGGGCGTATAGTTGTCTTAAATATGAAATTTCAGTTTCATAGGACTTACCGTTTCCGCCCGGGAGTTACCACACACACACACACACACACACACACACACACACACACACACACACACACACACAGACACACACACACCCACACAGACCTTTTTGCGGGACTTGGTTATTTGGACTCAGGAGACCCTAAAACGTGTATTTCCGTTGAAAACTGGAATTCGAAAATTGTCACGATCGCAATACTTCCCCTTACTATATATAGTAAGTGAAAGTAAAAAAAAACTTTATTGGTAAAAACAAACAGTTACGTGGACTACATTAGTATACACAGACAACTAGGTTAGTGCTAAACTACTACATGAATGGATAATAATGGTCTGAATGAATTATTATATCTCTAGGAGGGATCTATACAATACTGGATGGAGGGGGAAAGGGATGATTCAGGGAGTAGGGTTTTGTACCTTAACTCCTCCCTTCTCAAGAAACCTCGGAGAGCATCGCTTATTAGGCAAAGGGCATTACTTATTTTTCCTCAATCTTTAGGTACCCACTTTATGTCTGTCCCAGGAAGGTCTCCATACCCCATGGTCGCTCTCCAGCTGAAATAGCAGAATAAATGACTCTGCCTTAGGAAAATTCCGTTTTCTAATTGATGGCTAGATTTAGGCACACACATTCTCATTTTTTTGCGGCCGTTTTTTACTTTCACTTACTATATATAGTAAGGGGAAGTATTGCGATCGTGAAAATTTTCGAATTCCAGTTTTCAACGGAAATACACGTTTTATTTTTTTTAATTTAGAATTACCATAGCCATGAATCCAATGTAGAGGTTTTTTTGTTTCCACTTTACTTATTCAAAATACTGTATTAATCTAGTGGATAGAAGAGCACTATCTACCATTCTTCGAGTCCCAGGCTTGAATCCCGGAATATTATTTGTTCTGTTATTTCAGCAGTGGAGCGACCCTGGGGTATGGAAACCCATACTGGGAGCTTACCCAGCCTCTATAAAGTGGGTACTTGAAATTAGGAATTAAACCTATAAGAAACAGTACAATTCTCTATCTGTCAATAACGGGACATGGGGGCTTCCGAGCAAAACTTGCTTAGCATGGGAAAAACATTAGTCCCCTATGTCCCAGTTGTGGTGTTCCGGAGACCGCCGAGCATATTCTCCTTGCCTGTGCCGCTTATGAGACACTAAGAACGAATCTTCTGAAGAACACAGGCCTCTACATCCTCACGGAGAGTGACATTCCTCACCTAGTAACCAAAGAAAACTACCCGTATTACAAAGCATTCGTGTACGGGTGGAAAGAATGTGTTGGTCCAAGTCACTTCAGGCTGGTTAGAGGAGAAGCATGAAGAAGGCTGCCGAACATTTAAACTAACTTTGAAGACATAAAGCAGCTGTGGGTTGTAATCTTGGTATTCCCTACAGCTGCAAGCACCCGTATTGCCTTCAAGGCAGGGAAGGGTTTAAATAAATAAATAAAAAAAACTTAGGAATTACTCTTCATCAAACAATCTTTTGGAAACCGCGCAAATACCACGCCAAACCATAGTAACTCTAAAGCCATCCTATCGCCTCCTACCATTCGATACTCCTAAGCTCCTTGTTTCTTCCTTTGTTTTTCCGAACTTTGGCTGCGGTTGTGTGGTATAACCGGACTTTCAGGTGAGCTCGAAGCAAAACTCGAGCGTATTATGAACTGTGCAATACGGTTTGTATTCGGGATCACCAGAGATACGCATATAACACAGTATTACTCCGAGTTAAGATGGCTTTAACCTTGTTACATATGCCAGAATATCCCAGCTTCCTTCCTCTACCAGGTTATCAGAACTCATGTCACGACTATATCTCCAATTCCCTCAATTCAAATCATCAATTTAGTCCCGCTCTACCAGAACATCTTTTGACCTCTGCCCTCCTCCTCACCGTACTGTCTTTGACAAGTCCTTTCTAGCCAAAGCAACCTCTCTTTGGAATTCTATCCCTCCTGACATCCGTCATGTAAGAACTGCTTCCTCCTTCAAATCGCTCCTTTTCAACCACCTTCTCCTCACCCAGTCAAACAGGCCATAACCTAAAACTGCAGATGCTAGAAAATACAAATTTAGTTGTGTATATATTATTTCAATTATTACTAATGAAGTATGTATTTCTGTTTATTTATTTTACTCTAAAGGCGGCGATACACGGTGAGAAATAGGGTATGTGTAGGTGAGGTGAAAGTACTTTCGCGAGAGTAGAGGGTGGTGAAAACTGCGTGAGAGTAAAAATGTACGCATGTATACGGTGAGAGTACGCAAGAGTACTCGGCAAAATGGCGGATGTGTGAACAGCTGATTATTCAGGAAAGTTGTTGAAAAGGTTGGTTAGCTCTTTTTAGGTTACCAAGTTCTTATGTAAAGATGAATGTTCAATTGGTGTCATCTTGTTTTAATAATAATAAGAGTAATGTCTAAAAATGTTTTCGACATTTTTATACAAATTTACTTATTAACCAACTACAAACGTCAACAACACAAGTGAGAAGTAACAGCAACATTGCTTTGTAAAATCGCTTTCAATTTTTTTCTATTTCTATTTCGAATATTAACGCAAAAAAAATATATATGAATCTCAAACTATTACACAAACATATATATAATATAATTTCTGATAAATAACAATGGAATTAAGATGTAATATCCAAACAGTGAAAATATAAATATTATTAAATAATGGTTTTGGAATCTAGAAACACAATTAAATATAAATAAACCATTTTTAGTTAAAGTTTGATCATGATAATATAGCGAATCATATTTTTATTAATAATCGTTATGGAAAGTAGATGAAGGTGTGATACAGTACATCAACTATCACGAAATTAACTTCCACCAACTTTCCAGCTCAACGATGTAAATATCGCCATTTCACCTCACCTACACATACCCTTTTTCTCACCGTGTATCCGCCGCCTTAAGAGTCTGATTTAAAAATGTGATTATTTTATAACCTCAAATAATTATTTTAGTTCAGCCATTTGTTGTTCAAAGCCATGACCACATTGTTCCGGTCATCAATTATGTATTTTTTTTTTATTCTTAAGAGACTTTAGTCCCAGGATAATGAAGAGGTTTTTCATTTCATTTCATTCTCTATATGTATCCAGCCTAAGACCCTTATACATAATCATCAGATGTATTAATTTTTTTTTTTTTTTGATAAACCTATTGATAAGACTTCGTGTATTGCCTTTCTACGTAACCTATTAAACCTTTTCCTACTTTACTTATTAAAGATAAAATAGTATGAAAGATGTGGTTGCGGTCATAAAATATTATTAAATTGTGAAAAAAACAAAACAATACTAATCACGAACCAACGTTTCGACTCGCATGGGTCTTCATCAGAAGAGATGCTTTGAGGTATGGAATCTGAACAAGGCATTCAGTTTCAGTTTTCACCTTTTCCCGTTTTTTTTTTTTTTTTTAACTATGTACTAATATTTATGACTTCTATTTCACTTTACTTATCATTGACTAAACAAGTTTAGGGATAAATGCTTTATTTCTTCTTGGTGAGACTCTTCCAGACGGAGCCAGACTCCTCTTCCTCCTTCTTGTCCTCCTGCTGGCGGTTGGACAACGGGATGAAGCTGAAGGGGTAGGAGATGGTGCCCGGGTCCTTCCACCCGACCATCAGCAGGCTGCAGAACAACACGGCTGTCACTGCTGCTGTCACTGAGCGGGCTTCTACTTTCATCCTCCCGTCTACGTCTCGGCTTACCTGTTTAAGATATTTCTTGATATGAAAAGATGTATGCAAAACGGGATAATTTTTTTAGTTCAATAGTCCTAGTGACTATTGGGTTGTGTCACATAAAATGTCCGTTTTCAAGGTAAAGGAATTTAGTTAAAAATACGATATGAAAACATGATAATTTTATTCGAAGTATTTACCTTCTTTTTCTACACATTTTTCCCAACGTGACACCAACTTTTTTATCCCCGAACTGAAAATCTCTGAGCTTTGAAGTGAAACAAAATCTGAAAACGCACTTTTCATTTGATCATAATTTTCAAAATGTTTTCCTTTGACGAAGTTCTCTAAATTCCTGAACAGGTGGTAATCTGAAGAAAAGTCGGGAGAATATGGTGGGTGCGGAAGAACTTCGTAGCCCACTTCTTTCAATTTTTGCACGGTATGTTTTGAAACATGGGGTCTTGCTGCTGCTCAGTGAGATCATGAGGTACCCATCTATGGAGCTTTTTTACTTTCCCAATACACTTTAAATGTCTGGAAACGGTAGATGCACTTGCATTCAGTTGTGCTGAGAGTCCTTTAACTGTTTGGTAGGGGTTTCCTTCTACTGTATGTTTGAGGACATCGTTGTCTATTACGGACGGAGGTTTTCTTCGGGGCAAGTTTTACAAGTCGGTATCCCCAGCTGAAAACTTAGCAAACCAACGGCGAATGGTCCGTTCATCAACACTCCCTTCTCCAAACGCCTTGCAAATATTTCAAGCGGCCTCAGTTGCTGAATGGCCGAGTTTAAACTCATACAAAATATTACTCGAAAATCGCGTGTTTCCATGTTCATATTTAGAGGTATACTAAAAAGTGAGTAATTGATTGGGAAGCTAATGTTTATAATACAAAGTTAGGGGATTAGTAACTGTTTAGTTTAAATATGTAAAGATTCGGTAGAAAACTACAGAGACCTGCAAAATCCTTTCTGTATTTAAGAAACTAAAAAAACGGACATTTCATGTGAAACAACCCTATATAACAAAAAATATTCTCGTGAAGTGAGAATGGTTGACTGTATGTATATATAGGAGAGAAGTTGGTTCCGGATGCAGTCAACGAAACAATTGATTAAGTAGAAAACGTAATTTATTTGTACCAACGTTTCGGTCGACATTATATGCCTTCATTAGGGCTATAAAACAAACGATAACAAGCAGTTGTAGGATGAAATATATAAAGATTGTAAGTAACATGAATTATACTGATAAATAGAAACGAAATGAAATAGTAGTTGTGATAATTACCAATTATTATAATAATTAAAAACAATAGAGTACAAGAAAAATGTTTTGTTTATTTTATTTAACGTCACTTTTCGCTACTATGGCTAATCGGACGATGCTACAGTGGGACTCCTAAATTTTGCCTATCCAGGTTTTATTAGGATAGTGATCTTTAACAAGTACTTGACATCGCACAGGCTCGGGACCACCTTTCAACGTCCCCTCTGAAGGACGGTATAACTAAGGATTTTTTAATCCCATTAAAAAATTCTAGGACCACATGCGGGTTTGAACCCCTGACCTGTTACGCTAACCACCCAGCTACAAGTGATTCCCACAAGAAAAATGTAATACTTTAATAAAAAGGTGAATAATTAGAATATAGGGTGAAAAAAATAAAAGGGAACACACATACAAATAAAATCAAATTTTGTATTTTTATTTTGTACAATATAGCATAGTGGCTAGCATAACAGTATGTTATGTCCCGAAGGTCACGTTTTTAAACCAGCAGGAGTCCCTAGGATTTGTTAATAGGAATATAAAATCCTTAGTTATCCCGTCCTTCGGGGGGAACGGAAAGCGGTGGTCCCGAACCTGTGCGATGTGAGATACTCATAAAAGATCCCTATCCTAATTAAACCTGGATAGGCAAATTTTCTCCGCATGCTCTTATTTTGACTGATCATTGATCATTTCTAGATCCAAAGCCTTCAGTTCCCTTTCCATGAGCAATCATTTGACAGTTTGGAAGTTGTGTAGAAAGAAATGCCTGATACCTTCATTTACCGGTCTCATGTTTTCGGTATAAAAAAAAAAAAAAAATGCGCTGCGCATGCCTTAGCACATTTCTTCTATTCAGTTAGGAAAATAGCCTAGTATTATAACATATCATTAATAGCTTTTTTAAATTTAGCCCAAAACGTTACATTACCTGGCTGAATGAATCTCGGACTTCAATATTCGAAGATGTTATCCCTACTTTTTCATGCACATTTTTATTCTGTTATTTAAACGATCATATTGAACAGATCATATGGAAAATATAAAAAAATTTTCTTGTTTTTAAAGGCGGCGATACACGGTGAGAAATAGGGTATGTGTAGGTGAGGTGAAGTGGCGATATTCACATCGTTGATGTGACATGATAGTGGACCTACTATGTCACACTTTCATCGACTTTCCCTAGCGATAATTAATTACAATATCATAGCTTATATATATTCATATATATTTAATTGTGTTTCTAGATTCCAAAACCATTATTTAATAATATGTATATTTTCACTGTTTGGATATTACATTTTAATTCTATAGTTATTATTAGAAATTATATTATATATATTTTCGTATCATAGATAGATTTCGTAGTTATTGAGATTCATAATATTTTTGTTTTGCGTTAAAATTCGAAATAGAAATAGAAAAAATTGAATGTGATTTTACAAAGTAATGTTGCTGTCATAGGTGGCGTGCATGTTCCCGTCACTTGTCACTTGTATTGTTGACGTTTGTAGTTGGTTAGTAAGTAAATTTGTATAAAAATGTCGACATAAACATAAGTCATATATCCTGTGATATATGTATATATTATACATTTTGTAAAATAATAAAAAGAGGGTAAGAAAAAATTAAAAAAAAAAAAAAAATTGTTTGTTAATTTTCCTGTTTATGTACGTTTTAAGTTTAAAAACGAATGAAAACAGTTATCAGAATGGGGGGAGGGATAAAACAGGGGTTTATGTACGTCCCTGTGGTGTTTCATGGCTGGGTCATATTGTCCAAAAAAAAAAAAAATAAAAAATATGGACTGTAAGATAATAATAGAACCTTATCAGATATAAAAAAACTTTATGTTTAATTTAAAACAATTTCAATATAAAACTACATTCTGACTCAAAAAAAGCCTCAAAAATAATAAGTGTGAAAAGGTAGAAAACATTTTAACTTGGCGCAATACTAAATTAGCAGAAAAAAGAGAAAAGAAGTTTTCCTGATTTTTGTAAAAACCATTTTTGTCAATACTAAATAAAAACATTATTAAAAATCTGGTGCTCGCAACACACTTTACTTACCTCCGTTATTTATATTAATTTAAGAATTTTTAAACAAATTTAGAAACGAAAATAAATTGTTAAAGAATAAATTATTTGGAATTTCAATAGAACCGTGTGTTTTATTAAATAATCTATTATATTTTCATCTACAACAATCAATTAGTTTTATCCGCTTTTCATCACTCTCCATTAACCTTTAGAATTCCGTGAATTAGACAATATTGTTCCTAAAATCTTTAGCTATCCAGCGATATATTATACACCTATAGCCGTTTTTGAGATAATCTTAAAAAGGTGCAAAATGCATGGTATAAAGTGGCTCTTCTGGTAAGCTGATTTTGATGAAAAAGGTTTTGTGACGTCTCGGGCGTATATTTGTCTTAAATATGAAATTTAAGTTTCATAGGACTTTCCGTTTTTGCCGGGAGTTACCACACACACAGACCTTTTCGCTGGACGTTGAAACCGTTGAAAAGTTAAATTCGGAAATTTTCACGATCGCAATACTTTCCTTGACTGACGCAAACTTATAAAAGGTTATAATAGATAAGAGGTAATAACTCCTGTAGTGAACATGTACTGGCGTTTCGCGATGTCAGCCGACACTAGAGGTCTCAGATAACAAGAATAACAGTGGGACTGCCATATACATGTTTTCAATGGGGAAAAGACTGTTTGGCACTTCATGGAAACTCAATGAAACATATATAACCCAATCGTAGTGAAATGGGTAAAAATATACATTTCAATTTTTTCAATAAGGAGAAGAAAAGTATGGGGTTTTTAGATTACAGAATGACAGACTGCAGAACTTTTGGTGGACAGTATCATAATGTAACTAAAGGCGGTGATACACGATGAGAAATACGGTATATGTAGGTGTGGTGACAGTACTCTCGCGAGAGTAGAGGGTGGTGAAAACTGCGTGAGAGTAAAAATGTGCACGTGTATACGGTGAGAGTAGGCAACAGTACTCGGCAAAATGGCGGATGTGTGAACAGCTGATTATTCAGGAAAGTTGTTGAAAAGGTTGGTTAGCTCTGTTTAGGTTACCAAGATCTTATGTAAAGATGAATGTTCAATTGGTGTCATCTTGTTTTAATAATAATAAGAGTAATGTCTAAAAATGTTTTCGACATGTTCATACAAATTTACTTACTAACCGACTACAAACGTCAAAAAAAAACACAAGTGACAAGTGACGGGAACATACGCGCCACCTATGACAGCAACATTGCTTTGCCAAATCACTTTCAATTTTTTTTTATTTCTATTTCCAATTTTAACTAAAAAAAAATATATATATATTATGAATCTCAAACTATAATAAAAAAAAATACACAATATAATTTCTAATAAATAACTATAGAATTAAAATGTAATATCCAAACAGTGAAAATATACATATTATTAAATAATAGTTTTGTAATATAGAAACACGATTAAATATATATGAATATAAATAAGCTATTTTTAGTTAAAGTTTGACCAAAATAATATAACAAATGATATTGTTGTTAATTATCGTTATGGAAAGTAGATGAAAGTGTGATATAGTACATCAACTATCACGATATTTACTTCCACCAACTTTCCAGCGCGCTCAACGATGTGAATATCGCCATTTCACCTCACTACACCTACCCTATTTCTCACCGTGTATCGCCGCCTTAACCAAAAACATCTAAAAAAAGAAGGTTATAATAGACAAGAGGTAATAACTCCTGTAGTGAACGTGTACTGCCATCTAGCGGTGTCAGCCGGCACTAGAGGTCTCAGATAACAGGGATATCACTGGGACTGCCATATACATTTTTTCAATGGGAAAAAAACTGTTTGGTTTGTTGTTTATTTATTTAACCTCACTTTATGCTACTATGGCTAATCGGACGATGCTACAGTGGGAGTCCTAAATTTTGCCTATCCAGGTTTTATTAGGATAGTGATCTTTAACAAGTACCTGACATCGCACAGGCTCGGGGCCACCTTTTAACGTCCCCTCCGAAGCACGGCATAACAAAGGATTTTTTACTCCCATTAAAATATTCTAGAACCTCCTGCGGGTTTCAACCTGTGACCTTTGGTATTGGAGGCTGTTATGCTAGCCACCCAGCTACAAGTGATCCCAAGACTGTTTGGTACTTCGTGGACACTTAATGGAACATATATAACCCAATCGTAGTGAAAGGTTTAAAAATCAACTTCTCAATTTTCTTAATTAGGAGAAGAAAAGTATTTTTTTTTTTTTTTTAGGTTACAGGAATGGCAGACCGCAGAACTTTCGGTGGACAGTTTCATAATGTAACTAACCCAACCTTAGACTGTTCCTCTTTCACCTGGCCGCGGGACACTTCCCTGAGGTACCCCATTATTATTACAATGGTACCTGCCAACCGTAAACCACAATCCTAAAGCGTAGCATACGCTTTGCACAATACCGATAAGCGCCATTGGCTACATTAAAATAAGGGAGAGTTCAGGATTTCACTGTTATATAGTCCACACCCTGTAATGACGGAGTATATAAGGCTCTTTCTAGTTGAGAAAGTTTTAAGGTTAGGATAGAATTTAGGACGAAATCTGATTATTGACCATTTAGGCTCTTCAAAGTGCCGTGGGTGAACAAAATATTGAATTGTTTACTAAGTTCAGAAGCATTTTTCATTATTTCAATTTAATACTCTTTCTGTTTATAAAATCATGTTTATTTGGTCGATAATATTCACATATTCTAAAAAATCTGGTGCGGGCAACACACGACTTTCACTTACCGCCGTTGTTAAAATCGATTAAAGAATTTTCAAATACAGTTAAAGATAAAAATGAGTGAAACTAATAAAGAATTAATTAAATTGATATCTATAGAAACATGTGTTTTATAAAAAAATCTATTATATTATTATCTAAAATAATCAGTTAGATTTATGTTCATTTCATCACTTATTTCATCATTCTTTATTAACATTTAAAACCTTGTGTATGAGATATTATTTTTTCTAAAATCTTTAGCTTACTCCAGTGTTGTGCACACCAGATTTTTGTTTTTTTTACACAATAAGAAGATAAACGTTTTGCAGAATCACCGTGCAGTCCTATAGGAGTTGCCAAAACGAAGACTATTTTCATTTAAGAAACTATTAATCATATGTCAGTCATTTTGCTTTTGACGGAGTTTAAAAAAATCTATTATATTATCATCTAAAATAATCAGTTAGATTTATGTTCATTTCATCACTTATTTCATCATTCTTTATTAACATTTAAAACCTTGTGTATGAGATATTATTTTTTCTAAAATCTTTAGCTTACGGTATATATATATATACAAACGAAAAATTGCATAAAAAAAATATTTTTTCTGTTTTCACCTTTAGTTGGGTATCGAATTTATTCAATTTATATATTTACCCATTTTTCATCAGCGCTAACAAGATAATATCGTTATTTTTATAGAATCAACAAAATTAAAAGTACTTTAGGGGAAGAAAATGCCTCTTCTGGTAAGCCCATCTTGATAAAAAAAGTTTTGTCACGTCTCGGGCGTATAGTTGTCTTAAATATGAAATTTCAGTTTCATAGGACCTACCGTTTCCGCCCGGGAGTTACCACACACACACACACACCTTTTTGCGGGACTTGGTTATTTGGACTCAGGGGACCCTAAAACGTGTATTTCCGTTAAAAACTAGAATTCGAAAATTTTCACGATCGCAATATTTCCGCTTACTATATATAGTAAGTGAAAGTAATTAGTGAGATTATTAAAGAATTAATTAAATTGAACTTATATAGAAACATGTGTTTTAATAAAAAATCAATGATATTATTATATAAAACAATCACTTAGTTATATCGGCTTTTTATCACTCTCTATTAACTTTTACAAGCTTTTGTGTATTAGATAATATTTTTTTTCTAAAATCTTTAACTTTCCGACTGTATATTACACATGTATATTACTGTTCTTATGTTCAAAAACGCAAAATTGCATTAAAAAAATATTTTGTCAGTTTTCTCCTTTAGTTGCTTTTCAAATTTGCTCAACTTGTATATTTAGCTGTTATTTATCAATGCTAACTGAATAATATGGCTATTTTTATAAAATATACAAAATTAGAGATACTTTAGAGGAAGAAAATATTAAAATATGGGCATTTAAGCCATGTCAGACCATTTTAATCAGAATGAAACCTACATGATGTTTTAGCCTATTAAATGTTACATCGATATAGAGAGTTTAATCAAAATCGTCGGAACCGTTTTCGAGAAAATCGAAAAAATATGCCACCAGAACTTGATCATTATTGAAGATACAGAAAAATCGGAAATATAAACACCTATATAAACATTTATACCCTAATATAGTTATTCAGAAATAATAAACCATTGTGTAATAATTTGCAGCGTTTTTGTTATATCATTACCGATAGGTGTTAATCCGAAATATGGTAATCTGTATGATGTGAAAATAGCGTAAGAGATAAAAGCGAAAGTAAATACGTTCACTGGACGCGTAACAGTTCGCTCGTCTGCAACCGTAGCATCCTCCTCGGCTTATCTCGCCCGAGAGAATATTTAAATGAGTTATTCAAAATTTTTACATATATAAATATATAGTAAGGTAGAGTATCCTGATTGTAAACATTTTAGAATTCCAGTTTTATGCACACGGTTTACGGTCCTTCAAATCCAATAGACCAAGTCCCGCAAAAAGGTCTTTATGTGGTAGTTCTAGCTAAAAACAACGAATCTTCGTTCTAAACTAAACTTACATAGTTCTGAAAAGAAAATTTAATACTCTATGAAATAGCCCTAAGAGTTTTGCTTTTTTTTTTTTTTTTTTTTTTTTTTTTTTTTGTCAATCACGAAGGTTCATTATTGAAAATACGAGTAGAATTATTATTTATGATAGAAATATTATTTGTGAATTTAATATTTACCGATTCTAAAACTATATACATAATTTTTTCTATCTTAAAAATGCCTGCGTTACTAAATTACTATTCTTATGATCGAAAAGAAATCACCTAAATAGATATTTTTACTCTTTCTTCCTTTAATTTTTATTTAATTTTCTGCTTGGGATGTTACAGAAACATTTTCATCCGAATCGAAAAACTAAAAGAATCACTTTTTGTCAATCATAATGAACAATTTCACGGTTTTCCTTACATGTGTATAGATGTAAAATTTAATATCATGTAGGTTTTATTCTGATTGATAGAGCGTGGAACGGCTTAAATGACGCTTTTTTTATTTATTTTCTTTCTCTAAAGTACCCTTTATTTGGAATATTTCAAAAAATACACCTATACAATTAAATATACAAGTTGAACGAATTTGATAACAAACTAATAGAAAAAAGAACAAAAATATGTTGATTTTTTAAACATTTTTTTAAACACATAAGGAAACCTAAAGATTTTTGAAAAAATGGTATTTTATTGACAAAGTTGTATAAGGTAATATTGGGTTGTTTCACATGAAATGGCCGTTTAAATAGTTTCTGAAATACATAAAGGATTTTGCAGGTCTCTGTTGTTTTCTTCCGAATGTTTACATATTTAAAGTAATCCTGTAAGTACTAATCCTGTACCTTTGTATTATAAACATTAGCTTCGCAACCAATTACCCACTTTTTAGTATACCTCCAAATATGAACATGGAAACACATGATTTTCGAGTAATATTTTTGTACGAGTTTTAACTCGGCCATTCAGCAGCTGAGGCCGCTAGAAATATTTGCAAGGCGTTTGGGGAAGAGAGTGTTAATGAAGGGACCATTCGCCGTTGGTTTGCTAAGTTTTCAGCTGGGGATACCGATTTGGAAAACTTGCTCCGAGGAAGACCTCCGTCCGTAATAGACAACGATGTCCTCAAACATACAGTACAAGGAAACCCCTACCAAACAGTTAAAGGACTCTCAGCACAACTAAATGCAAGTGCATCTACCGTTTCCAGAAATTTAAAGTGTATTGGGAAAGTCCCTGGAATGTTACAGCCACTGATCAACTATAAGAATCTCTTTTTATCGAGCATTTTGCACGTTTTTACGAATTTCTCTAAAACCTCTCTTACAATTTTAAATAAATTCCCTGGAATATCATTCGGATTTCGCCCGCATTGAAAACGTTTGACAGGGCATAAATGCCATAAATTTTACAATATATTAATTTAAACTGCCTTTGATTGTGTTCATTGAAATAATTCAGGATTTCTCCTTGTTAGCATCCGTAAAAAAAATTGTAAGTATATAATGTGACTTTGATGACTAATCGTAGCAAAAATATTTTTTTAATTTTATTTTTTGTTAAAAAATATAGTAATATAAATTTAAAATACAACATACAGTTGAAAATATTTTAGAAAAAATTAACACTTACATATAAAGTTATAGAAAATAATGCTAAATGATTAAAAGGGGATAAACTAAAATTATTGTAGTAGATTAAAATTTCTATCGTTATATTATTTATATTTTCTAAAATTAGTTTTAACAAGAGATGCAAATGGAAGTCGTGTGTTGTGCGCACCAGATTTTTTTTTTTTTTTTTTTTTTTTTTTTTTTTACACAATAAGAAGATAAACGTTTTGCAAAAACACCGTGCAGTCCTACAACAGTTGCCAAAACAAAGTCTATTTTCATTTAAGAAACTATTAATCATATGTCAGTCATTTCGCTTTTGACGGAGTTTAAAAGGCGAGCAAATTCAAGGCGAATTTAAAAATTTACTCCTTTTAAAATATATTTGAGAACAAAAGACGTAATAAAAATAAATACTAAGGCTTTTGGTTTATTATTTTAAATAATGGACCTTTGTGATGGACAAAAAAATAAAAAAAATTACCCTTACCTTCACAAAATGCGTTTCAAGATGCGTAGAACCCGAATAAAAAAAATTAAAAATCGGTTTTTCTGCCATCAGGGGCATTTCTCCGAAACTACTTGACCAATTTTTTTTTTAAATACACTACAAAAATACTGGGGCATGCAACGATGATGCTGACACCTAAACGTTGATATCGGCTTGTTACTTTTAAATGGCGGGAGATTAAAAGTGATTTAATTCAATAACTCAAACATTTTTGAAGATAGAGAAAACATTTATTGGTGCTTTCAAATAAAAAAAAAAAAGGAAAATCATAAAAAAGAAAGAAATAAAAATGAAATCTTAAACGTAAATACGCCCATATCTCAGTTATTCTTGAAGATGGAGAAATACATTTAGAGTTTTAGAAACAGTAAAACATGAAATGGGGAGCGGCGTTGTCTAGTGGATACTGTGCTCCGAGTCCTGGGTTCGAATCCCGGCTGTGGCGGAATATTATTTATTCTGTTATTTCAGCCGGGAGGCGATCCTGGGGTATGGAGACCCTCCTGGGGCCGACCCAACCTCCATAAAGTGGGTACCCAAAAATGGGAAAAAACCTGGCGGCTGAGCGTTACCTCGGCCTATTCACATCCTTCCAGAGCACTGTTACTCCTATAAACAGTACCAATCTGTATATGTACTCAGTCCAAGACCTTTCATGGGTTGCAGTGGTGGTAAAGGGGTATTTTTTTTTTTTTAATGCATAAAAAAATGGAAAGGTTGCCTATATATAAGCTATACGTAGATATCAGCTGGTTATTTTAAAAAAGGCAGCCGATAAAAATGATTTAATTCAATAATTCAGTTATTTTTGAAGATAGAGAAAAAAAATATTAGAATTTTTTAATTAATATAATAATTAATTATATTATAATAATTTTAAAAAAAAGAAAAGAACAAAAATTGATGTTATACCCATAAATACGCCCATATCTTCTCAGTTATTTTCGAAGATGTGAGTGAGATTCGATTAATAAAATAATAAAAAATTTGTAATCTTGCCTATATATTCGAGAAACGTAGAAAGCGAATATATAATGAAAAAAAAATCCATTTTTTCTATTAAAAGTAATATAAGATTTATTTACAAAAAATTAAAACAATTAAATTTCCTACAAAATGAAAAAAGAATCATTGAACTAGTTGAGAACTAGCAGAGATATAGCTTTTTAAAATTAGCAGTGGTGATATGCCATTTTCCTTAGAACTATTTATTGCTTTTCATATTTCTTAACAGCCTAGAAACAGCTATACAATCAGTTACACCATAATATAGCTATTTGGAAATAAAATACCGTTGGGCAATAATTTTCATTGTTTTTTTTTATAGTGGGAAATTATTTCAATACACTATATTCTTAACATTTTACATTTACAGTGGGCAAAAAATGTATGCGAAAACAATTTTTCTGGAAATGTTAATAATTTATTTAATATAGATTCACTCTTTTTTTTACAGTTTAGAGACTATAATTATCCTAATTGTTAAAATGTTATCGCCTAGCATCTTTTTGAGGTTTCCTTCGATATTTTTTATGAAGAGTCCTAGATGATTGGCCCCGTTTAATAAAGTATAGGTTCTCTAGAATGGTGTAGTTACGTTGAGAAATGCTAATTCTGTAATCCATTCCTCCTTGCAAAAGAAGATAGCTCCCCTTGGCGTGTTGAAATAGCTAATAGTGTTCTCATGTCAGTACAACTCCGTCGTGTTGTTAATATCCCGACTTACCTTACCCTGAGTCGTGCGTTCGGGACTCCTTGCGAAACGTTCAATTCCAGCTTTGATAATGCATACAATTATGAGAGGTACTCATTTATATACTACGTTAAACCGTGTTATAAATACCAATGTAGGTAACCATGTAAATTTAAGGCTCATTCAACAGACCTGATTTTCTTTGTTGCTGAATCTTGAATCACGAACTTTTTAACTTTCTTTTCTTCCGAATGTTTACATACTTAAAGTAAAAAAAACAAAAACAAAACACCTGGACCACTACAACCCAAGAAGAGTTTTGGGCTCAGCAGATGTAGATATTCGTACTGTTTCTAGGCCAACGGCAGTGCAATGAGGTGATTCGGCCGAGATCACGCTCAGCCACTAGGTTTTTTCCCCATTTTTTGGTACCCACTCGATTGAGGCTGGGTGTGCACCAGGAGGGGCTCCATACCCTGGGATTGCCCCCCGACTGAAATAACAGAATAAATAATATTCCGCCATAGCGGGGATTTGAACCCAGGACCTGGAGCACAGTAGACCAGCGCTCTACCACTAGACCACGCCGATCCTACATATTTGAAGTAAACAGTTCCCAATCAATTACCCACTTTTTTAGTATACCTTCAAATATGAACATTATTTCACTTCAAAGCTCAGAGTTTCTCAGTTCGGGGATGAAAAAAGTTGGTGTCACGTTGGGAAAAATGTGTAGAAAAAGAAGGTAAATACTTGGAATAAAATTATCTTGTTTTCATATCGTATTTTTAATAAAAATCCTTTAACTTGAAAACGGACATTTCATCTGACACAACCCATTAGATAAAAAAACACAACAAATAACTATTAGTATATCAGACCTCTTGGCCAGCGCCTCGATAGTCTTCTGGGCGGATTATATGGGTTTGTGGCAGTTGATAGGTTTTGAATTTAGGGTCAGTCTGTCGTGAGATTAATTGTAGCGATCAGTATTTTATTATAATTTTTGGTATATACTACCGTCAAATTTCACTGCAAAATTGTTCATATTTAAAATTATTATTGTTCGCATAGTGTTCTTTAAACATTTAATCATTTTCTTGGTTACTCTTTATATATTCTTATTGAAATATTATCATCTTAATTTTGTTTACTTCCGTACTGTAGGGGAAGAGGCGGTGTTGAAATATTTACCACTATCCTTTTTCCCTATAATAGATGCTGGTTCAAAAATTGGTTACATAATGATGGAGTTTTGTTGACCGTAGAGAAATTAGATGAGGAAGATGGTTGGGGGTGCGGTCATAAATTAAAAACACACAATTAAAAATAAGCGTTATTTTAATTATGTGCCGACGTTTCGGCCTACAATGTGGGCCTTCATCAGGGCTAAAAGAAACAAGATAACAACCAATGTAATTATAGACTTAATAATGCGTTAGGTATATAATAATAATATGACAGTAATAAATTATGGGAACATAAATAATATTAAATGTAAAATGATAATAAGATGACAATTATAAAGTATGGAAATAAGGTGACAGTTATAAAGTATGGAAATAAACAAAATTAAGATGATAGTTATAAAGTATGGAAGTAGACATAATTGAGATGATAATATTGTAATGAGAATATATAAATAGAGACTAAGTAAATGTAAAAAAATGATAAAGGAAAAATATGTGAACAATTAAAATTTTAAATATTAACAATTTTGAGTTGATATATGACGGTAATATATTAAAAACATAGTTAAGAGTATAGGTAATATATAAAAAAATATAGTCATTACAAAAGAGAAACAGTATGAATAAAAAATAATAATTTAAATTTTAAAATAATGTAATATTAAATTAATAATTATATGTCAGGATATGTAACGGAGAAAGATATGAGTATGGAAAGGGGGAGAAAGAAATGGGCGATGAAAAAAGACCCTTATCAATAAGAAAAATTACTTACGTGACTCCGTGAAAGCTTTGCCTACAGAAGTGATGTTTCCCAGTTTAAAAAACGCTCATTGCGTGGAACGGAAAATATGAGAACTAGAATGTCCGTTAGATAAAGACAATTCTCCTGGCCAATAACTTCCCTACCGTGATCATAAACAAACTTATAAATAACTACAGAAATCAGTCTCAACCTCAATTAACCTCTCTTTCTACTCCATCATCATCACCAACTCCCTTATATAGATCCGTACCTTACATTCCCTCTCTTTCAGAAAAAATTAAAAAATCATTAAAATCCTTCTATCCAAACCTCAGACTTGCTTTAAAATCCCACTACAAACTCTCCAATATTTACAGCCGACTTAAAGACAGTATACCAACAGACCACCGTTCAAAAATTGTTTATAGAGTCCCTTGCGGAACTCCTAATTGCAACTCTGCCTATATTGGTGAAATCAAAAACCTTCTCAAAGATCGCATCACCCGACACAAATATACAATTTCCTCCAAAAATTCTACCGCTTCAAAACTTTCAGAACATTCCTTAACCCTTAACCATTCCTTTGATTTTGATAAAACATCCATTCTTGCCACTGTTCCCAACCATGACAAACGACTCATTACAGAATGCATTTACATACAACTAGAACCCCTTCCTGTTAATCAAAAGACTGACAAACATAACTTGTCATTAGCTTATTCCCGATATCAGCTGATGCGCCAGATGGTAACAGTCGCACTTAACTTCGTCTCTGAGATTTTTGATTTTTCAAAAGGATTTTCATCGATTCCAGTCTCGAAAAAGCTGCCAGCTTTTTGGACATCAACAGCAGTAAGGTTTGGAGTATTATTTCGGTAAGCAGAGTAATTTTTTTTTTACCGCAAACAGTGAATGCAGAGTCAATAGGCTTGACACAAAGGGTAGCCATATTTCCTCATATCAGCTGATTGCTGGTATTGGGAATATATACTTATTACTTGTTTCCCTTTAACATTCTTATATTACTATCTTTTTTTTATATATGAAATGCGATATTTTCATCAAGTGATGTCTTCTAAAACGGCAAGTAAAAGATCAAGATCAGCAGGTTCAAATTCGTCTCCCACTAAACAAAGACCCCGTCGTGATAACAATAAGAAGTTACCAACACAAGCGAACCCTTCAAGTAACACTTTGAAATCTGAACCCCAGCCTGGCCCATCATCACAGGAGATGACAGATGAATCTCCTTTTTTCACACCGAATCCATTTCAAATCCTCCATAGTGAAAAAGAAGACATGGAATCTGCCCCTACTTCAAGGGAACCACCACCTCCCCCGATATTTGTCAAAAATATTAAAAAATTTCAACTTCTTTGTGCACAACTTAATAAATTAACCAACCCTGGTAGCTACTCATGTCTGAATAGAACAAATGACACTAAAATATCTCCGGATAGTGCTGAAACCTACAGGAAAGTAGTAAAATATCTGACAGACACCAAGGCCGAGTTCCATACTTATCAGCTACGCCAGGAGAGAGCACTGAGGGTTGTAATAAGAAACCTGCATCCCTCGACACCAACTGAAGTTATTAAAGAAGAACTGATGGAGATGGGATATAAGGTGCGCCAAGTCACCAACGTTTTGAAAGATAAAGTTCAACTTCCAATGTTTTTTGTTGATCTAGAACCATCGACAGGAGTCGAAAAAATCTACGATCTTAAACGACTGTACTACAGCTGTGTAAGAGTTGAGAAGCCCTACATGAAGAAGGATATAGTCCAATGCCATAATTGTCAGGCATATGGCCATACTAAATCTTATTGCCACCATATACCACGCTGTGTGAAATGCGGAGAAGAGCATAGGACAGGAGAATGCACTAAACCGAAGTCATCACCCGCAGTATGTGCTCATTGCCTCAAGGACCATCCAGCCAACTACAAGGGATGCCAAATATATAAAAATCTAAAGACCAGATTTCAAAAACCTCAAGAACCAGAAACAGCAAGAATAACAAGATCTAGAAGAGAACCATCTAAATTTGTAGATTCCAATGTCTCATTTGCCCACTTACTTGGAGGTGGGGACCAGAGTAATGAAGTCGAGGCCCTGCCGAAACAACGTTTACCTCGGCATAATCCACCTATTCCACAACAAACTATTCCGCAAAATTTTCCTATTCTTCAAAAAACTCCTCAACATCAAATTTCCCATATCCCTTCTCCATCAAATGTCACAGACCTTACCAGTCTCATGACATCCTTCATCTCCGAAATCAAATCCCTTGTTATGCCTCTAATATCACTCCTTACGAACCTTGTATCAAATCTCATTCCTGCCTTACAAAAACCATAAATGACCTCACCTAATTCCTTATCCATTCTCCTTTGGAATGCGAATGGTGTTAGAAATCACACTGACGAACTGACAGCGTTGTTGCAAGGCAAAACAATTGACGTTGCACTTATTACTGAAACTAGACTAACCACTAAACAGCTTTTCAAAATACCGCAGTACATAACATACCGTGCAGACCACCCAGACGGCAAAGCTCATGCCGGTTCTGCTATCATTGTCCACCAATCCCTCTCTCATCATTTACTTCCACTTCCTACCTATGATTTCCTGCAAGCCACAGCAATAGTAATCAAGACCTTTTCCTATCCGGTAACTATTACATCAGCATATTGCCCTCCCAAACACTCCATTTCCAACACCGAATTTGCATCCTTCCTGGATTCCTTAGGAAATCATTTTATTCTGGGTGGAGATCTAAAGGCCAAGCACCAGCAGTGGGGTTCTAGAACCACGAATTCTCGTGGAAGAAATTTGCTGACTGCTCTGAATTCCCGAAATTTTAACCTCATACCTCCTGACTCCCCTACCTACTGGCCAACAGATCCTAACCGTAATCCAGATATCCTCGACTTCTTCATCCACAGCGGATTAGGCTCCCTGAACTATTCCGTAACTCGCCTTGATGAACTATCCTCTGACCATAGTCCACTGATCCTTAAAGTATCTCTAACTCCTATTCCGAAACCCATTCCACCATCATTTATCCGAGGCCCTGTCAACTGGAACCTCTTCCGCCAAATCCTCACCGATAATATTGACCTCAGTGTGACCCTCAAAACACCGGATGACCTTGATGATTCCGTCTACTCGTTTACAACCGCCATTCAGCAAGCTGTCTGGACTGCCTCCTCTCCTAAGCACTCCAATAGAACTCCTCAGCAAAACCATTTACCTCAAAACCTAGCTGACCTCATCCATGCAAAACGCCGAGCCAGATCATTATGGCAAAGAACCCGACACCCAACAGATCGCCGCTCCTATAACTTTTATTGTAGGCAATTAAAGCGGGAGTTGGCGACCTTCCGTTCCCAGTCCTTTAATTCCTACCTCTCCTCTCTATCAGCTCGAGATAATTCCCTGTGGAATGTGACCAAAAAGATCCTAAAATACCATAAAGTTTCCCATTCTCTCCGGCGTGGTGATGACTCCTGGGCTGCGTCTGATGAAGATAAAGCCGAGGAATTCGCCACACACCTCTCCAAAGTATTCACTCCTCACCCGGAATCCAACAGAAATCATACCACAACAGTTCAAGAATTCCTTTTCTCACCAATACCTCTTTCCCTACCTCCTAAAGCTATTAATCCATCTGAGGTGAAATATCTTCTTCAAAAACTGACCCTTCGTAAATCTCCTGGACACGATCTCCTTACCCCCCAGATCCTGCGACAACTTCCCCAGAAAGCCATTATTTTTCTTACATACATCTACAACTGCATCCTTCGCACCACCTATTTTCCTCTCTTATGGAAACATTCCACAATCATTCTATTCCTAAAACCAGGTAAACCTTCCAGTAACACTTCATCCTACAGACCTATAAGTCTACTCCCCATCCTCTCAAAAATCTTCGAAAAGCTCCTTCTAAAACGAATCCTGCCTATATTAGAATCTCACAACCTTCCTTCCCACCAGTTTGGTTTCCGTTCTGATCATTCCACTGTTCAACAAGGACTCCGAGTTGTAGACCATATTTCCTCAGCCCTCGAATGTAAAGAGTATTGTTCTGGTGCGTTTCTGGACATAGCGCAAGCTTTTGACCGGGTATGGCACGCTGGATTACTCTTCAAGCTTAAAACGCATTTACCCCAGTCTCTCTACCTCATTCTAAGATCCTATCTCTCAAACCGCTCCTTCCAAGTACGCTGTGGTGTAGAATTTTCCAACTTTTATCCCGTTGAGGCCGGTGTTCCTCAGGGCAGCGTCCTGGGACCCGTTCTCTACATCCTTTACACCGCTGATATTCCTAATCATCCTGACACCTTTCTGGCTACATTTGCAGATGACACCGCCATCCTATCATCCAGTTCCGATCCCGAAACCGCATCCTTAATCCTGCAAAGACACCTTTGTCTTATCGAAGACTGGTGTGGTGCTTGGCGCATAAAGGTGAACGAGGCCAAATGCAAACATGTAACCTTCACTCTTCGACGAAACTCCTGTCCGCCAGTTTACTGCAACTCCATTCCTATTCCTCCTTCAGATACAGTCCGCTATCTTGGCTTACTACTAGACAAAAGACTGACTTGGAACCCACATACAAGACTTAAAAGACAAGAACTCAACCGACGATTGGATAGTTATACCGACTACTCAACGGAAAATCTGAACTTACAGTTGACAACAAATTATTAATTTATAAGACAATACTGAAGCCCATCTGGACCTACGGACTTGAACTGTGGGGGACAGCTAAACGTTCTAACATCAAACGCATTCAATCCTTTCAATCCAAAGTCCTCCGAATAATAGTAAATGCTCCTTATTATGTATCCAACTATACCTTGCACCACGACCTTAATGTTCCATTTATTTCAGACCTAATTCCATCCAAATTTTCCAAATTCAATCAGAACCTCATTCATCATCCTAATCCTTTAGCACGATCCCTATCCAGCTCCACTCATCCATACAACCCTCCTAGAAGGTTGAAACGGCATTGGCCCCGAGATATATTGTAAATACATATGCTGGAGTTCTGACACTGGTCAGATTCTCCTCTCAAGTGCGGTGTGATTGTGGCTGTGGCGCCCTCACTTAGCTTCCGCTGGCTCTCACCAGTGATGCGGCTGAGAGGGAGGCGCTGGGATCCTTTGGGCTCTGCTTGTCCTTCCACAAGTGGGGGGACAAGCCCCGTCCGGGGTTCCCGAGCTGATTGTAAATATTTTACATAGGTATGTATGTGACATGTTTTGTTTATTTATTTGTTAACTTCATTTATTTGTATTTATTTTGTCTACTTAATTTTGTTATTGTATACGTTTACTTATTTTGATTTTATTTTATGTAATTTGACTTGTCTTTTGTTTATATTGTAAATATTGTATGAATGAGATCCTGTAGCACTATTATTATTGTCTATTATGACAAATTGTAATATATACGAATAAAAAAAAAAAAATAAAAAAAATAAAGCTTATTCCCAAATATTAAATTTAATAAAGCATCCCTAGCTCATTTTTTAAACAACCATCTGATCATCTCTTCATAATTTTATTTTTATTTATTTATTATCAATTTTTTATTTATATATTTATTTAATTTTCGTACTCCCCTTTTTTATTTATTTATTTGTTTACCTACTAGATTACTGTTTATTTATCATTTCCTTCGACAGCTCCTTATCGTCATTCGTTATTACCTTATCATCATTCATCATTTATCATCGTCATCCGTTATTACTTAAAATCTTTTAATCTTTACCTCGTCACTATTTCTTACAATTTTATCAAATACTCATAAGTAATAACTCAAGTACTCTCAAGTAATGACTTTTGGCTATTTTTTAACAATCGAATCAGTAAACATAACTTAGCTTCTTGGAATTTTCCTAACGGACATTCTAGTTCTCATATTTTCCGTTCCACGCAATGAGCGTTTTTTAAACTGGGAAACATCACTTCTGTAGGCAAAGCTTTCACGGAGTCACGTAAGTAATTTTTCTTATTGATAAGGGTCTTTTTTCATCGCCCATTTCTTTCTCCCCCTTTCCATACTCGTATCTTTCTCCGTTACATATCCTGACATATAATTATTAGTTTAATATTACATTATTTTAAAATTTAAATTATTATTTTTTATTCATACTGTTTGTCTTTTGTAATGACTTTGTTCTTTTTTATATATTAGCTATACTCTTAACTATGTTTTTAATATATTACCGTCATATATCAACTCAAAATTGTTAATATTTAAAATTTTAATTGTTCACATATTTTTCCTTTATCATTTTTTTACATTTACTTAGTTTCTATTTATATATTCTCATTACAATATTATCATCTCAATTATGTCTACTTCCATACTTTATAACTATCATCTTAATTTTGTTTATTTCCATACTTTATAACTATCACCTTATTTCCATACTTTATAATTGTCATCTTATTATCATTTTACATTTAATATTATTTATGTTCCCATAATTTATTACTGTCATATTATTATTATATACCTAACGCATTATTAAGTCTATAATTACATTGGTTGTTATCTTGTTTCTTTTAGCCCTGATGAAGGCCCACATTGTAGGCCGAAACGTCGGCACATAATTAAAATAACGCTTATTTTTAATTGCGTGTTTCTAATTTATGACCGCACCCCCAAAAATTGGTTATAAGTTTACTAATAATTAAGGTGATTAAAAGAAAAAAAAAGCGAAAATTATTGTTATATACTTTTAATATAATAAAGATAACATAAATTGAAACTCCTAATTATTAATAAAAAATAAAAAAGAAAAGAAATCTTTTGAAAATTGGCTCTAATATAATTATAGAAAAAAATTAAACACTAAAACATTAATATATAATAAAAAAATTGTCAATACAATACAATGTGTACACCTGGTGGCGCCTCGCTGCTACGTGTAAGAAAAGGTCGGCGTGCCGATATATTAGAGGCCGTGGGTTGGCTTCAATGTAGATAGTTGCAGTACCAAAAAATGCACAGTACACTATAATGAGGTCTTGCTGGGGCGAAGACTGGGCGAGAAGAGAGAGATAAGCGGCTGAGGCGAGCGTGGAGGGGACGCTAATTCTACCGCTTATATGCACAGTATCATAACTGTATACAAAAACACAACATTCAAAACAAAAGTCTTTTATATAAAAATAAACTTGTTATCATAATAAAAGATGGGCTTGAACACACACTTTATAACTGCCGTCTTATTATCATTTTACGTTTAATTTTATGTTTGTTCCCATATTATATTTCAGTCACCATATTATTATTATATAGTTCATGTATTATTAAGTCTATAATTACATTAGTTGTTATATTGTTTCTTTTAGCCCGAAACGTCGGCACTCAATTAAACTAAGTACTGCGTTTTAACGTGTATTTCTCTCTAATGACCGCAGCCCCAACCATCTTCCTCATCTAACAAATAAATAATGGTTAATCAGCTGTTTCCTTCGAAGGTGAGAAAAACAAATCTAATTTCCTGGCCGTAGAGCTGGAGAATAGATTGTTCTGCGAACAATGGGACTTGGGAGAAAGTAGTCTTGTACTTCTAATGATGACTTCCTGCCCTTGCTAAACGTTCTTCGTGATCTGAGCTGGTGGCGCAACTCGAAGCATTGTTCTGTGTTCTCTCTGTCTGGGGCTCCTTGTCTTAGGAAACCAACGGTCTCATGGTTCTTGTCAGCTAAACCTGGTTGGGAATGGAGAAATACTTATTCTTAAGAGGAAAAGAAACCCGCAGGAGGTCCTAGTATTTTTTAATGGTAGTAAAAAATCCTTAGTTATGTCGTCCTTCGGAGGAACTATGTTTCGGCCGCTACTTTTCTAAGGCAGCGGTGACTCCGAAACTGTATTAATAAATATGTAAATTTTATAAAACTATTGGATTTCTTTTCCTAAGGTAAAATGTTTATCAATTCATTATTGGGATCAGGTGGCATAAAGAGGAATAAACTAATTAACTTATAATACACAGTTATTTATAAAATAGTATATATTATTACATATAAAAATACACTGTGAGGCAGGCATTGTTCATTATCGAGAATACTGAGGTTTGTTCTGATTTACCACATAATATAACATGAAAAAGGTACCTTCGGACATAACTTCATAATTCTTCCCTGGCTTGACCCCCGACCTCCTCCGTCCGTGGCTGGACTTCCGCTTCCTATCCTGTTCCGGCTAAGACTCCCAGGTAGAGGGCTATCCCTGCTCTAGGAGTGGAGGGGTGTATTTTTTGCATAGCCCTTCTAAGCAACCTTTCTGCTTGTAGCTCGGAAATAGTTCTATTTTAAATGATTAGAAATTATTTCTTATCCTCCCAGTATTCTCGATACATAGCAGAGGTTTTTTTAATTTAATTTTATTTATTTTTTTGGGGGGGGAGAATCTTCAAAAGACGCGGATAGGCCCGTACCTATCCGTGTGTGGGGTTTTTACCCACTAAAACCAACCTCCCTACACCTGTTCATTCCTCTCCACGGTACCGCCGTTAGGTATTACTTCGTGGAGGGAAATGACAGAGTGCCGCCTCGTTTTCCTCTTCCACCGGTTTTATTTTTCATATTATTGACTTCTTCTGGTCCTCTCTTCCGCTCTCAAATTCTTAAGGACGACTGTGGCGAATCTCTTCGCTGTGTTCCAATGGTAGTCCGAGCGCAGCAGATGGCTTACTATATTCATAGAGTATATATATTCATATATACCCCCTAGCAGAGGGGTATCAAGGTGTATTATATATACTCCCACAACACTCGCTCACGGCCTTCAGACCTCTATAAAACATCCCATCGAACCGCAGCTTTCGACAGATCTTTCCTTATCGGATCTTCGTCCGTAAGGAATTATATTCCTTCTTAAATCAGTCATTCCAATACTCTCCCGACTTCAAATCCCGTTTGTTCAAACACTTTCTGTGTATGCAATTTTCCAATGACCCCAACTGATTTCCAAATTTAAATATAAATCGGTAAATGCAGCATAAAATATATATATATATATATATATATATATATATATATATATATATATATATATATATATATATATATTATATAAAGCAAGATCCTATTCCAATAACTTTGTTTTATCTTGATTTCAGGTGAGTTATGGCACTTTTCTTCTTATATGTGGTTATTTACCTTAATATCAGGGACAGCAAGTTGTCAAACGAGATTGGAGTTGGTAAGAGAAATTATTTTTATTTTATTTTTAAAATATATTTAATGATATGTATTATAATATATGGAAATATTCGTTATAAAGCAAAAATCTGGTGCGCGGAACACACCCCTTTCACTTACCTCCGTTGTTTAAATCAATTTAAATAGTTTTTTAAGAATTTCCAAATACAGTTAGAGATAAAAAAAAATTACCACTCTCCATTACCTTTTATAATTTGTATGTCAGATAATAATCTTCAGCTTTCCTACGGTGTATTATGCGTCTATATTTTGTTTTTATGTTGAAAAACTTTAAAATTGCATTTAAAAAATATTTTTGGTCTTTTCGCTTTCAGTTAGATATCGTATTCGTTCAAATTATATATTTATCCGTTTTTTAACATTACTAAATTAACAATACTTTTTAACAATACTAGATATATTATTATTTTTATATATTCTACTAAATTAAAGTACTTTACTAGAAGAAAATTTATAATATCGGTATTAAAGCCCTGTCAGACTATTTCAATCAGAATTAAACCTACATTTTAAGAACTGAAGTTCTAAGTATTTCCTGGCATCCTTTCTCTTCCAAGTTATCCGATCTCAACGTCCATCGTACATCTCTGATATACTTTCATTTAAATCCTCCATCCATTCCCGCAACACTCGTTCACGGTCTTCAGACCTGTATATAACGCCTCATCGAACCGCAGCTGTCGACAGATCTTTCCTTATCCGATCCTCGTCCATATGGAATTCTATTCCTTCTTATATCCGTCATTCCAATACTCTCCCTGCCTTCAAATCCCGTTTATTCAAACACTTCCTGTCTATCCAATTTTCAAATGACCTCAAGTGATTTGCAAATTTCAATAAAAATCGGCAGAGAGAAACGATTATTTATCACATTTTATTGGGTTGATGCAAAATTAATGCAGGTTTCCTCTATTGCAATATCTTAATTCCAATTGTGTAAACAAAGCTGATCCTAACATTGATCATTATTATACCAAAACAAACCTTATCTAATACCCTCTCTTTCACCATGAATTTGTTTAGTAAAATCGTTTTGTTCAGTGTGTTCAAAGGTCTTGAATCGAAAATGTCAAAGTGCGATTTTCGTCAAATTTATTTTTACGAATTTAAATTAGGGCGCAGCGCTGCGCAAACGGCTCGTAATATTAATGAAGTGTGGGGTCAGGGGCTATTAATGAGTGCACGGTGCAGCGTTGGTTCCAGAAGTTTCGCAGAGGAGATTTCGACCTCGAAGACAAGGAAGGTCGGGGCCGTCATCTTGCTCTGGACAACGACCAGCTGAGGTCAAAAGTGGAAGAAGACCCAACCAAAACCACACGAGAAATGGCGGCGGAACTCGGAACTCAAAAATTGCAACGTCTTTGCCCAGCATTACGAAGTTCTTCAACATCCGCCTTATTCACCTGACCTCTCTCCTACAGACTTCCACTTTTTCAGGCATCTGGACAACTTTTTGAGGGAGAAAAATTTCAAAACCAGGACGACATTGAAAATTCTTTTCGTGATTTCATTGAGTCCAGGGATTCGGATTTTTTTTCTGGTGGAATAAGAAAGCTTGTTGAACGTTGGCAAAAGTGCATTGATTCAGATGGAAATTATTTTGATTAAATATATATGGTTAAAGTAAAGATATGGCGTATTTACAATACCTACTAAAAACCTGCATTAATTTTGCATCAACCCAATATTTTGTATATTAAAGATTTATGAATTTTATTTTTTGCATAATTTATTTTGTAATGTATATATGAACATATTTTTATTTTTTTTATTCTAGTCTAATTTGTTTTATTTGTTTTTCTAAATTATTATAAGAAGCTACCTATGAATTTATAACTATTATTCCTTTTCTTTGTCATTTCTGTTGCTTTTTATTTATTTATTTTATTATATGTATATATATATATATATATATATATATATATATATTTTTTTTTTTTTTACTCTAAGACTTTGAAGCTCTAATTTAATTTGTTTGTAACATTATTCCGAAGAGACTTGTCCCAGAATAAATAAAGAATTTATTATTATTATTATTATTATTATTACATTATATTAAAGCCTATTAAATTTTAAATCGATATAGCGAGTTTAATCAAAATCGTGTGTGCAGTTTTGGAATAAATCGTAAAAATACGAAAAATGCATGGGATAAAGCAGGACTTCCGGTCAGCCGGTTTTAGTGAAAAAGTTGCTGTAACATCTCGGGTGTGTAGTTGTCTTAAATATAAATTTCAGTTTCGCAAGACCATTTGCTTTTGTGTTACTAACCATTCACACAGACATTTTTCGGGACTTGGTTATTTGGACTCAGGGACCCTAAAACGTGTATTTCCGGGGAAAATGTTCACGATCGCAATACTTTCACTTACTGTATATTTCATATACATGCAAGTGAAAGTAAATATCGAGGATATTAGATTATATAGAGTTCAATGATTTAATAGTTCCCCAATGATCAATACCGTATATTCAGAGGGTACAAGTTCCGCGATTCCGCGTTGTGCAACCTTCTAAACTCCTCAGTGGCCTCATCTCTCTTCGGACCAAATATTTTACGCAGTAATGAAAACCATAAACCGTTGTTCATCCTTCAAAGTAAGCGGCCACGTTTCACATTCGTAAAGGACCGTCGGAAGAATAATAGTTTTATAAATTCTAACCTTTAAGTTTAAGAAGCCGCGAGCTAAGTAATTTAGCAAATGAATAATAACACGCATTTCCGGCCTTTAACCGAGAGTTTATTTCCTCCTGGATTTCCTTTTTTTCCCGTTATCATTGAACCTAAATACTTGAATTTCTCTACGTGTTCAAAAGTAAATGACCTTAAAGTCATGTAAATTAGTCTTTCGTCGTAAAGTAGAAGCTTAAAGCGTGTAGAAGTTGTCGAAAACGTTAATAAAAGGTTGATACCTTATAAATACCTCTCCCATTTTTCTATTAAAAACCTACATCTGGATCCGTCTATGTTTTGCGTGCATAATAATGTTATGAATGCTGTTGTTGCTAAAAAAAGCTGGTTTTGTGGGTTATATTCGCTAGGGACAGGCGGAAGACGAGCTAGAAACAGGTGCCTAGGAAATCCACTGCCTCGTCTATATCTGCCAAAAGGCTTTATAGAGATGGGCTCTCCTCCCCGCCCAGTGGTGCCTATATATAATATCCGCTAACAACTGCTTCATATCTCTCAGCAATTTGTAAAAATAGAGGCTTTATAGCTCCCTGGCCGACTTCCTCTTTGATGGCCGTTGTGCCTTTGACCCTCCCCCCGCGGAACATATTTCACACTCGCCACTTCCTGTTTGTCATGAGGCCTTGTTAACGCTTTCTCGGCCATTTCCGTATTCCTTAAGTAATGGGATAGTCGTGTAGGTTTTACCCGGTCAGCATATACAAGTATATTTTTATAATTTTAGTTCGTTTGCGCCTGCTGTGAATGAGTGAATAATAATTCTATGTTACTTCATCCCCTAAGAATAATTTATAGTGCTATGTTTTTGACCGGCTGCTTTTCTAAGGCAGCGGTAGCTTCAAAACTAGCTTACTTACTATATTTAGTCAATATATAAACTATATTTAATGATACTATTGGATCTCCTTTCCAAAGGTATCGTATTTACCAATCCAATAGGTGGCATGCAGGGTAAGAATAAAGTAAACAAGATTCAATTAATACATTACTATAATTATTAATTTACACATATAAATTATATTAACACATTGCCTAGAACTCTGATTGAGAATACTGAGGGACATTTTCACTACTACCTTTGCCATACAATGTTACAAATAACGATATACCTTTGAAACCCTTAATCGGCTGGCGAAGGTGAAATCAGTCTTAGGTCCCCTTTCTCGGCATCATCCTCCAGCTGCTCCCAGAACCCCGACGGCCACCTCCTCTTCTTGTAGATGGAACCCGACTCACTCTTCCTGAGGATATAACTTGACTAACTCTCCCTCATTCTCGTCACCTCGGGTGGGCCAATATGGGAAGTGCCCCGGTTGGCGGTATAGCCTGTGTGCTTTTGTTCTTATCTTTTCACCCATCTTAATATTCTTGTTGGCCGCCGCTGGGAGGAAACTACCAGAGGTTTCTGGTACCGCTGGGGGGCCCATACCGATGGGAAATCTAGGGGGCTAGGTAAACACCTTTTGATGTTTTGCCGACAAAGGTTCGTTATCATTAATTGTTTAATATTAAAATTATTTAATTATGAACTCCCTCAGTATCCTCAATACATTACAATAGTGAACATTTTATTTGTATGTATTTCTTTATATCCAGATCGGCTGCGTGAGCCATACATGGTCTCATGTGATACATAATTATTTAGTATAATATTACATTATATAAGTTAATATAAATAAAAACAGATAACATGAGTTTAGTTACGTATTTATGAAAGAATATCCATGAAATGTTTGACGAATTAGATAAATTATTGGTGTTTGAAAGTGGGAAAGAATAACACTTTGCTGAGAGAGATGGGAAAAGAGTTCCAAAGTATGGTAGCACGGATGATAAAGGACCTTTCAAAGGGTGCTGTTCTTTGAGAGGGTAGTTATAGATTGGTAGGTTGGGATCTTGTATTTAGGGTGTGCACGGAAGAGCGCAGAGTAAGGAAGTCAAAGATATAGGAAAGTTTTCTGGCTCGCAAGGATTGGAATAAGAAGTTGCCAAGAAGGTATTCTCTTCGGGATTCGGGATAGAGCCACCTTTGACCAAACGGAATAATCTTTTTAGCCTCCTCTCGAGTTCTCCATATACTAGGCATCCATAGTCAAAGTGGGGGGGGGGGATGAGGGAAGACACTAAGAGATGGCGGGTACTTCATGACAAAGTCACTGAAACATAGGAGCTGTTTGAGGATAGAGATGGATTTTATGGTAATTTGGGAAGTATGGTTACTCTGTGTTAAGTTTTGATCAAACATAACTCCTACATTTTTATGGAGTTTTATTGAGAAAGAGACGTTGGTAGTAAGGAAATGAATGGAGGAGAGGTTTTGAGCCAATAAGCATTGCCTTTGTTTTCGCTGGATTCAGGCTGGGGACTAGTTTTCTAGTTTTATATTGTTTCAACTACTTGTATCCTTCAGCCTAATCCTTCCCCAGGACTCATTCATTCTTATTCCGTGATTCTGCTGTCTTTCACCAGTCCACCTCTTACCCGTTTTCAGCTTTGGTCTTGTAAGTACACTCGATGGGAGCACGTTTCTGACTTCGAGTGTGATTCCTATTTCTTGAAGGTCTGAACCAGTGTCCCTTTGATTTTCTTATCAAGAAAGTAGAAAACATCTTGTTGGGGCTAACGGTAGTTAAGTGGCTAGCATAACAGCTTTCTATGCCCAAGGTTTCCCAAGTTCAGGTGGCCCAAGGGAGTAAAAAAGCCTTAGTTATGCCGTCCTTCGGAGGGAACGTAAAAAAGTTGTTCTGAGCCTGTGCAAAGTCAATGTGAAAGAGTTTTTCGCTGCGCACATAAGTCATTTATTTTTTTTTTTCGACTATATTTTATTATATTTCCCTACTATGATCCCTTAGAATCATAGTCCAGTTAAATAAGGCTAAAATGCAAGGTTTGTGGGAATTAATTCGGGCAAAGCTTGAAATATTTTTAATACCTCTTATTTTTTATTTTTTTTTAAATTTCTTTATTTCCAGATCGGCTGCTTGAGCCATACATGTTTTTTTTAACATAAATGAATAGTTATTACAACTAGTAACAATGGAAAAAGTGGGGGTCTAGCCTCGTACAAAAGGCACCCCTAACGATTATAAATTTATAATTATTTCTGAGAATTAAGTAATAAGAACGATTTGATAACATAACGGACAATTATAATAAAAACTAAAGAAAGAAAGAGAAGTAATGAATATACAAAATTAATACTAGGTTGGGTGCAAGAATATAAATTATAAATTTAAGATCGATTTTAGTCTAAAAAAAAAAAAAAAAGAATAAATAAAATAAAATAAAAATATATAAAAAATAAATAAAAAAATAAATAAGTAAAAAAAATATTTAAAAACAAAAACGAAATAATAATAAATCAAAATAAGTTAAAAATATAAATAAAAAGTAAAATAATATGAGGTTCGTAAAACTAGATAATAATATTCACAACAGCATGTTCTGTAGAAGCCTGGGTTTGAGCCTGCGAGATGAAGTTGGAATTCCTATGTTGTAGGCTACTGCACCTCCAACTGCTGGTAGCTGCGAGTGGTATTTTTTGAAGCGGATTTTGATGAAGTCTTCCATGTATTCGATTTGTAGCTCACGATGGAGTTGGCTATTTCTAATAAACCATGGGGCATCTACGGCTATTCTTAATATTTTGTTTTGAAAAGTTTGCAATTTTTTTTCTTTTCGTTGAGGAAGCTGCGCCCCACACTTCACAACCATGCATGAGTAATGGCCTTAATATTGTTTTATATGTAAGAATTGTTGTTTCAGGTTTGAGATTAGATTTTCTATTGAGGATCGGGTACAGCATTGCCAGTCTTGCATAGGCTTGGGTTAGTTTAAGGTTAATGTGGTGGTTCCAAGTGAGGCGGCGATCGAGGTGAACCCCGAGGTATTTTACTGGTTCGTAGGCAGGACTTCATGGCAGCTTATTACCATTGAGCGTCAGTTCAGGTGGATCCGAAGGTCGTCTTAATGTAAATATTTTTGAGTTACATTTTAGCACATTTAGACTTATCTTCCATTTAGTGAGATATTTTTTCAAGTCTGTGAGGTGGGTTTGGAGGGTATTACGGGCAATATCTATATCTTCATGCTGAGAGAGAACTGCCGTGTCATCAGCCAATACCTCTGAATGGTCCTAAAAAGAAGTAGCGTTTGCACTATCGTAGGTGGTGAGTTAAACTTTGTGGAGTAAAAAAATCTCGGATATTCGTACTTTTCTTTCAGTTTTTCACCTATAACTCGAAAATGGTGCCTCCTACAGAAAATATATGTCTTTCCAAAATGAAAGAACGGTAAATTTTCTATTCAAAAGTCACTTTAGTCATTGAATTCGGTCCAGTGATATTGCCGCAATCGCTCATCAGAAATAGGCAATTGTTTTCGTTTTTGTTAAAAAAAACCCACCTTGATCACTAAGAGAGAGCTGTAACTTTGAAACAACTATCTAAACCGAAAAAAAGTCATAGAATGAAAGTTGTAGAGCGTCAAATTTCAAGAGGTTTTCGACTCCAAAAAGTTAAACTCACCTGCGATTGTGCAAAACTCAGATTACTTATAATTCGGACCATCATAGAAGGTATTAAAACGATTTTCAACTTAATCCTCACAAATATTCTTATTTTACCAGGATAATCAGAGTTGATAAAAAATTTAAAATATACGTTATGCAATATATATTAAAACGCTGAGACTGTCTTATAGAGCTGAGACGAACCCACCTGAGTACAATGGCTACTAATTAAGAAGCGGAAACAGGTGAGAGGAAGTCACTGCGCGTCCTCCTACTAATCAACTCCTTATCTAACACTAGGATTGTTCCAACAGAATTTTAGGACTGTGCTGGATCCAGAGACAGAATTTTTTGGGGGAGGGAGGAGTTGAGACTTTGAGAAGAGATAGATAATAGCCCAGTAAAATAAGGATATTTGTAAGAATTAATTCTCTAAAGAACCCGTACTGTCCCAGGAAATATTCCTCTCGTCTCTTCAACCACGTCCCCAACTGAAGAAAATGCGTTTCCCATAATGAATATTTACTAAATCACTTCTCTAATGTATATTAAATTTTACTGCAATTTAACTTTAGGTACCTTCCAAAAATAAATATAATATGCTGCAAAAACCTATTTCTATTTATCCAACCTACACTTTATCCTATTTTTACTTTCACTTACTATATATAGTAAGGGGAAGTATTGCGATCGTGAAAATTTTCGAATTCCAGTTTTCAACGGAAATACACGTTTTAGGGTCCCCTGAGTCCAAATAACCAAGTCCCGCAAAAAGGTCTGTGTGTGTGTGTGGTAACTCCCGGGCGGAAACGGTAAGTCCTATGAAACTGAAATTTCATATTTAAGACAACTATACGCCCGAGATGTGACAAAACTTTTTCATCAAGATGAGCTTACCAGAAGAGGTACTTTATACCATGCATTTTGTACCTTTTTTCGATTTTCTCGAAAACGGTTCTGACGATTTTGATTAAACTCGCTATATCGATGTAAAATTTAATGGGCTTTAATATCATGTAGGTTTTATTTGGATAAAAAAGGTCTGACAGGGCTTAAATGCCGATATTTTAAATTTCCTTCCCCTAAAGTACCTTTAATTTTGTAGATTCAATAATAATAACTAGATTATCTTGTTAACGCTGATGAAAAACAGGTAAATATATAAATTGAATCAATTCGATACCCAACTAAAAGAGAAAACAGAAAAAAAAAAAAAAAAAATTGATGTAAGTGAAAGTCGTGTGTTGCCCGCACCAGATTTTTTAAAACTATATTGTGTGTAATATGAAGAATATTACAGTAATTGATAGAAACGTATCACAGTAAAAGTACTTTTAGGCCTAACTTGAATATTCAATTGAATACTTAGATTTTCTATCAAAAGAGGTATAATAAACCCATATAGAGAAAAGCTTCCAATATTAACTAATCTTTTTGGTTTATGTTATTATGAACTCTTCTAAAAATTAATCCTTTAGACAACCTGAGTATACCTATAAGAAAATCGTTGAGCGATGCGATCACCAGCAGACTGTTCACCTCACCATCGGCCATGACCCACTGCACCAACAGCTAGGTGCGCCACAGGTATCATATTTGACCCCCAACAGATCTGAATTGCTAGATCATTTACTCCACAACTTCAGTATAATAGAGGTTTCCAAACAAACATCCTGCTATTTGATAACATAACATTAAAGACAGCTTACTTCAGTTCCACCAGACAGGAATAATATTAATGTATACAGTTATTTATTAAAACCAATATGGACTTACGCTTGCCAAATATACGGACCTGCTAAAGAGACACACATACAAAAAATACAAACATTTCAATCGCAATTTTTAAGACTGGCAATGAACTCACCACCATATGTATCAAACGATACCCTTCATACTGACTTACGTATTCCAACTACAATAAACCACATTCGATCGACTTACAAACGATTTCACGACAAACTTAATGGACATAGAAACAAACTTGTGCAAAACATGACTAAAACTGACATACCATCCATAACTCGGCTAAAAAAAAAAAAAAAATCTGGTGCGGGCAACACACGACTTTCATTTACCTCGATATTTAAAATCAATGAAAGAATTTTCAAATACAGTTAGAGATAAAAATACGTAAAAATATTAAGGAATTAATCAAATTGAATTTATATAGAAACATGT
Source organism: Piezodorus guildinii (assembly GCA_023052935.1). NCBI lineage: Eukaryota > Metazoa > Arthropoda > Insecta > Hemiptera > Pentatomidae > Piezodorus > Piezodorus guildinii. The sequence continues at coordinate 2,558,363 of CM041298.1, read as the reverse complement.
GTTTTATTAAAAAATCTATTATATTATTATCTAAAATAATCAGTTAGTTATATCTTCTTTTCATCACTCTCTATTAACTTCTAAAAGCTTGTGTATGAGATGATATTTTTTCTAAAATCTTTATCTTTCCAACGGTATATCATACATGTATATTACTGCTCTTATGTTCAAAAACGAAAAATGCATTCAAAAAATATTTTTTCTGTTTTCTCCTTTAGTTTGGTATCGAATTTATTCAATTTATATATTTACCTGTTTTTCATCAGCGTTAACAAAATAATCTAGTTATTATTATTGAATCTACAAAATTAAAAGTACTTTAGGGGAAGAAAATTTAAAATATCGGCATTTAAGCCCTGTCTGACCATTTTTATCCAAATAAACCTACATGATATTAAAGCCCATTAAATTTTACATCGATATAGCAAGTTTAATCAAAATCGTCGGAACCGTTTTCGAGAAAATCGAAAAAAGGTGCAAAATGCATGGTATAAAGTTCCTCTTCTGATAAGCTCATTTTGATGAAAAAAGTTTTGTCACGTCTCGGGCGTATAGTTGTCTTAAATATGAAATTTCAGTTTCATAGGACTTACCGTTTCCGCCTGGGAGTTACCACACACACACACACAGACCTTTATGCGGGACTTGGTTATTTGGACTCAGGGGACCCTAAAACGTGTATTTCCGTTGAAAACTGGAATTCGAAAATTTTCACGATCGCAATACTTCCCCTTACTATATATAGTGAGTGAAAGTAAAATAGATTGTTTTTGAATGTCAGGAGGACGCACCTCTGGGTACTGTCTCCCTCATGCTAGCCCATGCTATGTTTATCGAATATAACCCATTTTGCTGATTGTAACTTATAACAGGGGCAAACAAAATATTAAGTTTAAAAAAAAAAATTTTGATCGTTATTAATGATAACCGAAATGTCATCGGAATTTCGTATTTTTTCGCGACCCATAATATTTTGCAGATGCTCATGGTTTAATGTCTAGTTTTATCCGAAAAAATAATGAAAATAAGCGAGACACACTTGGGATCCTCTCCTTGTCAGTGATGTGTAATCTGTAACAAAATAATGTATACCTTTCGAGGTTATTATTTACTTTCCAGATAAGGTTTAAACGCGCCTGTGTTTTACGTTTATATACAGTAGATATTATCCTCCTGCTTTAAAGCGAGGAATTTCCTCGTGAAGTTTTATTTGCTTGCATTCTTTTTGCAATGACCTTGGTAAACCGGTTATTGATTTACCATAGCTATGATGCGTATTGTTTTTGCGATGGAAAGAAGATTGAAGTATAAAGATAATAAGATTCTCGAAGCGCGAAGATTGAAGCGCGGTAGTAAACAAGTGATACATAGCTCTCTGCTGACTCAGTCACTCAGGTAGGACTAAACTCCTGACAGCGCGACAGGCCGTAAAGGCTCATAGCTGCGATCATCGATTATATGATATGGGTAGGCTCTTATTTTTTTTTTTTTTTTATTTTTTTCGTTACCTCTTCTTGCATTTTGAGGCTTACTCGTGTCTGGGGTGAGACGGGACACACTCGCCGAGTTAAAAAACCTTGGCACCGAAAATCGAACTTGTAATCATTTCAAGTGATCGAACTTCTGGTTGCTAGCCACTGACGGTTCTAACAAATTCGGAGGAAAGTTATGAATGGATCCCGTTTGAATTGTATGCTTGAAAAAAATCCTCTCGGGACTGGGATTCGAGCCCATAACCGAAGGTAGACTTGCGTGCGTTCTAAGTGGTGGAGTGGGCTACCGGTTACCTAGCAACCAGATGACCGAAAACTTTGAATAAAATAATTGCAAGTTCGCGACTCGGGCGGGGAGGGGCTTATATCTCGGCATAAACTCCTCCTATCCCGTTCTCTCCTCCTGGCTACATCTCTGTTTAACTTCCAAAGGGTGGACAAAAAATAAATAAATAGATAAAACTAAAGACGTAGACCAGCTTGGTAGTCACACAGCTCGGGGACCCCTGTCGACTTGTTGAACAACACATAACAACGCTTAATTAGATTAGACTTTGGGTATCCGCTTTATGGAGGCTGGGTTTGTAAGAGGTTCTTCTTACTTATGGCGGAAACGAGATAATTAAAACCGACTCTAGCTATCGGTGTAATTTTTTTTTTTTTCTCATTTAACATTTTATTCACACCTGTAAAAAAATACAAAAGCAAATGTGCTAAAATAAAAAACATGGCGTGGGCTGGCATGAGGGAGACAGCACCAGTGGTGCATCCTCCTGACATTAAGCAAACTATATTTTCAGGACAGAAGGTCCCTCATCCAACTACTTTTCAGCCTACGCCGAGTTATGGATGGTATGTCAGTTGTAGCCATGTTTTGCACAAGTTGGTTTATGTATCCATTTAGTTTGTCGTAAAATCGTTTGTAAGTTGTTCGAATGTGGATTGTTGTAGTTGGAATACGTAAGTCAGTATGAAGGGTATCGTTTGAAACATAAGGTGGTGAGTTCGTTGCCAGTCTTAAAAATTGCGAATGAAAGATTTGTATTTTACGTATGTGTGTCTTTTTAGCAGGTCCGTATATTTGGCAAGCGTAAGTCCATTTTGGTTTTAACAAATAAGTGTATACATTAAGTTTCTGTCTGATGGATAATTTAGAACGTCTGTGTAGTATCGAATATAAAAGTCTTAGCCGGAAGTTTAGCGTTTTACGTTTTGTCATGACGCGATGTAAAATTTTATAGGATTTAATATCATGTAGGCTTCATTCTGATTAAGATAGTTTGAAAGGTCTTAAAAGCCGGTATTTAAAATTTTTTTCTTATAAAGTACCTTATATTTTGTATATTTCAAAAAAATTAGGCACATTATTTTATTAGCATAGATAAATAACGGCTAAATATGCAAGTTGAGCGAATTTGATAAACAACTAAAGGAGAAAAGTACAAACATATTTTTTTATGCAATTTTTGTTTTATTAAACACAAGAATAGTAATATTATACAATAATATAATATACCGTTGGATAGCTAAAGATTTTAGAAAAAGTATTATCTAATTCACGAAATTGTAAAGATTACTGAAGCAACTAATTGTTGTAGACAAAAATATAATAGATTATTTAATAAAACACGTTTCTACTGAAATTTAATTTAATTAATTCTTTAATGGTTCATTTTTTTCTCTTAATGTATTTGAAAATTCTTAAATTGATTTTTAAAAAACCGGTAGTTAGTGAAAGTTCTTGTGTTGCACGTACCAGATTTTTTTATTTATTATAGTTTGGTTTGCTTGATTAAAGTTAGTATCTTTGTTAAACCTAGTTTCCCCATAAAATATAACCTTGGACCTACCTCTGTGTCCGATAGAGGTGTGGTGTACTCTTTAGTGTACTGTGTACTGGCGAAGAACAGTAATCCCGTGGGAACGTGAAACAGCTTGCATTGAGTACACTTCAATACAATCAAACAACTACACATCCTGCTATTTTCCATTCTTCAGGTTCCCACTTCTCACAGTCTTAGCTAATGCCGCACTGTTCACTTGCTAGCAAAAGTATCGATTTCGTTCAAATAATTTAAATAAAATTTCCTGATTCCAAAACATCTTACATTTTATCTCTATCATCAATTCTGACTGAGTTATCAGGGAATCACATCATTTTTTTTTTTTTTTTTTTTTTTTTTTTTTTTTTTTTTTTTTTTATCGCGCTTTACTGATTCTAAAATTCAATACATGCTTTTTTTCTATCGTAAAAAACAGCTGAGTTATGAACGTATTTATGTGAAAAATTTCAAATTTTTTTTTCATTCTTATCTTTTATATAATTATGCGTGTTTTTTTTGGTTAAAAAACACTAATAAATTTGTCTTCGTATTTATTTAGCATCATCGTTGCATGGACTAGTATTTTTGTGACGAATTTTAAAAAAATTGGTCCAGTAGTTTCGAATTTTTTTTATTCGTTATTCGGATTCTACGCATCTTGAAACGTAACAAATTTTTAGGGGATGTAACTTTTTTTTTTTTTTTGCTCGATTACAAAGGTTCATTATTGAAAAAATATGTTCGCTCTTTTGTTCTTTAGTTGGTAATCAAATTCTTTTAACTTTTATATCATATATAGGTCCCAATTACACACACTTAGGATTTTAGTTATTTTTTATTTGAACCTAAACGGGTCAATCCATTTGAAAACGTCAAATTTTCATTAATTTTGAATTTTGATGGTTTAAAAAAATCACCAAAAATTAAAAAGAGCCTTGCTAGAGGGACCCTCGTCTCATCAACCGACTATGAGACAAACCAAATTAAGAACACTAGAACCAGTAGAGTCTCAGGCACTAAATTTTACTATAACATACTTAGTATAAAGAGGTATAATCTGTACGAGTTTCATAATTTTTTACTAAGTCCTTTTTGAGATATTTTTAACTATCAATATAACTGAGCTGGAAAATAATTCTTCTTTGAAAATTATATTTATGAAGGAATTTAGCCTAAACGATCAAAATTTCAAACACAAGTCTTTATGAGGGGAAACAAATAAGCGTGGAAATCATTTCTGGTCATAGCGCGCCAAACGTTTCAGTTGATGTCATTTTTCGTGATTTTTTTAAACCATTTTCTTGGCTACTTTGGTAATATGTTGTAAAGACCAAAATTATATAAAATACTCTCATCATCATTATAGTTTTTGTTTGGTTTTTAAATATGCAAAATTATCATAGTTAATATTTTTTAAATAAAACGTTATTTTCACAGTTGAGAGAATTTTTTAACTCCGGAACCAGCTTTGTCTCAAAGACGAAATTTATATCATCTCAACAAATCGTATAGATAGATAATGTATATTAGTTTCATATTTTTTCACTCAATCCCTTTTGAGATGTTTCCGTGTAAACATCGCGAAAAATTAATTTTTGATACTTTTATCTCGTTAAAAATCTCGTTTTTTTATTCATTTTCGAGAATTTTTTAAACAACTTTCTTCACTATTTTGGTAATGAGTTGTGGGAACAAAAAATACAAAGCATGTCCTTATCTTATTGTTAATTTTTGCTTTGATTAGATATCTAAAAAATTACAGGAATTAGAATGATTATCCATTCACATGTTTTTGCCCGCGGAGCTGACTTAAAACGGTTGCAATACTAAAAGTATTGGTCCGAAAAAATTATATTTGTGGTTTATAAGTAAGAATAACTAGTCAAAAATCCGAAAATCAAAATATCGAGCTGCTAGGTCTGGGCGATTTCGAATGGATTGGCCCAAACATTCTGTAGAAATAATTTATGTGGAAGCACGTTTGCCGGATCAGCTAGTAATACTGTAGAGATTTTTTTTTCAAGTTTATACGTGCAAGAGAGTTATTAGGCCGAGATCAAGTTCAGCTGCTAGGATTTTTCCCAAACTTTTCGCTACCAAAGGAATTGAGAGCCGAGTGTGTCCCAGAAGGGTCTCCCTACCTCTTTGATAATAAGTCATTCCATCACATTAGGGTGATCAAACTGAGGTCTCATCACATACTTAAAATAAATAAAATGCTACAAATTATTACTGAGGGATTATTAATTAGGGATGACTTGTAGCTGGGTGGCTAGCTTAACAGCCTCCCATGCTAAAGGTCACGGGTTCAAACCCGCAGGTGGTCCTAGGATTTTTTAATAGGAGTAAAAAATCCTTAGTTACGCCGTCCTTCGGAGGGGACGTTAAAAGGTGGTCCCGAGCGATGTCAGGTACTTGTTAAAGATCCTTAACCTAATAAAACCTGGATAGGCAAAATTTAGGACTTCCACTGTAGCATCGTCCGATATGCCATAGTAGCATAAAGTGACGTTAAATAAATAAACAACAAATAAACAGGGTGATCAAACAGTAGTTCCTTGCATTTTCTACTTCACCAGGCCGCTATCTTTCGGCTTATGCTAAGCTTATTGGAATCAATTGATCGATATGAAATAATCGAAAATAATGAACAAAACCGCTATCGATTTATTGGAGCGGAGAAAGCAAGTTCCTCTTTGGTTTTCACTGGAAGAAGTTGATTACCGGCGGTCAGTTCCTGGTCCTAATGAGGTCCCGGAAGGGCGGGGAACAATGGGAGTTGATTGGGAGCCAATCAGAAACTTTCCAACTCCATAATGTAACCGCATCTTTTTGGAACTGTTACAAAGTAACAGGTTAATAGATTCGTTATTTTCAAGCTAACCGGCTAAATACTAATCCTTTGCACTTTGCGCCGTTTCGCAGACTACCAATATCAGGAATTCAACGCCACCTATTAGCTAAAATGTACACATTGGAACCGTGATAATATGTAAATAATATTTAATGATTATGCGACTTTCACTTATCTCCGTTTAAAAAATCAATTAAAGAATTTTCAAATACAGTTAGAGATGAGAATAAGTGAAACTGATAAAGAATTAATCAAATTAAATTTCTATAAAAACGTATGTTTTACTAAATATTCTATTATATTATTATCTAAAACAATAAGGTAGTTTTATCGTCTTTTCATCACTCTTGATTAACTTTTACAAGTTTATATATAAGATAGTATTTTGTTCTAAAATCTTTAGCATTCCAACGGTATATTATACATCTAAATTACTATTCTTATGTTAAAAAAAGAAAAAATGCATTAAAAAATATTTTCGCTGTTCTCTCCTTTAGTTAGATATGGAAAAAAATAAAAAATAAACTTTATTGAAAAAATGTTTATGATTTTGGATGAGTCATCCTTACAATCAGAAAATATTTTTGTTTTTTTGTGATTATAGTACTTAAGCCTAAATGACAAACATATATTGAAGTAAAGTTGAGGCTGTAAATGTTTTGTTCTCTTATGGGTATATCGTTTTAATGAAAATTTATTGTAATTACCGATTTCTTCTATTATTGGATTTTTGGAGACTGGAGTTTTACCGAAGTAAGAAGCTGTTTGTGAAAGTTAGATATGGAATCGGTTCAACTTATTAGGGGTTTAGTTGAGCCCCAGAGCACTACTCCTAAGTCCATATAGGTATTCTCCAATTCTGACATTATATTTTAAGATCTCTGATGTGGGATTGGAGATTTTGAGAGGCAATAGTTTGATCAGTATTGACCTAGAACACACAAGTGTCATCACCATAGGTGTCCTAGAATACTGCCTTGAGGAACACCAGCAAACTGACGAAAAATGGATGAATAGGAATTATTATGATTTACTTTGAAGGATCTGGCAGTGAGGTAGGACTCGATGATGAGGTATTATGTAGGAGGGAGGAATTTGCGGAGTTTGTAAAGCAGTCCTGGGTGCCAGGATTATTTAATTTAAAATTAATGTTTCCTTAAAAACAATCTAATAACTTTATTTAACCTTAGTTTTTTTTTTATAATTCTTAAATTGCTTTTATTAACGGAGGTCATTAGAAGTCAAGATTTAAAAAAAAAAAACCTGTATCACTACAACCCGTAAAGAGTTTTGGGCTCAGTACATGTAGAGATTTGTACTGTTTCTAGGCCAACGGTCGTGCAATGACGTGATTCGGCCAAGATCACGCTCAGTCGCCAGGTTTTCCCCCTTTTTGGGTACCCACTTTATTGAGGCTGGGTGTGCCCCGGGAGAGTCTCCATGCCCCAGGTTCGTCCCCTAGCTGAAATAACAGAATAAATAATATTCCGCCACAGCCGGGATTCGAACCTAGGACCCCGAGGACAGTAGACTAGCGCTCTACCCACTAGACCGTGCCGCTCCCTAGGTCAATTCAAGATTTTTTTAGCTTGATTCAAAATATAGTAGAATAGGACAATATGAAAATATTACGAACGTTTCAGCTCTATTTGTGAACATTTAGACCAGCCTAGGGGCACAATATCCGTTCTAAATACGGAACCCACCTCTAAATCCACTACTTTTTCCTAAACATTGCTAAAAAAAAAAAAAAAAATGTTTCTAGAGCCCGCTGAATTTGGGACTCCCGAAATAGAAATGGAGCAGAACTAGGAAGACTAGATTTGGAGATCTTTCGCTTGGGCTAGTCCACATCCTTAGCCTCATGACCAAAACGGTACGCTTAATGTTCCATAGCCGCTCTTGGCTAGGATTCTACGTCTTACGAAAAGCTACGGATAAAGAAGTATTAAAATTTAATTTAATTCAGAGAAAAATCGGATGCGTCCTACACCCGACTTTCACTTATCTGCTTTGTTAAAATCAAATTAGAAAAATAATAATGATAAAAATATGTCCTTTAAGAATAACAATGTCGAACAGTAAATATACACTTCAATATATACATGTCTCGCCGAGAAAAAAATACAATAAATTTGTATTTACAAATGTGTAAAAAAAATAAAAATAAAAAGCATATTTATGTTCCTTGGAAATATTGTCTACGTATGGAAGGTAGGAGCCACTTCAATGCGCTCTATAAGTGGGTTACTGGGGACCTCCTCAAGGTACCGAAGATAAATCTTAAAAACATATTCATAATCCGCTTGAGTCTGTCATCAAGTACAGTCAAGAGGCCTCCATATACCACGCGGCAATAATCTAAGTGAGGGAAAATAAGTGAGGAAACCAGCATCTTACGGGTGGGAAGTGGGAGGAGGTGACGGGAGCGATGGAAGAACTTAAGAGTACTTATAGTTCGTCTGGAAATTTGAGCAATGTGGGGTTTCCAGGAAAGAGTTTGGTCTATGGTAATACCCAGGTTTCTGACAGTGGAACTGAAGGTAATTGGGTGATCTTCTTTTGAAGTACCTTTAATTTTTTACATTTGAATAAATAAAAAAAAAATAAAATAAACTTTATTTACATTTTTACATATTGACAAAATATTTATAAATGATTACGGATGAGACATCCTTACAATCATCAAATGTTTGGTTCATTTGGTAGTTATAATCTAATCATCTAATCTATAATTAGTGGTAAAATTAAATCGTGATTATATAATGTTGTAGGAAAAATTATACAAAAACCTACTAATAAAAACAGATAACACAGTTGATAATATAAAATTAGAAATTAAAATAAACTAGCTTAAGTTAGTAACACATGTTTAGTTCTTTTATGAGTGTAGCGTTTTAGAGATGCTTTATTATAGTTACCGATTTCCTTTATTAATGGATTTTTGGAGACTGGTGTTTTACTGAAGTAAGAAGCTGTTTGAGTATGGACAAAATGTTTAATTGTTGGAAGCTGTAAGTCCTGGAGCATGGATGATATTTTAGTGTCGCGGGGGTAATTATTAATTATCCGCATTGATAGATTTTGAATCCTTTCAAGTTTTTGGTAGTTAGTCAAGCAGGTTGAGCTCCAGACTGGCGAGGCGTATGTAATTAACGGGCGAATAACTGATTTGTATATTATTAATTTGTTATGAGAGCTCAAATGGGATTTTCTGTTGAAGTATGGAAACATTTTAAATATTAATTTTTTGGCTTTATCAGTTTTTCTATTGATATGATCTGTGAACGTAAGAGATTTGTCTAATGTTATGCCTAGGTACTGTACGGATTTTGACCAAGGGATGAGAGCTGAATTTATCTTGATTTGGTGGTTTATTTGTGGGCGACGTTTAGTGAAAAGAATTGCTTCAGATTTGGTGGGATTAATTTTCAATTTCCATTTTATGCAATATTTGTGAAATTTTTTAAAATATAGTTGAAGGCGATTCACTATTGTATCTATGCGATATGATGATGTATACAATGCTGTATCATCAGCGTATAATGACCTCGTCACAAATGGATGGGCTGGTAAATCAGAAATGAACAAATTAAATAGGATTGGAGATAGGCAAGAGCCTTGAGGAAGACCCGCTAAGATGGGGAGTGTGTCGGAAGTAGATGTCCCAACTTGAATATAGAACTGTCTATTTGTTAAATAGGAGTGAATGATGTGAATCAGGTATGGTGGGAAGTTGAATGCGATTAATTTGTATATGAGCCCGGAGTGCCAAATGGTATCAAATGCTTTTTCGAGGTCTAGAAGGAGCATGCCGGTATGTTTGCGTTCGTTAAAGGCTTTTGTGATGAAGTCAGTAAGTCGTGCTAATTGGTCAATAGTGCAGTGGTGATTCCTGAAACCAAATTGTTCATCTATTAGGAGGTTCTTTAGTCTAATATGCTTGTTGCTGGGAGTCGCCATTTTGGACGCGGAAGGTTATAACTGTGATAAGTTTGCTCTCTAGTTTTTTCCGATTTTTGTTATGTTTTAAGTGAAAAAATTTAGTGTTTACAAACAAACTTGCTTCCTAACTGTGTGCTGAACAAGCAAACAAGAAGAGAAGTAAAATTTATTTAGTGAAGTGGGTTCTCCCACTGAAAAAATGACGGAAGCCTCAACTTCAAGTGCTCCAACCAGTGGCTTAGATATTTCCGATAATGCTATCGAGCACGAAAATATCTCCTGGGAGCTTGTGTCAGGAAGAAAAAGACAATTAACTGCAGAAAGAGACCCCAGGAAAATTATGAAGGTTAGTCCACCTACAAATACTCAGAACAGGTTCGAACCGTTATCACCCTCAATAGATGAACCTGAGCCATCAACTAATCAACCTACCAACACCAAACCGCCACCCATACATTTATCTGACGTTAAAGATTACCCTGCACTCATAACATTCCTTCATAATGAGGGAGGGGCAAACAGTTTCAGGCTCAAGACATCTGTCAGGGGAGTAACCGTATACCCTGAAAACTCAGATGTTTACCGAAAGTTAGTGACTAGTTTAAGAAAGGGAGGTGCGTACTTCCACACATATCAACTACCAGAGGAAAAAAGTCCACGAGTTGTTATCAAAAACCTACACTACGGCACACCACTAACCACCATAAAAGAAGAACTGGCCAAATATGGATATGAGGCAACAAGTATTGTCAACGTCATTTCACGATTTAAAACACCCCTTCCCATGTTTTTCGTGGACGTCTCAAGAGCAACATTCAATGACAAAATCTTTGACATTGAATTTTTGTACTATACCCATATAAAAATAGAGGAACCGCGCAAAAGAAAAATGATTCCTCAATGTATTCGATGCCAGCAGTACGGACACACAAAAACGTACTGCAACTACCCACCAAAATGTGTAAGATGTGGACTGGGCCACGAAAGCAGTGCTTGCACAAAACCAAGAGAAACAGCTGCAACCTGCGCCAACTGTAATGGCGCTCATCCCGCCAACTATAGGGGCTGCCAAACTTTGAAAGAACTTCGAAAACATCGCTCGAAGCAGTACGCTCCTCAGCGACCTCTAACAGTAAGACATGCACCGCCTGCCCTCAATGAGTTTCCACCTCTTCCACAACTAAATCCACCTCAGCCACCTCATCCAAGAACTGACCGGGAGCATCAGAGGCAGTTGAATCAACCAGCTCTAGCACCAGACCATCAAGATCAGAGACAGCCACAACAACCAGCTCAAGCCCAGTACCAACAGCACCAGAGACAGCCGCAACAACCATCGCAAGCCCCACACCAACAGCTACCAGCTCAAGCGCCACACCAACGACACAGATATACAGGTATGAGTGGGGGCACTACCCTACCGGTCCCGCCGGTAGATAACTCCTCTGGCCAGTTATACAATATTATCAATAACTTAAACAATCTCATTCAGCCCCTCTTCGGTCTTCTTCAACAACTCTCTCAAACTACCCTTGCCCTTAGACAATTATATGCCCATTAATCAGATGACTGTAGGCTCCATGTCTATCATACTATGGAACGCAAACGGACTTAATCAACATAGGACAGAACTAGACATATATTTACACGAGAAACGAATTGACATAGCACTAATCACTGAAACACATTTTACACCAAAATCCAAATTTTACATTCATGATTACAAAATCTATAGAACTGACCATCCAGACAATACTTCACACGGAGGCACTGCTATTCTCATCAGATCAACACTAAAACACCATCCTTTGCAATTACCCATATCACCTGACATACAAGCTACAGCCATTTCACTATTCTCTGAACATCACAACATTACTCTTGCTGCTGTTTATTGCCCTCCGAGATATGTCCTGACTTCCACGATGTTTAGTAACTTCTTCAAACGTCTCGGCAGATGCTTTGTCGCAGGTGGCGATTATAATGCTAAAGACCCGACTTGGGGATCTAGATTATCAACCCCAAGAGGAAGAAATCTCAGGTATGTCCTTCACGAACTTTCATTAGACACGATATCACCACACTCACCTACTTACTGGCCAACATCTAGACGTAAGACACCAGATTTACTTGATTTTTTCATAACTAAAGGACTTCGCACTACACCTCACACAATAAGTACGAGCACAGATCTTTGCTCTGATCATTCTCTTTTGCATTTAGAACTATTTGAAGAACCACTTGTAGCTAAGAAACACACATCTCTCACAAATGGCATAATGGATTGGGATGCGTTCAGAAACTGTCTAAATACTGCTCTCTCCATTCCTTTGGCTATTAAAAATGAAGAAGAGCTTGAGGATGCTGTAGAATGCTTCACACAGAAGCTACAAGACGCTGCATGGTCCTCATCAATTCCTAGACGAAGAAAACATGAAAAGCTACCAATTTATCCACAGTACATAAGGGATTTGATCAGAGCAAAAAGAAGAGCCCGGAAAATATGGCAGACAGACCGACTTCCATCAGACAAACAAATTTACAAACGAACTCAAACGACAAATTGCAAAATTTAAAAGAACAACTTATGATAACTACATTAGTAACCTTTCGACTGATGATGGCAGCTTGTGGAGGCATACTAAAAACCTTACTAAGCATCGGGAAGTGCCTGCACCCCTCCGAAAAGAAGATGGCTCCTGGGCCATGGCTGACGGAGAAAAATCCGAACTGTTCGCCGAATATCTATCTTCTATCTTTAGACCACACACAGAATTCAACAACATCGAACATGATAAAATTGTACTTAAAACTCTGGATGAACCTTTACAACTGACATTACCTCCTCCTTCCTTTACACCTGCTCAAGTCGCTGAACAAATCAGAAAGTTGCCTAAAAAGAAAGCCCCTGGACACGACTTAATTAACGCTGAGGTACTCCAGCAAATGCCCAGGAAAGCTCTAGTGTTTCTGACTTCAATCTATAACGCGATACTGAGGACAACCAAATTCCCGCTTCAATGGAAATACTCACATATTACAATGATTCACAAGACCAACAAGGACAAAAATACTCCCTCATCATACCGACCAATAAGCTTACTTCCGCTATGCTCCAAAATTTTCGAACATCTACTACATAAAAGACTTCTTGATGTACTAACTAACAACGACATCGTACCAGATCATCAATTTGGATTTAGAAGACATCACTCGACATTGCACCAACTACACAGAGTGACGGACTACATATCCACCGCACTAGAGCAGAAGTTATACACTACTGGCGTATTTCTCGACGTTGCTCAAGCCTTCGACAGAGTTTGGCACCAGGGGCTTCTCTTCAAACTCAAGACTATCCTTCCGCCTACTTACTACCTCATTATTCATTCTTTCCTTTCTCACAGATTTTTCTCCGTTCGACAGGGATCAGAGCTATCTGCCATGAGATCTATCGCAGCAGGAGTACCCCAAGGTGCAGTGCTCGCTCCGTTACTCTACATTCTTTACACTCATGACATACCTTACAGCCCCAATATTCTAACAGCGACTTATGCCGACGACACGGCGATCTTAACAAAACATAAAATTGCAACCCACGCCTCAGAGATCCTACAACAACATCTAATAAAATTACATGACTGGTTCAAACTCTGGAAAATCCGATTGAATAATGACAAATCACACCATATCACCTTTACTCTTCGACATGACACGAGTCCTCCCGTTTTCTTAGACAACACACAAATTCCACAGACGGACACTGTACATTATCTTGGTTTGACGTTTGACAGAAGAATGACTTGGGGCCCGCATATTAACCAAAAAAAGAAAACCCTTAACCAAAGACTGAGACTTCTTTACTCACTCTTTTCAAAACACTCGAAACTAAAACTTCGACAGAAATTAAACACCTATACTTACCTACTGAAACCTATTTGGACTTACGCATCACAGCTATATGGGACAGCTAAAAAGACTCACATTAACAAACTTCAAATCTTTCAGGCTAAAACGTTTAGAACAATTACAAAAGCACCGTGGTACGTTAGCAACATAACTTTACATACTGACCTTAAGATGCCAACCGTCAATGAGCACATACGGACACACTACAAACGTTTCCACGACAAACGACAAGGTCACCCTAACACACTAATCAATGACATGGCCACAACACTCATGCCAGGAAATGCCTACAGAAGGCTGAAGAGGAGTTGGATGAGAGACCTTCTCCTTTAGTAATATACACTAATTTCATGCCAGGAGTAGGTACCGCTGGGTGCTGTTCTCTCTCATGCCTATCACGCCATGTTTCTTAAAATTGACCGCACATTCACTGATTGTTCATTGTATTATTTACAGGTGTGAATAAAGATTTAAAGTTAAAAAAAAAAAATAAAATAAAAAAAATATGCTTGTTAATTCTTTTGAGAATTAGTTTTTCCAGAATTTTAGAAAGTATATTAAGTAGACTTATAGGTCTGTAGTTCGAAACATTACTATGGTCTTTATTCGGTTTTTTTATTACTATAGTTTTGGAAGTTTTCCAGATGATAGGAAAGTAGCTATATCTCAATGTGCAATTAAATACTTTAGTTAAAAAATAAATCGATTTTCGGCTTAGATTTTTAATAACTAAGGAGGGGATGCTGTCATCACCTGGGGCTTTTTTTGGCTTCAGTTCTTTAATGATATTTGCGACTTCTTTCGGAGAAATGGAAGAGAAATTAACAATAAAAGGTGATTTTAAATAATCGCGGACGGATTTTAGAATTTTACGGTTGTGGTGATTTGAACCAAGGAGAGAGGTGATTGAGTGAGTTGACTGGAAATGCTTGACTAATAGCTGAGCTTTTTCCCTGTCCAGATATGCGTAGCCGTCGTTATCTTTTAAAGGTGGAATTTTCGCGGACTGCTTAGTTAAATTTTTGTGAATTTTCCACATGTTATTGTCCCCTGGCTGACAAGATTTCAAAACCGTAGCCCAGTTTTCGTTTTTTCAGTCATGGAGACGTTTTTTAATGTAACTGTTTAGTTTATTATGGACTAATTTGGTTTTTGGAATTTTGTTACGCTGGAAAGGTCTTTTTAATCTATTTTTTAAATATATTAATGCTCTGAGTCGATATGGTAAATTATTATGATAATACGGGTGGTAATATTGTTGTGGAATGGATAAGGACATGGATAATTTTATATGTTCATAAAAATCGATTAGTGTGGTATCGATTTCTTTCGAATTATTTATGGTTGGGTTTATATTGATTCGGGAATCTAGCTCTTTCCTGAACTTTGGCCAGTCAGCGTCTTTGAGCGAAAATTTGAGTATTTTGGAAATTTTTGGTAAAGGAGATTGTATACGAAAAATCACGGGATTGTGGTCCGAATTTAAACATGGTAAACCGATAAGAGGTGATAAGTTGTAAATATTTTTTGTAAGAGCCAAATCGATGATGCTAGGTTTGTAATTACGTTGAGTCGGTATATGGGTTGGTTCAGACGGACTGTGTAATTGAATATGGTTTTTTACGATAAAATTTATAATTAATTTACCGTTTTTATTTGTTCTGTTACAGTTCCACTGTGTGTGTTTGGCGTTTAGATCGCCAAAAATGATAACTTGTTTATTTAAATTAAATAGTTTACTAATATCTGGGATATTTATTTTATTTGGTGGGATATATACAGATATTACAGTGGTTGACTTGTTGTTAATAATTGTATTGATCGCCACGGCTTCGGTAAACATTAAGTCAGGAACGTGTATAAAATGATGCTGAATATCGGACCGCACTAAAAGCATGACCCCCCTCCAGCTCTACTACGGTCACGTCTGTAAATGACATATCCTGGAAGAGAGAAACGATCAGTTTCAGAAAGACGTGTTTCACAAACAGAGACTAAATGGGGTTGATTATGATTTAAAAATAATTTAAATTCTACATCGTTTCCGCGAATAGTTTGTGCGTTCCACATCATAAGTTTAGTTTTACTATTGTCACTAGTCATTAGAATTTTCCGAATGAGTTGTAGCACCTATCGTAATGTATACGAGAAAGTATGTTGTAAAAGAGTACGGGATATAAAGATCGCTGATAATTATTATTGTGAAATTGAAGCTAAGGCTAAAGTTGTTCGTACAGCAGCTTATACAATAGGAATTTAGCAAGACACTGTGTATAAACAATTTTACATCGCTAACACTCATAAGAGATTTGAATAAATAAATATTACGAATATTTTTGCACAATGGAATGACCATTAATCCAACATAGAAAGTAATCCTTCTACGAGAATAAAGATTTTTGACATGCCATCTTCGGCGCTTTTTAGTTGTAATAAAATTTTTTTTAAAGTTTGTGATTAATTTACTTACATTAAATAAATTGAATATATTTTTTATCTCTTTAAAACAATCAGACATGGTCGGTTCGTTAGAGTTGCTGTTGGCGGTTTTCGGAGAGAATGTATTTTGAGGCCACGGAGATTTCGGGGTTGGTAGAACTGGAAATTCTTGGTCAGTTTGTTTAAATGTTTTTCGTGGAATCGCTCGAAGTGCTGGTTTTTTTTTTTGCTTAACTGTAATTCGAGATTTCTTTGATATTTCGTACATTCCGTGGAATTTGAAAAATGTTCATCGGAGCAATTACAGCATTTGGGTTTGAACCCGTCGATTAATGTGTTTGGGCAGTCCTTTGAAAGATGGTCTTCGGCACATTTCAGACATTTTGGATTTTTAAAGCAATTACGTGCCACGTGGTTAAATTCTTGACATTTGTAACATTGAGTTAAAGTTTTGTTAGATCTGTATTTTTCCCATTTTATTACAATGTTACAACTATAGCGAATGTTATTTAATTTGGCTAGCTGTTCTTTATTATCTAAAATTACTATTAGTATCGGAAGCTTTATAGACCCGCTGGCAGATTTTTTCTCCATTTGGTAGATTTTATGAATGGCTAAACCTTGATTTTGTAGGTCAGTCGAAATTTCTTCAATGGGGAACTGAGGAGGCATACCTTTTAAAATAATTTTAGATTTCGTTTCACTTTTTGGAGTGAACGTGTGAAAGCCGAGATTGAGATCTTTTAACAAATTTTTTACGAGTTCAAAGTCTTCACTGTTATGGACATATATTGTAGTTTTATTCATATTATATTTTATATTAAAGTCTTTCACTTTTGATTTTAAATTGTTAATAGCACCACTGATGTTGTTGTAAGATGAGTTTACTATTATGGGAGGATATTGACTTTTGTTCTGTTTGTGACTTACTATGTTTTTTAAGATTTCGGTATCTTCTTCATCTAAATCGGAAAGTATGTCATAACTATTGGAGGTTTCAATGTTGAACTCACCTCTTTTACGTTTTGTTGACGTGCTGGCTGTCTGTTCGGCCATAGTTCGTGCTTGGCCCCCGACCGGGGCACTCTTGCTTGTATTTGTTTGATTGGTGAACAATTTGAGTAACAAACAACTGATAAACACAAAATAAAAGATTTTTCGAAAGAAAAAAGAATGACTGTAAATAAAATCACTGACTAAAGGAGAGACTGATTAGACCACTGAACTGTACCCTACGGCTGCTAGACGTGGACTGACATTTGAATAAAATATTCATATAATCTTGTTAGTATAGAGAAAATCGGATTAATACATAAGCTGGAATTTGGAAATTTTCACGATCGCAATACATTCCCTTACTATATATTTCATCCATCGGTAAGTGGAAGTAAAAAGTAATATTTGATGTAATTACCCGATTTTTTTTTATATGCCTTCCTGCTTTTCCGCTACTTTCGCAAATTCTCACAATTCCTCGCTGTCACGAAATTTCACCTACTTCTCTCTCTCTGTAGCGCGGCATTAATTTAAAAATCTGGTGCGAGCAACACATGACTTTCAATTACCACGACTGTTAAAATTAATTTAAAAATTATTAACTATACTTCAATTCAAAAAAATATTTAAAGTTGATTTTAATAAAACGTGTATCCATTTTCGTTGGAAACATATGATTTAGATTAAATAGTATAACTATATTAAATTGTTAATCAGTAATAAGTTTGTTCCCGATTCGTCACTTTATATTACCTTTTACAACTTTGTGTATCAGATAATATTTTTTCTAAAATCTTCCTCTTTCCAACGTTCTTCATCAATGCCATTAAGATCATATGGTTAATCTTCTGGACCGTACAAAATATCGGCACTTAAGCCCTGTCAGACTATTTTAATCAAAATGAAACCTAATAATAATAATAATAGTCTTTATTTATATGTTAATATAAAGTTAATTTCTCTTCGTTATGTATACAAAATCAATTTACATGAGATATATTTACATATAGACCTTCCCAATAGGAGATTAGAGTCTTTTGGGCGGAGACTAGCCGAACCTAAAACTTGAGTTGCTGGCACTTAGTTTTCCACAACTTCCTATCTTGTGTATATCTCATCCATAGAGAACCATCGTTTTTCCTCAATTCGTCCCAGCGTTTGCGTTGTCGGCCTCAGCGTCTTTTCTTATCAATAGGGATCCATTCGGCAGCTCGCTTTGCTCAACTATCTTCTGTTTTCCGCATGAGATGTCCTACCCATGTCCACTTCATTTTTATATCATGAGCAATAGCGTCTGAGACATTTGTTAATCTTCTTATTTTATTTGAGTTAATTTTGTCCCTCAGGAAGATTCCAAGCATAATCCCCTCCATTCTTCGTTGACAGACGTTTATTTTTCGTTTATATTCTTTGTCAGCGACCAAGTCTGGCATCCATATTTATTTGGGACGATACAACTGTTGAAAGCTAGTGCTTTGTACTTTATCTCCAGTTGGCTTTTGAATATGATCTTGAGGCTCCCAAATTTCTTCCACGCCTTACCTATTCTGGATTCTATTTCCTTTGCGTCACTATTTACAACTGATATTATTTGTCCAAGATAATAGGCTACATTGGAAATCTTCATGCCTGGGAGTTGGTGCTTAATTATTTCCGAAGGCCCGTTGGTCATGATGACAGTCTTCTCAGGGTTCAATATCAGGCCATGGAGGGAACTCTTTTCTTTTAGTTCATTAATCATTATGACGAGCTCATTTTCCGAACTTGCTATTAGAACTACGTCATCCGCGAATTTTAATGAATTGAGCTTTGTTCCATTGATAGAGATTCCCATATCTTCCCAATATAGGGCTTCGAAGATTCCATCTAAAATGAAACCTACATAATATTAAAGCCAATTAAATTTTACATCTATATAGGGAATTTAATCAAAATCGTTGGAGGCGTTTTTGAGAAAATCGTAAAAAAGTTCTAAATGCATTGGATAAAGTAGGACTTCCGGTCTGCCGATTTTAGTGAAAAAGTTGCTGTAACATCTCGAGCATATAGTAGTCTTAAATATGAATTTCAGTTCCGTACGACTAATTGTTTTTGCGCTAGACTTACGACACACACAGACCTTTTTTTGGGACTT
Organism: Piezodorus guildinii; assembly: GCA_023052935.1. Taxonomy (NCBI): domain Eukaryota; kingdom Metazoa; phylum Arthropoda; class Insecta; order Hemiptera; family Pentatomidae; genus Piezodorus; species Piezodorus guildinii. The sequence goes on along the minus strand of CM041298.1, from coordinate 2,538,770 downwards.
GGTCATTTGGAATCAGGGAACCTTAAACCGTGTATTTCCGTTGAAAACTGGAACTCGAAAATTTTCACGATCGCAATACTTTCCCTTATTATATAGTAAGTGAAAGTAAAAAGAAGTCGAGCTTGTAGCATCTAGTAATAAAAAAGGGTTAAATATTGGGTTGATGCAAAATTAATGCAGGTTTTTAGTAGGTATTGTAAATACGCCATATCTTTACTTTAACCATATATATATTTAATCAAAATAATTTCCATCTTAATCAATGCACTTTTGCCAACGTTCAACAAGCTTGCTTATTCCACCAGAAAAAAAATCCGAATCCCTGGACTCAATGAAATCACGAAAAGAATTTTCAATGTCGTCCTGGTTTTGAAAATTTTTCTCCCTCAAAAAGTTGTCCAGATGCCTGAAAAAGTGGAAGTCTGTAGGAGAGAGGTCAGGTGAATAAGGCGGATGTTGGAGAACTTCGTAGCCCAACTCGTGCAGTCGTCGAAGCGTTGGTTGTGCAACGTGTGGTCTGGCGTTATCGTGGAGCAGGATCGGCCCCTTCCGATTCATCAATGCTGGGCAAAGACGTTGCAATTTTTGAGTTCCGAGCTCCGCCGCCATTTCTCGTGTGGTTTTGGTTGGGTCTTCTTCCACTTTTGACCTCAGCTGGTCGTTGTCCAGAGCAAGATGACGGCCCCGACCTTCCTTGTCTTCGAGGTCGAAATCTCCTCTGCGAAACTTCTGGAACCAACGCTGCACCGTGCACTCATTAATAGCCCCCTGACCCCACACTTCATTAATATTACGAGCCGTTTGCGCAGCGCTGCGCCCTAATTTAAATTCGTAAAAATAAATTTGACGAAAATCGCACTTTGACATTTTCGATTCAAGACCTTTGAACACACTGAACAAAACGATTTTACTAAACAAATTCATGGTGAAAGAGAGGGTATTAGATAAGGTTTGTTTTGGTATAATAATGATCAATGTTAGGATTAGCTTTGTTTACACAATTGGAATTAAGATATTAGATAGAGGAAACCTGCATTAATTTTGCATCAACCCAATATCTAACTCGATCGTGGAAGCGACAATTTTTCCCAGATTTTAGACGCTAATTCTAAAATCTTGGGATTTAGTTTAGATATGAAGATGGATTGTTAATATTATTCATGGGACTGACTGTTGTTGCCCGACCGACATCAACAACAACAACACTAAGAGACGCCTGTATCCACCGCCCTTGAGGTACTCACTTTCTACACAAACCTCTCGAGGTAGTAGACTATTGATAGCCTGGAAGGAGGGACATTTAATTATAACCGTGACTCCAGTTCAAGGTGCCACATCACGTTCACTCGCCCTCTGGTGTCACGTTCTCAAACTCGTGCCTCCATTTTTTTTTTCGACTTCGTTAAGGCCTTTATGCTTCGATACCGTTTGGTTGTTTTTCCTCAAAAGAGAATACAGAACGGAATCCCGTTAACTATGAAGTACTGATGATATTTTATATTTACTGGTGTTTATAATATGACGGTCATTTATTTTTACGTGAACTTAACTATACAGGGAATAAAAATACGTACTAGTTCAACAAATAATAATTAAGTATTTAGGTCTTTATGAATTATTTTATTTGAGATAAAAGGAAAAATCATGTACCTTTGTAGATAAACTCTGTTATCTATTAATTTATTTTTAATTTTTTCCAACCCAATATTTTCTAAGAATTGTTTATATTTTTATGTATCTTTATGTTTTATCGGCTATTCATTACTTTCCATTAACTTTTAAAAATTTGTATGAGCTGATATTTTTCTGAAATCTTAATCATTCCAACGGTATCTTATACATCTATATTATTACTATTTTTTATGTTCAAAAACAAAAACAATTGCATATACCCATGCTAAAGGTCACGGGTTCAAACCCGCAGGTGGTCCCAGGATTTTTTAATGGGAGTAAAAAATTTTTAGTTACGCCGTCCTTCGGAGGGGACGTTAAAAGGTGGTCCCGAGCCTGTGCGATGTCAGGTACTCGTTAAAAATCCCTATCCTAATAAAACTTGGATAAGCAAAATTTAGGACCGTTAGCGAAAAATCGTCCGATTAGCCATAGTAGCATAAACTGACATTAAAGAAATAAACAAACAAAAAAATTGCATACAAAACATTTTTGGTCTTTTCTCGTTTTTTTTCATTTGGAATTCACTTGAAACTCATTTTTTATCAAAGCTAACAAGATGATATGGTTATTTTATTAGAATCTACAAAATTGAAGATACTTTAATGGAAGAAAATATATAAATTCTGCATTTAACCTCTGTCATACTATTTCAACCAGAATGGAACCTATATGATATTTAAGCCTATTGAATTTTACATTGATATAGAACGTTTTTGAGAAAAACGTAAAAAGGCGCGAAATGCATGGTATAAAGTAGCTCTTCCGGTCAGAGCATTTTGCTAAAAACGTTTCTGGATTATCTGGGGTGTATAGTTGTCTTATGTATGAAATTTAATATTCGTACGACTACACACACTCTGACCTTTTTGCGAGACTTGGCTATTTGGACACAGGGGACCCTAAAAAGTGTTTTCCCGTTGAAAACTGGAATTAGAAAATTTTCACGAATGCAATACTTTCCCTTACTATATATTTCATTTATAGGTAAGTCAAAGTAATATTCAAATGGATCAAATTCGTTACCATAACAAATTGAAGCATAGGGGATGTAACTCTGTATAGAGATGAGTACTGTCTTTAGACCAACGGCCGTGCAATCTGCAATCTTGTGATTCGGCCGAGATCTCGCTCAGCAGCCAGGTCTTTCATCAATATTGGTTACCAAATTTATAGATGCTGGTTGTGCCACAAGAGGGTCTCCCTGCCACATGGCTGAAGTACCAGAATAAATAATTACTTCGCCACTGCCTGAGTTCGAACCCGCTCCCTAATAGCCTAAGATCCAGATCCGAGAAGCCCCCAAAAGCGGAGGTGAACGAACGAAGAGAGGACAATAATAGACTTGGCAAGGATGACTGCCAGGCTCGCTCTGAGGCTACTATCAATTAGCCAATAGCGATGCTTCTCTTCACTATACCTGTCACGTGACTGTTTTCGCTTTGATAGTACTGTCGCGCTATCGCGGTGTATACTGCTGACACAGTGCTTAGTTCCCTCCTCATTATATCTTTGTCGTTTCCTCATTAGAGACTTTAAATTAGGCCTTATACTGCAAGCGATTTGCTTGGAGAGTAGCGGGTAGTAACCGGAAATTAGCAATAGCAACAGTGATACTGATGTTTATAGTGCCAGAGTTCTTCGTTAGATAGCATCGCTGACTTCCCCACCTTTGATAACTATAATCTTGTTTAATTAATAGTTACCAACCTTTAATGCTAGTTATTTGTTTTATCTTGAAAGTTTGTATTGTACATTTATGGATGGATTCGAAAATACTGTTTTCGGTAGTTTACTTTTGAAAAAATACATTAGGTTCCCTAAAAGACCTATTACATAAATAAATATAGAAGTTTTAAGACAATACTAGGACGGAATAAGTATTAAGTTGATTCAAACAGATTATGTTGGTCTTTAGGGAATTTCATACTTTGCTTTACTCATAGGCGTTTATATATATATATATATATATATATATATATATCCACATATATACACTATGGTTTATTACTTCCGAATAACTATATTAGGTTATAACTGTTTATAGGCATTAACTAATATGAAAAGCAATAAATAATTCAAAGTAAAATAGTCAATATATATTTCAAAACGATATATCTCAGCTTTTTCTGATAAGTGATATAGATAGATAGATAGATAACTGTTTTTTATTTCTTTAAGCATATTACAACAACAAGAAAACAAATATTATAATTATAAAAAACATTTGTAGAACTAAGGTCTTTTAGACCGTGAGCCCGGAGCCGATCTGAAAAGTTTTACAAAATTATACAATAGTCAAACAGGTTATTTACTTATTCTATTCACCTTCTAACTGTATTAACTTAGAAATGAAACAACAGAAAAAAATATCAATAATCAATCATATCAATAATATTACACATTAGAGTTTTTTTTTCAATTATAATTAAATTCCTTAATAAGCCTATATCTATAAGGCCATGCTATTTTACAAAAATTGTACACAGACACCCAGTTATCACCATTAAGAAATTTTATCACATCATCAACTTTTAGAAGACTCTTTCCGAAACGATTTTTTCTAATTTCAGACAGAATCGGACATGCAGCCAGGAAATGAAATGCATTTTCTGTTTCTTTTTTATTGCACAAAGAACACATCACACTACTATTTGAATAAAATCTGTTGTAGTTGAGATAAAGAAGTTCACATCTAACTTTGAATATCCATTTAACCCCATTAAAGTTTTATTTTATTATCATCAGGGTAATGTGTTCCATAATCATAATTTAAGTTTTATACAGATACATTTTTTCCGAAACTGAAGCCTTTTGTACATATTTTAATTTGTAAATTTCTGTTAACGATACTCGAAATTCCTGTAGAATTAAATCCCATTTATTTTGATTGTCAAGTTTAATGTCTATGTCAATATTATGTTTTTCAGCTATTTCTCTTAAATTCTTTATCCAATATACCTTTTGTTTAACAACTTCATTGATTAATAAATATGGTAGCCTATTTTTTGTCAGGTTTTTAACTTTGATAATATAACTATGCTGTATTTTTAAGGTTTCTATAAACATTGGGACTATTTTGGTTTCTAAATGTATTAATAGTTACCAACCCTTTATGTCAGTTCTTTGTTTTATTTTTGGTATATTGAAAATAGATACATATAAGGATGAATTTTAAAACATTTTTTTAGACTGTTGAAAAAATACACTAGGCTACCTAAAAAACCTATTACATAAATAAATATAGGAGTTTTAAAACAACATTAGGGTGGAATGAGTGTTAAGTTGAATTAAACAGGATATGTTGGTCTTTAGGGAATTTCATACTTTAATTTTTACCCAATGGTTTATTACTTCCAAATAACTACATTAGCTTATAGCTGTTTATAGGCAATTAACGAATATGAAAAGCAATAAAAAAATCAAAGTAAAATGGTCTATCGCCACTGCTAATTGTAAAACAATATATCTCTGCTGTTACTGATAAGTGATATGAAACTTAAATTTAGTATTTCATGAGCGTGTATTTCTGAAATGTTACAGCAAGGTTTTCAGCAAAATCAGCTTACCCGGGAGTGCTTCTTTATACGATGCATTTTGCTCCTTTTACGGTTTACTAAAAAATGCCTCTAATGATTTCGATTAAACTCGCTATGTCGATGAAAAATGTAATAAGCTTTAATATGATATAGGTTTCATTCAGATCGAAGTCCCGAAAAAAGGTCTGTGTGTGTTAAGTATAGTACAAAAATTAAAAGTTCCATGAAACTCCAGCAGTGAGGATATCAACCCGGATGAAGGAGGCAGTGGACAGAGGTCGTTCCAGTTTCACCGCCTTCTAGATTTCATTGTCGATTTCCAGCCGATCAGAGGCAGATCACATACTAGAAAGTAAAGCCAATAGAGGCGAGAGGTGGTTCCTTTGGCAGCCTCGGAGTCCGTTTCGGCGAAAGTTGTACCTCATACAGCCCGCCTGTGAAATGTGAAACCGCCTTAGGATAGGGCAGGTTTCAACCTGTCTGGGTTCGATTCACCTTTCACGGCCTATGATCTGGATATTTGGTTATGGAGAAATTTTTTGCCGCCTACAACTACTTCTACACTTACTAGACAGACGCTGTAACCTTCAACTTAACTTTAAATGCTCATTTACTTGACCGTTATAAAGCCAAATCTGGTCTTACAAAGCTGAACTCTGAGGTTTTACTAAAACATCGAAATATTCTTAAATCCTAACCTTGCAATCCAAATGTATAGCCGGAAGTGAAAATTGTATTTGAACTTAAAGGAAACTCAACCCCACATCTAGAGATCTTGAAGAATGTCAAAATTAAAGGATTAAAATAAACTCCATGAAATTCTATCAGATAAACCTTCAACTTCCTAGACATTAGTGTCCTATAATAATGTACCTCTTAAGGCTCACTTGAATGGTCGTTCATAAACGATGGTTCGACATGTCATTCCAAAACCGATGACAAGAACTATCGAGTGAAGGCCAAAACCAAAACCGCTGCACAGTGGAAAATATGACCGATTTAGGTGGACACAATTGTGAAACTTGTCCATATTTAATATTTGGAGTCCCAGAATATGGAAAAAAATATTTAAAAAATCATAAGAAAAAGTTATTAATTTTTTGAAACGTTTGGCGAGCGCACAGTGGTCAAAAATCAAATTTATTTTTTTAAATCTAAAGATTTCTATTGGTTTTTTTCACATGAAATGTCCGTTTTTATAGTTTCTGAAATACATAAAGGATTTTGCAGGTCTCTGTTTTCTTCCGAATGTTTACGTATTTAAAGTAAACGGTTACTAATCCTCTACCTTTGTATTATAAACATTAGTTTCCCAATCAATTACCCACTTTTTAGTATACCTCCAAATATGAACAAGGAAACACGCGATTTTCGAGTAATATTTTTGTACGAGTTTAAACTCGGCCATCTAGCAGCTGAGGCCGCTAGAAATATTTGCAAGGCGTTTGGGGAAGGGAGTGTTAATGAACGGACCATTCGCCGTTGGTTTGCTAAGTTTTCAGCTGGGGATACAGACTTGGAAAACTTGACCCGAGGAAGACCTCCGTCCGTGATTGACAACGATGTCCTCAAACATACAGTAGAAGGAAACCCCTACCAAACAGTTAAAAGACTCAATGAACAACTAAATGCAAGTGCATCTACCGTTTCCAGACATTTAAAGTGTATTGGGAAAGTAAAAAAGATTCGATACACGGGCACCTCATGATCTCACTGAGCGGCAGCAAGACCCCTTTAGGAAACTCTTCAAAACATAGATTGTAAAACTTTTGATTCGGAGTGTTGTGTCTGAAAAAAATTATGTATCACCCAAAAGACGGATCCGGATTGATCGAAAAAATCAAGGTTAATTTTCACTTTTCGGTTCTTGATGAACTGTTAGTAAGTTATTCGAGTATAATCGTTTTCATAATAATAAGTTTATAACATGGAAGTTATGTTAGGATTCGATATGGAGAAAAAAATTAAAATGTAGTTGTTTAGGTAACTAGTAAAATTTTAATGGCTATTAAAAAACAGTCGGCTATCCATGATTATTTTTCTACGACCCTTTTTCCAAAATCAAAATTGGTTTTCGATAATATATACTGAAGTAATTAGTACTTGAATACTATTTAAAAAATAAATATTGTCAGTAAAATTATTTAGAGAGTTATACTTATAATATAAACTCATTATTGTGATTATTATGCCATTCTTTAGACATATTCATCGAAATATGATGGTGTCTATCATAAATATAAGACTTATTTGTGATTGTTAGTATTCACAAATAATTTTTTTTTAAATATATTTTTATTGAAATTTACAACTGTACAAAAAATACATCAAGTAAATATGCTGAAATGTTATAACACATGAAATAAACATGAAGAGAAACTGCCCATTGGCAGCACTCTTTAGTAGTGAGTCTAAACAACAAGGTCTCGAGGCCATCTTCTTTTCAGACGCCTCTGAGGATTATCAGGAATTGAAGAGGAAGCTAGACTTGAAACTAATGGATTAGAGTGGGAGTTTTATTTTTCATGGAAGGTATGATACCTGGTACGGGCCAAATCAGCAACATAAGGAATATTAAGGTCATTGTGGATGATTTTATTCGTGACAAAGTAAGGAGCGTTAAGGATTTGGGATTGTAAGGATTGGATACGGGGAGAATTTGAGGGTTTAGTAGAGCCCCATAGCTCAACTCCGTAGGTCCAGATAGGCCTTATGATGGTCTTGTAAATAAGTCTTTTGTAGTTAAGCGGAAGGTTAGAGCGTCTGTCTAGTAAGTGTTGGAGTAGCCGATATCTTTTCAGTCTTGTATGCGGATTCCATGTCGTTTGTCAAGCAGGAGGATCTGTTCAGTCGGGACAAGCGAAATATCATTAAAGGACACCGTAGGGCAGTAAGTCATAGGTTTTCGGCGAAGGGTAAAGGTAATTTGTTTGGATTTATTGGAATTGATTTTAATTCTCCATTTCTGACACCATACCTCAAGAATTTAAAATTATTGTTATCACAATTCACATCTGAATTAATTACGCAATGTTAATTATATTAGATTTTACAAAGTAACTTAATAAATTAATTGAACTATCTGAGAAAGTGAAATCTAGAAAAACGTGAACAGTAACGTAGCTCACTCTTTCTAGATTTCGATAGATTTGAACACAGTGTCTCATATAATTCAGTTCTAAACACTTGAGTGAGCAATTTCTTTTAAAAAAATTTAGAATTGTTTCAAGTTACTCTACAGCCAACTTATAGGATGCTATAGCTCAATATATAGGATGCTATAGCTCGCGTATATACAAGATAATAATATCTGTTTACTTACATTTAGGTGAAGCACTGACAAAACATAAACACATGTATTGTCTCGCGAGAGGCGAACGAATGATGCTGACCTAAACGGATTGCGTGAAGCAATATGGCGTTTAACATCACACACATGTACACCAAATGTAATGCATTTAAAGTACTTATTAATTAAAATGCACTATTTTTGGTTAACAATTGCTATAATCGGTTAACGTTTGATGATGCCGGATCCATCGGATTACCGGATCCGTTTTTCCGTATTGCAATCCCTGCTGGTCGACATCTCGGTTAGTCGCCATATTTTTAATTTAATTTTTAGATACCCATTTCATTAAGACTATATCCGCTCAACGTTGAAATCACAGAATAAATATTCTCCTGCCACGGCAGGATTCGAATCCAAGATCCGGAGAAGAGGTCAATGCTCTAACCACTTGACAAAGTAATGTTAGAGGAAATAATTCAGTTCCTGTTTAGGATTTTCTCTTTGCTGGTGCTCCAGATGTGTCAACTATATCCCGCATCTAAGTATTATATTATATATATGGCAGATATAGCATCTCATGGCAGATATATATATAGAAGTAGTAATGGAATAGAAACTGAGGAAGTGGATATCGTAAAAGGAATATAGGTCATTGTAACGTCGCTCTGTTCTCTCCTACACCTCTCCATGAATATGTCAATGTCTTACGTTTTATGGTTTATTTTATTTTATTTTAATGATTATTACTAGGCAGCGAGTATAACATTTTCACTTTAACAGTTCGGGAAATAAATTAAATTAATGGTCAAAATAAAAATCATTACTAATCCAGCCAATAAATGAAAGAAAAAGTGACAATATTGCTACTTTCACTTTCATGAAAAGTTATTACGATATGAATATTTTTTTTATTCTAGTTTTCATGGGAAATTTTAGTGTTTCTTGAGTACTAAAAAAAAAAACTTGTAGCACTACAACTCATGAAGAATCTCGGGTTCGGTACATATAGAGATTCGTACTGTTTCAAGGCCAACGGCCGTGCAATGAGGTGATTAGGCCTTGATCACGCTCAGCCGCCAGGTTTTTCCCCATTTGCGGGTACCCACCTTATAGAGGCTGGGTCTGCCTCAAGAGGGTATCCATACCCTATATTCGCTCCCCAACTGAATTAACAGAATAAATAATATTCTGCCACAGCCGGGATTCGAACGCAGGACCTGGAGAACAGTAGACTACTGCTCTATCCACTAGAACACGCCACTACCTTTACAAGGTCACGGGTTCAAATCCGCTGCTGGCTCTAGGATTTTTTAATGGAAGTGAAAAATCCTTAGTTATGCCTTCCTTCGGATGGGACGTAAAAAGATGGTCTCGAGTACTTGAGTACTTATTCCCGTAAAACAGTATCGGTGTGTAGCGTGGTAAAGAAATGTCGTAATAAAGTTCAGTATAAAACTGAATTATCATAGTTAGAACAAGAACAATATATTCCTGCTATGAAACATGTACAAAATATGTGTTTTATTTATCTAAAATAATCAGTCAGTTTTATCGGATTTTCATCACTCTCTATTAACTTTTAAAAGCCTGTTTAGAGTAATCACCTCCAACTAAATGTCAAGATGATCACTCCTTTTAGTAGTATATAAGTGGACTGTATAAAAATTGAAACTAAATTAAATATAGCTGGACCTAGATAAAAGAAACAAAGTATGGGAAAAAAATGAATTATATATGAAAAAAATCTGGTGCGAGTAACACACGACTTTCACTTACCTCCATTTTTAAAATAAATTTAAAGAATTTTCAAATACAGTTAGATATAAAAATGAGTGAAATCATTAAAGAATTAATTAAATGGAAATTCTACAAAAAACATGTGTTTTATTAAAAAATCGATTACCTTATTATCTAAAATAATCACTTTTATCAATTGATTGTGTATGAGATAGTATTTTTTCTAAAATCTCAAGCTTTCCAACGGTATATCATACATGTATATTACTGTTCTTATGTTCAAAAACAAAAAATTGCATACAAAATATATTTTTTCTGTTTTCTCCTTTAGTTGGGTATCGAATCGATTCAATTTATATATTTACCTGTTTTTCATCGGCGTTAACAAGATAATCTAGTTATTATTATTGAATCTACAAAATTAAAGGTACTTTAGGGGTAGAAAATTTAAAATATCGGCATTTAAGCCCTGTCAGACCATTTTTATCCAAATAAAACCTACATGATATTAAAGCCCATTAAATTTTACATCGATATAGCGAGTTTAATCAAACTCGAATCGAAAAAAGGCGAGAAAATCGAAAAAAGGTGCAAAATGCATGGTATAAAGTGCCTCTTCTGCTAAGCTCATTTTAATGAAAAAAGTTTTGTCACGTCTCGGGCGTATAGTTGTCTTAAATATGAAATTTCAGTTTTATAGGACTTACCGTTTCCGCCCGGGAGTTACCACACACACACACACACACACACACACACAGAGACCTTTTTGCGGACTTGGTTATTTGGACTCAGGGGACCCTAAAACGTGTATTTCCCTTGAAAACTGGAATAACAAAATTTTCACGATCGCAATACTTCCCCTTACTATATATAGTAAGTGACAGTAAAAAAATTGGTGCATTAAAACCTTTATTGCCTGGTGTACTATAGAATTAGGGGTTAGTAACTTGTGCTATTGTTAATTATAACATGTGATAACTCATTTGGTGGAAATCTGATGCTGTCCCATGTTCTGAAATCGTGAACCTGTGCTTCCTCTCTCCTCCTCCTTCCCTTTGGCCAGAGGGTCTTCTAAATTATACTACTATATGTTGGTTGAAAGGGACTAGAACTTGAGAAAGAACTAGAGCTAACTGTGTGGCACAACCAGCCAGGACCTGCAACTTCTGTGTCTTCCTTTGGCCACTAGGGGCGCTCTGGTTAATTTAGGCAGTTAGGTCAACGTGAATTTCTCTTTTCGAGAACCCGAAACAAAGCTTGTATATATGATAATAATTTTTCTGAAACCTTTTGCTTTCCAACGGTATATTATACATGTATATTACTGTTCTTATGTTCAAAAACAAAAAATTGCATTAAGAAAATATTTTTTCAGTTTTCTCCTTTAGTTGTTTATCGAATTCATTCAACTTGCATATTTATCTCTTAATTATCAATGCTGACAAGATAATATAGTTATTTTTATGGAATCTACAAAGTTAAAGGTACTTTAGAAGAAGATAATATAAAATATCGGCAGTAAAGCCCCGTCATACTATTTCAATCAGAATAAAACCTACATGATATTAAAGCTTATTAAATTTTACATCGATATGGCGAGTTTAATCAAAATCGTTATAGCCGTTTTTTAGAAAATCGCATGGTATAAAGTGGCTCTTCTACCGATTTTGATGAAAAAGTTTCTGTAACATCTCGAATCGCAATACTTTCCCTTACTATATATTTCATAGACATGTAAGTGAGTGCAAAAAACAATAAAATTTTTGGAAAATCCTTCTTATATACTAAGTCTAAGAACTTTACCGCGACTTTATGGCTTAATTTATATTGGAGGAGTTCTATTCAAGCTCCGCAATTTCGCGTTCTTTAAAATCATTCCAACAAAAACAATAGATATTTCTTCTATACTCAACAGTAAGACGTCCTACAAGACGCATACCCTACTAGCTAAAGCAATAGAGAACGGTACCACTTACTATATCCTTGACTGGAGGCAGAAAGGGCAGACTCGTGCGGGCCTCAAGACAATCCTTAACCTATTGCCTCAGTCTGTTCTGTCTTCTTCTCACGGCTCTGGAATCTGACTTACATCTCCAAGAGTACGACTGCTGTCGGCAGAATAAGATGGGTATGTAGGATCTTTATTTAGGAATATTGTTTCTGAATGATTCTATAAGATAGATTGAAAAATAACTATCAGTATATCAGGTCTCTTGGTATAATTTTATATAATATTTTTTCTATTATCAAGATAACTGATATCGACATATCCGCTTTTACCTCACAACCCATAGTTTGTCCAGGAAAAGATTAGGCAACCCAACGGCTCCACATTCTATACCTTTGATACTTTGAGTCAGGGTAAAAGTTTTCTTATTATTATGATGTTGCAACATTTAGTTAAAAATCATTTTTTTTTAAGTAATTAAAAATAGTCTGTCCAGGATTTTTTTAGGCAACCCATTCTTAACATATTTCCTAATATACTAAATTTGTTATGAAATATGTTTCATTCTGTTATCAGCTCGGTGCAGATCGTTTCAAGTTCGGATCTTCTATTATTAGGTTGAGGATCTGATAAGAAAGGATCTGTTGAAATGTGCAGAACGGTGGCCATATTAATAAAATGATAAAACAGTGTGTAATGATTTGCAGTTTTTCTTTTTGTTTGTTTATCTATCTAGGCTAATCGGACGATGATAAATTCTGTATTCTCAGATTTAATTACGATATGGATATTTAAGGAGTACCTGACATCGCAGAGGCACGGGACCACCATTTTACCTTCCCTCCGAATGACAATATGAAAAGGAATTGTTTACCCCTTTAAAAGATTCCGGTGCCATTGGTTACTGTCATGATCTAGCCTTAATGGACGTATAGAGGAGAGTAACCAAATATGGGCTACCATTTAGCTTTTCCCACAAAAATAAAAAACTATAAAAAAATTAACCATTTATTGACGTCTAAATAATCACACATACATTTGTAATAAGCTAAGTAACAATTTTATGTTCCTAATATTATAATATATTATTAAATTAGACATTATACAACAAATAGAAATAGGAGCTAAATATGAAACAGGAACTCAAATATGAGCTGCAAGTATAAACTTGTAATATATTGTTCGAAAAAAAAACAATTATAAATATTTATCTTATAGTAGATAAAATTACTTTGTTAGATGGAAAAATCACAAAATTTACTCACAAAAATCACATATCGTGGTTTCAAACTCTGGGCTAGCGCAGTCATTATGTGCCCAGAGCTTACACATAAAGCACAGTTTTTGGAAACACGTTTCTGACAAAACATACACGCTGAATTGGCAACGTCAGGAGCCTTTCTTCCTATATTCCTAGGCTACCCCATATTCAGGACCATAGTCATAGCCCGTATTCAAAATTCTTTACTAAAATCAACTTGATCGTGTACTTGTCAAATCTTATATAGCAAGCAATAAATCGACCAAAAATCATACAATAAAACTTATAACGTGCCGCAGAAAATTTTTCTACAGGCAACAAGAGTATGGCCGACAGCTTGCGAGCGAATAACGAGAATGAGTGCGAACGAATGTGATAGACGAATGTCATTTGTAGCGTCTTTTGGTTGCAAGTTTTCGAGAATTGTTACTAGCCCATATTAAAGTACTAGCTCACATTTAGTTACTCTCTTCTAATACCAATTTATTTTTATATCGTATCTATAAATATAACTGTAACTCTACAACCGTTGTAGGGTCTTTTATTCTAGAAATATAGGGATTCTTACTGCTTCTAGAAAAACGGCCGTGCAAGTTGGTGATTAGGCGGAAATAATAAGGCCCGAATTTAAGTGTTAGTAATTCAGTTAAAACCGATTGTAATTACAGACAAACCCTATCAGCTTTCTCAACCACTGTTTATATTAGAGCCTTTGAGCTGGTTAGACATTTTTTATAAGGCCTCAAGGATCTTTATATAAGGATATCTTTAAATATCTCCTTCCCATTGGCTCCTTTTTCCACTCGGGCTAAGATTTATATCCTGAGCGAGGTGAAGAGAAAGCAGGAGTTTTAAAGATAGCAATCTCCTCCAAATCCTTGTGAAGTTTAAGGTTACTCTTCTGTCTTTAATAGAGAGCAGTAGGGCTTCTTTGTAGTGCAAGCGATTCGCTTGGAGGGTAGAGGGTAGCGGGGAGCTTAAAAGTTATTGCTTAATACGTTTATTATTGCGTAAGTAACAATTAAGATTCAACATTTCGGGGGCCTTGTCCATCTTCAGGCCTCACTTACAGCAATTTATCAGTTAAAATTGTATCCATTTTATTTAAAACTTAGTCTATAATCGTCATTAAAATTTATTAAAACATCTAGTGCAAAAACACAAAAACACTTGACTTTCACTAATCTCCGTTCTTTATATAAATTTAGTAATTTTTAAACAAATTTAGAAAACAAAAACATTAAAGAATTATTTACATTGACTTTTAAAAGAAACATGTGTTTTATTAAATAATCTATTTTATTATTATCTACGACGATCAGTTTGTTTTATCGGCTTTTGATCACTCTACGTTAACTTTTACAATAGTATGTATGAGATAATAATTTTTCTAAAATCTTTAGCATTCCAACGGTATATTCTACATGTATATTTCTGTTCATAAGTTCAAAAACGAAAAATTGCATTAAAAATATGTTTTTCAGTTATCTCCTTTAGTTGGACATCGAATTCGTTCAGCTGATATATTTACCTGTTTTTAGTATTGCTAATCAGATGATATGGCCAATTTCATAAAAAAACACAAAATAAAAGATACTTTAGGGGAATAAAATTTAAAATAACGGCATTTAAGCCCCGTCAGACTATTTTAATCAGAATGAAACCTACATGATATTAAAGCCCGTCAAATTTTACATCGATATAGCGAGTTAAATCAAAATCGTTAGAGTCGTTTTTGAGAAAATTGTAAATAGGCGCAAAGTGCATGGTATAAACACACACTCGGACTCAAACACACAGAAACTCATACCTCTTTGCGGGACTTGGTCATTTGGACTCAAGGGACCCTAAAAAGTGTATTTCCGTCTAAAACTGGAATTCTAAAATTTATACGATCACAATACTTTCCCTCACCATATATTCTATAGGTAAGTGAAAGTAAAATTAAACAATCAGAACTACCACTATAACTAACATATGTTTTGCCCCCTAATATATTGCTATAAAGAATAAAGTCATAAGGAAGATTTAAGAACCATATGTTTATTATCAATATGTGTTTCTTCCGAATAATTAATTTTATTAGGTATGGATTAGATTTTCAGCTATTAATGAGGTTCGTTACAATTCATATTTCTTTATTTGTTTATTTAATGTCATTTTATGCCAATCGATGTTTTAGTAGGATAGGAATCTTTAACGAATACCTCACTTCGCACAGGCTCGGGACCACCTTTTTATGTCCTCTTCGAAGGAAGGTATAACTAAGGATTTTTCAGTAACAATAAGAAATCCTAGGGCCACCTGTAGGTTTGAACCCGCGACCTTGGGCATAGAAGGCTGTTATGCTATCCACTATGCTATAGGTGACCCTTATACACTTATTTTATGATTTCTTACAGGTGGTCAGTTCATCTTCTATCTGTTTTTTCTTATATTTTTATTGATGATGGAGTTTAGTTGGCCGTTGAGAGTATTAGATGAGGAAGATGGTCGAGGCTGCGGTCATCAGAAAGAAACACACATTAATATATAGTACTTATTTTAATTGTGTACCGACGTTTCGGCCTACATTATGGACCTTTATCAGGGCATAGAGAAACAAGATAACGACCAATGTAATTATAGACTTAATAATACGTTAGGTATATAATAATAATATGGTGACAGTAATATCATATGGGAACAAACATAAGATATGGAAATAAAGATGATAGTTATAAAGTATGTGGACAACAAAGATCATTTCAAAATTAAAATTGTTCACATATTGTTTTTCTTTTAACATTTAATTATTTGCTTAGTCTATCTTTATACATTCTTATTGAAATATTATCATCTTAATTTTGTTTACTTCCATACTTTATAACTGCCATCTCATTATCATTTTACATTTAATTTTATGTTTGTTTCCATATTATATTACTGTCACCATATTATTATTATATACCTAACGCATTATTAAGTTTATAATTACATTGGTTGTAATTTAGTTTCTCTTAGTCCTGATGAAGGCCCACAATGTAGGCCGAAACGTCGGTACACAATTAAAATAAGTACTACTTTTTAATGTATATTTCTTTCGTATGACCGCACCCCCAACCATCTTTCTCATCTGATATATTTTCATTAAGTATGTCTTAAAAAGAGAACAGTTAAAGAAAAAAATATTGAAACCAATGCTAACTAAATAATAAGAAAGATGAACTAATTTACAACATGAACAAATTTTGTCATTTTCTTATAAATTATCTCTAAAATGTCTTAAGTTGATTGCATAAATGTTTATTGCTCACACTACATTCTATTGTTTTTATCAATCAATAATGTATTGATCAATAAAATTTATGTTTTTTATTATTTCTGTTTCAGGTAAGATGTTATCCAATCTTCATGTGTAATAAAATATTGTGTAATAAAATAGGTGAGTAATGAAATATCTTTACCAGTTATTTTCTATCTTTTTCTGAATTTGAAAGCGTGGATTAAAATGACTCTAACACTTATCGTTTGATTGCTGTTTAATTCTGCCTTTATTATAAGCCATTATTTAATATTATTTGGTCCCTATTGGATTTTTAATATCCTTTTACTGTATATTTGTACACAATATTTTTTTTTTTTTTTTTTTAAACAGATCTGCTATGATTAATATGAGAATTTTATCCTTACCAGCATTAGACAGGCAAAGAAATATTTAATAGCAAATCGTACTGAAATGAATTTCCTAATCATTGCAAGCTCTCTTATTTGATGAGATGCCGAAGCTGTTGTAGTTAAAGTTGATTTTCTTCTCTCTGATAATGAGAAAGAAATTTCCCACACTTTCTAGCATTACATTCTGATTTTTTTTATTTTCTCCCTCTCTCTCTCTCTCTCCTCTCTCTCTCTCTCTCTCTCTCTTTTTTTCCCGTTGCGTAATTATTAATTTCTAACGCCATTGCGAAATCACACAGAGCCCAGAGCTGTGAGAACGAACAGAACGGAAGTGGCAATGACTGGACACCTGTATTCCCAGCCAATAAGTGGTCTCTGGTGACTTACCTATTTGGTCACAGCGTCGGCCTTTCACTCAATACTAGCTCGGAAACTAAAAGTCATAAGAAACTGAAATTTCATATTCAAGACAACTATACGCCTGAAATGTTACAGAAACTTTTTCATCAAAATCAGCTGATTAGCTTACCAGAAGAGCCACTTTATACCCTGCATTTTTCACCTTTTTAGGATTTTATCAAAAACGACTCTAAGATTTTTATTAAACTCGATATATTAATGCAAAATTTAATTGGCTTTAATATCATGTAGATTTTATTCTGATTAAAATGGTCTGACAGGGCTTAAATGCCGATATTTTAATTTGTATTCCTCTAAACCACCTTTGGTTTAATGACCATTCCAAAAGATTAACCATATCGTCTTAGTGACGTTGATAAAGGATGGTTAAATAACTAAGTTGGTCGAATTTAATGACCCACTAAAGAATAAAAGAGCAAAACTATTTTTTTATGCAATTTTCGGTTTTATAATAATAAGAACAGTAATATAGACGTTTAGTATACCTTTGGAAATAGAACGGTCTAAGAAAAAATATTATCTGATACACAAAGTTGTAAAAGATAATATAAAGTGACGAATTGAGAATAAACTTATTACTGATTAACAATTTTTATAATAATAATAACAATAGGCTTAGCGAACCCGAAGGTTCGATGCCTATACCACCAAATCCCGCCTACGCAGACCCGTCAAATATTCACCGTTCAAGCCCAAGCCCCCGAGATCAGCCTTAACGCAATCCTCCCATCGACGCTTCGACCTACTCCTGGACACCTACCAGGCTGATCTGCGAATACAATCTTCTCGAAATCCACTCCTCACCGAGCCCAACATTTTTTTTTTTTTTTTTTTTTTTTTTTTTTTTTTTTTTTTTTTTTTTTTTTTTTTTTTTTTTTTTTTTTTTTTTTTTTTTTTATTCGTATATATTACAATTTGTCATAATAGACAATAATAATAGTGCTACAGGATCTCATTCTAACAATATTTACAATATAAATAAAAGGAAAGGCAAATTACATAAAATAAAATCAAAATAAATAAACGTATACAATAACAAAATTAAGTAGACAAAATAGATACAAATAAATGAAGTTAACAAATAAATAAACAAAACATGTCACATTCATACCTATGTACAATATTTACAATCAGCTCGGGAACCCCAGACGGGGCTTGTCCCCCCACTTGTGTAAGGACAAGCAGACCAACATCTTTAACTCGCCCATTTGAGTCTCCGCGATGCTATCAACTCACTTATATTCTCAGGGTACAAGTTCCGCAATTCCGCGTTGTGCAACCTTCTAAACTCCCCAGTGCCCTCATCTTTCTTCGGACCAAATATTTTACGCAGTACCTTATTTTCGGAAACCTTAAGCCGTTGTTCATCCTTCAAAGTAAGCGGCCACGTTTCCCATCCATAAAGAATCGGTATTTAATTCGAGTCCTATTTCTTTACCTGTTTTTATAAACACACTTGTATTTAGTTGTATGGTTTCCGTGTCTTCACCTAGCAGTACCAGATCATCGACACATCCCAAGACCGGAATCTTGTCGCCTATTCTTAAAGCTTTCTCGGTACACATCACCTTTTCTATGACATATTCTAAAGCTTTATTAAATAACGCAGGTGAAAGGGAGTCACTCTGTTTCAAACCCGATCGCACCTCAAATCTCTCGGAGTAATTATGACCGATTCTAACTTAATGAAATGTTTCCGACAAACACATCTCTAGGTTTACTAACTCTCTAGGTATTCCCTGTTCAATCATGATGTCATACAGCTTCTGACGGTCTATTGAATCATAAGCCTTTTTAAAATCGATATAAAGTTGATGGACTACACCGTTTTATTCCAATTTTTTTTCTTATATTTGACGTAAGGAAAATATTTGATCAATAGTCGAGCGATTCCGCCTAAAACCACATTGGTAATCTCCGATAATTTCCTCTGTGTATTCCGTGATTCGACTAGTTAGTATTGACGAGAATATTTTATAACATACTGGGAGAAGAGAGATCCCACGATAGTTGTTACAATCCGTCCTCGGTCCTTTTTTGTGAATCGGAATAAGTATTGATTCTTTCCATTCTTCGGGCATTTTTTCATTTTCCCAGATCTTTTTAACTAAAACATGTAATTTGGAAACGCCCGCTTCTCCACACGACTTGATTAATTCACTCGTGATATTATCATTTCCTGCAGCTTTATAACGTTTAAATTTTCCTATCGTCATTTCGACTTCCTCTTTACTCGGTGCGTCTATCCATGGTTCAGCGCTCTGATATTCAGAGAGAGGAGATTGATTATTGATGTGACCTAGGTCCGAACGCCCTCACATATTTTATTTCACAAAATACCACCAAACATTTAACATAGTTATATTATTTAATGAAAATGATATGTTTCCAAGGAAAATGAATACACATTTTATTAAAATCAACTTAAAATAATTTTCGAATTGATGTATATTTAAAAGTTTTTAAATAGATTTTAACAGACGAGATAAATACACAAGCTTGTAAAAGTTAATTAAGAGTGATAAGAAGCCGATAAAGCTAACTGCTTATTTTAGTTTAATCGATTTTTTAATGAAACATATGTTTCCATAGAAATTCAATTTAATTAATTCTTTAAATCATTTTATCTGTATTTGAAAACTCTTTAATAGATTTTAAAAACGGAGGTAAGTGCCTGCACCAGATTTTTTTTATTTCCAATTCTGAAAATATAAGAATAATTTTTAAGAGTATTATTTTTTCTATGACTTCTCTTTCAAGTCATATATGTATGTGAAAACTGTTACAATCTCGCAATTAGCGCGTTAGAAGCCTGGAACTGTTCTAAACTCGCATCAAACACGTTGGAACTGCCACAAAGCGTAAGCAGTTAACACAGTCCCGCCTCACGCGAAAAAACGTAGGTATTCGTCTCGCCGTAAACGTGTTAAATTGACTTTAAAATTTTTATATTCAAGTTTATTCAGTCCTCAAGGCAGTATCCTAGGACCCATTCTCTACACAGTATATACAGCTGATATCCCAACCACATCCTTACACTTTCCTTTCTATTTATGCTGATAACGCTTGTGTGTTATCAGTCAGTAACGATCCCACTATTTCCTCTCAAACCCTTCAATCCCACATCAGAAACCTTGAGATATGGTGTCAGAATTGGAAAATTAAAATCAATTGCAACAAATCCCACCAAATAACCTTCACCCTTCGTCGTAAACTAATGACATCCTGCCCTACAGTTTCCTTTCATAATACTCCACTTGTCCCGGTTGAACAGATCCGCTACCTAGTACTCCTCCTTGACAAATGTCTCATATGGAATCCGCACACAAGACTGAAACGACAAGAAACTGCTCGCCGCTTTCGATTACTTCAACACTTACTGGACAGACGCTCAAACCTTCCACTTAACTACAAAAGGCTCATCTACATGACCATCATAAGGCCTATATGGACTTACTTTGAGTTGAGCTTTGGGGCTCTACTAAACCATCGAATTCTTCCTGTATCCAATCCTTACAATCCAAAATCTTCGTAAAATCCTCATCGTTCCTTACTTTGTCACAAATAAAATCTTCCATAAAGACCTAAATGTTCCATATGATGCTGATTTGGCCCGAGCCAGATATCAATCCTTCTAAGACAAACTCCTTTCCCACCCCAGTTAACTAGTTTCAATCCTAGCTTCCTGTTCGATTACTGATAATCCTCCGAGGCGTCTGAAAAGAAGATGGCCTCGAGACCTTCTTGTTTAAAATAGTTACTGGAGTGCTACTGTTGGATTGCTCCTCTACAAGTCTGTCACTTGTGATTTTTCTTTCAGCATATTTACTTGTTGTAATATAAACTACAGTTGTAAATTTCAATAAATAAATATTTAAAAAAAAAAGAAGTTTATTCAATAGTTCTTAAATTGATTTTTACAACCGAGGTAAGTGAATTCGTGTGTTACCCGAACCAGATTATCCTATTATCATAGAATCTAAATAATTAAATTCCCTGCTTGTTTAAACGCATTTCCTGATTTATCAATCAATCAACCAAGATCAGCTTTTCTTGATATTAAAATAATTCTAAGAGTTTGAATCTGAGGTTTATTGGGTTGGAGTCCGGTAGGGATGACTATTTCTGCCCCAGAGAGAACATTTTCAAGGTCCCCCCTCCCAAAAGTGCTATAAATATTTGGAGAGGCAGCCAGGGATCTGTCAGGGCAATTAATCCATCTCTTACACGCCAGGGGATCGTGTTGGTAAAAAAGAGAGGGACGTAGAATAAATAAACACTCTACGAGATGTGTTGAAGGTGTGATCATATTATTACGAATACGAACAGAAATAGTATTCCTGATACACTAGACCAAACTAGGAAAACTTGAGTTTGGTATTTGTTCGGTTGTATAAGTTTGTAGTGATTTTTACTGGTGATTTTAATAAAAACTTAAAATTCTTTTAATATTTTTAATCAACTACTAACTGTAACCCGTGGCTTTGCTCGCGAATATTTCACTTTGTCTTTATTTAAATTTGTATGAATGCGTTTATAAGTGGTAACTATAAAACGCATATGATAGAGCAGTTGTTTGGGGATGTGGTAACAAAGAAACTACCAATAAAAAATACTTATTATTTTTACTTTCACTTACTTATATATAAAATATACATTAAGGAAAAGTATTGCGATCGTGAACATTTTAGAATTCCAATTTTCAACGGAAATACACGTTTTAGGGTACCCTGAGTCCAAATGACCAAGTCATAGAATTAAAGGTACTTTAGAGGAAGAAAATATAATTAAAATATTGACATTTAAGCCATGTCAGACTATTTCTATCAGAATGAAACCTACATGATATTAAAGCCCATTAAATTTTACATCGATATAGCGAGTCTAATCAAAATCGTTAGAGCCGTTTTTGAGAAAATCTTAAAAAGGTGTTAAATGCATGGTGTAAAGTAGATGTTCTGGTTAGCTGATTTTGATGAAAAAGATTTTGTAATATCTTGTATAGTTGTCTTAAATATGAAATTTCAGTTTCATAGGGCTTTTCTTTTTCGCCCAGAAGTTACCACACACAACACACACACACACACACACTCACACAGACCTGTTTGCGGGACTTGGCCATTTGGACTCATCATTTAACAAAGCACCTAAGTGACATTCCTGTGCTGCGCGTAGCGAATTATTTAATTATGTTGTCTAATGAAAGTTCATTGACATATTTCATGTTTTTGATGGACCTGAAATGTTTATCTGTCGAGTTCGTTTGAGATTTAAATCCGCTGGACATCAGGTGTGATAATGACATTCCATTTACGCATCCTCCGCACCGTTACACCCAGATATAGCGGATACAAACAGTCCTGCGCGGGAAATAAACCTGTACTTCTCCATATCGGTACCAAGGCCTGCGAAAGTGTCATTAGTGGATCACGCGGACCTGAGAGATCACGTGCAAGTTCAAGGTCCACAGCAAGGATATCCTCATAGCATTCACCTCCGTCCGGTTGTGAGAGCGATTTGCTTGGAAGGTAGAGGGTAACTGATAATGACACTAGTGGTACTTAATGAGAGCATATTTATTGTGTAAACGTGTTGGTTAACCATGAACGAGAGATAACCATTCGTTAAAATCGCCAACTACCTCTACACCAGAACATTATTGTTTTCGCCTGAAGATAGGACACTGCCGTCTCACTGATGAGCACCTCATGGCACGAAGGGGTCCGTCTCGATGTCAACTGTTTAAAGTGACTCTCACAGTAAGTCATATTTTCGAAGAGTGTCCTCGTTACAGGAGGGAATTTGTAAAATGTATCGTCCCACTCAAAGTCTCGGAGGCATTGAGCGATAGTGATCGGGCCGTCGATGGTGTCATTCAATTGGTGAAGAACATTCCTTTATATTACCTCATTTAACACATTCAGACTATTTTACGCACTTTTTGATATTTTACTCACACTTTTTATCTATATTGAGGATGTATAGTCGACTGTAGAAACTATTATAGGTGGAATAGTCAGGAAATTTTTTTTAATTTTGCCAACGTTTCGGCTCAAGTTTGTGAGCATTACTGAGCCATGTCATCAAAAAATGACTGATTCCTGATAATTCCACCTATAATTATCACTTTTTATTTATTTTTTTTTACCTTTTGTTGCCAATCATTATGTTTGCAGTTCCGATTAAATCATAATGTTTATTGTTCCTATTGTTCTGTTTTATTCTTATTGATTTCGTCCTGTTCTATTTTTTTTTTTTTTTTTTTTTCTCATCATAGGGAAGTTAATCGTTTTCTGAAGATGTTTTGAGCAATAATAACCACTCGCAGTTTTTTGCCCTTAAAACCTAAACAACAACAACATTGTTGTTTCTTGTTGAATGTATTTTCCATTCACTTACCTATACAAGGAATATATACTAAGTGAAAGTACTGGGATCATGATAATTTTCGAATTTTTACCGAAAATACACGTTTTTGGGTACTCCAAATGTCCAAGTCCCGCAAAAAGATCTCTGTGTGTTCTTTTCAGTTTTTTTTTGTTATATCATGTTTCAATCGCACTTAATTTTGTTAAACATATTTAATATTTTTTTAAAACATTATAGTTACTTTCACTTACCTATATATGAAATATATAGTATGGGGAAGTATTGCGATCGTGAAAACTTTCGAGTGAAAAACACGTTTAAGGATCCCCTGAGTCCAAATGACCAAGTCCCGCAAAAAAGTGTGTGTGTGTGTGGTAACTCCCAGGAGAAAACGAAAAGCCCTTTGAAACTGAAATTTTATATTTAAGACAACTGTACGCCCGAAATGTTACAGCAAATTTTTCTTTAAAATCAGCTTACCAGAAGAGCGACTTTATACCACTGCATTTTGCATGTTTTTACGATTTTCTCAAAAACGGCTCTATCGATTTTGATTAAACACGCTAAAAATTTATTGGGCTTTAATATCATGTAGGTTTCATTCTCATTCAAATAGTCTGAGAGGACATAAATGCCGATAGTTTAAATTTTCTTTGTCTAAAGTATCTTCAATTTTTCAGATTCGAAAAAATTAACCATATCGTCTGATTACATTGCTAAAAAAACGCTAAATATATAAGTTGAATGAATCTGATTATAACCTGAAAGAATAAAGTATTTTTTAATGTTTTTTTTTGTTTGTTTTTTTAGATAAGTACCGTATTATGGTGAAAAGCGAATAAAATTAACTATTTGTTTTAGATAATAACATAATTGATTATTTAATAAAAACCCATGTTTATATCAAGAATCAATTTAATTAATTCTTTATACTAATTTCATCAGTTTGTTTGTTTGTTTATTTATTTAACGTCCCTTTATGCTACTATGGCTAATCAGACGATGCTACAGTGGGAGTCCTAAATTTTGCCTATCCAGGTTTTATTAGGATAGGGATCTTTAAGGAGTAGCTGACATCGCACAGGCTCGGGACCACCTTTTAAGGCCTCCTCCGAAGGACGTTACAACTAAGGATTTTTTACTCCCATTAAAGGGGAGGAATCGTAGGGCTACCTTCGGGTTTGCGAGGTAACCCGGGACCTTAGGCATAGGAGGCTGTTATGCTAACCAACCTGCTACATGTAACCCCTAATTTCATCTGTAACGATATTTAAAAATTCTTAAATTGATTTTAACAAGTGGTAAGTGAAAGTCGTGTGCTACGGGCACCAGATTTTTTCTTACTGCAATTAAATAATTACGCTCTTAGGAACCATACTTTATCCCACTCTTATCTGTGTTACAATTCTGTTTTTATTTAAACGTCTGTTGTATTTAATATATAATAAAAGGTTTGCGATGCTACCTACCGGGGAATAGCTGCCCTCTCGTACCGTAAATATCTCCTATAAGTGTCCCTGTTGTTGTTGTCAGTTTGCTGCTAGGTAACCCTCTACCCTCTACCCTCCTAGTAAATCGCTTCCAGTATAAGCAAGGCCTTCCTATAGAAGCCACTGCCATGGCGATATTCTGTCACCGCCGAAGCCAGCAAGCTGTCAGCCCTGCCCAATCCGCGCTTCCGCTCTTAGCCAGCGGAACTCAGCGGGCTCTAAATAGAGATTTAGGACGAGTTTTAAAAATATTTCGCGGATTCGAGGGAGCTATTTCGGAACGGGAAATAAACTTTATAACAGATTTAGCAAGTTCTTCAGTTCTCTAAACCTCATTGAACCAACTCATTCCAGAAGCTGCTCCTGCAGTTGAAATCTTGACTATTTTTAAATATGCTATTTTCACTAAAACAGAAACGATTTTTGGATATTTTAGTGTTTACATCCAGTGATTTATTGCAGTTTCTAGCAACATGGTTGTGTCACATGAAATGTCCGTTTTCAAGGTAAAGGATTTTTATTAAAAATACGATATGAAAACAAGATAATTTTATTAGAAGTATTTACCTTCTTTTTTTATACATTTTTCCCAACGTTACACTTTTGTATCCCCGAACTGAGAAACTCTGAGCTTTGAAGTAAAACAAAATCTGAAAACGCACTATTCACTTTATCATCATTTTCAAAAAGTTTTCCTTTGACGAAGTTGTCTAAATTCCTGAACAGGTGGTAATTTGTTGGAGACAAGTCGGGAGAATATGGTGGGTGCGGAAGAACTTCGTAGCTCAGTTCTTTCGATTTTTGCATGGTATGTTTTGAAATATGGGATCTAGTGTGAGATCATGAGGTACCCATGTATCGAGCTTTTTTACTTTCCCAATACACATTAAATGTCTGGAAACGGTAGATGAACTTGCATTTAGTTGTGCTGAGAGTCCTTTAACTGTTTGGTAGGGGTTTCCTTCTACCGTATGTTTGAGGACATCGTTGTCTATTACGGACGGAGGTCTTCCTCGGGGAAAGTTTTCCAAGTCGGTATCCCCAGCTGAAAACTTAGCAAACCAACAGCGAATGGTCCGTTCATTAACACTCCCTTCCCCAAACGCTATGCAAATATTCTAGTGCCTCAGCTGCTGAATGGCCGAGTTTAAACTCGTACAAATATTACTCGAAATCGCGTGTTTCCACGGTAATTGATTGGGAAGCTAATGTTTATAATAAAAGGTAGAGGATTAGTAACTGTTTACTTTAAATATGTAAACATTCGGAAGAAAACAACAGAGACCTGCAAAATCCTTTATGTATTACAGAAACTATAAAAACGGACATTTCATGTGAAACAAGCCCAAAATAAGCATAAGAGTCCTGGTTGTGCCTGAGGAGGTTATCCCAGACCCAGGGTCGCCTTAAAGCTAAAATAGCAGAATCAATATTATTCTATCACAACGGGGTTTGAGCCAGTACACCAGTACAGGTAAGTGAAAGTCGTGTGTTGCCCGTACCACAGTTTTATCCCTAATTGTACTTGAAAATTCTTTAATCGATTTTAACGGTGAGTAAAAGTCGTGTGTTGCCTGCAGCAGATTTTTTTCTTAATAATTTGACCGGACTGCGGTAAGGAATTAGGCGAGAGAAGTATTGAGCAGAACTAAGGTTTCTCCCTCGGATGATTACGAAGCCTTAGTAAATATTTCTCCGCTAACATTCTTAGCGTTCAGGAAGGTTCTCGTCTTGGCCGGCTTCGAAGTTTAACGAACTGTAAATTAATTTCATGCGGTGTAAACAGAGCAGTATATCAACCCTTTAAAGTGAAGGCGACGGTCCGGAAAGACGCAAAGAGTTTGAGAACCGCTAGTAGTTGGGGGCGGAAGGGTGTTAGTTTGAGAACCGCTAGTAGTTGGGGGCGGAAGGGTGTTAGTTTGAGAACCGCTAGTAGTTGGGGGCGGAAGGGTGTTAGTTTGAGAACCGCTAGTAGTTGGGGGCGGAAGGGTGTTAGTTTGAGAACCGCTAGTAGTTGGGGGCGGAAGGGTGTTAGTTTGAGAACCGCTAGTAGTTGGGGGCGGAAGGGTGTTAGTTTGAGAACCGCTAGTAGTTGGGGGCGGAAGGGTGTTAGTTTGAGAACCGCTAGTAGTTGGGGGCGGAAGGGTGTTAGTTTGAGAACCGCTAGTAGTTGGGGGCGGAAGGGTGTTAGTTTGAGAACCGCTAGTAGTTGGGGGCGGAAGGGTGTTAGTTTGAGAACCGCTAGTAGTTGGGGGCGGAAGGGTGTTAGTTTGAGAACCGCTAGTAGTTGGGGGCGGAAGGGTGTTAGTTTGAGAACCGCTAGTAGTTGGGGGCGGAAGGGTGTTAGTTTGAGAACCGCTAGTAGTTGGGGGCGGAAGGGTGTTAGTTTGAGAACCGCTAGTAGTTGGGGGCGGAAGGGTGTTAGTTTGAGAACCGCTAGTAGTTGGGGGCGGAAGGGTGTTAGTTTGAGAACCGCTAGTAGTTGGGGGCGGAAGGGTGTTAGTTTGAGAACCGCTAGTAGTTGGGGGCGGAAGGGTGTTAGTTTGAGAACCGCTAGTAGTTGGGGGCGGAAGGGTGTTAGTTTGAGAACCGCTAGTAGTTGGGGGCGGAAGGGTGTTAGTTTGAGAACCGCTAGTAGTTGGGGGCGGAAGGGTGTTAGTTTGAGAACCGCTAGTAGTTGGGGGCGGAAGGTGTTAGTTTGAGAACCGCTAGTAGTTGGGGGCGGAAGGGTGTTAGTTTGAGAACCGCTAGTAGTTGGGGGCGGAAGGGTGTTAGTTTGAGAACCGCTAGTAGTTGGGGGCGGAAGGGTGTTAGTTTGAGAACCGCTAGTAGTTGGGGGCGGAAGGGTGTTAGTTTGAGAACCGCTAGTAGTTGGGGGCGGAAGGGTGTTAGTTTGAGAACCGCTAGTAGTTGGGGGCGGAAGGGTGTTAGTTTGAGAACCGCTAGTAGTTGGGGGCGGAAGGGTGTTAGTTTGAGAACCGCTAGTAGTTGGGGGCGGAAGGGTGTTAGTTTGAGAACCGCTAGTAGTTGGGGGCGGAAGGGTGTTAGTTTGAGAACCGCTAGTAGTTGGGGGCGGAAGGGTGTTAGTTTGAGAACCGCTAGTAGTTGGGGGCGGAAGGGTGTTAGTTTCAAGTTTGTGTTAGTTTCTAGAAGCAGTACGATTCAATTCACCCGATAATTTTAATATTATTACTTTCACTTAGCTAGGTATGAAATATACAGTAAGTGCTAAAATTGCGATAATTAAAATTTTATAATTCCAGCCTTCACTCTACGTCGTAAACCTATGACTTCCTGCCCCACCGTATCCTTCAACAATATCTTACTCCTGTTGAACAGATCCGGTACTTAAAACTAAACCTAAACAAACGCCTCACATGGAACCCTCATACTAGACTGAAACGACAGAAAACTGCTCGTAGATACCAATTACTACAACACTTACTTGACAAACGCTCAAAACTTCCTATTTACTACTAAAGACTCATTTATGTAACCATTATAAGGCCTATGTGGACCTATGGCATTGAGTTATGGGGGTCCACTAAACCATCAAATTCCTCTCGCATCCAATCCTTGCAATCCAAGATCCTTCGTAAAATCCTCAATGCTCCATACTTTGTTACCAATAAAATTATCCATAAAGACCTAAATATCCCATTAGTTGGAGACTTAGCCCGGATCCCGATATACATCTTTTCATCCCAAACTTCCTGTCCACTCAAACCCACAATATCCGTGACCTCTCCTCAACATCTATTCCTAATAATCCACCGAGGCGACTTAAAAGAAGATGGCCAAGAGACCTCTTACAATAAATTGGACATTGGAGTTCTACCAATGGGTAGTTTCTTCACAGGACAATCATGTGTCTTAATCTCATACCTATCCCATTTACTTGATGTATTGTTTCAATACAGTTGTAAATTTCTTTAAATAAATAATAAAAAATAAATAAAATAAAATAATTCCAGCTTTAACGGAAATACACATTCTGTGGTCTCGTGTGACTGAAAATTTCATGTTTGAGTAACATATACGCCCAAATTGTTACAATTTTTCCAACAAAATCAAATAACCGGAAGAGCCACTTTTACTTCCACTTACTTAAATATGAAATGTGTAGTAAGGGAAAGTAATGCGATCGTGAAAATTTTCTAATTCCAGTTTTCAACGGAAATACACTTGGTTATTCCTGAGTCCAAATAACCAAGTCCCGCAAAAAGGTGTGTGTGTTTGTATGGTAACTCCCGAGCGAAAACGAAAAGTCCTGTGAAACTGAAATTTCGTATTTAAGGCAACTATACGCCCCTGTATTTTACCCCTATTTACTTTTTTTTATCAAAAACGGCTCTAACTATTTTGATTAAACTTGCTATATCGATGTAAAATTCAATAGGCTTTAATATCATGTAGGTTTCATTCTGATTGAAATAGCCTGACAGGGCTTAATTGCCGATATTTAAAAAAAACAACTGTAAAGTACCTTTAATTTTGTATATTTCAAAAAGTTATGCATAACATCTTATTATCATTGATAAATAACGGATAAATATAGAAGTTGACCGAATTTGATAAACAGAAAAAGGAGAAAAGTGCAAACATTTTTTTTTATGAAGTTTTGTGTTTTTGAACACAAGAATAGTAATATAGATATATAATAGACCGTTGGATAGCTGAAGATTTTAGAAAAAATATTATCTAATACGTGGAATTGTAAAAATTAATGGAGAGTTATAAAAAGCCGATTATTCTTCATAAAAATATAATAAATTATTTAATGAAACACGTGTTTATATTACAATTCAATTTAATTAATTCTTAAATAACTTATTTGTACCTCTAAATGTATTTAAAAATTCTTAAATTGATTTTAACAACGGAGGTAAGTGAAAGTCGTGTGTTAGGCGCACCAGATTTTCTTTAGCTAGTGATTCATTAACTAAACGAATTATTTTGAGGATGTATAGTCGACTGTAGAAACTATTATAGGTGGAATGATCAGGAATCAGTCATTTTTTTTATTTTTTTTAATTTTGCCAACGTTTCGGCTCAAGCTTGTGAGCCATCATCAGGGCATTACTGAGCCATGTCCAAGCATAAACTCAGGAAACGTAGGCAAAATTGAAAAAAATGATTGATTCCTGATCATTCCACCTATAAACGAATTATTGAATTCCACTGCACGTGTACTATGTTATTATTGAACCCAGTACCGCTCTAAACAGAAGTAAAACAGATACTGGAGAAGACTGTAAGAACCTTATACGGTCTTTGCCTTAGAAGGAAGGGACTAAGTCACGTTTCTTTCCCCATACCATCTCACCGTGTCAACCTTCCACTTCTAGTACTGTTAGAACAACATCTTCTTTTTTATTTTTTACTTTCATTTCACTATATCCTCAGGGAAAGTATTGCCATCATGAAAATCCCATGGAAAAATATAATATTGTTCTCTGAGTCAAACTGCGCTTGTTATTCTTTGTAAATTTTATCATTCCAGATATTGAATTTAAATATTTTAGCAGGCTATCTATTGGGTTGTGTCACATGAAATGTCCGGTTTCAAGGCAAAGGGTTTTTATTAAAAATACGATATGAAAACAAGATAATTTTATTCCAAGTACTTACCTTCTTTTTCTACATATTTTTCCCAACGTGACACCTACTTTTTCATCTCCGGACTGAAAAACTCTGAGCTTTGAAGTGAAACAAAATGTGAAAACGCACTTTTCACTTGATCATCATTTTCAAAAAGTTTTCCTTTGACGAAGTTGTCTAAATTCCTGAACCAGATGGTAATCTGTTGGAGACAAGTCAGAAGAATATGGTGGATGCGGAAGAACTTCGTAGCCCAGTTCTTTCAATTTTTGCACGGCATGCTTTGAAACATGGGGTCTAGCATTTCGTTTAAGAGTATAGGACCCTTCCGATTTACCAATCCAGGTAGTTTTTTTAATAATTTTGTGTGCATTTGCTCAATTTCATTGCAGTACGTTGTAGAGGTAATAGTTTCACCTCTAGGTAAAAAAGAATAATGAATTATCCCAGCCATGGACCACCATACTGTAACCTTAGCAAATCAACGGCGAATGGTCCGTTCATTAACACTCCCTTCCCCAAACGCCTTGCAAATATTTCTAGCGGCCTCAGCTGCTGAATGGCCGAGTTTAAACTCGTACAAAAATATTACTCGAAAATCGCGTGTTTCCATGTTCATATTTGGAAGTATACTAAAAAGTGGATAATTGATTGGGAAGCTAATGTTTATAATACAAAGGTAGAGGATTAGTAACTGTTTACTTTAAATATATAAACATACGGAAGAAAACAACAGAGATCTGCAAAATCCTATATGTATTTCAGAAACTATAAAAACGGACATATTATGTGAAACAACCCTATAATTAAATGTGAGGAATAATTTTTTGATTCCTTGGTCACAGAAAACTTATTTTTCCCGTCTAAAGAAAAGGTGAATAGCAATGTATTTTACTTACAAATCTTCAAGAACGAATGCCCTTAAGGATGGTGAAAACTGCATTAAAATCCGTCTAGTCGTTTAGAAGGAGTTCGCGTAAACCAAAATCGCGTTATCATTTTATATATATTTATATATATTTAGAGAGAGAGAGATTAAATGCCTGCGGCGTTAAGCGACTGATTCATCAAACTCAACTGACCAGGCGTGCAACTTTATACCATGCATTTTGCCCCTTTCATCAACTTCTCAAAAGCAAACTAAATGCGCATACACTTAAGATGTTGCAGATAATAATTCATATTTTATTTAAACCTATGTCCGCCTGTCCCACTATCTCCTTTAACAATATTCCACTCACCTCAGTTGAACAGATCCGGTACCTAAGACTGCATCTAGACAAACGTCTTACTTGGAATCCTCACACTAGACTGAAACGACAAGAAACAGCTCGCAGATACCGTTTTCTACAACACTGGACGAACGATCAAAACTTTCCACAAACCACAAACAATTAATTTATATTACCATCATTAGGCCTATTTGGACATGTGGGATTGAGTTATTGGGATCCACTAAACCATCCAATTCTTCCCGCATTCAATCCTTGCAATCGAAAGATCCTAATTGCCCTTTACTTCGTCACCAATAAAATAATTCATAAATATGAGGCATGTTTTTTAATTAAGTACCGTTTTGGAATTAAAAAAATACGTGCAAAGATATCGTAATAATTTTATTTTTACATGAAAGCCTGTACCTTAATCTACTTTCCTACATAATTTCCATGAATTTTGAGGCACTTGTCATAACGCGGCATCAGTTTTTGAATACCCTCCTCAAAATATTCTGCCGCCTGACTTGTTAAACACTGCATCATAAATGTTTTGACTTCGTTATCGTCTTGAAGACGCTGACCGTTCAGGTGTTTCTTCAAGTGCAGGAACAAATGGTAGCATTGATTGTCTCATTACGAGGCAGAACTCTACTAGCAATACTCCTTTTCGTTCCCAAAAAACTGTGCACATGATTTTCCGGGCAGACATTGTTTGCTTAAACTTCACTCTTTTGGGTAATGATGAATGTCGCCATTCCATGGATTGTTGTTTTGATTCTGGTGTGACGTAGGCCATCCATGTTTCGTCAACGTCGTTTAACAAGTCAGGCGGCAGAATTTTTTGAACAGGGTATTCAATAACTGGTGCCGCGTTATGACAAGTGCCTCAAAATTCATGGAAATTATATAGAAAAGTAGTTTAAGGTACAGGCTTTCATGTAAAAATAAAATTATTGCGATATCTTTGCACGTTTTTTTTTAAATTCTAAAACAGTACTTACTTAAAAAATATGCCTCGTATCCCATTAGTCGCAGATCTAGCCCGAACTAGATATTCCTCCTTTTATTCCAAATTACCCTTCCACTCCAACCCACTCGTCCGCAAACTCTCATTACCATATATTCCTGATAATCCCCCGAGACGACTGAAAAGACGATGGCCTTCGACCTACTACATTAAATAAACACTGAAGTGCTATCACTGGGTAGTTTCTTCACATGCCTGTATCACGCCCACTTGATCTATTAGCACATTTACTTAATGTATTTTGTTGTATAATACACTTGTAAATTTCTTTTAAATAAAAAAAATATTTTTTTTATCCTTAAAAATGTATGACGAACTTCTTAGGACACACTTTTTCAGAGACGAGTCAACCCTGATGAAGGCCCACATTGTAGGCCGAAACGTCGGCACGTAATTGAAATAGCACTTGTTTTAAATGTGTGTTTCTATTTTATGACCGCACCCCCAACCATCTTACTCATTTAAAAATGTATGACAAACGAGATACTTAATAAAGGCGTACCAGTTTTTTTTTTTCATTGCCGTTATTAATTTACTAATAGAACATGAACATTTTATTGAAGTGCAATATACCAATATATTATCAGGTGTTTAAAGTTGATGATGTTGGTTCAGGTGTGGCTGGTGACGAGTGGCTGACGTTTCGAACTGTGATATTCGCTGCATCTTGTATAATCTATATTATTCTATATCGCGTAATAAGAGAAATCTAGTGCGAGGAACACACGACGTTCACCTATCTCCTTTTTTAAAAACAAATTTTGAATAAGGAAATGAAAACAGAGATTATTTTGTTTCGATGGAAACATTAAGTTTGGATTAAACAATATAATAATCAATATTAAGTTTATTTATTTAACGTCACTTTATGCTACTATGGCTAATCGTACGATGCTACAGTGGTAGTCATAAATATTGCCTATCCAGGTTTTATTAGGATAGGGATCTTTGACGAGTCGCTCAGGCTCGGGACCACCATTTCACGTTCTCTCCGAAGGACAACAAAACTAAGGATCTTTTACTCCCATTAAAAAATCCTAGGACCACCTGGGGGTTTGAACCCTCTGGCACCATTTTGCGTTTCCTTCGTAGGACTGCATAACCATGGATTTTATATACATATACATATACATATATAAATATACACACACACATATAACTTTTAAAGGAAAATTCTCTACCACGAAAAAACCGATTACAGATAAAAGAAAAAAAAAATAAGTTTCATGTGAATGAAAGCAAGGTGAAAGAAAAAGCTGAATGAAAATACAAAAAAAAAAGTATTTGCTTGATTTAGATTTGAATGGAATTAATCACATTGGTTCGTAAGGTCCCTTCAATGACACTCACTTTCATTCAGTTTTTTCATTCACAATCTATCTCGCTCGAAACATGTTTGATTGTTTTTTCCATCTAATTTATCTATATCTATATTTGTTTTTTTATTTATTTAACGTCCCTTTATGCTACTATGGCTAATCGGACGATGCTACAGTGGGAGTCCTAAATTTTTCCTATCCAGGTTTTATTAGGATAGGGATCTTTAACTGAGTACCTGACTTCGCACAGACTCGAGACCACCTGCGGGTTTGAACCCGGAATTTTGGGCATAGGAAGCTGTTATGCTAGCCACCATGCTACAGGTAACCCCTCTATGTCTTTAAAAAATATATATTAGGGAAAAGTATTGCGTTTTATGATTCACGTTTTCAACGGAAATGCACTTTTTATAACCCCTGAGTTCAAATATTCGAGATCTGTAATAAGGTCTCTATGCAACTTCAAAAACCAAGCAGTACGAAACTGAAATATGGATTTAAAACAGTTATTTGCCTGAAATATCACAGTATCTTTTTCACTTAAATTGACCGACCAAAAAAATTTCACTTTCCGTAATGCATTTTACACTTTTTTTACGCATTTATTCTAAAAAATCTGGTGCGCGCAACACACGACTTTCACTTACCTCCGTTAATTACATTAATTTAAGAATTTGTAACAAATTAGGAAACGAAAATAAATTGTTAAAGAATTATTTACATTGGATTTTAAAAGAAACGTGTGTTTTAATAAAAATTGTATTATATTATTATCTATGACAACCAGGTTTTATCTGCTTTTCATTATTCTCCGTTAACTTTTACAATAGTATGAGATAATATTTTATCTAAAATCTTTAGCTTTCCAACGGTATATTATACATGTATATTACTGCTCTTAACTTCAAAAAATTAGATTAAAAAAATATGTTTGCAGTTATCTCCTTTAATTGGTAATCATACTAGTTCAACTTATATATTTACTTGTTTTTAGATTTGCTAATCAGAAGATATGGTCAATTTCATAAAAACTACAAAATTAAAGGTACTTTAGTATAATAAAAATCGAATTCATTCAACTTGCATATTTATCACTTAATTATCAATGCTAACAAGATAATATAGTTATTTTTATGGAATCTACAAAATTAAAGGTACTTTAGAAGAAGATAATATAAAATATCGGCATTTAAGCGCTGCCAGACTATTTCAATCAGAATGAAACCTACACATATTAAAGCCCATTAAATTTTACATCGATATAGCGAGTTTAATCAAAATCGTCAGAGCCGTTTTCGAGAAAATTGTAAATAGGTGCAAATAGATTTTGGTAAAAATCTGTTCACACAAGTGCCTAATAACCGTCAGTGGGATTACCTTTATTCGATGACCATTTATTGTGTTCAAGGTGTCTGTAGAGCGAAGACTTTATGCTTTTATTTAAAAATGGACATTGCTGAGACAGGTAAGACATTATATTTCCAAACTTGTTATTGAATATACATTGCAATCTACCTGTAGAGTTAATTTAGCAATCTGTAAAGGTAAGCCCATATTCAATAACGAAATACTTTATAACCCCCAAATTACCTCAAGGATTTGTTTCATCGATCTTTCTTGTCTTCAAATGTTGCAAAGCATTTTTGAGTTTGGGTGATACATACTTTATTTCAGACAGAACACTCCAAATCAAAAGTTTTTCAATCTATAATTAGAACAGTTTACTTAATGATATAAAATACACCTATTAGCAGATTTAAGCCACTCCGAGCCGATAAATAGATTTGTTGGACTTCAAACGTTAAAATAGGAGAGTTCTAGATTGTATGAAATAAACTTGATTTTCTATTAAATGAAATAAACTCACCATTTGTGTCAAAAAATTAACTAGATTTTTAAATAATTGTTTCAGTAATCTGGGACCCCAAAGGTTGAATATGGACTAAATTCTGAAACTTGTTTATATTTAACCTTTAGGGTGCCAGATTACAGAAAAAAATATTTTAAAAAAAACTATAAGAAAAAATTATAAAAACTAATTAATTTTTTGACACGATTAGCGAGCGCACCGTGGTCAAACATTAAATTTATTTGCTAAAATCTGAAACTCCCCTATATTTTACGTTTGAAGTCCCTGAATACGGGGAAAACAATACAAAAAATCTAATTATGACCCGGAGTTGCTAAAATCTGCTAGATATATTTTATATGATTTAGGAAATTCTTGAAATTATCGATTGTAAAATTTTTGATTCGTAGTGTTGTGTCTGAAAAAATTATGTATCACCCAAAACGCAAAAAATCGCTAAAATTCTTTGTAATATCTAAAGACTAGAAGGATTGGTAAAACAAATCCTACAAACAAATCCTTGGGGTAACTTGGATAATTTATATGGCGTACATTTACAAATTGCTATATCAACACTACAGGTAGATTGCAATTTATATTCAATAACGAGTTTGGAAATATAATGTCTTACCTGTCTCAGCAATGTCCAGTGTTAAATAAAAGCAAAAAGACTTTGCTCTAAATACACCTTGAACACAATAAATGACCATCGCATAAAAATAATCTCACAGTTGGTTATTAGGCACTTGTGTGAACAGGAATGATTCACTCATTTACTATCTATACTAATATTATAAAGCTGAAGAGTTTGTTTGTTTGTTTATTTGAACGCGCTAATCTCAGAAACTACTGGTTCTAATTGAAAAATTCTTTTTGTGTTGTATTGTCCATTTATCGAGGAAGGTTATAGGCTATATAACATCACGCTGCGACCAATAGGACCGAAGAATCAGTCGAAAATCTGGGAAAAAACGGGGAAAATTTGGAAGAAAAAAAAAAAACCTCGCTTCCCAATGATTCCAAATGATTTACCTTTTTTTTTTAAATAATTCAATTTCCCGTTAATTTATATTTTTCCATTTAAACACGTAGGAATAGATTTACGTCGAGATCGGGTTACGGAGAAAATCAGTATGTTCTGCAACAAGAAAATAAAACTAAAAATGTCATTTACGCGGAAGTACTTTAAAATAAATTCTTTTAAAAACTTCTTAATAGCAATCATAATTACAGTAATTGATGCAGAGGAAGTCGCTTTAGAATATATCAAAGAAAAAGTGACATGTACTAAGAAGGTTTAAATTTGGGTGATAAAATTTCGGTTCTGGGATACGCCGATGATTTGGTACTGCTAAAGGAATACACGGAAACTAAACAACTAAATACAAGTCCGTTAATAAAAACCGGTAAAGAAATAGGACTCGAAATAAATACCAAAAAGACAAAATATATGATTAGTAGCAGAGACGGTGGCGATCACAGTGATATTGATATATCAGGGTATACTTTTGAACACGTAGAGAAATTTAAGTATTTAGGTTCAATGATTACGAAAAAAAAATCCAGGAGGAAATAAAGTCCTGGTTAAACGCGGGAAATGCGTGTTATAATTCAGTTGCGAAATTACTTAGATTCTGTCTAAAAACTTAACGGTTAGAATTTATAAAACTGTTATTCTTCCGACGGTGAAACGTGGCCGCTTACTTTGAAGGACGGGCAACGGCTAAAGGTTTTATAAATAAGGTACTAAAATATTTGGTCCGAAGAGAGATGAGGCTACTGGGGAGTTTAGAAGGTTGCACAACGCGGAATTGCGGAACTTGTATCCTGTGAATATAATTGAGTTAATATTATTATCTATATTGTTAAGTCATGATTTATTTCAAGAGTCATTTTCAACTATGATCGTTATTACCTTGAAGCATATACATTTATAAATTTAAATAAATTAAAAAAATTACTAATTCTTTTGATTTATTCGAGTATAATAATTAGAACTATTATTTTAAGCATATTTAGGACTTTTATTAGCTGTATGTCTATATTTATAAAAAAAAGTACCACTCAATTTTCTGGTATCTAAACAATTACTATGGTTGTGAGGCTAAAATTTTTCCTGGAGGTTCGTCTTACCGCCAAGATGTGCAATAAGGCAGGATTTGAAAATCTTCGCCCAAAAAGTGGTTGAACAACCTAAACGTAAAATTGTCTTAATCTGTTATGTATCAGCAATGGTACAAAGATTTTATAACAAATATATTTAAGCATATTACTGTTGTTATCTGTTCGTTTAACGTCACTTTTGTACTACTATGGTTAATCGTATGATGACTAATTTTTTCCTCTCCAAGTTTAGTTAGGGTAGAGATCTTTTACGAGTTCATGGAATCGCAAAGGCTTGGACCACCATTTTACGTCCCCTTCGAAGGAGGGCATAACTAAGGTTGTTTTTTACTCTCATTAAAAAATCTTAAGGACACCTGGCTGGTCACTACATACAGGTGACCGACCTTTTTAAGCATATTGCGTTTCATATCTGTTTCGAGTGTAGGTTCCTATGAAAATATATTCAATTGTTATTTATTTTTTTAAAATGGTTTGTGACGATTATTTTTGCATATTAAGTGATTATGGGTATAACCACTTCTACTGGTTTGCTATTGTAAATTTGACAGGAAAAAGTCAAGATCGGGCTTTAAATGATAACAAAGAGTACCTGATAGTTGATATTTATTATAGCCAATCTCACCATAAACGCACATAAATTAATACGAAATGCAATATTCGCGAGCAAAGCTGCGTGACACAGCTAGTTTATTTATAAACACGGTATCATGAGGAATATCTTGCCAACTAATAATAAAAAGGTGAAGCACTGGCAAATTCCAAACTTTTGTCCACCTAAATTGGTGATTTGGCCCACTGTGCGGCGTTCGAGGAAGGTGGAACTATTCGACCATTGTGGTTCGGAAACGTTTCGGCTGATATAGGAATGGAGAACTAGTAGCCATCAGCTTTTCCCTAGAAAGTGAACCGGCTCATCAAACTGAGTGAGCAGTCCTTTCTCTAGGAGTGTCTCTCCGCCGAATGCTATTACAATTATACTCTCTTAAAGTCAGGAGAAAATGTAATAAAAAGGTAATAAAATAAACTAGGTTTTTTATATTATTATAATGGAAGAGAAGATAGCGTAATGGGTAGAAAACTATTCTATTAAACCCAATGACTCTACCTGCCTGTGGTAGGTCTTTATTTTATTACCAGATATTAGGTAATTATTCTTTAATTGAAAAGTTAGGTGTGGAAAGTTATCTCGGCCTACACACCCTTGTCATTAAAAATCTCAAGCGCGCAACACACGACTTTCACTTAACTCCGTTGTTAAAATCAATTTAAGAATTTTTAAATACAGTTAGAGATGAAATAAGTTTAAAAAAATTCATTGAATTAATTTTCGATAGAAACATGTATTTAAATAATCTGTGGCGGTAGTGAAGAACTGAATAACTCGAGTTATATAAAAAATGAGTTAACTCCACATATCGCTCCCTCAGACCGTCTCCCATTTCGTATTAAATTGGTTACAGAAATTTCTTGGTGGAAGAAATTTCAGGTAGAAAGAAGCTTTATGTTAATTACTCTGTTTTGGGTATTACGTAAAGTCACCCACCTTTAAATTGAAGAGTTTTGACTTAACCACTTATTCACGACCGCCACAGAAATAATCTTTTATATTATTATCTACGATAGTTAGTTTCATCACTCTCCATTACATTTAACAACTATTTATATTTTTTCTATAATGTTTAGCTTTCCAACGGTATATTATACATATATCTTAAGGTTCTTATATATAGCTTTTTTTCAGTCAAAAATTCATAATACCCAACTTATACAGTCAATTTAATGAGGTTTTGCAACCATGAACTTAACATTTTTATTAAGTCTTGTTGTTGTTTATCCATTTAACGTCACTTTATGTTACTGTGCTTAATCCGACGGTACAGCGGGAGTCCTAAGTTTTGCCTATCCAGGTTTACTTAAGATAAGGATTTTTTACGAGTTTCACTTTTAAATATTTTAAGAGTCACCTGTGGCGCACAAATTTAGGGCGATCTGCTGGTTTTGGACTTGAGACCTTAAGCATAGAAGGCTGTTATGCTAGCCACTGCACCACAGGTGACCCTCGATGCATTCAACAAGGTGTTTGAATCTGCCGGGTTTGAACCCGTGTCCTTGGACATATTAGTCCTTAACACCTTTTAGAATGCATAAAGGTTCACCTGTGGAGTAGTGGCTAGCCATAACAGCTCTATATGCTTAAGGTCGCAAGTTCAAAACCAGCAGATAGCCTTATATTTGCTTATAGGGAGAAAAAATCCTTGGTTATTTCGTCTTTTAAAAGAGGCTGTTATGCTAGCCACTACTCCACAGGTGACCCTGGATGCATTCACTAAGGTGTTAAAGATTAATATACCCAAGGTCACGGGTTCAAACCCGGCAGGTTCAAAAACCTTGTTGAATGCATTGAGGGTCACCTGTGGAGTAGTGGCTAGTATAACAGCCTTCTATGCTTAAGGTCGCAAGTACAAAACCAGCAGATCGCCCTAAATTTGTGCGCCACATGTGACTCTTAAAATATTTAAAAAGTGGAACTCGTAAAAAATCCCTATCTTAAGTAAACCTGGATAGGCAAAACTTAAGACTCCCGCTTCACCGTCGGATTAAGCACAGTAACATAAAGTGACGTTAAATGGATAAACTATAACAAGATTTGATAAAAATGTTTTGTGCAATAATGAGTTCTTTATTGCAAAACCTCATTAAATTGACTGTATAAAATGGGTACAAGACATTATGAAATTGACTGAAAAAATTATGAATTTGATTGAAAAAATTATGAATTTGACTGAAAAAATTATGAATTTGACTGAAAAAATTATGAATTTGACTGAAAAAATTATGAATTCCATTAGAAAAATTATGAATTTGACTGAAAAATGCTATAAGAAAAAAAAAAAAAAAAATTAATAAAATACTTTTGTAATTTTCTATTTCAGTTGATTATCAAATTCGTTCAACTTGTATATTTACATTTTTCTATCAATGTTAACAACAATCGAATCTACAAAATTAAAGATACCTTAGAGGAAAAAATATCGGCATTCCTGTAAAACTATTTCAATCAGAACGAAACTACTTTACATCCTACGTTATTATAATAGTAACATGGATGTATAATATACCGTTCGAAATTACACGTAAAAAAAAAGTTAGGTAGCATAGGATGATGTAGGATCCGGTTGAGAGGGACAAAGACGTTTATTTAAACTATGCGATTTAAGTGATCATTTTAATTGTTTTGCTATTTAATTTGAAATATATGTTTTAATAAAAATTTGAGTGATCCTGTTTTTACCTTTAACCTTATTCAGGACTATTAACAAATACGGAATTCAATTAAACTCGTATAATTCGTGATCTGGAATTTATTTATTTATCACATGATATAAAAAGTATTTTTTTTAGCCCCAAAACAATGTCACCATGCGTACTGCTGAAGTTTATTTTAGCGAAGTTGCTTCTTGTCTGATAGTTTTTTACAGGTGCGAATAATTTTTTTTTTTTTTTTTTAAGTAATAAGAGGATAAATAATTTTCTGCCACATCTGGAATTGGAACCCGGAACCGGGAGAACAGTAGTCTAGTGCTCTATCCTCTAGGCCTCGCTGATTTCCTGATACAAGTCCGTTAGAAGACTCTTGAAGTCACTTCCAAAGATGACTTTGCTCTTGAAGGTATCTGGAGCGCCTCCGGAGGGACTATTAGCCACAAGAGGAAGACATAAGGAAGGAGGCTATTGTTTATGCTCTGTTTGCTAAGGACACATCCTTTGTTGGGAGGATAAAGGACCTCCCAGGACATATTGTTGGGGGCTGAGGACCTCTGAGGAGGGGTCCTTGGTAATTTTCTTGTATTATTCATCTTTCCTCGACCGTGAAAATTTATTGCTCTCATTAATTAGCCATACATCTTTCTAAGGTCATTGACATTTGTCATTTAGGTTGTCGGATGGGAATTCTATTTTTGGCTGGCGTATTATGTTAATAATAATAATAATAATAATTAATTTGTTATTATCTTGGGATAAGTCCCTCTAAAATAGCATTAACCTTTACCACTACATCCCGTGAAGGGTCTTGGGCTCGTTACATGTAGAGATTCGTACTGTGATTACGTAATTACGAAGGGCTAAGTTCACACTTTGACCAGGTTTTTCCACATTCTATTCGGATACTCACTTTATAAAGGATGGGTCTGCCCCAAGAGGTCTCCATATCCTAGGGTCGCCCCCGACCGAAATAACAGAATAAATAATATACTGGTAAGGACCAGACAAACCTATAATGAAAATCTAGTGCGGGCAACACACGACTTTCACTTACCTCCATTTTTAAATTCAATGAAAGAATTTTCAAAAACAGTTAGAGATAAAATACGTGAAACTATTAAAGAATCAATTAAATCGAATTTCTATAGAAACATGTGTTTTATTAAAAAATCTATTATATTATTATCTAAAATAATCAGTTAGTTTTATCTTCTTCTCATCACTCTCTATTAACTTCTAAAAGCTTGTGTATGAGATGATATTTTTTCTAAAATCATCAGCTTTCCAACGGTATATTATACATGTATATTACTGCTCTTATGTTCAAAAACAAAAAATTGCATTAAAAAAATATTTTTTTTCAGTTTTCTCCTTTAGTTGGGTATCGAATTCATTCAATTTATATATTTACCTGTTTTTCATCGGTGGTAACAAGATAATATAGTTATTTTTATAGAATCAACAAAATTAAAGGTACTTCAGAAGAAGAAAATTTAAAATATCGGCATTTAAGCCTTGTCAGACCATTTTAATCCGAATGAAACCTAAATTATATTAAAACCCATTATATTTTACATCGATATACCGAGTTTAATTAAAATCGTCGGACCGTTTTCGAGAAAATCGAAAAAAGGTGCAAAATGCATGGTATAAAGTGCCTCTTCTGATAAGTTCATTTTGATGAAAAAGGTTTTGTAACGTCTCGGGCGTATAGTAATCTTAAACATGAAATTTCAGTTTCATAGGACCTACCGCTTCCGCCCGGGAGTTACCACACATACACACACACACACACACAAACCTTTTTGCGGGACTTGGTTATTTGGACTCGGGGGACCCTAAAACGTGTATTTCCGTTGAAAACTGGAATTCGGTAATTTTCACGATCGCAATACTTTCCCTTACTGTATATGGTAAGTGAAAGTAAAAATGTATATCTTGTAACAGTAAATTCAGACCCTACAACACAGTAATAAAACCAGAAGCGCTACACGCAGCGAAAACGCTAACATTTGAAAAGATAAAAATGGAACACTTGGTGACAAAGAGAGAATAATCTTAAGAAAAATTCTGGGACCAGCCAAAAATAGTGAACAAGAACAAAAATATTTTGATAAAACCACAACTTCTGAAAACTCTTTGAAATTCGAAATTGGTAATTACAA
Organism: Piezodorus guildinii; assembly: GCA_023052935.1. NCBI lineage: Eukaryota > Metazoa > Arthropoda > Insecta > Hemiptera > Pentatomidae > Piezodorus > Piezodorus guildinii. Next base: position 2,494,817 of record CM041298.1, on the reverse strand, counting down.
CTAAACTTCACTAAAGAGATACACGCACAAAAGAACAAAGCATGTAATTTTAAATTAATACTGTAATTTATATTGTGTAGGGTTTTTTTTTTCTCATGTTATTACTTTCACTTACTGTATATAGTAAGGGAAAGTATTAATTAAATAATAATAAAGTAAAAATTTTCGAATTCCAGTTTTCAACGGAAATACACGTTTTAGGCCTGACCCTGAGTCCAAATAACCAAGTCCCGCAAAAAGGTCTGTGTGTGGTGTGTGTGGTAACTCCAGGGCGGTAACGGTAAGTCCTATGAAACTGAAATTTCATATTTAAGACAACTATACGCCCGAGACATTACAAAACTTTTCTTATCAAAATGAGCCTACCAGAAGAGGCACTTTATACCATGCATTTTGCACCTTTTTTCGATTTTCTCGAAAACGGTTCCGACGATTTTGATTAAACTCGCTATATCGATGTAAACTTTAATGGGCTTTAATATCAAGAAGGTTTCATTCTGATAAAAATAGTCTGACAGGGCTTAAATGACGATATTTTAAATTTTCTTCTTCTAAAGTACCTTTACTTTTATTGATTCTATAAAAATAACTATATTGTCTTTTTACCACTGATGTAAAACAGGTAAATATGCAAGTTGAGCAAATTTTAATCGCAACTAAAGGAGAAAACTGAAAACATATTTTTTTAATGCAATTTTTCGTTTTTGAACATAAGAATAGTAATATACATGTAGATATACCGTTGGAAAGACAAAGATTTTAGAAAAAAATATTATCCAATTATCCAAGAGCTTGTACAAATTAATAGAGATTGATAAAAAGCCGATAAAACTAAGTGATTGTTTTAGATAATAACATGATAGATTTTTTAATAAAACACATGTTTCTACAGAAGTTTAATTTAACTAATTATTTAATGGTTTTAATCATTTTTATCTCTTACTGTTTTAGAAAAAAAAATTAATCGATTCTAAAAACGGAGGCAAGTGAAAGTCGTGTGTTGCTCGCACCAGATTTTTTTTTTCTACTGTCTTAAGCAAAACGTTGCATTATTATCATTATGTAAATCGAACGATGATTGAAACTATATTATCATGATAAAAGGATAACTGAAATCATGTAAGAAACTTATTTGTAGCTATATGTACTTGTAAATATTGTATATAAATAAATATCATTATATTATGTAAATAATTCTTTAATAATTTATGTTCGTTTCTAAATTTGTTTAAAAATTCTTAAATTGATATAAATAACGGAGGTAAGTGAAAGTCGTGTGTTGCGTATACAAGATTTTTTAGAATAAATGCGTAAAAAAGGTGCTAAATACATGTTTTGGTCGGTCAATTTAAGTGAATAAAATGCTGTAATATTCCAGGCATATAACTGTTTCAAATCCGTATTCCAGTTTCGTACTGCTTGGTTTTTGAAGTTACATAGAACAAGAAACAAAGAAACCCGGAACAATGAGCCGATAGAGGAAACCATTAGAAAGAGAAGATTAAAATATTTCGGGCATGTTTGGAGGGCGGAAGGAAACAGAATGGTCAAGGAATTAGGCCACGAATTGTTTGAAATGAAAACGGCTATAGTCTTAGTTAAGGGAGTATAAGAAGGTCTTGAACGAGCTGAAATATAAATTGAAGAAATAACGAAAAGAAAAATATGTGGAGAAAAAGTCAGGAAGGTTTGTTTCCAAGTCGAACACAAGTAGGTGAGAACGGGAACCAAGTGGACGAAGAGAACAGCGGTTTTCTGAGCAGGTAAAGGCTTCTTGGGGTAGGAGAGGGACAGACAAGAAATTAAATGTGCTTCAAAGTAGTCTAAAATCGCTATCTCCGAACAATAATAATATACTGCCACAGCCGGGATTCGAACCCAGGACCCGGAGAACAGCAGACTAGTGCTCTATACACTAGGGCGCACCACTATCTAAAATAGCATTAACAGAATATATAAAATGGGTTCCCGAGTCTTTTTGTAATTAAATTAATATAAATAAATTAACTGATGTGATATGGTTTAATGGTTTTGGTCCTGAGATCCTTAATGGTTTAAAATAAAAAACAAAATCTATCGGACCACCTTTTTACGTTCCCTCCGAGGGACGGTATAACTAAGAATTTCTTACTACTATTAAAAATCCAAGGGACCTAAGGTTTGAACAGTTGACCTTTGGCATGTATGGCTGTTATGGCCACGGTGCTCAAGTGACCCCTGAAAAATTTGTTTCCACAATTAAGGGCCTAGCCGGATAAGCATGTGAAATCTGCCCCCGAGTGTATTAGAACCAAATTTATACCATTGAGTCACACCTATGAGAAACAACCTTACGCAAATGTTTAGCCCCTTAATCCTAACGGGAGGGAAGTTATGGAGGGAGAAAGAAAAGACAAAAACAATGTTTTCTCCTGAACGGATCAACCGAATTTCACGAAAAATGTTAATGGTTTTCTAAAAGAGTTTCAAAAAACATTTTTTTATTTTGAAAACGTGAGTCAAAATTTTTAGATTTAATTAAAAAAATTTTTTTTAAATAACTTTGGTTTGGTACACCAACAATTTTTTGCTAATTTAAGTCATTGGAGGTTCCTGTACAATATATATTTTTTTCGAGTTGATCTAAAATGTACCCAATAATGAAAAATAAAAAAAGCAGCATTTTTCAGCTCTCTGAGTAGTAGCTGGTCACGCTTGAAGAGTAGGGATCTACAGATCGTAATGTCATTAGATATTACTTGCACACTATGCACATACATACTATTTATAATACCTATCATTGTAAACATCTTACATTGGATGGAATATATTTATTTTATTGTTTTTACTTGGAAATTACATCCAGTAGAAGATTTCTAATAATATAAATAACTGTATTTTTCGCTACTTCAGGATATTTACATAGACAGTTGATATTTAAAGAATAAATAATTTTTAATGTTTCTGAAAAACGGAAAAGTTTATCTGGGAGACGAATATAGTGACATTTTCTCGAACATAGATAGCATGCTGTCAAGTCTGTCATCAAAACTTTTTTGATTAACATATAATAATATGAAAAAATATATATTAAAAAAATCGTTGACATTATAATTTATATAAATGTAGCATATAGTGCTATGTAGTAGTTATCCAAGTCAAAAACAATAAAATAAATAGGAAAAATAAATATATTCGATCCAATATAAGAAACCTATTTGTAAAATCCATAACAATACATGTTTTGGTCGGTCAACATATATTTTTTTTCGTGAAAATCGGTTGAGCTGTTCAGGAGAAAACGATTTTTTTTGTTTTTTCTTTCCCCCTCCATAACTTCCCTCCCGTTAGGATTAAGGGGCTAAATATTTGCGTAAGGTTGTTTCTCATAGGTGTGACTCAGTGTTATAAATTTGGTTCTAATACACGCGGGGGCAGATTTCACATGCTTATCCGGCTAGGCCCTTTATAATAGATATTTGCATTTTCTAATTTGTTTGTTCTATAAGGTATATAATAGCTATTCGAAATGATCGGCTCAATTCCGCAGACATGGAGACGAAACGGGTTCCTCGGGCGGATGAAACCCAGGACCCGTGTGATGGGGAAAGTGGTGCTATAGGACACCGGATGGCCGCCGAGAAAGTGGGCGAGTCGCCATCGCAAGGGCTGCTTTATACTGGCAGCGATTTGCTTAGAGGGTAGAGGGTAACTGGTCGCATAGCGGGAAACTGGCAATATCTATAGTTATATAGCTTTTTTTCGTTAGAATTCATAATTTTGTCAATTAATTTCATAATTTCTTGAACCCATTTTATACAGTTAGTTTAATGAGGGTTTGTTATCAAAAACTAAATGTTTATATTAAATCTCGTTATTGTTTTGTTCATTTAATGTTCAAACCCGGCTGACTGCTTTTGGATATTTCTTTTATAGTTTTAACCAAATTTATAAGGAATTATTAAATAAATTTATCAAAGGTCACCGGTTTTGCAGTGGCTAGCATAACAGCCTTCTATGCCAATGGTCGCAGGTTATGGGGGAACCTTTGTAATCGACTAAAAAAAAAAAATAATAATAAAATTTAAAAAATAAACAAATAAATAAAAAAATAATATAAAAATTATCCCCCTTCAAAATTTGAGGTGTTATTACGTTTCAAGCTACGATTAAAAGAATGTCCATTTGTTCGCGGCTTTTCTCTGAAACTACTGGACCGAATTTTTCGCGAAACTCAGCACAAAAACACTAATGCATCTAACGATGATCCTAACAGGTTGACGTTGATATCAGCCGATCACTTTTAATATATATATATATATTTTTTTTTTTTTTTTTTTTTTTCCCCGTGGCACGACATGTCATTCAGGCTCTTGGCTTCGAGATGTACTCTGCTGGGAGAATACACTTGTGTTTTTTAGGGTAGTGTCATCACTCCCAACGTATATTTTTATGAGAGTCACCTGTTGGCTAACAGGTCTCACATACCCGGCGGTGAGTCTGAGGGCGAATCCCCATTTATTAATATTCGAACACACAACTTTCGGCGTGGTATACTATCGCGCTGGCCACTAAGCCACAAGCTCCCCTCACTGAACTATAAGGTTTGATATTTTTAGAAAGTACACCGCGATACAGGAGAGACCCCATTAGATCACTGCGTACTGTAATCTTCCAATTATTGACGTAGCCGTAGCTGGATGAAATTACTAAGCCAAGGACAATCGAGTTCAAATCCAGCGAAAGGCTTCATTGGGTCCTAATTTCGATGAATGTTCTTGCCAAGCTGTCTATCTCAACTAGAATGTAACTTGAGGGTAAAAATCTGGTGCGGGCAACACACACTTTCGCTTTCCTCCGTTTTTAAACATGTGTTTTATTAAAAAATCTATTATATTATTATTTAAAATAATCACTTAGTTTTATCGGATTTTCATCGCACTTTATTTACAAGCTTGTGTATAAGATAATATTTTTTCTAAAACCTTGGCTTTCCAACGGTATATTATACATCTATATTACTGTTCTTATCTTCAAAAAAAAAAAATGAGTTTTTTCCTCTAGTTGAATATCGAATTTGTCTAACTGACATATATGCCTGTGTTTTTTTTCAATAGTAACAAGATAATGAATAATCTACTATAATCTACTTGCTATTGTATGTTATGGTAGATTAAACTGAATAAAATTGATATCTGACAATCAAAAATAATCATTTTGTATAGACATATTAATTAACTCACTGCTACCTCAGGTATATTTACTATTGTATAACCTCACCTAACAAAGTTATTATAAACAATTTTTTAATTCGCAGCAATTAAAAAAGAAAAATGAAATAGTCGCGTGCAAAGCCGTGAGGTACAGCTAGTAATCAAATAATAGATTATTTAATGAAATACATCTTTCTATTCAAACATTTTTTGATATTTTTCTTTAAGAAATTTAAAAAGAAATTAATTTCACAACGGAGGTGTGTGATTAACGTGTGTTGCACGAACAAGATTTTTTTTTACATGCCTAAATTATTTTAATTTTTGTTTTCATAGCTAAATATTAACGAAGAAGTTAACTAGCCTATTGACACACCACTCTTTATAACGTTAGATAACTGTTAATTAGAACTAGAAGAGGTTAGATAATGTAACTATAGAACGATAATAGTATTTTAAGTATAGCCTTCAAGATAGGATTGCACCGACTAAAAATATCGCTGATAGGGCATTCTAGTCACCTTTGACTCCAGCATTCCCGAGCTTCAAGGTTGCCATTGTGTGTGTGTGCATATATATATAAATAAAATGGTATATATACCTTTATATATATATATACATACCATTTTCTTTGAAATTTTTGATTATTAACACTTACCATCTTCGAATCTTCTCGTTTAAACCTTAACACTCGATACTGCCCTGCCCCTGTGTTAGGCCTAAATGGTGTGCCGGTGCTCAATAATTCTTGGTTTTGAAAAGGATCCTAAAACCCGAGAAATTTCAAATATAATTATAATATAAAAAAGGTTGATGATTTAGATTTTTTTGTATATATATTGGGTTGTGTCACATGAAATATCCGTTTTCAAGTAAAGGATTTTTATTAAAAATACTATATGAAAACAAGATAATTTTATTCAAGTATTTACCTTCTTTTTCTACACATTTTTTCCAACGTGACACCAACTTTTTATCCCGGAACTGAAAAACTCTGAGCTTTGAAGTGAAACAAAATCTGAAAACGCACTTTTCACTTGATCATCATTTTCAAAAAGTTTTCCTTTGATCAAGTTGTCTAAATTCCTGAACAGGTGGTAATCTGTTGGAGACATGTCGGTAGAATATGGTGGATGCGGAAGAACTTCGTAGCCCAGTTCTTTCAATTTTCGCATGTATGTTTTGAAACATGGGGTCTAGCGTTTCGTTTAAGATTATAGGACCCTTCCGATTTACCAATCCAGGTTGTTTTTTTAATAACTTTGTGTGCATTTGGTCTATTTCATTGTAGTACGTTGTAGAGGTAATAGGTAAAAATCAATAATGAATTATCCCAACCATGGACCACCATACTGTAACCTTAGCAAACAACGGCGAATGGTCCGTTCATTAACACTCCCTTCCCCAAACGCCTTGCAAATATTTCTAGCGGCCTTAGCTGCTGAATGACCGAGTTTAAACTCGTACAAAATATTACTCGAAAATCGCGTGTTTCCATGTTCATATTTGGAGTTATACCAAAAAGTAGGTAATTGATTGGGAAGCTAATGTTTATAATACAAAGGTAGAGAATTAGTAACTGTTTACTTTAAATATGAAAACATTCGGAAGAAAACAACAGAGACCTGCAAAATCCTTTATGTATTTCAGAAACTATAAAAACGGATATTTCATGTGAAAAAACCCAATAGAAATCTTTAGATTTAAAAAAAATAAATTTGATGTTTGACCACTGTGCGCTTGCCAAACGTGTCAAAAAATTAATAACTTTTTCTTATGATTTTTTAAATAATTTTTTCCATATTCTGGGACCCCAAATGTTAAATATGGACAAGTTTCACAATTGTGTCCACCTAAATCGGTCATATTTTCCACTGTGCAGCGGTTTTTGCCCTCACACGATCGTTCTTGTCATCGGTTTTGAATGACGTGTCGAACCATCGTTTATGAACGACCATTTAAGTGAGCCTTAAGAGGTACATTATTATGGGACACTAATGTCTAAGAAGTTAAAGGTTTATCTGATTGAATTTCATGGAGTTTATTTTAATCCTTTAATTTTGACATTATCAAGATCTCTAGATGTGGGGTTGAAGAGTTTCCTTTTAAGTTTAAATACAATTTTCACTTCCGGCTACACATTTGGATTGCAAGGTCAGGATTTAAGAATATTTGATGTTTTAGTAGAACCTCAAAGTTCAGCTTTGTATATATATATATATAGATGGAATAATCGGGAGTCTGTGTTTTTCTAAATATTTTAAATTTGTCGACGTTTCGGCTCAAGCTTGTGAGCCATCATCAGGGCATTATTGAGCCATGTCCAAGCATAGTTTATGCTGTTTAAGTACTGTTTCTAGTACTTTTTTGCATATTTAATTGATGTATTATTAAATATAATTGTAAATTTGAATGAAAAAATATGTTTTAAACAAATTTATTCAATTTCGTTTCAGGCAATATTTTATTTACCAAAACACCTAAAACCAAACATTGCAGATTTTTTTTACAAATTGATATATTTTTTGTTTTTGTTTCAGGTAATGTCCAATCAAATTGACATGACGAAGTTTAAAGATTGTTTTTGTAAGTACTGAATTATTTTTTATGTTTATTTCTCATTCCTTATACAGGTGAGAGATATGTTTTTGTATTTAGTTGTTGTTGTATTTTTGTATTGGGCCGTAAAATATGTTTTTTTTGTATTTAGTTGTTGTTGTATTTTTGTATTGGGCCGTAAAATATGTTTTTTTGTATTTAGTTGTTGTTGTATTTTTGTATTGGGCCTTAAAATTTGTTCTTAGCGGTTTTTGTTGTTAATTTCGATAGAAATTTCAGATTCTTTTAAATATTTTTAATCAGTTATATATGACCCAATTTTGAACTATTACATGTCATATTTCAGGTAATTTTTTGAATTTGGTCAACAGTTGAAGTACGACCCGAGCGCTTTGCGTCTTTCAAGTCAATTATTTTCTTTTTCATTTTAACCAAGCAAAATACCGCTTAGAGATAAGAAATCTCGGTTGAAATTGATTCATAAAAGCACCTCAACTACTCCTTTTTTATAATAAGTAAATATTATTGACCAGGTAAATATGGTTTTACAAACAGATAGAGGATTAAATTGAAATATTAAAAAAAAACGCTAAGATTTTTTTAACAACCCAATACTAAATATATTATCGGAAGGAATTAGTCCGGATGGCGGTCATTAAATGAAACAACTAAATAGTTTCAACTATTTTATTGTTTGCCAACGTTTTGACCCCCTTAGTGGGTCATCATCAGGGCTAAAAAGATACAAAAGAATATAATTTCAATGACATTACATACAATATATATAACTATTAGCTAGAGAACGCGGTATTGAAAAAATAACAGAAGAACTGTATATGTAAAAAAAAACTTAATTAAAATACAATGACCATATTACAATAATGAAAGTGTTATACAGAAAAAATAAAAATGTTCACTAAACAAAATTTACACAGGTATCAATAATTTACATGAAATATGAAATAAAAAATATGAAGTAGAGTGGAGATACGTACCGCATGGTGGGAGAATGGAAACTAGGTACTGTTTGGTAGATGGGGGGTAGGTAGGATGGAAAATACTAGGAAAAGGTACAATGGAAAATACGTACCGATTTATGGACAGGGCCTGACAACAATGACTAAAATTCTTAATACTACCATACAAAGAATCAATGAAATTTAACTTATGATTATAATAATGATACAGGATAAAAAATTATAATTTAATTCTTGAAATATCACCTATATAATAGTAAGAACAGTGATGGAAGATGTATATGGAGAAAAACTGACTGTACCTGACTTAGCCCTGATGATGACCCACAAAGGGGGTCGAAACGTTGGCAAACAATAAAATAGTTGAAACTATTTAGTTGTTTCATTTAATGACCGCCACCCGGACTAATTCCTTCCAGTAATTCTCAACGGTCAACTAATTACATCCACAATAAATATATTATCATTTTCAAATGTTTTTTAACTTTAGCAAAATACAGTTGTACATTGCACGTATGTTTCTTTTTGACTAAGGTACGTCTTTGGTTGGATGTCTAGTTAGTTTCTTTGTTTTGCTTTTTAATTATAAAAATTAAAAGAAAGGTTTATGTTTTTAAACAGTCTATTATCTGTTATTGTTTTTCGAAGGCTAATGGATTCTTGAAAGATAAGATTAGAAATATGATTCTTTAGTGTTTGTTTCTGAATTGCATTTTTTTCTTTTTTAGTTTTTATTTAATAGCTTTATTTTGTAAATAAATTGAGTTTATAATATTAAATTTCGCTTGGGAAATATTATATAACGGGACTTTTGTGGTTATAATATGAGGCTTAAATAAAATTCATTTAAATATGTTTTTACTTTCACTTACCTACTTATGAAATATATAGCAAGGTAAAGTGTTGCGATCGTGAAAATTTTCGAATTCCAGTTTTCGACGGTAATACACGTTTTAGGGTCTACTGAATCTGTATGTCCGCGTGTGTGTGTGCGCGCGCGCGTGTGTGTGTGTGTCTGTATCGTAAGTCTAGCGCAAAAACCATAAGTCGAACGAAACTGAAATTTTATATTTAAGACAACTGTACGTCCGAGATGTTACAGCAACTTTTTCATAAAAATCAGCTTACCAGAAGAGCCACCATACATTTTGCACGTTTTTCTCAAAAACGGCTCTACCAATTTTGATTAAATTCGCTATATCGATGAAAAATTTTATGGCTTTAATAATATATAAGTTTTATTCTGATTGATATAGTCTGTATTTAATAAAACCTGGAAAGGCAAAATTTAGGACTCCTACTGTAGCATTTTTATGTATGGTCAATTTTATAAAATCTACAAAATAAAAGGTACTTTAGAGGAAGAAATTTTGAAATATCTTCATTTAAGTCCAGTCATACTATTTCAATCAGAATTAAACTTACATGATATTAAAGCCCTTTCAATTTTACATCGATATAGCGAGTTTAATCTAAACAGGTAATGCTGTTTTTTAGAAAATCGTGAAAAGGTACAAAATGTATGGTATAAAGTGGCTCTTCTGGTCAGCTGATTTTGATGAAAAAGTTTCTGTAACATCTCGGGCGTATAGTTGTCTTAAATATAAAATTTCAGTTTCATAGGACTTTTCGTTCACGCGCGGGAATCACCACACACACACACAGACCATTTTGCAGTACTTGGTTATATAGACTCTTGGGACCCTAAAACCTCTTTTTTGTTTTAAAGAGTAATTCCAAGATTTTCACGATCGCAATACTTTCATATATATGTAAGTGAAAGTAAAAATAGTCGAAAATGAAGATCCTAAAATAAAATAGAAAAATATTCAGCGTTCTTGAGCCCGACGTATTATCCTGTGTTGAGCTGAGGGCAGATTAAGAAATACAGTCACGAATTCTTACGTTGTTACTGAGAGTTACAACAGATTTTCAAAATAGTTCATATGAATAACACATGGCATCGGTTATATCATGGCATTTTTGGAATACATTTTACAGGTATTAGCTTGCAAATGATCCCTTTCTACTGGCTGACTCTATAAGAGACATGTTACGTGAAGTGTTGCTCAATGTAGGATGTCGGTGCGAACCGATATGTCAGGTGGTGGCGGGTTCTTCTCCGAGGCAATGAGGAAGTCGTGTCCCGCCGTGTTCTTATACGAAGAGCAATGTCAAAAAGGTCAAGTCCTCACATTTATGTTGTAGAATGTCGTAAAAACGTAAATAACGTTGTGTTCATCTTCTGGCGTTTCCTATCTTTTTTCTCGCTGTAAAGGAGTCAGGGAGTGAGGGCGGGAGATGAATGCCGAGGTGAAAGACCCTCCCTCCCAACACCGAGACGCGAACTAGTAATTCTTTGGTCTTCTGTGGTAACTAGGCAACGCACGCTAACCTCTTCAGTCTTACCGCCCCACAGGCGTTTTCTACCTTTGTCGTAAAAAATAAAATTAGAACAGAAAAAAAAAAAACTAAAAAAACACTGGTACATAGACCACAAAAAAATTAAAAAATCTGAAGTTTCAATAGCAACAGTTAGTTTAGAATAATTTATGCGTGCTTACCTACGTTTTTATAATAATTTAAGAATTTTTATTTACTGAAGGAATTAGTCCGGGTGGCGGTCATCAAATGAAACAACTGAATAGTTTCAACTATTTTATTGTTTGCCAACGTTTCGACCCCCATTGTGGGTCATCATCAGGGCTAAAAAGATACAAAAAGGATACATTTAAAATAAGATTACAAATACTATTTTAAAAAAATTTAACAATTTCACTAGAGAATGTCAATATTATAACATAAAAGAAAATAGATGTGTAAAGAAATCAATTAATTAAATTACAATGATAAGGTATACTAATGAGAGCTATACAGACCAGATAATGACTAAAGATAATGTACAAATATATAAGAAAAAATTACATGAAATAAAAACCATTAACAAAATGGAGTACAGTGGAGATACGTACCGTCTGGTAGGTGAGTGGAAACTAGGTTCAATTTGGTTATAAGGAATATAGGCAGGTAGATAGGAAAGTACGTACAAAAGGTTGGGTAAAATGGAAAATACGTACCATATTTCTAGACGGGATCTGACAACAATGAGTAAAATTGTAATATTAACATAAAAGGAAGTGTTCAGATTAAACCTACAATATTAATAATATCATAACGGTATTAGAAGATGTTTTAACAAGATTGTTGAAGTAAAAACAATATAATACAATAGTAAGAATAATAATGTATAAACTATATATAGTAAAACTGACTACCTCCCAACCAACGTTTTAATGATTATTGTACATATATTAAGACATTAAAATTAACCAAGTGAAAATATTATGACAAAAATTAATAATAAGTAACAATCATTGACAGATCATATAGTTGATACAAAATAGTAAAATAATTACAAATAGGAATAAATTGAATTGTAAAACCATTAAGAATTTATTAAGTGCAGAAACAAATGAAATAGATACATATATAAAATAAATGTATACATAAATAAGTAAAAAATAAACCAATAAATAAACAAAAGGTATGCAGTGGGATGGACATGGGAAGCTGTATTACTTAAGAGAGTTTAATATATGGCTGTAGGTGGAGGAGATGCACTGTTTATCAGTTTTATGATTGACAGGATTAGATTGGAGATGGATGTGGACGGATTCAGCGATGAGTCTTTTTTTATGGTTGGGAACAGAATCTAAAATGGAACAATCTTGAAAGTTAAATGAATGATTAAAAGTTATGGAGTGTTCGGAGAGTTTTGAGGCTAGAAGGTTTCGAGAGGATATGGAGGATTTATGTTGAGATATGCGGGTTTTTAAGTAGTTTTTTGTTTCACCCACATAGGACACGTCGCAATCTAAACAAGGTATTTTATACACAATATTTGAGCGGTAGAGAGGATTTATCGGGTCTTTAGTATTAGTGAAAAGGTGGGAAAGTTTGTTCTGGGTCTTTAATCCTAGCTTTAGGGAGGGTAAGGAAGATTTAAAGGATTTTTTAATATTTTCAGACAGGTGTGGAATATACGGTAGGGATCTATATTGAAATATTGTGGGTGAATTTTGGTCTTGTATTGTAGGGGGAGTAATGGTCGTTTTTACGTTGTTGTATGAGTTTATGAGTTTTTTAATGATATTAAGTGGGAAGCTGTTTAGGGTAAGGATCTTTTTAATGCGCTGGATATTGGTAGAATGGTACTGTGGATCAGACAAGGAGAGGCAACGGTGGACGAGATTTTGGGCAACATTAATTTTTTGATGGTATGGGTGCTGGGAGAAGAAATTGAGGAGTCTACCGGAATAGGTGGATTTTGTGTACCAATCAGTGGAAATAGAACCGTCCGTATTTCTTATTTCAGTAAGTCTAGAAAGGGAATACAAAATCGCAGACAGGACATACAATCTACAACTCAACAACAGCAGGCATTCTCATCTCAACAAGCCATCTCTTCTACACCTCCAGGTGACTCAAGTTTGTCTCATCACCACATTTCCAGCTCAAAAAAGGTAACAACTCCACGATCACCACCACAACGACTAAACCCTCAATCAACCTCTCTTTTGGATTCTTCTCGACCATCACACCGCTATAACACTAGATTAAATAGTAATAGATCTTTGACTCACCTCCCAACTCAACATTATACTAAAACTCTCCATACGCCTTCTTCCCAAGTTACTTCTCTTTTTTCAATTACTTCTCTGGATACATCTTTCTCCCAAACTCAATATATATCCTCTTCCCACCTTTCTTCAGGAAATCCTAATAATGACCAACATCATATTTTCTCTTCACTAAAATCGCGATTCCCCCAAAACAGACAAACTTTTAACAATCTCTGCAACCTTCACAAACGACTGGCCAAAAAAACTGAACAAAGAATTTTTTTATTAAAATGTCGAACCCATTCTGTTTTTTCCAAAATTTATTGAGAACTGCATTAGTCAAGTCCCTTTGTCAAACTCCCTTACTTCTAAATTGACTCACTCATTGGAGAAATACAAGAGAACGTTACTTAACTTAAAAATTAGGGAAACCATACAACAAATAGACCTCATCAACGACAATATCCGCTCCTTAAATTCCTCTTTACATCCTATTATAGGCGACCACAACATGGACAAACTGACTACAAGTATTCAAACAATTTTTGCATTCACTAAAAAACAGACAAAATTTTCCCTCGTTAAAAAATTTAAAACTATTTATGAAAAGAGCATCAATAAAAAACCGTATCCCAAAGGCTCGGATGATTGGATCAAAAATATTTCCTCTACCTCCGTTCCCACTAATGTTAATAATATTTTAAGCTTAGGTCCCAATTTTTCTACCCCTTCTTCTAACCCTTCTAAAATGATTCCCCAACTTATAACAGATCTAGAATATATTTATAAAGACGACATTTTCAAAATAACTGACGAAGACAAAGAAATTTCCCGGTTGCGGATTAGCAACATGATTTCCAACCACCTCCAACACCCCAAACCTCTTTCGTCACTTTCCCCTCTCTTCTTCAAAGATCTTTCCTTAACCCGCTCATTCCTCAAATCAAACGACCAAATTATAGTAACCAAAGCCGACAAAGGTAACGTAACAGTTATTATGGACAGAACTGAGTACGATGACAAAATAAATTCACTTCTATCAGACCTATCAACATATACACCCTCTACCCGTGACCCAACCCGTCCTCTCATGATAAAATTTAACCAACATATCAAAAGTCTCTTCGATAATAAATTCATTAATCTATCTACATACAGAAACCTAATCTCTTATAATTCCTTACCCCCACGTCTGTATGGCCTTCCGAAAATTCACAAACCAGGTAATCCACTCCGTCCCATTATTTCAAACATCAATGCACCTTCCTCCAAACTCAGTAAATTTCTTCTACCGTCACTAAAAATACTCAGCCGTACAAACTCCTACGACATTACAAACTCTCTTTACCTCCGACAACAATTATTATCACTTCAAATCCCCCCTAACTACATTTTAACATCTTTTGACGCCGAAAGCTTATTCACTAATATTCCCATTGACAAAGTTCTCCATTTAGTTAAAAAACACTGGACCATTATCGAACCTCACACCACGCTAAATCTTTCTACTTACTTACAATCACTGGAACTTTGCTGCAAAACAGGATACCTCACTTTTAAGGGAAAATTTTACAATCAGGTCTCTGGACTAGCAATGGGAAACTGCCTAGCTCCGGATCTCTCTAATATTGTTCTCAATGACCTCCTGGATTTCATAACCAAAATTTATAAAAACGATATCTTTTTCATTAAGAAATATGTTGACGACCTCCTCCTAATAATAAACCCTGAAAAAATCCCAGATATCCTTAAATCCTTTAATTCCTACGATCCACGCCTCCGTTTTACAGTAGAAAAAGAAAACAACTCAACAATTCCCTTTCTAGACTTACTGATAATAAGAAATACGGACGGTTCTATTTCCACTGATTGGTACACAAAATCCACCTATTCCGGTAGACTCCTCAATTTCTTCTCCCAGCACCCATACCATCAAAAAATTAATGTTGCCCAAAATCTCGTCCACCGTTGCCTCTCCTTGTCTGATCCACAGTACCATTCTACCAATATCCAGCGCATTAAAAAGATCCTTACCCTAAACAGCTTCCCACTTAATATCATTAAAAAACTCATAAACTCATACAACAACGTAAAAACGACCATTACTCCCCCTACAATACAAGACCAAAATTCACCCACAATATTTCAATATAGATCCCTACCGTATATTCCACACCTGTCTGAAAATATTAAAAAATCCTTTAAATCTTCCTTACCCTCCCTAAAGCTAGGATTAAAGACCCAGAACAAACTTTCCCACCTTTTCACTAATACTAAAGACCCGATAAATCCTCTCTACCGCTCAAATATTGTGTATAAAATACCTTGTTTAGATTGCGACGTGTCCTATGTGGGTGAAACAAAAAACTACTTAAAAACCCGCATATCTCAACATAAATCCTCCATATCCTCTCGAAACCTTCTAGCCTCAAAACTCTCCGAACACTCCATAACTTTTAATCATTCATTTAACTTTCAAGATTGTTCCATTTTAGATTCTGTTCCCAACCATAAAAAAAGACTCATCGCTGAATCCGTCCACATCCATCTCCAATCTAATCCTGTCAATCATAAAACTGATAAACAGTGCATCTCCTCCACCTACAGCCATATATTAAACTCTCTTAAGTAATACAGCTTCCCATGTCCATCCCACTGCATACCTTTTGTTTATTTATTGGTTTATTTTTTACTTATTTATGTATACATTTATTTTATATATGTATCTATTTCATTTGTTTCTGCACTTAATAAATTCTTAATGGTTTTACAATTCAATTTATTCCTATTTGTAATTATTTTACTATTTTGTATCAACTATATGATCTGTCAATGATTGTTACTTATTATTAATTTTTGTCATAATATTTTCACTTGGTTAATTTTAATGTCTTAATATATGTACAATAATCATTAAAACGTTGGTTGGGAGGTAGTCAGTTTTACTATATATAGTTTATACATTATTATTCTTACTATTGTATTATATTGTTTTTACTTCAACAATCTTGTTAAAACATCTTCTAATACCGTTATGATGTTATTAATATTGTAGGTTTAATCTGAACACTTCCTTTTATGTTAATATTACAATTTTACTCATTGTTGTCAGATCCCGTCTAGAAATATGGTACGTATTTTCCATTTTACCCAACCTTTTGTACGTACTTTCCTATCTACCTGCCTATATTCCTTATAACCAAATTGAACCTAGTTTCCACTCACCTACCAGACGGTACGTATCTCCACTGTACTCCATTTTGTTAATGGTTTTTATTTCATGTAATTTTTTCTTATATATTTGTACATTATCTTTAGTCATTATCTGGTCTGTATAGCTCTCATTAGTATACCTTATCATTGTAATTTAATTAATTGATTTCTTTACACATCTATTTTCTTTTATGTTATAATATTGACATTCTCTAGTGAAATTGTTAAATTTTTTTAAAATAGTATTTGTAATCTTATTTTAAATGTATCCTTTTTGTATCTTTTTAGCCCTGATGATGACCCACAATGGGGGTCGAAACGTTGGCAAACAATAAAATAGTTGAAACTATTCAGTTGTTTCATTTGATGACCGCCACCCGGACTAATTCCTTCAGTAATTCTCAACGGTCAACTAATTATATCCACAATTTTTATTTACATTTGGCGATGAAAATAAATTGTTAAAGAATTAATTAAATTGTATTTGAATAGAAACATGTGTTTTATTAAATAATCTATTATATTATTATCTACACGTATGACAATCAGTTAGTATCGGCTTTTCATCTCTCTCCATTATCCTTTACAGTTCCGGGATTAGATAATATTTTTTTCAAAAATCTTTAGCTTTCGTACGGTATATTATACATCTATATTACTATTGGGTTGTGTCACATGAAATGTCCGTTTTCAAGGTAAAGGATTTTTATTAGAAATACGATATGAAAACAAGATAATTTTATTCCAAGTATTTACCTTCTTTTTCTACACATTTTTCTCAACGTGACACCAACTTTTTTATCCCCGAACTGAAAAACTCTGAGCTTTGAAGTGAAACAAAATCTGAAAACGCACTTTTAACTTGATCATCATTTTCAAAAAGTTTTCCTTTGACGAAGTTGTCTAAATTCCTGAACAGGTGGTAATCTGTTGGAGACAAGTCGGGAGAATATGGTGGGTGCGGAAGAACTTCGTAGCCCAGTTCTTTCAATTTTTGCACGGTATGTTTTGAAACATGGGGTCTTGCTGCCGCTTAGTGAGATCATGAGGTATCCATGCATCGAGTTTTTTTACTTTCCCAATACACTTTTAATGTCTGGAAACGGTAGATGCACTTGCATTTAGTTGTGCTGAGAGTCCTTTAACTGTTTGGTAGGGGGTTTCCTTCTACTGTATGTTTGAGGACATCGTTGTCTATTACGGACGGAGGTCTTCCTCGGGGCAAGTTTTCCAAGTCGGTATCCCCAGCTGAAAACTTAGCAAACCAACGGCGAATGGTCCGTTCATTAACACTCTCTTCCCCAAACGCCTTGCAAATATTTCTAGCTGATGAATGGCCGAGTTTAAACTCGTACAAAAATTTTACTCGAAAATCGCTAATGTTTATAATGCAAAGGTAGAGGATTAGTAACTGTTTACTTTAAATATGTAAACATTCGGAACAAAACAACTGAGACCTGCAAAATCCTTTATGTATTTCAGAAACTATAATAGTCTCTGACCACTTCAGCCTTAGCTGTGCTTGACAAAGCTTGATACAGTAACTATAACAGTTACATCTGAAGAAGCAGTGACTCGCCAGTAACCGTTGCAGAGACCAGTTACTGACGTTATTGTTTATATTACGTAACCACAGTTACCAACTCTCCCCCACCATCACCAGGCCACTCCAGTCTGCGCCAGGCTATGGTCAGTGTTGTGTCTCAGTGATTGGTGTCTGTATTCTTTCAACACTACTTTCGTATCTTCTTACTGACTTCTTATAATTATGGTTCGTTATTTTTATATTATTGTATATTCTATTAATTATGTTTATTGTCAAATAAACTCTAATAAAATCTATAATTTGTTTTCATTATTATTAAAAGAGTTGTTTAAAAATACGTATAAAGACAAGAAAATAATAAGAAAAAATCGGGTGCGGGCAACACACGACATTCACTTACCACCATTTTTAAAATCAATGAAAGAATTTTCAAATACAGTTAGAGATAAAATATGTGAAACTATTAAGAATTAATTAAATTGAATCTATTATATTATTATCTAGAATAATCAGTTAGTTTTATCATCTTTTCATCACTCTCTATTAACTTTTAAAAGCTTGAGTATAAGATAATATTTTTTCTAAAATATTTAGCTTTCCAACGGTATATCATACATGTATATTACTGTTCAAAAACAAAAAATTGCGTTAAAAAAATTCTTTTTTTCTCTAATTCATTCAATTTATATATTTACCTGTTTTTCATCAGCGTTAACAAGATAATCTAGTTATTTTTATTGAATCTACAAAATTAAAAGGTACTTTAGGGGAGGAAAATTTAAAATATCGGCATTTAAGCCCTGTCACACCATTTTTATCCAAATAAAACCTACATGATATTAAAGCCCATTAAATTTTACATCGATATAGCGAGTTTAATCGAAATCGTCGCAACCGTTTTTGAGAAAATCGAAAAAAGGTGCAAAATGCATGGTATAAAGTTCCTCTTCTGGTAAGCTCATTTTGATGAAAACAATTTTGTAACGTCTCTGGCGTATATTTGTCTTAAATATGAAATTTAAGTTTCATAGGACTTACCGTTTCCGCCCGGGAGTTACCACACACAGATCTTTTTGCGGGACTTGGTTATTTGGACTCAGGGGACCCTAAAACGTGTATTTCCGTTGAAAACTGGAATTCGAAAATTTTCACGATCGCAATACTTTCCCTTACTATATATAGTAAGTGAAAGTAGAATAAATAAATAAAAATTTAATCAGACTTTATATACTGTAAAGTGCCAACTAATTGATTTTATAATGTCTGAAAAATTATTAAAAATTTTTCTTTTGAACCTTTGGCCTGCTGAAAATATCAGCTTTTAATAGCAAACGTTTTGTTTAATTTTCACTTTAGTAAAGTGGTTCAAATCCGATAGATCAAAGTAATATGCATATGAAAATTTTAATTTTTTTTTTTTTTTAACATAAATGAAGATGCCTAAAATAATAAAATAAAACGTCCAAATCCCGTGTGAGTTAAGACTAGTGCTAAAACGAAAAGTCGTACGAATCTGAAATTTCATATTTAATAGAACTAAAAGTCCGAGATGTAACAGCAACTTTTTCATCAAAATTGGCGAACCAGAAGAGGCACTTTACACCATACATTTTGCCCCTTTTTTTTAAGATTTTCTCAGAAACGGCTCTAACGATTTTGATTTAGCCCCCTATATCGATGTAAAATTTAATGGGCTTTAATATCATGTAGGTTTCATTCTGATTGAAATAGTCTTACTGGGCTTAAATGCCGATATATTAAATTTTCTTTCTCTAAAGTACCTTTAGTTTTATAGATTCGAATAAATGAAACATATCATTTTATGAGCATTGATTAAAAATAGCTAAATATGCAAGTTCTTCAGTTTGTTGCAATTTTAGGCTGCTGAATATATAACGTTTTCTTCAAAAAGTCAATTTTTACTTTCACTTACTATATATAGTAAGGGAAAGTATTGCGATCGTGAAAATTTTCTAATTCAAGTTTCAACGGAAATCCACGTTTAAGAACCCCCTGATCCCAAATAACCTAGTCTCGCAAAAAGGTCTGTGTTTGTGTGTGTGGTAACTCCCGGGCGGAAACGGTAAGTCCTATGAAACTGAAATTTCATAATTAAGACAAATATACGCTTGAGACGTTACAAAATCTTTTTCATCTAAATGAGCTTACCAGAATATGTACTTTATCCCATGCATTTTGCACCATTTTTCGATTTTCGCGAAAACGTTTCCGACGATTTTGATTAAACTCGCTATATCGATGTACAATTTAATAGGCTTTAATATCATGTGGTTTTTATTCTGATTAAAATGGCCTGACAGGGCCTAAATGCCGATATTTTAAATTGTCTTCCCTTAAAGTACCTTTAATTTTGTATATTCTATAAAAATAACTATATTATCTTGTTACCATTGATGAAAAACAGCTAAATATGCAAGTTGAGTCGATATCCAACTAATGGAGAAAACTGAAAAAATACATATTTTAAATGTAATTATTTATTTTTGAACATAAGAACAGTAATATAGATGTATAATATACCGTAGGATAGCTTGCTATATCGATGTAAAATTGAATGGGCTTTAATATAATATAGGCTTTATTCTGATTGAAAAAGTTTGGCAGGGATTAAATATGGATGTTTTACATTTTTTTTTCTTAAGTACCTTTAGTTTTATAGATTCTAATAAATGAAACGTACCATCTTATGAGCATTGATTACAAATGGCTGTATATGCAATTTTTTTTTTTGTTTTTTTTTTTTTGGCTGCTGGATATATAACTTTTTTTTTTAAAGTCAATTTTTTTCAATTTAGTAAAGTGGTTCAAATGTGATAGATCAAAGTAATACAGATCAGAAAACTTTATTTTTTATTTTTTTAGTATTAATGTGAAGACGTAAAATAAATTTAAAGTTTATTTTGTCATATGAGATTAATTAAAAAAAAATATATATCTTCTTCATTAAAAAGATATTTATTTTATTGTTATATTCCCAATACCGGTAAGATATTTAGCAATATTTGAGGTAGAAAAATTAAGGCTGATTTTCCTATATTTTTTCCAAAACACCTTTTTGTTTTTTAATATCATCAAATAACCGACATTTCGGGCTATCTCGCCCCATTTCAGGGTCCTGAAAATTGAAACATCTCTAAATTCTATTAAAAACCATAATTGTGATGCAAATTTTAAAAAAACAAGGTGGTAATCTAAGGCATTTTCATCAAAATAATTAATCAAACAACCTAGCAGTTTTTTAGAAAATCGTAAAAAGATGTAAGATGCATGATATAAAGTGGCTATTCTGGTTAGCTCATTTTGATGAAAAAGTTGCTGTAACATCTCGGCCTTATATTTGTCTTAAATATGAAATTTCAGTTTAGTACGACTTTTCGTTTTCGGCTGGACTAACCAGACACAACACAGACCTTTTTGTGGAACTTGTTTCATTTTATTATTTAACGTCTCTTCATTAATATTTAAATAAATAAAAAAAATCTTGAAATTTTTAAATGCACATTACTTTGATCTATCGGATTTGAACTACTTTACTAAAATGCATGGTATTAAGTGGTCGTTTATTGAAACAACAGACTTTTTTGTGGGTGTTGAGTAATAATGGCAACCAATGCCATCTTTGAGGTAGCTCGTGGTGTGTCCCAATAACCATACTATAACATATAATACCAACATTCAATAAGTAAAAAATATTTTTAAAAATTCATTTAAATAAGTTTGTGTTGTTCTCAGGTTGGAAAAACAAAAAAACAGAACATTAATATTATTATACAATAATTAATATATGATGTTATTGTTAGAGATATAGAAAAGAATACATTGAACAATGAATAATCATACAGTAGGTACATAGATATTTTAAATTAGGATTTACATTAAAGATATTATTATAAAATTACTTACAATTTTGGGCAAAATAGTGTTTTAATTAGACATGTTTAGCCTACAAGCTTTGAAAGAACACTGAAAAAATAAAGGAATAGTTCAAGTATGGAAGATTTTTGTAGGAATTTATGATGAGGTCAGGAGTCTGGGGTATTCTCCCTCCTATTGTTGAGTTGTTTTCGTTTATTTCGTATTATTATTAAGACGTTTATTTTATTTCTTTAAATTTTAATTTGTGTTTATCAAATTTGAGTAACATGCATTAAGGTTTTGGACATCCGATTTTTTATTTATGGCGCGATTTTTATATTTCTCTATGGTAATCATTTCTTTAAAATTTCGTTTGAAGCTCTTTTTTTCATAATGAATAATTTTCGGTGAAATGAATAAGTTTCATATATATATATATATTATATATATATATATATATATATATATATATTATATATATATAATATATATATATATATTATTATATATATATATATTATATATAATATATATATATTATATATTATATATATATATATAATATATAATATATATATTACTATATTACATTTATTCTACAATATATTTTTAATTTAATTATTTTTTATTACATACTTTAAAATTTAAAATCTGTTTGTTTGTTTGTTTTATTTATTGGCACAAAACATCTTGGTCATCAGTGCCAGATACACTCAGTATAAGATACACTTAGGTATATAATACCTAACTCACTATAAGATACACGTTTTTTAAAAACAGACAATTATGGTTTTAGTTGAAATATTAAATAATAATATTAATTAAAATAAATAATGAACCAATATAACAAATGATAATAATACACTAAATAATAATACACTAAAACAAATAATAATAATACAAAATGAACGAATACATTATGAACAAATAATAATACATAATAGACAATAATCATATACATAATAAGTAATACATCCATAATACATGAATACATACATACAGATAATACATAATTTACAAATAATACACTCATAAATAGTGCCGGATACGCTCATTTTAGAAAATTAATTAAGACAAACTTTTTTTTTTTTTCAGTATTAAATAATAATATTGATTAAAACAGATAATAAGAATAAGAATAATCTATAATAAAAATAAATACGACAGCGTTAGTAAAAAATAAACATATATCAAGTTATATCAGTAGACAATATTCAAGGAAAAAACCATCTTTAAAATCTGTTATGTTATGTAACTTATGTTATGTAATATTAATACGCTTTATATTGCAAGATGGTAATCTAGATGCACCTATTACAGAGTTACTGTAATCTGGAAAAAAATTTTATATATGTATATGTATATATATATATATATATATATAATATATATATATATATATATATTTCTTTTTTTTGTTCTTTTTCCTATACCAGGTTATTAAATTTGTTTAACTTATATATTAAGCCGGTTTTAATCAATCCTAATAAGATGATATTGTTAATTACTTCTGATCTAAAAAACTCAATTTATTTACAAAATAAAGCTAATAAACTAAACCTAAAAATGCAATCCAGAAACAGACAATGAAGAATTAGTAATGTATCTGATTATTTAATTATTAGATATTTCACTTATTAATATTTACTATCTGATCTTTAATACGTTCTCTTATCGTCAATAAATAAAAGATAATTTTTATATTAGCGATAATAACATAATGAAATGTTTCATATCTATCATGATGCGATAAATTGTTTGTTTGTTTTATTGAATTGTTTTCGACTTATCGAATCGATTGGAGTGTAAAGGCTAACCGTTTATTGTTTTGTTTTTCTATTTATTTATTTTTTCTTGGTTTTCATTCTTCCATTATTTCTTATTGAAAACATTTTACATTCAGCAATCTCTTTTTATGAAATATTATACATTGAGGGAAATTATTGCGGTCATGATAATTTTCGCATTCCAGTTTTCACTGTAAATACGCGTTTTAGGGTCCCCTGAATCCATAGGACCAAGTCTCGAAAAAAGGTTTGTGTTTTTATGTGGTGACTCCCGGGAGAAAACGAAAAGTCTTGTGAAACTGTAATTTCATATTTAAGACAACTATAGGCCCGAGATGTTACAAAAACATTTTCATCAAAATCAGCGAACAGCCAGAAGAGCCACTTTATACCATGCATTTTGCACCTTTTTACGATTTTCTCGAAAACGGCTCTAACGATTTTGATTAAACTCGCTATATCGGTGTAAAATTTAATGAGTTTTAATATCATGTAGGTTTTAATATGATTGAAATGGTCTGACAGGGCTTAAATGCCGATATTTTAAATTTTCTTTCTCTAAAGTACCTTTAATTTTGTTGATTCTATAAAAATAACTATATTATCTTGTTACCACTGATAAAAATCAGGTAAATATACAAACTGAATGAATTCAATACCCAACTAAAGGAAAAAACAGAAAAAATATTTTTTTAACGCAATCTTTTGTTTTTGAACATAAGAACAGTAATATACATACAGTAATATACAGTATGATATACCGTTGGAAAGATAAAGATTTTAGAAAAAATATTATCTATACTCAAGCTTTAAAAAGTTAATAGAGAGTGATGAAAAGGCGATAAAACTAACTGATTATTTTAGATAATAATATAATAGATTTTTTAATGAAACACATA
The DNA here is from genome assembly GCA_023052935.1 of Piezodorus guildinii. Lineage (NCBI taxonomy): Eukaryota > Metazoa > Arthropoda > Insecta > Hemiptera > Pentatomidae > Piezodorus > Piezodorus guildinii. The sequence goes on along the minus strand of CM041298.1, from coordinate 2,470,146 downwards.
TTTCTATAGAAATTCAATTAAATTAATTATTTAATCGTTTCACTATTTTTATCGGCATTTAAGCCCTGTCAGACCATTTTAATCAGAAAGAAACCTACATGATATTAAAGCCCATCAAAATTTACAGTTTACTCAAAATCATTAGAGCCGTTTTTTAGAAAATCGCAAAAAGGTGCAAAATGCGTGGTATAAAGTGGCACTTCCTGTCAACTGAGTTTCATCAAAATGTGGCTGTATCATCTTGGGCGTATAGCTGTCTTAAATATGTAGTATCACTTTAATAAGACTTTTCGTTTTCGCGCTGGACTTACTACAAACACACACACACACACACATACCTTTTTGTGAGACTTGGTCATTTGGACTCAGGGGACCCTAAAACGTGTATTTCCGTTGAAAAATGAAATTAGAAAATTTTCACGATCGCAATATATTCCCTTACTATATATTTCATATATAAGTTAGTGAAAGTAAAAAATGATTTTTTGGTTTTATTTAAGTATTCTAATCGGTTTTTTTTTGTATCCTTATTTTGATATGATAAATCGAATAATTATCGATTATGTATTAATATATTGAAGTTTGGATACAAAATCGATGAGCCCAGACGAATCGATTTTCCCTTATCAGCCGGCGCCCGGCTGCCTCCTCAAACGCCTGCTACCAAAGATACCACAACCCACCTCTTTTACAATTATTTATAAAACCTTTTGTGTGTATGTGTGTTGATATATATATATATATATATATATATATATATATATATATATATATATATATATAATTTTCAAATACAATCATAGATAAACAGGAGTGAAACTAATAAAGAATTAATTAAATTGAATTTATATAGAAACATGTGATTTATTAAAAACCTATTATATTATTATCTAAAACAATCAGTTAGTTTTATCGGCTTTTCATCACTCTTTGTTAACTTTCACAAACATCTGTATAACTTAATGTTTTTTTTTCTAAAAACCTTATCTTTCCAACGGTGTTTTATAAATGTCTATTACTGTTCTTATATTCAAACAAAAATTGGCGTTGATGACCTTAGGGTTTTACGCCTTAAAACCTAAACAAACAAACAATATTAAAAAAAAAAAAAAATCGAAAAGCCTTTTTTCGGAACTTGGTCATTTGAACTCAGGGGACCCTAAAATTTTCACGATCGCAATACTTTCCCTTAATATACATTTTATATATAAGTAAGTTAAAATAAAAATTTATATATCAAGAAGGTTTGAGTTAAACAAGATTTGCGTTATCAAGATATATATATATATATATATATATATATATATATTTTATATATATATATATATATATATATATTTATAGAGAGAGAGAGAGAGAGAGAGATAGATTTTAAGATGTTTGTGTTATGTGATATATTAGAGGTCCAAATACCTGAAAAATGAAGATCTCCGTTGAAATCCAAGATACTTAAAACATCGCTAAAAATATCGTTAAGACTCGAGTATCGATTATATAAGCGCGCATAAATCGGAATGGATTCTGATGTAGCGAGTTGGCAATTAGAATTCTTTTCGCTACAAACGTCGGCAAATCTCTATCATTAGACATCCTTTTGAAGGTCAGCTAGGTTTGTATAGTCTTCTTATTGCCAAGTTTTCTTGGATAGTTTTTATCTTAATTATTTGTATTTACCAGAGGTGTTGTTTTAAGGTGAGTAGCAGAACGTGCTAAGGGTTAGGTCGACTTAACAACATTCTGTCAGGTCATCTTCATAGTAACATCAACGGCTAGGTGTTAGCGTCATCCTTGGATGCTCTGGTATTTTTATGCCAAAAATTTCAAAAAAATTGGTCGAGTGATTTTGGAAAAAAGCCGTGGACGGCGTATCGTGTATGGGGGACGGTGGAATAGCAGATTTTTTTGGTTTATTGTTTTCAATAATCAACCTTTGTAATCGGCCCAAAAAAAATTTAAATAATAATAAAATACCCCTACTTAAAATTTGAGGGCTTACGTTTTAAGATACTTAGAACCCGAATAACGATTAGAAAAAAAATCTTTGGAATTCGCCACAGAAATACTAGTCCATGCAACGATGATTCTAACACATAGGCGTTGATATCAGCTGGTTAGTTTTAAAATGGCGGCCGATTAAAAGTGATTTTATTTAACAACTCAGTTATTTTTGAAGATGAGAAAAATGTATTAGTGTTTTTAACCAGAAAACCGCGAATAATTATGAAAAATAGAAGAAAAAAATTTGAAATTTAAAAAACCAAATACGCCCATAACTCAGTTATTTTTGTAGGTAGAAAAAACGTGTATTGAGTTTTAGAATCAGTCGAGCGCGATAAACAAAGAAGACAATTGAAATCTTGGCTATACATATGCTTGCAACTTCGTTATTTTCGAAGATAGAAAAAACGTTTATTAGTGCTATTAAGAAAAAAATCGCGAATACTTATAAAAAAATAAAATCTTACCCATCAATCTTCGTTAACTTAGTTCTATTTGTAGATAGAGAAAAATATGTAGAGAGTTGCTAGGATCAGTAAAGTTCCATAATAAAAAAATAAAAAAATATCTATTGGGTTGTGTCACATGAAATGCCCAGTTCTTTCAATTTTTGTATGGTGTGTTTAGAAACATGGGGTCTTGCTGCCGTTCAGTGAGATCATGAGGTACCCATGTATCGAGCTTTTTTACTTTCCCAATACACTTTAAATGTCTGTAAATCTGAAACGGTAGATGCACTTGCATTTAGTTGTGCTGAGAGTCCTTTAACTGTTTAGTAGAGGTTTCCTTCTACTGTATGTTTGAGGTCATCGTTGTCAATTACGGACAGAGGTCTTCCTCGGGGCAAGTTTCCCAAGTCGGTATCCCCAGCTGAAAACTTAGCAAACCAACGGCGAATGGTCCGTTCATTAACACTCCCTTCCCCAAACGCCTTGCAAATATTTCTAGCGGCCTCAGCTGCTGAATGGTCGAGTTTAAACTCGTACAAAAATATTACTCGAAAATCGCGTGTTTCCATGCTCATATTTGAGGTATACTAAAAAGTTGGTAATTGATTGGGAAGCTAATGTTTATAATGCAAAGGTGGAGGGTTTGTAACTGTTTACTTTAAATATGTAAACATTCGGAAGAAAACAACAGAGACCTGCAAAATACTTTATGTATTTCAGAAACTATAAAAACGGACATTTCATGTGAAACAACCCAATAGATATGGGTCAATCCATTCGAAATCATTAAATTTCCATTATTTTTGCCGCTCAATATTTCTGATTTTAATGATTTTTAACCAGTCATTCTTTATCTTTCCATGATTAAAACATCGTGGATAATTTTTTTTTCTAGTTAATACTTTTAATGTTGCAGCCGTTTTAAGGTAGCTTCACGACTGAAAACACTCGTTGGGAAAATCTGCGAATATTTATAAAAAAAATAAAAGAAAAAAGATTGAAATTTCACCTATGCATCTGCTCGTAACTCAGTTTTTTTTTTTTAGATAGAGAAAAATATGTAAAGATTTTTAGATTCAGTGAAGCGCGAGTTTTACAAATAAATACGTCTTTAACTCACTTATTTTCGAAGATTGAAAAAAAAGATGGAGAAAAACATGTATATATATATATATATATATATATATATATATATATATATATATATATATATATATATATATACAATACATCAATAATTAATAACTAACATCAAGATACAAATATTTAATATAATGACTTATAAACATTAACAACAATCAAATAACAATGTTACATAAAAAAATTTTTTTTACCTGAGTTGTCTAACAAGTTAAAAATCCATTTTTTTAATTTAAAAATGCTGTTAAAAAGCCTCTAAAAATAAAAATAATTACAAACAGGGAACAGCAACCATCCCACCTCACATATTCTTTGGCCCCTCATGAATCCTTACACCCATGAATCCGACCATAACTCATTTGTTTTTTTTTTAAGATAGAGAAAAATATGTAAAGAGTTTTAGATTCAGTGAAGCGCGATAAACATAAAAAAAGATGATCGGTATATTTAAGTCACAAATTACAGTAGATAGTAATTCCACCAGAACTCTGTCATTATTCAAGGTAGAGAAAAATCGAAAAGATTAGCAGAAATACAAACAGTTATACCCTTATATAGTTATTTGGAAATAATAAACCATGGTGTAATAATTTACTACAGTGTTTTTAAAAATAAATTCGGACAATAACATCAAATATTACTTTTTAAAAAATCCTATATCATTAAGTATTACTTTTAAAAAAATCTGGTGCGCGCAACACACGACTTTCACTTACCCCCATTATTTATACTAATTCAAAAGATTTTTAAACAAATTTATAAAAGAAAATAAATTGTTAAAGAATTATTAAAATTGAATTTTAATAGAAACATGGGTTTTATTAAATAATCTATTATATTATTATCTACGACAATCAATTTGTTTTATCGGCTTTTCATCACTCTCCGTTAACTTTTACAATAGTAGATTAGTATACATAGTTTTTATGAACATTTTCCTAGCATGTTTTGATGGTATCCTATAAAATAAAAAATCTTATGCCAGCAACACACAACTTTTTTTTTCTTTTTTTTTAACATCATTTATTGAAATTTACAACTGTACTTCAAGGTACAACAAGGAAATGTGGCAAAAGATAAATGGCGTGAAACAGACTTGAAGAAAAACTACCCAATGGCAGCACTCCTGTAACTTTTCTAAACTAGAAAGTCTCGAGGCCATCTTCTTTTCAGACGCCTCGGAGGATTGTCAGGAATTGAAGAGGAAGAAAGTATTGAAACAAGAGGATTAGGGTGGGAATGGAGTTTGCCATGAAAGGAATGGTATCTAGACCGGGCCAAATCGCAAGGAGCAATGAGAATTTTACGAAGGATTTTGGATTGTAGGGATTGGATACGGGAAGAATTCAATGGTTTAGTAGAGCCCCAAAGCTCTACTCCGTACACACAACTTTCACCTGTTAAAATCAATTTTTATAACATTTAAGTAAAGTTAAAGCTGGCATAAAATTATATGGTTGTTTGGAAGGAAACATTTATTTTACATTAAATGATAAAACAAAAGAAATTATTATCTGCAACAGTCCCGTAAGTTTAAACGCTTTTCGTCACTCTCCATTACCTTTAACGACTTTGTAATGTCAGAGTTATTTAACTTTCCAACGGTATCTTATACATCTTTCGATTACTCACTTTTCTTTTAAGGCGGGGAAAAAAAAAAAAATGGAAAAATATGTTTAGCTTTTTTTCTCCTTCAGTTGAGTATCAACTTTTATCATATTTCATATTAACCAATTTTTTTATTAATGTTAACAAGTAAAAATTATTGTATCACATAATATTTTTTCTAAAATCTTTAGCATTCCAACGGTATATTATACATATATATATTACTGTTCTTAAGTCCAAAAACAAAAATTGCATTAAAAAAAAATATATTTTTGCAGTTTTCTCATTTAGTTGTGTATCGAATTCGTTCAACATATATATTTACCTGTTTTTTAGCAATGCTAATAAGACGATATGGTTAATTTTTTCTAATCTACAAAATTAAAGGTACTTTAGAGGAAGAAATTCTGAAATGTCGGCAATTAAGCCCAGTCAGACTATTTCAATCAGAATGAAACCTACATGATATTAAAGCCAACATTGAATTTTACATCGACTTAGCGGGTTTAATCAAATTGGTTAGGTAAGCGAAAGTGAAAATAATATAATAAAGAAGCTATATAAACAGTTATAGGGATCACTTGTAGCTGGGTGGCTAGCATAACAGCCTCCTATGCCAAAGCTCACGGGTTCAAACCCGCAGGTGGTCCTAGGATTTTTTTAATGGGAGTAAAAAATCCTTAGTTATGCCGTCCTTCGGAGGGGACGTTAAAAGGTGGTCCCGAGCCTGTGCGATGTCAGGTACTCTTTAAAGATCCTTATCCTAATTAAACCTGGATAGGCAAAATGTAGGACTCCCTACTGTAGCATCGTCGTGGCGTAAATAATAATAATAATAAATAAATAAACAAATATAAACAGTCATACCCTAATATCGTTATTTGGAAATAATAAACCATTGTGTAATAATTTGAAGCGTTTTTAATACGTTTTTCGTGTTCAACGTATCTTGAAAAGTAAGCCCTCAAATTTTGAGAGGAAGTAATTTTTTTTTGGTCTTTTAAAAAATTTCATTATTGAAAATACTAAACCGAAAGCCAAAATGGGTCATTACCTTCACACTCTGGTTAGAATAGATTGGTTACCCCTAGTCTGAACCTATCCTATTCCACTAGTGAGAAAATGGCATGAAACTATGAAACTCGGAACGAATTTTCTTATACTTTGTTTTATTTCATCTAATCATTTTTGTTGGAGCAGCCTGACTCACCAACCGTGCGCTTCTGACCTTTATTCAGGAGGCCTCCACATTATGGTTGACTCATCCTTTCAACGAGGACGAAATCACTATCTCAGATCGAGTATATAGTAGATAGTAGGGGTGGGCATAATAGAATGACGATTATCGGATCATTCGATTATTACAATCATTCGGATTAATCGATTATCAAATTAATCGGTTAAGAGAATCATCATTCGAACTGAACTGTTCAACGATAATTTAGGGATTATAAGGAGCTGGGATAATCGAATGACTTTTTTTTTTTTTTTTTTTTTTTGTTCATCACATAAATCGTCTCTCACAATGTATACTAATCATTCGATTATTTACATCATCGAAGTCCGATCATCCGATTATGACGATAATGATGGAGTTTTGTTGACCGTTGAGAAATTAGATGAGGAAGATGGTTGGGGGTGCGGTCATAAATTAGCATAATTTAACATAATGTTAATATTTAAAATTTTAATTGTTCACATATTTTTCGTTTGTAATTTTTTTCATTTGCTTAGTCTCTCTTTATATATTCTCATTACAATATTATCATCTCAATTATGTCTACTTCCATACTTTATAACTATCATCTTAATTTTGTTTATTTCCATACTTTATAACTGTCACCTTATTTCCATACTTTATAATTGTCATTTTATTATCATTTTACATTTAATTTTATTTATGTTCCCATATTATATTACTGTCTTATTATTATTATATACCTAACGCATTATTAAGTCTATAATTACATGGGTTGTTATCTTGTTTCTTTTAGCCCTGATGAAGGCCCACATTGTAGGCCGAAACGTCGGCACATAATTAAAATAACACTTATTTTAAATGTGTGTTTCTAGATTATGACGATAATTCGATTATGCCAACCCCTAGTAGATAGCCAACGTTTTCTCCATACAGTAGCTACGAGAAATATGTTAACATTTGTTACAACAGTCAGTCTACCATTGTATGATAAGAATCCTTCCTTATCTCGAAACCCGTTTATTAGCTTTGAAGAATAAATGAGAGTTATGGCTCCATAAGATGGTCTCGACTACTACGGATATGGACTTTGAAAAAACTTATTTGTTTTTTTAATGATGGAGTTTTGTTGACCGTAGAGAAATTAGACGAGGAAGATGGTTGGGGGTGCGGTCATAAATTAAAAACACACAATTAAAAATAAGCGTTATTTTAATTATGTGCCGACGTTTCGGCCTACAATGTGGGCCTTCATCAGGGCTAAAAGAAACAAGATAACAACCAATGTAATTTTGGACTTAATAATGCGTTAGGTATATAATAATAATATGACAGTAATAAATTATGGGAACATAAATAATATTAAATGTAAAATGATAATAAGATGACAATTATAAAGTATGGAAATAAGGTGACAGTTATAAAGTATGGAAATAAACAAAATTAAGATGATAGTTATAAAGTATGGAAGTAGACATAATTGAGATGATAATATTGTAATGAGAATATATAAAGAGAGACTCAGTAAATGAAAAAAAAAATGATAAAGGAAAAATATGTGAACAATTAAAATTTTAAATATTAACAATTTTGAGTTGATATATGACGGTAATATATTAAAAACATAGTTAAGAGTATAGGTAATATATTAAAAAGAACATAGTCATTACAAAAGAGAAACAGTATGAATAAAAAATAATTTAAATTTTAAAATAATGTAATATTAAATATTAAGATTGTAAGAAATAGTGACGAGGTAAAGATTAAAAGATTTTAAGTAATAACGGATGACGATGATAAATGATGAATGATGATAAGGTAATAACGAATGACAATAATCTTTCTCCGTTACATATCCTGACATATAATTATTAGTTTAATATTACATTATTTTAAAATTTAAATTATTATTTTTTATTCATACTGTTTCTCTTTTGTAATGACTATGTTATTTTTTTATATATTACCTATACTCTTAACTATGTTTTTAATATATTACCGGCATATATCAACTCAAAATTGTTAATATTTAAAATTTTAATTGTTCACATATTTTTCCTTTATCATTTTTTTACATTTACTTAGTCTCTATTTATATATTCTCATTACAATATTATCATCTCAATTATGTCTACTTCCATACTTTATAACTATCATCTTAATTTTGTTTATTTCCATACTTTATAACTGTCACCTTATTTCCATACTTTATAATTTTCATCTTATTATCATTTTACATTTAATATTATTTATGTTCCCATAATTTATTACTGTCATATTATTATTATATACCTAACGCATTATTAAGTCTATAATTACATTGGTTGTTATCTTGTTTCTTTTAGCCCTGATGAAGGCCCACATTGTAGGCCGAAACGTCGGCACATAATTAAAATAACGCTTATTTTTAATTGTGTGTTTTTAATTTATGACCGCACCCCCAACCATCTTCCTCATCTATTTGTTTTTTTAGTTTCACTTATCTATATATAAGCGATGATCCTAGGATTTTTTAAAAGGATTAAAAAATTGTTTGTGTCATGTTTTTACCGTCGCACAGTGGAAAATATGACCGATTTAGATGAATAAAATTCTGAAATTGGTCCATATTTAACCTATGAGGTCCCAGATCACGGACAAAAATATGAAAAAAATTATGAAAACTATTTAATTTTTTGACACGATTGACGAGCGCAAAGTGGTCAAACATCAAATTTATTTGATAAAATCTAAACTCCTCTATATTTTACGTTTGAAGTTCCAGAATACGGGAAACATAATACAAAAAATCCAATTATGGCTCGGAATTGCTGAAACCTGCTAATAGATGTATTTTATATTATTTAGGAAACTCTTCAAATTATAGATTGTAAAACTTTTGATTCGGAGTGTTGTGTCTGAAAAAAATTATGTATCACCGAAAACGCAAGAATTCTTTGTAACATTTAAAGACTAGAAGGATTGATCGAACAAATCCTTGGGGTAACTTGGGGGTTATATAGTTTTTCTTTATTGAATAGGGGCATACATTTATTAATTTCTAAGTTAACTCTACAGGTAGATTGCAATTTATATTCAATAACGAGTTTGGAAATATAATGTCTTACCTGTCTCAGCAATGCCCATCGTTAAATAAAAGGAAAAAGACTATGTGCTAACTTGAACACAATAAATGAGCATCGAATAAAGATAATCCCACTACCAGTTATTAGGCATTTGTGCGAACAGAAATGATTCCCTCATTTACTATTTATTTGTAAACACGGTATGGCGGGAAATATTAGTATTAATGGTCTTGCCAACTAATAATAAAAAGGTGAAGCACTGGAAAATTCCAAACTTTTGTCCACCTAAATTGGTGATATTGCCCACTTTTCGACGTTCGGAGTGGACGTTAAATAGTTTCCAGTGCGATGTCAGGTACACGTTAAAGATCCCTATCCTAATAAAACCTGGATAGGCAAAATTTAGGACTCCCACTGTAGCGTCGTCAAAAGAAAATGAAATTTTTCACACAAGTACGCTTATAGCTCAGTTATTTTCGTAGATAGGGAAAACTATGTATAGTGTTTTAGAATCAGTAAAGAGCTATAAATGAATTTAAAAAAAACATATGTATATTCAAGTAACAAAATATAATAGAGGTAATTCCACAAAAAAATCGGTTATTATTGAAGATAGAGAAAAATCGAAAAGATTTTCAAGAGCAAGACAACGCGATGAACAAAGAACAGAAAAAAAAAATTAAAATTAAAAAATCATCTTATATGGTCAAGCTACAACTTATAAGAGATGTGATTCCCTTATAAATCGGTTATTATATTAAAAAGCGAATTTTTTTCAATAATGAACTATTGTAATCGACCAAAAAAAAAAAAATTACTCCCTTAAAAATTTGAGAGCTTACGTTTCAAGATGCGTAGAATCCGAATAACGTATAAATAAAAAAAAATCCGTTTCTGCTAATTAATAAATAAATAAATACCAAATTTAAAGTAAATAAATCGTGTGTTGAGTGCACCAGATTTTTTTTTTTTAAATTTCGAATACTTGGATCGATTTTGAAGGACTGAAATAAGCTGAGCTTGCCAGAACTGAGTTTGGCTTTATCGATCGCGAGAAAGATACAATCAAAAATTTATTTCGCTGAGTCGAGCTTCCTAAAATATTCAAAGATGGCCTCCGCTGAATAAGGTATATTCAATATGATACTTCTCTAAGAAATTACTTGTTAACTTCAAAATAATTTAGTTTCTTACAATCAATGGATATTATAATATTCTTTAAAATCTGGTGTATGTATTATATTAATCTTATCTAAGTATTGTGGATGTGCGATAGTTACTTTCACTTACTATATGTAGTAAGGGAAAGTATTGGGAAATTTTCAACGGAAATACACGTTTTAGGGTCCCCTAAGTCCCACAAAACGGTCTGTGTGTGTGGTAACTCCCGGGCGAAAATAAAAAGTCCTGTGAAACTGAAATTTCATATTTAAGACAACTACACACCTGAGATGTTAGAGCAATTTTTTTATTAAAATCGGCTCACCAGGAGAGCCACTTTATATTTTTCATTTTGCACCTTTTTACGATTTTCTCAAAATCTGCTCAAACGATTTTGATTAAACTCGCTATATCGATGTAAAATTGGACGGGTTTTGATATAATGTAGGTTTCATTCTGATTGAAATAGTCTGGCAGGCCTTAAAGGCCGATATTTTAAGATTTCTTCCCCCTTTAGTTTTGTAGATTTTATGAAATTGACCATATTATCTGATCTGCATTTCTAAAAAACAGGTACATATATAAGTTGAACGAATGCAATTTTTATTTTTTGAACTTAAGAACAGTAATATAGATGTATAATATACCGTTGGAATGCTAAAGATTTTAGAAAAAATATCATCTTACAGATGTTGTTGTAAAAGTTAACTGAGAGTGATGAAATGCCGATAAAACTAAGTGATTGTCGTAGATAATAATATAATAGATCATTTAATAAAACACATGTTTCTATTAAAATCCAATTTAAATAATTCCTTAACAATTTATTTCGTTTCTAAATTTTGTTAAAAATTCTTAAATTGATGTACATTTTTTTTTTTTTATTTTTTTTTTTTTATTGAGATATATTACAATTCAAATTATATAAAATAGAAAATAAATATATTCATATATAGACAATAAAATAATAATAAATAAAAAAGCAAAACAAATCAAAACATCGACCTTTAATTGAGATAAATAAAAAGTTGGCAAATAAATAAACATCATACAAACAATCATAACTATTTACAATATATACAACTGCTAAAGGGACCCCAGACAGCGCCTTTCCCTCCACTTTTGGAGGAAAAAGCGGAATCCAAGAGATCCCAACGCCTCTATCTCAGCCGCATTACTGGTTTGAGCCAGTGGAGACTGAGTCAGGGAAATTGATATAAATAACGGAGGAATGTGAAAGTCGTGTGTTGCGCGCACCAGATTTTTTTTTTTTTTTTGACGTGGCAATAAATACAGTCTATTTGACTCTTGCTTTCGATCGTCAAAATAAGATGACAAAAGAAGAGGATGTGCTTTCAACTACTATCAAGTGGTTTCCCGAACCCAATATCAGCAACATTAACTTCTCCTATCTTCAGCACATAAAAGACTTTTTCAAATATTATAAAATGTTTAAATAAGGAAAAAACCTTTGTATTTGTCTTTCACTTGAAATATATCATTATTGATTATAGATTTTATATTTCTTGATTCCCTTCGGAAAAAACATGGAATTTTACTTTAAGGAATAAATTCGATATTATGATGATAGAAATATAATAATAACAAAGTAGTTTGGTATAAAGTCTAAAAATTATTGTCATTTCTTTTTTTTTTTTTTTACCGCGGGTATACAGATTTTTACTTTCACTCATAAATGTATGAAATACAAAGTACGAAAAAGTTTTACAATCTTGAATATTTTCAAATTTACAGTTTTCAACGTAAATGCACGTTTTAGGATCCCTTGAGTCCAAATGACCAAGTCCCGCAAAAATGTCTCTGTGTGTGTTTGTGTGGTAAGTCAAGCACGAAAATCAAAAGTGCGAAACTGAAATTTCATATTTAAAACAAATATACGCCCGTGATGTCACAGAAACATTTTCATCAAAATCAGCTAACCAGAAGAGGCACTTGATTCCATGCGATTTGCACATTGTTCTCAAAACGCTCTAACGATTTTGATTAAACTCGCTATATCGATGTAAATTTTAATGGACTTTAATATCATGTAGGTTTCATTCTGATTGAAACGGCCTGAGAGGGCTTAAATGCCGATATTTTAAATTTTCTTCTTCTAAAGTACCTTTAATTTTGTTGATTATATAAAAACAACTGTATTATCTTGTTACCACTGATGAAAAACAGGTGAATATATAAATTGAATGAATTCGATATCCAACTAAAGAAGAAAACAGAAAAAATATTTTTTTGACTCATTTTTTCGTTTTTGAAATAAGAACAGTAATATACATGCATAATATACCGTTGGAATGCTAAAGATTTTAGGAAAAATATTATCTTATATAAAAAGTTGTATAAATGTAATGGATATTGATGAAAAGCAGATAAAACTAACAGATTTTTGTATCGATAAAATATTCATATTATTTAATGTAAAACATCTGTTTATAACGAAACTAAATATATTTCTTTGAAACGTTTTAACTCTATTTATTAGTTCTTAAATTGAATTTAACATCCGAGGTAAGTGAAAGTCGTGTGTTGACCGCACCGGATTTTGTTATTGTCGCATTGGTTGTTATCTTGTCTCTCTGAGGTCTGATGAAGGCTCACAATGTAGACCGAAACGTCGCACAGTGGGAAATATGACCGATTTAGGTGGACAAAATTCTGAAACTTGTCTATATTTATCCTTTGGGGTCCCATATTACTGAAAAAAATATTTAAAAAAATTATAAAAACTAATTAATTTTTGACACGATTAGCGAGCGCATCGTGGTAAAACGTCAAATTTATTTGCCAAAATCTAAAACTCCCCTATATTTTACGTTTGAAGTCCCAGAATACGGGAAAAATAATACAAAATATCTAATTATGACTCGGAGTTGCTAAAACCTGCTAATAGATGTATTTTATATGTTTTAGGAAATTCTTGAAATTATAGATTGTAAAACTTCTGATTCGTAGTGTTGTGTCTGAAAAAAATGATGTATCACCCAAAAATCGCAAAAATTCTCTGTAATATCTAAAGACTAGAAGGATTGGTAAAACAAATCCTTGGGATAACTTGGGGGTTATATAGTTTTTCGTTATTGAATAGGGACATACATTTACAAATTGATAAATCAACTCTACAGGTGAGATTGCAATTTATATTCAATAACGAGTTTGGAAATATAATGTCTTAACACAATAAATGACCATCGAATAAAGATAACCCCACTGTCGGTTATTAGGCACTTGTGTGAACAGGAATGATTCATTCATTTACTATTTATCTGTAAACACGGTGGGAGATATTAGTATTAAAGGTCTTGAGAACTAATAATAAAAAAGGCGAAGCACTGGAAAATTCCAAACTTTTTACTTGTCTTTTGTCCACCTAAATTGGGGATTTAGCCCACTGTGCGCCGGCACGCAATTACAATAAGTATTACTTATTAGTGTGAATTTTTTTGATGACCGCACCCCTGATTCTTCAGCAGACGATTTTAAAAAAAAAAAATTGGGTTCATCGTATCTGAAAATGCGATACCTCTATTGTTACTACAGACAGCTATAGACTACTAGGTATGGACTAAACTATATTAACACGTTCACGCTGGGCCGAATATCTAAGTTTTTCTGCCTGGGGCTGTGTTAGCTACTAACGCTTCGTGGGGCGGGATGGTACTGTTGCAAGTTCCAACCTGTTTAATGCGAGATCACACTTCCAGGCTTCCAACGCGCTAAACAAATGCGAAATTGTAACAGTTTTGGCATACACATATGACTTGAAGGAGTAATTATGGAAATACTTTTAAAAAAATTCGTATATTACTTTTTAGTTTTAAAAATGATATATTCTTATATCATATTATGGGAATAAAAATATGAAAAGAAATCACGCACATCAAAATAAAATTCTACATATAATGTTGAAAAATAAAATAAAAAAATCTGGTGCGGGCAACACACCACTTTCACTTACCTCCATTTTTAAAATCAATGAAAGGATTTTCTATACAGTTAGAGATTAAAATACGTGAAACCATTAAAGAAATAATTAAATTGAATTTCTATAGAAACATGTGTTTCATTAAAAAATCTATTATATTATTATCTAAAATAATCAGATTTATCGGCTTTTCATCACTCTTTATTAACTTTTACGAGTTTGTTCATTAGATAATATTTATTCTAAAAGCTTTATATATAATTTAGTTTCGGTTTATTATACGTGTATATTACTGTTGCTATGTTCAAAATAAAAAAATTGCATTTAAAATATATTTTTTCAGTTTTCTCCTTTAGTTAGTTATTGAATTCGTTCAACTTATATATTTATGTGTTTTGCATCGGTGGTAACAAGGTAATATATTTATTTTTACAAAATGTCCAAAATTAAAGGTACTTTACGGGAAAAAAAATGTAAAATATCAGCATTTAAGCTCTGTCAGACCATTTTAATCAGAATGAAAACTGCATGATATTAAAGCCCATTAAATTCTACATCGATATAGCGAGTTTAATCAAAATCGCCGGAACCGTTTTAGGGAAAATCGAAAAAAGTTGTAAAATGCATGTTATAAAGTGGATCTTCTGGTAAGCTCATATGAATGAAAAATGTTTTGTCACGTCTCGGGCGCATATTTGTCATAAATATGAAATTTCAGTTTCTTAGGACTTATCGTTTCCGCCCGGGAGTTACCACACACACACAGACCTTTTTGCGGGACTTGGTTATTTGGACTCAGGGGACCCTAAAACGTGTATTTCTGTTGAAAACTGGAATTCGAAAATTTTCACGATCGCAATACTTCCCCTTACTATATATAGTAAGTGAAAGTAATATACTTATTTTCTAAAAAAAAGTGACCCACCTGTGATGAACGTCACCCCACGGGATAGTTAATCGTGACCCACCGGTGGGTCACCCCGGCGTGAACGTATTAACCACTGATCCCACGATGGTTGCAGTATCGAACGCATGTTCAGAATCGAGAGTAAGTTTACCGTTAGCATTAGATAGTGGTGAGAGTGCTTTGATATGCTTAGTGGACGTTCGGCATTTCCTGTCTCCAGTCATTGGCCTAACCTCATGTCAACACTCTGGGTATACGATTGGAGAAAAAAAGAAATCCGTACACCAAAAACGAAATGATACTACTAAAATCCTGCGTTCGCTCGTGAATGTGGCTGAGTCCTGTAGCAGATGTCTCTAGACCTTCACACTCTGTTGGTTACGTCCACACCTGTCGTTAATTGCTTGGACAATAGGTAATATCCACTCAGAGAATGCTACAGTGGGAGTCCTAAATTTTGCCTATCCAGGTTCAATTAGGATAGGGATCTTTAACGGGTACCTGACATAGCATAGACGCGGGACCACCTTAATCCGATTAAACAATTCTAGACACATGCCAGGTTTGAACCTGCAACCCTAAAACATTGAAGGTCATTCACCACAAATGACCCCGTATTTATTTATTAACTATTTACAAATGACCTTTTAAGATGTGAAACCAGATCTTATTTTCTTAATACATTTTTGGTATAATTTAATATAAACTTCGATAAATGTCTGCAGGTCACGTAATAAAAAAAAATCATTTGCGCTCGCCACACGACGTTTATTTACCTCTGTTGTTAAAACCAATTCAAGAAATTTTAGATTAAGTTCGACTTGAAAAAACGTTTAAGAATTGAATTGAGTTTGGATAGACTGTTTGTTTGACTTAATGTTGCTCAAACATTTGCTGATTAAAAGGATGTCTCTTTCGAAATCATTTATAAATATTTTGTCAATTTTTAAATATGTAAATAAAGTTTGTTTTCTTTCTCCCTATGCTGCTGAGGCTAATCGGCCAATATTAATGAAAATCTTTAGTTGAGATAAGATGTTTGGTGGAAACTGTATTTCAAAGTTTTATTTTGAAAAAAGAAATAAGATACTATTTATAATAAAACAAATAATCTGATAAAAATAAAAAAAACATCTACCGAAACTTTTAACTTTCTAAAGATAGATACCAAGCTCACTGCTGTGATAAAACGTCGATAACTCTAACTTCTAATAAATACAATTATAATATATATTATAAGTTAAACTTATTTATATCATAGATGTTATAAAAAGTATAGATAAAAATCTGATGCGCGCAACTCACACTATTGACTAACCTACCTTGTTAAAATAAACTTTAGTACTTGTAAATTAAATTACATTGGGCTTAGATGAAAACGTTTATTTTTATTGTTTATTTATTTAACGTCACTTTATGCTACTATGGCTAATCGGACGATGCTACAGTGTGAGTCCTAAATTTTGTCTATCCAGGTTTTATTAGGATAGGGATCTTTAACGAGTACCTGACATCGCACAGGCTCATTACCATATTTTTACGTCCCCTTCGAAGGACGGCTTAACTAAGCATATTTTACTCCGATTAACAAATCCTAGGACCACCTGCGGGTTTGAACCCGTGACCTTTGGCATAGAAAGCTGTTATAAGCCACCCTATCAGGATTCAAATCCCTTGGTTATGCCGTCTTTCGGAGGGGACGTTAAAAGGTGGTCCCGAGCCTGTGTCGATGTGCGGTACTCGCTAAAGATCCCTATCCTAATAGAACCTGGAAAGGCAAAATTTAGGACTCCCACTGTAGCATCGTCCGATTATCCATAGTAGCATAAAGTGACGTTAAATAAATTAGGAAAGTATATTTAAAATATCGGCATTTAAGACCTTTCAGATGTAATGAGATTACATCCCATTAAATTTTACATACATAGATATAGCGAGTTTAATAAAAATCGTTAGAGCATTTTTGAGAAAAAAGTGTAAAATGCATGGGATAAAGTAGCTCTTTTAGTAAGCCGATTTAGATGAAAAAACATTACAACGACTGTAAACAACTTATCGTTTTTGTACTAGACTGACCACAAACGCGCGGCTTTGTGTTTGACTTGTTGGACGTTTAAAACTGGAATTCGAAAATTTTCACAAACTCCCTTGATATATATTCCATATAGCCAAGTTAAAGTAGAAACAGAACTAGTATTGGGGTCTTCGAACCATGACACCCCATTTCCTTACACTTCACATGGCGACATCCTGGTCGCTGAAGGAAACGCAATTCAACTCATTTCATTTCATCCTTGGCTACTCATTCCTATTCAAGAGTGGAGTAGCGACTTGCAAATAACAAATTCAGCCGACAGCCAATAGGAGAAGAGGTACCATGACAATGAATAGCTTGCCCTAGAAACCTACATTTTGATTGGTCTAAACCGCATTACGTCATTCTACATTGTTATCGCTCTCTTTGAACCTGTCGTAAGCTATAATTCTCAATTGAATTCTATGTAAATTTATGATTCCTTAGATCATCATAAAATATAGGCCTATTCAAAATATTTCTTTAATCAAAAGTACTACTTTTTACTGCAGTGTATTATATTTTACCACCTTTTATCAGATTTTTTTTATATTCTATGCTAGTTTAACTGAAACATTGAAAGTTTTGAATATATTCGTTACTTTCACTTACCAGATGATATACATATATATTACGATAGTGAAAAACAAATCAATTTCAACAGGAATCACGTTTTAGGATCCTCTCATCCCGAATGATCAATTTCATCAAAATATTGTTGTTGTCTTTTTAAATTTCTAATTAACCAAATTAAAGATATTTAATAAATGTTGAAAATTTTTATTTAAGCCTTGTCATATTATTTCGATCAAGATAATATCTACACGAAATTGAATTCCTCTTAATTTTACATCTATATAGTGAGTTGAATTAAGAGCCTTGAATTAGAAAATTTGTTATTAATTTATTATTGGACCAATTTACGTGATTATTTTTTTATTAAAATCAAAAGTTGATTTTTAAGTGTGTTGCCAACTCATTTTTTCCAAATGTTTGCACTTTTCCGATGATTTTAAATAATATAATATGGATATAGTACTTTTTGGAAAGAATTAAAAGGGATATAGTACTTTTTGGAAGAATATAACGCGAGATAAGTTGGTAACAGTCACTATAACCTTCCTAATACAACATTACTGATAACTAACGTTTTTATATCGTTAATTACTAAGTTATGTATATTTCCTTATTCTCCCTCTGAGAAATATCTATCTTTGTTGGTTAATTACATTGATTATCTATTCTTCATAAAGAATGTGAATATTCAAAGGACAATTTATCTATTTATGGCACTATAATAAGAAAGTATGTAATTATGAAGTTTGTTTTGAACTTGTATTTACTATTTGTGTGAATTTAGCAAATTTAACTATATTATTAAAGACGTGTAAACAATATTTAACTATAGATATTGATAAATAATACTTTTGAGCTTTTATTTTACATAAAAAAATCTACTACTAAGTTACATCAGGCACATAATTTCTACACATATTTAGCAAGTTCGTGGAATGCTAATTCCAACTATTTGCTGCATCGAATGTCATTATTCTATTAAAATGTGAGTTTCTGAAAAATTGTTAACCAAATTTATGTTGCTGCGAGAAGAAATACTTAATATGAATAAAAAGAAATATGAAAAAAACTTAATTTAATTGACAAACTACGAGAACCGAAGCAACGCAATTAAGTTGTTTAAAACGGCCTAAAAACTAATTATTACGTTAAAACCTTTGATTAAAATAATAGCGGTGATTCAAGAAGTGCTAAATGAACCAATAAAAATGCATAAAATGATGAAAACAATAGATTAATGGCGATATATTACGGGATTAGGTGCTTCTGCAGTATAGTAGGAAATATAGTACCTTTTGGAAGGAAATGAAAGGAAAGGTTATACCTGTTTACAGAGGATATAGTACCTTTTGGAACGAAACATGGATATAGTACCTTTTGGAACGAAACATGGATATAGTACCTTTTGGAATGAAATAAAATGTGGATTTAGTACCTTTTAAAATGAAATGCAATTTTTAAAGTATTTTTATGTATTTTGGATAAAATTTGATGATGGATTTAGATAAAACTAAATCATTATAATACAAAGATGTGAAAATATCAACTTTGAAAAAAAAATGTCCTTTAGTACCTTTTGGAAATCAAGGCCTCAATTGTAAAATGGTGCAAAATGCATAGAATACAATGTTGTTGCAACGTTCCAAATATGTAGTTGTCTTAATATGAACCTTTCCTAGGACTTTTTGTGTTTTTACTAGAGTTATCATACATCCACACACATTTTTGGTCATTCAGACCTAGGAAGCTCTAAAGCGTGTATTTCCGGTGAAAACTCGAATTCGTAAATTTTCACGATCGAAATACTTTCCCTTATTATCTGTTTCATATGAACGTAAGTGAAAGTAAAACATTGATATGAAAATGTAATGAAATTCAAAACCTCTTCTGGTTTGTAATCGATCTCCGTATTCATTATCAGTATTAATTTTCAATGGGACAAGAAATTTTACCCACAGTACCTGTCTTGTTTTGTTTTTTATTAATTTTATTTTTATCCTTTGAATAATAGAAAAAATCTTGCATACACCGATACTGCTGATATCACTTTCATTGTTATTAATACCTGGTCACGGTGGTCGATCTTAGAGCCAGGCTAGGAAAAGTAAAGTGTTTGATAAGTCACTATCGTGATAGTAGGAGTACCATGTGATGATAGTGGAGACTATCATAGTGTTTTTCCGTAAATGAGAATAGTAAATCACTAAAGTGAGGGAACTTCACTATCTTAGTGTTTTTTATGTTTGTTTTTTTCATAAATAAGGATATTAAGTCACTATCGTGATGGTAGGAGTACCATGTGATGATACTAGTTACTATCATAGTATTTTCTCCGTAAATAAGTATTTTTTCCCCGTAAATAAGAATAGTAAGTCACTATCGTGAGGGAACTTCACTATCATAGTGTTTTTTGTTCCTTAAATAAGGATATTAATTCACTATAGTGATGATACTCCACTATGATAGTATTTTTTTTCTGTAAATAAGAATAGTAAGTCACTACCGTGAGTTAACTTCGCTATCATAGTGTTTTTTTTCATAAATAAGGATAATAAGTCACTATAGTGATGGTGCTCCACTATCATAGTATTTTTTCGCAAATAGGAATAGTAAGTCACTATCGTGAGGGAACTTTACTATCTTAGTGTTTTTTGTTCCTTAAATAAGGATATTAATTCACTATAGTGATGATACTCCACTATGATAGTATTTTTTTCTGTAAATAAGAATAGTAAGTCACTATCGTGAGGGAACTTCACTATCTTAGTGTTTTTTTTTTTCATAAATAAGGATATTAAGTCACTATCGTGATGGTAGGAGTACCATGTGATGATACTAGTTACTATCATAGTATTTTCTCCGTAAATAAGTATTTTTTCCCCGTAAATAAGAATAGTAAGTCACTATCGTGAGGGAACTTCACTATCATAGTGTTTTTTGTTCCTTAAATAAGGATATTAATTCACTATAGTGATGATACTCCACTATGATAGTATTTTTTTCTGTAAATAAGAATAGTAAGTCACTACCGTTAGTTAACTTCGCTATCATAGTGTTTTTTTTCATAAATAAGGATAATAAGTCACTATAGTGATGGTGCTCCACTATCATAGTATTTTTTCGCAAATAGGAATAGTAAGTCACTATCGTGAGGGAACTTCACTATCTTAGTGTTTTTTGTTCCTTAAATAAGGATATTAATTCACTATAGTGATGATACTCCACTATGATAGTATTTTTTTCTGTAAATAAGAATAGTAAGTCACTATCGTGAGGGAACTTCACTATCTTAGTGTTTTTTGTTCCTTAAATAAGGATATTAATTCACTATAGTGATGATACTCCACTATGATAGTATTTTTTTCTGTAAATAAGAATAGTAAGTCACTATCGTGAGGGAACTTCACTATCTTAGTGTTTTTTTTTTTCATAAATAAGGATATTAAGTCACTATCGTGATGGTAGGAGTACCATGTGATGATACTAGTTACTATCATAGTATTTTCTCCGTAAATAAGTATTTTTTCCCCGTAAATAAGAATAGTAAGTCACTATCGTGAGGGAACTTCACTATCATAGTGTTTTTTGTTCCTTAAATAAGGATATTAATTCACTATAGTGATGATACTCCACTATGATAGTATTTTTTTCTGTAAATAAGAATAGTAAGTCACTACCGTGAGTTAACTTCGCTATCATAGTGTTTTTGTTTTCATAAATAAGGATAATAAGTCACTATAGTGATGGTGCTCGACTATCATAGTATTTTTTCGCAAATAGGAATAGTAAGTCACTATCGTGAGGGAACTTCACTATCTTAGTGTTTTTTGTTCCTTAAATAAGGATATTAATTCAGTATAGTGATAATACTCCACTATCATAGTATTTTTTCCGTAAATAAGAATAGTAAGTCACTACCGTGAGGTAACTTCGCTATCATAATGTTTTTTTTTTTCATAAATAAGGATAATAAGTCACTATCGTGAGGGAACTTCACTATCATAGTGTTTTTTTCGCAAATAGGAATAGTAAGTCACTATCGTGATGTTACTTTACTATTATTGCGTCTTTGTCCACAAATTACAACAATAATTAAAATAGATTTATATCATGCTATTGTAAAGCTAAATATTTTAGAAAAAAAAATTAAGTGATTGTTATAGATGATTGTTTAATCTTAAACAAATGTTTCAATCGAAGTTTAATACAATTATTTTACTTTTAACTTTTAATATTCCCAAATGGAGGTAAGTGAATGTTTTATGTTCCACGCACCATTTTAAGTTAATATGTTAATAATATTTCATTATGCTGTTTTAAAAAAAAAGTGAAGACAACTTCTTCTTACCCTGCTACTACCACGGTAGTACTATCGTAGCGGCCCCTATCATCGTATAATTCGACCTTAAGATAGCTCTAACCCTAACCTCGTTCTGAGGTCAGGGAATTGTCGGTGGGAAGGACGTCAGCAAGGCCTGTCTTATATTTCGTAGTTTTAGCAATCATAGTAACATCTGTTGTAAAATTATAAAACAGCTGTTAAAAAAATAATATAACAGCTGTTATATAAGAAGATATAATCATCATTAAGTCCGTTCCAACACGAGGTATTTGACCATCAGAAACCTGTCGGAGTATGCGGAGTACGTTTGTATTCCTAAATCAATTCTGGGGCCATAATTAATCGTTTGTTCCAATGGAAGACCTTAATCACCAGAAAACTTTGGTAATACACTTTAAATCATTCATTTCACACATTTTTACAGTTTTCTCTCAGACTGAAATAAATAAACTTACTATATCAATGTGAAATTAAATGAGCTTTAACGTTATGCAGATTTTATCCTCATTAAAATAGTTCACCAGGGCTTAAGTGCCGATTTAGAAGAAAAATCTTTCTCTAAAGTACCTGTAATTTTATAGATATGATAATAACTAATTAAATATAGAATACCTACATCAGAGACCTTGAAGTATGGTGTCAGAATTGGAGAATGAAAATAAATTCCAATAAATCCCACCAGATAACCTTTACCCTTCGTCGTAAACCTATGACATCCTGCCCTACTGTCTCCTTCAATAACACTCCTCTTGTCCCGGTTGAACAGATCCGATATCTAGGACTGCACCTGGACAAACGTCTCACTTGGAACCCTCATACAAGACTGAAACGACAAGAAACTCCCGACGTTTTTGACTACTTCAACACTTACTGGGCAAACGGTCAAACCTTCCTCTGAACTACAAAAGGCTCATCTAAATGACTATTATGAGACCGATATGGAAATACGGAGTAGAGACTTGGGGCTCTACTAAACCAACAAATTTTTCTCGTCTCCAATGCTTATAATAAAAAATCCTCAATGCTCCTTATTTGTCACAAATAAACTTGTAAATAAATAAACTTATCCATAAAGACCTTAATGTTCCTATGTTGTTGACTCAGCCCGAACCAGATATTCCTTCCATGTCTAACTCCACTCTCATTCTAACCTAAGTTTCAATCCTTGCTTTCTCTTCAATTCCTGATGATAATCCTCCGAGGCGTCTGAAAAGAAGATGGCCCAGAGACCTCTAGTTTAGCATGGTTTTTGGAGAGCTGCCAATGGCAAGTATCCGTACATGTGAATCATGACAGTGATACATCTTGTATCACGTTTACTAAATGTATTTTATTGTACAGTTGTAAATATCAATAAATATATTTTAAAAAATATACAATATGAAAGAATCTGATAGTCAAATATAGCAGAATTTTTTTAAAGTTTTTATTATTTTTTTTTCTGTAAATAATTTATATGTATAATATACTCTTGAAATGTTATAGATATTATAAAAAATTTTATTTAACATACAGTGTTGTATAAGGTACAGGAGATATACTGAAAGCGCATAAACTTTAGCGATTGTTGTAGGTAATAACTTCGATTGTGATGATATTTGTTCTAAAACAAATGTTTTCATTGGAACTCAATGTATTTTTTTAAAAAATTTTAAGTAAGGAGATAAGTAAAAATTGTGTGACGTGAGAACTTAATTGTTTTTCTTTACGGTTATTCTTTCTTCCACTGCTAGTGTACTGAACTGAAAAATAAGATTTTTTTTTTTTAAGACGATTTCATAAAACACATCCAAAGAAATTTTTGATAAAAGTGGCCTGTAACCATCATATTTCAATTACCCTCAGACTCAGAGAAATACAGAAAGTAAGGTCATGAAAAAAATCTTTAAATATTTCTAATATTTCCGAACAACTGCAAAAGTTTTTGTACCCAAAAAGTACACTTACCATATACCTTCGTACAACAGTCGGATACTTGTGGTGTAGTGGCTATCATAACAGCCTCCCATGCCTAACGTTGTAGGTTCAAACCCGACAAATGGCCCCTGGGATTTTTAGGGAGTAAAAAATTCTTGGTTGTGCTGTCCCTCGGAGATGATGTAAAATGGAGATCCCAAACCTGTTTCTCTAATGAACGTTTAATATCGTTTGAAATAATCGACTATTTCTTCTTGTTAGAATTGATAAGAAAAAGGGAACATATGTAAGAATTTGATAAACGATTGAAAGAAAACACATCAGAAATATTTTTCCAAGTTAAATTATTTTCCACCACAAATAAGATTTAGTAATTTAGAATTTAGGAAAAAAAATCGATCATACAAAGCTGTGGTCAGCTGTGGTATAGTGGCTAGCCCGCCTTCTATGCCAAACGTCGTGCCGAGCGATGGTCCTAGGATTATTGAAACGATTAAAAAATTCTTTTTGCATTGTTTTTACCGTCGTTCGGAGGGTACATAAAATGGTGGTTCCAAGCCTGTGCCATGCCAAGTACTCCTGAAAGATCCCTATCCTAATTATACCTGGATAGGCACAATTTAGGACTCCCACTGTAGCATTGTTGAATTGGCCACAGTAGCATAAATTGACGTTAAATACTCAAGCAAACTAGCTATTTCGTTAAGAGGAGAATTCCTAGATTAGAAATCGTTGAAAGAGATGCGTCAGTTGAAAATATAACTTAATTTTCCTTACACTGCCTACATGTAAGGAAATTTATTTCAAGTAAGTAAAAGTTTTGTAACGCGCGTACCAGATTTTTATCCTTACAATCACAATTCTATAAAACAAACAGCGGAAGTTGTGTGGGCGATCTCCCGACCAAGGCATTTCCTCAACGCGATATCGAACTGAATTTCTCACGTTTTTGTTTTCTCATCATTCAATTATATATTCACTCTGTACTTGTCTTGTTTTTTTTTTATCTTGACAAGAATCATATTGAGCCGTGTATTATATTTGAGCCTTTTCCTGAAGTATACATCATACTAAAGACGGAATTGAGGAGTTGATAAAATCAAATTTTTGATGAAATCTTATACATCTTAAGGCCGTTTCCAAAAGGGCCATGAACTTTAGGGAATGGCTCCAAACTCACAATCTCGTATGTAAATGAAATCCGCTTCATAAAAAATCTTTTTTTTTTTTTTTTTTTTTGTGTGCTGTTTACAGAAACATAAGGTCATGTTCACCATATACTGGAATCTATTTACTAAGTGATTAGTAGTGTCTTGCATAACAGCCTTCTATGGCCTAAGTCGAGGGCTCAAAGCTGGCCGGTAGCTCTAGGATTTTGTAATGGGTGTAAAAAAATCCTAGCCACACGTTCCTATGATGGGACATAATAAAGTGGTCCCGAGTCTGTGCCATGTCAAGTACACGTTAAAGATCCCTATCCTAATAAATCCTGGATAGACAAAATTTAGGACTCCCACTGTAGCATCGTACGATTTGCCATAGTAGCATAAAGTGACGTTAAACGAATAAACAAGAAACCCGTATTTTGGTTTATTTTCAATAATGAAACTTTGTAATCGACCAAAAAAAAAAAAAAATAAAAAAAAAAATAGAGAAGAAACCTAATAACGAATAAATAAAAAAATCCGTTTTTCTACCGTCCGCCGTACGCGGCTTTTCTTCGAAACTACTGGACTAATTTTTTTTTGTTTAATTCAGCACAAAAATAATATTGCATTAAACGATGATCCTAAAATCTAGAAGTTCATATCAGCCGAGTAGTTTTAAAATGGCGGGAGATTAAAAGTTATTTCATCCAATAACTCAGTTATTTCTGAAGAAACAGAAAGAATTGATTGGTGTTTTCTAACAAATAAATCGTAAATGTTTATAAAATAAAAAATCTGGTGCGGGCAACACACGACTTTCACTTGCCACCATTTTTAAAATAATGCAAGAATTTTCAAATACAGTTAGAGATAAAAATACGTGAAACTATTAAAGAATTAATTACATTGAATTTCTATAGAAGCATGTGATTTATTAAAAAATCTATTATATTCTTATCTAAAACAATATCTTAGTTTTATCGGCTTTTTATCATTCTCTATTTACTTTTAAAAGGTTGTGTATGAGATAATATTTTTTCTAAAATCTTTAGCTTTCCAATGGTATATCATACATGTATATTACTGTTCTTATGTTCAAATTGCATAATTCAAATAATTGCATTAAAAAATTATTTTTTCTGTTTTCTCCTTTAGTTGGGTATCGAATTTATTCAATTTATATATTTACCTGTTTTTCAT
Organism: Piezodorus guildinii; assembly: GCA_023052935.1. NCBI lineage: Eukaryota > Metazoa > Arthropoda > Insecta > Hemiptera > Pentatomidae > Piezodorus > Piezodorus guildinii. The sequence goes on along the minus strand of CM041298.1, from coordinate 2,443,423 downwards.
CAGTGGTAACAAGATAGTATAGTTTTTTTTATTGAATCTACAAAATTAAAGGTACTTTAAAGAAAGAAAGTTAAAAAAAAAAAAGGTGCAAAATGCATGGTATAAAGTGGCTCTTCTGGTAAGCCCATTTTGACGAAAAAGGTTTTGTAACGTCTCGGGCGTATATTTGTCTTGCATATGAAATTTCAGTTTCATAGGACTTACGGTTTTCGTCCGGGAGTTACCACACACACACACACACAGACCTTGGTTATTTGGACTCGGGGGACCCTAAAACGTGTATTTCCGTTGAAAACTGGAATTCGAAAATTTCACGATCGCAATACTTTCCCTTACTATATATAGTTAGTGAAAGTAAAATGTAATTTTATTTATTATTATATATTTTTTTTTTTTTTTTATGTTTTGCCTTAAATGCTCCCATAACTTAGTTATTTTTGAAGATAAAGAAAAAAATTTAGTGTGTTTTAGAATCAAGACACAGCGACGAAAAAATAAAATAAAAAAATTGAATCCATATACACTAGTAACTCCGTTATTTTCGAAGATAGAGATAAAATTCTTTTGAGTTTCCGAATCATTACAGCGGTATTAAAATCATAAAACAAACGAAAAATTGAAATGTTACTTATACATACGCTCGTATATACAAGAACAGATTATTAAATTAAATAAAATCTGAAAACCTTTTTATTTGTTTATTTATATTCTTATTAGCGTAATAAAAAAAAAAAGTTAAATTAGGTCATACACAAGGCTTTAAACAAATGATACATCTGTTATATCTGTTGAGCAACTTACGTAATCTTTATCAATAACAGTATGTGTAACGTTATTATCAATCCATGACACACTCTGTTATCAGTTCTCTTTCTAGGATACTGTGTGACTAACCAATGAGATCTTATTTCTTACTTCAGAATGCGTCTTATTTTACACAAAAAATATCTAAAACTAAAGTAACACGGTCATCAAGGTAATTTTTTACTTAGTTGGAAAATATTGTCATAGAAACTGCAAATTTTGTTAACTGTCAGTATAGCGGATTTTCCTTTTCGGAGATAAAAAATCATTGAATGATGAAAATGATTATATTTCGCTTCCATTTTCAGCAAAAAAAATACCACTTAAAGATAAGGAATCTCGGTTGAGACAAATGCATAAAAGCACCTCAACTAACACTTTTTTTACTTCCACTTAATTATAGAAGAAGAAGAAAATAAACTTTATTCACATATTTACAAATTGACAAAAATATTTATAAATGATTTCAGATGAAACATCCTTACAATCAGCAAATGTTAGGTTCATTTGGCAGTTATAATCTAATTAACTAATCTATAATATGTGGTAAAATTAAATTGTGATTATATATTTTGAGGATTTATAGTCGACTATAGAAACTATTATAGGTGGAATAGTCAGGAATCAGTCATTTTTTGAAAAGTTTTTAATATTGCCAACGTTTCGGCTCAAGCTTGGGAGCCATCATCAGGACATTACTGAGCCATGTCCAAGCAGTTTATGCTAAAATGACTGATTCCTGACTATTCCACCTATAATAAGTGATTATATATGGTTGTAGGAAAAATTATACATGTGTGTGTGATGTCCAGCACAAAAAAGAAAAGTCGCACTAAACTGAAATTTCATATTCAAGAAAACTATACGCCCGAGATGTTACAAAAACTTTTTCATAAAAATTAGCTTACCAGAAGAGCCTATACCTTGCATTTTGCACCTATTTACGATTTTCTCAAAAACTGCTCTAACGATTTTGATTATTTTCGCTATATCGATATAAAATTTAATTGGGTTTAGTATGATGTAGGTTTCATTCTGATTGAAATAGTTTGACAGAGCTTAAATGCCGATAGTATAAATTTTCTTCCTCTGAAGTTTCTTCAATTTTGTAGATTCGAAAAAATTTACCATTTTAGTAGTTAGTATTGGTAAAAAACGATTAAATATAATATAATATATAAAAATTTTATAAGCAACTGAAAAAGAGAGGAGCAAAAGTATTTTTTAATGCATTTTTTTTTTAAGATAAGATCCGTACGATAGATGTATAATATACCGTTGGAAAGCTAAGGATATTAGAAAAAATATTATTTGGATATACAAAGTTGTAAAATGTAATAGAGAGTAATGAAATAAGCTGATTGCTGAGATGACAATTTAATTGTTAAATTATTCAATGCAAAACATATGTTTCCAACGAAACTAAATATCATTCTTTAAACCTCTTTGAACTCAATATATTAGTTGTTAAATAGATTTTAATAACCAATTTAAGTAAATGTCGTGTTTTCCCCGCACCAGATTTTTTTTTTTTTTTGGCATTATAATCAACTATAATAGAGACCTAATTAAATGAGATAAATCTATCGATCTATTGTTTGTGAAGTCTCAATGCAAGGTTAGATCTCAATCTGTCGGTATAATACAACGCAACACCTGATCTGTACGTGGCAGCTTGTGAATCGTTAAACAGTTCGCTTTCCGAGGGGTCACCTTTAGTGTAGTGGTTAGCGTAGCAAAAGCGCCTTCTGTGCCCGAGGTCGGGAGTTCACACCCGCTAGGAGGCCTTTAAAAGGAGAGAAAAATCCTTGACTCATTAAAGGTCCCTTCAAAAATTCAGGTCCCTCACTGTAGCAAACAAAGCGAATATTGAACACATCTATTTGTTTATTTTTTTGTTTATTTATTTATTTAACGTCCCTTTATGCTACTGTAGCTAATCGGACGATGCTACAGTGACAGTCCTAAATTTTGCCTATTCAGGTTTAATTAGGATAGAGATCTTCAACGAGTACCTGACATCGCAAAGCCTCGGAACCACCACTTTACGTACCCTCTGAAGGACGGCATTACTAACGACTTTTTACTCCCATCCTAAAGTGAAATTCTAGGTTTGAACCCGTGATTTCGTGTTTCATATTTAATTCTATTACAAATAATTTTTAATTTCTTGAAGTGGTGATTCCAATTCTAAAATCTATTAATCATTTAGTTTTTGAAATAATATTTTATGGTATAGGATTTATTTTAAAGTAATATTTGATGCTTTAATCCGTCTTTATTTACAATATATATGACATCCCCATCCACCCCTTTTCTGCTACTATTTTGCTAGTGCTATCGCTTATTTGCCTTTAAGGCTCCGCCACACGACTATAGTGAGAGGCAAGTGAATTATGTGAAAGTGAGAGTTCACGATAGTAACATGAGAAGGAAAAGGCATAATTGTTTTTAATAAAATCAGATAATAACATCAATTTTTTTTTAATCCTGATGTATCATGAAATATTAACAAAAAAAACCTGAGATGCATTAGCTGGCGTAAAACCCTTTTGGGTTCAAACGCGGTAAATTGCTCTAGGTTTTTTTTAGTAAGAGCACAAAATCCTTGGTTATGCCGTTCTTCGAAGAAAACGTTAAATGGTGGTCCCGAGCCTATGCGATGTCATGTATTCTTTAAAGATCCCTATCCTAATACAATCTAATACAATCCCCACTGTAGAGCATCGTCCGATTAGCCTCAGTAGCATAAAGTGATGTTAAATAAATAACCAAACAAAAACATTTGGAAATAATAGTGGTGATCTATGTTAACGCCATTTTATACAACTTTAGCTACAATGAGGACTTAAATTTAGCCAATACAGTTTTAATTAGAATAGTGATGTTTAACTAGTACCTATCCACCATTTTACGTCTCCTCCGAAAGACGGCTAAGCCAAGGATTGTATACTGCTGTTAACGGCCTTACCCATAGTGCCGTAAAGTGGCGTTAAATGGATAAAACAAACAAAAAATCTGGTGCGGGCAACACACGACTTTCACTTGCCTCCGTTTTTAGGACCGATTAAAGAATTTTCAAATACAGTAAGGAATAAAAAGGAGTGAAACTAAAGAATTAGTTAAATGGGACTTCTATAGAAACATGTGTTTTATTAAAAATCTGGTGCGCGCAACACACAACATTCACTTATCTCCGTTTTTTAAATCTTTACTTTCCAATGGTATATTATACGCCTATTTTACTGTTTTGATGTTAAAAACACAAAAATTGAAGAAAAAAAATTATGTTTGCACTTTTCTCCTTTAGTTGGATATTGCATTCGTTTAAATTATATATTATTTTTAATGATGGAGTTTTGTTGACCGTTGAGAAATTAGATGAGGAAGATGGTTGGGGATGCGGTCATAAATTAAAAACACACATTTATCGGCACATAATTAAAATAACACTTATTTTAAATGTGTGTTTTTAATTTATGACCGCACCCCCAACCATCTTCCTCATCTATATATTATTTTGTTTTTTATCAATGCTAACAAGGTAATATGGTTATTTTTATAGAATCTACAAAATTAAAGATACTTTAGAGGAATTAAATTTAAAAAATATAGGCATTAAATCCCTGTCAGACTATTTTAATAAGAATGAAACCTAGATGATATTAAAGCCCATTAAATTTTACACCGATAAATAGAGTTTAATCAAAATCGTTTTCGAGAAAATCGAAAAAAAAGTGCAAAATGCATGGTATAAAATGGCTCTTCTGGTAGGTTCATTTTGATGAAAAAGGCTTTGTAACGTCTCGGGCGTATATTTGTCTTAAATATGAAATTTCAGTTTCATAGGACGTTTCGATAACGCGCTGAAGTTAACACACCACACAGACCTTTTTGCAGGACTTGGTTATTTGGACTCAGGGGCCCTAAAACGTGTATTTCCGTTGAAAACTGTTTACTTTTACAATACTTTCCCTTAATATGTATTTCATATATAGGTAAGTCAAAGTAAAAAGGAAGAAATTAATCATGATATAAAATTAAAGTTAAAATAAAATAAATAACAATTTTTTATGAGAATGCGTTGAAAGTTGGTGATAATTTACTATCGCAGACTTATCACATACTTTCAGCTTTCACTTACCTTTCTCTATCGCCGTTAAGCGCGTTCTTATTCTATGATTTTAAAGTGAAATCTTCAATAAATATACAAATCTAAATACATATATTAATTCCCTAGTTACAACTGTTTAAAAAGATAATTTTATCATTTAGAAAACACAACAAAAAAAACGTTTAAATTTCCTCGTACAAGATAAAAACAATCAATTCTAACCCACATTTCAAATTATCAATAGTTCAACACTTTGTCCGCGAGGGGCAGCACCGATGCTCGCTGAATTTCACTCATTTCTAGTTAAAAGTGGGCGTGTTGTTGCCCAGTGACTATCTCAGTGTTTTCTCTGTTTACGTTACTTTCATATTGAAGAAAAACTATCATTTAACAATAATTTCCACAAATGTCGTGCCTTAAAATGTTCTGTTGAGTGTATTATATTAGAAATAAAGTCAATTCTATTAGTTAATATCAATATCGACGCTGGATAAGTGAAACTTCCAAACTGTGAGTACAAGGTTATATTGATCTTGTAGTTAAATTGTCCGAAATTGAGGTCATTGGATGTTCTTCTTATGAACTTTCCGTGGATTAGAAATTTATTCTTTTCTCTCAAACAGAATATTCGCGATTTTAATGTTTCTTGTCGTTAAAATCAATTTTATCGATTTAGTAGTTAACGTACCCCGGCGCCGTCTGATTCTGTCTGGAGTATGAGTCATTGGTATTATTAAATTGTTTAAATGCATTGTGCATTCTAATGCACTTTTTTTATTCTATATTTATTTGTATTTTTATCATTTAAAACATAATTTATGGTTCAATAAAAAAAAAATTGAATCATACTTTACATCTCTTATTAAAAAAACATCAAATATTCAAATGAAATACAATTGAGATATTAATTTCCAAACATTTTGCTTTAACCTCTTTATTTGATCCCATTTCCAATTAAAAGTTAGAATATTTGTTTTACTATTTTAATAATAACATAATATCTATGGTAAGAAATGAAATGTTTTAGTATAATGTGGAATTAAATTACTTGTAATTAATACCTTTTAGAAAGAACTGCAATTCTGAAGTTCTTTATTTTCTGATAAAATCGGAAAACAAATCTCATTACAACAAAATAATTAGTATACAAATAAGTAAAAATATCAATTTTGTCGTTAACCGGGCGGGGTGTATAGATATGTCAAACGTAAACAATATCGAGTATGTGTACATCCAAATATAAATAAACGAAAAAGTATATAATTGATTGTCTTTTCATTTATTTTAAGCATAAAAAATAATAGTATGAAATTACGTCCGTGAAATACGAATTAAATAGTTTCCTCCAGTTATATGCTGCGTCGTTAAAAAGGGTACTCCCTCGTAACAGGTTAATATACTCTTATAGTACCTTTAAATCAATAAATCTCAATCATTAAACTATAATAAATCATTAAAGCAATAAATCTCAATCATTAAACTATAATAAATCATAAAGCAATAAATCTCAATCCTTAAACTGTATCGCCATATTTTGGTTAGTTATTTTTAACCATAGTAAACAACCAATAAAATATAAAAAAATAATTAAAGCGAAACAACTGTTCATATTTGATTTTTGATTGATATTGATTGATGGACCTAACTGGATTTGAGTTTTTGTTGAAATCTGACTAAATAAACCAAGTTTGAAAATAAAATAAATTAAAGAAAAGTTCTGTTTATAAAAAAAAAAAATCTCATATTAATCAGAAGATACAAATTAATTAATGTTCCTCCTCAATATAAGAGTAATCTAGAAAACTTTAATCAACTATATATATATATATATATATATAAAATATATATATATATATATATATATATATATATATATATATATTAAAAAAGAATCCCTGGGATCACTTGTAGCTGGGTGGCTAGCATAACAACCTCCCATGCTAAAGGTCACGGGTTCAAACCCGCAGGTGGTCCTAGGATTTTTTAATGGGAGTAAAAAAATCCTTAGTTACGCCGTCCTTCGGAGGGGACGTTAAAAGGTGTTCCCGAGCCTGTGTGATGTCAGGTACTCGTTAAAGATCCCTATCCTAATAAAACCTGGATAGGCAAAATTTAGGACTCCCACTGTAGCATCGTCCGACTAGCCATAGTAGCATAAAGTGATGTTAAATAAATAAACAAAGAATCCCTAAGTGAAATTTCTTCCAATTAAAAAAAAAAAATCCTGAACAATCGGATGGTTCAGGGGTCAATATAAATCATTATCAAAAGAAAGAAAGAATGAAAAGCAAATTTTGTTATAAGTTGTGAAAACTATTTATTTAGTTAGTCTATATTGTGCCCTTTATTAAGTTTAAAAAGTTAGAAATACAATATAATGGTTTTTATAGAGAAATGTTTGAAATTTGGCTGTATTTATATAATAAAGCCTAAGATGGTTTGGGTGGCGGTCAATTAATTATTAATTGTAAAAACTATTTATTATTGTTTGTTTATTATTTAACATCGCTTAATTGCTGCTGTGGCTAATCAGACGATGCAACAGTGAGAGTCCTAACATTTTGCATATTTAGGTTGAATGAGGATAGGGATCTTTAACGAGTACCTGACATTGCACAGGCTCGGGATCACCTTTTTAACGTCCCTCCGAAGGGCAGCATAACTAAGGATTTTTTCCTCCTATTAAAAAATCCTAGCATCACCTGCAGGTTTGAACCCGTGACCTTTGGCTAGAAGGCTGTTATGCTACCCTCCATGCTACAGGTGATCCCACTATTTATTGTTAAAGCAACATATGTAAGTCCACATTATGTGTCTTCATTAAGGCTTCTCTTTCTTAATGCTAAATAGATACTGAAAAAATCTTTTTGAAATCAGCCAAGTATTGAGAGATTCATAGTGTATAGAACCTCGTAAATATTTTTTAAATTGTTTAAACTTTTTCTATGGTATACATTGTTTTCTGTATTATTATACAAAAAAATATATAAGTTTCCTCATTTAAGTGATATACATGTATATTCAATGACCACACCCCCTAACCAACTTTATATTATACATACAGGTTTATGTAAACTGTTTCACCTTTTTTTTTTTTTTTTTTTTTTTTTCAAAAGTAAATAAATAAAAAAATGTGTGATAAAAAAAACCTTAGGGGTTTATCCAGCTTCTGTTAAGTAGGTACCTAAAAATTTTGTTAAAAAACCTGACAGTAAGCATTATCTCGGGCCTAATTACCTCCTTGTATGACTGTTGGTCTTGAAGCAGTACAAATCTCTACACGTACTGAACCCAAGCCACTAAAGGCTTGTAGTTATACAGGTTTTTTATTTTATTTTATTTTTTTATTAAAGAGAAATGCTTAATGATAAGTGTATAGTAATCAAACCTTGCTGTAGATATTGAATTGTGCTAATTTTGAGAATTGATAATTCTACCTATTCGCTAGTGTCAGTTATAAAATTTTTACCAACTTATTTATATCTCTATTTTATTAATAAACATTGTAATGTTATTGCTAGTTTTTTTAAAAATAATTTTATTTTGGTTTTGTTACAGACCTCTTCAACTACTAAAACTTCTACGATGACTACGGCTGCAAAGCTCTACGGAAAAGATCTCACCGAGTATGATGAAATTGACGTGGACCAACTCCTCTCCCAGCTGTCGGCTGAAGAGATCAGTATGCTAGTCAAGGAGGTTGATCCAGATGTGAGTATTGTCCTTATTTTGAAAAAAAAAAAAAAAAAAAAAAGAAGTAATATTTTAATATTAAATATAGATATAATGAAAAGGCTGAAAACTTATTTGCTCTAAAAAATTATTCAGTTTTTTTTTCTTAAATTTAATTCTGACTTGAAACTACCAACCATATTCTTTTTATTTTAGTTATTTTCAATGATATGATCATTGGATAATGCATTTTGATCTGAGAATTATTTTCAAAAATTTTACTTTTAAAGAAGTTGACAAATGAGATTAGTTTGGGTAAAAAGATGTTTGTGGCAGGACTCTTGTAACACTGTTTATTTTCTTTACTGTCAGTCTTAAAACATGAAGTCTGGTTTTGTCATGTAAGCATATAGGTCCCTTTAACCAATAGACTCCCAAATTTTGATAAACTGTTTATTCATTTAATGTCACTTAATGCTGCTGTGGCCTGTCGGACAATGTTGCAGCGGGAGTCATAAATTTTTCCTATCCAGGTTCAATTAGGATAGGGATCTTACCTGACATTGCACAGGCCTAAGACTACTATTTTATGTCCCCTCCGAAGGACGGCATAATACTGGTGACTCATGACTACAGTTGTCTATTATTTTACAATTTCTCGGAAAGTGAACAGTGGGCCATTTTTTACATTTAAAAAAAAGAATAAATAGATGATCTTAGGTTCTATACATAATAAGGCTTTTTACTGTTTTTATGACAATGGTAGTGCTAGGTGATAAATACAATATCACTTTATACAGTTGGGTTTTAACTAAAGAAGAATAAATATCCAGTAGTATAAGATCATTATCCTGGGTAAAGAGGCTATTATCCTAGCCACTACACCACAGATGACCTCTTTTCGACAAGTTTTTGTCATATTTAATTATTTCAACATGACTGCAGTATAATCTGGTTTGTCATGATAGTTTCACCTCTGGGTAAAAAGGAGAAATGAATTATTCCTTTCGTTGTCCACCAAATTAAATGTGAGTCAGCAGCCGATAATTTTTCCAACCACCAGCGAATGGTCTGTTGGTTACAACTTCCTTTCTTGAACCTTGTGGTGATGTTTCTTACAGCTTGGGCTGCTGAGTATCAAAGTTTAAATTCGTAAAAAGAAAAAAAACAAAATTAATCTAAAATCATCATTGATTGGAGATAATGAATATTATAAAAGAGAGAGGTTAATTAACGGCTCATTTTAATCTGTAAACCTAATTGTAATTAACAACATCAGACCATTATTCCTACTTTAAATTTCTGAAATAACCAATTATTTTCACCTTTTAAACTAAATATTTTGACGAGCTAGTGGATTTTAAACTTATGTTTTAGAAATAATTTTTATAAAAATGTACATTTTTATTTATTAAAATTGTACTGCCGATTAAGAATTTATATAGAAGTTTTTGTAATTGCAAAAAAGAAAGGCCTTGAATTTTATAGTTAACACGTGAAATCCTTGAATTTTTTCCTCCTCTATCGCTGGAAAACATTTTAAAAAACCTGTTTGTTATATAACGTAGAATTTAAATACTATTATATAAATGTAAAAACTCAAAGTTTCCATTCGCCTACAACACGCCCTGATGATGGCCCACAATGAGGGTCGAAACGTTGGCAAAAAATAAAATAGCTGAAACTATTTAGTTGTTTCATTTAATGACCGCCACCCGGACTAATTCCTTCTAGTAATTCTCAACGGTCAACTAATTATATCCACAATGATAAATGAAAATAATCTATAAATAGCATAAGTTTGATTTTTATTATATCTATCCAATGTTAAAAAAATTGATGAGTTTCAATAAAACAATATTAATAAATAAATGATTTATTAAAAATATAAATTTTAAATAATTTGTTGTATATGAGATGTTGATTTTCAAAAGGTATTCTATCCATTCTGAGAGATTTTACAGGAAGTGCAAAAATCTCTTAATAATTTATGTAATGTTTTTTGTTTTAAAATCTATAATATTTTTTTTACTACATTAATAACATTATTTTTATCTTATGGGAAGAAATATTTTTGTATGATTTAAATAAAATTTAAATGTTTAATTAGTACATTTTGAATATATTTACATTTCTTTAAACACTTATTTTAAAGACTTGAGTGTTTGTTAGACGTAATTAGGTTGAGGATTTCGATCAGGCTAAACGATTGGAATACAGATACACCAAAATATCAATTTTGAGAAAAATATCCTTTAGTTTTTTTGGAAAATCAACATCTCATATATTTCAAAGCATTTTATTAAATTTTTAATATTATTATTATAAAAAAAAAAAAAACATATCAATGCTCAACTCAGCATTGTGGGACCAAAACATTAACCCAAAAAAAAAAAAATTAAATATATATATATATATATACAATAGTGTATATTTAGCATTATGTCATAAGACATATAGGTCTGAAACTTGGATATAAAAAGCATTCTTAGGAAAAAACTGTTAGCAAGAGAAATGGACTACTGGGGGCATGCAGCGGGAATATCCAGAATGGACATAGTAAGAAATACGACCATCAGAGAAGAGATGGAGGCTGAAAGAATCATTCTGAGATTGTTTGTTTATTTATTTAATGTCCTTTTATGCTGCTGTGGCTAATCGGACGATGCTACAGTGAGAGTCCTAAATTTTGCCTATCCAAGTTTTATTAGGGTAGGAATCTTTAACGAGTACCTGACATTGCACAGGCTCGGGACCACCTTTTAACGTCCCCTGCAAAGGACGGCATAACTAAGGATTTTTTCCTCCCATTAAAAAATCCTAGGGCCACCTGCGGGTTTTAACCGGAATCTTGGGTATAGAAGGCTGTTATGCTAACCACCATGCTACAGGTAACCCCCCATCATTCTGATGATTGTTATCTCAGCCTAATCACCTTCTTGTATAGCCAGCCATTGTCCCAGAAACAGAAGACCCTTCAGGGTTTGTTAGGATACTGTTTTTTTTTTTAAATAAATTAATTTATTTATTATTATTTTTATGCTTTAGGATACCCTTCTCCCACCATCCCAAAGATGTTCCTACGAGTGCCAAAAATCTCCGACTGGGCCCTTGGACAGGAAGAAGCTCATTGAGCACATCAACAAGCAAGCTTTGGAAACACCTGACAAACCAGAATTGAAACCATATGTCCCCGGAACCATCCGTGGGAAAAAGGTAATCTTTTAGTTTTTTTAAATTATATACGATCATGTATAAATATACCATCATGTTTACACATATACGATAAATCATTATGATAGGATTTATAATTTTTTTTTTTTTTTAGTGGATTCCGCCTCCACCTCCGCTCAAAATGCAAGAAGCAGAAGAGCAGATAGCCATCGATCTGGGTGATGAATACGAGCAGGCCCTTAGTGACGCCACGCAAGAGGAAATCATTGATCTTGCTGGTATTTAGACAATTTAATATCTCAATGATTAATATTAATTTTTTTTTAAATTTTAATATTAACATAAGTTTTTCATCATCATACTGCATTCCTGTTATACTGTGGAAGAATTATTTATTCTGTTATTTCAGCCCCACGGCTGAGTGACCTTGGGGTTTGGAGACCCTCCTGGGCACACCCAGGCTCTATAAAGTGTGTACCTGAAAATTGAAAGACCTGGCGCCTGAATGTGATCTAGGCCTATTCACCTCTTTCCACAGCCATTGGCATAGAAACAGTACGAATATCTATAAGTACTGATGAACCTATAGTGGCGGTGTGGTTTAGCATGTGTTGCCATGACCAATGACCAAAAACTTGGATGAGAATCTTTTTTTTTCCCACCCCTACCTCGCCTTTGAAGGCTATACGGGGATTCTCTCGGGCCAGGGGATGAGGGTGGGGGATATATGCCGAAATAAAATCCCCCAGCACGAGAGTCGAACTCGTAATTATTTAGTTTTAACTTTTCGGTTATCTGTTGCTAGGCAACGCGTGCTCACAGCAACGTGCGCTAACACGCTCGGCCATCCCGTCCCCTATTGGAAGAGAATCATGACAAGTCTGCTACTCGGTGCTGGGAGGCTTTCAACTCTAGCATAAATCCCCTGCCTTCAACTCCTGTTCTGAGGAAACCTCCATGTAGCCTGAAAATTTCAGTCAGGGGTTAGAAAACATAGAGTACTAAGCAAGAAACTCTTCATGGGTTATTTTTTTTCTGCCAGTGAAGTAAGAGTTCACTTGTGACAAAATGTCTTCAGAAGGCAACCGATTTCCTTGCTCCTTGTTACTTTCTAATTCTCTCAAATGTTTTGAGACCATTGTGTAGTTTACTGTTAATGATTTTCCATGTTCAGCTAATGACTGACTCGGTTCTCGTTTAAGTTAATTCTTTGATTCATCTTCTTCAAACCTTTACAGTGTTCTTTGTTTTATAGGTTTGAATCATTAGTTTTTTAAGTGTATTATTAGTTTACCTGTCACTAAATGTCATATTAAAGTAGACTTTCAGCAAGGATTCAAATAAAATTTCCTGCAAATACTCTTTACTTTGCACTAAACTTTGTAAAAAATATTGTTGCCACCGAGGCAAAGTAACATCGAAGGTTATAAAGAGTAGCTTTTATAAAATTTCATTACTTCCTGTAATGTAACCTGTAAATGCTGTCATTGTTTACGCTGAGCTATCTGTGGAAGATTAGTACTTCCAAGTGATAACTCAAATTAAGGGTGGTTCGGTTATAGTTAATTAATAGACTATATAGATTTAAAAAAAAACAAGGAAAGTGAATGACGTATCACAATACATTTATTAAACTAAAAATGTATAATATAAAAATAAACAACATAAGAAGCTAAATTAACCTTATTAAACTGATATAAGAAAAGATAAGAAACATATTTAACCTAATTGAATACTTAAATAGATATAAAAAATATAGGAATCAAAATTAACCTTATTAAACAGATTTAAGAAAATATGAGAACCAAACTTAAAGAAATTTAATGTTCCAATAAAAGTAGAAATAAATTAAATTAACAAAATAGGCTAAACATAGGCTATAGTCACGTAAACAAAGTCTAGTTGAGTTGAGAATTGAAGAAATCAACTGCAGGGCGGTGCTTCCAAGTTCCAAGGGGAACGATGAGAAGGAGAAGAACGCCATTAGTGAACAAATGCATTTGCAAACGTTCAGAGTTCCTTGAGAGTAGATTTGTTCTATCTAATTTATTCTATTGTCTCTCTCTTCTATTTGTTTTCACATTCGTGGCAAAAACTTTTAATTCTATTTAAAATAACTGGAAGGAATTAGTCCGAGTGGCGGTCATTAAATGAAACAACTAAATAGTTTCAACTATTTTATTGTTTGCCAACGTTTCGACCCCCTTTGTGGGTCATCATCAGGAAGCATGGTGGGAGAATGGAAACAATGGTGAGTTTCCATTCTCCCACCATGCGCCCTGATGATGACCCACAAAGGGGATCGAAACGTTGGCAAACAATAAAATAGTTGAAACTATTTAGTTGTTTCATTTAATGACCGCCACCCGGACTAATTCCTTCCAGTAATTCTCAACGGCCAACTAATTACATCCACTATTTAAAATAAGTTTATCTTAAAACAAATAAAACTCAAAGTTTAAATTTAAAATTATCTTATGATAAATATCATAAAAAATATATAGTTTTTTTATTTTAAATTAAACAGCCATAAAAAACTTTATCAGGCCATAACATATGGCATGAACAATCATTTTCTGAATGAGTGAGAACTTATTAAAGATCCCGTTAGATATTGAACCTTGACGCCTCAAACTGGATACTTGATAATGATTTTGCTGTTGCAGCTATCCTCGGGTTCCACTCGATGATGAACCAGGACCAGTATCACGCCTCGTTGCTCAACAAGGGGCAGCCGGTCGGGCTCGGCTGGGACGGGATCACCAAGGCGACCCAGCCCAAGGCCTTCCCTGCCGACCCTCCCAACGACACGGACGTAGACAAGACCCTTCAGATGGTCAAGGACAACAGCCCCGAGCTCGTCACTCTCAACTGGAACAACATCAAGGTATGTTGGGGTTCCTTTATAATAATCTATCTTTGTGAACAATGTTTGAAGCGCTGATTGGTAAAACGGCAAGACTCCACTTGATCTGACATTTATGGCCCAGCACAATTAGATCAAAATAGGGGGTTGGCCAGGAAAAGGTGGGGTAAATTTAATTTTTAGGCACGATTGATTGTACTGCTCCACTCATTAAAAACCCATGTTTTCACCCTTTTGCATTTTCCACCATCTTAAAAAAACCTCTTTAAAATAGCACTTTTTTCCAGTTTTTTCCTTCTAAATCCCTTCCTGGACATTTAAGAGCAAACTTTGTCATTAGCAATTTTAAAGAATAATAAATTGCCTGCATGTTTGGTATGTAACATATTGGAAAATTCAGAACACCTACTGAGATACGTGGTTGTCAATATTGGCCAAATTGTCAAAAAAAAACACAAAATGTCAGAAAAGTCGGTGGTTTCGCTTCAATAACTATTTTGGTGTGCAGTTTATTAAAAAATACATAAGATTTTTCTATCAAGGTAGATGCATAAGATTTTTAATTACTCCCAATATACACCAAGAAATATAAAAATAAAATTTTTACTGAAAGTGCTCTGTTAATTAAAAATAAAATACACCGTTTTAATTAGATCTTCTAAACATAATATTATTTTAAAACCATCATTGTGTATATTCTGGGAAAAGAAAAGCGTTTTTGCAACTAATAAGAACAAATTTCCAATATATTACTTTTATTTTAATTAATTAAAAAAAACAAAAAAACATTTTAATGATACTCAAACAACTTTAAATAAAATATAAAACATTTTTGTTAGTTGTTTTTTCTTTTTTTAGTCTCAAACGTACTTGATGTGTTTAACTTTTCTGACATTTTGTGTTTTTTTGACAATTTGGCCAATATTGACAACCACGTATCTGAGTAGGTGTTTCGAATTTTCCAATAGTTTACATACCTAACATGTAGGCAATTTATCGTTCTTTAAAATTGCTGATGGCATAGTTTACTCTAAAATGTCCAGGAAGAGATTTAGAAGGAAAAATCTGAAAAAAAAGTGCTTTCTTTAAGAGGTTTATTCAAGATGGCGGAAAACACACAAGGATGACAAGTGTGAAAACTTGAGGAGGAGAGCAGTATAATCGTGCCTAAAATTTAAATTTACCCCATCTTTTTCTAGCCAAAATCCTATTTTTATTGGGCTACTAAGAATTGTTTATTCATTTATCAACATTTATAACTATATCAGATAATACGGCTTAGATAGGAACTGTATATTGCATTTCATGAGTTGTGTGTACACCAATTTGATTGGTTTAGCAATGGCTACATTGGAGGGCACCTTTAGCGGAGTCGAGGTGAAGAATAGGATTGGTGGCTTCTATGCAGTTCAAAGTCTTAGGCTGGTTGACTGTTTATCTCTATTCCTTCTTACTGTTGTATAGGAGACCGGTGGGCACAATTGAATAGTAGAGGAACCTTATTCCACAAAAAGACAATTTCTTGCATATAAAAATTATGTGGGACGATAAATTCAAACATCCAGGTTCTGCATTCTGCAGATTAGAAGATAACGTTCAGAAATTAGGGTTTTTGTCCATGAAGAAGAAACCAAAATCATCATTTTAAGAAAATACGGCTTGTCCATCCACCACTGCATTACTTCACTTCACTCCCTGACTTTACTGTCCAATTTGATCCTTGGCCTTCTCGATAAGCCTTTGCCAGACTTCTTTATTTTGTGAGCAGTTCCTGTGAATCCTGGATCACAGCCATGTCCAAGCATAAACTCAAACATAAATGAGTTTATGCTTGGACTTGGCTCAGTAATGCCCAGATGATGGCTCACAAGTATAAGCTGAAACGTCGGCAAAATTAAAATATTTGGAAAAAGACTGACTCCTGATTAGTCCACCTATAATGGTTTCTACAGTCGACTATACATCCTCAATATAGCTTCCTTTTATCTAAGAAGAGGTCAGCCTCTTCCTATTTTTCCATAGAGTCTTCTATGTAGAGACTTTTTTGGAATTCCTAGCATCCTAGCAACATGTCCCACCCAAAAAAGTTGGTCTAATCTGATAAACCACATCACGTCAATCTCCCCATTAAGATCACAGATTTCCCTTCTCTATTACTAGTCCAACCTTAACAGATGGACATTGGAGAACCTTCCGTTTGAAGAACAGGATCTCTTCTTCCTTGCTTGTGAAATATCAGTACCATGGGAAACTAAACCTTTCAAGCAGGTTCCAGCTAAACCTACCTTGGATCCCAAATTAATGATGAATGTAATGAAGATAAAAGGATGAAGCAGGTAGAATAATGGTTCGGGGGCTTGGTGGTAGCAACCAGATGACTAAAACTTGGGATAAAATGATTACGAGTTTGTATTTCGGTGTCGAAGGGCTTTAAACTCTGGAATAAATACTCTGGCCCTCTCCCTGCCACAAGAAAATCCCGTATAGCCTAAAAAGTTAAGGATTAATGAAAAAAACTGAAAAGTAAACTATTGACTTGTAAATTAAAGTCTAAATTGTACATGACCGTTATACAATCAGTGGCTACATACGCATGTGAGTCTTAAAGGCATCTGCAGAATGGATGGATTCTTTCGAAAGGAAGGACCTAAGACAGATAGCTGGCCTAAGTTGGAGGAAGGAGTTCGACAGAACTAATAAAGCAATCTATTCTATATTTAGACTGTGGAACTATGAAAAATACTATCTCCTAGCTCATTCAAATCCAACATACACAATGGTTATATCTCTTAAGAATGAGTAAATTATAAGGAAAACAGAATATCCATCAGGTGTACAGCCAAAGAGATCACTGGGTAAAGGCAATTGAGCGAGTCATGGACTGCTACCTAAGAGTTCTTCAAATTTATCAAATACAAACAACCTTTATTTTTAGTATAATATATTACTTATGTGTTTATATTGTTATTGATCAATTATCTATCATTATTATTTTTTTCAGAATATTTCTGACGAAAAGTTCAGCACATTGTTCAGCGCCCTCAAAGATAACACCCATTTGGAAACTTTAAATTTAGTAAACGTCGGGCTCGGAGATCGCCATGGAATCAAACTGGCAGAAGCTTTGGAGAAGAACAGCACCCTCAAAGTCCTCAAGTGAGTACTTTATCATTATTATTTTTAATTATGACCCTCACGCTGAACAGCGGTAGAAATGATTATGATGATGATTTACTAATTTATTTATCTTCTTTTTTTTTTTTTTTTCTTTTTTTTCAGCGTTGAAACCAACTTCTTAACACCTCAGGTGATATTAAGACTGGTCAAAGCACTTCTTGTCCAAAGGAGTTTAGAAGAATTCAGGGGAGCCAACCAAGTGAGGGTTTTAAATATTTAACTTAATATTCTTGACGTGTTTTATTTAATGTTCCTCAAAATTAACAATGAAGAAAAAACTAATTAATTACAATCTTATAGTCTGAATGCTTAAACAACAATTGATTTTTAATTTTATTGTTGTAATAGTTTGGAAAGTGGGGGGGAGGAATGAATGTTATCACTACCATGCAAAATCTAGAGAGCCAAAACTTATTTTAATTTAATTTTAAATATTCTTTATATATATTTGCTTATATTGTATTTATATGTATTATAGTGGATTAAAGTTTGTATATAACTGATGTTATTAATATATTAATAAAAATGTTATTAATGTGATTAACTGATAAAATTTTAGAGGAGATACGTCCTTGGTAACAAGATAGAAATGGAAATTACCAAATTGGTCGAGGAAAACCCAACGCTGCTCCGTTTGGGACTCCACTTAGAGTACAACGACGCGCGGCAGAGGATTGCGACCCACCTTCAAAGAAACATCGACAGGAGTAAGTGTCGTAATGTTGTCTACTCTTTAATATGTATCCTATTTAATGCTTCTTTCATATACCTGCTTTATATCATATATGTATTTGATATTTATGTATATGTAACTTTTTCTATTTTAATTCTTATATGTGTTTTTAAACATTATATGACGAGAACGAGGAAGTAAAATATTATTGGAATTGTGCTCCTTTCGTTACAAAATTCTTTTCATTACCAATGACAGTTCGTTTTTTTTAATAGTATATAAAATTAAGCCACAATGTTGACTCAGGGTCATGAAAATATCGATCGGATTTATACAGTGAGAAAAACAGTATTCATTCTGAATTTTTTTTTTTTTTTTTTAGAGGAAAAAATTCTGATAACTAATTTATTGAATTAACTATTGGATTCAATAACACATGACATTAAATATGTATACAGGAAGAAATTAGTCAGAGTGGAGGATTAGAGTTATAAGAAACGATTAAATAGTTTTTACTATGTATTGTCTGCCAATGTTTGTAGGTCCACATTGTGGGTCATCAGGGCTAAAAAGATACAAAAAGAAATATAATGAGTTTATAGTAACATATATATATATATATATATATATTATATATATATATATATATATATATATATATATATGAAACAACAATTTAAGAGAATATAGAAAAAAAGGGTATATAAATTATTAAAAATTATAAAAATATTAGAAACAATTTCTTTTAAAATATCGGCATTTAAGCCCTGTCAGACTATTTCAATCAGAATGAAACCTATACAACATTAAAGTCCATTTAATTTTATATCGATTTGACGAGTTTAATCAAAATCGTTTGAGATGTTTTCGAGAAAATCGTAATTTCATAAAAAAGTTTGTGTAACATCGGGCGTATAATTGTATTAAATATGAAATGATCATAATAATTTATCTTTTTCTCTGTATATATATGTAAGTTAAAATAAAAATAATTTATGATAATCCTTTCTTTATTTATCAATTATATAAATTATAATTACTTCCTGGTTTTCTTTTTGATTTTTCTTTAAAATATTTTGTTGTTTAATATTTATTACAATTTTAGAAGAATTGTAAAAATGAAATTTTGTGTTAAGCTTATTAATTAATTTATTTTTTTCAGCTTTTCTTATTTATTTGCTTATTATAGCCTGTTTAATTTTTAATAATGGCTTTATTATTTATACTTCTTTTTTTTTTTTTTTTTTTGTTGCCTAAGTATTTTTTTTTTTTTTTTTATTCTTTTTGTTTTACACTATAACCAGTATTACACCGTCATGAAAAGCCTCCGAAGGAATTCCACCCGGAATACATTGAGCTTCCGCCAGCAGATAGCTTGTTAGATGAACTGCTTACGAAAAAGAAACCTATAATGCAACAGAAAGTGATAGAAAAACTCCAGGATATCCCTGAAGATGTGGCAGATGCCTTTGCCGAAGAGGGTATCTCATCTTTCCGTAGAAAATCAATCGTATTTCACCCGACAGAAATGAAATCAGAATAACCTGGAGAGAACCAGAGAGAAATTTTTTAAAAACAAACAAAGTAGATCGATCAAAAGTAATTAATAAATTTTTTTAATAGAATTCTTGAAAAAAGTCCGTCTTGTCTTTGCCTGCGATTCGATGAATGCTCTTTGAGTCTCGAAACAAGTTTGGAATCTGCGTTAGCCATTTAGATTAGAGAAGCATTTAAAAACAAATTTTAATAAGAATTAATATTTAAAAAAGAAAAAAAATTTTAAACTATTTCTAAAGTATGCCTTTGATATGATATTAATAGCGAATATATCACAGTTGAACTAACTTTCCTAACAACTCAGTCGTAGACCCTGCATGAATGTCAACCCTGCTTTAGAGCATGGAATGAGTTTTTATTTTTTTATTGCATTATTTTTCTCTCCCTTATTTTATTTTTTTTAATTATATTTTAAAGTAATTATACTAGCTTGTATAATAAAAAAAAATTAGTCTCTCTAATTTTAAGTCTGTTTAAATTCTTATATATACTTACATATATATATTTTTATAGAAATATTATCCAATTTATTTTCTGTTTACATTATACATAATATGAGAGTATGTCTCTTCACATCTATCCGCACACTGTTCATCAAGAAAGTGTTAATATGATCCCGATATCGATTTCAGCGTACTTTTTTTTATTGCAGATTCATTTCAGAATGTAGGATTGTATTTTTTTATCAAATGAAACTTATTTTATGAATACAGATGGTTAAAGCCATGCTACACGATGAGAATACTGGTAGGTGTAAGTGTGGTGAGATTTGGTGAGGGTGAATTATCATACACTCTCACATATTTTCAACATAAATATTCAATTACCGAATTTCCTATATTACTTCATCATTTATTTTTATTTACCTTTGATTATGAATCATGTTTAATTTCTTAAAATCGAGTTTCTACACTAAAAAAAATGTTTTAATGATGTTTATATCACACTTGTTTGTTTTGATATAACTTTATCATTCAGTTTTTTTTTTTTTTTGGCTTTTTTTTAATTAATATTTAATGATATTATAGGATTTTTCAAAAAGTAATATTTGATGTCATTATTCAAATTTCTTTTTAAAAAATAAGCCTTTCCCCTCTCCTCAGCTCTCACAAGACTTGCTTTCACCTCACCTATGCATATCTGTTTTCTCACAGTGTAGCACTGCCTTTAGTGTATAGAGGACACTCTGGAGAAGAATAATCTTAGCACTTTTTTAATTAATAGAAATCTATCCATAAAATATGAACTTATTGATCTACTTTCATAATTTTTCACTTTCTCTCGCATTCAAACACTATTTAGACTATTTTTCTTTTGTGGTCACAACAGTGAGACAAGCGACAATATCGTCAACTGACCTTGCTAAAAGTTGAAAAACAGCTGATTTTGGAATTGTTGCCATAGCTATCATCGTACATTATAAAAATAATTGGTGATTATAATTGTACTAAGTCAAGACAGGCAACAGCAGTAAAAAATATATACTGATCAAGACTTGGAACTTTTTACTGAAGTAAGGATCTTGCTGCTGTTTCATTCATCTTTCACTGTCGAGGCATTTAATAGTGGCAGTAGTTTGTTATCACTCCTGCATCTGATACTGTCATCATGCAAAATATGATAGTATTGCTATGAGAGCTATGTCAGTCTCCATTTGATTGTGATAAGAGATATAAGGTTTTATAATGTCTAGGAGCAGTTCACTGTCAAAACATTTACTGGTTATATTTTAAACTATCACCTTAAATCTGATATTATGACAGTGTTACCATATCGGCCTACTAAGTGATAAGTGATGGATAAAAGTCAATCAAACAAATAAAAATTTTATAAAACCATAGAATTTGACAGTTCAACGTCTAGATGTTTTCAGGTGACAGTATGAAAAAGAACGGGCTATCTCTGCTACGAACAACCAGCATCATACAAAACCTGATAGAATGACAGTAAAATCATGACAGCTATTTTAGCTAATTGTGATTAATGTTTAGATATATAGTGGCTTCATAGGGCCTTAAAATGCGGCAGTTCATTGTCAAGGCATTTACAAGTAGCAGTAGTTAAGAAATAGTTTCAACTATCATCGTGCAAAACCTGATAGTATTTCATTATTGCCATGACTCATCTATTTTCATGTCTCAGTCTCCACTTCTAGCTATTAATGATTAAAAAAATGGATGTATTCATACAATAAAGATAAGTTATAAGAGTGCCTTTATTAACAATGTCAAGGTGTTTACATGTGACAGATAACTATCATCATGTAACTCCTGATAGATACGTAACAAGGATGCTGCTTAATGGGGCTTTATTATGTGGCAGTCACCTGTGACTGCTGCAACCGATACTTTTTAAACCTAATAGCATTTCATTACTGTCATGACTCAGGTATATCAGCCTCCGCTTTGAGCTAATCATAATTATAAATGGATAAATTCAAACAATAAAGATTCGCTTTAAGAACAGTCATCGAGGTGTTTACTTGTGACAGTTATCTATTGCTCTAACAACAACTATCATCATGGAAAATCTGATTGATACATTACAAGTGTAAAGTGATAAATGGTTTATTGTGTGTAAATATTGAGAGAAGTTCATTGGAGGTGCAGTCATTAAAACACTTAATTAAGTAGGAAGTTAATTTATTCGTTCCAACGTTTCGGCCTAAATTATAGGTCATCTTCAGGCCGATTGAAGGAGGGAGATCATAACAAGAGTAACAAGTAACCATAACAACCATAACATAACAGGTGTGGTTTAGGGACCATTATTTACAACAGTTCACCTGTAACTGCTGCGACTGATACTTTCAACTATTGTTTTCATCCTGATAGCACAGCTATACTTTCACGACAGTGATTTCATAGTTTACTGTACGTCAGTAACCTCTGCTACCATGTAATAAATCTTTTATTGCTGATATTAAAACTGTGACTTGTCAGGTCGCGGTGGTCGCGAAGCGAGAGCCAGCCTGAGCTTGAAGCGTACGAAGGAAGGTTTCAGTATCGCAGGAAGGTCCTAACGGTCTGTTGTTTTCTTTTTGTATTACGAGAATGTTGAACGACACGCTAAATGTTCTAAGTGTGATTAGAAAATAGTGTTCAAATTCTCTCAAGACAGGATTTTTGCTCGATCAGTGTGTTTCTACATATTTTTTTTCAAACAGCTTGATTTTTTTTTTTAATTATTATTGTTTTAATATTATTTTTATCTGTTTGTGGCGCTGTGAAATTCTGAATATTGGCAGGCCATTTGTTAGTTTAGTAGATTCATGTAAATA
Organism: Piezodorus guildinii; assembly: GCA_023052935.1. Taxonomy (NCBI): domain Eukaryota; kingdom Metazoa; phylum Arthropoda; class Insecta; order Hemiptera; family Pentatomidae; genus Piezodorus; species Piezodorus guildinii. The sequence goes on along the minus strand of CM041298.1, from coordinate 2,420,106 downwards.
TTGTTCAGCTTTTTTTTTGTGTTGAAAAACGCTGACACGACATATATGCATCATACATATACATATACACACATATCACTCTTTTTTTTTTTTTTTTTTCCAATATAAGTTATAAAACAAAAAATAATAAATTGAACATTGATCATATGTAAAAACACAAAGCATGAGGTGGTTCGATTGACGGCCTATAAATGATTATAAGAAACAATAAAAGCTATTTATTGTGAAACGAACATTTCTAGATCCCTATTGCAGGTCTCTTCATGAGGAAAAAAGTAACAAGTTACGATCTATGGGTTTTTGTACAGTGATTCCCTTTAATTATATGCTTGGAAAAGTCTCTCTGGGACTGGGATTCGAACTCAGAATCTTTGGCGTAGTAAACTAGCATGCTAGACACTCAGCTACGGGCTGACCCAATTTCAATATTATTAGAACCCAAAAAAAAACGTAACAAAGAAAATCTGTCTATCCACCATACCAATATTTTTTTACCCTTCAAATTTGTATTTATTTTTATTTTACAAGAATCATTATTCTCGTTAATGCTATTCGATAAAGAATTAAATTAAATTACCTACTATCATTGAAATCGGTTAAGAAATAGTGGAGATATATCGTTTTGAATTTAGGACCATTTTCCATAGGATTGGCCATTTTCAATTAATATAAATTGATAGTATTGCTGGTACGCCTTCCTTTTTATTAATTGATTGCTATACACATAAATTAATTGCCCACTTAATAAATTAAACTAAAATTATATGAGAGAAGTTGGTTCAGGGTGCAGTCAATATAACACACAATTAAGCGTAAACTTGATTTATTGGTTCCGACGTTTCGGCCTAAATTATAGGCCTTCTTCAGGGGATTGTGTTAGCTGAGAAGGCGTCACCAACAAGCCGAAACGTCGGCACCAATAACTTAAGTTTACGTTTAATTGTGTGTTATATTGACTGCACCCTGAACCAACTTCTCTCACATAAACTAAAATTAATTGTCTTATGCTAATTTAATAATTTGAAAATAATAAACGATTTTGTAATAATTTGCCGTGTTTTATTTTAGGTTTTTATGGCAAATATTCATTTATGTATTTCTCTGTACGAACCTTTATTAGGTATCTAATTACATTTTAACCCTGATGAAGACCCGCAACATAGATCTACCAACATTGGTCTCACGATGAATAGTTCTGACTATTATGTTTTTTGTTATCATTTATTGACCACCATCCATAAACTGAACCATCACTTCCTTCATTACCAAAAATATATATATAATAGGAATTATCCCTAGTGCTTCCTTATTATCTGAGATGATACTATCACGCAAGTGCTCGACAGTAATGTAATTGTTGATTGTTGTTGTGATTGTAGTAAGGAAGGACCTCTCACTCAGGCTTCAATTCAGGTTCTTTAACAATCCCCTGCGACAGCGAGAACAGATCAAGTAAAAATCTACGTCTCGACTACAAATATATTTTTATACATATATAAAGGTACTTTACTTGTCGGGTGTTTTTTTCCATATTAATGTGTAATTAAAAAATTTAAAAAAAATATTGTAAAAAATATAAATAATCATAATTACCTCATTATCCGTTTTCGCCTTATCTTCATTATAATTTTTAATTTGCTTCAGTTGTAAAAGTTTTTTTCTAATTAACCTCAATTAATTAACCTTAACAAGAATAATTTGTTAACGCAAGCTTTTTTTTCTTAATGATCTTTTTATTGTAATTAATTAAAATCCATTGTAATCATTTGATGATAGTTATGTATAATATATTGAATAGAAGTCCCGCTTTTGAATATTGCTTAAATTTTTATTAACACTATTTTTTTTTGTTGAATAAGATCACTTTTCTCTCGATTATGTTCAGTTATAGCTGTTATTTAAGTAATTCTGGGAAGTAAAGGCCACACTACATGATGACAGAAGAGGTAGTTGAAAATTCATGAAAGTAGCGATAGAGGAGGAAGGCATAATTTTTAAAAAAAAATGGATCATAACATCAAATATTACTTTTTGAAAAAAATATAATTTCATTAAATATTACTTTGAAAAAAAATAAAATGATAAAGTAACATCACATCATAACAATTTTTTTTTTTTTTTTTTTTTTTTTAATGTAGAAACTCTGTTTAAAGATAATTGAATATTAATTATAATATGTTGAAAGTATGTGAGAGAGTATGATAATTCACTATCACCAAATCTCATGAATTTTCACAAACCTATTCTCTCGCCCTGTAGCCTGACCTTAAGTATTGTGATATTTCCTTGAATAAATTAATTGGACAGTCCCTCATTATTTATAATTACTTGCTTTTTGGGCTAATTCTTGAGTCTCGGTTGCCGACTCCTCTCATCCATGTTTCCTCGTTTGTTGCAGAATTCTTGTTTACTCCTTTCTATTTAGTTTCGGTTGAACGAAATAAAAATTATACAAAGACACTTGATTTGTCTGACACAGCTCACAGCTTATGACTTGAAATCTTCAACGCGACATCTCGCAGGCTCAGGGCCTCCATTTTACTGCCTTTAAAACATCCTGAGATCATCTGCTGTGTTTGAAACAGGGATCTTGAGCATAAAAGACTGCTATGCTCTAGCCACTACACCACAGGTTGACCCACCTGTGAAAATGTGAAAATTTTTGTCCCACAAATTAGCTTATTTATATTTTACTGTTTTCAGCTCAACAAGCAATGGTGTAAAATTTACTCAATTATCAATACTAAATACTAATGGACTTTCAATATTTCGATATATTTCAGTATTGTTTTATTTTTGTATTTTTTACATTATTTTCTATTCTATTTAAGACAAATAAAATGGGTTACTAATCTATTTTAGAATAAATGAAAATTTTGAAATTCATACCTTACTATGGACATGGTCAAGCGTTTAATATTACTTAATTTCACAGAAGTTAGCTGAATGTAATCGAGAGATTAAGATTTTATAGGCTCTTTATGAACTGTTCGATAAATGCAAGAATTAAAAATGTTTTGTTTTGTTCAGATTATCAGAAAAATATAAACATATATTTTTATGAGAAGGAATTAGTTCGGGTGGCGGTCTGTAATAGAAACAATGAAATAATTTTAACCATTTATTGTCTGCAAACGTTTGTTGGTCCACATTGTGGGTCATCATCAGAGATAAAATGATACAAAATGTATACAATAAGCGATTAGTAACATATATTGGTGACAAAATAATGAACGTATGAATTATTAAAAAATTGTAATAAGATTAAAAACAATATATTTTACACTATTAAGTTAGACGATTTCAATATTTAAAATTTAAAAAAAAATAGAAATATATGGGGTACTCAATTTCTTTAACTATATATTTCTATTTTTATGTATTGACATCCTCTAACTCAATAGTACATAAAATATTGTTTTTAATGTTATTATAATTCTTAATAATTCATATTTACCTCTGTTTTTCTGTATTCTCTTTCATTGTATTTTCAGATATACATGTTACTATACACTCATTGTATTTCTGTTGTATCTTTTTAGCCCTTATGATGATTCACTATGTGGAACTTTAGCAGAAAATAAATAGTTAAAACTATTTAGTTGTTTCATTTACTGACCGCCACCCTGACTGAATTACTTCCAGTAATTCTCAACGGTCAACTAATTATATCCATATATTTTTTTTTTTTATGTATCTATTAAAATATCATCCATTCTTTTAGAAAAGTTAACTTTTGTATTTTTTTTTTTTTTTTTTATTTCTTTACTATTTATCTTTGTTGTATTCATCCTCAAAGGGAAGGATCTGTGATATCCTGCAGAATCTAATGCTGCTTTTGATGGCTTTCTTTGGTTTTTTGGGCATTTTTGGTTTTATGGGGTGTCATAATTATTATTTTATTTTCTTCTATAATTTTTATTTTTATTTCTTCGAAACAGAAGAAAAAATATAAACACTCATAACATAATCAAACTCAAAACACTTTCTTTACTCTTTTGTTTGGTCAGTGCTTTTTTGAGTTTTGTTGTATTATAATCGATAAATAAATGTTATTGTCCTTTTTTTTTTTTTTTTTATGACAATTTACTTGTAAATATTTATTTAATCAAAAAATACTCTGAAAGCACTTTCCTGTTTTATGATACTAATATAATAATGTATTAATTTATTTTTAACATTTGTAATGGTCTTTTTTATTTATTTTTAACATGATAAAAGTTTTGCAGGTAACTTATATCCTTATGGAGCATGGAGTGATGATTAAAAAAAAAAAAAAATCATATTGTATTATAAATTAATACAATAATAATAATAATTAATAGCATTATATTGAATTGTGTGTGTTTAAATATTAATAAACTGTTTAATTTTTATTTTTATATAATTTATTAATATCTTGCATGTTATTGTCCTTCTATTGAAGAATTGTCATGCTGACGGACGACTATGTAATTTTTTTAAATATTCTTAGATTTTTCAGATGTCTTGAGCTGTAGTTTTAAATAGAGCGTATTCTGGAATATTTAATCTCTTTGAATTATCAATTGCATATCAGTTTTCTCCATCCTTATATCTGAGCAAACTGTAACTAAATGCTATTTATAAAGGATTAGACGGTTCAGGCAGTGGTCGAAGTAGATTAGATAATTGGTAGAAGTTATTTCAGGGTGCAGTCAAAAGAACACACAATTAAGATATAAACTTAATTAACTGGTGCCGACGTTTTGGTCTAAATAAATAATAATTAAATAAATCATACAGGTGATCCAATTCTCATATTTAAGATGTTGATAAATATTTTTTATTTAAATTGACTTGTTCTTCATCGTTATTTTTTATTTTAGTGAAAAGTTCGAAACTAAAGCTCATGGCTTTTAATTTACTGAATCTGGGTCCCGATTTTCAACATTGATGAATTCCCATCCCACTCAAAAAAGTGAAAACTATTCATGCTATTAAGAAGTAATGTCTGTAGTAGACATTTTAATACTAATTCTGAGTTTTTGGTGTTAATAACAATTGTGATATTGATTTCCAAAAAGTACTATATCTATTCTAGGAAATTTTACAGGAAGCGCTAAAATCCCTCATTATTATAATATTTAACCAACTTATCTGATTCTTTTAGCATTAAAATACAGATTTTTTTATTTATTATATTGACTTACAGGGTCATAACGACATCACTGTCCTTAAAACCTGTATAGAGTTCATTATTGGTCCGCCTTCTCCAATGTCCATTCGTCGAAGTATTTTTCTCTCAAATACTCGTAGGTCCTGTTCAGTTCTTTTACTGATAGCCCATGTTTCTGATCCATACAACAGGACTGGGCGAACCAACATCTTACATAAATGGAGCTTAGTCGGCCTGTCTATGAGCTGAGAGGTGAACTCTCTTCGGAGGCCAAAGTAGCACCTGTTTGCTATCCAAATTCTTCTTTTAACCTCAACCTCTGGTGCATTATCTTGCGTTACAAGAGAACCCAGATAAGTGAACTGGGCCACTTTTTCAAAGTTGAAGGGGCCAACATTGATGGTCTCACCGGGTAGGGGTTCTCCTGTTGCCATGTACTTTGTTTTCCCCGCGTTTACCTCCAGTCCAAGCATGCACTCACACTAGATAAATTTGTTCCTTTGCACCTGATAATGGCATTTTAGCCGAAACGTCGTGCATTTGATTATTAATTAAAGAGTGGTAAAATATAAATCAGCCTCCAATTTTAAATATAAAACTTAGCTCAAGACACTCTGTACAACAAGCTGCCGCTGAAGATGCCTCTTTTGATGAATATTACTTTGAGTCGTCAGCATGACAATAATTTTGAGATCAGTTCTAAGCGTGTGTTGTGTTTGCAGTTAGGAAATTGAGGGCGACAGCCCAGAGCTCGTAGGCAATCCTTGGCCAATAGGTACGCTCTCTTTACCTTGTATTTTTATCTTTTAGTTATTCTATTTCGATGCAAGATGATCTTCTCAGATATTTACTTAATTATAATATAATATACTTAAACTGCAGAAAAATAAGATAAAATTCCAGCTAAATAAGTATTTATTTTTTTAGCATCATTTATTGTATTTCATTTTAATATTTTATTTAATCCTTTAGCGTCCGTGGACTTCTATATTAGTCTCAGCACACCATGCCCTGTGGACCGTAGACTACAATACTAGCTTTGCTTCTCTAGCGTTTCAAGTCTGTTAGCTACTGCAGTAGATCTGTTTCCAGAGCCATCTAGTGGTCTGGTTGACAATGTCAAGTACGTTTCCTTGACAACAGATATCGTACGGATCCACTTTTGGCTATATTATTGAGATTGAGGCTATACTGATGATTGCAGATTTCTATGCAATTGCGTATTTTGTTTAGAGCCTCTGTGCACTCCAGAAATCAATCTTCTATCCGAATCATGTATCTAGGATACGGCCGGTTAAACTTTATATTGCATATTTGAAGAATTTTGCATAATTAAAGAATTTATACAAACACGTATTTTGCACAATATGTCTGATTGTAGCAATAAGTTTTAAGAGTAAGAATAAAAAAAAAAAAAAAAAAAACTGAAGAAGACGAACTAATTAAAATTGGAAGAATAGTGGAGTCAAAAAGTAGTTGGTCCAGCGGACGCAGTTGCCTTCACTACCAGCCGGTCCAACAAGCCCACTTACCTGCGCAGTAGTCGGATGCTAAAGGGTTAAAGATCTAGGAAATATTTAACATAACCTTAATGTTGTTTCTAATGAAATGCCAGATGCAATGTCTAGATGCTATATTTTTTAAATATCTAATTATATGAAAACAGAAATATCTATAATTTTTGGGATGATGTAGGTGAGTCGCTTGAAGAAAAATGGTGATTTATTTGATGCAATTGAATCGTCATGATTTTCTTAAAAATTATAAATTTCTTAACAAATAATATTTTCTTTTATATTTATACTTTTTCTTTCTGCAGTTTATTTATATTTTAGTTGTATATTTTAAATTTCATTTGAATATGTTTTTCGAAGATCATCTTGTGTGTTATAATTATATATTTTATTTGCATGATGCCATCTTGTCGTTTTATGCATTTTCTAATAATTCGCATTCCTCATTTTATTATTAATCCATTCAACCTTAGTTTCAGCTCATTCTAATAAAAATTAACACGTCTTGAAGGGCTCTTATTAAAAAAACATCTTTCATAATGCTTCTCACTAATAAATAGTCAGATCATCGCCATGATAATAATTTAAAAAAATCATTTTTCATATATTTTTATTTTTTTATATCATCTTAGTATAATATTCCTTATTTAATATTATATAATTAAATAAATAGTAAAATGTAATGGATCATGTATGAACTTACTAATGCTTAAGTATTTTATATTTTAATTTATTTGTATTTTTTTTTATTTTTGTAGAAAGGTACATCCTCACTATGCCTGAAAAAAAATATGATTTCTTCGAATAAGGCTCATGAGGGCATAATATTTCCCATTCATGTTTCTCAAAAACTCTGATTTCAAGCGAATGGCAATCAAGTTGCAGTTCGCAAAAAAAAAAATATATATATAATTTTTTTATTGGGTTGTAAATTAAGTTTGTAGCGTTTTTTTCTTTTTCTTTACTGGTGATTTCAATAAATAAAATCTTCAGATTCTTGTGAATATTTTTAATCAATTGCATACGAGCCATTTTGGTCTATTACATGTTGCCATCTTTCAGGTAATTTTTTTTAATTCCGTCCTCCCAGAACAGTTAAGGACGACCCGAGCGCTTTGCGTCTTCCAAGTCAAAATTTCCGATTCTGAACCGAGCAAACCACTTACGGACAGTGCTTTCTCCTACGGCATCATTGCCATACACAATGCAAATTATTTTAACCGTCTTGTCTACGAATTTTCCTTTTTGGAAATAAAAAAATCATTAAATGACGAAAATGAATTTTTTTCTCATGCATTTTAGGCAAGGAAAATACCACTTAAGGATAAGGAGTCTCGGTTGAAACTGACGTATAGCATGATGTTGAAGCACCTAACTTATCCTTTTTTTGGATACGTAAACATTATTTTATAACATGATTTTATAAATACAGAGAGGGTTTAATTGAAATATTGAAAAAAGCTATTATAACTTATTTATTTTATTTATGTAAGTTCAATTTTTAAACAGTTGAGAAATAAAATTAAATAAAGAATTACTGTTAAAATATTATTAGTAAATTCTATTGAAATACTGGTAAAAACTAAATCAGTCAGTTCTTCTGAGACTGCTGTTTGGGCGCCGTATTTTTTAAATAAATTACACTTTTTTCTTTAACTTGCCAATATAGTTAGAGGAATTATTTCAATTGTAAATGTTTTTTTCATTATTTAATGAGTTTTCAATATATTGGGTTGTAAATTAAATTTGTAGCATTCTTCAATATTTCAATTTAATCCTTTATGTGTTTATTAAATCATCTTTACTTAGTCAATATCGTTTACATATTCTAAAAAAGATCTAAGAGAAAAAAAATTCATGTTTGTCATTTAATGATTTTTAATTTCTTCTTCTTCTTTTGCTTCTCCCTGTAGTGCCGTATCAGCGTAGGGATGCGTTCAGCCACCGGCTCCAATCCTCTATTCCCAGGTAGGACATCCTTGGTCGCCCCCGCGGCCTTCTCCCATCTGGCACGTATTCATGGTTTTTAGAGGATCTCTGTGATCCTCCATTCTAATAACATGGCCGAACCACTTCAGCTGACGGGTTTGCAGAATTTCCTTTAACGGTGCAACCTCCAGTTCCTGGCGTATCCGCTCATTCTTGACATGATCTCTTCTTGTCTTTCCCATTATTCTTCGCTAGAACTTCATTTCAGCAGCTGTAACTCTGCTCCGTCAATATCCAGCTTTCAGCTCCTTATAGTAGTATAGGCAAATATATTGACTTGAAGATATGGAGCTTAACACCTCTACCAACCTCTCGCTTTACTTTGTCAATATCGTTTACATATTCTAAAAAAGATCTAAGAGAAAAAAAATTCATGTTTGTCACTTAATGATTTTTAATTTCTGAAAAGGAAAATATGCTCCTCAGACGGTTAATAAAATTTGTGATGTGTATGGTAACGCACACTGTCTGTAAGTGGTTTGCTAAGTTCAGAACTGGAAATTTCGATATGGAAGGCGCAAAGTGTCAAGTTATCCTAGAGGAGTTCTAGATGGTAACATGTAATAGATTAAAATAGGTCATATATAATTGATTAAAAATATTTACTCTCAAGTTTTTATTAAAATCACCTGTAAAAAAAACACTACAAACTAATTTTACAACTTACTACTATTTTCTAGAAAAAAGGCTCAAACAATTTTACTTTGTGCATATGAGGAATCTTTCCGGAACATGTCACTTTACTTTCTAACATTTTTAAAAGTAGAAACCTGGTATATTGAGGATGTCCCTTGGCATTTCCGCAGTCAGTGGGAAAGAAAACAGCCTATTGAATCGAATCTTACCCCTGGCGGCCGAGTTGATGAATGCCATATAGTACTTCTGTATTAATGTTTAGAATTAACTGCAAGTAGGCAGCATGTTGCTATCTTATATCGTAATCTATGTTAATAAATATCCGATTCTTATGGTTTATAAAACTGGCTAACATTGAGCTAAATCAGATGATTAAAGTTGTCTAGTTTTGATATTATGCCTTTTTTTTAAACCTGTAAAAGGACGGAATATATTTTTAATGTATCTTTATAGAATATGTTAAATGTCTGAGGTTGGTAAGTATATTTCTTACTGCATTTGAATTATAAACAATTATTTATAAGAAAAACAAAACGAGAAGTCAGATGGGATTGATGGATTAATTGAACTTGATTTTTGTCGTAATCCGTCATCTGTTTTCATCTAAAAAAACACAAAAGCCAATAATGTTATTTTTTGAAATTGTTATAAATTGTAGAAAAAATACTTCAATTTTCTTCTTTCATTAGTTGTTTGTTTGTTTATTTAACGTCACTTTATGCTACTGTGGCTAATCGGACGATGCTACAGTGGGAGTCCTAAATTTTGCCTATCCAGGTTTAATTAGATACGGATCTTTATCGGGTCCCCTCCGAAGGACGGCATAACTAAGGATTTTTTACTCCCATTAAGCAATCCTAGGACCACTTGCGGGTTTGCACCCGTGACCTTTGTCATAGAAGGCTGTTATGCTAGACACCCTGCTACGTAACAGGAGAAATTACGAAATAAAGAAACAGAGAAAGAAATACGAGGAGCACTCGATAACAACGGAGAAAGACAACAGCTGGCGAGAGGTTACAATGGATTTGCCACTGTAAAATAAAATATTCTCTCTACAATAATAAAATAATGAAAATAAAATAAGAAATAAAAATTAGCTTTAATTAAATATAAATAGAACCAAAATATAAATATGTTTAGAGCAGTGATTAATCCATTTCACAGAACCTCTTTGCTCCCACCAGTTGTTTCTTTATAACCTCACTCCATCCAAATTAATCAAAAGAAAAATGGCCTATCTCAACTTTTAATTTCAAAAACCGATTTCAGTAATTCATTGTTTGCTATGTAGGAAATTTAATTCTCTGCAACAGAAATAAATAATAAATTTTTAGTATTCATAAATTTGTACGGGGGAGTGAGGGGGGTCAATTTTTTTATTTTTTTTTTTTAGACAAAGATTTAATCTTGTAAATAATAAACCAAAAAAAAAAAAAAATATTCTATCATACATTTATAAAATCAGCGTTTCAATTACAAATGTTCAAGATTTAGGTATTTTTGAAATGAATATATTAAACCACCTCAGGCAGTTAATGTTTGTTTTTTCTACAAATTTAATTAATTTTATGTTTGGTGTTATTATTAATTTTATTTTTTATCTTTTGCAGTTGGACGCATGAGAAGAATGGGTCACTTTTCGCGGTCCCATACCGCTGGATATTTTCGTCACATTTGAATTCATATAGAAATAATACGCCAACAGTGTTCTTAGCTTCTTTTTTTACCACATTATTACTGCGTGTTTTAATTTATAATTTTATTGTATTTTTTCTATGCATTATGTCCTTATTTTCCCCATATATATCCTTAAAAAAAAAAAAAAAAAAAAAAAAAAAAAACTTTTAGGATACAGGATTTCAAAATAATATGGGCCGCTTTTGTGATCCTATAAGTTTTGACTGTTGTATTATTATAAGTTTTATTATGAAATCGCATTGTCAAATCTTATAAGCTGGTTATTATAAGTGATCGCTTGTAAACGGTTGATATATTTATATTGTTTGTTCATAAATTAATATTGTAAAAAAATATATATATACTATTTAAAGAAAAAAAAATTAAATATGTATTCTAATGCTTAATTATACATATAAATATATATATATATATATATATATATATATATATATATATATATATATATAAATGACATTAGGGTGGCCTACGAGAGAGAAGAAAAAAAAATATTGAAGTGTTTTTGCGTTATAGATTTTCTATATTGATGTATATAATGAAAAATTATATTATTTGTTGTATATTTTCCTAGATGGAACTTGACAAATGGAGTGTATGTCATTGAAAAAAAATAATAATGAATTATATATCGAAAGAAACTCCGTCATTTATAATTTGTTGTTAATTGTTCAACTTAACGATCCGGCCATAATAATGGGAAATATTAATGTTGCGGTATTTTTCTGTTTTAGTTAGAATAATTTTTGGAATTAGCATTCATATACAGAGACAGGTGAAAGCTGAAAGCGTATCTGCTAAGTAAATTTTGTGGTGGTGATTCACTTTGAATATATTTGTAATGGTGGTCTAGCGGGTAGGCTACCGTCTAGGAATAACTATTTATTATACCCTCCTGTGGATCATCCAGCCTCTATAAAGTGGGTACTCAAAATTGAGAAAAAATCTTCGCTCTCATCGCTTTTAACTTTCCTCCTACTATCATGAGAGTACACTTTCAGCTTTTGCTTACCTATCTCTATCATCCTTTATCCAGGCCCTTAAATTATGAAAAATTACTTCTTAACCTTCTGTTCTTTATATGTTATGAATTAAAATATTAGCCCTAGTTTCTAATTATCGAAAGATAAAGAAACAAAACTAACTAAAATTGAAAAATACTTGTAAAATTTTATTATTTAATTTGCGATTGTCATGTTTTAATTAAATGCTTTGCTTGTAGGGTGACTATTTGCTTTGAGCAAAATGTAGATATTCCGTGTCGTCTTTCATTCTTCTAAGAAACCATACATAAATTCATAATTTTTAAGATAATTATATTTCTTTTCAGTTTTGTTTTTTTAAATCTATTGGAGCATTTTCTTTTATATTAGCTTGCCTGCTTTAAGCTTGTAAATAAAGACTATGTTAGTAGAACCTCTCAGAAAAATCAGTTCAAGTTAAGAAATCCATCAAACTCATGATTTTTTTCTTTCTAGCAAAATTAAGTGCTCCAAAACCCAGAGACGCGTGAATGATGTCGATATGAAGTTGTGTTATGTTTCACTGTTTTAAACTTTGTCTCTTGTAAGCACTTTCTTTTATTGTCTTATTTGTGAAGTTGTACTCAGGATATTTAATAAATATTAAATAGTATTTGTATTATTTTTTTTTATTATTATTGGTTCCTTTAAAAAAAAAAAATCAGGTGTGCGCTAACACACAACTTTCACTTACCTTCCTTATTGATATCAATTTGAGAATTATAAAACAAATTTAGAATCGAACATAAATTATCAAAGAATTATTAACATTGAATTTTAAAAGAAACTTTTGTTCTTTTAAATAACCTATTATATTATTATATATGACAACCAGTTTGTTTTATCGGCTTTTCATTACTCTCCGTTAAATTTTCAATAGTATGTATACGATAATATTTTTTCTAAAATCTTTGGCATTCCAAGGGTATATTATGCATGTATATTACTGTTCTTGAGTTAAGAAAACATTAAGATTGCAGTTATCTCCTTTAGTTGGTTATCAAATTCAATCAACTTATATATTTACCTGTTTTTTAGATTTAATAATGAGATGATATGGTGAATTTCATAAAAACTACTAAATTAAAGGTAGTTTAGAGGAAGAAAATTTAAAATATCTGAATTTAAGACCCATCAGACTATTTCAATCAGAATGAAACGAATGTAGCTTCCGGCGATGACAGCGCCATCCAGTGGCCTAAACGATGAAACTATTGCATTAAAAAAATTTAATTAGTTTTCTCTTTTATTTGGATATCGAATTCGTTCAATTTATATATTTACCTGTTTTTTTTATCAATGGTGATACGATGATAAGGTTATTTTTATAGAATATACAAAATTAAAGGTAGTTTAGAGAAGAAAATTTAAAATATCGGAATTTAAGCCCTTCAGACTATTTCAATCAGAATGAAACCTACATGATATTAAAGCCCATTAAATTTTACATCGATATAGCGAGTTTAATCAAAATCGTTAGAGCCGTTTTTGAGAAAATCATTAAAAGGTACTAAATGCATGGGATAAAGCAGACTTCCGGTCAGTCGATTTTAGTGAAAAGGTTGCTGTAACATCTCGGGCGTATAGTTGTCTTAAATATGAAATTTCAGTTCCACTTTTCGTTTTTACGCTAGAGTTACCACACACAGATTTTTTGCAGGACTTGGTTATTTGGACTCAGAGGATCCTAAAACGTGTATTTCTGTTGAATACTTTCCCTTACTATATATTTCATACATCGTATAGGTAAGTAAAAGTAAAAATAATAATAATAACCTGTACTTCCACAACCTAAGAAAGGACTTGGCTACATTTAAAGATTTGTTCTGTTATATAGCAACAGTCATGGAAGAAGGTAATCACCAGGCCGAGTTCACGCTCAGTCGACGGCTTCTTTCACCAATTTTAGAGGCAGAGTTTGCCGCAGGAATGTCACCACCTCTGACATAACATGAATAATTATCTTGTCACAGCCTGGGGTCACTCATAGCGTAGTTGCTAGCATAACAGCTTTCAATGCCAAAGGTATAATGCTGCGGGTAGACCTAGGACTTTTTAATGGGAGTAAAAAATCCTTAGTTATGCCGTCCTTCGGAGGGGACGTTAAAAGGAGGTCCCGAGCCTGTGCGATGTCAGTACTCGTTAAAGATCCCTATCCTAATAAAACCTGGATAGACAAAATTTAGGACTCCCACTGTAGCATCGTCCGATTAGCCATAGTAGCATGAAGTGACGTTCAACGAATAATTCTTTAGTTGTTTATTAAATACTTTTATCTTGTATATTTAACCGTTTATTATCAATCCTTACAGCATGAAATGGCTATTTTTTCGAATCTACAAACTTAAAGTTACTTACAGGAAAAAAATTAAAATATATGCATTTAAGCCTTGGCAGACTATTTCATTTAGAATTAAACTTATACCATATTAAAGCTTTTTATTAAAGTTTACTTCTATATAGTGAGTTTTTTTTTTTTTGGAAATGGTAAAAAAATGCATTGTATAAAGTGGCTCTTCTGGTTGGATAATTTTATTTAAAAGTTGTTTTTAAACACCCAAAGGTTCGATGCCGATACTACCAAAGTCTGCCTACACAGACTCGTCCAATGTTCACCGTTCAAGCCAGCCCCCGAGATCAGCCTTAACGCAATCCTCCCATCGACGCTTCGGCCCACCTTTCGGACGCCTACCAGTCGGATTTAGCGAATACCAACTTTCTCGGAATCCGCTCCTCACCGAGCCCAACAACTTTACTCGCCCATTTGAGTCTCCGCGTGCTATCAACTCAATTATATTCACAGGGTACAAACTCCGCAATTCCGCGTTATGCAACCTTCTTAACTCCCCAGTGGCCTCACCTCTCTTTGGACCAAATATTTTACGCAGTACCTTATTTTCGAAAACCTTAAGCTGTTGTTCATCCTTCAGAGTAAGCGGCCACGTTTCACATCCGTAAAAAACCGTCGGAAGCATAATAGTTTTATAAAGACTAACCTTAATTTTTTTTAGACAGAAACCGCGAGCTAAGTAATTTAGCTTTTAACCGGGACTTTATTTCTTCCTGGATTTCATTTTTTCTTATTATCATTGAACCTAAGTACTTGAATTTCTCTACTTGTTCAAAAGTATGCCCTGATATATCAATATCACCAAGATCGCCACCGTTTCTGCTACTAATCATATATTTCGTCTTATCGATATTTAATTCGAGACCTTTTTGTTTACCGGTTTTTATTAACACACTTGTATTTAGATGTATGGTTTCCGTGTCTTCACCTAGCAGTACCAAATCATCGGCATACCCCAAAACCGGAATTTTATCACCTATATTTAAACCTTTCTCGGTACACATCACCTTTTCTATGACATATTCTAAAGCCATATTAAATAACACAGGTAAAAGGGAGTCACCCTGTATCAAACCCGATCGCACCTCAAATCTCTAGGAGTAATTATGACCGATTCTAACTTTATGGAATGTTTCTGACAGACACATCTCTACTAGGTTTACTAACTTTCTTGTTATTCCTTGTTCAATCATGAAGTTATAATGCTTCTGACGGTCTATTGAATCATAAGCCTTTTTAAAATCAATATAGAGTTGCTGGACTACACCGTTGTATTTTATCTAATATTTGACGTAAGGAACTGAAAGGAAACTGCCCGTAGATACCGATTACTACAACACTTACTTGACAAACGTTCAAAACTTCCACTCTATTACAAAAAGCTCATATATGTTACCATTAGCAGGCCCATTTGGACATATGGAATCGAGCTTTGGGGCTCAACTAAACCATCTAATTCCTCCCGCATCCAATCCTTACAGTCCAAAATCCTTCGCAAAATCCTAAATGCTCCTTATTTTGTCACAAATAAAATCATCCATAACGACCTTAATATCCCAACCTTTCTTGTACCAGATAAACCGCATTCAATTCCAAACTCCTAACCCACATAAACCCTCTTGTTCGCAACCTATCAACCTCACATATCCCTGATAACCCTCCGAGGCGATTGAAAAGAAGATGGCCTCGGGACCTACTTACTTAAATAGACATCGAAGTTCTACCACTGGGTAGATTCTTCACAAGCCTTATCACGCCCTCTATTGTATTTCAACACTTTTACTTGTTGTATTTATTTTTTATACAGTTGTAAAATTCAATCAAATATAAATTTAAAAAAATAATAAACAGAGGATTAAATTGAAATATTGAAAAACGCTATTAACATATTTTACAACCCAATAATATTTAGTAATTTTACATTAATATAACTTTAAAATGCACATGGGCTATACAGTACCCGCTATACCCAACAGTTGTGAGGGTTTAGCAGTTCGAAGGGATGGACACCGCCAGGCGCACTTGATTTAAGAATTTTATGACAAAAAAATCTGGATCGCAGCACACGACTTTCACTTACCCCCGTTATTAAAATCAATTCAAGAATTTTTAAATACATCCAGAGATACAAAAAAACTTGTTACAGAATTGATTAAATTGAATTTCAATAATAACATGAATTTTAATAAATAATCAATTATATTATTATCTACATCAATCAATAAGTTTTAACGGCTTTTCATCACTCTCCATTAACTTTTACAATTTTTCGTTTGAGATAATATTATTTCTAAAAACTTTAGCTATCCAACGATATAATATTCATACAAATTACTATTCTTGTGTTCAAAAACACATAAATGGCAAACAAAATTTTTTTCCACTTTTCTCCTTTATTTGTTTATAAAATTCGCTCAACTTGTATATTTAGCTGTTATTTATCAATAACAACAAAACAATGTGCCTAAATTTTTGGAATCTACTAAATTAAAGGGACTTTAAACGAAAAAAATGTAAAATATCGGCATTTAAGCTCTGTTAGACTATTTCAATCAGAATGGAATCTACATAATATTAAAGTTCATTAAATTTTACGTCAATATAGTGAGTTTAATCAAAATCGTTAGATCCATTTTTGAGAAAATCGTAAAAGGGTGCAAAAGGCATAGTATAAAGTGGCTCATCTAGTTTATGATTTTGATGAAAAAGTTGTCTTTAATATGAAATTTCAGTTTCGAACGATTAGTCGTTTTCGCCTGGGAGTTACCACACGCACACCTTTTCACGATCGCAATAATACTTTCCCTTGCTATATATTTCATATATAGCTAAGTGAAAGTAAAAAAATAACTGCTATAATAGTCTACTATAATAAATAAATTAATAATAATAATTGGTTTAGTCAACCCGGTGGTTCAATGCCGATACCATTCATCTCTGCCTAGACCATTTCATCTAATGACCACCGCCCAAGCTTGACCCCCCCAACACAGAACTACTCCTCGTACACTATACAAGTCGGTTTAAATTGTTAATGAATTAATTAAATATATGTGTATATTATGAATTCCTTTTTCACTAAGTCTAACAACTACACTCGCCTATTAGAGCCACTGCAGTGCTGTCACCTCAATTATATCCACGATGAGCAAGTTGTGTAACCATCTCCAAACCTTAATTTAAATCTCGGCTCTAGGATTTTTTAATAAGAGTAAAAAATCCTTAGTTATGCCGTCCTTCGGAGGGGACGTTAAAAGATGGTCCCGAGCCTGCGCGATGTCAGATACTCTTTAAAGGACCCTATCCTAATAAAACCTGGATAGACAAAATTTAGGACTCTCACTGTAGCATCGTCCGATTAGCCATAGTAGCATAAAGTAACGTTAAATAAATTAACAAACAAACTAACCTCGTCAAGTATGTTTACGTTACAGTCAATATTAATATTTATAATAGGTGGAATAGTCAGGAATCAGTCATTTTTGAAAAGTTTTTAATTTTGCCAACGTTTCGGCTCAAGCTTGTGAGCCATCATCAGGGCATTACTGAGCCATGTCCAAGCATAAACTCAAGGGTTTATGCTTGGACATGGCTCAGTAATGCCCTGATGATGGCTCACAAGCTTGAGCCGAAACGTTGGCAAAATTAAAAACTTTTCAAAAATGACTGATTCCTGACTATTCCACCTATAATAGTTTCTACAGTCAACTATACACCCTCAATATTAATATTTATAATATTAATACTTTCAGGTTATGGCTGTATTATATGAATAGAGGGATGAATATAAAAGGACCCGCTCGAGAATTCACACAGCATGTCGAAGGATACACACTGAATCATGTATAGGGTTAGGCTTGAAGGGCTAAAGCGGAATTTTGATTAATGAGACCCTTTCAAAGTCCTCCCCTAGGCAGCGCTGTCATCGCTAAGTTCCCTGCATCAAGTCCCTTTGATATACGGTCAGGAGCTTAGCATGAGGGGGGGAGGATGGAGAGGTGGTGAATACCATAAGTGGGTCACTCTCAAATAAACAAGAAAAAGAGACCTGTACCCATTACAGAACTTAAAAGTGGATTTATCTAAAATTCCGGCGGCAATACTTCCTAGGAACCCATCTTACCAACCCTCCAGAACCAAAAAACCTTTCTATATCTATAACATGTTCACTCCACTCTCCTCTGTCCACTCTATCAACACAAGATCCCAGCCCCTGAACCTGTTCATTCCCTCCTACAGAACTGCTCCCTTCAAGAGATCTTTCGATATTCGCGCTACTTCATTTTGGAATTCCTTACCCATGCCCATTCGTAGATCCTTCAAATCCTTAACTACCTTCAAGCATAAACTATTTATCCATCTCCTTGAATATCAGTCTGCCAAGCCTTTATAAGTTTTGACTATTTACACTCTTTATTTATTTTAGTCCCACAAAACGGTGTGTGTGTGTGTGTGTGTGTGTGTGTGGGCTCTCCCGGGCGGAAACGAAAAGCCCAATGAAACTGAAATTTCATATTTAAGACAAATATACGCCTGAGACATTACAAAACCTTTTTCATCAAAATGAGCTTCTCAGAAGAGGC
Source organism: Piezodorus guildinii (assembly GCA_023052935.1). Lineage (NCBI taxonomy): Eukaryota > Metazoa > Arthropoda > Insecta > Hemiptera > Pentatomidae > Piezodorus > Piezodorus guildinii. The sequence continues at coordinate 2,401,177 of CM041298.1, read as the reverse complement.
ACTTTATAACATGCATTTTTCACCTTTTTTCGATTTTCGTGAAAACGGTTCCGACTATTTTTATTAAACTAGCTATATCGATGTAAAATTTAATGGGGTTTAATATCATGTAGGTTTCATTCGGATTAAAATGGACTGACAGGGCTTAAATGCCGATATTTTTCTTCATTTAAAGTACCTTTAATTTTGTTGATTCTATAAAAATAACTATATTATCTTATTAACATTTATTAAAAACAGGTAAGTATATAAATTGAATGAATTCGATACCAAACTAAAGGAGAAAACTGAAAACATATTTTTTTAATGCAATTTTTTGTTTTTGAACATAAGAGCAGTAATATACATGTATGATATACCGTTGGAAAGCTAAAGATTTTAGAAAAAATATTATCTAATACTCAAACTTTTAAAAGTTGATAGAGAGCGATGAAAAGAAGATAAAACTAACTGATTATTTTAGATAATAATATAATAGATTTTTTAATAAAACACGTTTCTATATAAATTCAATTTAATAAATTCTTTAATAGTTTCACATATTTTTATCTCTAACTGTATTTGAAAATTCTTTTATTGATTTTAAAAATGGAGGTAAGTCGTGTGTTGCCCGCACCAGATTTTTTTATTAATAATATGCAGTATAATTTGTTATATGATGTATATTTTGTTGAAGTGATAGCCAGAAGATTAATACTTTAATGTACATTTATATTATTCTTAGGGGACTAGCTGTGTCAAAATAAAAATTATTTTCATTCATTTATTCATTCAAAAGTTCTTGAGTTTAGTACATATAAAGAGATTTGAAACGTTTCTAGGGCAACAGAGGTATACGAGGAACTGATGAGTTAAATATTGTTTACTCTTATTTAATAATATAAATACATTTGTTAAATTCACAGTAAGAATAATAAAAAAATTCAAAACCAATATCATAATTACATACTTTCTTATTATAGTGCCAAAAATAAATAAAAGATCCTTTGAATATTCAATTTATTTATGAAGAATAGACTATAAAATCTAGTTAACCAACAAGGAAAGATGAGTGAGAATAGAGAAATATACATAACTTAGTAATTAACATTATGAAGACAGGGTCACCCATAGCGTAGTTGCTAGCATAACAGCTTTCTATGCCAAAGGTCGTGGGTTCAAACCTGCGGGTGGCCCTAGGGTTTTTTAATGGGAGAAAAAAATCCTTAGTTATGCCGTCCTTCGGAGGGGACGTTAAAAGGTGGTCCCGAGCCTGTGCGATGTCAGGTACTTGTTAAAGATCCCTATCCTAATAAAACCTGGATAGGCAAAATTTAGGACTGTCACTGTAGCATCGTCCGATTAGCCATAGTAGCAGAAAGTGACTTTAAACGAATAAACAAACTAACTTTATAAAGACGTTAGTTATGAGTAGTGTATGAGGAAGGTTATAATGACTGTTATCTCGCGTTATATTCTTCCAAAAAGTACTAAATCCCTTTTAATTCTTTCCAAAAAGTACTACATCCACGCTTCATTCCAAAAAGTACTATATCCTTATTATATCGTTAAAAAGTCATGGGAAAAGTGCAATAATTTGGAAAAATAAGTTGTTCAATAAATAAACAAATTAAGTTTATATTTTAATAAAAAAAGAATCAGGTAAATTGGCCTGATAATAAATAAATGACAGATTTTTGCGTGTCCTAAAAAATTGTCTAAAGTAGATATAGTACCTTTTGGAACTCAATGTCTCAATTCAAACGTTGATTTCCAAAAGGTACAATATCCACTTTAGGCAATTTTACAGGAAACCAAAAAATATGTCATTTATTTATTATTGGACCAATTTATCTGATTCCTTTTTTATTAAAATCTACAGTTGATTTTAAAGCTTGTTGCCAACTTATTTTTCTAAATTTTGTACTTTTCCGATGACTTTTAAACAATATAATATAGATATAGTACTTTTTGGAAGAATATAACGCGAGATAAGTTGGTAACAGTCACTATAACCTTCCTGATACAACATTACTGATAACTAACGTCTTTATATCGTTAATTACTAAGTTATGTATATTTCCTTATTCTTCCTCTGAGAAATATCTTTCTTTGTTGGTTAATTATGTTGATTATCTATTCTTCATAAAGAAAGTGAATATTCAAAGGACAATATATCTATTTATGGCACTATAATAAGAAAGTACGTAATTATGACGTTTCTTTTGAACTTGTATTTGTGTGAATTTAGCAAATATATCTATTATTATTAACTACGAGTAAACAATATTTAACTATAGAATCTGATAAATAAATAACTTTTAAGCTTTCATTTTACATAAAAAATTAAATAAATCTACTGTTAAGTTAGATCAGGCACGGTTTTTTCTCTCATATTTAGCAACATGTCTGTGTGGTGACTCTCGCGCGTAAACCAAAAGTCCTATGAAACTGAAATTGTGTATTTAAGACAACTATACAAAAACTTTTTCATCAAAATGAGCTTACCAGAAGATCTACTTTATACCAAGCATTTAGCACCTTTTACGATCTTAAAAACAGCTCCAACGATTTTGATTAAACTCTATATATCGATGTAATATTTGATGGACTTTAAATCATGTAGGTTTCATTCTGATTGAAATAGTGTGAGAGGGCTTAGATGCCGATATTTTAAATTTTCTTCTTCTAAAGTATCGTTAATTCTGTAGATTCTATAAAAATTACTAGATTATCTTATTAGTATTGATAAGTAACGACTTGAACGAATTTGATAAATAACTAAAGGAGACAACTGAAAAAATATTTTTTTCAGTAATATACATATATACTTGTATAATATACCGTTGGAAAGCCAAAGATTTTATAAAAAATATTATCTTATACATACTATTGTAAAAATTAACGGAAGGTGACGAAAAGCCGATAAAACAAACTGATCGTCATAGATAACAATATAATAAATTATTTAATAAAACACATGTTTCTATTTACATCCTATTTAAATGATTCTTTGAAATAAGATGAAAAGACAGTCTCTCAACCACCGACTGAAAGTACTTTAGTCTTTTTTCAAAATCATCAAAATTAAAAATTAGACAGACTTACGCTTCACAGATTTTTGGTTCAGCAAAAAAGACTCACATACAAAAACTGCAATCATTTCAATCCAAAATTTAAAGACTCATAACGACAGCTTCTTGGTACGTAAACAACAGAACCCTACATACGGACTTCCAACAACCAACAGTTGACCAACATATACGAATATTCTATTCTCGTTTTCACACTTAACGGACACGACAATAGACTGATTAACGACATGTCAATAGCTGAAATGCGGGTCAGAAGAAGGCTAAAACGAAGCTGGATGAGGGACCTCCTTGGAAGGGGTGCTGCTGGGCACTTTACTTCCCCATGCCTATCATGTCTCATCTTTCTTTTGTCCAGCACATTTGCTGATTGTCAGGCATCTTTTGACAGGTTTAAATAAAGATATAAAGAGAAAAAAAATAATTCCTTAACAATTATTTATTTTCGTTTATTAATTTGTTCTTAAAAATTCTTGAATTGATATAAGTACATAATGGAGGTAAGTGAAAATGGTGTGTTGCGCGCACCAGATATTTTTTATTGTGTTTTTATTCTATTCTAAAAATAACACCCAACCATTTTTCCCGCATAATACTTTATTTTATTTTAAACAAGAGTATCTCTTGTGCAGTAAGGAGCTTAATCGTTTATTTGTGTTGTGAGTTGAATTACAATAGAACATCTTCAGCCTTTTTACTGAATTTTTTTTTCATATCTACTATATATATAGACAGGTAACTATATAGTGTATTATAGTTACTATTATAAACAGAAGCAGTGTAATAAAATAATTTACGAAAATTAAAACTATATATAGTCAGTGCCGCGCGATAGTAGTGGTGGGGATAGTCTGCTTAACGAGCCTAATCCTACTAGCCGCAAATAAACACGCAGTGTTATTCTTACATTATAGGATTATTATTTTGATTTCTTTTTGATATAACTTTTAAAAAAAAATTGAAAAATGGTGAATTGCAAAGTATGTGGCAAAACAGTAGGAAGAAATGAAAAAATGAAATTGTCCTGCACCACATGTCTAAATATTTTCCATATAAAATGCACAAAAATAGAATCAACGGATCCAGACATTCACAAAAATTGGCATTGCAATGACTGTGACTCGTCTTCGCGGAAATCGCCACCCAACGATTATCGATACCACGAGCCTGGTACTACGATTAATTTGCTGATGGCGCTCGCCGAAGAAGTTAAGGAGATGAAGACTACGCTTCGAGGGATCGACGAGCTAAAAGAAATAAAACAAACTCTCAAAAAGCAATCCGAACTCTCGTTCGAAAATATGGAGAGGTTGCAAAAAATTGAGAATCTCCTCGAACATAAAAAAAATCAGATGGAAAAATTAACTTTGGAAAACAATTTTTTAAAAGAAAAAATTACTAGCTTAGAAGATCGGTTAAATAATGCCGAACAGAACCAACTAAAAAATAGTCTCGAAATTAGAGGTATACCGGAGAGACCAGATGAAAAGGTAACTGAGACCATTGTAAGCGTCGGGGCAGCCCTGGGTGTAAAGCTGGGCCCGGAAGACCTGGACCACGCCGTCCGCCTCAGGCCTAGAGAAGCCGGGACCCTGGGGACCATCATCGCTCGCTTCGTTCACCAACCAGTGAAGGAAGACCTGGTGCGACAAAGAGGATTAAAGAGAGCCTTTCTACGCGCCACCTAGGCTGGGAGGAGAACAACGCGCACCCTATTTACGTTAGCGAGGCGATGGCGCCGGCCAACAGGCACCTATACTGGCTCGCTAGGCAGAAAAAGGTGTCTGCTAAGATAAAATATGTATGGTTCAGTGGTGGTCGGGTGAGGTGCCGGAAGGCCGATGGGTGTCCAGCGGTGATTATTAATAAGCAGGCCGATTTAGATATATTTGCCTGAGGTTTGTTTTCAAGTTACAGACTTATTGTTAAACATTTATTTTATTTCCTTAAATAAGACATTATTTTTTAGTTTCTTAAAAGGTATTAACGATATTTTGTTATTTAGAACTTTTTAATTTTGTTGTTATACTTTTCTATTTACTTTAATAATTTTTTTAAGTATTTTAATAATTGTTTCCTATATGTTTTAGCTCCTTACATTTTATTTTATTTTTTTGAAAACCTCAGTCTAAATTTACGTTATCAATTTGAATATCCATTGCTTAATTTTTTGACAGATAACAACGACTTATAAATTATTAACATTTTTAGGATTAGCTCTATTCTACTCCTTAATCCCCGACCCTTTTACAATTATCCCAATTCCCTCATCATCATCACTAATTTCCTTACTTACTTTTATTCTACTTTATGTTATGTTGTATTTTGCATTTGTTATATTATTAGTATATTATTTAACCCCAAAAATAAATTTGTATTATTGTAATCAAAATTGTATATATCTCTTATTTTGTTTATTATATAGTTTAATTTTCAATATTTTTATTTGAAGTTGTTTTTTTAAATTATTATTATTATATTTTTTTGTAATTTGTATTTTTTTTTCTGTTTGTTTTTATACTCTAAGACTCTAATGTGTTTATTTTAATTTTCTTGTAATATTATTCTTAAGGGATTAGTCCCAGAATAAATAAAGAATTTATTATTATTATTATTATTTGTCCAAATAAATGTAAGAGGAGGCCGCTATCCCCCTACTACTTCGGCCAAAGTTGATACCGAAAAATTAACCAATCCTAGTTTTACGATGTTTTGATCTGAAAGTCTACTACGACTGAATACGAACTCTTCGTTAACGAAAGTAGGCAAAGAAAAGACATAATAAGACATGGGGCTTGGCTTTATTGACGATATTAGCACGAATTGTTATTTCTTGGAGGGTTGTAAATGCTGTTTACGATGCGAGAGCCTTGAGAACTCTCCCGGGACATGAAGAGGTTAGTTAGGGCTTTCGAGGGTTTGTTATCGTCCCTTCGGAACCAGATGGAACGTTCTTGCTCCGTTGGTTTCGTCAAACGAGGGTCCACGACTCTTCTTTTTATGGAGCAAGATATCTTGGCCTAGATGCAATGCGTTATGTCTTTAGGAAATCCTTTAGGGTGTAAGAAGTAGGAAATTATTTGATTCATGTCAAGGGTTCTTTCGGCCCTGTAACAATGGAGGGACAAGATTTATTTAAAATTAGCAAGTCAGAATAATTATTTTATAAAGGACGATATTAACTACAAATTCTACTCGTGCCTTTTTACTATGCAGCCCGTGCCCTGGTAAGATCGAATAGAATCCATACTATTCGGTATATTTTTCAAAAATGCCCATAATATTCAATAAACCTGAATAAAAGTGGACTAAACCCAAATATATCAACAGTACTGGGTAATAGAGAAGAAACCTTTAAATTAGTTTTTGATTTTCTCAGGGGGCAATTATTTTATCAAAATTATGATGACTATAATCTGAATGGGGGTGGCGTGGTCTAGTGAATAGAGCACTAGTCTACTGCTCTTCGGGTCCTGGGTTCGAATCCCAGCTGTGCCAGAATATTTTTTTATTCTGTTGATTCAGGCAGGGGGCGACCCTAGGGTATGGAGACCCTCCTATGGCAGACCCCGCCTCTTTTAAGTGGGTACCCGAATCGGGGAAAAAACCTGGCGACTGAGCATTATCTCGGCCTAATCTCCTCCTTGCAGAGCACTATTAATCCTATAAACAGTACTAATCTCTATGTATACTCAAGTATTCCTGGAAATTTTTTAATTGATTAATAATTTTTATTTATTTTTTATGTTTACTTGACTTTAAGCATTTTTATTTGCACTTACTATATATAGTAAGGGAAAGTATTGCGATCGTGAAAATTTTCGAAAATCCAGTTTACAACGGAAATACACGTGTTAGGGTTCCCTGAGTCCAAATGACCGAGTCTAGAAAAAAGGTCTTTGTGTGTGTGTGTGTGTGTGATAACTCCCGGGCGGAAACGGTATGTCCTATGAAACAGAAAATTTCATATTTAAGACAAATATACGCCCGAGACGTTACAAAAACATTTCCATTAAAATCAGCTAACCAGAAAAGCCACTTTATACCATGCATTTTGCACCTTTATATGATTATCTCAAAAACGGTTCTGACGATTTTGATTAAACTCGCTATATCGATGTAATATTTAATAGGCTTTAATACCATGTAGGTTTCATTTTGATTAAAATAGTCTGACGAGGTTTGAATGCCGATATTTTAAATTTTCTTCTTCTAAACTACCTTTAATTTTGTTGATTATATAAAAATAACTATATTATCTTGTTACCACTGATGAAAAACAGTTAAATATATAAGTTGGACGAATTCAATATCCAATGAAAGGAAAAAACTGAATAATATTTTTTAATGCATTTTTTTGTTTTTGAATATAAGAACAGTAATATAGATGTATAACATACCGTTGGAAAGCTAAAGATTTTAGAAAAAAGATCATCGTGTACACATAATTGTAAATGTTAACGAAGAAAAATGTAAAGCCGATAAAACTAACTGATTGTCCTAGATAATTATATAATAAAACACATGTTTCTATTAAAATTTAACTAAAATAATTCCTTTACAATTTATTTTTACGATTTCAATTCTAAATGTTTTTAAAAATCCTTAAATTTATTATAACATCGGAGGTAAGTGAAAGTCGTGTGTTACGCGCACCAGATTATTTAACCTAAAGCATATATTTCTAACGAAAATAAATATAATTGTTTGATTTTTTACCAATTTTAACTTTATTTTATAGTCCTTCATTCGACTTTAACAACCGAGGTAAGTGAAAGTCATGTGTTGCTTGCACCAGATTTTTTAAACGTAAACTGACTGATAGATTCGATAACACACAAATATATGTTTATAATTTCTACATATAAAAAAATTGCCATTAGTAAATAAACTCAGAAACCTGTAAATTCTAATTAACATTAAGCATGACGAAAACACGTACAAACTTATCTGACTGATGTAGGTGATAAATTACATTTGCTTTATTATTTAATAAAACATATATTCCCATGGAGTTTAAATTGAATTTTAATATAAATTATATTAATATTAATTCAGGTAGTGCGATTCATATTCCTAAATACAACCATAATGCACAGTATAAATTACCTACTGGTTGTTCTTCTCATACTGCTGAAATGTATGCCGTATTGGAAGCCGTCAGATACATTAATAAATCCGCGGATCGTAATTTTGTTATTTTGACGGATTGTAAGAGTGCATTATTGTCACTGACTAATATTATTAACAAAAACATCAGTAGCTTACAAATGGAGATCATGAAAAACCACTACATAGCGGTCAAAAATAAAAAAGATATAGTCTCTCGGAGGATTAAGGGTCACGCGGGAATCCCAGGCAACGAGGTAGTAGATGGACTGGCTAAATCTGCCACCAGAGCTGGGCAACAGGTTGACTTTCGGATACCATTCAAAGATTTTTACAAATCCATTAAATTAAATACATTCGAAATTTGGCAACAGTTATATCAGGAAAACCCCACTGGACAATTTTACATAACCATATTTCCCAAAATTATTCGAAAACCTTGGTTCGCGGAAACAAATTTTAGCAAAAACGTGGTAAAAACATATATTAGATTAAGGACAAATCACGGGATCTGCAACAATTACCTTCATAAAATAGGCGTATCAGAATCTCCGCAATGTGACAAATGTGGTGATAGGGAGACCCTAAAACACATATTGGTCTGCCCGGCATACAAAACTCAAAGAGAAAAGATGATTTTTGACATAAATAATAATCAGAATATTAGTTATGAAAATTTATTAAAATTTACGAACAATAAGAAAGTTTTCAGTATAAATAAATATTTACAACCGATTAACAAAAGAATATGATAATTGTAATAGTTCGGTAATTGGTAATTGTAATTTTAATTGGTAGTTGTAATTTGGTAATTGTAATAGTTTTCACTAATAAGACATAATATATAAAATGGCTGTATGGTGTATGCCAATGCCATCCATTCATGGAAAAGGAAAACAAAAAATAAAAAAATAATATAAATTAAATTAAACTCGTGTTTCCGAGTTGGAAGCATCAAATTGTATCATTATGTATGACAATAATTTAGACATGTAATGAATTATTTAGTATTTATGTCATAGAGATCCTGTTACAGCAATCAGCACATTGAATCAACTAGCGACATCTTTAATTCATCTCCTCCACTACTAATTATGTCAGTGCATTAAATAATTATCTTATAGCAGGCACTTGCATAATGTGCCCTCTCTTAGCGGGTCGGTCAACTAATAATTTATCGATATCTTAAATTTTAAATCGTTTAGCTATCGATTTATTTTTAAGTTTGTAAATTAAACAGAATTATTATTTCAATAAAAAAGATAAAAAAAATCTGGTGCGCCCAACACATCTCTTTCACTTCAATTATGCTTGTTAAAGTTGAACTTTAAAATAAAGTTAAATTTTTTTGTTTGTTTTTTAAAATATATTTTATTGTTATTTATAACTGTATATAGAAATACAATAAGTAAAATGGCTGAATTACAATAACAGGCATGAATAGACATGTAAAGAATCTATCCAGTGGTATTACCTCAAAGTTTATTTTATAAGTAGGTCTCCAGACCATCGTCTTTTCAGGCACCTCGTAGGACTATCGGGAATAGATGTAGATGAGAGGTTACGGACAAGCGGGTTTGAGTAGGCTGGTAGTTCGGAATTAAAGGAGGTATATCTATCGCGGGCCAAGTCTGCAACCAGTGGAATATTTAGGTCTCTATGGATGAGTTTATTAGTTACAAAGTAAGGAGCGTTGAGAATTTTTCGTAGGATTTTGGATTCTAAATCTATTTACTCTTTTCTATTTTTACTTTCACTTACCTATATATGAAATATATAATAAGGGAAAGTATTGCCATCGTAATTTTTTCGAATTCCAGTTTTCAACGGAAATACACGTTTTAGGGTCTCCTGAGTCCAAATAACCAAGTCCCGCAAAAAGGTCTGTGTGTGTGTGCGTCTGACTCCCGTGCGAAAACTAAAAGTCCTATGAAACTGAAATTTCATATTTGAGACAACTATACGCCCGAGATGTTAGAGAATCTTTTTCATCAAAATCAGCTGACCTGAAGAGCCACTTTATACCCTGCATTTTGCACCTTTTTATTATTTTCTCAAAAATTGGCTCTAACGATATTGATTAAACTGGCTATATCGATGTAAAATTTAATGGCCTTAATATCATGTAGGTTTCATTCTGATTAAAATAGTCTGACAGGGCTTAAATACCGATATTTTAAATTTTCTTTCTCTAAAGTACATTTAATTCTGTAGATTCTATAAAAATAACTATATTATCTTGTTACCATTGATGAAAAACAGCTAAGTATGTAAGTTGAGCGAAATCGATATCCTACTAAAAGATAAAACTGAAAAAATATTTTTTTTTTTTAATGCAATTTTTTATTTTCGAATATAAGAACAGTAACATAGATGTATAATATACCGTTGGAAAGCTAAAGATTTTAGAAAAAATATTATCTTATGCATACTATTGTAAAAGTTAACGGAGAGTGATGAACAGCCTATAAACCAAACTGATTGTCGTAAATAACAATATAATTGATTATTTAATACAACACATGTTTCTATTGAAATATAAATTAATTCATTAACAAATTATTTCTCCCTCATGCCTCTTTATATCAATTGTTATCAAATCCGCTTAATGTCACGGCTGAGCGACAGGTGTGGATGTAAAAATAAATGATAAAAAAAAATTATTTCGTCTCTAAATGTATTTTAAATTTCATATACTGATTTCAACAACGGAGGTAAGTGAAAGTCGTGTGTTGTGCACACCAGATTTTTTTATCGCGTTAGAAATCTCAGTAATAATTACGTTTAATCAAATTATTTCTTGTTGTTTACAATATTCACAAACATTTTTTTTACACCTAATTAGTAAATTCGTTTATAATCACAAATAATATTAAGATAGTTATATTTATTTATTTATGTCGCCTCTACCCTAGTGGGTCATTGGCGTTCACATTTACATTTTATACTCTGTTATAATATAAACTTCTTTTTAAATACTTGAAGAGGATATTGGCTTTGTTTTCATCATCTTGTAATAATTCTTTTAAAGTTTTTTCCATTTTTAGTTCAATTCTTAATTTATTGAAGATTGGACAATCTAACAATACATGTTTTACTGTCCTCACTGTGTCACATTGTGTACAAGTTGGGGCTTCTAAACCTCGCAGAAGGTAGCCGTGGGAGAACTCACTATGTCCTATCCGAAGTTTGCAGAGGATCACTTCTGCTCTCCTTGACTTTCTGTTGGAGGTCTTCCAACGGGCACAATCTTTTTTTATTTCACTTAATTTAGATGAATTTGCATTCCATTCGATTTGCCACTTTACCTTCTGTAAAGAGCTGAACTGCCTTGTCCAGTCTTGCAGAGGGACTTTGTTGACTATCGTAGCTTGAGGTGTTGTTAAACGACGAGCACAGTTTGCCTTGGCATCGGCTTTTTCATTGCTATATATGCCACTGTGAGCGGAAACCCATATTAACACCACTTCTTTATTCTTCATCAGGATTTCACGGTATATATTATGGATTTCTGCCACTACCGGATGCCTAATCCACGAGCTATGAATAGCTTTCAAAACGCTCTTTGAGTCGGACAAAATGGCAAATTTTTGATAATGCTCTGAACCTCTTATATACAACAGAGCTTCTCTGAAAGCATTGGCCTCTCCTCATAGAGGTTATTCCCGATTTATTGATGTAAACTACAGGTCGTCTCAAACTTTTGTATGGCTGTGTAAGTGGAAATGAAATGAAGCTTGACTTACACTATGATATATATGATATGATATGGCTTTACTCCCAATTACTATTCATTTACTGTGTTAAATATGACCTATCTATTATGGAAATGACAGGTTGTTGACAATATCATAGCCCTGTGAAATCGGCAGAGCTAATAATATTACAAAGTGGCAAGGTATAAGAGAATTAGGTACGCTGAGGTACACAATCTACGGGTGTTATTATGTCAAGGAGTTCCAAAGTCATATCCTGTTAATATTTCAAATCTTAAATAATAAATTATTGTATATACTTTATCTTGTTATATATATATATATATATATATATATATATATATATATATATATATATATTTATGTTTCTATAACTCAAGGAACTTTCAATATATTTTTTACAAATGAATATTTCTAGCTTCCGATATCCATTCATTCGGTTAAAAACCTAGTGCGAGCGAAATACGAATTTCACTTAACTTCGTTGTTAAATCAATCAATCCAACAACTTTAAATAAAGTTAAAGTTGAGAAAAAGGTTAAAGAATTATGTATATTAAGTTGCGATAGTCCTGGTACGAATTTTTTCGAATCTACATAATTAAAGGGCTTAGTGGAAAAAAATTAATTTTCGGCATTTAGGTCCTGTCATAACGCCTAACATGGAATCTCTCTAATCCACTAGACTGAAACGACAGCACCTAAGTAAAACCCACAACACTTACTAGACAGATGCTCAAAACTTCCTACTTACTACAAAAAACTCATTTATATAACAATTATCAAGCCTATCTGGACCTACAGCATTCAGCTATGGGGGCCCACTAAACCATTAAATTCCTGTCGCATCCAATCCTTGCAATCTAAAATCCTCACTACTTCATACTTTATTACCAATAAAATCATCCAAAAAGACCTAAATATCCCATTTGTTGAAGACGTGGCCCGATATAGATACACTTATTTGCATTCCAAACTCCCTGCCCACTCAAACCCACAATATCCGTGACCTCTCCTCCATATCTATTCCTGATAATCCACTGAGGCGCCTTAAAAGAAGATGGCTAAGAGATCTCCTACCATAAATTAGACTAGACATTGGAGTGCTACCAATGGGTAGTTTATTCGCAGGACTACCATGTGTTCTAACCATATATCAATCCTATTTACTTCTTGTTGTCAATTTCTATAAATAAATTAATTTGAATTCCAATTGAAACAAGTTTTTAATTAAATGATCTATTATATTATTATCTAAAATAATCAGTTTGTTTTATCGGCTTTTCTCCACTCTTTTATAAGCTTGTGTATAAGATAATATTTTTACTAAAATCTTTAGCTTTCCTACGGTATAATATACATATATATTACTGTTCTTAAGTTTAAAATAAAAAATTGCATCAATAAAATATATTTGCAGATATCTCGTTTAGTTGGATATCGAATTAAATATATATATTTAATTGGTGAGCGATGCTATGAGGACGAGAGAATGGTGCGTACTAAGGCTGGAGTAGAAGGCAGTGTGACCCATGCTAATAAGATGATATGGTCAATTTAATAAAAAATATCAAATTAAAGGTAGTTTAGAGGAAGAAAATTTAAAATATCGGCATTTAAGCCCTGTCAGACTATTTCAATCAGAATGAAACTTACATCACATTAAAGCCCGTCCAATTTCACATTGATATAGCCAGTTTAATCAAAATCGTTAAAGCCGTTTTTGGGGAAATTGAGAATAGGTGCAAAATGCTTGGTATAAAGTAGATCTGGTTAGCTGATTTTGATGAAAAAGTTGCTGTAACATCTCGGGCGTATTTTTCCTTATGTGCTAGACTTACCACATTATAAGTAATTGTTCAAATTATATATTTATCCATTTTTTATCGGTACTAAATAGATGATATAGTTATTTTTATAGGTTCTACAAAATTAAAGGTACTTAAGGGGAAGAACATTTAAATTATCGGTATTTTAGCTCTGTCAGACTATTTCAATCACAATTGAACCTGCATGCTATTAAAGCTTATTGAAATTTACATCCATATAGCCAGTTTAATCTAAATCGTTAAGGCTGTTTTGGAGAAAATCGTAAAAAGGTGCAAAGTGCATGGTATAAAGTGGCTCTTCTGGTTAGCTGATTTTGATTAAAAAGTTGCTGTAACATCTCGGGTGTATATTTGTCTCAAATATAATATTTCAGTTTCGTTATTTTTTCGTGCTAGACTTACCACCCAAAAACACACATACCTTGTCATGCCTAGCTACCAGATGACCAATACCTTGAAACCAAAAACTACGAGTTCAACTCTTGGAACCGGAGGGGACTTTTATCTCGTCATTCATCCCCCTGCCCTCACCCCCTGGTCTGAGAAACCCCCGTATAGCCTTCAAAGGCGAAGTAGGGTTGGAAAAAAAAAAAAAAAACTTTTTTTTCGAGACTTGTTCATTTAGACTCAGAAGACCTTAAAACGCGTATTTCCGTTGAAAATTAAAGGTAGTTTAGATGAAGAAAATTTAAAATATTTGAATTTTAGCCCCATCAGACTATTTCAATCAGAATGAAACCTACATGATATTAAAGCCCATTAAATTTTACACCGATATAGCGAGTTTAATCAAAATCGTTAGAGCGATTTTCGAGAATATTGTAAAAAGGTGCAAAATGCATGGTATAAAGTGACTCTTCTGGTAAGCTGATTTTGATGAAAAAGTTGCTGTAACATCTCGGGCGTATAGTTCTTGGGACTCCACACATTTATTTTTTCCGGACTTGGACTTTTGGACTCTGGGGATCTTAAAACGTGTACTTCCATTGAAAACTGGAATTCGAAAATTTACCATGATCGCAATACTTCCCATTACTACAATATATATTCCATATATAGGTAAGTGAAAGTAAAAAAAAACAAAAAACAGATTAACCCCTAAAATGGATGAAGTTGGAGATGACAGAGATGAAAGATGCTCAGAGGAGAGGCAGTACGCAGGCGCGCGGGTCACACTGCCTTCTACTCCAGCCTCAGTTACGCTCCAGTCACTCGTCCTCAAAGCATCGCTCACCGACCGTCTAGTCTGTCGTATCATATATATGTATATTGGTAAGTCATTTCATCTATTTAATAAGTCTCTATCAATCTCATATTTTGAACCATCGTCAGAAATTATTCTTGTTTTTAACTCAATTTAATTTTATCTATATTCTTCTTTGTAAAAATAAAATTATAGTGCGCGAAACTCATTTAAATAAAATTATAAAAATGTCGTTGAGTTTAAAGAGAAACATATATTTTAACTGAACAGGATTACCCCGTGTTTTGCTCGAGAATGTTTCATTCTGTTTACATCTCTTTGTTATGTGTTTACATGTATATATTAAATCAAATTATATTAAAGCCCATTAAAATTTTACATAGATATAGCAAGTTAAATCAAAATAGTTTGAACTATTTTTGAGTAAATAGGAAAAAGGTTTTAGAAAAACATTTGAAACAGGATTTTCACTTATCTCGGTTTTTAAAAGAAATTTAAGAACTAATAAATATATTAAGAATTGAATTTTATTTAAGAATTATTCATTTTCGTTAAAACCTATGTTTTTAGATAAAAACAAAAATATATAAAATTGTTATATACAATAATGCCCTATTCGTCAATTTACATTGTGTACCACAGATTTCTAAATAAAATGTCATTTTTTTCTCAATCTTAAGCTTTCCAACGGTATATTATATATCCATATTAATACTTATTTGTACGAAAAAAAATCTTAAAAAATATTGCAAGTATTTTTTCTCCTTTAGTTGGTTTTCCAAATTCTTTTAACTTGTATATTTAAATGTTTTTTTATCAATATTAATAATTTTGTACTGTTAATTGTTTAGAATATGCAAAATTAAAATCATGTACACTTATTTATATGGCAAAACAACGTGCCGGTCAGCTATAACAATCTAAAATGTTATATACAATAATCACTTATGTTTATGCCCTATTCGTCACTTTACGTTGTGTACACATATTTCTATATAAGGTAAAAAAATTGTTTCATATCTTAAGCTTTCCAACGGTATATTATACATCCATATTAATTCTTATTTGTACGGAAAAAATAATCTAAAAAAATATTGTAAGCTATTTTCTCCTTTAGTTGGTTTTCAAATTCAAATTTAGAATATGCATAATTAAAGGTTCTTTGGAGGAAGAACATTTAAAATATCGACATCAAAGCAATTTCAGACTATTATAATGAAACCTACATGTTTAATAAGAGTTCACTGTAATATTGCTTAATCAAAATCGTTAGAGCTGTTTTTAAGAGAAACGTAGTAAATGGTGCAAAATGCATGGCATAAAGTAGCTCTTCTAGTTTGCGACTTTGTTGAGGATGCTGAAACATCTTAGTGTTATACGCTCCTGAAATATAAAATTTCTATTTTATACAACTTAATACTTACACAAACACCCGTACAAACCTATTTGTTTCACTCACTTATTATGCACTGAGGGGACCCTAAAGTGTGTATTTCCGGTGAACATTTTTCAAGATCGCAATGCTATACAGGAGGTCTTATAAATTTTTCGTCATATTGTAGACCTTAAGTTGAACAAAAATGTTTATATGACCTACAGTCCGATTCTCAACGGTTAAGTAGGAAAAACATATTTTGTGTTTTTTTGCTGATATCTATGATTTTCATCAGAAAAACTGAAATATATCTAGTCAACCTTATATGCAGATGCAGCTGTGAGCTGTAGAAAATTATTGGGTTGTTTCACATGAAATGTTCGTTTTTATAGTTTCTGAAATACATAAAGGATTTTGCAGGTCTCTGTTGTTTTCTTCCGAATGTTTACTAGAAGGAAACCTGCACCAAACAGTCAAAGGACTCTCAGAACAACTAAATGCAAGTGCATCTACCTATTCCAGACATTTAAAGTGTATTGGGAAAGTAAAAAAGCTTGATACATGGGTACCTCATGATCTCACTGAGCGGCAGCAAGACCCCATGTTTCAAAACATACCGTGCAAAAATTGACACACCACATTCTCCCGACTTGTCTCCAAGAGATTACCACCTGTTCAGGAATTTAGACTTCGTCAAAGGAAAACTTTTTGAAAATGATGATCAAGTGAAAAGTGCGTTTCAGATTTGATTCTGGTTGGGAAAAATGTGTAGAAAAAAAAGTAAATATTGGAATAAAATTATCTTGTTTTCATATCGTATTTTTAATAAAAATCCTTTACCTTGAAAACGGACATTTCATGGGACAAAACCCAATAGAAAAGCCGATATTAGATCTCAATACCGCCATGCATTTTCACCTTTTTACGTTTCTCTCAAAAACTGCTCTAACGATTTTGATTAAATTCGCTATATTTCTTCCTCTAAAGTACCTTTGAAAACTAACTAAAGGAGAAAATACCTCACTATATTTTTTTAGTTGTTTTTTTTTTTTTTCCGTACAAATAACTATTAATATGGATGTATAATATACCGTTGGAAAGCTTATGATTTGAGAACAAAATATTATCTTATCTATAAATCTGTGGTACACAACGTAAAGTGACGAATAGGGCATAACATAAGTCATTATTAGGTATCACTAGTTTGCTATAGCATGCTATTTGTGCTATTGTGCTAAACCATCAATTTTATACAGGAATAACTGTAGAAACTCGACGGGTTAGCAAATAACACAATAGCATGCTATAGCAAACGTATGAGTACCCTATTGTATACAACAATTTAATTGTAACCAGCTGACCGCAACGTTATTTTGCCAATAAAATATTTCTAGGAAATTTTTAGTGTAAAAAAAAAAAAAAAACTAACTTATTGTAAGTGGCATAACTTTAATTTGGCATATTCTAAACAATTAACAATATAATATTATTAATATTGATGAAAAACATTTAAATATACAAGTTAAAATAATTTGAAAACCAACTAAAGGAGAAAAGAGATTACAATATTTTTTTAGTTTTTTTTTCCGCACATATAGAAATTAATATGAATGTATTATATACCGTTGGAAAGTTTAAATTTGAGAAAAAAATGACATCTTATTTAGAAATCTGTGGTACACAATGTAAAGTGACGAATAGAGTATTATTGTATGTAACAATTTTATATTGTTGAATCTAAAACATAGGTTTTTAACGAAAATGAATAATTCTTAAATAAAATTCAATTCTTAATATATTTAATAGTTCTTAAATTGCTTTTAACAACCGAGGTAAGTGAAAATCCTGATTCAAATCTTTTTCTAAAACCTTGTGTAAAGTGTGTAGGGATGTGGTATATGAGTGAAAGAGGCATGGAGGTGCTGTGAACGATGGGGGAATATAAAAATGACAAAACACTAAACATGAATTTTTTTAATTTATTATAATTTATTTCTTAAAATTATATATATATCATTAATTAATTATGATAGAAACACTAAAAAACAATATTATATAGCGTGAACAATATTTTTGTTACCCAATCTTTAGCTAACACAAACAAACTGGATGGTTTACCCACTCCAGAACATGCCACGTATGATTGTCCGTGTGACAGACACGAGTTACACTGAGATAGTAAAATGATAACTGTAAAGGTCACTACTAAGCTTGATGAATAAAAATAGGGTTGTTGATAGAAGGGTGGAAATTTAGGGTAAAAATACATAATTTAATGCAACATTATAAAAAATAAAAAAAAAATAGTCCAAAAAAGTAAAAAAAAAAATGTTAGAGGTGGCCCTTATCACTTAGGGGCATGAAAAATAGGTAGTATTCGATTCTCAGACCTATCGAATATGCATATAAAATTTTAAAAAAAATCGGTCAAGCCGTTTCGGAGGAGTATGATAACAAACATTGTGCCACAAGAGTTTTATATATCATAATTATTTAATCTAAAAAAAGGTTTTAACGTAAATGAATAGTTCTTACTATATTTAATAGTTCTTAAACCGAGGTATGTAGAAGTCGTGTGTTGCCTGCACCAAATGTTTTTCTAAAATCTTTAGACTTTTAACGGTATATTATACATCTATATTACAAAAAAAAATGTTAACTCTATGCGACAGTATAAAATATCTAGAACAATCAGTTTTATCTGCTCTTCGTCACCCATTACCTCATCCATCTTAATGCATATTAAATAACGTTCCTTATGAAACCTTTCGCTTTCCAACGGTATATTATACCACTGTATTACTAATCTTATTTGCAAGAAAAAAAATATCATTTAGGAAATAATTCCGCTGTTTGCTCTTTCAGTTGGTTATTAAATTCATTTATTTTGTATATTATTTATTATCAACGCTAACAAAAATTCTAACTTTATTTGACAATTTTTTTTTTTTAAAAGTTTATTTATTGAAATTTACAACTGTATAAAATACATCAAGTAAATATGCTGAAATGATAAAACACATGAAATAAACATGAAGAGAAACTGCCCATTGGCAGCACTTTTTAAAGTAGTGAGTCTAAACAAGAAGGTCTCGAGGCCATCTTCTTTTAGACGCTTCGGCAGATTATCAGAAATTAAAGAGGAAGCAAGGATTAAAACTAATGGATTAGAGTGGGAGTGGAGTTTTTCATGTAAGGTGTGATACCTGGTACGGGCCAAATCAGCAACATAGGGAACATTAAGGTCATTGTGGATGATTTTATTCGCGACAAAGTAAGGAGCGTTAAGGATTTTGCGAAGGATTTTGGATGTAAGGATTGGATACTGGAAGAGTTTGATGGTTTAGTAGAGCCCCAAAGCTCAATTTCGTCCAGATAGGCCTTATGATGGTAATATAGATGAGCCTTTTGTGGTTAAGTGAAAGTTTAGAGCGTCTGTCTAGTAAGTGTTGAAGTAAGCGAAAGCGGCGAGCAGTTTCTTGTCTTTTCAGTCTTGTATGGAGATTCCATGTAATGCGTTTGTCAAGTGCAGTCCTAGGTATCGAATCTATTCAACAGGGGCTAGTGGAGTGTCATTAAAGGAAACTGTGGGCAGGATGTTATAGGTTTTCGACGAAGGGTAAAGGTAATTTGATGGGATTTATTTCAATTCTCCAATTCTGACACCATACCCCAAGGTCTCTGGTTGGGATAACCACCCTGTAGAGGCAGTGAACATTTTTAAATTGGTTTTAACAACAGAGGTGTGTTGCCACACCAGATTTTTTTTTTTTATTTTAATCAAAATAACTCATAAGTAGTAGGTTCTAGCTGCAAATGTTATTTACATTTGTACATTAACATTTTCAAAATTCCATTTCGATGGTAACTCCCGGGCGGAAACATTAAGTCCTATGAAACTGAAATTTCATATTTAAGACAAATATACGCCTGAGACGTTACAAAACCTTTTTCATCAAAATGAGCTTACCAGAAGAGCCACTTTATACCATGCATTTTGCACCTTTTTCGATTTTCTGAAAACGGTTCTGACGATTTTGATTAAACTCGCTATGTCGATGTAAAATTTAATGGGCTTTAATATCATCTAGGTTTCATTCTGATTAAAATAGTCTGACAGGCTTAAATGCCGATATTTTAAATTTTCTTTCTCTAAAGTACCTTTAATTTTGTCGATTCTATAAAAATAACTATATTATCTTGTTACCACCGATAAAAAAACAGCTAAATGTGCAAGTTGAGCGAATTTGAAAAGCAACTAATGAAGAAAACTGAAAACATATTTTTGTAATGCAATTTTTTGTTTTTGAACAGTAATATACCGTTGGAAAGCTAAAGATTTTAGAACACAATATTATCTCATACACAAGCTTTTAGAAGTTAATAGAGAGTGATGAAAAGCCGATAAAACTAACTGATTATTTTAGATAATAATATGATAGATTTTTTAATAAAACACATGTTTCTACATAAATTCAATTTTATTAATTCTTTAATAGTATCACGTATTTTTTATTTAACTGTATTTGAAAATTCTTTCATTGATTTTATAAATAGAGGTAAGTGAAAGTGGTGTGTTGCCCGCATCAGATTTTTATATTTATCACGATTGTTAGGAAACAGCAGGTATTAGCGACAAAAAAAACATTCTTCACTATTAATATAGTTCAAAACCAAGTTGATTGTATTAAGAGAAGCCCGCCCGCTGACAGCACGACATGCCAATTTCACTCAGTTAGTCCTACTTCATTCCTTCAATTGGACGACAGTTCTAAATTGATAATTTAAAAAGGAAAAACAACAAATTACACATGAATTAAAATAAATTTTTACTTTCACTTCCCTCTATATGAAATATATAGCAAAGGGAAAGTATTGCGATAGTAAACATTTTTGAATTCCAGTTTTCAACAGAAATACACGTTTTAGGGTCCCTGAGTCCAAATAACCAAGTCCCGCAAAAAGGTATGTGTGTCCATGTGTGCGGTTAGTGCAACGCGTAAACAAAAATTACTATGAAATTGAAATTTCATATTTCAGACAACTACTACTACGCATTTAGCACCTTTTTACGATTTTCTCAAAAACGGCTCTAACGATTTTGATTAAACTCGCTTTATTGATGCAAAATTGGATGAGTTTTAATATGATGTAAGTTTAATTATGATTTAAATAGTCTGACAGTGCTTAAATGCCGATATTTTACATTTTTTTCGTGTAAAGTACCTTTAATTTTGTAGATTTTGTAAAAAAAAAATATATTATCTTGTTACCATCGATGAAAAACACATAAATTTATAAGTTGAACGAATTCAATATCTAAGTAAAGGAGAAAACTGAAAAAAATATTTTTTTAATGCAATTTTTTTATTTTAAACATAGCAACAGTAATATAGACGTATAATATACCGTTGGAAAGCTAAAACTTTTAGAATAAATATTATCTAATGAACAAACTTGTAAAAGTTAATAGAGAGTGATGAAAAGCCGATAAAATTAACTGATTATTTTAGATAATAATATGATAGATTTTTTAATAAAACACATGTTACTACATAAATTCAATTCAATATTTCTAGCACTAAAACAACTTTAATTTTGTAGTTCTTATGAAATTGGTCATATCATTTTGTTAGCATTGATAAAAAACAGGTAAACCTATAAATTGAACGAATTCGATGTCCAACTAAACGAGATAACGCAGGAGAATGAAAGAGATATTAGAAAATATATAATCTTATATATACTATTGTAAAAGTTGATGGAGAGAGATAAAAAGCCGATAAAACAAACTGATTGTCATAGATAATAATAAAATCACTTGTAGCTGGGTGGCTAGCATAACAGCCTCCTGTGTTAAAGGTCACGGGTTCAAACCCGCATGTGGCTCTAGGATTTTTAATCGGAGTAAAAAATCCTTAGTTATACCCTCCTTCGGAGGGGACGTTAAAAGGTGGTCAAGTTTTTCCAGTTACTCGTTAAAGATCCTTATCCTAATTAAACCTGTATAGTCTAAAATTTAGGACTGCCACTGTAGCATCGTCCGATTAGCCACAGCAGCATGTTACATAAAATAAATGAATAGTTAACATTTGTATGAAATTCCTTAAATATTTTTTAACTGAAGTTCATTTATTTATTTTTTATTTAACAAGGGGTCCTCAGATGCTTCTGAAAAGAAGATGGTCTCGAGACCTTATAGTTTAGATTACCTAGTAGAGTGATATCAATGGGCATTTCCTCCTCATGTTTTTATATGTATTTTATCATTACCAGTATATTTACTTGTTGTATTACAAAATACAGTTGTAAATTTCAATAAAAATAAAAAACATTTAAATTTTTTAATTTTATTTTATTTAAAATAATTTTACAACTGTATTATACAATAAAATACATTAAGTAAATGTGCTAATAGATCAAGTGGGCGTGATACAGGCATGTGAAGAAACTGTCCAGTGGTAACGCTTCAAAGTTTAGTCAGTTACGTAGGTCTCGAGGCCATCGTCTTTTCAGCCGCATAGGAAGATGATCAGGAATAGGAGATGAGAGTTTGTGGACGAGTGGGTTGGAGTGGACGGGTAATTTGGAATAAAAGGAGGAATATCTAGTTCGGGCGACTAATGGGATATTTAGGTCTTTTTGTAGGTCTTGTCTTTTTGGATTATTTTATTGCTGACAAAGTATGGGACGTTTAGGATCTTACGGAAGATTTTGGATTGCAAGGATTGAATGCGGGAAGAATTGGAGGGTTTGGTGGATCCCAATAACTCAATCCCATATGTCCAAATAGGCCTAATGATGGTAATATAAATTAATTGTTTGTAGTATGTGGAAAGTTTTGATCGTTTGTCCAGTAAGTGTTGTAGTAAACGGTATCTACGAGCTGTTTCTTGTCGTTTCAGTCTAGTGTGAGGATTCCAAGTAAGACGTTTGTCTAGATGGAGTCCTAGGTATCGGATCTGTTCAACCGATGTGAGTGGGATATTGTTAAAGGAAATAGTGGGACAGGCGGACATAGGTTTTCGACGAAGGGTGAAGGTAATTTGATGGGATTTAGTAGGGTGGATTTTAATTCTCTATTTTTGACAGCATTCTTCAATGGAAGTAATGTGAGACTGAAGGGTTTTGGAAGCAACATATGGGGCATTATTTACGGATAACACACATGTCTCATCTGCGTAAGTTGTGAGGACAGTACCAGGATGGATTGGACGTTTAAATTAAAAAAACAAAACAATGGATGTGAGTAAAAGTCATGTATTGTAAGCACCAGATTTTTATCAATATAAAAAATTTGAATCAAGTTTGACATTCAACAATTTTATCAAATTAAACAGTTACAGTTACTCCATCCAGCTCATAACTAAACAAATTAAATTTAATTCTGTTGATGTTCTCAAACTCCAAAATAAACATTAATCTAATCAAGTAACATTTCAGGTTCGACTCACTCTGTCTCTCAACATTTCGCCATTTAATTACCTTAAGTTAATTACAAACAATTTAGATATTAGATCAAATTAGTATAATGTAATCTCTCTGTTTGTTGATATGAATGTTAAGCGTTTATTGTCAGCTAGTGAGTGTCTGTCGGAAACATTCCATAAAGTTAGAATCGGTCATAATTACTCCGAGAAATTTGAGGTGCGATCGGGTTTGATACAGGGTGACTCCCTTTCACCTGTTCTATTTAATATAGCTTTAGAATATGTCATAGAAAAGGTGATGTGTACCGAAAAAGGCTTAAATATAGGTGACAAGATTCCGGTCTTGGGGTATGCCGATGATTTGGTACTGCTAGGTGAAGACACAGAAACCATACAACTAAATACAAGTGTGTTAATAAAAACCGGTAAACAAATAGGTCTCAAATTAAATACCGATAAGACGAAATGTATGATTGGTAGCAGAAACGGTGGCGATCTTGATGATATTAATATTTCAGGTCATACTTTTGAACACGTAGAGAAATTCAAGTATTTAGGTTCAATGATAACAAGAAAAAATTAAATCCAGGAAGAAATAAAGTCCCGATTAAAAGCTAAATTACTTAGCTCGCGGCTTCTGTCTCTAAAAACATTAAGGTTAGACTTTATAAAACTATTATTCTTCCGACGGTTCTTTACGGATGTGAAACGTGGCCGCTTACTTTGAAGGATGAACAACGTCTTAAGGTTTTCGAAAATCAGGTACTGCGTAAAATATTTGGTCCGAAGAGAGATGAGGCCACTGGGGAGTTAAGAAGGTTGCACAACGCGGAATTGCGAAGTTTGTACACTTTGAATATAATTGAGTTGATAGCATCGCGGTGACTCAAATGGGCGAGTAAAGTTGTTGGGCTCGGGGAGGAGCGGATTCCGAGAAAGTTGGTATTCGCTGATCCGACTGGTAGGCGTCCGAAAGGTAGGCCGAAGCGTCGATGGGAGGATTGCGTTAAGGCTGGTCTCGGGGGCTTAGGCTTGAACGGTCAACATTGGACGAGTCTGTGGAGACAGTATTTGCTGGTATCGGCGTCGGACCTTTGTGATCGGTTAGCCTAGTATTATTATTATTATTAGTGAGTGAAAAAAAAATTATAATTCATTATAAAGATTAATATCATCAACGAAAAATTATTGCGTTATTTAAGATTATTTAATGTTGTTTTGTTTATAAATTTTTAATGCCAATTCCAGAATTGTTCAGAAAGATGTTACGAACAATTAGGAATAATTTATGCACCTAATTCTTGAGAATATCTTTTAATTCTCCATTGAAGAAAAGGATAATTAGTTGCATTGTGTAATACTTTCACTATTAACCTTGGATTTATAATTTTTAAATTATATGAGGTCTTATTTATAATATGAATTATTTGAATTAAAGTTTTAATTTATTATTATTATTTTTTTTTTTTTTAGAAAACAATTTTTTCCCTTATTGGTTTTATTTTGTATATATATATATATATATAATATATATATATATATATATATATATATATACACATACACACACACCTATACATAGTACAAGTACGTCACAACCTCTTCCTCGGAGAAATTAAAAATCTGTCGTAATTAGGGTAGTGATGTTGAACATTCCCAAAATCTAGTTTCATTAAATCCAAACTTTTACATACTGTTTGCCAAAGAAACAAAAATTAACATAAAAAATACTATAAAATAAAAATATTTAAATTTAATTTCTCTCTGTTTACTAAAAAAAAAAAATCATGTATATATATATATATTAGCGCGCTATTCTCTCATGCTACAGGTTCTGAGTTTGAATCCCAGTCGCTGCGGGGCTTTTATAAGGATGTAATTAAATGGGGATTCACTCACAACCTCTCCCCCGAGTGTGAGATGTGAGACCCGTCAGCCAAAGGATGGCCACTCACAAAATTAGGCGTGATGACCCTACATTACAAATTGCATCGTGAAACGCGAGATTACACCGCGAGGCCCAGGGCCACTGAAAAAAAAGGAGTTTTTATGCATCAGTTTTAATTCGAGGTCCATTATCTTTAAGTGGTATTTTGCTTGCTCAAAACGGTTTAAATCATTTAATGATTTTTTATTTCTGATAAGGAAAATCAGCTGCACACCCACTGGTTAGAGTGGGAGTGGAGTTTGTCATGGAAGGATTGATACCTGCTTCGGGCCAAATCAGCTGCACACCCACTGGTTAGAGTGGGAGTGGAGTTTGTCATGGAAGGATTGATACCTGCTTCGGGCCAAATCAGCTGCACACCCACTGGTTAGAGTGGGAGTGGAGTTTGTCATGGAAGGATTGATACCTGCTTCGGGCCAAATCAGCTGCACACCCACTGGTTAGAGTGGGAGTGGAGTTTGTCATGGAAGGATTGATACCTGCTTCGGGCCAAATCAGCTGCACACCCACTGGTTAGAGTGGGAGTGGAGTTTGTCATGGAAGGATTGATACCTGCTTCGGGCCAAATCAGCTGCACACCCACTGGTTAGAGTGGGAGTGGAGTTTGTCATGGAAGGATTGATACCTGCTTCGGGCCAAATCAGCTGCACACCCACTGGTTAGAGTGGGAGTGGAGTTTGTCATGGAAGGATTGATACCTGCTTCGGGCCAAATCAGCTGCACACCCACTGGTTAGAGTGGGAGTGGAGTTTGTCATGGAAGGATTGATACCTGCTTCGGGCCAAATCAGCTGCACACCCACTGGTTAGAGTGGGAGTGGAGTTTGTCATGGAAGGATTGATACCTGCTTCGGGCCAAATCAGCTGCACACCCACTGGTTAGAGTGGGAGTGGAGTTTGTCATGGAAGGATTGATACCTGCTTCGGGCCAAATCAGCTGCACAACCCACTGGTTAGAGTGGGAGTGGAGTTTGTCATGGAAGGATTGATACCTGCTTCGGGCCAAATCAGCAACATATGGGATATTAAGGTCTTTATGTATGAGTTTATTCGTGATAAAGTAAGGAGCGTTGAGGATTTTTCGAACGGTTTTGGATTGTAAGGATTGGATACGGGAAGAATTTGATGGTTTAGTAGAGCAAAAAAGCTTAACTCCGTAATGACAGGATCTGACTTTGGAACTCCTTGACATAACTTCCGTAGATTCTGTACCACAGCGTATTTAATTCTCTTATACCTTGTCATATATATATATATATATATATATATATATATATATATAGAGGTAAATTAATGTAAACAAAAAAAAAAATTGAATAACAATAATATTTACAAACAAAAGATGTTTTATTCATGAGAAGTGCTGACAAGGAGATACGAAATTGTTCCATTCTAATTTTAAAAGATGAAGAACCATCAAAAAGTTATTATCGAAGGGGCCGTCCCCATTTACTTTGGAGTGCGGGGGAGGGAGGGGGGTGCGGGGTAAATCTCCCCCCACCGTCCATTTAATCTATTTGACAATTTTTATGGAAAGGAAAAAAAAAAGGAAAATGAAAACAAAATAAAACATTCCATGATTCTTTTGGTTTGTTATTTTCAAAAATGAACCTTTGTAATCGACCAAAAAAAAATAACTCCCTTCAAAATTGGAGGGCTTACGTTTCAAGATGCGCAGAATCCGAATAAGGAATAAAAAAGAATCCGTCTGTCAACGGTTCAAATAAATAAATACCAAAAATT
Source organism: Piezodorus guildinii (assembly GCA_023052935.1). NCBI lineage: Eukaryota > Metazoa > Arthropoda > Insecta > Hemiptera > Pentatomidae > Piezodorus > Piezodorus guildinii. The sequence goes on along the minus strand of CM041298.1, from coordinate 2,373,754 downwards.
TATAACTAGCAGAGATATTTCGTCGTCGCACAGAGGCACTCCCACTATTTTTTGTTGGTTTTGTTTTCTTAATAATTAAACGCCACATTATTAAGCTGCTGTGGTACAGTGAATCTTAAACGAGTACCTGACAACACACATTCTCGGGACCACAAGTTTACTAGTGCCATCTGCAGAGTTTGATCTCATGGCGTTGAGAATAAAAAGCTGTTAAACCACAAAACCACAGGTGACTATAATTAATCAATGTTTTTTAATTTCACTTACCTATATATGAAATATATCGTAAGGGAAAGTATTACGATCGTGAAAATTTTCTAATTCCAGAGTTCAATGCGTGTGTGTGATAAGTTTAGCTGGAAAAACTGAGATGTTACAGCAACTTTTTCAGGAAAATCGGCTAACCTGAAGTGCCACTTTATAACATGGGGTTTGCAACTTCTGCAATTATCTCTAAAACGCCTCAAATGATTTTGATTAAACTCGCTATATCGATGTGGAATTCAACAGGCTCCAATATAATGTAGGTTTCATTCTGATAGAAATATTCTCACTATGTCCAAATGCCAATATTTTAATTGTTTTCCCTAAGGTATCTTTAGTTTTTTAAAAAAAAAAAAAAAAAAAAAATGAACTCTCTATAATATATCGCTTATGATATCATATTATATAGTGTTGAAAAGGTAAAGATTAAAAAAAATATGATTGAAATATGAAGTTGTATAAAGAAATGGAAAGTAATGAAAAGCGGGTAGAACTATTGGGTTGTGTCACTTGAAATGTCCGTTTTCAAGGTAAAGGACTTTTATTAAAAATACGATATGAAAACTAGATAATTTTATTCCAAGTGTTTACCTTCTTTTTATACACATTTTTCCCAACGTGACACCAACTTTTTTATCCCCGAACTGAAAAACTCTGAGCTTTGAAGTGAAACAAAATCTGAAAACGCACTTTTCTCTTGATTATCATTTTCAAAAAGTTTTCCTTTGAAGAAGTTGTCTAAATTCCTGAACAGGTGGTAATCTGTCGGAGACAAGTCGAGAGAATATGGTGGGTGCGGAAGAACTTCGTAGCCCAGTTCTTTCTATTTTTGCACGGTATGTTTTGAAACATGCGGTCTTGCTGTCGCTCAGTAAGATCATGAGGTACCCATGTATCGAGCTTTTTTACTTTCCCAATACACTTTAAATGTCTGGAAACGGTAGATGCACTTGCATTTAGTTGTGCTGAGAGTCCTTTTACTGTTTGGTTGGGGTTTCCTTCTACTGTTTTCCAAGTCGGTATCCCAGCTGAAAACTTATCAAACCAACGGCGAATGGTCCGTTCATGAAGACTCCCTTCCCCAAACGCCTTGCAAATATTTCTAGCGGCCTCAGCTGCTGAATGGCCGAGTTTAAACTCGTACAGAAATATTACTCTAAAATCGCGTGTTTCCATGTTCATATTTGGAGGTATACTAAAATGTGGGTAATTGATTGGGAAGCTAACGTTTATAATACAAAGGTATAGGATTAGTAACTGTTTACTTTAAATATGTAAACATTCAGAAGAAAACAACAGAGACCTGCAAAATCCTTTATGTATTTCAGAAACTATAAAAACGGACATTTTATGTGAAACGAGCCAATAACTGATTGTTGCAGATAATAACTTATATTGTTGGATAATGTAATCTGAAACACAGTTACTATCGAAACTCATGTATCTCTTCAACCTTTTTTTATCTCCAACTTTATTCCAAAGATCTTAAATTTATTTTAACAACGGGAAGGGGTTATCGTGCTAGATTTTTTTCTTTGTTATCTTTTTTTTATTATTATTTTTTTTAATTCCTACTCTATAACGACAGCTCCTTGGTACGTAAACAACAAAACCCTGCACACGGACTTAAAACAACCAACAGTTGACCAACATATACGAACACTCTATACAGCTTTTCACAGTAAAATTAACGGACACGACAATAGACTGACAATATGTCAGTAGTTGAAATTCTAGTCAAAAAAAGGCTAAAGAGAAGCTGGATGAGAGACCTCCTCTACCTGAATTAAAGCCTTGGAAGGGATTCTGCTGGGCACTTTCCTCCTGTATTTGTACATCGCGTTTGCTGATTGTCAGATACATTCTGGCAGGCGTGAATATAGATATGAAGAGAGAAAAACAAAAACGAAAAATTCTTATTCTAATTTACTAAAGCCCACAATGTCCTCTGTATATTTCTGTAGGCACTTGCCCCAGTAGAAATGAAGACATTGTTATTGTTTTAACGTCTTACATAAAATGGTGTTCATTAGCATAAATAGAATAGAATAGAATACATTTTGTTATTGACCTGTTACATTTAGGACCAAACTGATCCTCTATTAAAATGAAAAGGAATTGTATATAAATTTATAATTTACCTTGAGTCAGTCAGTATTTACAGTATATATATATATATATTCCTAGTATTAATACTATCTAATGGTTACAACATCATCAAAGCAAAATAAAATATCCAATTTGAGATTAAAATAAAAATAAATAAACATAAAAGGAAATTTAACTCTCCATCATTCTTTTCACATAAACGTTTCTAACACTCTTATATACGCTATATACATTACAGACTTTAACAACATAAAATTTAAAATATATTATTTACATATATTAGTTAAGTCTTTCTAATATAATATATTGTTGTCAAACTTTTTTTTTTTTTTTTAACATATTTATTGATATTTACAACTGTATAATTATATACAACAAGTAAATGTGATGGATATAGTAATCTAACATGAAATACATAAAAAGATGCCACCCATCGGCAGCACTCTAAAAATATTTTAAACTAGAAGGTCTCGGGGCCATCTTCTTTTCTGACGCCTCGGAGGTTTATCAGAAATCGGAGAGGATGATAGGCTAGAAACTAGTGGATTAGAGTGGAAATGGAGTTTTTCATGGAATGATTGATATCTGGTTCGGGTCTTAAGGATATTAAGGTCTTTATGGATGAGCTTATTCGTGACAAAGTAAGGAGCGTTAAGGATTTCACGAAGGATTTTGGATTGTAAGGATTGGATACGAGAAGAATTTGATGGTTTGGTAGAGTCCCATAGCTCTACTCCGTAAGTCCATATCGGTCTTATGATGGTCATATAAATAAGTCTTTTGTAATTAAGTGGTAGGTTGGAGCGTTTGTCCAGTAAGTGTAGGAGTAGTCGAAAGCGTCGAGCAGTTTCTTGTCTTTTCAGTCTTGTATGGGGATTCCAAGTCAGATGTTTGTCAAGGTGGAGTCCGAGATATCGAATCTGTTCAAAAGGGGATAGTGGAGTGTCATTAAAGGATACTGTGGGGCAGGAAGTCATTGGTTTACGGCGAAGGGTAAAGGTTATTTGGTGGGATTTGTTAGAATTAATTTGTTATCAAACTTAAAATTATTTCTCATTTATTATTTCTCTTATATATTTTTTTTAAATTGTTTCCAATAATTGATTTAAATTAATTTTTTTATTGAACATATTAAATGTTCTACATGAACTTACTATGAATGATTTATTGAAAATCGATGTTTTATGTTTCGGAATCAGTAATGTATATTTAGATGCTTTATTATTTCTATTATGAATGTCAGATGAGGAAGATGGTTGGGGGTGCGGTCATAAATTAGAAACACAAAAATAAGTGCTATTTAAATTATGTGCCGACGTTTCGGCCTACAATGTGGGTATTCATCAGGGCTAAAAGAAACAAGATAACAACCAATGTAATTATAGACTTAATAATGCGTTAGGTATATAATAATAATATGACAGTAATAAATTATGGGAACATAAATAATATTAAATGTAAAATGATAATAAGATGACAGTTATAAAGTATGGAAATAAGGTGACAGTTATAAAGTATGGAAATAAACAAAATTAAGAAGATAGTTATAAAGTATGGAAGTAAACATAATTGAGATGATAATATTGTAATGAGAATATATAAAGAGAGACTAAGCCAATGAAAAAATGACAAAAGAAAAATATGTGAACAATTAAAATTTTAAATATTAACAATTTTGAAGTGATATATGACGGTAATATATTAAAAACATAGTTAATACCTATTACCTAACATAGTTATTACCTATAATCTTAACTATGTTTTTAATATATTACCGTCATATATTACTTCAAAATTGTTCATATTTTAAATTTTAATTGTTCACATATTTTTCCTTTGTCTTTTTTCATTGGCTTAGTCTCTCTTTATATATTCTCATTACAATATTATCATCTCAATTATGTCTACTTCCATACTTTATAACTATCATCTTAATTTTGTTTATTTCCATACTTTATAACTGTCACCTTATTTCCATACTTTATAATTGTCATCTTATTATCATTTTACATTTAATATTATTTATGTTCCCATAATTTATTACTGTCATATTATTATTATATACCTAACGCATTATTAAGTCTATAATTACATTGGTTGTTATCTTGTTTCTTTTAGCCCTGATGAATACCCACATTGTAGGCCGAAACGTCGGCACATAATTTAAATAGCACTTATTTTGTGTGTTTCTAATTTATGACCGCACTCCCAACCAACTTCCTCATCTAATTTCTCAACGGTCAACAAAACTCCTTCATTATTATGAATGTCGTGTAAGAAGATCATATTTGCATAAAGTTAGCTCGGGGTTTCGCGCTTTAATATTTTACATGTTATTGTTAATAAATTAAATACTCTTTTTGACCTAATCTTCATCCAGTTTAACTGTTTGTAGTAAGGTGTAATTATGACGATCTATTGGGGTTTGCGTTATATAACGTATAGCTTCATTCTGGGCTCTTTGAAGTCTATTTAATAATTTTTCTGTGATGTCCGTATAGGTCATACTTCCATAATTCAGGTACAGCATAATCACGTTACTTATTAGGATTTTTCTGATCGGCGTAGAAGGCTGAAAATTTAGTTTTCTGAGTTGGACTGAGTTTGTACGTTCCAAGTCAGATTATTATTTATGAAAATGCCTAATTTTTTTTATTTCTGTTTCATACATCAACTCTGTGTTAATTGTTGATACTTTTTACTTTCACTTACAATATATAGTAAGGGGAAGTATTGCGATCGTGAAAATTTTCGAATTCCAGTTTTCAACGGAAATACACGTTTTAGGGTCCCCTGAGTCCAAATAACCAAGTCCCGCAAAAAGGTCTGTGTGTGTGTGTGTGTGTGTGTGTGTGTGTGGTAACTTCCGGGCGGAAACGGTAAGTCCTATATAACTGAAATTTCATATTTAAGACAACTATACGCCCGAGACGTGACAAAACTTTTTTCATCAAAATGAGCTTACCAGAAGAGACACTTTATACTATGCATTTTGCACCTTTTTTCGATTTTCTCGAAAACGGTTCCGACGATTTTGATTAAACTCGCTATATCGATGTAAAATTTAATGGGCTTTAATATCATGTAGGTTTTATTTGGATAAAAATGGTCTGACAGGGCTTAAATGCCGATATTTTAAATTTTCTTCCCCTAAAGTACCTTTAATTTTGTAGATTCAATAATAATAACTAGATTATCTTGTTAACGCTGATAAAAAACAGGTAAATATATAAATTGAATAAATTCGATACCCAACTAAAGGAGAAAACATAAAAAATATTTTTTTTAATGAAATTTTTCGTTTTTGAACATAAGAGCAGTAATATATATGTATGATATACCGTTGGAAAGCTAAAGATTTTAGAAAAAATATCATCTCATACACAAGCTTTTGGAAGTTAATGGGAGAGTGATGAAAAGAAGATAAAACTAACTGATTATTTAAGATAATAATATAATTGATTTTTTAATAAAACACATGTTTCTATATAAATTCAATTTTATTAATTCCTTAATAATTTCACGTATTTTTATCTCTAACTGTATTTGAAAATTCTTTCATTGATTTTAAAAATGGAGGTAAGTGAAAGTCGTGTGTTGCCCGCACCAGATTTTTTTATTTCGTTTATATTTATTTTTTGTTGTGTTCGGAATCCTATTAATATTGCCTTTGATTTTTGTGGGTTTATACTTAATCCGTGATCATCACACCATTTTTCCAGTCTCAATCTTACTTATAGGCGTTTGCTTGAAATCTCTTGAAGGCTTTCTGATTAACTGGCCATTCCCTATTCCTACATTAATGAAACAACAGAGCGATGAATAATAGACAACATAAATACCTCACAGACTGAGCAGAAGCTAGAACTGATTAGGAATGTAGATTGAGATGGGCAACTGTTTGCTTTGATTGGGTGCCAGGTGTAGATGTCTATAGCAATCAGGTTTAATTAAATATTATTTATTGCTACATTTGGAATAATAAGACTTTTACTTACCTACGTTGTTAAAATCAAGTTAAGAATTTTGAATACTCCACTCATACCTGTTGAACGAATCCGATACCTATGACTCCATCTTGACAAACGTCTTACATGTAATCCTCACACGAGACTAAAACGACAAGATCCGTAGATACCGATTACTACAACACTTACTTGACAAACGTTCAAAATTTCTAATTTATTACAAAAAGCTCATTTATGTTACGTCATCAGACCCATCTGGACATATGGAATAGAGCTTTGGGGCTCTACTAAGCCATCTAATTCCTCCCTCATCCAATCATTACAATCCAAAATCCTTCGAAAAATCCTGAATGCTCCTTATTTCGTCACAAATAAAATCATCCATAACGACATTAATGACCCATTTGTCGCAGACCTTTCTCGTACCAGATATACCACTTTTAATTCCAAACTCCCAGCCCATATAAACTCTCTTGCCCGCAACCTATCAACCTCACATAGTCCTGACAACCGTCCGAGGCAATTGAAAAGAAGATGACCTCCAGATCTACTTACTTAAATAAACATCGAAGTACTACCGCTGGGTAGTTTCTTCACAAGCCTTTTACGCCCTTTATTCTAATTCAACACTTTACTTATTGTATTTATGTTAATATACAGTTGTAAAATTCAATAAAATATAAATAAAAAAAGAATTTTGTAATAAATTTAGAGATGAAAATAAATTGTAAAGAAATTAATTACCTAGATGTTCAATTGAATTAGAAACAAGTGTTTTATTAAATAATCTATTATATTATTACCTACGACAATCAGTTTTATCGTCTTTTCATCACTCTCCGTTAACTTTTGTTGTGTTTTTGTGTATTAGATAATATTTTTTTTAAATCTTTAGCAGGGATCACCCATAGTAGAGCGGCTAGCACAAACAGCCTTCTATGCCAAAGGTCACGGGTTCAAATCCGCAGGTGGTCCTAGGATTTTTCAATGGGAGTAAAAAATCCTTAGTTATGCCGTCCTTCGGAGGGGACGTTTAAAGGTGGTCCCGAGCCTGTGCGATGTCAGGTACTCGTTAAAGATCCCTATCCTAATAAAACCTGGATAGGCAAAATTTAGGACTCCCGCTGTAGCATCGTCCGATTAGCCATGGTAGCATAAAATAACGTTAAATAAATAAACAATAAATCTTTAGCTTTCCAACAGTATATTATACGTCTATATTACTGTTTTGTTTGTTTATTTGTTTATTAGTTAACGTCACTTTATGCTACTATTGCTAATCTGACGATGCTTTAGTGGGAGTCCCAAATTTTACCTATCCAGGTTTTATTAGGAAAGGGATCTTTAACGAGTACCTGACATCGCACAGGCTCGGAACCACCTTCTAACGTCCTCTCCGAAATAACTAAGGATTTTTAAAAAATCCTAGGGCCACCTACGGGATCGAATCCGTGACCTTCGGCATAGAAGGCTGTTTGTGCTAGCCGCTCTACTATGGGTGATCCCTATTACTCTTTTTATGATCAGAAACACAAAAAGTGCATAAACATTTTTTTTTGCACTTTTCTTCTTTCCTTGTTTATCAAATTCGCTCAACTTGCATATTTAGCCGTTATTCAGCAATGTTAATAACATGATATCCCTATCTTTTTGAAATCTCCAAATTGAAAGGGTTTTTTTTTTTTTTAACATCTTTATTGATATCTACAACTGTATTTTAAAAAAAAACACATCAAGTGAATGTGACGGTTACATAGAAAACTGTCATGAAATACATGTAGGGACACCCAGTGGCAGCACTCTAAAAATATTCTAAACTAAAAGGTCTCGTGGCCATCTTCTTTTCAGACGCCTCGGAGGTTTATCAGGGATCGAAGAGGAAGCAAGGATTGAAACTAGTGGGTTCGAGTGAGAATGGAGTTTGTCATGGAAGGAGCGGTATCTGGTTCGGGCTATGTCAGCAACATATGGAATATTAAGGTCTTTATGGATGAGTTTATTTGTGACAAAATATAGGAGCATTGGGGATTTTACGAAGGATTTTGGATTGTAAGGATTGGATGCGAGGGGAATTCGATGGTTTAGTAGAGCCCCATAGCTCTACACAGCAAGTCCATATCGGTCTGATGATGGTCATTATTATGATTATTACTACTTATTTATAAGTATTTTGTAGTTAAGTGGAAGGTTGGAGCGTTTGTCCGGTAAGTGTTGAAGTAGTCGAAAACGTCGGTCAGTTTCTTGTCGTTTCAGTCTTGTATGGGGATTCCAAGTTAAACGTTTATCAAGGTGGAGTCCTAGGTATCGAAAACAGGGGCTAACGGTGTGTCATTGGAGGATACTGTAGGGCAAGAAGTCATTGGTTTAGGACAAAGGGTAAAGGTTATCTGGTGGGATTTATTAGAATTGATTTTAATCCTCCATTTCTAGCACCATACTTGAAGGTCTCGGATGTGGGATTGAAGAGTGTGGGAGGCTGTAACTGGATCATTATCTACTGATAGCACACACGTGTCATCAGCATAGGTAGAAAGGAAACTGTTTGGATGGGTTAGGGTATCAGTTATATTGACTGTATAAAGAACGGGTCCTAGGATACTGTCTTGAGGAACACCAGCAGATTGAGAAAACAGGGAGGAATAGGAACTATTGTGATTTATTTTGAAAGATCTATCAGCGAGGTAGGACTTGATATTAAGAAAATAGGTAGGAGGTAAAAACGGAGCTTGTAAAAAAGGTACTTTTAAATATTGCGATTTAAGCCCTGTCATACTGTTTTAATCAGAATGAAACCTACATGACATTAAAGCCTATTAAATTTTACATTCATATAGCGAGTTTAATCAAAATAGTTTGAGCAGTTTTAGAAAAAAACGTAGAAAGTTGCAAGCTGCATGGTTTTAAGTAGCTTTTCTGGTCGGCTGATTTTGATGAAAACGTTACTGTAACATATTAGGCGTACAGTTGCCTCAAATATGAAATTTCTGTTCCGTACGACTTTTCATTTTTGTGCTGGACTTACCACACACACACACGGACCTCTTTGCGTGACTGGGTGATTTGGACTGAAGAGACCCTTAAAAACGTGTATTTTCCTTAATTAGAAAAAACTTGGAAAATGGTCACGATCGCAATACTTTCCCTTACTATATATTTCATGTATAGGTAAGTGAAAGTAGATATATAATTAAGATGTATCGTAATAAGTTCCTAAACTTTAAGATAGATGAGATGTTTCCGAGTTGAGACGGATCTCGTTGCTGTTTTCTCCAGGGATCAACTTTACCAAAGGAAATTCTTTCTTTTATTTTATTTTTTTCTCCCCCAAAAAGTTTTCTGAAGCATCAAGTCCTTTTCGGAAGATGAGATAAGTAACTAGAAGTTCGAAAATACTTCATCCTAACTCAGTTGAGATTATAAACTTAACCTTTGATGAGAGCTTTCAGTCCATGATTGCTAGTAATGGTCTCATCGGCATCTAGACTTTCTAAAGAAGCTTTTGATCTTAACTTGTGTTTTAATATTATTATGTTTGATCCTTTATATGATGGGTAATCATTACTTTAAAAATCTGTTGCTTGCAACACACGATTACCTGGTTGTTAAAAACAATTTCAAAAATGTCCAGTAACGTTAGTGACTAAGGAAAATTGTTAAATAATTACCTTGACTAAGCTTGTGTATAAGATAATATTTTTTCAAAAATATTTGGCTTTCCTACTGTATATTATTTATCTATATTACTATTTTCATGTTAAAAAACAACACATAAATCTATTTTTTTTAAATATCGGCAATTACTTTTTTAGAATTGAAAAAAAAATAAAAAACTCTGGTGCGGCCAACAAACGACTTTAACTTACCTTTGTTTTTTAATTCGATTAAAATATTTATAAATACAGTTCGAGAAAAAATAAGAGAAACTGTTAAATAATTAATTAAATGGAATTTCTATAGAAACATGTGTTTTATTAAAAAATCTATTATATTATTATCTAAAATAATCAGTTACTTTTATCGGGTTTTCATCGCTCTCTATTAACTTCTAAATGCTTGTGTATTAGATAATATTTTTTCTATAATCTCAAGCTTTCAAACGGTATATCATACATGTATATTACTGTTCAAATGTTACTTATGTTCAAAAAAATTGCTTTAAACAAATATTTTTTCAGTTTTCTCCTTTATTTGTTTATTAAATTCGCACAATTTACATATTTAGCTGTGATTTATTATTTCTAACAAGATGATATGGTTGTTTTTATAGAATCTAAGAAATGAAAGGTACTTTAGAGGAAGAAAATTTAAAATATCGGCATTTAGGCCCTGTCAAACTATTTTTATCAGAATGAAACCAAAATGTCGTTAAAGCCCATTAAATTTTACATCGATATAGCGAGTTTAATCAAAATCGTCGGAACTGTTTTCCAGAAAATAGAAGAAAGGTGCTCTTCTGGTAAGCTCATTTTGATGAAAAAGATTGTGTAACGTCTCGGGCGTATTGTTGTCATAAATATGAAATTTCCGTTTCATAGGACTTATCGTTTCCGTCGGAAGTTAGCACACACACACAGACCTTTTTAGGGGACTTGGTTATTTGGACTTAGGGGACCCTAAAACGTGTATTTCCGTTGACAACTGGAATTCGAAAATTTTCACAATCGCAATAGTTTCCCTTACTATATATAGTAAGTGAAAGTAAAAATGTTCAATAACGTTAATGACTAAGAAAATGTGTTAAATAACTACCTTAAATAAATTTGTGTATAATATAATAATTGTTCAGCTAACCAGAAGAGCCACTTTATTATATGCATTTTGCACCTTTTTTTTGCATTTTCTTAAAAACGGCTCTAACGATTTTGATTAAACTCGCAATGTCGAGGTACAATTTGATGGGCTTTAATATCATGTAGGTTTCATTCTGATTGAAATAGTCTGACAGGGCTTAAATGCCGATATTTTAAATTTTCTTTCTCTAAAGTAGATTTAAAAAAAAAAATAGTATATTATCTTATTACTATTGATAGATAATGAGTTCAGCGAATTCGATAAACAACTAAAGGAGAAAAGTGCAATCATATTTTTGGGTTTCCGAACACAAGAATAGTAATATGGATGTATTAAATACCGTTGGATAGCAAAAGATTTTAGAAAAAATATTATCTATTATGCGGAATTTTAAAGGTTAATGGAAAGTGACGAAAAGCCGATAAAACTAACTGATTGCGGTAGATAAAAATATAATTGATTACTTAATTAAACACATGTTTCTATTGAAATTCTAAATAATTAATTCTTTAACAATTTATTTGTAACTTTAAATGTATTTAAAAATTCTTCAATTGATTTTAACAACGGAGGTAAGTGAAAGCCGTGTGTTGCGCGCATCAGATCTTTTCTAACGAAAATAATCTATTATTTCCCATTTAAAACAATAAAAGTACTTTAAAAGATTTAAAAAAAGGCACCTAAGCCATGTTAGACGACTTCAAGAAAATAAAACCGGCATGATATTAATGAAAATCGTTACTTGATATTTTTACTTATTATTTTTACAAATGAAATTAAGGCGAAGTAATGGGATAAGTAATTTTATTTTAAGTGGCGTTGCGCAAGAGGAATTTTGTGCACCAGGTTTGTTTCCAACAAATGAGATAAAAAGAAAATCCTTTGAGACAGATATTTGAGAAATTCGAAGGACACCTGTGAACTGCCGAGTTCTACCTTCCTTAATGAATCAACACATCATTATTAATTTGAAGCATCCATCTTGCTAATTGCTTTTAACATTATCGATTCCCGATCTACATTCGATTAAGTGGACGGCTACTGGAAGAATACTTGATGAATTAGAAATCCATTTGTGCTCGAGGCTGGGTTGAATATTAATGAACCAGTCCGGCAACTAAATCGATTATTTTTTCTTTTCTTTTCGATCTCTGATTATAAACATCGATTTAAAAAAAAAAAAATACTGATTCTAAAAATATTTTGTCTACAAGTTTTTTTCACTCTCGTGCTACAACATGCATAACGGCTTATGTATCTGTTGTATCTTCTGAAGCGTTGTTTATATTAGAAGAGATTTGCTTAGAGGGTAGCGGCTTACTTAGCGGTGTAGTGGCATAGCAACAGTGATACTGATAGGAGATGTTACTGATAGCGTAAGATTACAGCGATTTGTCACTAGATAGCATAGCTAAAGTCCCTACTTTGATAATAATAGAAGTCACCTGTGGTGTAGTTGCTAAGGTGACGGGTTTAAACCTACCAGGTTGTCCTAGGATTTGTTTATGGCCATAAAAAATCCTTAATAATGCCGTCCTTCGGAGGGGACGTAAAAAGACAGGTCCCGAGTCTGTGGGATGTCAGGTATGTCCAATGAAACTGAAATTTCACATTCAAGACTAATACACGCCCGAGATGTTACAGTAACTTTTTCATCAAAATCGGCGAACCAGAAGAGCCACTTTATACCATGCATTTTGCACCTTTTTACGATTTTCTCAAAAACGGCTCTAAAGATTTTGATTAAACTCACTATACCGATGTACAATTGAGCGGTCTTTAATATCGTGTAGGTTTTATTCTGATTGAAATAGTCTGACAGGGCCTGAATGCCGAAATTTCAAAATTTTCTTCCTCTAAACTACCTTTAATTTTGTACATTCCAATACATTATCCATATTATCTTAATGACACTGATGAAGGACGGCTAAATATCAATGTTAAGCGAATTTTATAAAAAACTAAAGAAGAAAAGTGCAAACATATTTTTTTACGCAATTTTGAACATAAAAAGAGGTAATATATATGTATAATATACAGTTGGATAGCTAAAGATTTTAGAAAAAATATTATCTTATACACAAGCTTGTAAAAGTTAGTAAAGAGTGAGAAAAAATCTCGTGCTCTCTGTATAAAACCACGCATGACAAGTAAATATTAATGAGGTAAAGGCGGGATCTGGAGTAAATTCCCTGTGATGTGCGGAAGCACTTGATTCCATCAAATCATATTCTCTTTGCTCAGTTTATTCCCTTCCCACTCGGAGTTTAAGAGGCCTTTAGGCAAACAAGGCAGTTCCCTCAGCGGAGAAATAGGCCTCATTGGGGGAATTATGACGTGACGCGGAGCGCACTGGATCTTGAGACAAAGGCTTTGGCTAATTAGTCTCATTGAGGGTGCTTCTCGTGTGAACAGGGTCTCGTCCACTCCTAACCTATTTACGTAATTACCACACTCTACGTTAATGTGCAAGAGCTTCTGTACCGAGTATGCAGGACTTAACACGCTCAAATAGCATGAGTAAGGTGTCATTGGATTCAGGATTGCATGAAGAGTGAGCGAATCGCACTCTCAGTACTTAATTTTGTATATTCAATAAATTAAATCAATTTAAATATCATCAATTCCACTATATGTAAATATTCCATGCTCTTAAAACGTTTTGTAGCGCTCTTAAACTATTTACGTAATTACTACTCTCTACATTAATATGCAAGAGGTTTTGTACCGATTATGCACGACTTAACACACTCAAATAGCATGAGTAAGGTGTCATTGGATTCAGGATTGCATGAAGAGTGAGCGAATCGCACTCTCAGTACTTAATTTTGTATATTCAATAAATTAAATCAATTTAAATATCATCAATTCCACTATATGTAAATATTCCATGCTCTTAAAACGTTTTGTAGCGCTCTTAAACTATTTACGTAATTACTACTCTCTACATTAATATGCAAGAGGTTTTGTACCGATTATGCACGACTTAACACACTCAAATAGCATGATTGAGGTGTCATTGGATTCAGGATTGCATGAAGAGTGAGCGAATCGCACTCTCAGTACTTAATTTTGTATATTCAATAAATTAAATCAATTTAAATATCATCAATTCCACTATATGTAAATATTCCATGCTCTTAAAACGTTTTGTAGCGCTCTTAAACTATTTACGTAATTACTACTCTCTACATTAATATGCAAGAGGTTTTGTACCGATTATGCACGACTTAACACACTCAAATAGCATGAGTAAGGTGTCATTGGATTCAGAATTGCATGACGAGAGAGCGAATCATACCCAGATTCCTTGGTTTTTTATTCTAAATAAATAAACATTTAAAAACCTACGTACCATACCTCGGACTATATCTGGATAAAATACTAACAAGGAACATATATACGAAATTAAAGCGACAAGAATTAACAAGACGTTACAAATAACTTTCACATCTATTAGGTTACAGATCACCGCTAAATTTACGAAACAAGCGACTAATATATACGACTCTACTGAGACCAATATGGGACATACGGAGCAAAACTTTGGGGTTCTGCAAAAAACGTACACACAAACAAAATACAAAGAACTCTGTCCAAAATTTTACAGAAAATTGTTCTCGCGCCATAATATATTTCGAACCACACGATACACAATGACAAAACCATCCCAACAGTAAATTCTTACATTCACGACAAATATAACAGGTTTCACTCTTCGACACATCACCATCCAAATCAACTTGTTTCTTCCCTTTCTTCCTCCCTGTTACCAGGGCAGGCCCAAAGAAGACTTAAAATACGATGGCCGAGAGATCTTCTAAACTAAAAATTGAGGACGCTGATCAAGAGGAAAAATAATACCTCACATTCGCTGAATGCGCAGCAACGCAGTTGCGAATATAAAAACAGCAATAATAAATAAATAAAATCAATTTAAATATCATCAACTCTACTATATATAAATATTTGAAGCTCTTAAAAACGTTTTGAACCATTCCTAAACTGTTTACGTGATTACTCCATTCCATATTAATATGCAATAGCTTTTGTATCGATTATGCAGTAATTAACACGTTCAAATAGCATGAATGAGGTGTCATTGGATTCAGAATTGCATGGCGAGTGAGCGATTCGCAGTCTCAGTGCTTAATTTTGTATATTAAAAAATAAAATTAACTTAAATATAATCAAGACTACCATATATCAAAATGAGAAGTCTCTAAAAAACGTTTTGAACCACTCCTAAACTATTTACGTAATAACTGCACTCCATGTTAATATGCAAGAGGTTTTTTACCCTAGCTATATAAACAGTCATACCCTAATATAATTATTTGGAAATAATAAAACATTGTGTAATAATTTGTCAATCAATCAAAATCAATCGAAAAATCATTATTATCACTGCAAAACGATTCTCAAAAAAAGTTAACTATGAAATATGAGAGACTGAAAAACTCAAAACGACGAATATATGTGACATAGTATCATTCGATTTAGGTCTTTTGTTTATTTATTTAACATCACTTTATGGTACTGTGTCTAATCGGACGATGCTACAGTGGGAGTCAAATTTTGCCTATCCAGGTTTTATTATGATGGGGATCTTTAACTAGTACCTGACATCACACAGGCTCGGGACAACCATTTTACGTCTCCTCCTAAGGATTTTTTACTCCCATTAAATTATCCTAAGGTCAGATTAAGGTTTGAATCCGTGACCTTGGGCAGGGAAGGCTGTTATGTCAAATATACATCGATGTAAAATTTAATGGGTTTTAATATCATATTAGTTTCATTCTGATAAAAATAGTCTGTCAGGGCTTAAATGCCGATATATTGAATTTTCCTAAACTACCTTTAATTTTGTAGAACATATAAAAAACAAAACTACAACTATATCATCTATTTAGCACTGATAAAAAACGATATCGATCTAAAAGGGAAAAGACGAAACATATTTTATCATGCAATATTGAAATTCAATGTAACTAATTCTCAATGTAATTTTTTTTTCCTCTGAAGTATCTTGTAAATTTGTAGATTTGAATAAATCAATCATATAATCTTTTTACCATTGATAAAAGACGAATAAATATACGAGTTGAGCGAATTCGATATCCAACGAAAGGCAAAAAGAGAAAAAATATTTGTCATGCAATATTTGTTTGGTTTGGTTTTTGTTTTATTTATTGGCACAAAACATCTTGGTCATCAGTGCCAGATACACTCAGTATAAGATACACTTAGATATATAATACCTAACTCACTATAAGATACACGTTTTTTAAAAACAGACAATTATGGCTTTAGTTGAAATATTAAATAATAATATTAATTAAATAAATAATGAACCAATATAACAAATGATAATAATACACTAAAACAAATAATAATAATACAAAATGAACGAATACATTATGAACAAATAATAATACATAATAGACAATAATCATATACATAATAAGTAATACATCCATAATACATGAATACATACATACAGATAATACATAATTTACAAATAATACACTCATAAATAGTGCCGGATACGCTCATTTTAGAAAATTAATTTAGACAAACAAAGATAATTGATTTTTTTTTTTTTTTTTTTTTTTTTCTTCAATATTAAATAATAATATTGATTAAAACAGATAATAAGAATAGGAATGATCTATAATAAAATAAATACGACAACGTTAGTAAAAAATAAACATATATCAAGTTATATTAGTAGACAATATTCAAGGAAAAAAAAAAAAATAATAATAAAGATAAGTAGAAATAAATAAACATAAAGTAAGTCCTCAAATCCTCTTATAAAAGTCCATTTCAGAAAGGAGGCACATTAATTGGTCAATTCTGTTCCCATCGTTTCCTAATGCAACCGCGACATTGTGAGGTATTCCCTTTTGGTCCAGTTGTCTAGTGTAGAAGGGACATTCCTCGAACACATGGGTAATCGTTAGGATTTCCCTACAATGCTGACATCTTGGGGGCAACTCTTTACATATTAATGCCCATGTGTTAACCTTGTGTGCCCTATTCTCAAGCGGGCCAAGACCACCTCCTCCCTGCGGTTGCTGCGACTTGAGGTTTTCCAATACTTTACTTCTTTCTTAATGGTTTTCAATTTGCTTGGGTAACTGTTTTTCCATGCTTCATCCCATTTCTTCCATAAATTGTCTATAAGAGGGCGTGCTAGCTCTGATGGTGTGAGCAGTGCCCTACCACGACCAGGGAGAGTGAGAGCCTCTTTAGCAGCCTTATCTGCCATTTCATTCCCTCTTATCCCCATGTGACCTGGTATCCACACATAATTGATTCTTTTCCCATTTTCAGCCATTACTTTGGTTAATTCCAGGATTCTTAAAATTCCTGGATGACTGGAATGCATATTCTGTAGTGCCTTTAGAGCGCTCAATGAATCTAAGGCTATGGTGAAGTTCTCTATTGGGAGTGTTCTGGAATAATCAAGGGCCATTGCGATCGCATTCACTTCAGCTGTATATACGGAACAATATTGATGTAGTTTCGACTTGTAGGTGCATTTGATGCGACGAAAGCTGAGCCAGTGGATGAGTCTGATTTAGAACCATCTGTGAAAATTAAGTTGTGGCTGGGCAATGCGCTGATTATCTTCTCAAAGCGGTCTTTAAAATTTATTAATTTGGAATTTTGTTTACTGTATTTAGCCAACTCAAGATATACATGGGGTTTCAGAAATGTCCATGGTGGTGTTTTGTTTTCTATGGATGTTATATTGATTAATTTTAACTCGTTAACAACGGACGACATTCTTTCTGCTAATGGTAAGGTTGGGTTGGTCTTTAGTTGAAATTTCGCCGAATATTTGGATTTAAAGATGTATACGTGAGCAGGGTGAGTAGCTTGTGTGATTAATTTTGTGATATAGTTTATGGCCAATTTATCGCGTCGGTAGGATAGTGGTGGTAAGCCAGATTCTGCACAAAGACTTAGAGAAGGGCTGGTCCTGAAAGCTCCTGTAGCAATTCGTATGCCTGCATGGTGTACTACATCGAGTTTAGCCAGATTGTCCCTTTTTGCCGAGCCAAAGACAAAGCAGCCATACTCCATCTTTGTACATATTATTGATAAGTATATCTTGAGTAAAGTGATGCGATCTGCACCCCAACTTGTTCCAGTTAAGACTTTAAGTATATTAAGTTTTTTTAAACATTTTTCTTTCAGAGATTTTATGTGATTTTCCCACGTTAGGCGTCTATCAAATTCCAATCCCAAGAATCTACAACTATTTACGTCGGGTAAAGGGACGTTGTTAAGTAGGAGGTCTGGTAGGTCGGGGAGATTTCTTCTTCTACTGAAATACAAACATTTTGTTTTAGCTTCCGAAAACTTCAGTCCAGAGTTTTGTGACCACTCGTTTAATCGGTTTAATGAAGTTTGTAACTTATCTGTTATCGATAGCAAATCTTTGGATCGACAGAAGATTGCCAGATCGTCTACAAACAACATTGGTTTGACTCCACGAGGTAAATTGGTGGCCAGGTCACTGATTGCGAGAATGAAAAGCGTTGTGCTAAGAACGCAACCTTGTGGGACACCATTTCTTTGTTCATGTGGCATGGACAACGAATTCCCTACTCGAACTTTGAAATAGCGATGGCTAAGAAATTTACAAATGAAGTTTGGCATGTTACCTCGGAATCCTAGCGACATTAACTTTTTCAGGATTAAATTAATATTGGTTTTGTCGAATGCCTTGTGCATGTCAATGTATTTCTCCAAAACACCTCCTCCACTGCATAAAAATAATTATCCATAATTCACAATATTAAGCCAGATAAACTTTTATAAATATAGGAAAGTTCTGAATGGAATAGGTTCGGTCAGACAAAGATTCCTCAATTCTTTATAACTCATGACAATCACTACCTTAAAGAGCAACACGATCGTATACCAAATGTGTAAGAGTTGTTTCATACATCGAGGTTACAAAACTTCCAAGCGGCAGTTCTCAACAAAAACTTGAATCACGACAGAAGAAGAGAAAACACGAACGGTTCGTAAGCGATCGCCTCTCATCTGTACAATGCTTCCCGCAGTTTTTTTTTTTTACTTTTATATTTTTCTTGTACTTTCACATCGACTTTTACCATATTCATCGAACCTAAAAAGATGGGTTAGATACATGAGCCGAAATATCGCGGAAATGACATTTAGTATGTTGAAGAAGAGTTATGAAAAAAAATGTAGGAAGGATATTTTTTATTCTTTTCTTTGATCGAGGTTTATAACCAGATATCGAAAACAAAAGTTAAAAAAGCTGGTGCGTCCGGCACACGTTTTTTACTTACCTCTTTTCTTGAAAAAAAGTTTAATAAACGTAAAATTTAAATAAGATTATATTGTTGAGATAGAAATTAAATAATCCAACAATACAATTTATTACATAGTATTGGGTTGTTTCACATGAAATGTCCGCTTTATAGTTTCTGAAATGCATAAAGGATTTTGCAGGTCTCTGTTGTTTTCTTCCGAATGTTTACATATTTAAAGTAAACAGTTACTATTCCTCTACCTTTGTATTATAAACATTAGCTTCCCAAAAATCAATTACCCACTTTTTAGTATACCTCCAAATATGAACATGGAAACACGCGATTTTCGATTAATATTTTTGTACGAGTTTAAAATCGGCCATTCAGCAGCTGAGGCCGCTACAAAAATTTGCCAGGCGTTTTGGAAGGGATTGTTAAGAAAGAGACCATTTGCCGTTGGTTTGCTAAGTTTTCAGCTGGGGATACTGACTTGGAAAACTTGCCCCGAGGAAGACCTCCGTCCGTAATAGACAACGATGGCCTCAAACATACAATAGAACGAAACCCCTACCAAATAGTTAAAGGATTCTCAGCACAACTAAATGCAAGTGCATCTACCGTTTACAGACATTTAGAGTTTATTGGGAAAGTAAAAAAGCTCGATACATGGGTACCTCATGATCTCACGTGCAAAAATTGAAAGAACTTGGCTACGAAGTTCTTCCGCACCCACCATATTCTCCCGACATCTCCAACAGATTACCACCTGTTCAGGAATTTAGACAACTTCGTCAAAGGAAAACTTTTTGAAAATGACGATCAAGTGAAAAGTGCGCTTTCAGATTTTGTTTCACTTTAAAGCTCAGAGTTTAGGGTCAGTTCGGGGATAAAAAAAGTTGGTGTCACGTTGGGAAAAATATGTAGAAAAAGAAGGTAAATACTTGGAATAAAATTATCTTGTTTTCATATCGTATTTTTAATAAAGATCCTTTACCTTGAAAACGGACATTTCATGTGACACAACCCAATATAATCACTTAAATTTATAAACTTTCTATTACTTTCTAGACTTCCTATGTTAGCTAACATTTTTTCGAACGATCAATTATGCATATATCTTAGTAATCTTATTTATGGTAAAAAACTTAGCGTGAGAAAAATATTTCTTTTGTTTTCTCCTCCAGTTGGTTAGTTATTAAATTCATTGATATTCCATATTCAATAATTTGTTTTTAATACTAACAAAAAGAAAAGTTTGGTTTTATCAATTAAACAAAATTTAAAATACTTTAAGAATATTTTTAAAATTCTAACTGGTACCAATTAAAAATTAAAAATTCTATAGTTGTGGACTGTATGATAAAAAATAATAATAAAAACTTTAAATTTAGATTCTGCTCAGAATAAGGGATCTCCAAATCGTTTTACAAGTAAATTTAAGATAGACAGCAGCTATGGCCTTCTTCATGTCTTCTCGAACGGACCCGCTCAGGCTCGGCAGTCTCCTCCAGCTGCTCCTAGATTTTATCTTGTAAAACTTAGGAGAACGTAAATTCTTAAAATCGAGTCCCTATATCGTGACCGGGGACCGTATATCACCACAAATGTCGTCACGGATTACAAAAACATACAATCGGGACAGAATCTCAACTTAAACTGACGCTATAACAAAAAACAAAATACTGTCGAATAAAACATCTGTGCGGTATCCAAGGCTCAATCTAATTAAATTTATGAGAGAAGTTGGTTAAGGGTGCAGTCAATTTAACATACAATTAAGTATAAACTTAATTTATTGGTGCCGACGTTTCGGCCTGAATTATAGGCCTTTTTCAGGGCTATAAGAAAAACAAAAAATAAAGATAACAAGCAGCAGTGGAATACAATATATAAAGATGATAAGAAAAATAAAGTGTACTAAAGATTACAAACAAAGTGAAAAAGTAGTAATGACAATTGATAAATGTTATATTCCTACAAACATAAATAAAAGAGGGGAAGACATTTTAATAAAATGTGTGTTATGTTTTACAGTTTTTAATTAATTACTTATTTAATTAATGTGAAACTTATAAAGTTAAAAAATAAATAAAGTGATGAAAGTAAAAAAATAATGATGAAATAGGTATAATGGCGAGAAATTATAAAGTTAAAAAAATGTGTATAAAGTTAAAAAAAAATTATAAAGTTAAAAAAAAAAGTTTAAAAAAACGTCGGCACCAATAAATTAAGTTTACTCTTAATTGTGTGTTAAATTGACTGCACCCTCAACCAACTTCTCTCATATATACACACAGTCAACCATTGTCACTTCATGTTAATTAAATTTAAATCAAAATAAATGTGATTATTTATAATTCGCGTAATCGCGAACACTAACATTTGATCCTTGTAAGAATATTGCAATTAGGATAAAACTTAAATTAAATTAATTCATATTTAATTTTACTTTGATTACTAAAATTTTACCAAAATCGTGAAAACAATACAATTTTTATAAAATCATAAAAAAAGTTCAAAATGCATGATATATCTTCTAGACCACTAATTTTGTTTAAAACGTTGCTGTAACATCCCCGGTATATACCTTGTATATGTACTTCTATATATAGTATATACTTGTCTTAAATATGAAATATACGTTTTGTACGGCTTTTTTTTTTTAAACTATTCATACCACACACACATTTTTGCTGGACTTTATTCATTTGGATTCAGGAGATGCTAAAACGTGGATTTCTGTTGAAAACTGGAATTAAAAATTTTTCCAGATATCAATAATTCCCCTTACTATATATTTTTTATGTAGGCAAGTGAATGTAAAAAAATCTTAAAAATTTTATTTGAACATAATCCAGTAAATTGGTTTAATAATAAATTAAATAGAGCTTTGGAGGTCCCCTGTGGTGTAGTAGCTTTCATAACAACCTTCTAATACCAAGTTCGTGCGAGCTCTAACCTGGCAGATGGCACTAAGTCTTTTAAGAGTAAAACATTCATGGTTATGCTATCCTTCGGAGGGGACGTAAAAAGGTGGACCCGAGGCTCTGCTATGTGAGGTACTCGTTAAAGATCCCTATCCTAATAAAACCTGGATAGGCAAAATTTAGGACTCCCACTGTAGCATCGTCAGATTAGCCACAGCTGCATAAAGTGACGTTAAATAAATAAACAAACAAACAATTGAAGATTTTATAGTATCTTTTGGAAATCAACTTCTCAAGTTTAATTTTATATATATATATATATATATATATATATATATATATATATATATACATATTTTAATTAGTAGACAGTTGATAATTTAAGTTTTCTAATGTGCTTAGGTTTCATTCAACGAATAAAAAAATCTGGTGCGGGCAACACACGACTTTCACTTACCTCCATTTCTAAAATCAATGAAAGAATTTTCAAATACAGTTAGAGATAAAAATACGTGAAATTATTAAGGAATTAATCAATTTGAATTTATATAGAAACATGTGTTTTATTAAAAAATCTATTATATTATTATCTTAAATAATCAGTAAGTTTTATCTTCTTTTCATCACTCTCCATTAACTTTTAAAAGCTTGTGTATGAGATGATATTTTTTCTAAAATCTTTAGCTTTCCAACGGTATATCATACATGTATATTACTGCTCTTATGTTCAAAAACGAAAAATTGCATTAAAAAAATATTTTTTCTGTTTTCTCCTTTAGTTGGGTATCGAATTTCTTCAATTTATATATTTACCAGTTTTTCATCAGCGTTAACAAAATAATCTAGTTATTATTATTGAATCTACAAAATTAAAGGTACTTTAGGGGAAGAAAATTTAAAATATCGGCATTTAAGCCCTGTCAGACCATTTTTATCCAAATAAAACCTACATGATATTAAAGCCCATTAAAGTTTACATAGATATAGCGAGTTTAATCAAAAGCGTCGGAACCGTTTTCGAGAAAATCGAAAAAAGGTGAAAAATGCATGATATAAAGTGCCTCTTCTGTTAGGCTCATTTTGATGAAAAAAGTTTTGTCACGTCTCGGGCGTATAGTTGTCTTAAATATGAAATTTCAGTTTCATAGGACTTACCGTTTCCGCCCGGGAGTTACCACACACACACACACACACACACACACACAGACACACACACACACACACACACACCTTTTTGCGGGACTTGGTTATTTGGACTCAGGGGACCCTAAAACGTGTATATCCGTTGAAAACTGGAATTTGAAAATTTTCACGATCGCAATACTTCCCCTTACTATATATAGTAAGTGAAAGTAAAAAATTACATATGCAACGTTTAAAAAACAAAACAACAGCTTTAATCGAAATTTTAAAGAAATGATTACCGTAGAAAAATATAAAAATCGCGCCATAAATGAAAATCTGATGTCCATAAATAAAAAAACCTTAATGCATGTTACTGAAATTTAATAAACACATATTAAAAAAACGTCTGAATAATAATAATAATAAATATAAATTAAAATAAAAACAAATAAACAAAGTGAAAAAAAAAACTCGTACTTCTGACGTCATAAATTTGTAAAATCCACCACATCTAAACCATTATTTAGCATCTTTACTTCAGCGTTCTTTCAAAGTTTATAGTTTACACATAACGTCTATGTAAGACACTATTTATCTCAAATAGTAAGTAAATTTCTAATAATATTTTTAATGTAAATTCTGATTGAAATATCTATTTTACTACTGTATGACTATTCATTGTTCAATGTATTCTTTTCTATATCTCTCACAATAACATTATATATTAATTATTGTATAAAAATATTAATGTCCTATTTTTTGTTTTTCTACTGTAAAAGCATGCATATGAGAACAACAAATTGTTTAAACGTTGCATAAATAAAATTGTTACGTTCACCATCAGTCCATAAATTTAATCTATTAAAATTTCCTAATAATACCTCAATACCAGATTACTTATCTGCAATAGTATTAGGTGTATATTTAAAATAATAATAATAATAGGCTTACCGAACCCGAAGGTTCGATGCCGATACCACCAAACTCTTTCCACACAGACTCGTCCAATGTTCACCGTTCAAGCCCAAGCCCCCGAGATCAGCCTTAACGCAATCCTCCCACCGACGCTTCGGCCTACCTTTCGGACGCCTACCAGTCGGATCAGCGAATACCAACTTTCTCGGAATCCGTTCCTCACCGAGCCCAACCACTTTACTCGCCCATTTGAGTCTCCGCGATGCTATCAACTCAATTATATTCACAGGGTACAAGTTCCGCAATTTCGCGTTGTGCAACCTTCTAAACTCCCCAGTGGCCTCATCTCTCTTCGGACCAAATATTTTACGCAGTACCTTATTTTCGAAAACCTTAAGACGTTGTTCTTCCTTCAAAGTAAGCGGCCACGTTTCACATCCGTAAAGAACCGTTGGAAGAATAATAGTTTTATAAATTCTAATCTTTAAGTTTTTAGATAGAATCCGCGAACTAAGTAACTTAGCAACTGAATAATAACACGCATTTCCCACCTTTAACCGGGACTTTATTTCTTCCTGGATTTCATTTTTTCTTTTTATCATTGAACCTAAATACTTGAATTTCTCTACTTGTTCAAAAGTATGCCCTGATATATCAATATCATCAAGATCGCCTCCGTTTCTGCTACTAATCATATATTTCGTCTTATCAGTATTTAATTCGAGTCCTATTTCTTTACCGTTTTTTATTAACACACTTGTATTTAGTTGTATGGTTATTTAAAATAAAAAAATAAAAAAAAATAAAAAAATTCCTGTATACAGAGGAAAATGGTTGGACCAAGAAAGTGAAATTTATGATGATTAAAGCAGTTTTAGGGAAGTGTATCCAAGGCTCGGAGGCACATCCTAGCAAAAATTCAATCATCATATTTCACCTTCCACGACATTACAAACTCTATCTGCTTTTTAAGGCTGTTTGTCCAAATTCTCATTACACTCTTCATGTATTTCTGTAAGCTATGATATATATTTTATTTTTATAAATGTTTACTTCCACCTTGATAATAGAATATAACTTCGTTTGAAAAAGATGATGTCTTGTACAAATTGTATACATAAAACTAGCTACCAGTGGAACGTTTGGCCATATAAATTATTTCTAGTGAATATATAGGTTGTTAAATAAAAAATAACGAATATATTGTAAGAGTGGGGAGCGCTGTAGACGCTGAACGCCGATGAAAAATCTTTTTTTTTTTTTTTTATATTTATTTTTTCATATTTACAACTTTATTGGTTAATACATCAACACATGAGTAGGTAACCTAAACTATAAGGTCTCGAGACCTTCTTTTCAGACGCCTCTGAGGATTGTCAGGAACGGAAGAGGAAGCAAGGATTGAAAGTAGTGGTTTAGAGTAGGAGTGGAGTTTGTCATGGAAGGAGTGATACCTGGTTCGGGCCAAATCAGCAACATATGGAACTTTAAGGTGTTCATGGATGGGTTTATTCGTGACAAAGTAAGGAGCATTGAGGAGTTTTCAAAGGATTTTGAATAAGGGAAGAATTTGATGGTTTAGTAGAGCCCCCCAAGCTCAACTCTGTATGTATACATAGGTCTTATGATCCTGATATATCGGGTTGTTTCACATGAGATGTCCGTTTTTATAATGTTTACATATTTAAAGTAAACAGTTACTAATACTCTATCTTTGTATTATAAACATTAGCTTCCCAATCAATTACCCACTTTTTAGTATACCTCCAAATATGAACATGGAAACACGCGATTTCGAGAGTTATAGAATGAGACTTAACTTATAAATAATATATAGTAATTATTAATAACTTCCTTTTCTATACCTGAGGGTGTCACCCATAAACCTAGAAAGGACAGACCAAGTACCGACAAAGAACACATACCTGTACTTAGGACACAGAACCCAACATCTGGAAGCACTTCCTTTATGGTGCCGCCTTCCTCATCCCCTCTACAAAACCTTGCTATATATACCTTTTGATCCTCAAAACTCATCACTCTAGTTGTAACATTTACTTGTGTCACACTCATAGAAGGAGACCTCGGAATGTACACTTGTAGTCACCCTAACTCCTCAGCACAGTTTATTGTATTCTGAATATATATTGTATTCTGATAATAAAAGCATTAATTTAATATCTTCACTGTGTGTGATTCATTAACTGGCGCCCGAACAGGGACTGCAAGCATCAAATTAGATTTTGAATGACTTCGCAGTTTCCGAGAGGACGAAGATACTTCAGAAGAGGATCTACAAGAAGATAGACACCGAACTAAGAAGATCATCTCGCACCCTCCTTCAGTCAAGACAATACTCACCCGAGATGTCCTGCTGAACCTCACTGGACTTCACTGCTCAACAGGTATCCAGGAGGAATGTTAAGAACTAACGCAGTAAGATTTTAAAATTATTTATTTTATATGTTTGTTTATGTGCTGTTTAATTGTGATAACATTTAAAATGTATGACATTTTATGAATACTAATATAAGCTGTATAAAAATCACATCAAATTTTTTTATAATCAGATAATGATTGTTACTGAGCACAATTTAAGTAAAATTTAAATTATAGTAGACATAAGTAAGATTTTAATATCTAAAAAAAAAAAAAAATAAAATAAAAAATATGGAATCGTTACTTTTTCGAAACTCAGACTTTGAGCATATGCCTATGTCGTACTTTGATGGTAAACCGCATACTTTGTTTAAATTCATAAATAACGTAAAAGAAATTAAAGACACTTTTTGTGCAGAAAATAATCCATTTAGAATCGTTAATGAATTCAGGATATATAAGATGGCCAAATTTCACCTTTCTAAAACAGTCGCGGATAAAATTAAGTTTTATGATTTAAACAATATTGACGATTTGTTAAATATTCTAATACGTAAATTTAAAGATCATAACCCAACCGAGACAAATTTTAATAAACCTTTTCCACCCGAACATTTTTTGTCAAAAGCCGCTGACGAACAGCCAAAAATAAAATCCGTAATTCCAAATAATAAATTTGAACAATTACCTAAAATTAATATTCAAGAAAAGAAAATAGCCTCTGAAACATTACCGCTAAAACTAGATAGGGACAAAACCGGGAAAACATTTAGTTTAGATCCAGAAATAAATAAGAGTGAAAATTCAAACTGGGATAATTTAAATAACATTGTGAACATCGAAAAAGAAAACTCAACAAAACAAAAATCACATCGGTCGAAAACGAAAAAGAATAATGTCAAAATATCCAAAAAAATAAAAACATATTCTGTAAACCGTACTAAATTTACTAAGGAAAAAAAAAAGGCATTCGAAAAAATATATTAAAAAAGTAAATCAATTTGGTGCTAAATCGAAAGTTAAATTAAACAAATTGTCAAATCTAAAGTTTAAACATTACAAACAATCTATGTATGATGACAGGACAAGCCAGTCTAAGGAGCCTCCGGCTATCCATAAAGATGAATTAGAATTTAAAAATAATAAATCGCTCGATTATAATAATAAAATATCAACTTATACTGCGAGTTTACATAAACAGAATATTATAATTAAAACGAAAGAGGTAATGAAACCCCCTCAATTAAATAAGAATTCCAGAAAAAAGGTTTCCTCAGGAAATATTCCAAAAATAGTAAAATCCATTAGAAAAGAATTAATATATCTCTGGACTTTAAAGCCAGATGAAAATCTCAACAGTGATAGCGGTCCGAGATGTATGTAGTTTTAAAATTAATACAAAAAAAAAAAAAAAAAAGGATAAATAATAGTAACAATAATCAGGTACAGTTAATAAATAAAAATATTTATAATAGTGTATTGTTTATTATATTGATGGTTGCACTTAATGATGAATTACTAAATATCAATTATATAGTTAATATTTATTTAATATTAACATTCATTGTCAATTATTTACACTAATTTGAAATGCTATTTTTAGAACTATATATAGGTAATAATAACTTTATAAGATAAATGGAAAAAAAATCCTTTTATAGATTGTAATGAAAAAACAATGTAGCTCATGGTTTTGTTTAATTTAGTGTTATGGCTGTTTTTAATTATTTATAGATAATAATGAGAAATTTTAGATTTATATAATTGTACCTATAAGTTTCAAGACTATTAACAATGTATACATTTCTACAGGAATAATGTAATGACGATTGGTAAAACTAATTAATTATTGTATATAATCTCAATTATTGTAATTAAGTTTCTTTTTAAAGTTTTGATTGTATACATTTATATTCTTAAGAATTATTGTAAACTTTGGAAAAATGTAAAATGTTCCCATTCCTGTAGTATCCTTTCCTACAATACACTTTCCTATCCAGAACCTCCATCTGAAGGACTACTATATCATAACAATATAAACTGACAAACTTAAACATTGCACTCAAGGGGCTTCGTGCTTAAGGGGGAGAGTAGTTATAGAATGAGACTTAACTTATAAATAATATATAGTAATTATTAATAACTTCCTTTTCTATACCTGAGGGTGTCACCCATAAACCTAGAAAGGACAGACCAAGTACCGACAAAGAACACATACCTGTACTTAGGACACAGAACCCAACATCTGGAAGCACTTCCTTTATGGTGCCGCCTTCCTCATCCCTCTACAAAACCTTGCTATATATACCTTTTGATCCTCAAAACTCATCACTCTAGTTGTAACATTTACTTGTGTCACACTCATAGAAGGAGACCTCGGAATGTACACTTGTAGTCACCCTAACTCCTCAGCACAGTTTATTGTATTCTGAATATATATTGTATTCTGATAATAAAAGCATTAATTTAATATCTTCACTGTGTGTGATTCATTAACTGAGTAATATTTTTGTACGAGTTCAAACTCGGCCATTCAGCAGCTGAGACCGCTAGAAATATTTGCAAGGCGTTTAGGGAAGGGAGTGTTAATGATCGGACCATTCGCCGTTGGTTTGCTAAGTTTTCAGTTGGGGATACCGACTTGGAAAACTTGCCCCGAGGAAGACCTCCGTCCGTAATAGACAACGATGTCCTCAAACATACAGTAGAAGGAAACCCCTACCAAACAGTTTAAGGACTCTCAGCACAACTAAATGCAAGTGCATCTACCGTTTCCAGGCATTTAAAGTGTATTGGGAAAGTAAAAAAGCTCGATACATGGGTACCTTATGATCTCACTGAGCGGCAGCAAGACCCCATGTTTCAAAAATACCGTGCAAAAATTGAAAGAACTGGGCTACGAAGTTCTTCCGCACCCTCCATATTCTCCCGACTTGGCTCCAACAGATTACCACCTGTTCAGGAATTTAGACAACTTCGTCAAAGGAAAACTTTTTGAAAATGATGATTAAGTGAAAAGTGCGTTTTCAGATTTTGTTTCACTTCAAAGCTCAGAGTTTTTCAGTTTGGGGATAAAAAAGTTGGTGTCACGTTGAGAAAAATGTGCAGAAAAAGAAGGTAAATACTTCGAATAAAATTATCTTGTTTTCATATCGTATTTTTAATAAAAATCCTTTATCTTGAAAACGGACATTTTATGTGACACAACCCACAATATAACACACAAAAGTTCATACAAATCGGTCGAGTCATTTAGGAGGAGTACGGTCACAAATCGTGATACAGGGAGGAAAGTCAAATTGTTATGCTGTTATAACAATTATTACCCTTTTTTTTTTTTTTTTTTTTTATCTTTCACTTACTATATATAGTAAGGAAAAGTATTGCGATCGTGAAAATTTTCGAATTCTAGTTTTCAACGAAAATACACACTTAGGGTCCCCTGAGTCCAAATAACCGAGTCCCGCTAAAAAGTCTATGTGTGTGTGTGTGTGTGTGTGTGTGTGTGTGTGGTAACTCCCGGGCGGAAACGGTAAGTCCTATGAAACTGAAATTTCATATTTAAGACAACTATACGCCCGAGTTGTTATTTCATAGTTCCCGAGTTGTTATTGTTATTTCAGCCGAGGGGCGATCCTGGGGTATGGAGACCCTCCTGGGGCAGAACAGGCCTCTATAAAGTGGGTACCCAAAATAGGGAAAAAACCTGGCGCCTGAGCGTGATTTCGGCCGAATCAACTCATTGTACTGCCGTTGGCCTAGAAACAGTACAATCTCTATATGTACTGAGCCCAAGACCCTTCATGGGTTGTAGTGGGACAGGTTTTTTTCATACGCCCGAGACGTTACAAAACCTTTTTCATCAAAATGAGCTTAGCAGAAGAGGCACTTTATACCATGCATTTTGCACCTTTTTTCGATTTTCTCGAAAACGCTTCCGACGATTTTGATTTAACTCACTATATCGATTCACAATTTAATAGGCTTAAACGTTATGTAGGTTTCATTCTGATTAAAATGGTCTGACAGGGCTTAAATGCCGATATTTTTAATTTTCTTCCCCTAAAGTACCTATAATTTTTTATATTCTATAAAAATAACCAAATAATTTTGTTAGCATGAATAAATAACAGCTAAATATGTAGGAGAAAACTGAAAAAAAAAATGTTTAATGTTATTTTTTGTTTTTGAACATAAGAGCAGTAATATACATGTATGATGTACCGTTGGAAAGCTAAAGATTTTAGAAAAAAATATTATCTTATACTCAAGGTTTAAAAATTAATAGAGAGTGATGAAAAGCCGATAAAACTAATTGAATATTTTAGATAAAAATATAATAGATTTTTTAATAAAACACATGTTTCTATATAAATTCCATTTAATTAATTCTTTAATAGTTTCATTCTTTTTACTTTCAATTACTGTATTTGAAAATTCTTTAATCGATTCTAAAAAAGGATGTAAGTGAAAGTCGTGTGTTGCCCGCACCAGATTTTTTTTTTAACTTCAACTGATTTAAACTTTTTTGTTATCTTATATAAATGATACTAATTTATAATATATATTTTCAGGTTGAAACTGAGTGAGCTCTTCGCTTCCAACGCAACTGTAAGTGATTCTACTGTATCCTATTTATTATCTTAATGTAAAAGATTTAATGTATGTTTATTTATTTAATCTATACAAATGACCTTTAGGATTTGATGCAAAATCCTACTTGGTCAATACATTTTTGTTATTTTTAGAACTAAGTTAGATACATTTAAAGTGTATTAGTTAATAAACCAAGTAAATTAGCTGTCAGATAGTATACATGAAAAAGATATATGTATATTCTCTATACCCATTGGAGTGGAGTTTGTCATGGAACAATTGATATCTGGTTCGGGCCAAATCAGCAACAAATGGAACGTTAAAGTCCTTATGGATGAGTTTATTCGTGATTTTGGATTGTAGAGATTAAATATGATTTAGTGGAGCCCCAAAATCGTGTCATTTTTGGGGAAAAGTTATAAAAAGTCGCTAAATGCATGGTATATAGCGGCTAGGACGTACGACAACTTTTATTGATATTTACCACTGTCCTTGTTAATAAATCAAGAAAATGAGCTATGAGATAATATACATGAGAAGAAGCTGTCCATTGGCAGTACTCCAGTTGGTAACTAACCAGAAGGTCGCGAGACCATTTTCTTTCAGACGCCTCGAAGGATTGTCAGGAATGGAAGAGGAGGTAAGATTTGAAACTAGTGGGTTCGAGTGGGAGTGGAGTTTCTCATGGAAGGATTGATGCCAAGTTTGGGGGGCGGGTGGTTAGCGCGCGTTGCTTTAAACCCGCGTTGCCTAGCTACCAGATGAGTTCAACTCTCGGAACCGGAGGAAACTTTATCTCGGCATTAATCACCCCGCCCTCACCTCTGGTCCGAAAAACCCCGCTATAGCCTTCAAAGGCGAGGTAGGCGTGAAAAAAAAAAAAAAAGGTTCCGGCCAAATCAGCTATATAGGGAATATCAAAGTCTTTATAGATGGGCTTATTCGTGACAAAGTAAGGAGCGTTGAGGATCGTTTGAAAGATTTTGGATTGTAAGGATTGAAGCCGGGAAGAATTCGGTGGTTTAGTAGAGCCCCAAAGATCAATTCCGTAAGTCCAGATAGACCTTATGATGGTAATATAGATGAGCCTTTTGTAGTTAAGTGGAAAGTTTGATTGTTTGTCTGGTAAGTGTTGAAGCAACCTAAAGCGGCGAGTATAAAATTTAGAACTTAAAAGAAACTAAATTAATTTAATAACACATATTTCGTTATTTTATGGGTATAGCGTTTCAGAGAAAATTTATTGTAATTACCGATTTCCTTTATCAATGGATTTTTGGAGACTGATGTTTTACTTAAGTAGAAAGCTGTTAGTGAATGGACAAGTTGTTTGACTGTAGGAAGCTGCAAGTCTTGGAGCATTGATGATATTTTAGTGTAGCGGGGGTGATTATTAATTATTTGCATTGACAAGGTTTGAATTATTTCAAGTTTTTGGAAATTAGTCGAGCAGGATGAGCTCCAGACTGGAGAGGCGTATGTGATTAACGAGCGGATCACTGATTATTATTATTAATTTGTTATGAGGACTCAAATGGTCTGTCCAGTAAATGTTGAAGTAGTCGAAAGCGGCGGGCAGTTTCTTGTCGTTTCAGTCTAGTATGAGGATTCCAAGTTAGACGTTTGTCAATTTGAAGTTCTAGACCGTTCTGTTCAATCGGGACAAGCGGACTATTATTAAAGGACACTATAGGGCAGTAATAGGAATATATTGTGGTTTATTTTGTAGGAAAGGAAGCTATTTGAATTACATTTTAAAGGATTGATTTAAGGATTGAGTTTTCATGAAATTTACTTTTAAACCTTCAGGAATGAATGCTCTAAAGGATAGTAAAAAATCGTATCTAAATCCATCCAGTGGTTTAAATGGTGTTCGCGGAAACCATCAATTGTGGTATTATTTTATGTATATATATATATATATATATATATATATATATATATATATATATAATAATAATAATAATATAATAATAATAATAATAATAATAATTTCTTTATTTATTCTGGGACAAGTCCCTTTAGAATAATATAAAATACAATAATGTGATATTTACAGTCTTAGAGTAAAATAAAAAAAAATGAAATATACAGTGAATAATAATAAGTAAAAATGAAAACAATAAGACAAATGACAAAAATACAAATATTATAAACCAAGATATATCTTCGAAAACTAATGGATGTGAAAATATTTGTAAAAAAATATAAGTGATAAATTAAAAATATAATAAATAAATAATTCTCGTGTTCCCATATATAAACTAGACTAAAAAATAAAATACACTTCTTACTTAGTCAAAGAAATAAAATAAAATAATAAACTTATATATATATACATATATATATATATATATATATATATATATATATATATATATATATATATATATAAAAGAAATAAATGAAGAAAGAAAAATTTGTCAACAGTACAGTAAATAATTATATTTTACATGACATATGACAGCACTGACATAGCCTTCACGGTCTATAAGAATATTTAATATGTCATATCTCGCAGAACTTTTTTTTCTTGTTTCAGAATAATATTTCAAAAAAGGCTAGTAATCTCGGGCAGGGTGCCTTTGTTGTGGTGCGGTGGAGTGTTACGATGGTACAACCTGTCTCTAAATGCTTTGTCACAATTTTCGTTTTATCATGTCCACACTTTTTGGTCTGCCATTAAATTAAATAGAAAACTGAATATGAGATGTTTGTGTCAAAAACGTACAAAAGGTCATTTTTCTAAGAAAAATCTGGTGCGGGCAACACACAATAGAAACATGTGTTTTATTAAATAATCTATTATATTATTATCTACGACAATCAGTTTGTTTTATCGGCTTTTCATCAGTGAGTTAAAGTCGTGTATTGTAAGCACCTGATTTTTATCAATATAAACAATTTGAATCGAGGTTGGCATTGAACAATTTTATCAAATTTACTCGTTAAAGTTAGGATCTCTAAAACCTGAATAGGCCAAATTTAGGACTGTGTAGCATCGTCCGATTAGCCATAGTAGTATAAAGTGACGTTAAACGAATAAACAACAAAGGTTGTGTCACATGAAATGTCCGTTTTCAAAGTAAAGGATTTTTATTAAAAATACGATATGAAAATGAGATAATTTTATTCCAAGTATTTACCTTCTTTTTCTACACATTTTTCCCAACGTGACACCAACTTTTTTATCCCCGAACTGAAAAACTCTGAGCTTTGAAGTGAAACAAATTTTCACTTGATCATCATTTTCAAACAGTTCTCCTTTGACGAAGTTGTCTAAATTCCTGAACAGGTGGTAATCTGTTGGAGACAAATCGGGAGGATATGGTGGGTGTGGAAGAACTTGGTTGACCAGTTCTTTCAATTTTTGCACGGTATGTTTTGAAACATGGGGTCTTGCTGCCGCTCAGTGAGATCATGAGGTACCCATGTATCGAGCTTTTTTACTTTCCCAATACACTTTAAATGTCTGGAAACGGTAGATGCACTTGCATTTAGTTGTGCTGAGAGTCTACTGTATGTTTGAGGACATCGTTGTCTATTACGGACGGAGGTCTTCCTCGGGGCACGTTTTCCAAGTCGGTATCCCCCAGCTACTCGAAAATCGCCACTAAAAAGTGGGTAATTGATTGGGAAGCTAATGTTTATAATACAAATGTAGAGGATTAGTAACTGTTTACTTTAAATATGTAAACATTCGGAAGAAAACAACAGAGACTTGCAAAATCCTTCATGTATTTCAGAAACTATAATAACGGACATTTCATGTGAAACGACCCAATACTATACCTCGAATGTATACTATCATACCTCGAATATGTACTATCATGCCTGGAATAGCAGTACTATCACCTGGACATATCTTTCATATAAACACGAGAAGCTCAAGTTAATCTTGAAGATACCCTCAAGTGCCGGTAGCGTCAGATTATAGACTGCACGCTCTAAGTGGTGTCCGCTAACTCACAACCTTGGCTTCTCCTATATCACGCTGTATTAGATTTTATCTTAGTTCGGATCATCTAAATCACTAGCTGTATTTTAATTATTAATTTCACTTCGCTATATATAAGTATCACGGTCGTGAAAATTTTATAATTCGAAATTTGAACGGAAATAAACGTTTTAAAGGTCTCCTGACGTCAAACTAAAAAAAAAATCTACAAAAGTTCTGTGTTAGTAATTTTAAGTCCTAGCTCATCGTGCTTATAAATGTTTAAATATAATTGTAAATAATAGATAATATTCCAGAAAAAGGGTCTAAGAATCATTCAATTAAGAAATTTTACTTTAAAAATCTGGTGCGGGCTACACACGACTTTCACTTACATCTTAATCAGTTAGTTTTATGTTCATTTCATCACTCTCTATTAACTTTTAAATGCTTCTGTATGAGATAATATTTTTTCTAAAATCTTTAGCTTTCCCACGGTATATCATACATGTATATTACTGTACTTATGTTCAAAAACAAAAAATTGCATTAAAAAAATACTTTTTTATGTTTTCTCCTTTAGTTGGGTATCGAATTTATTCAATTTAAATATTTACCTGTTTTTCATCAGCGTTAACAAGATAATCTAGTTATTATTATTGAATCTAAAAAATTAAAGGTACTTTAGGGGAAGAAAATTTAAAATGTCGGCATTTAAGCCCTGTCAGACCATTTTTATCCAAATAAAACCTACATGATATTAAAGCCCATTAAATTTTACATCGGTATAGCGAGTTTAATCAAAATCGTCGGAACCGTTTTCGAGAAAATCGAAAAAAGGTGCAAAATGCATGGTATAAAGTGCCTCTTCTGGTAAGCTCATTTTGATGAAAAACGTTTTGTCACGTCTCGGGCGTATAGTTGTCTTAAATATGAAATTTCAGTTTCATAGAACTTACCGTTTCCGCCCGGGAATTACCACACACACAATTTTAATAGTATATTAATTAGAAAAGAAATTGTAAAAATTCTGGTGCGGGCAACACACGCCTTTCACTTACCTCCATTTTTAAAATCAATGAAAGAATTTTCATATACAGTTAGAGATAAAAATACGTGAAATTATTAAGGAATTAATTAAATTAAATTTATATAGAAACATGTGTTTGATTCAAAAATCTATTATATTATTATCTAAAATAATCAGTTAGTGTTATGTTCATTTCATCACTCTCTATTAACTTTTAAAAGCTTGTGTATGAGATGATAATATTTCTAAAATCTTTAGCTTTCCAACGGTATATCATACAAGTATATTACTGATCTTATGTTCAAAAACGAAAAATTGCATTAAAAAAATATTTTTTCTGTTTTCTCCTTTAGATGGGTATCGAATTTATTCAATTTATATATGTACTAGTTTTTCATCAGCGTTAACAAGATAATCTAGTTATTATTATCGAATCTACAAAATTAAAGGTACTTTAGGGGAAGAAAATTTAAAATATCGGCATTTAAGCCCTGTCAGACCATTTTTATCTAAATAAAACCTACATGATATTAAAGCCCATTAAATTTTACATCGATATAGCGAGTTTAATCAAAATCGTCGGAACTGTTTTTGAGAAAATCGAAAAAAGGTGCAAAATGCATGGTATAAAGTGCCTCTTCTGGTAGGCTCATTTTGATGAAAAAAGTTTTGTCACGTCTCGGGCGTATAGATGACTTAAATATGAAATTTCAGTTTCATAGGACTTACCGTTTCCGCCCGGGAGTTACCACACACACACACACACACACACACACACACACACACAGACCTTTTTTCGGGACTTGGTTATTTGGACTCAGGGGACCCTAAAATGTTTATTTCCGTTGAAAACTGAAATTTGAAAATTTTCACGATCAAAATACTTTCCCTTCTGTAAGGGAAAGTAAAAATACGGACCTCTACGAGCCATGAAGGGTCTTGAGCTCAGTACATATATAGATTAGTATTTTTTCTAGACCTACGGCAGTGTAATGAGGTGATTAGGCCTTGATCATGCTTAGCCGCCAGGTTTTTGCCTAATTTTGGGTTCCCACTTTAAAGAGACTGGCTCTGCCCCGTGAGGGTCTCCATATTTTAGGGTCGCTTGGCGATTCAATTAAGAGAATAAATAATATTCTGCCACAGCCGGGATTCGAACCCAGGACCCTGAGAACAATAGACTAGTGATCTATCCATTATACTCATCGGATCTAAGATCTGTGCGATAAGATGGTGTACACACTGCTTCGGACAGCCGTCGTTGCCTAACCTTATCGATGATAATGTAGCGATGACTGAAGCTTTTGATGTTGGAGCTTGGATGACCTAGAGCTACTATTACAAGAACCGGTTAGCTCAACTGAGCCTAATCTAGGTTTTTTTTTTTTTTTTTTGTTTTGTACGTTCTGAGAGTTCCATCTTCAAAAGCCTTTCGTACATTCTGACATCTATTAATAATTCTAATATATAAATAAATATGTGTATAATTTTTTTACAAAATACGAAAAAATATCAGACCTCATCATATATGTCCATGAATAATTTATTTTACATTCAATTACCTATATATGGAATATATAGTAAGAGAAAGTATTGCGATTGTGAACATTTTTCATTCCTAATTCCAGTTTTCAAAGGAAATACATGTTTTAGGGGACCTCTGAGTCTGAATGACCAAGTCCTGCGAAAAGGTCTATTTTTTTTTTTTTTTTTTTTTTTTTTTTTTTTTTTTTTTTTTTTTATTTTTTTTTTTTTTTTGGGTAGGGGAAAAATCTTTACCACCCCACGGAACCGCTGTCAAGCATTACTTCGCGGGGGGCAGAAGGACTAAATGCCTACTTCTTTCCTGGACATACTATTTGAGCTAGGCTAATGCCCTGCCTCTTCTTTCGTGCTTCTGTTCTCTGAGTCTTTTGCCAATTTGTGCTGCATACTCAGCTACAGCGCTCCAACTCTCCTGGCTGGTCATCATCGAAGCGCCTACATTTTCTGGCGACAATTTCGTTCCTAATTTAGTGTCTAGCTCGGACTATTCTCGAATGAATCCTGAACAAGAGAAGAATGTGTGTTCCACTGTTTGTTCCAGGGGATCACAGGATGAGCACGATGAGCTATCCTCTATTTTGAATCGGGCTAAGTAGGCTCTGAAGCAACCATGTCCAGTAAGTAGTTGAGTGAGATAATAATCTACAGATCCGTGTTTTCGGAATATCCATGTCGATATATCGGGAATGAGGCGATTGGTCCATCTTCCAGAAGAAGAAGCGTTCCAGCGTCTCTGCCATATATCAAGAGTATGAACTCTCTCTTGGTTTGCTAAAGAAGCCCAGTGAGCATCCGTCTCTTCTCGTTTTCTTCGGTAGATCCTCCTGCGTTCATCTTCCAAAAGATCAATCGGAGGCATGTCTGCTATGACTCATACAGCATCGTAGGAGACAGTGCGAAAAGCTCGAGCAACACGCAGTGCACTTCTTCGATGCACGCTGATAACAAGTCCCGCAAAAAGGTCTGTGTGTGTATATGTGTTTGTGTGTGTGGTAGGTAGGTACAGAGGAATAACGAAAAATTCTATTTTAAATTAAAAATCACAAAAATTCATTAAAACAATATTTTTAATAATTTCTCCTTTAGTTGGATACCGAATTTGTTCAACTTATATATTTACCTGTTTTTTTTAAATATTTATTTATTGAGAAATATTACAATTTGTTTCAGAATGAACAATAGTAATAGTTATATGAGACCACAATCATAAAATATATACTGAAAATAATGCTAAACTCAAATTACATAAAATAGGAAAAAAAAATTCATGCATATATATATATATATATATAAACATCTTACAAACAATGGTAACTATATACAATATATACAACTGCTAAGGGGACCCCAAACTGGGCTTTTCCCTCCACTTGTGGAGGAAAAAAGCAGAATCCAAGAGATCCCAGCGCCTCTTTCTCAGCCGCATCACTGGTCTTAGCTAATAGAGGCTGAGTTAGGGCGCAATAGCCACAAACATACAGACCAGTGCCAGAACTCCAGTATAAATGTTTACAGAACGTCGCGGGGCCACTGCCGTTTCAATCTTCGAGGAGGATTGTAGGGATGGGTGGAGCATAGGGATGATAAAGAAGGTTCTGATGAAATTTGGAAAATTTGGATAGTACCAGGTC
This sequence comes from Piezodorus guildinii, assembly GCA_023052935.1. Classification (NCBI taxonomy): domain Eukaryota; kingdom Metazoa; phylum Arthropoda; class Insecta; order Hemiptera; family Pentatomidae; genus Piezodorus; species Piezodorus guildinii. The sequence goes on along the minus strand of CM041298.1, from coordinate 2,334,234 downwards.
TAAAATAAATGGAATATTAAGGTCGTGGTGTAGGGTACGGTTGGAAACAAAATAGGGAGCATTGACTATTGTTCGTAGGCCTTTGGATTGGAAGGATTGGATGCGTTTGATGTTACCTGTTTTTTAGCAATGCTAACAAGATGATATGACCAATTTTATAAGAACTACAAAATTAAAGTTTTTTTAGTGGTAAAAATTTTGAAATATCGCCATTTAAGCCCTGTCAGACTATTTAAATCAGAATGAAACCTACTATCTCGGGCGTATAGTTGTCTTAAACATGAAATTTCAGTTTCATAGGACTTTTCGTTTGCGCTCTCGACTTACTACACACAGACATACAGACCTTTTCGCGGGACTTGGTTATTTGGACTCAGGGGACCCTAAAACGTGTATTTCCGTTGAAAACTGGAATTTGAAAATTTTCACGATCGCAATACATTCCGTTACTATATGTTTCATATACAGCAAAGTAAAGTTTTTTTTTTATGCTAAGCTTAGTTGTGGAGAGCTCACTGAGCCACCCGGATGATGATAAAAAAATAAAATTAACTGAAAAAAAATTTTATGTGAAGTTGCTACTTGATGTTATCGGAGAGGAAGGATCCCTACCTCAGATTGAAGTTAGCAAATTGAATCCCTCAGCGTCAAGATAATTTTGAAGGCAAGGTTGACTGATATTTAATTCCGGGCCTTAACACCTTGTTAAGTCTTGTCTAATGGCGGTTGTCAGCCACCATCAGCAACCCAAAACTTAGGCTGGCGAATGGTTTAGCGGGGGTTTCCAAGAGATAAAACATAATGTTATTAAAAATAACTCATAATAATAATTAGGTATAGTTCAAAATTTAAAAAAAATGGTGCGCACAACACACAATTATTTTAAAGTTAAAAATCTGGTGCGGGCAACACACGATTTTCACTTTCCTTCGTTATAAAAATCGATTAAAGAATTTTCAAATACAGTTAGAGAAAAAATGAGTGAAACTATTAAAAAATTAATTAAATTGAATTTCTATAGAAACACGTGTTTTCTTAAGAAATATATTATATTATTATCTAAAATAATTAGCTAGTTTTATCGGTTTTTCATCACTCTTTATTAACTTTTATTTTAGAAAAAAAATATTATCTTATACACAAGCTTGTATAAGATAATATTTTTTCTAAAATCTTTGGCTTTCCAACGTTATATTATACATGTATATTATAGGGATGGGCATAATCGAATGACGATTATCGGATCATTCGATTATTTCAATCATTCGAATTAATCGATTATCGGATTAATCGGTTTGAAGAAACGATAATCGAGGGATTGTAAGGAGCTCGAACGATCGAACGACCTTTTTTTTTTTTTTTTTTTTTTTTTTTTTTTATCACATAAATTATATACACATTTCATCTAGGCTCAGCCAGGTTAGCCATCATAGAGACGGAAATCGTGGCATATTGTCTCTCAGAATGCATATTAATCATTCGATGATTCGATTATGGAATCATTCGATTATTTAAATCATCGAAGTCCGATCATCCAATTATGACGATTATTCGATTATGCCCAACCCTAGTATATTACTGTTTTTATGTTCAAAAACAACAATTTGCATTAAAAGACTATTTTTTCAATCTTTTCCTTTAGTTGAATATCGAATTCGTCTAACTTACGTATATACCTGTTTTTTATCAATGGTAACAAGGTAATATGGTTAATTTTATAGAATCTAAAAAATTGAAGGTACTTTACGGGAAGAAAATTTAAAATATCGGCATTTCGTTTTCGTGCTAGACTTACCTAACACACACAGACCGTTTTGCGGGACTTGGTTATTTGGACTCAGGGGACCCTACAACTTCTATTTCCGTTGAAAACTGGAATTCGAATATTTTCACGATCGCAATACTTTCCCTCACTATATATTTCATATATAGGTAAGTGAAAATAAAAATAGAAATTATCTACAAGAATCACAGATATGTTTTTGTTTTTCATCACTTTCTACTACCTTATACAGATTAATTAATTATAATATAGTATATTGTACACCTATCGGAGAAAAATATTTAACCTAGTTTTATATTCCAGCTTAAATCAGAAAATGGTTTAATATTAAAAAGTACTTTGAAGAAGAAATTTTAAAAAATCGGCATTTAATCCCTCCCAACTATTTCAATGTAGTTAAAAAAAAACCTGTACCACTAGAACCCATTAAGAGTTTTGGGCTCAGTACATGTAGAGTTTCGTACTGTTTCTAGTTCGACGGCCGTGCAATGAGGTGATTCGATCGAGATCACGCTCAGCCGCCAGGTTTTTTTCCCATTTTTGGGTACCCACTTGATTGGGGGCTGGGTGTGCCCCGGTGGGTCTCCATACCCTAGGATGGCCCCCCGGCCGAAGTAACAGAATAATTAATATCCCGCCACAGCCGGGATTCGAACTCAGGACCCGGAGCACAGCAGACTAGACCACGCATATACGCTCCACCCACTGGACCACGCCGCTCCCCCCAATGTAGTTAAACCTATATGATATTAAAGCACGTTTAAATTTACATCGATATAGAGAGTTTAATCAAAATCGATGGTTAGAGCCGTTTTTGAGAAAATCGTAAGAAGATGCAGATTGCAAAGTATAAAGTGGCACTTCTAATGTGTATTTTTTTGTGAAAGGGTCGCTATAACATTCCTGGTATTGTATATATACATCGCATATATGGTAAATGGGTGTAAAAGTAATTTTAAAAACATATACTTTTTTGAGGTGTCTGAAAAAAAATTGTGAAAGAAATAATTTAGTTAGATGATTCCGAGTTAATCTTAAGAAAGAGATCAAATTCAACTGACACAAGCAGGGTATTATAATTAAATACTGTAGGATTTGATATATTAGATTTATTTTCAAAGAAAATGGAATTAGACAAAAATATAAATGAATCATCAGTCAATGAATCATCATGAATGAATCAGTCCAATTAGGACATTATTAATAGTGATAAAGTACTACATTCACATAATATATACAAAACAATAAATTCATAAAATAATAAAACAATATACATATAAACAAAACAAAATCAAAAAAATATATCCAAAAGTCACTCATACCTATGTACAATTCTCAAGCATACAGCACGTGAGTGGAGAATCTAGCCAATGCTAGAACTCCAATATACATGTTTACAAGAGATCTCGAGGCCACTGCCGTTTCAACCTTCTAGGGGGATGGTAAAGATGTGTGGAGCTGGATAGGGATTGATGTAGGGGATTAGGGTGATGGATAAGGTTCTGATAGAATTTAGAGAATTTTGATGTTATAAGGTCTCAAATAAATGGAATATTTAGGTCGCGGTGTAAGGTATGGTTGGTAACATAATAAGGAGCATTGACTATGGTTCTGAGGACTTTGGATTGGAAGGATTGAATGCGTTTGATGTTAGAAAATTTGGCGGTCCCCCACGTTCAAGTCCGTAGGTCCAGATAGGTTTCAGTACTGTCTTGTATATTAGCAGTTTCTTTTCTATGGATAGTTTAGAATTTAGTAGTTTCAGTAGTCCCCTATAATTGGCCAAATCGTCGATCAAGTTCTTGTTGTTTAAGTCTAGTATGTGGGTTCCAAGTATAAAAAAATAAAAGATTTGGAAGTTATTGATATGAATAAATATGCCCAGATTTAGGTGATAATAATATATTATGAATTATCTAAAGTTATGTAAAGCCGATAAAACTAACTTATTGTCGTTGAAAATAATTTAATATATTATTTTCTAAAACATATGTTTCTAACGAAACTCAATGTAATTAATTCTATAACAATTTATTTTTATTCCTAACTGTATTTGAAAATTCTTAAATTAATTTTAATACCGTAGCTAAGTGAAAGTTTTGTGTTGGGGGCACCAGATTTTTTATAATATCTTTAGCTTTCCAATGGAAATTTAGCATAACAGCCTCCTATGCCAAAGGTCATGGGTTCAAGCCCGCAGGTGGTCCTAGGATTTTTGGATGGGAGTAAAAAATCCTTGGGGAGCCCATGGCTGAGTGGCTAGCGCGCTAGTCTCTCATGCTACAGGTTGCGAGTTCGAATCCCAGTCCCGGCGGGGCTTTTTTAATGATGTAATATTACGGGGATTCACTCACAGCCTCTCCCCCTGGTAAGTGAGACACGTCAGCCAAATGGTGGCCACTCACAAAATTAGGCGTAGGGAATGATGACCCTACACTATAAATTGTATCGTGTAACGCGAGTGTAAACTCCCAGGAGAATACACCGCGAGGCCCATGGCCTGCACGGCCTGTCGCGCCACTGAAAAAAAATCCTTAGTTATGGCGTCCTTCGGAGGGGACGTTAAAAGGCGGTCCCGAGCCTGTGCGATGTCAGGTACTCGCTAAAGACCCCTATCCTAGAAAAACCTGGATAGGCAGAATTTAGGACTCCCACTGTAGCATTGTCCAATTAGCCACAGTAGCATAAAGTGGCGTTAAATAAGCAAACAAACAGGATTATATGGTTATTTTGTTCGAATCTACAAAATTAAAGGTACTTTAGAGGAAGACAATTTAAAATATCGGCAATCAAGCCCTGTCAGACTATTTCGACCAGAATGAAAGCTACATCATATTAAAGCCCATTAAATGTTACATTGACAACTGAATTTAATCAACACTTTTAAAGCAGTTTTTGGAAAAAAATGTAAAAAGATGCAAAATACATGGTGTAAATTGGATCTTCTAATATGGAGTTTTTTGTGAAAAAAATCTGGTGCGGGCAAAACACGACTTTCACTTACCTCCTTCGTTAAAACCATTAAAGAATTTTCAAATACAGTGAGAGATAAAAATGACTGAAAACTAATAAAGAATTAATTATATTAAATTTATGTAGAAACATGTATTTTATTAAATTCTCGATGATATTATTATCTAAAACAATCACTTAGTTTTATCGGCTTTTTATCACTCTCTATTAACTTTTACAAGTTCTTGTGTAAAAGAACTTCAAAAACAAAAAATTGAATTAAAAAAATATGTTTGCAGTTTTCTCTTTTAGTTGAATATCGAATCCGCTCAACTTGCATATATACCTGTTTTTTACCAATGATATCAAGATTAAATAGTTATTTTTATAGAATCTATATAATTGAAGGTACTTTAGTTGAAGAAAATTTAAAATATCGGCATTTAAGTCCTGCCAGACTATTTCAATCAGAATAAAACCTGAATCATATTAAAAGCTATTAAATTTTACACCGATATAGCGAGTTTAATCTAAATCTTTAGAGCTGTTTTTAAGAAAATCGTAAAAAGGTGCTAAATGCATGGGATAAAGTAGGACTTCCGGTCAGCCGATTTTAGTGAAAAAGTTGCTGTAACTTCTCGGGCGTCTAGTTGTCTTAAATATGAAATTTGAGTTTCGTACATCTTATGGTTTTCGCGCTAGACTTAGCACACACACGCTGACACACAGACCTCTTTTCGGGACTCAGGTGGTCCTAAAACCTACACTTCCATTAAAAACTGAATTCGAAAATTTTCACGATCGCAATACATTATATATAAAAGTACGTGAAAATGAAAAGTAGCTGTAACATCTCTGATATATATACATTCCATTAATAGCTAAATGAATGTTAAAACAATATTAAATATATAGTGCTATTTTGAGGTCATAATTTAATCAGAGGATTCAAAGTTAATCTTGAGAAAGAGATCAAATTCAACTGAGATAAGGAGGGTATTATTAATGGATACTGTAGGATTTAATATATTAGATTCGCTACCAAGGAAAGTGAAATGAGGTAAAAATGTAAATACTTAAAATATCTGAAATTTATTAGTATGAATTAATAACCCCAGTTTTCGGGGATAATAATATATAATAAATTATCCAAAGTTTAGTTTTGGATACCCGAAGCCTATAGACTCTTGGCAAGATACCAGAGCATTACATCATCAAGATATGACGGTAATTTAAAACTCCCTGGAGTCAAATAATTCTTCTCAATTTATTTTGTTTTCAAATGATGTAGTCTCGTGGCTATTCAAAAGTATATAGATTAAAATTTTACTACCACTTAACTATATGTGGAATAAATATTGGGTTGTAAAATAAGTCTTAGCGTTTTTCAATATTCCAAATTATACCTTCAATTAAGAAAATCACATTTACTTGACTAATAATGTTTAAATATTCTAAAAAAAAGTTAGGTGCTTTTATGCATCAGTTTCAACCGCTTTCGTATCATTAAATGGATTTTGCTTGCTCAAAATGGAAGTTAAATATTTTTTGTGAACTCCTTACAATTATTGGGTTGTGTCACATGAAATGTCCGTTTTAAAGGTAAAGGATTTTTATTAAAAATACGATATGAAAACAAGATAATTTTATTCCAAGTATTTACCTTCTTTTCTATACATTTTTCACAACGTGACACCAACTTTTTTTATCCCCGAACTGAAAAACTCTGAGCTTTGAAGTGAAACAAAATCTGAAAACAAACTTTTCACTTGATCATTATTTTCATTTTGACGAAGGATTGTGTAAATTCCTGGACAGGTGGTAATCTGTTGGAGACAAGTCGGGAGAATATGGTGGGTGCGGAAGAACTTCGTAGTCCAGTTCTTCAAATTTTTGGACGATATGTTTTATAACATGGGGTCTTGCTGCCGCTCAGTGAGATCATGAGGTACCCATTTATCGAGCTTTTTCACTTTCCTAATACACTTAAATGTCTGGAAACGGTATACACTTAAATGTTTGGGGACATCGTTGTCTATTACGGGCGGAGGTCTTCCTCGGGGCAAGTTTTCAATGTCGGTATCCCCAGCTGAAAACTTAGCAAACCAACAGCAAAATGGTCCGTTCATTAACACTCCCTTCCCCAACGCCAAATATTTCTTTTTTTTTTTTTTTTTAGTAATAACAATTTTTATTGAGAAAATTTTACAATCTGTCCCAATTTGGACATTAATAGTATTGCTGAATGATATCAAACATACTACATTCATACAATATTTACACAAAATAAAATTACAATAAAATATATACACAATAATGAATCAATACAAAAGTCAATAATTCACTTATACCTATATACACATACACACACTCATACATACATCACATTGAGTGGAGAATCTAGCCAGTGCTAGAACTCCAATATATTTACAAAAGGTCGCGAGGCCACTGCCGTTTCAACCTTCTAGGTGGGTTGTATGGATGAGTGGAGCTGGATAGGGATTGAGCTAAAGGATTAGGATGATGAATGAGGTTCTGGTGGAATTTGGAAAATTTGGATGGAATTAGGTCTGAAATAAATGGAACATTAAGGTCGTGGTGCAAGGTATAATTGGAGACATAATAAGGAGCATTTACTATTGTACGGAGGACTTTGGATTGAAAGGATTGAATGCGTTTGATGTTAGAACGTTTAGCTGTCCCCCACAGTTCAATTCCGTAGGTCCAGATGGGCTTCAGTATTGTCTTGTAGATTAATAATTTGTTTTCAACTGTAAGTTCAGATTTTCTGTTGAGTAGTCGGTATAACTGTCCGAATCGTCGGTTGAGTTCTTGTCTTTTAAGTCTTGTATGTAGGTTCCAAGTCAATCTTTTGTCTAACAGTAAGCCAAGATACCGGACTGTATCTGAGAGAGGAATCGGTAATGAGTTGAAATAAACTGGCGGACAGGATTTTCGTCTAAGAGTAAAGGTTATGTGTTTACATTTGGCTTCGTTCACCTTTACACGCCAGTTATTACACCAGTGTTCGATAAGGAAAAGGTGTCTCTGAAGGTTTAAGGATGCTGTTTCAGGATTGGAACTGGATGATAGGATGGCGGTGTCGTCTGCAAAAGTTGCCAGAAAGGTATCAGGATGTGTAGGAATATCAGCAGTGTAAAGGATGTAGAGGATGGGTCCCAAGACGCTGCCTTGAGGAACACCGGCCTCAACGGGATAAAGGTTAGAAAATTCTTCACCGCAGCGAACTCGGAAGGAACGGTTCGAGAGATAGGATCGGAGAATGAGGTATAGGGACTGGGGTAAATGGGTTTTCAGCTTGAAGAGTAATCCAGTGTGCCATACCCGGTCAAAAGCTTGCGCAATGTCCAGAAACGCACCAGAACAATACTCTTTGCATTCAAGAGCTGAGGAAATATGGTCTACAACTCGGATCCCCTGTTGAACTGTGGAATGCTGAGGACGGAATCCAAACTGATGGGAAGGAAGATTTTGAGATTCTAATATGGGTAGTATACGTTTAAGAAGAAGCCTTTCGAAGATTTTTGAGAGGATGGGGAGTAGACTAATAGGCCTGTAGGATGAAGTGTTGTTGGAAGGTTTACCTGGTTTTAAAAAAAGGATGATGGTGGAATGTTTCCATAACAGAGGAAAATAGGTGGTGCGGAGGATGCAGTTATAAATATAAGTAAGGAATATAATAGCTTTCTGCGGAAGTTGTCGGAGGATCTGGGGAGTAAGGAGATCGTGTCCAGGAGATTTACGGAGAGTCAGTTTTTGGAGAAGATATTTGACCTCAGAGGGATTAATAGCTTTAGGAGGTAGGGAAAGTGGAATCGGTGACATAAGAAAGTCTTGCACTTTTGCGGTGTGATTGATGTGGGATTCCGGGTGAGGAGTGAATACTTTGGAGAGGTGTGTGGCGAATTCCTCGGCTTTATCTTCATCAGACGCAGCCCAGGAGTCATCACCACGTCGGAGAGGATGGGAAACATGATGGTATTTTAGGATCTTTTTCGTGACATTCCACAGGGAATTATCACGAGCTGATAGAGAGGAGAGGTAGGAATTAAAGGACTGGGAACGGAAGTTCGCCAACTCCCTCTTCAATTGTCTACAATAGAAGTTATAGGAGCGGCGATCTGTTGGGTGTCGGGTGCGCTGCCATAATGATCTTGCTCGGCGTTTGGTGTGGATAAGGTCTATAATAGGTTGTGGAAAATGATTTTGGTCTGGATTTATATTGGAGTGTTTAGGAGAGGAAGCAGTCCAGACAGCTTGTTGGATGGCGGTGGTAAAGGAATAGACGGAATTATCTAGGTCATCTTGGGTTTTGAGGGTTACTCTGAGGTCAATATTATCGGTCAGGATTTGGCGGAAAAGGTTCCAGTTGACAGGGCCTCGGATGAATGATGGTGGAATGGGTTTTGGAATTGGAGTGAAAGATACTTTTAGGATCAGTGGACTATGGTCTGAGGATAGTTCATCAAGGCGAGTTAAAGACAAGTTGAGAGAGCCTAATCCGCTGTGGATAAAGAAGTCGAGGATGTCAGGATTGCGGTTAGGATCGGTTGGCCAGTAGGTAGGGGAGTCAGGAGGCAGGATATTAAAATTTCGGGAGTTGAGTGCAGACAGCAAATTTCGTCCCCGAGAATTCGTGGTTCTGGAACCCCACTGCTGATGCTTGGCGTTTAAGTCTGCACCCAGAATGAAACGATTTCCTAAGGAATCCAGGAAGGATACAAATTCAGAATTGGAAATGGAATGTTTAGGAGGGCAATATGCAGATGTGAGGGTTACCGGAAAGGAAAAAGTCTTGATTACTATGGATGTGGCTTGTAGGAAATCATAGGTGGGAAGTGGGAGTAAATGATGAGAGAGGGATTGGTGGACAATGATAGCAGAACCGGCATGGGCTTTACCGTCTGGGTGGTCAGTACGGTATGTCATGTATTGCGGTATTTTGAAGTACTGTTTAGTCGTTAGTCTTGTTTCAGTTATAAGTGCAACATCGATTGTTTTGTCTTGCAACAACGCTGTCAGTTCGTCAGTATGATTTCTAACACCATTCGCATTCCAAAGGAGAATGGATAAGGAGTTAGGTGAAGTCATTTAAGGATTTTTCAAGGCAGGGATTAGATTCGATACTAGATTTGTAAGGAGTGATATAAGCGGCATAACAAGAGATTTGATTTCGGAGATGAACGATGTCATTAGACTGGTAAGATCTGTGACGTTTGATGGTGGAGGGATATGAGAAATTTGATGTTGAGGAGTTTTTTGAAGATTAGGTAAACTTTGAGGGATAGATTCTTGTACAATAGATTGAGAATGTTGAGGAAAATGTTGTTCCGGCAGTGCCTCGACTTCATGATTCTGGTTACCACCTCCAAGCAAGTGGGCAAATGACACGTTAGAATTTACAAGTTTTGATGGTTCTCTTCTGCTTCTGGTTGGTACAGCTGTTTCATTCGGATCCTGAGGTTTTTGGTATCTGGTTCTGAGTTTCTTGTAGATTTCACATCCCTTGTAGTTAGCCGGGTGGTCCTTGAGGCACAGAGCACATACAGCGGGTGCTGATCTTGATCTTGTACATTCTTCTGTTTTATGCTGTTCACCGCATTTCACACAGCGTGGTATGTGATGGCAATAACTTTTGGTATGACCATATGCCTGACAGTTATGGCACTGGACTATTTCTTTCTTTGTGTAAGGTTTTTCAACTTTTACACGGGTATAGTACAGTCTGCTGAGGTCATAGATTTTTTCGACTCCTGCTGATGGTTCCAAGTCCACGAAGAATAGAGGAAGTGGACTTTTATCTTTTAGAACGTTGGTGACTTGCCTCACTTGGAATCCTAATTCTGTCAGTTCTTCTTTGATTGCTTCAACGGGTGTTGAGGAATGTAGGTTTCTGATTACGACCCTTAATGCTCTCTCTTGGCGCAGCTGATAAGTATGAAAGTCAGCTTTGGTCTCAGTCAGATATTTTACAATCTTTCTGTAGGTTTCAGCAGTAGTCGGAGATATTTTAGTATCATTGGTTCTACTTATACAATAATAACTATTAGGATCTGTTACTTTGTTTAAATGCGCACACATCAGTTTAAAATTTTTAATATTTTTAACAAATATTGGTGGAGGTAGTGGTTCTCTGGGTATAGGAGAAGATTCCATGGTTTCTTTTTCATTTTGGAGGATCTGAAATGGATTCGGTGTAAAAAACGGAGATTCATCAGTTATTTCTTGTGATGATGTGCTGGGCTGTGGTTCAGAACCTAATGAGGTAGCTGACGCGGTCGCTGGTGGAATCATTTTTTTATTTTGTTCACGGCGGGGTCTCTGTTTTGTGGGAGACGAGTTAGAACCTGCAGATCTAGATCTTTTACTTGCAGACTTTGAGGACATGACTTGATGAAAATATCTCATTGATTAATAAAATAATAATAATAAATAAATAATGAGATAAGAATTAAAGATAAAAGAAAGATAATTAAAAGAAAAGCAAGCCCGAGCTTGCCGAGCTAGCGGCAATCAGCTGATCAGTGACCCTTCTTTCACTTTTTCGTGATTGTACAAAGTAAATTATAACTTTGCTTACCGAAACTTCTCCAATATTCACTGCCGTAATATTCCTGAGGTCTAGTGATGTTCTCCAGACTGAATTCTAGCGAATTCCTACTGAAAAAAGCAAAAATCTGAGAGACGATGTAACGTATGACTGTTATCATCGAGCGCATCAGCTGATCTAAAATATTTCTAGCGGCCTCAGCTGCTGAATGGCCGAGTGTAATCTTATGTTTCTAAAGAACATAAATTAACTTTTTATTTAAATTAACATTAAAAATTTTAAATTTAAGTTTATTTAATGTTTTTTAAATTTATTTTAACAGGCGAGGTTAGAGAAAGTCGTGTGTTGTCCGCACCAGATATTTTTTTCACTTTCCACCAAGCTTCTATATTTCCTTGATGATGGAATTGGTCGGCTAAGTATTTTCAAGATCTTCCAATACACTCCTAGATTCTGTAGCAATCATCCAGTTTTTTGTTTCTGATCTAGCAAGCCAATGGAGAGCCTTTAGGATGGGTGTCCCTTCTCCACTGAGCACAGAACATTCTCATGTATTCAGTGGATAAGGGACTGCATTTGGTAAGCTAAAAAGAAGTTGGTGCTGTTTCTGATCTAGCAAGCCAATGGAGAGCCTTTAGGATGGGTGTCCCTTCTCCACTGAGCACAGAACATTCTCATGTATTCAGTGGATAAGGGACTGCATTTGGTAAGCTAAAAAGAAGTTGGTGCTGTTTCTGATCTAGCAAGCCAATGGAGAGCCTTTAGGATGGGTGTCCCTTCTCCACTGAGCACAGAACATTCTCATGTATTCAGTGGATAAGGGACTGCATTTGGTAAGCTAAAAAGAAGTTGGTGCTGTTTCTGATCTAGCAAGCCAATGGAGAGCCTTTAGGATGGGTGTCCCTTCTCCACTGAGCACAGAACATTCTCATGTATTCAGTGGATAAGGGACTGCATTTGGTAAGCTAAAAAGAAGTTGGTGCTGTTTCTGATCTAGCAAGCCAATGGAGAGCCTTTAGGATGGGTGTCCCTTCTCCACTGAGCACAGAACATTCTCATGTATTCAGTGGATAAGGGACTGCATTTGGTAAGCTAAAAAGAAGTTGGTGCTGTTTCTGATCTAGCAAGCCAATGGAGAGCCTTTAGGATGGGTGTCCCTTCTCCACTGAGCACAGAACATTCTCATGTATTCAGTGGATAAGGGACTGCATTTGGTAAGCTAAAAAGAAGTTGGTGCTGTTTCTGATCTAGCAAGCCAATGGAGAGCCTTTAGGATGGGTGTCCCTTCTCCACTGAGCACAGAACATTCTCATGAAGTTGGTGCTGTTTCTGATCTAGCAAGCCAATGGAGAGCCTTTAGGATGGGTGTCCCTTCTCCACTGAGCACAGAACATTCTCATGTATTCAGTGGATAAGGGACTGCATTTGGTAAGCTAAAAAGAAGTTGGTGCTGTTTCTGATCTAGCAAGCCAATGGAGAGCCTTTAGGATGGGTGTCCCTTCTCCACTGAGCACAGAACATTCTCATGTATTCAGTGGATAAGGGACTGCATTTGGTAAGCTAAAAAGAAGTTGGTGCTGTTTCTGATCTAGCAAGCCAATGGAGAGCCTTTAGGATGGGTGTCCCTTCTCCACTGAGCACAGAACATTCTCATGTATTCAGTGGATAAGGGACTGCATTTGGTAAGCTAAAAAGAAGTTGGTGCTGTTTCTGATCTAGCAAGCCAATGGAGAGCCTTTAGGATGGGTGTCCCTTCTCCACTGAGCACAGAACATTCTCATGTATTCAGTGGATAAGGGACTGCATTTGGTAAGCTAAAAAGAAGTTGGTGCTGTTTCTGATCTAGCAAGCCAATGGAGAGCCTTTAGGATGGGTGTCCCTTCTCCACTGAGCACAGAACATTCTCATGTATTCAGTGGATAAGGGACTGCATTTGGTAAGCTAAAAAGAAGTTGGTGCTGTTTCTGATCTAGCAAGCCAATGGAGAGCCTTTAGGATGGGTGTCCCTTCTCCACTGAGCACAGAACATTCTCATGTATTCAGTGGATAAGGGACTGCATTTGGTAAGCTAAAAAGAAGTTGGTGCTGTTTCTGATCTAGCAAGCCAATGGAGAGCCTTTAGGATGGGTGTCCCTTCTCCACTGAGCACAGAACATTCTCATGTATTCAGTGGATAAGGGACTGCATTTGGTAAGCTAAAAAGAAGTTGGTGCTGTTTCTGATCTAGCAAGCCAATGGAGAGCCTTTAGGATGGGTGTCCCTTCTCCACTGAGCACAGAACATTCTCATGTATTCAGTGGATAAGGGACTGCATTTGGTAAGCTAAAAAGAAGTTGGTGCTGTTTCTGATCTAGCAAGCCAATGGAGAGCCTTTAGGATGGGTGTCCCTTCTCCACTGAGCACAGAACATTCTCATGTATTCAGTGGATAAGGGACTGCATTTGGTAAGCTAAAAAGAAGTTGGTGCTGTTTCTGATCTAGCAAGCCAATGGAGAGCCTTTAGGATGGGTGTCCCTTCTCCACTGAGCACAGAACATTCTCATGTATTCAGTGGATAAGGGACTGCATTTGGTAAGCTAAAAAGAAGTTGGTGCTGTTTCTGATCTAGCAAGCCAATGGAGAGCCTTTAGGATGGGTGTCCCTTCTCCACTGAGCACAGAACATTCTCATGTATTCAGTGGATAAGGGACTGCATTTGGTAAGCTAAAAAGAAGTTGGTGCTGTTTCTGATCTAGCAAGCCAATGGAGAGCCTTTAGGATGGGTGTCCCTTCTCCACTGAGCACAGAACATTCTCATGTATTCAGTGGATAAGGGACTGCATTTGGTAAGCTAAAAAGAAGTTGGTGCTGTTTCTGATCTAGCAAGCCAATGGAGAGCCTTTAGGATGGGTGTCCCTTCTCCACTGAGCACAGAACATTCTCATGTATTCAGTGGATAAGGGACTGCATTTGGTAAGCTAAAAAGAAGTTGGTGCTGTTTCTGATCTAGCAAGCCAATGGAGAGCCTTTAGGATGGGTGTCCCTTCTCCACTGAGCACAGAACATTCTCATGTATTCAGTGGATAAGGGACTGCATTTGGTAAGCTAAAAAGAAGTTGGTGCTGTTTCTGATCTAGCAAGCCAATGGAGAGCCTTTAGGATGGGTGTCCCTTCTCCACTGAGCACAGAACATTCTCATGTATTCAGTGGATAAGGGACTGCATTTGGTAAGCTAAAAAGAAGTTGGTGCTGTTTCTGATCTAGCAAGCCAATGGAGAGCCTTTAGGATGGGTGTCCCTTCTCCACTGAGCACAGAACATTCTCATGTATTCAGTGGATAAGGGACTGCATTTGGTAAGCTAAAAAGAAGTTGGTGCTGTTCGATTTCTAGAGCACAACCTACACGATTTTCCATTTTCGAGGCGTCAGTGTATAGAAATTTGAAATAATTTTTGATAACATCTTACGGACCTATAGTTGGGAACAGATCTAACATATAGGTACCCTCTAAGTTCCTCTTACCCTCTACCCTCTAAGCGATCCTTACCCTCTACCCTCAAAGTATATCGCTTCCAAGATAAAGAAGGCCTAAGGCAGAAAGCGTTAATGACTTGTCCTCCGATCTGACAGAACGCAGAGTTCCGAGTTGACAAAAAACTTTCGATTTGGAGATTTCTCTTACACAATAAAATGGACAAATCTTTTATGAATTATTCACGGGTAAGATCTGTTGAAATCTCTAATAGCCTCAGCGATTCTGATTGAGTTTCATCATTTCTTTTAATCTCTTTAAAATGATAGCTGTTCCATTCTATAATCTCTTATTTGGCCTTTTCATTGGATCATATTCATAAAGAATAGAAGGTTAAGGCGTTATGGAGTTAACATCCTCGAGTCAAACCCGTTAAAATTTGATTCATGATGATCCTTCCCACTCTAAAGGAACTTTGTAGTCCCAACAATAATTTTTTGCGGACCCAGACGTCCAGTAATTTCAATAGCAAGCACCCATAGATTAGATTTTTGGTAGGCTGCAGCGTTTATGGATATATATAAATATATATATATATATATATATATATATATATATATATATATATATATATATATATATATGTATACGCTGGGCTATCCGTTAAAGAATAGTACTTTCAAGTGACAACTAAAAATTAAGGGTGGTTCTATTGAAATTAATCAGTGGACTGTATAGATTTAAAATAAATAAAAATAATGGAAGCAAACGACGAATCACAATACATTTAATACACTGAAATACATATAAACAAGATAAAAAACAAATTAACCTAATAAATTTATATAAGAAAAAAATTAACCAAATTATAATTAAACAGCTGTAAGAAAATGTAGGAAACAAAATAAACCTAATTAAAATATTGTAGAAAATAGAAGAAACAAACTTAACTTAATTAATTCTTAAAGATGTAAAAAAAATAGTTATCAAAATTAAACAGTTTCTTGAATAAGAATTAAGAAATTAAATGTTCCATTAATAGATAAGCTATATTCACGTGAAGAAAGTCCAGTTGAGTATTGTAGAAAATCTCCGCAGGGCGGCTTGGACGAAGTTCTCAGGTATGTTGAATGACCGCAGGGCGGCTTTTCCAAGTTCCAAGGGGAACGATGAGAAAAAAAACAAACTTCGTTTGCAAACGTACTAAGTATGAGAGCAGACTCGGGTCTATATATCACATCTACCCTTTAGACCCTAGCTTAAAACCCCCCGCCACTAGGCGGTAATAAAAACAATTGAAGTACGATCGTCTTCTTTTTCTTTCTCTTCTATTCAAAACTTTTAATTACATTTAAAATAACTATTTTTTAAACAGATAAAAAAAATAAAGATTAAACACAAATGATATATTGATAAATATCGTAAAAATTATACAGTTTTCCTTTTTTTTTTTCACGAAACAGTCATGAAACCACATCAGGCCATAACATATGGCGTGAACAATATATATATATATATATATATATATATATATATATATATATATATATATATATATATATATATATATATATATATATATATATATTTTTTTTTTTTTTTTTTTTTTTTTTTTTTTTTTTTTTTTCATCTTTCTGCATTTCGTTTGTACTCTTCAGGAGCTGTAGAGGTACGGGTTTAGAACATGGAAACAGTTTTTCTCTTATTATTCAATTTATCAGACGAATGATTTTGAATTGTTATGAAATAGAGAAAAACATTACGTAGAGTAAAATATTCCAGGGCACGACAACAGTATGACTACGTGATGGACTGGCTGCTACAGTGAACAAAAGAGCCTCGCTATCGACAGACTTGAAGGGGAAAAAACAAGAAGTGGAACCGAATTACAATATTTCTACTTCATTATTCAGATTTAAACTAAAAAAAAAATCTTGTGCCCGCAACACCTTACTTTCACTTAACACTAGGGGTGGGCATAATCGAATGATCGTCATAATCGAATGGTAAGTATGCATTGTGAGACGCGATATGTCCCAATTCTATTATTATATGATAATCTATTATGCGATTATCGTTAAACACTTCAGTTCCAATGATAATTCACTTATCCGAACCGATTAATCCGATAATCCATTAATTCGAATGATTGAAATAATCGTCATTCGATTATGCCCACTTCTACTTACTTCTCTTGCTACAATCAGTTTTTAAAACATTTAAAGTTGCTCGCTATATCGATGTAAAATTAGACGCGCTATAATATCATGTAGGTTTCAATCTAATTGAAATAGTCAGACAGGGCTTAAATGCCGATATTTTAAATTTTCTTCCTTTTAAGTACCTTTAAATTTGTAGATTATATAAAAATGACAAATGGTCATCTTGTTACCACTGATGAAAAACAGGTAAATATATAAGTTGAACGAATTCGATACCCAACTAAAGGAGAAAACTGAAAATATGTTATTTTATTGGATTTTTTTTTTAACGTTAGAACAGTAATATAGATGTATAATATACCGTTGGGAAGCTAAAGATTTTAGAAAAAAGTTTACCTTATACTCAAGCTTGTAAAAGTTAATAAATAGTTATGAAAAGCCGATAAAACTAACTGATTATTATTTTAGATAATAATGTAATAGATGTTTTATATTTTTAATATAATAGATAATTAAATCTTTTATAGTTGCATTCATTTTATCTCTAACTGTATAGGGAATCACCTGTAGCTGGGCGGCTAGCATAACAGCCTCCTATGCCAAATGTCACGGGTTCAAAGCCGCAGGCGATCCAAGGATTTTTTAATGGAAGTAAAAAATCCTTAGTTATGTCGTCCTTCAGGGGGGACGTTAAAAGGTGGTCCCGAGCCTGTGCGATGTCAGGTACTCGTTAAAGATCCCTATCCTAATTAAACCTGGATAGGCCAAATTTAGGACTCCCACTGTAGCATCGTCCGATTAGCCACAGTAGCATAAAGTGACGTTAAATAAATAAACAACATCTCTACCAGTATGTGAAAATTCTTTAATCGATTTTTTAAAATGGAAGCAAGTGAAAGTCGTGTGTTGCCCGTACCAGTTTTTTTTTCATATCTAACTGTATTTATAAATTTTTAAGTTGATTTTAGCAAATTTGAGGTAAGTAGTGAAAGTGGTGTGTTGCGCGCACTAGTTTTTCCGTTGTTTGCTTTTGCTAATTATTACTTTGGCGAAGAGCTCCTCAGAGCACTGCCCACACTAAATAAACCGCACATAGCTAGGCCAATAGAAGGGATGGGACTTCGTTTAAGTTAAGTTCTCATGTAGGTCAGGACTGTGTCCCAATGGAGTTTAGATTAAGTTTGTATTTCTCCTCTACTACAGAGCTTAACTGGATTGTGAAAATTAGAATTTTAATTACTATTTAAATATTTAATCTTTAAAAAATATTAAAATTATCATTGTATTTTTACTTCCACTCACGTATAAATATGAAATATATAGTAAGAGAAAGCATCGTTAAAATATGTCTTAGGATAAGTGACGCGTACCGAGAAAGGTTTGAGATTTTAATTTTTCTTCCACTAATGTACCTTTAATTTTGTAGATTCGAAATATTGGGTTGTGTCACATGAAATGTCCCCAGCTGAAAACTTAGCAAACCAACGGCAAATGGTCCGTTCATTAACACTCCCTTCCCCAAACGCCTTGCGAATATTTCTAGCGGGATCACCTGCTGAATGGCCGAGCTTAAACTCGCACAAAAATATTACTAGAAAATCGCGTGTTTCCATGTTCATATTTGGAGGTATACTAAAAAGTGGGTAATTGATCGGGAAGCTAATGTTTATAATACAAAGGTAGAGGATTAGTAACTGTTTACTTTAAATATGTAAACATTCGGAAGAAAATAACAGAGACCTGCGAAATCCTTTATGTATTTCAGAAACTATAAAAACGGACATTTCATGTGAAACAACCCAATAGTAGTACATATACTTTATTGCTTTCGAAATCGCTCATGGACATATATAGATCTGGACTAGCCTCAATATATATGGGTGATGCAGGATTCCCAGTGAGTCCAAGATTATGGTCTCTGCTGTTTTGCAACTGATTTTTTTTGTAGTCCATAATTCTCCAAAAATGCTCTAGTAGCTGCTGGGATGGTTCCCCTGCTTCCGAACCAAAGTCCCACGACTGTAAATTCCCTCTCGCCGAACTCCCCAAGAAATTTTTCCTTCAGGTATGGAACACATTTGGTATATATGCTTTATTGCTCCTCTTGAATCTTTTTCTTCCTGGTCGTTTGTTTCATATTTGATAGTGTAATCCACTATCAATGCTTCATTTTGTGTGGCACTAAATTCCAAGCTTTCCAAAAATCTTGTTGACCCATCTGTATCTTATATTCTGCTACTTCCTTCTTTGTGCGGTTGTGCCGGCGGGTAACGAGAAGCATGTTATGTGGACATTTTCCCAACACATGTGAAGGGGTTTATAACTCTCAACTTCATCTGCGGCATAGGGGTCCAACAGCTTCGTTACCCTGGAATCTTGATCTCGGTACTCGAAGTGGTGCGTAGCTTATGTTCAATTTAATTGCCTTTTTCCACTCTGTTAGAATCTTTCAATCGAACATAAACCTGTTGACGCTCTGGTTGGCTTTAAAATGGACCACGCCTACCTACACCCTGCCACTTGTAAGTTGTAGAGGTGCTGGGCTTTTTTTGTTTTATCGTTTTTTATTTAATAAAATACTTTGATTTTGATCGATTACACCATTTTTAAATTTTTATTCAGCTTTAAGTTAGTTTCAAACTTGATTTCAAGAAGGGAAGTCAGTGTGTTGTGCACCCCATTTTTTATTTATTTCATTCCAGTCAGTCAAAAACTCTATACATACTTTTCTCTATCGTCAAAAATAACTGAGTTATGAGCGTTTTTATGTGAAAAATATCAATTTTTTTTTCTCTTTTATATAATTATTATTTAGGTTCAATGATAGCAAAAAATAATGAAATCCAGGAAGAAATAAAGTCCCGGTTAAAGGTGGGAAATGCGTGTTATTATTCAGTTGCAAAATTACTTAGCTCGCGGCTTCTGTCTAAAAACTTAAAGGTTAGAATTTATAAAACTATCACTCTTCCGACGGTTCTCTACGGATGTTAAACGTGGCCGCTTACTTTGAAGGATGAACAACGGCTTAAGGTTTTCGAAAATAAGGTACTGCGTAAAATATTTGGTCCAAAGAGAGACGAGGCCACTGGGGAGTTTAGAAGGTTGCACAACGCGGAATAGCGGAACTTATGCCCTGTGAATATAATTGAGTTGATAGCATCGCGGAGACTGAAATGGGCGAGTAAAGTTGTTGGGCTCGTTGAGGAACGGATTCCGAGAAAGTTGTTTTTCGCTGAAATATAAAATTATAATTGTAAAGGTTACTACTACACTTGATGCATAAACATTAATAGTGGCCGAAAACTGTGGAGGGAGTGAGAGAAGGCTTATTGTCTGAGAGAAAGAGGAGACCGGCTTCGGTCCCATCCCTACTGTCTGCTGTTTGCTGGCTGAGGTGTGACAGGTGGTAGGTCTGTCGGCGGGGGCAACTTACCGAGTCATAATTAAGCGGGGTGAAAAATTAATAAATTAATAAAATGACTATTAAAAAATATTTAGGGTGTGATGCATGCGGATGTGAAACATGGCCGCTTTGAAGGATCAACAACGGCTAAGGTTTTCGAAAATAAGGTGTTGCGTAAAATATTTGGTCCGAAGAGAGATGAGGGCACTGGGGAGTTTAGAAGGTTGCACAACGCGGAATAGCGGAACTTATGCCCTGTGAATATAATTGAGTTGATAGCATCGCGGAGACTGAAATGGGCGTGGCGTGTAAAGTTGTTGGGCTCGTTGAGGAACGGATTCCGAGAAAGTTGGTTTTCGCTGTTCCGACTAGTAGACGTCCGAAAGGTAGGTCGAAGCGTCGATGGGAGGATTGCGTTAAGGCTGATTTCGAGGGCTTGGGCTTAAACGGTGAACATTGGACGAGTCTGTGTGGACAGAGTTTGGTGGAATCGGCATCGAACCTTCGGGTTCGGTAAGCCTATTATTATTATTTTATAATTAGTCGCGTTTTGTTGGTTAAAAAAAACTAATAAATTTTTTTTCTATCTTCAAAAATAACTGAGTTATTGAACTAAATCACGTATAATCGGCCGCCTTTTTAAAACTAACCAACTGATATCAACGTCTAGGTGTTAGGATCATCATTGAATGGACTAGTATTTTTGTGGCGAATTAAAAAAGAAAAAGTCTAGTAGTTTCGGAGAAATACCGCGGACGGCGGACAAATGGATTTTTTATCGTTTTTTTTTTTTGTTTTTTTTTAAATGAATAAAAGACTTTGATTTTGATCGATTACAACATTTTTTAAAAATTTTATTCAGCTTTAAGTTTGTTTCAAACTTGATTTCAAGAAGGAAAGTCAGTGTGTTGCCCGCAACAGATTTTTTTATTTATTTCATTTCAGTGAGACATAGAGAGTTATTAAAAACGATTATAATGCAGTTAGAGGATAAAAAGCAAAGGATTATATCCCGCCCACCCATGATAACCTTGCGCCTGCGCTCTGCTTCCTTCAACCCATCCTTTTTCTCTAAAAAAAAAAAATAAAGGACACCGTGGCTAATTAGGGATAATCCTTTCTTTTCTTCTCGGTTTCCTTTTTTTTTTTTCCTAAACTGTCCTGAGGAGGATCCCTCGGAAACAATTAAGAGGAAATGTCGCTAGATTTAATGGCGCAATCTCAGGGAATTAGGAAGAAGAAGAAAACTAACTCTTTGTTTCTTCCATTATCAAGCATTAGTGTCTCAATGATTAGGAGAAAAATCTAGTGTGCTTACCACAGGACTTTCCCTTACCTTCCTTGATAAATACTGTTTTAAAATTAAAAAACGCTGCAAATTATTACACAATGGTTTATTATTTCCAAATAACAATATTAGGGTATAACTGTTTATATAGCTGTCGATAGGCAATTAATTAATATTAAAAGCAATAATTCAAAGGAAAATATCATAACACTGCCACTGATTACAAAACGCAATATCTAAGTTAGTTGTAAACCAAATTCATAATTTGGTCCAACATTTTTTTGTAGAATAGCACTGGGATCTCCTGGAACCCTGAATTGCTATCTACTTGTGAATAATAATAATAATAGGCTTAGCGAACCCGAAGGTTCGATGCCGATACCACCAAATTCCGCCTACACAGACTCGTCCAATATTCACCATTCAAGCCCAAGCTCCCGAGATCAGCCTTAACGCAATCCTCCCATCTCCGCTTCGGCCTACCTTTCGGACGCCTACCAGTCGGATCAGCAAATACCAACTTTCTCGGAATCCGCTCGTCATCGAGCCCAACAACTTTACTCGCCCATTTGAGTCTCCGCGATGCAATCAGCTCAATTATATTCACAGGATGCAAGTTCCGCAGTTCCGCGTTGTGCAACCTTCTAAACTCCCCAGTGGCCTCATCTCTCTTTGGACCAACTTAACCTACTTGTGAATGGCAAAGTTTAGTTTGTCGTTACCGAGTGAATTACGTAAATCATTAGTTCAAGATAATTGTTTTGATGCTAATAAAGTTTCTATTCATTTTCATTGTATTATTGACATGTAATACTTTTTTTTTTTTTTTTTATCGGGTTTTACTAATTCTAAAACTCTATATACACTTTTCTCTATCTTCAAAAATAACCGAGTTATAAGCGTATTTATGTGAAAAATATCAATTTTTTTCTCTTTTATGTAAGATTTATTGGCTTTTCATCACTCTTTATTAACTTTTACAAGCTTGTGTATTAGATAATATTTTTTCTAAAATCTTTAGCTTACCAACGATATATCATACATGTATATTACTGTTCTTGTGTTCAAAAACAAAAAATTGCATTAAAAAATATTATTTCAGTTTTCTTCTTTAGTTGGGTATCGAATTCATATATTTACCTGTTTTCCATCAGTGGTAACAAGATAATATAGTTATTTTCATAAAAACAACAAAATTAAAGGTACTTTAGGGAAGAAAGTTTAAAATATCAGCATTTAAGCACTGTCAGACTATTTTTATAAGGATAAAACCTAAATGAAATTAAAGCCCATTAAATTTTACATCGATATAGCGAGTTTAATCAAAATCGTCGGAACCGTTTTTGAGAAAATTATAAAAAGGTACAATATGCATGGTATAAAGTGGCTCTTCTGGTTAGCCGATTTTTATGAAAAATATTTGTCACGTCTCGGGCGTATAGTTGTCTTTAATATGAAATTTCAGTTTCATAGGACTTTTCGTTTCCGCCCGGGAGTTACCACACACACACAAATCTTTTTGCGGGACTTGGTTATTTGGACTCGAGGGACGCTAAAACGTGTATTTCCGTTGAAAACTGGAATTCAAAAATTTTCACGATCGCAATACTTTCCCTTACTATACATAGTAAGTGAAAGTAAAAATTCTCTGTCTGACCGATTAAGATTTTATCATCGTGAGTTTTATTGTAGTTTATCGTTACGAAAATTGCAATTAGCAAGAAAATATGTTATGTTAAAATATATCTTATGTCAATTTGTTTGCTATCTTAAATTTAAGCACAGAAAACGGGAAATTTAATTGTTTCCATATCATGACAAATTGATGGCTATGTATGTATTGCTAAGTTTCAGAAATAACAACAGTGCCTTGTTTTATTCGGTTTATTATTATTTTATATCCCAAATGAACTATTTAAATTACTTTAAAAGTTAAATTAAGTTTTCATAGGAATCCCATTTCGCTTACAGTGAAACATCCGTTTTCATCAAAGAGTGTTAAATTTGAAATAATTAATAACAATGTTAGTTTACAGATTTGAAACAACTTATTATTTATGGTAACAACTAAATTACAATTCGGTACGCAATATTGTTTCTAAAATCTTGCGTATTGAATGGAAGAATATAACTTGCACGACCCTGTTTGACGGTTATAATCTCCCTCTTTACCGATAACATATCCTCATAAGTATATGGGCTCACAACAATTTCATATCAACTCGTACGATTTTTTTTATTGCGTATTAACTTTTATACGTCTATATTACTACACATATTTCAGGAATAATGTTCCGATGTCTTGGTTAAAGAACACTTATTTTTCCCGTTTAAGAAAAAATAAATTGCAATGTATTTTACTCATAAACCCTTAGGACATATTTCCCTTAATGATGGCGAAAACTGCATCAAAATCCGTCTTGCAGCGGTAACCAAAATCGCGCTCACGCACTTAAAATCATTTGTATATAGAGAGAATATTTCACCTTTGGCTTAAATAAATCAACACACGATAAAAAAGTACTTTTTCCAGTCTAAAGAGTTAAATGGTGACATATAGAGGGAGCAGTGGTGGATGATTCATATAGCATTGGATCGATGAAAGGTTTCCAAGGTACGACATGTGTTGTAGGTGACAGCTGTCAGGTCTGGGTAATGCTCCTGTGTTGTCTTGTCGCCTCAATGTGCAGTCCGACATAGCTTGTTCACTGTTAGCTCGTCCAAAGTCTTTCGCTGTGTTTTCACCTACATGGCAACCAATATCAACTAAATTCTTGATTACTCGGAACTCCTTCTAAACCATCCGGAGGTTGAGCATATAAAAAATCTGGTGCGTGCAAAACACGTCTTTCACTTACCTCCGTCGTTAAACTCGATTAAAGAATTTTCAAGAACAGTTAGAGACAAAATTGAGTGAAACTAATAAAGAATTAATTTAATTTAATTTCTATAAAAACATGTGTTTTATTAAATAATCTATTATACTATTATCTAAACCAATCAGTTAGTTTTATCGGCTTTTCATCACTCTCTGTTAACTTTTACTATTTTCTATATAGGATAATATTTTTTCTAAAATCTTTAGCTTTCCAACGGTATATTATCCATCTATATTACCGTTCTTAAGTTCAAAAACACAAAAATTGCATTAAAAATATGTTTGCTCTTTTCTCCTTTAGTAATTTATCAAATTCGTTCAACTCGTATATTAAGCCGTTTATTAGCAATGCTGATAATATGATATGGTTATTTTTTCAGAATCTACAAAATTAAAAGTACATTACAGAAAGAAAATTTAAAATATCGATATTTAAGTCCTGTCATACTATTTCAATCAGAATGAGACCTACATGATATTAAAGTCCATTAAATTTTACACCGACTTAGCGAGTTAGGGACACTAAAACGTGTATTTCCGTTGACAACTGGAATTAGAAAATTTTCGCAATCCCAATACTTTCCCTTACTATATATTCCATATATACGTAAGTGAAAGTAACAACTTAAAACGGGATCGCTTGTAGCTGGGTGGCTAACATAACAGCCTCATAGGAGGCATAGACCAATGGTCACGGGTTCAAACCATAGGATTTATTATGGTTCATAGGATTTACTATGGGAATAAAAAATCCTTAGTTATGCCGTCCTTTGGAGGGTACGTTACAAGGTGGTCTCGAGCCTGTACTCGTTAAAGATCCCTTCCAAATAAAACCTGGATATGCAAAATTTAAGAATCCCACTGTAGTATCGTCCGATTAGCCATTGTAGCATAAAGTGACATTAAATAAATAAATAAAGTAAAAATTAAAACTTTCTTTTCATCTTCTTCAATTTTATTGGTTTAAGAAATTTGAAAACATTCATATTTCCTCATTAAAATTTTATGAATTAAACCAAATTATTTTACTTGTGCATCCGTAGTTTTACCAGTTTCTAATAATTTGTCGTCGCAGAAACAAATTTACAATAAGACGAACATATTCACTGTTAAAAATGCATTTTGTAGAACTTGACTAAAATCATTTGCAAAAGATGAACTTATACTCTTGTGTCCACGTGCTAGAACTCTAGAACGCGGATAAAGATAGTATAAAAGATATTTTGTATTTGTAAGGAATTTCTTAAGAAAGACATGAGTGAATTATCTTTGTTTTTTGTGAAAATTCGGAAGTCAAGAATTTCTTTATAATAATAGACGGTAAAGAACCATCGGGAGAATAATAGTTTTATAAATTCTAACCTTTAAGTTTTTAGACAGAAGCCGCGAGCTAAGTAACTTAGCGACTGAATAATAACACGCATTTCCTACCTTTAACCGGGACTTTATTTCTTCCTGGATTTCATTTTTTCTTGTTATTATTAAACCTAAATACTTGAATTTCTCTACTGTTCAAAAGTATGCCCTGATATATCAAGATCGCCGTTTTTGCTACTAATCATATATTTCGTCTTATCGGTATTTAATTCGAGTCCTATTTCTTTACCGGTTTTTATTAACATACTTGTAAGTAGTTGTATGGTTCCCGTGTCGTCACCTAGCAGTACCAAATCATCGGCGTTATATTACTATACACAATATACGTTATATTACTATACATAATATACGTTATATATACAAAATACGTTATATTGTTAAATTACTTAATCTAAAACTCATATTTCTATCGAAACTCAACGATTCGAGAATTACATAACATTAAAACTTTTTTTTCATCTTGTTCAATTTCATAAAGTTTTAAGAAATTATCAAACCTTTGAAGTAAAGATAAATTTGAAAACCTCTCTATTCCTTCATTAAAACTTAAGAACTACAAGCCACATTATTTCACTTATGCGTTTATAGTTTTACCAACTAGAACCCCGGGGTATTTCCGGCCTCGAATACATTGTATAAAATCATTTATATGTTCATGTTCCTGTTAATTCAAAACATGAACGTATACTGATTGATAATACTGAGAGTGATGAAAACCAATTAAAGCTAACTGATTGTTGTAAATACCAATTTTATAGTGTTGTATTACTTAATCTAAAACTCATGTTTCTATCGAAACTCAACGTAATTAATTCGTTGACCTTTTTTGCTTTCACTTACCTATATATAAGATATATAGCAAGTTAAAGTATTGTTAATCGCTATATTATTAAATTGATTTTAATAACTGAGGTAAGTGAAAGTCGTGCGTTGCTCGCACTAGATTTTTCTCCTCAGCAATAGCTAACTTTCCTCTTTCTATGATAGTACTTTCCATCTGCCTGCCCTCAGAACCTAGTGAACAGCTTGAATATAAAAGAACTTATTGAAGGACCTTGTGGTTCACCGCAACTGCGCTATCTCGTTGCGCAATGCTCGGACAGTCACGTCCCGTTTCTTTTCCTTTTTAGTTCACTCGAGATGAGATTTCCATGGCGCAGTTTCCAGAACTGATGTTCTATAGCCGAGTTTCTACATTTCGCTTAGGGTCCAGTCTCGAACTGTGGCGAATAGGTAGGAGAACAAAAATAAGGGAAATTCCCTCCAAAAAATCACACCCGTGAAAAGAATAAACTGATAATTTGTTATTTAAAGTACTCCAAGAATTATTTAATATTTATTATTAGCAATAATCAATCAGTCCTTGAAATATAATATAGTCACTTTAGTTTTATTACAGTTATTAAGTATGTGTAATCCCTCTCAAAATAACACCCACAGTTAATTTTAAGTGTAATAAAACTATTTTTGGTTTTAATGTTATTTTCAATAATAAACGTATGTAATAGACAAAAAAAAAAATAATAATAACAATTACTCCACCCTTAAAATTTAAGGGCTTACGTTTTAAGATACATAGAGCCCGAAAAACTTTTTTATTTTATTTTGAACATATTTATTGTTATTTACAACTGTATTATATAAATCAAGTAAATCTGATTGACATAGTAAACTGACGTGAAATACATGTAGAGACGCTACCCAGTAGCAGCACTCTAAAATATTCTTAACTATTTATCTTAAATATTCTTAAGTCTCGGGGTCATCTTCTTTTAGACGCTTCGGAGGATTGTCAGGAATCGAAGAGGATGTCAGGATAGAAACTAGTGGGTTAGAATAGGAATAGAGTTTTCCCTGGAATGATTGATCGAACCCGAAAAACGAATATAAAAGATCATTTTGTCGGTCTTCCTTTAACTATTGGGCCGATGTTTTCGAACTAGAAAATACGTAATTCAAGAGAATGTAAAGTCGCTGTTGAAGGCGGAAAACGCGTGACATTATTCAGTTACGAAATTATTTAGTTCGCGGCTCCTGTCAAGAACCTTAAAAGTTAGAATTTATAAAAATGTTATTCCGGCGGTTCTTTACGGATGTGAATTAGTGTTGTGTCTGAAAAAATTATGTATCACCCGAAACGCAAAAAATCGCAAAAATTCTTTGTAATATTTAAAGACTAGAAGGATTGATGAAAAAAATCCTTAGGGTAACTTGGGGGTTATATAGCTTTTCGTTATTGAAAAACATTTACAAATTTCTCAATTAACCCTACATCTGCGATTGCAATGTATATTCAATAACGAGTTTGGAAATATAATGTCTTACCTGTCTCAGCGATGTCGAATGTTAATAAGTTGGCGGGAAATATTAGTATTAAGGGTCTTGCCAAACTAATAATAAAAAGGTTAAACACTGGAAAATTCCAAACTTTTGACTTGACTTTTGTCCACCTAAATTGGTGATTTTGCACACTGTGCGCCGTAGACATGACATACTAACTGGTATACAGTGTGACTAATATATAGTCCTTACATGTCAGCCTCCGATTAATTATTAGAACTGATTACGATTGTATAATGTGAAGGCGGGTGATCAATCTTAGTTAGTGCTTCGGTCGGTCCCACTACTGAATTCACTGTTTAAATCATGGCTACACGACGATAGTGAAAGTCAAGTGAATAAAACTTGCGATAGTAGCAGGGCAGAGGTGAAGCATGATAATTTTAATAAAGTGTTGTCATAGAAACTGCATCAC
Organism: Piezodorus guildinii; assembly: GCA_023052935.1. Classification (NCBI taxonomy): domain Eukaryota; kingdom Metazoa; phylum Arthropoda; class Insecta; order Hemiptera; family Pentatomidae; genus Piezodorus; species Piezodorus guildinii. The sequence goes on along the minus strand of CM041298.1, from coordinate 2,305,614 downwards.
CTATGTTTTAATTGTTTATGGTATTGAATTTAATCCATTCAAACACTTTATTTTTCTCTAGTTATTTATATTGTACGCTTAATGAAGTAAAAAAATCTGGTGCGGGCAACACACGACTTTCACTTACCTCCATTTTTAAAATCAATGAGAGAATTTTCAAATACAGTCAGAGATAAAAATAAGTGAAACTATTAGAGAATTAATTAAATTGAATTTCCATAGAAACATGTGTTTTATTAAAAAATCTGTTATATTATTATCTAAAATAATCAGTTAGTTTGATCTTCTTTTCATCACTCTCTATTAACTTTTAAAAGCTTGAGTACATGTATATTACTGTTCTTATGTTCAAAAACAATAAATTGCATTAAAAAAATATTGTTTCCGTTTTCTCCTTTAGATGGGTATCGAATTCATTCAATTTATATATTTACCTCTTTTTCATCGTTGGTAACAAGATAATATAGTTATTTTTATAGAATCAACGAAATTAAAGGTACTTTAGAAAAAGAAAATTTAAAATATCGGCATTTAAGCCCTGCCAGACCATTTTAATCAAAATGAAATCTAAATTATATTAAAGCCCATTAAATTTTACAACTATATAGCGAGTTTAATCAAAATCGTCGGAACCTTTTTCGAGAAAATCGAAAGAAGGTGCACAATGCATGGTATAAAGCGCCTCTTCTGGTAAGTTCATTTTGATGAAAAAGGTTTAGTAACGTCTCGGACGTATAGTTGTCTTAAATATGAAATTTCAGTTTCATAGGACTTACCGTTTCCGCCCGGGAGTTACCACACACACACAGACCTTTTTGCGGGACTTGGTTATTTGGACTCAGGGGACCCTAAATCGTGTATTTCCGTTGAAAACTGAAATTCGAAAATTTTCACGATCGCAATACTATGTATAGTAAGTGAAAGTAAAAAGAATCACGTAAATTGGTCGAATAATAAATAAATGAAAGATTTTTGCTTTTCCTGTAAAATTGTCTTAAGTGGATTAAGCGCTTTTTGGAAATCAACGTCTCAATTATTTTAAACTTTTTCTTTGTCTGTTTACATGAAACACTTCTATGTGTAAACAGTTTTTTTTCTAAGCTAAGAAGGCAACCATGATCTGTTAATGATGTTCCCAAGGCATTCTGTGAATTGAATATTTCGAAATGAGTTCCATTAAGGGTGGAATGTGTAGTTTTGGTCAATTAGAGAATGACCTAACTGAATCACTTGATCATGTTGATCTCTGTTTGTTTGCGTTGCGATCGGTTGACTCATTCGTCTTTTTACTCTATCCAAGAAAATCTACCGAAGCTCAGGTCAAAAATCGAGAGAAAAAATCTGGTGCGGGAACGACTTTTACTTACCTCGGTCTTCAAAATCGATTGAAGAACTTTTAATTAAAATAGAGTTCTAAAAGGTTTAAAGGATTACAATGAGTTTCGTTGGAAACATTTTTATTTGTATATATATATATATATATAATAATGATAACGCTATTTTCGTTACCTCTAACTCCTTCGAAACCACTTGACAGAGTTTGATACGGTTTACACAATCATTAAGGGTATTGTTACCTGAAGGTTTATAAGTAAAAACCAGTGCAATTTAGCTTTTCTTTAAGCAGGAAAAATAAATTTTCTGTGACCAAGTCATAAAACAATTATTCCTGAAACATAAGTAGTAACACAGACGTATAATATACCGTTGGAAGCCTTAAGATTTTAGAAAAGTTAATAGGCAATCAAATAAGTCGGACAAGTTAATAGAAAGATGTTGTAAGCACGTAGGGTTATGAAAAACTGTTATTTTTTATCTGGATTAGAGAGGTTATGCTGATTCATGGTGATCATGCAGGTTATATATTTCCATACAGTAGTCAAGATTTTAGAAAAAAAATATTATGCATCAAATCCTACCTCAGTTGTTAAAACAAAGGAAAAGTTGTTATAAACTAATACTATTAATAATTATTTCTACTCTTTGATAATTTCAAAAAAATAATAGTAGTCCCACTGTAAACTAAATCGGACTCACATGGAAAGTAAATTAAATTTAATACATTAAAATGTATTTAAAAAAAGTTCTTATGAATTCTGAAATTGTAATAAACCGAATATAATAGGAACCTTTAAATATAACAAACAAATAAACTAAACCAATTTTTGATTTTTTGGCCAATTTATGTTGCTAATTTCTGCCGATGATTAAATATAATAATTAATAGGCCTTATATAATGAACAAGGGGAGCTATTCGTCACATATATAACTTGGTAACTCTTAGACTTATATACCGAAGATAAATAGTAAGGAAGCTATAACGATCTTATTGCCGCGTTTTTTTTTTTTCATTTTTATTATTGTTAATGACAATCCACTGTAATAAAAATAATATTAATATACATCTGTTAATTAAAGGTAAGACGTTAATTGAGATTTCCAGTTCTCTCACTTCCCTTTTACCGTTAATGAACTCGCTGTAAGCCGAAACAAATCGATTTCCTTTGGCGTTGGTACTTCCGCTCTGGGCCACCAACGTTGCCTCCCAGTAGGTCTCTTCGTCTGGGTTCGAAACCTGTTGATGAACATTGAACTTCAAAAACAGTATAGTGTTAGTTCGAAACCTTGAAAGAACGCCTATCTCATCTAGACGAATATTAAATTATTTATCTCTTCCAAATTATTATTTTACTTACACTTAAGTATATATGAAATATATATTGGGTTGTGTCACATGAAATGTCCGTTTTCAAGGTAAAGGATTTTTATTAAAAATACGATATGAAAACAAGATAATTTTATTCAAGTATTTACCTTCTTTTTCTACACATTTTCACAACGTGGCACTAACTTTTTTATCCCCGAACTGAAAAACTCTGAGCTTTGAAGTGAAACAAAATCTGAAAACGCACTTTTCACTTGATCATAATTTTCAAAAAGTTTTCCTTTGACGAAGTTGTCTAAATTCCTGAACAGGTGGTAATTAATCTGTTGGAGACAAGTCGGGAGAACATGGTGGGTGCGGAAGAACTTCGTAGCCCAGATCTTTCAATTTTTGCACGGTATGTTTTGAAACATGGGGTCTTCAAGAGTCCTTTAACTGTTTGGTAGGGGTTTCCTTCTACTGTATGTTTGAGGACATCGTTGTCTATTACGGACGGAGGTCTTCCTCGGGGCAAGTTTTCCAAATCTGTATCCCCAGCTGAAAACTTAGCAAACCATCTGCGAATGGTCCGTTCATTAACACTCCCTTCCCCAAACGCCTTGCAAATATTTCTAGCGGCCTCAGCTGCTGAATGGCCGAGTTTAAACTCTTACAAAAATATTACTCGAAAATCGCGTGTTTCCATGTTTATATTTAGAGGTAGATTGGGAAGCTAATGTTTATAATGCAAAGGTAGATGAATAGTAACTGTTTACTTCAAATATGTAACAGAGACCTGCAAAATCCTTTATGTATTTCAGAAACTATAAAAACGGACATTTCATGTGAAACAACCCAATAGTAAGGGAAAATATTGCAATCGTGAAAATTTCGAATTCCAGTTTTTAATGGAATTACACGTTTTAGGGTCTCCTGAGTCCAAATGACCAAGTCCCGCAAATAGGTCTGTGTGTGTGGTAAGTCTATCTGGAAAACGAAAAGTTGTACGAAACTAAAATTTCATACTTGAAACAACTATACGTCGGAGATGTTAAAGAAATTATTTAATCAAAATCGACAAATCAAGTGCCATGCATTTTACACCTTTTTACGATTTTCTTAAAAACGGCTCTAATGATTTTTATTAAACTCGCTATATCCATGTAAAATGTAACGGGCTTTAATATCATGTGGGTTTAATTCTGATTGTAGTCTGAAAACGCTTAAATGCCGATATTTTAAACTTTCTTCGTCTGAAGTATCTTTATAACCATATCATCTGGTTATTATTGGTAAAAAAAAAAACAGTTAAATATATAAGTTGAACGAATTTGATATTTGGATATTATATGTCTTCTCCTTTAGTTGGCTAAAGGAGAAGACATTTTGTTTGCAAGTTTTTTTTTTTTTGAACATAAGAACAGTAATATAATGTATAATATACCGTTGGAAAGCTTAAGATTAAAAAACAAATATTACCCAATACACGGAATTATAAAGTTAATGAAGAGTGATGCAAAGCCGATAAAACTAACTGACTGTTGTAGATAAAAATATAATAGATTATTTAATAAAACACATGTTTATATCGAAGTTCAAAATAATTAATTCTTTAACGATTTATTTGTATTTTTAAATGTATTTAAAAATTCTTAAATTGATTTTAACAATGGAGGTATGTGAAAGTCGTGTGTTGCCCGCACTAGATGTTTTTAACTTTCACTCAGATATGTATCAATATCAATAAGTATAAATATTGCGATCGTGAAGATTTTCGAAATCGATTTTTCAACGGAAATACATATTTTAGGGTCAGAAGCATGCTACTGTAGCTAATCGGACGATGCTACAGTGGGAGTCCTAAATTTTGCCTGTCCAGGTTTTATTAGGATAGGGATCTTTACGGCAGACGGAAACCAATGATATTTTTCTATAAACGGGTATTTATACCTATACAAGATCCAAGTATCATCTGTCTTGTCAAAACCTTTGGGGCATAGAAATCTGTAATGCTAACCTCTACGCTACAGATGATCCTAAGAAGTGTATTTTGTACCGATCTTTTTGTACATTTTAACGATAATCTCGAAAATAGATTATTTTATTTTTCAAGGTTAATATCTCCCCCCCAAAAAAGCTTATAGCTAAAGGTTTTCGAAAAAAACAATGCAATGACGCAGAAGCTAATGCTTAGTGATAGAAGAGTTTAACTTTAAATGAACGGTATAATTTTACATAAATGCCACTTCTGGGGTCCTCTGTGGTGTAGAGGTTAGCATTATAGCCTCCTATACCCAAGGTTGCAGGTTCGAACCTGGCAGAAGACAGTAAGATTTTTAAAAAGTTCAAATACCCTTATATAGTAAAATATTTTAGACTGTTGCAGATATCAATTTCTATAGCTACATTAATTAATCTGAAATGAATGTTTTTACCGCAATTATGTAATTATAATTTAAATTTATTAAGAGGTAAAACGTGTGCTGCGCGCACTGAATGTTTTAAGTTATTATTTTATTTATCATATGCAATTTTAATAAATAAATACTTCTCATATTGTAAAATAATCTTAAGAAATTCCAATAAAGATGTCTGATGATTGGATCCCGTGCAGTCGTGATATCACCCCATTCGATTCGAACGATGCGTAAGTGAATGAAAGTTCACCGCTATCACATCATCGATATTTTAATAAATCGATTCAGTCCCTTTTACTTTAACTTACTATATATAGTAAGGGAAAGTATTGCGATCGTGAACATTTTCGAATTCCAGTTTTCGACGGCAATACACGTTTTAGGGTCCTCTGAGTCCAAATAAACAAGTCCCGCAAAAAGGTCTGTGTGTGTGTAGTAACTCCCGGGCGGAAACGGTAAGTCCTATGAAACTGAAATTTCATAATTAAGACAACTATACGCCTGAGACGTGACAAAACCTTCTTCATCAAAATGAGCTTACCAGAAGAGGCACTTTATACCATACATTTTGCATCTTTTTTCGATTTTCTCGAAAACGGTTAAGACGATTTTGATTAAACTCGCTATATTGATGTAAAATTTAATGGGCTTTAATATGATGTATGTTTCATTCTGATAAAAATAGTCTGGAAGGGCTTAAATGCCGATATTTTCTTCTTGTAAAGTACCTTTAATTTTGCATAAAATAACCATATTATCTAGTTAGCATTGATAAATAACAGCTAAATATGCAAGTTGAGGATAAAACTTAACAAATATTTTTTTAATGCAATTTTTCGTTGTTGAACATAAGAACAGTAATATACATGTGAATATTTCATACCGTTGGAAAGCTAATGATTTTAGAAAAAAAATATTATCTAATACATAAGCTTTGTAAGTTAATAGGGAGTGATGAAAAGCCGATAAAACTAACTGATTATTTTAGATAATGATATAATAGACATTTTAATAAATCACATGTTTCTATAGAAATTCAATTTAATTAATTCTTTAATAGTTTCACGTATTTTTATCTCTAACTGTATTTGAAAATTCTTTCATTGATTTTAAAAATGGAGGTAAGTGAAAGTCGTGTGTTGCCCGCACCAGATTTTTACGATATCGAACTTTATAGGAAATACTTAATATAGTATGAGGATTCCAAATTTGAGGTTTGTCAAGATGGAGTCTAAGGTAGCGGATGTGTTCAACAGGGATTTTAACCGTCGGATGGGGTTTTCTTGGGCACACAAAGTGGGTACCGAAAATCAGGGTAAAATCTGGCATAATCTTAGCCAAATCACCTCAAGTAGATGAGCCAATCATTTTCATCAATTCTACAGCGCCCTAGACTCATCACATCTCGTATGAGATACTCTGTAACGAACAACGAGATTAAAAAAACAACAGGGAACGAAATTGCGTTTTCAGGAGAGTTATATTGCCTTCTGCGCTTCCTATTAACCCTAAAAGGAAATTGTAGCGTTTAAATTACTCGTGTTTTGAAGTAAATTGGTAAATTGATTTAACTAAATGAAGTAAGCCTTCGTTATTTGATTTTGTGAGATCGGATATTGCGATTAAACGCTGTTTTCTATTAAACAAAATGAACTTTATTTACATATTTACAAATTGACAAAATCTTTACAAATTATTTCGGATGGGTCATCCTTACAATTAGCAAATTATTTATTTATTTTTGTTTTGGCAAAATAAATGCTTAAGGCTAGTTTGCTGTTATCCTAGATGGACGCCATTTGATCATTTAACATTTATTATTTATAAGTTCTGAAATTGATTTTAACAAGAGTTAAGTGTGTTGCGCGCACCAGATATATTTCACTACTATCCCATTGACATACCCAGCCCTCCTCGAAACCTATAAATTATACCCCCACAACTGCTGGCCATCCTCCAGGCAGGCAACGAATGCTGCCTATATTTCTGGACCAGGAGAGTCCTACTTCTGCCGTCGCCTCGGAGGAGCACTAGAGCAGTCCACTCTTACCTTCGACTCCTGGGAGACCCGTTAATCGGATTACTCTCCCCCCCCCCACGCTGTAGGGGCCAGGATCGTGCACTCTCTCCGATCAGGTGACTCACGACTGACCCCGTTGTGACCTCTTCACGAACATCGGGGTATTGCGGTTTTCTGTCCATCTAGAGGCTGGTAAGATTATCGATACTTTTACATTATCAAACTAAAATAAATGTTTCTATAGAACTTATTTGTAATATATAGTAAGGGAAAGCAATACTAGTGAGGCGATGGACAAGTAGGTTCCCAAATAAAAAATTCGCAGACCCCATCATCAAATAATTTTAATGGCGAGGAAATTCCAAAATCCTAAATATGAGATAATAATGAAGGAAAAAGAACCAGGCACTAGGTGTTTACATTAGATTGAACTCTTTTATTAATAAATCCGAGAAAAATTATTTAAAATAAAAATATTCCAATAAATATTAAATAAGGTTTGAGATGAAAGGTAATAAGTTCACTGGAATGACTTTGGCGCCTTTAATTTCGCTATTAGCAATGTTGCCAGATCTACCACTTATCTTATCACTCTAAATTAAATTAATATATATCTTGTTTAAATATATAACTACTCTATACATAAATAATTTTTATATTCATATTTATAAACATATTTAGGTTTTAATATGCTAGTGCAGTGTTAAGCACTGGTTTTGTTGGTTCTTAATTTCGCTGTTAGCAATGTTGCCAAATCTACTATTTATATTAACACAATAAGTTTAATTTAGTTTTAAATCAAGATATAGAAATCAACATGTTTTCTAAATATACAACTATTTTATGTAACCTAAATAAGTTTATAAATATAAATATGAAAATCTGGTGCGGGCAACACACGACTTTCACTTACCTCCATTTTTAAAATCAATGAAAGAATTTTCAAATACAGTTAGAGATAAAAATACGTGAAACTATTAAAGAATTAATTAAATTGAATTTATATAGAAACATGTGTTTTATTAAAAAATCTATTATATTATTATCTAAAATAATCAGTTAGTTTTATCTTCTTTTCATCACTCTCTATTAACTTTTAAAAGTTTGAGTATAAGATAATATTTTTTCTAAAATCTTTAGCTTTCCAACGGTATATCATACATGTATATTACTGCTCTTATGTTCAAAAACAAATAATTGCAAAAAAAAAAAAATTTTATTTCTGTTTTCTCCTTTAGTTGGATATCGAATTTATTCTATTTATATATTTAGCTGTTTTTTATCAGCGTTAACAAGATAATATAGTTATTTTTATTGAATCTACAAAATTAAAGGTACTTTAAAGAAAGAAAATAACCCTAAAACGTGTATTTCCGTTGAAAACTGGAATTCTAAAATTTTCACGATCGCAACACTTTCCCTCACTATATATATATATATATATATATATATATAATATATAGGTAAGTGAAATTAATAAGGTGTATCAGCCAGCTAAGAGTAGGAAATATAGATCGCATGAAACTCCACAATGGAAACAACATAATTATTTTCAAGGTAACTCTGCCCATTCTGCAATAGTTATTTCAATAATAGTTTGTACCACATCCTTCTACATTAACTTTAAAGAAACTAGGCAATATATCTTAAAACCATCCGAATCCGTATCTGCCAATCTAAAATATTTTGAAAATTAGTAGTGATGCCAAATTTAAGAGACAAATATAAATATAAATATTTTAAAAATATGTAATAAGTATGATTCTGTAAGTGCCATATAAATAATATTAATAATAATAATAAAATAACTTTATTTTGGGACTATGTCCCTTAAGAATAACAATGTTGTACAGAAAATATACACTTCAATATGTCTGGCCGAGAGACCAATAAAATAAACTTGTATTTACAAATGTGTAAAAAATATTATGTAAATAGTTTTCGAAAAAATTTAATATTTTTAATTATACTATGCTTTTACTTATTTTAAATAATTTTAATTATTTTAAGTTTAATATTATGTTAATATGGGTTTATCACGTCTGTTTTATTTTTGTTTATTGTTTTTACTTTCAATTACTATATATAGTAAGGGAAAGTATTGCAATCGTGAAAATTTTCTCTAAGTCCCGCAAAAAGGTCTCTGTGGGTGTGTAGTAACTCCCGGGCGGAAACGGTAAGTCCTATGAAACTTGAAATTTCATATTTAAGACAACTATACGCCCGAGGCGTTACAAAACCTTTTTCATCAAAATGAGCTTACCAGAAGAGACACTTTATACCATGCATTTTGCACCTTTTTTCGATTTTCTCGAAAACGGATACGACGATTTTGATTAAACTCGCTATATCGATGTAAAATTTAAGGGGCTTTAATATAACTTAGGTTTCATTCGGATTAAAATGGTGTGACAGGGCTTAAATGCCGATATTTTAAATTGTCTTCTTCTAAAGTACCTTTAATTCTATATATTCTATAAAAATAATTATATTATCTTGTTATCATTGATAATTAACAGCTTAATATGCACGTTGAGCGAATTTGATAAACAACTAAAGGAGAAAACTGAACATATATTTTTTTATGCATTTTTTGTGTTTTTAAACACAATAATAGTTATGTATGATATGATATATAATGTAATATGATATATACTTAATATACCGTTGAATAGCTAAAGATTTTAGAAAAAAATATAATCTGGTTCACGGAATTGTAAAGGGTAATGGAGAGTGATGAAAATCCGATAAAACTGACCGACTGTTGCAAATAAAAAGATAATAGATTATTTAATAAAACACATTTTTCTACTGAAATTCAAAATAATTAATTCTTTAACAATTTATTTGCATCTTTAAATGTATATAAAATTCTTAAATTGATTTTAACATTGGAGGTAAGTGAAAGTCGTGTGTTGCTCGCAACAGATTTTTATTTTTTTAATTGACTTTTTCCTCGTTGTATAACTAAAATAGAATAATTGAAATGCAGATTAGGTTAGACACAAAAGAACATTGGACATCTTATGTCAATATTAAAGTATTCATATTGTAAATAAATTGATTATATTCTAAATAATAGTCATTAAGATTTTCTACATTCATTTAAGTTCATTCATTAAAAAAAAATGTCGTGCATGATTTTAAGTTCTTACCTTTATGTTGAAAGATTCAATATGGCCATCTTTAATTTCACCACAACTTGCCTTGTTCTTTAAATTAGGGTTAATTCGAGACGAAAATAAATAATAAAATATCCATTAAGAAACTTAAATAAATCACTATTTTCACCTTTAAAACACATTGTACACACATTCAAAACACAGTTAACCACTCGACACTGACCCGAACCGAACAAGAGTAATCTAAGTGAAGAAAAGATACAGATAGTTGTGTTTAGGGAAGTTATTTTGACTTTGATTTGAAAGGTGGCTCCTGATTGGCTGAGGACTCAACACCACCGAACTCAAAACAAACACTTATTGCAATAATGTTCAGTCTCATTTATCTCAAACTACACTGTTCACTCTAGTCTCCTTACACAGGTATTTATTAAACATATTATTAATTAATGAAATTTAAGTCTATACGGTTGAAAGAGTATTTATTTTTTAAGGTAAAATTTCATATACATTCCTAATTAATTAGATCAAAATTTATAATGATTTTCAGTTAATATTTTTTAATAAATATTATTGATGTTTTAATACATCATTGGGAGATAACAGTGTTATAACCTCAAGATTTATATATGTGTTTGATAAGATAAGATGCGCTATGATTATTAAGTTAATTTTAAAAAGATATTGATTGACAAAATTAATTTAAAAACCTATTTGTAATGTGGTAATGCACTTTATCAGTAAAAAAAACAACACACGACTTTCCTTAACAACGTTGTTAAAATAGATCAAAGAATTTTCAAATACAGTTAGAGATAAAAATGAGTGAAACTAATAAATAATTAATTTAATTTAATTTCCATAGAAACATGTGTTTATTTAAAAAATCTATTATATTATTATCTAAAATAATCAGTTAGTTTTATCGGCTTTTCATCACTCTTTATTAACTTTTACAAGCGTGTGTATAAGATAATACTCAAGTTCATAAACGAAAAATTGCATTAAAAAAATATTTTTCAGTTTTCACCTTTAGTTGGATATTGAATTAGTTCAACCTATATATTTACCTGTTTTTTTAACAATGGTAACACGATAATATGGTTATTTTTATAAAATCCACAAAATTAAAGGTACTTTAGAGGAATAAAATTTAAAATAACGCCATTTAAACCCTGTCAGACTACTTCAATAAGAATGAAACCTACATCATATTAAAGCCCAATAAATTTTTCATCGATATAGCGAGTTTAATCAAAATCGTTAGAGCCGTTAATGTTACCTAACAATTTTACCTAAACGAAAAATCGATTTTTAAATTCAGTTTGTCAATCAATATCTTTTTACAATTAATTTAATAATCACAGCCATCTTCTCTTACAAACACATTAAAATAATTCATTTAAAAAAAAAAATATGATCTTGAGGTTATAACACTGTTATCTCCTAATCTATCAAGGTTAGTTAGTTTGTTCCTAAAAGGTTTTTTTCCGGAGTCAGTTTATCTACACAGAAACCAAAAAATATTTGATAAAACCACAACTTCTGAAAACCCTTTGAAATTCGAAATTGGTAATTACAATAAAACTTCACTAAAGAGTAATTACAATCAAACTTCACTAAAGAGATACACGCAAAAAGAACAAAGCATGTACTTTTAAATTAATACTGTAATTTATATTGGGTAGTATGTTATTTTTCCTAATGCCTTAAGCAAAACATTGCATTATTATCATTATGTAAATCGAACGATGATTGAAACTATATTATCATGATTAAAAGGATAACTGAAATCATGTAAGAAACTTATTTCTAGCTATATGTACTTGTAAATATTGTATATATAAATTAATATTATTATTTTTTTTTCCGGAGTTGTTGTTCTATGGTTTTTCTTTTCGTCATATTCTTTTAGAACGCGACAAATAGTTGAAAGCCTTATTATGCATCTAGAAATTCTAAGAAAGTCAGAGAGATAAACTAAGATTGACTCATTTAGGAATTGTTTTCTAATTGGATTAATAATCAGTCCTTCGTTTTAAACATTTAACATAACATATTTTAGACGGTCCTTTTTTGCCTTTATATTTTATTATTATAACCTCCATACAAAACTCAGCCATCCACATAATCTAAGAAACGTTTTTTTTAACATTTCTACCATTTCTCTTTAAAAAAATTATTCTTAGCCGTTATTTAAAAAACGTTACTTTTCAAGGTTGGGTATCAGTATTCAAGTGGAGCGAAAAATTGTTTAGAACATAAAATTATGTCGAAGATTAGTGAGAATATGAACTTACAATCATAATTACAATCGGAATTACAATTTCCTAATACTTTTGAAACTGAATGATCTTGTAATATTACAATATTAATCTAATATTGTTTTAAAAAAAGTATACTTTTTTAAAGAATTATTAGTTAAAAAGAATTAAATAAATCAATATTAGTGAAAAATACTTACTAAATAATAACTAATAAGAATTCCTAAAATAATCCTTTTGACACTCATTGTAATTATAAATTAAGCACTGTAAGCACTGTAGCGTTTTTTTTTATATATTCTAATTTAAATATAAAATTAAACTGAACGCATGTAAAATTAATAAACAATAATTAACACTGTAACAATTTTTTATATAATAAAAGACACAGAGAGTAGAGCTAACCGCACGGAGACCAGATGTCAACTAAATGATGTTAAGGCAATATAGAAGGGAGACAGACAGCTATATTGGCAAAATGTAAACATTCTATAATTTAATTAGGAAGTTATTGGCTATGAGGATATTGGGTGTGCCATGTGTGGATACATCATAATTAGATTTATCTTCACTTTTAGAATCAAGTTTTTTTGTTTTTTTTTCCCCGAACATAAGGATAGTAATATATGTAGATGTCTAATATACCGTTGCAAAGTTAAATATTTTTGAAAAATAATATATATGTGTGTGGGTGTGTGTGTGTATATATATATATATATATATATATATATATATATATATATATATATACATAAATACATTTTTCTGTAGCTTTATATTAATGTAATAATTCTTAAATTGGTTATACCAACCGAGATAAGTGAAAGTCGTGTGTTACGCGCACCTGATTTTTTTCTAAAATCTTTACCTTTCTACGGTTTATTATACATCTATATTACTATTATTATGAATAAAATTGGAGATTGATATATAACTTCACTACTCTTTTATTAAAAATCAATGCACGACGTTTCGGTTAAAATACCATAATATGTACAAAATATTGTCAACAATCAAAATAATCAATCTAACAGATTCTATCATGAAATTATATAACGAACAAAAGGTATAATAAAAATAAATAAAATTTATATAGAGAAATTTAAGAAGTTCATTAATGGTTTAAGTGAAGTATTGATTTTTAATAAAATAGTGATGAAGTATAAATCAGCCTCCAATTTTATTCATCGAATTTGACCTTCACCTTAAAGAATCTACACTATTATTATGTTTCGTAAAAAAAAAAAATTACCTCAACATCATCATCATCATAATCGTTTCCTCTTCTACCGCTGTTGGTTGTGAGGATCCTGCCTGTAGAATCTGGACCATATGTCTCCCTCCTGTGCTAACTCCATTCTCCTACTCCAGTCTATCCCGCGCCTCCTGCATGCTTCCTTTACACCGTCCTCCCAGGAGATGCGGTGTCTTCCTCTGGGTCTTTGTAGCCATTCTCATTGAGATGAGCTCCCAGATATTTGAAATTTTCAACTTGCTCTAATCTCTGTCCTCCAGCTCTTAATATCCTCATTATCCTTCGGGGTTTCTTTCCAATTCTCATGCATTACTAATCATCGAGACCTCCAACATTACATAAATGTCCTACAAGAGGAATTATCCAAAATAAATATGAAGATTAATACGGGGAAGACTAAATGCATGAAAAAAATTACCTAAAAAAAAAAATTTTCTCTTTTCTCCTTTAGTTTTATTTATTCTGTTAACATCACTTTTATGCTGCTGTCGCTAATCGGACGATGATACAGTGGGATTTCTAAATTTTGCCTATCCAGGTTTTATTAGGATAGGGATCTTTAACGAGTGACTGACATCGCACAGGCTTGGGACCACCTCTTAACGTCCCCTCCGAAGGACGTCAATATTAATTAATTTTTACTCCCATTATTAAATCCTAGAGTCACTTGCGGGTTTGAACTGGGGACTTTAGGCATAGAAGGTTGTTTTGCTAGCCACTATGCCACAGGTGACCCCTTCTCCTTTAGTTTATCATATTTTTTTCATTTTTTAAGAATATATAGATCAACTTTTTTTTTTTTTTTTTTTTGATCGTTCTCTAGTGATTCTATTCTAAAACGCAATAAATATGTTTCTCTACTTCAAAAATAACTGTGTTATGGGTGTATTTATGGAAAAAATTTCAGTTTTTGTTTTTGGTTTTTTCTAATTATTCTCGGATTTAATAAAAAATACTAATACATTTTTTCTCTTTTTCCAAAAATAACTGAGTTATGGACGCATTTAAGGGTTAATTTTCAAGGTTTTAATAATTTCAAATTAAATCACTTTTAATCGGCCGCCATTTTAAAACTAACCAGCTGGTATCAACGTCTAGGTATTAGGATCATTGTTGCATGGACTAGAATTTTTGTGGCGAATTTAAAGAAAAAAATTGTTTAGCAGTTTCGGGAAAAAGCCGAGGCGGCTTACGGCGCACAGTGGGCTAAATCACCAATTTAGGTGGACAAAAGTCAAGTCAAAAGTTTGGAATTTTCCAGTGCTTCACCTTTTTATTATTAGTTGGCAAGACCATTAATACTAATATTTCCCACGATAACGTGTTTACAAATAAATAGTAAATGAATGAATCATTCCTGTTCACACAAGTGCCTAATAACCAACAGTGGAATTATTTTTATTCGATGGTCATTTATTCTGTTTAAAGTGTATTTAGAGCAAAGTCTTTTTGCTTTTATTTAACAATGGGCATTGCTAAGACAGGTAAGACATCATATTTCCAAACTCGTTATTGAATATAAATTGCAATCTCACCTGTAGAGTTGATTTAGTAATTTGTAAATGTACGCCCTTATTCAAAAACGAAAAACTATATAACCCCCAAGTTACCCGAAGGCTTTGTTTTTACCAATCCTTATAGTCTTTAGATATTACAAAGTATTTTTGCGATTTTTTGCGTTTTGGATGATACATAATTTTTTCAACACAACACTACGAATCAAAAATTTTACAATCTATAATTTCAAGAATTTCCTAAACCATATGAAATACATCTACGTATTAACAGATTTCAGCAACTCCGACTCATAATTAGATTTTTGTATTATTTTTCCCGTATTCTGGGACTTCAAACGTGAAATATAAGGGAGTTTTACATTTTAGCAAACAAATTTATTTGGCTATGGTGCACTCGCTAATCGTGTCAAAAAATTAATTTGTTTTTATAATTTTTTTAAATATTTTTTTCTGCAATCCTGGACCCCAAAGGTTTAAATATAGACGTTTTTTTTTTTTTTTTTTTTGGTTGATTATAAAGGTTCATTATTGAAAATAATAAACGAGAATAATCTTTAGGTAAATAAAAGTCATAAATCGAACTCTCGAACAGATTCTTTATTTTTTCTGAGAGTTTAAATCGTTCGTCAATATTGCTAAATTGTAACGTGCATTGCTCACATTTTCCGTTATCGAAGTCTTTTTCTCCTCGCAAATTAACTTTTCATAATTGTACAGTAATAACACAGTACGTGCTCACTTATACTAAAAGCATTTAAACCTAAGAATAAAATTAAAACTTAATAATAACCGGAGTCCGACAAAAACGTAGTACAAAATTACTTATATATGCACATTATGGAATATGCTAATTGCTGAGGTTATTAAGTTATAAAATTATATTCTAAAAACCTACTTCACGCCATTTTACTTTTTAATTCAATTTATGGAGATCCTGACCTAGTTGGCCATTAAAAAAATAAAATACTATTGGGTTGTGTCACATTAAATGTCCGTTTTCAAGGAAAACGATTTTTATTAAAAACACGATATGAAAACAAGATAATTTTATTCCAAGTATTTACCTTCTTTTCTACATATTTTTCCCAACGTGACACCAACATTTTTATCCCTGAACTGAAAAACTCTGAGCTTTGAAGTGAAACAAAATCTGAAAACGCACTTTTCACTTGATCATCATTTCAAGAAGTTGTCTAAATTCCTGAACAGGTGGTAATCTGTCGGAGACAAGTCGGGAGAATACGGTGGGTGCAGAAGAACTTCGTAGCCCAGTTCTTTTAGTTTTTGCACGGTATGTTTTGAAACATGGGGTCTTGCTGCCGCTAGTGAGATCATGATGTATCCATGCATCGAGTTTTTTTACTTTCCCAATACACTTTTAAATGTCTGGAAACGGTAGATGCACTTGCATTTAGTTGTGCTGAGAGTCCTTTAACTGTTTGGTAGGGGGTGCTGAATGGCCGAGTTTAAACTCGAAACAAAAATATTACTCGAAAATCGCGTGTTTCCATGTTCATATTTGGAGGTATACTAAAACTTGGGTAATTGATTGGGAAGCTAATGTTTATAATACAAAGGTAGAGGATTAGTAACTGTTTACTTTAAATATGTAAACATTCGGAAGAAAACAACAGAGACCTGCAAAATCCTTTATGTATTTCAGAAACTATAAAAACGGACATTTCATGTGAAACAACCCAATATAATAGACTATAGGCAAAAAAGTCGAGAAAATGGTCGAGGGGGCCTCTGAGTCCATGCTGGAGTCCATGCCTGGACCAAAATGGTCTATCAGTGTGTTAGGCAAGTCTAGTTAGAAAACGATTAATTTTATAAAAATTGAAATTTCATTATAAGGATAAATGCCAGAGATGTAACAGCAATTTTTCTATCAAAATAAGCCAACCAGAAGAGCCACTTTATACCATGCATTTTGCACCTTTTTACGATTATTTAAAAATGGCTCTAATGATTTTTATTAAATTCGCTATATCGATGTAAAATTTAATTGGCTTCAATATAATATATGTTTCATTCTGATTGAAATAGTCTGACAGGGCTTAAATGCCGATATTTTAAATTTTCTTCCTATAAAGTACCTTTAATTTTATAGATTCAGAAGAATTACCCATATTATCTTATTAGCATTGGTAAAAAACAGGTAAATGTATAAGTTGGTCGAATTCGATTATAAACTATAGCAGAAAAGAGTAAACATATTTTTTAATGTAATTTTTGAAAATAAGAACAGTTATATAGATGTATAATATACCATTGGAAAGCTAATGATAAAAAATTATCTTAAACACTTACAACTTTGTGTTTAAGGTAATAATTTTTCCTGTAGAACAAATCCGCTACCTAGGACTCCATCTTGAAAAAAAACGTCTTACTTGGAATCCTCACACTAGACAAGAAACTGCTCGCAGATACCGATTGTTACAACATTTACTTGACAAACGTTCAAAACTTCCCATCTACTACAAAAAACTAATTTATATAGCCATTATCAGACCTATTTGGACATATGGAATTGAACTATGGGGATCCACCAAGCCATCAAATTCCTCCCTTGTCCAATCCTTGCAATCCACAAACCCACCGAAAGATCCTAGGTGCTCCTTATTTTGTCACCAATAAAACTATCCATGAAGACCTGAATATTCCGTTAGTCGCAGACTTAGCCAGTACTAGATACACCTCTTATCTCCATATATTCCCGATAATCCTCTGAGGCGCTTGAAAAGGCGGTGGCCTCGAGACCTGCTAATGAAATTAACATTGAAGTGTTAAGCGCTGGGTAGCTTCTTCGCAAGAGCTTATCAAGCCAATTTTTACTTTTTTCACATTTACTTGTTGTGTTTGTTCCTATACAGTTGTAAATATCAATTAATAAATAAAAAAATATAATATTTTTATACACAAAATTTTAAACTTTAACGAAGAGAGTTGAAGAGCCGATAAAACTGATTGTCGTATGTAATATGATAGATTATTTAATAAAACACAAAAACTTCTATTAAAGCTTAATGTAATTAATTTTTTAATAGTTTATTTTCATCTATATTTGTTTTTAAAAATTCTTAAATTTATTTTAAGAACGGAGGTAAATGAATGTCGTGTGTTGAGGTAAGTGATTTTTTTAAGTTTAATTTTTCGTTTTTTTTTTTACATTAAGGACAGTAATATAGAGGTATATATAATATACCGTTGGAAAGAGAAATATTTTAGAAAACATATTATCTGATACACAAAGTTGTAAAAGGTAATACAAAGCGACAAATATGGAATAAACTTATAACTGATTAACAATTTAATATAGTTATATTATTTAATCTAAATCATATGTTTCCAACGCAACAACTGAATAGACATTTTAATAAATCAACGTAGAATATTTTTCATATTGAAATTCTTTAATAGTTTTTAAATTCATTTTAACAGTCGAGGTAAGTGAAAGTCGTGTGTTGCCCGCACCAGATTATTTTCATCTCTAACTGTATTTAAAAATACTTGAATTTATTTTAAGAACGGAGGTATGTGAATTTCGTGTGTTGCACGCACCAGATTATTTTCATCTCTAACTGTATTTAAAAATACTTGAATTTATTTTAAGAACGGAGGTATGTGAATTTCGTGTGTTGCCCGCACCAGATTATTTTCATCTCTAACTGTATTTAAAAATACTTGAATTTATTTTAAGAACGGAGGTATGTGAATTTCGTGTGTTGCACGCACCAGATTATTTTCATCTCTAACTGTATTTAAAAATACTTGAATTTATTTTAAGAACGGAGGTATGTGAATTTCGTGTGTTGCACGCACCAGATTATTTTCATCTCTAACTGTATTTAAAAATACTTGAATTTATTTTAAGAACGGAGGTATGTGAATTTCGTGTGTTGCACGCACCAGATTATTTTCATCTCTAACTGTATTTAAAAATACTTGAATTTATTTTAAGAACGGAGGTATGTGAATTTCGTGTGTTGCCCGCACCAGATTATTTTCATCTCTAACTGTATTTAAAAATACTTGAATTTATTTTAAGAACGGAGGTATGTGAATTTCGTGTGTTGCACGCACCAGATTATTTTCATCTCTAACTGTATTTAAAAATACTTGAATTTATTTTAAGAACGGAGGTATGTGAATTTCGTGTGTTGCACGCACCAGATTATTTTCATCTCTAACTGTATTTAAAAATACTTGAATTTATTTTAAGAACGGAGGTATGTGAATTTCGTGTGTTGCACGCACCAGATTATTTTCATCTCTAACTGTATTTAAAAATACTTGAATTTATTTTAAGAACGGAGGTATGTGAATTTCGTGTGTTGCCCGCACCAGATTATTTTCATCTCTAACTGTATTTAAAAATACTTGAATTTATTTTAAGAACGGAGGTATGTGAATTTCGTGTGTTGCACGCACCAGATTATTTTCATCTCTAACTGTATTTAAAAATACTTGAATTTATTTTAAGAACGGAGGTATGTGAATTTCGTGTGTTGCCCGCACCAGATTATTTTCATCTCTAACTGTATTTAAAAATACTTGAATTTATTTTAAGAACGGAGGTATGTGAATTTCGTGTGTTGCACGCACCAGATTATTTTCATCTCTAACTGTATTTAAAAATACTTGAATTTATTTTAAGAACGGAGGTATGTGAATTTCGTGTGTTGCCCGCACCAGATTATTTTCATCTCTAACTGTATTTAAAAATACTTGAATTTATTTTAAGAACGGAGGTATGTGAATTTCGTGTGTTGCACGCACCAGATTATTTTCATCTCTAACTGTATTTAAAAATACTTGAATTTATTTTAAGAACGGAGGTATGTGAATTTCGTGTGTTGCACGCACCAGATTATTTTCATCTCTAACTGTATTTAAAAATACTTGAATTTATTTTAAGAACGGAGGTATGTGAATTTCGTGTGTTGCACGCACCAGATTATTTTCATCTCTAACTGTATTTAAAAATACTTGAATTTATTTTAAGAACGGAGGTATGTGAATTTCGTGTGTTGCACGCACCAGATTATTTTCATCTCTAACTGTATTTAAAAATACTTGAATTTATTTTAAGAACGGAGGTATGTGAATTTCGTGTGTTGCACGCACCAGATTATTTTCATCTCTAACTGTATTTAAAAATACTTGAATTTATTTTAAGAACGGAGGTATGTGAATTTCGTGTGTTGCACGCACCAGATTATTTTCATCTCTAACTGTATTTAAAAATACTTGAATTTATTTTAAGAACGGAGGTATGTGAATTTCGTGTGTTGCCCGCACCAGATTATTTTCATCTCTAACTGTATTTAAAAATACTTGAATTTATTTTAAGAACGGAGGTATGTGAATTTCGTGTGTTGCACGCACCAGATTATTTTCATCTCTAACTGTATTTAAAAATACTTGAATTTATTTTAAGAACGGAGGTATGTGAATTTCGTGTGTTGCCCGCACCAGATTATTTTCATCTCTAACTGTATTTAAAAATACTTGAATTTATTTTAAGAACGGAGGTATGTGAATTTCGTGTGTTGCACGCACCAGATTATTTTCATCTCTAACTGTATTTAAAAATACTTGAATTTATTTTAAGAACGGAGGTATGTGAATTTCGTGTGTTGCACGCACCAGATTATTTTCATCTCTAACTGTATTTAAAAATACTTGAATTTATTTTAAGAACGGAGGTATGTGAATTTCGTGTGTTGCACGCACCAGATTATTTTCATCTCTAACTGTATTTAAAAATACTTGAATTTATTTTAAGAACGGAGGTATGTGAATTTCGTGTGTTGCCCGCACCAGATTATTTTCATCTCTAACTGTATTTAAAAATACTTGAATTTATTTTAAGAACGGAGGTATGTGAATTTCGTGTGTTGCACGCACCAGATTATTTTCATCTCTAACTGTATTTAAAAATACTTGAATTTATTTTAAGAACGGAGGTATGTGAATTTCGTGTGTTGCACGCACCAGATTATTTTCATCTCTAACTGTATTTAAAAATACTTGAATTTATTTTAAGAACGGAGGTATGTGAATTTCGTGTGTTGCACGCACCAGATTATTTTCATCTCTAACTGTATTTAAAAATACTTGAATTTATTTTAAGAACGGAGGTATGTGAATTTCGTGTGTTGCACGCACCAGATTATTTTCATCTCTAACTGTATTTAAAAATACTTGAATTTATTTTAAGAACGGAGGTATGTGAATTTCGTGTGTTGCCCGCACCAGATTATTTTCATCTCTAACTGTATTTAAAAATACTTGAATTTATTTTAAGAACGGAGGTATGTGAATTTCGTGTGTTGCACGCACCAGATTATTTTCATCTCTAACTGTATTTAAAAATACTTGAATTTATTTTAAGAACGGAGGTATGTGAATTTCGTGTGTTGCACGCACCAGATTATTTTCATCTCTAACTGTATTTAAAAATACTTGAATTTATTTTAAGAACGGAGGTATGTGAATTTCGTGTGTTGCACGCACCAGATTATTTTCATCTCTAACTGTATTTAAAAATACTTGAATTTATTTTAAGAACGGAGGTATGTGAATTTCGTGTGTTGCCCGCACCAGATTATTTTCATCTCTAACTGTATTTAAAAATACTTGAATTTATTTTAAGAACGGAGGTATGTGAATTTCGTGTGTTGCACGCACCAGATTATTTTCATCTCTAACTGTATTTAAAAATACTTGAATTTATTTTAAGAACGGAGGTATGTGAATTTCGTGTGTTGCCCGCACCAGATTATTTTCATCTCTAACTGTATTTAAAAATACTTGAATTTATTTTAAGAACGGAGGTATGTGAATTTCGTGTGTTGCACGCACCAGATTATTTTCATCTCTAACTGTATTTAAAAATACTTGAATTTATTTTAAGAACGGAGGTATGTGAATTTCGTGTGTTGCCCGCACCAGATTATTTTCATCTCTAACTGTATTTAAAAATACTTGAATTTATTTTAAGAACGGAGGTATGTGAATTTCGTGTGTTGCACGCACCAGATTATTTTCATCTCTAACTGTATTTAAAAATACTTGAATTTATTTTAAGAACGGAGGTATGTGAATTTCGTGTGTTGCACGCACCAGATTATTTTCATCTCTAACTGTATTTAAAAATACTTGAATTTATTTTAAGAACGGAGGTATGTGAATTTCGTGTGTTGCCCGCACCAGATTATTTTCATCTCTAACTGTATTTAAAAATACTTGAATTTATTTTAAGAACGGAGGTATGTGAATTTCGTGTGTTGCACGCACCAGATTATTTTCATCTCTAACTGTATTTAAAAATACTTGAATTTATTTTAAGAACGGAGGTATGTGAATTTCGTGTGTTGCCCGCACCAGATTATTTTCATCTCTAACTGTATTTAAAAATACTTGAATTTATTTTAAGAACGGAGGTATGTGAATTTCGTGTGTTGCACGCACCAGATTATTTTCATCTCTAACTGTATTTAAAAATACTTGAATTTATTTTAAGAACGGAGGTATGTGAATTTCGTGTGTTGCCCGCACCAGATTATTTTCATCTCTAACTGTATTTAAAAATACTTGAATTTATTTTAAGAACGGAGGTATGTGAATTTCGTGTGTTGCACGCACCAGATTATTTTCATCTCTAACTGTATTTAAAAATACTTGAATTTATTTTAAGAACGGAGGTATGTGAATTTCGTGTGTTGCACGCACCAGATTATTTTCATCTCTAACTGTATTTAAAAATACTTGAATTTATTTTAAGAACGGAGGTATGTGAATTTCGTGTGTTGCCCGCACCAGATTATTTTCATCTCTAACTGTATTTAAAAATACTTGAATTTATTTTAAGAACGGAGGTATGTGAATTTCGTGTGTTGCACGCACCAGATTATTTTCATCTCTAACTGTATTTAAAAATACTTGAATTTATTTTAAGAACGGAGGTATGTGAATTTCGTGTGTTGCCCGCACCAGATTATTTTCATCTCTAACTGTATTTAAAAATACTTGAATTTATTTTAAGAACGGAGGTATGTGAATTTCGTGTGTTGCACGCACCAGATTATTTTCATCTCTAACTGTATTTAAAAATACTTGAATTTATTTTAAGAACGGAGGTATGTGAATTTCGTGTGTTGCACGCACCAGATTATTTTCATCTCTAACTGTATTTAAAAATACTTGAATTTATTTTAAGAACGGA
This sequence comes from Piezodorus guildinii, assembly GCA_023052935.1. Classification (NCBI taxonomy): domain Eukaryota; kingdom Metazoa; phylum Arthropoda; class Insecta; order Hemiptera; family Pentatomidae; genus Piezodorus; species Piezodorus guildinii. Next base: position 2,282,141 of record CM041298.1, on the reverse strand, counting down.
GGTATGTGAATTTCGTGTGTTGCACGCACCAGATTATTTTCATCTCTAACTGTATTTAAAAATACTTGAATTTATTTTAAGAACGGAGGTATGTGAATTTCGTGTGTTGCCCGCACCAGATTATTTTCATCTCTAACTGTATTTAAAAATACTTGAATTTATTTTAAGAACGGAGGTATGTGAATTTCGTGTGTTGCACGCACCAGATTATTTTCATCTCTAACTGTATTTAAAAATACTTGAATTTATTTTAAGAACGGAGGTATGTGAATTTCGTGTGTTGCACGCACCAGATTTTTACCCTAGGAGCTATACTAACCTTTTGAAAGAGATAAAAAAGAATTCTATCATCATTACACCGTTTCATTTCTTTTTTATTCCCCGCTTTGAGGTAATCCCTCGGCTAGCGGAACTAAAAGACAGCGGTTTCTTCAATTTGTCAAGATAACTCTTTCAATTTCTTCTTTCTCTCTTTCCCAAATTCAATTGGTTTTCATTTCTATTACAACTTAAATTGGATTACTTCTAATTTATTTATTTTTTTTATTTATTTATTTATTTTTTGCTCTCTGATTCAATTCCAGAAACTGTCGGGACTTCTTCAGAGGGAAAGAAGAAAACCGTTAGATCGTAAAGTGAGTCGTTATTTAAAAAAAAAAAATTGCTGATAACTTTAGCTCAGTTTTTTATTAACCAATTAAGGACTTATTAAAGAATTCTTCGCTCATCCGGCTTCGTATTTATTTGTGTATAAATGAAGAAAGAAATTGCCGTGAAGGTTTAAAAATTTTATTCGATGCCACTTTAGATTAATTCATTCCTAACAATTATCTAATGAGTAATAATATCAATAAAAATATCTGGTGCGGGCAACACACGACTTTCACTTACCTACGTTTTTAAAATCGATTAGATAATTTTCAAATACAGTTAGAGATAAAAATACGTGAAACTATTAAGGAATTAATTAAATTGAATTTATATAGAAACATGTATTTTATTAGAAAATCTATTATATTATTATCTAAAATAATCAGTTAGTTTTATGTTCATTTCATCACTCTCTATTAACTTTTAAAAGCTTGTGTATGAGATAATATTTTTTCTAAAATCTTTAGCTTTCCAACGGTATATCATACATCATATCGTTGTAAAATATAATGGGCTTTAATATCATGTAGGTTTCATTCTGATTGAAATATTCTGATAAGGCTTAAATGCCGATATTTTAAATTTTCTTCTTCTAAACTAACTTTAATTTTGTAGATTCTCCTAAAATAATCATATCATCTTGTTACTATTGATAAAATACAGGTAAATATATAAGTTGAACGAATTCGATATCTAACTAAAGGAGAAAACTGAAAAAATATTTTTAACGCTTTTGTTTTATTTTGAACATAAGAACAGTAATATAGATGTATAATATACCGTTGAAAAGCTAAAGATTTTAGAAAAAATATTATCTAATACACAAAATCGTAAAATTGATTGATTTTAACAACCGATGTAAGTGAAAGCCGTGTGTTGCGCGCACCAGATTTTTAACTTGTTAATACGATTGTAAATATCATTGTGCATGTAACTGTTTGAAGATAATAAATAAACCTTAAGAGGTATCTTGACCTTGGGCCGATACACTAGCCTGGTATAGAACCTCTCGATATTAACAATATACATAACGACATTAGTACAGCAAGAAGTCGATCACCAACCTGCTTCTACCAGGTTGTATCTATCTAGCTCAGAGTATCTCTGCCTTTGTATCCTAAATGTAGTCTATCTTCATTTAACATCCTTCCTATTTCCCTCATAGGATGGGGTGCATGGCCCCTACCCATGTGCACCAAAGAGGAGTCCTATCCGCTGTTGTGCTTCTACCTCATAGAACATTTCGTTCCTAACCAGTCCTCTCTGCTAAGTAGTGGATGTGAGTTCGCCCCTTACCTTCCTCTAACTTTCTCTCTTCCTTGCATTAACACGCAATTGTCGAGGCCTCGACAGATCCCTATACTAATTAAACCTGAATAGGCAAAATTTATGACTCCTACTGCCTCATCGTTCGATTGGCTATAGTTGCAAAAAGTGACGTTAAATGGACAAACATACATTTCATACAAAGTGACTTCCTAGCTTCAGATATCCTACCATATATAACCTGTTCTACTCATTAATAAATCAGCTGATGAATTTTCTTCATTTTTCAATTTGCTAACTCCTAACCCTTAGTACTTTCAGTTATAATTGTAAAACCAGCTAATGGAAAATTAAGGCTAGAGAATTCGTGTCAGTTGTGTAAATGGATTCCGAGTTTACCCTTCGTGATCTTAAAGTTTCTGTTAAAATTAACTTTGGCTCAAGGCTTTGTAGAATTCTGATTAGTTTGCAAGTCCATCGCTTTAATAAGTTCCCTTTGCTAATAACTTCCTTCTATTTACATTTTTCTTTCTTTTTATCCCTTGAGTTTTCAAGTCATGCACGGAACAAGCAGTATTTTAGTGTCAATCAAGTAACTTTGATACCAACTATATAGTTCGAAAATAAGAAGCACTTTATACCGTGCATTTTGCATTTTTTTACGATTTTCTAAAAAATTTCTCGACCGATTTTGATTCAATTCCTTACATCAATGTAAAATTAAAAAGGTTTTAATATCATGTAGGTTTCATTCTGATATAAATAGTCCGACAGGGCATAAATGCCAATATTATAAATTGTCTTTATCTAAAGAACTTTTAATTTAGTATATTTAAAAAAATTAACCATATAATCTTGTTAGCATTTATAAAAAACGGCTAAATTTAAAAGTTGAATGAACTAAATATTTTTTAGGTATTCTCCCCCCCCCCTGAACATAAGAAAAGGATTATACATGTATAATATACCGTTGGGATGAAAGCTAAAGATTTTGTAAAAAATATTATCTTATATATTGTATTGAGGATGTATAGTCGACTGTAGACACTATCGACTGGAATAATCAGGAATCAGTCATTTTTTAAAAATATTTAATTTTGCCAGCGTTTTGGTTAAGCTCGTGAGCCATCATCAGGGCTACAAACATCAGAACAAAAGAGATACATATTAATATGATAATGAAATTTTTTAAAAATGTAGTGACAATGATAACATTTGAAAAAATCTGGTGCGGGCAAACACACGACTTTCACTTACCTCCATTTTTAAAATCAATGAAAGAATTTTCAAAAACAGTGATAAAATCTGGTGCGGGCAACACACGACTTTCACTTACCTCGATTTTTAAAATCAATGAAAGAATTTTCAAATACAGTTAGAGATAAAAATACGTGAAACTATTAAGGAATTAATCAAATTGAATTTATATAGAAACATGTCTTTTATTAAAAAATCTATTATATTATTATCTAAAATAATCAGTTAGTTTTATCTTCTTCTCATCACTCTCTATTAACTTCTAAAAGCTTGTGTATGAGATGATATTTTTTCTAAAATCTTTAGCTTTCCAACCGTATATCATACATGTATATTACTGCTCTTATGTTCAAAAACGAAAAATTTCATTAAAAATATATTTTTTCTGTTTTCTCCTTTAGTTGGGTATCAAATTTATTCAATTTATATATTTACCTGTTTTTCATCAGCGCTAACAAGATAATCTAGTTATTATTATTGAATCTACAAAATTAAAGGTACTTTAGGGGAAGAAAATCTAAAATATCGGCATTTAAGCCCTGTCAGACCATTTTTATCCTAATAAAAACCTACATGATATTAGCGAGTTTAATCAAAATCGTCGAAACCGTTTTTGAGAAAATCGAAAAAAGGTGCAAAATGCATGGTATAAAGTGCCTCTTCTGGTTAGCTCATTTTGATGAAAAAAGTTTTGTCACGTCTCGGGCGTATAGTTGTCTTAAATATGAAATTTCAGTTTCATAGGACTTACCGTTTCCGCCCGGGAGTGACCACACACACACACACACACAGACACACACACCACACACACAGACCTTTTTGCGGGACTTGGTTATTTGGACTCAGGGGACCCTAAAACGTGTATTTCCGTTGAAAACTGGAATTCGAAAATTTTCACGATCGCAATACTTTCCTTACTATATATAGTAAGTGAAAGTAATAACACAGACAATTTAACTACATACATAAGATTCTAGATACAAATAATGATAATATGATACGCAATCTGATGATGATAAGCATAAAAACAAAAATTTTAGACATTAATATAGAAGTAAAAATGTATATATAAACGTACCTTTACTGAGCCATGTCCAAGCATAAACTGAGGAAAACCATTAACAGGTAGTATGGGGAACAATAACAGATCTACCGGGGAAAATGTCTTAGTTTTTTTTTTTTTTCATTTAACGTAACTTTATGTTACTGTAACTAATCGGACAATGCCACATTGGGATTCCTAAATTTTGCCTATCCAGGGTTAATTAGGATAGAGATCTTTAACGAGTACCTGACATCGCACAGGCTCTGGACCACCTTTTTAAGTCCTCAGGACGGCATAAAATCCTAGGACCACATGCTTTAAACCCATGACCTTTGGCATAGAGGACTATTATGCTAGCCACCAAGCATGAATCTTAAAACGTTTATTTTCCTTGAAAACTAGAATTTTAAAATCTTCTTCATTCCCCTCGCTATATATTTTATCGATAGATAAATAAAGTAAAATTGAGGAATAAATATCATTTATAATTTTGAATACAGTCACTGAATTCTTGATGAAGTGAGCCCGCCCAGCGAGTAAATAAAAAAAAAAGTATCCTTTTTTATATCTGTCGGACAATAAGCGTGAAGAACAAAAGGAAGCGTTACTATCAGGCACTGCCACGTACTATCAGATACTATCGCGTCAACCCCAACCAATCACAATAACCCAATCACAAGAGAAGACCGGGGAAGAATATCGAACCAATAGGATAAGCGGATTTAGGAGCCAAAGCCTACTGTATCCGGAAGCCTATATCAGAATTATATTTATCTCACGGATTCGTGACTGAGCTAGTGGACCCTCCCCTGCTTCGTAAGGGTGCGATTTGAATGAGATGTCAATTATGCCTGATCGATTTAGAGTTTATCGATTTATAGAAGTTTTAGTTCATCGTAACGAAAAGTTTGTGTCCGTGTGTTATAACTCCAGCGCGAAAACGAAAAGTCCTATGAAACTGAAATTTCATATTTGAGAAAACTATACCTCCCAGATGTTACAGAAACTTTTTCATCAAAATGAGTTTACCAGAAGAACCACTTGATACCGCGCATTTTGCACCTTTTTACGATTTTTTAAAAAATGGCTCTATCGATTTTTATTAAACTGGCTATATCGATGTAAAATTTAATGGGCTTTAATATGATGTAGGTTTCATTTTTATTGAAATGTTCTGACAGGGCTTAAATCCCGATATTTTAAATTTTCTTTCTCTAAAGTACCTTTAATTTAGTAGATTTTTAAAAATTAGACACATCATCTTATTATCATTGATAAATAACAGGTAAATATGCAAGTTCTGAAAATTTGATAAACATATAAAGGAGAAAAGTGAAAACTTTTTTAAACAATTTTTGTTTCTGAACACAAGAATAGTAATATATGTGTATAATATACCGTTGTATAGCTAAATATTTTAGGAAAAACATTAATAGAAGGAATTGTAAAGATTTGTGGAGAGTGATAAAAAGCGGATAAAACTAACTGATTGTTGTAGATAAAAATAAAATAGATTTTTAAATAAAACACACGTTTCTATAGAAATTCCATTTAACTAATTCTTTAACAATTTATTTATACTTTGAATGTATTTAAAAATTCCTTTAATTTGTTTTTGACAACGGAGGTAAGTGAAAGTCGTGTGTTGCGCGCACCAGATTTTTTTTATAACTTGTATGCATTATTATATATATATATATATATATATATATATATATATATATATATATATATATATATATATTATAAATCAAAAATGGTTAAGTTTATTATTTTGCTATTTTCAAGTGAAGCACGAATAACAGAAAATTTAATTTTCCCGCATAAAGAAAACTTGACATAGCAAGTATTCAAAAACTAAAGAGAGGGATCACCTGTAGGAGGGTGGCTAGCATAACAGCCTTCTATGCCTAAGGTCACGGGTTCAGATCCGCAGGTGGTTCTAGGATTTTGTAATGGGAGTATAAAATCCTTAGTTGTGCTGTCCTTCGGTGGTGAGGTAAATAGGTGGTCTCGAGCCTGTGCGATGTCAGGTACTCGTTAAAGATCCCTATCCTAATAGAACCTGGATAGGCAAAATTTAGGAGTCCCACTGTAGCATCATCCGATTTGCCACAGCAGCATAAAGTGTCGCTAAAAAAAAAAACTAACAAAAACTACAGAAATAAGAACTGTACCTACCTGTCTTATATTTCAAATGAATTATTTAAATTACATTTTAAAAGTTAAATTAAGTTTTCATAGTTTCCCATTAATTTTGCAATGAAATATCCGTTTATATGAAATACGATTAAATTTGAAATAATTAATTACAAAGTGTTTTTATAGATTTAAAACAACTTACGATTTATGTAAAAAACTTATTTACTTAATATTCTTTTTATTGCGTATTAAATGGATGAATATAACTTACACGATCCTGTATATTTAACTATTATAACCTCCCTCTTTACCGTTCATAAGTTTTAATCAGACCACTATTTATCTAAGTACTTGTGTTTACTTTTATAGTTTCTGCAACTTCACTCAACATTACCAAATCGTCAAAGTATCCTGAAACCGGAAATTTACCACTTTTTCTCAGTAATTAACACCGTATCAATGACATATTCGAAAGCTAAATTAAAGAAAACAGGTAAAAAGGTACTATCATAACTCATTATATATGTATAGGATATAAGTTGTTGCTGAACTAAGTTGGTCGGACTTTAGCTGCTTAACAATTCATAGACTGGTCCCCATGGCTTCCTAATGATGCGGTTCTGGCTTCAGGTATTCTCTCTGTGTGTTCAAAACCACAGGAGATCCCAACGCTAGGATAATGCAGGCATTCATTATATATATATAAACCTATATCTCTAAAACCCATGAAGGGTCTATGGTTCATTACTTATAAAGATGCCTGCTGTTTCTAGGCTATCGGATGTGCAAGGAGGTGATTAGATCGAGATCAGCTGTCCGAAATTATAGGGAGTTAGCTTAATAGAGGGGAGTCTGTGGAAAATAATTTTCTGCTGAAGTAGGGTTCGAGAAATCAAAACCGAGATATTGGCAGACTTGTGCCCTAAGCAAAGATACGGTGCAGTAATGCAAAAGTGCAATAATTTTACAAGATGGCAATATTTATGGAAAAATCTGGTGCGGGCAACACACGACTTTCACTTACCTCCATTTTTAAAATCAATAAAAGAATTTTCAAATACAGTTAGAGATAAAAATACATGAAACTATTAAAGAATTAATTAAATTGAATTTATATAGAAACATGTGTTTTATTTAAAAAAAAAACATTATATTATTATCTAAAACAATCAGTTAGTTTTATCTTCTTTTCACCACTCTCTATTAACTTTTGAAAGCTTGTGTATGAGATAATATTTTTTCTACAATCTTTAGCTTTCCAACGGTATATCATATATGTATATTACTGCCCTTATGTTCAAAAACAAAAAATTGCATTAAAAAAATATTTTTTCTGTTTTCTCCTTTAGTTGAGTATCGAATTCATCCAATTTATATATTTAGCTGTTTTTCATCAGCGTTAACAAGATATTATAGTTATTTTTATAGGATCAACAAAATTAAAGGTACTTTAGAGAAAGAAAATAACCCTAAAACGTGTATTTTCGTTGAAAACTGGAATTCTAAAATTTTCATGATCGCAATACTTTCCCTTACTATGTATAGTGTGGATGGTTTATTGACACACCCTATTCCCTCAACCTTTATTTTTTTTTATAGTTAAAATAGGTCTTTATAAAGACATAACATCACAAACACATGTTAAACTTTAATGTAATATAGAAAGCAATTAAATTATCCAGCCTTTTTATTTAACATTATAGATGAAACTATTTTAAATAACACAAGAAAATATATAAAAAATGTCGGTATATATAGCACTTGATGAACTAGAACGGCAGTCGATCAGAGCCAATAACTCCCCCACCGGGGTAAGGTTACAGTAGGGCCTATAAATCGCGGAGAGTTAGAACGGACGATATTTCAGCCGGTACTCCTGGGATGGGAGCTAATCGTGGCGGAGGCCGAAGTGGAGGATGGCGGGAGCAATGACCAAGCTCCTACGTGGACCCGCTAGGTCCAAAGCAAAAAGGACCTCCCTGGTCGAAGAGTCGTCTGCAAGAAGTCTCCTCGCTAATAGTTTGGAGCGCGTGACAGTGCCTTTGCATAGTAGGTGGCGGCAGTCCTGTCTCTGGGGCGTGTTGTATCATAGCGGTGAGCTTGGAGGGTAGAGGGTAAGAGTCGCTTAGAGGGTAGCGGTTGTGCTATTGTACATATAGTTAATTATTACTAGGTCTAGAATTTTCATGTAATTAAAAATGCCGAATATGTAAATATATACGTATTGAGTTTAATGCAAATCTATACTAATATTATAAAGCTGAAGAGTTTGTTTATTTGAACGCACTAATCTCAGAAACTACTGGTTCTAATTGAAAAATTCTTTTTAAGTTGGATAGTCCATTTATCGAGGAAGGCTATAGGCTATATAACATCACGCTGCTACCAATAGGACCAAGAATCAGTCGAAAATCTGGGAAAAAAACGAGGAAAATTGACCTCGAATCCCAACGATTCCAAATGATTTACCTTTTAATTTTAGAATAATTCAATTTCCCGTTAATTTATCTTTTGCCATAACAATTAATAAATCACATGTGCAAGCATTTAAACACGTAGGAATCGATTTACGTCAAGTTCAGGTCGCGGAGAAAATCAGTATGTTCTTCTGCCACAAGAAAATAAAACCAAAAATATTATTTAAGCAGAAATACTTTAAAATATTGGGTCGTCCGAAAAGTTGGTAGAGGTATTTAAAATAAAATTTACCTTCTGTTTTTCTACTAAAATGAATCACGAGACTAATGTTTATTTATATGCCTTTAATCCTCATGGAATTAACTATGTTTACACACTGAATTCGTCTTTATGAAGGATCAGTAGAGTAGTTTATCGCAATCCAACATGAGTGACGATTCAGTTCATTTTCGAAATAATATGCTGTTCTTTTATAAAAGAGGGAAAAACGTATCCCAAACTGCAAGAAAGATTCGTTCCGAGTATGGCAGCGATTCAATTGCTGACAGCACGGTTCAGAAGTGGTTTTCGCGGTTTAGAGGGTCTTCAATTTGGAAGACCAACCCCATTTTTGTAGATTAAATAAACAAATTTTAACCTGTCCAATTTTAATTGTTGTCCAAATTTTTTTACGAACTTTCCGGACAACCCAATATATTCTTTTAAAAACGTCTTAATAGCGATCATAATAACTGAAATTGACGCAGACGAAGTCGCGCGCAACAGCTAGTATGGAAATAATTCTGTAAAATTAGTAAACAGAAAACAGCCTTTTAAAACAGTCTATACTCTCATTTCTTATATTACTATATATTTATTTACTTTTCTTTTTTATTATTATTCTCTGTTTCTTGGTTTAAAAACACTAATAACTTCGAAAATAACTGGATTATTAAATTAAATAATTTTGAATCGGGCGTCATTTTAAAAATAATTTCCTAATATCAACGTCCAGAATTTAATAAAACATTAGTTGTTTTAGGAGAAACAACGATTTATAGTAGATTTATTTTTATATTCGTTATTCGAGCTCTGCGTTTCTTGAAAAGCTCTGAAATTTCGAGGAAGGAATAACTTTTTTTAATAATAATAATAATAACAGGCTTAGCGAACCCGAAGGTTCGATGCCAATACCACCAAATTCCGCCTACATAGACTCGTCCAATGTTCACCATTCAAGCCCAAGCTCCCGAGATCAGCCATAACGCAATCCTCCCATCTCCGCTTCGGCCTACCTTTCGGACGCCTACCAGTCGGATCAGCAAATACCAACTTTCTCGGAATCCGCTCGTCATCGAGCCCAACAACTTTACTCGCCTATTTGAGCCTCCGCGATGCAATCAGCACAATTATATTCACAGGATACAAGTTCCGCAATTCCGAGTTGTGCAATCTTCTAAACTCCCCAGTAGCCTCATCTCTCTTCGGACCAAATATCTTACGCAATACCTTATTTTCAAAAACCTTAAGCCGTTGTTCATCCGTCAAAGTGAACGGCCACGTTTCACATCCGTAAAGAACCGTTGGAAGAATAATAGTTTTATAAATTCTAACCTTTACGTTTTTAGATAGAAGCCGTGAGCTAAGTAACTTAAGAGAATAATAACACGCATTTCCCACCTTTAACCGGGACATTATTTCTTCCTGGATTTCATTATTTCTTGTTATCATTAAACCTAAATACTTGAATTTCTCTACGTGTTCTAAAGTATGCCCTGATACATCAATATCACCAAGATCGACACCGTTTCTGCTACTAATCATATATTTCGTCTTATCGCTATTTAATTCGAGTCCTATTTCTTTACCGGTTTTTATTAACACACTTGTATTTAGTTGTATGGTTTCTGTGTCTTCACCTAGCAGTACCAGATCATCGGCATACCCCAAAACCGGAATCTTGTCACCCATATTTAAGACTTTCTCGGTACACATCACCTTTTCTATGACATATTCTAAAGCTATATTAAATAACACAGGTGAAAGGGAGTCACCCTGTTTCAAACCCGATCGCACCTCAAATCTCTCGGAGTAATTATGACCTATTCTAACTTTATGAAATGTTTCCGACAGACACATCTCTACTAGGTTTACTAACTTTCTAGGTATTCCCAGTTCAATCATGATGTTATACAGCTTCTGACGGTCTATTGAATCATAAGCCTTTTTAAAATCGATATAAAGTTGATGGACTACACCGTTGTATTCCAATTTTTTCTCTAATATTTGACGTAAGGAAAATATTTGGTCAATAGTCGAGCGATTCCGCCTAAAACCACATTGGTAATCTCCGATAATTTCCTCGGCGTATTCCATGATTCGACTAGTTAGAATTGACGAGAATATTTTATAGCATACTGGGAGAAGAGAGATCCCACGATAGTTGTTACAATCCGACCTCAGTCCTTTTTTGCGAATCGGAATAAGTATTGATTCTCAAATTTGATTAATCCCTGCTAAATGTGTTTTAATTTAATATAGGTTTTCATCTGATTTAAATAGTGTGACTCTGCTTAAATGGCAATTTTTTATAATTTATAATTTATAATATAAAGTGTTAGGATCATCGTTGGATGGACTGGTATTTTTGTGCTGAATTAAAAAAAAAAATCGGTCCAGTATTTTTGGAGAAAAGCAGCGGACGGCGTGCAAATTCTTTATCGGATTGTAGGTATCTTAAAACGTAAGCCGTCAAATTTTGAGGTGTGTAATTTTTTTTTTTTTAGTATATTATTGAAAATGTTTAACCAAAACGCTACGAAATATTTTTACAACCTAATATTTATTTTGCAGCTTGCCTATCCCTGCTTTGCATATAGTTGTCGCCTCCTCATTCCCTCCGGATCTAAAATAAACACAAAGACAGAGTGGAATAGAAGACACTGGCTGCCTTGTCCCAGTTAGCTGGCTCTGTTGGAACAGCTCCAAGTCCGTTCCATCTTGGGCTGAAGGCAAGGATAATGTCCGCAATAATTGTCAACTTGGTTTTTAGAAAATACTATATTGTTAAAAAAATGTTAGTTTTAATTTAATTTTTATTATTTAAAAAAAAATCCTGAATTCTACAGCCCATGATGCGTACATATAAATATTTATTACTTTCACTTAAATATGCAGGATGTCTCATAAATGTCTCGCCATAGTGTGATAGCAGATACTAGGCCTTAAGTTGAACAAAATAACCAAGTCCCGCAAAAAGGTCTGTGTGTGTGTGTGTGGTAACTCCCGGGCGGAAACGGTAAGTCCTATGAAACTGAAATTTCGTATTTAAGACAACTATATGGCCGAAACGTGACAAAACTTTTTTCATCAAAATGAGCCTTCCAGAAGAGGCACTTTATACCATGCATTTTGCACCTTTTTTCGTTTTTCTCAAAAACGGTTCCGACGATTTTGATTAATCTCGCTACATCGATGTAAAATTTAATGGGCTTTAATATCATGTAGGTTTTATTCTGAAAAACAGGTAAATATATAAATTGAATAAATTCGATGCCCAACTAAAGGAGAAAACAGAAAAAATATTTTTTTAATGCAATATTTCGTTTTTGAACATAAGAACAGTAATATACATGTATCATATACCGTTGGAAAGCTAAAGATTTCAGAAAAAAATATTATCTCATACACAAGCTTTTAAAAGTTAATAGAGAGTGATGAAACGAACATAAAACTAACTGATTATTTTAGATAATAATATAATAGATTTTCTAATAAAACACATGTTTCTATATAAAATCAATTTAATTAATTCCTCAATAGTTTCACGTATTTTTATCTCTAACTGTTTTTGAAAATTCTTTCAAAAGTCGTGTGTTGTCCGCACCAGATTTTTTATTATTATTACCATACAACTATCTAATTTTTGTATTTTTTTTTTTCTGTTAAGGTTTGGAGAAAGGAGATCTGGTAAATTGGAAATTGTTATTGGAACTTCGACATCTTCAAAGGAAAAGCCACGGATTCTAAAAGGTACAATATTTTCATATTTTTAACACTTTTTTATTTATTTATATTTTATTGAATTTTACAACTGTATATTAATATAAATACAATAAGTAAAAGTGATGAATTATAATAAAAGGCGTGAAAGGCTTGTGAAGAAACTACCCAGCGGTAGTACTTCGATGTTAATTTAAGTAAGTAGACCATCTTCTTTTCAATCGGCTCGGACGGTTGTCTGGAATATGTGAGGTTGATAGGTTGCGGACAAGAGGGTTTATATGGGCTGGGAGTTTGGAATTAAAAGTGGTATATCTGGTACGAGAAAGGTCTGCAAGAAATGGGATATTAAGGTCGTTATGGATGATTTTATTTGTGACAAAATAAGGAGCATTTAGGATTTTGCGAAGGATTTTGGATTGTAAGGATTGGATGCGGGAGGAATTAGATGGCTTAGTAGAGCCCCAAAGCTCGATTCCATATGTCCAGATGGGTCTGATGACGGTAACATATATGAGATTTTTGTAATGAATTGGAAGTTTTGAACGTTTGACTAGTAAGTGTTGTAGTAATCGGTATTTACGGGCTATTTCGTGTCGTTTTAGTCTCGTGTGAGGATTCCATGTAAGACGTTTGTCAAGATGGAGTCCTAGGTATCGGATTTGTTTAGTAGGTATGAGTGGGGTATTATTAAAGTATACAGTGGGACAGGAAGTCAACGGTTTGCGACGAAGGTTAAAGGTAATTTGGTAGGATTTATTTTAATCCTCCAGTTCTGACACTATTCCTCAATGGATCATTATGGACGGAAAACACACAAGTGTCATCCGCGTAAGTTGTGAGGACAGTGCTAGGATGGAGTGAAATATCAGCTGTATGTACCGTATAAAGGATGGGACCTAAGATGCTATCCTGAGGTACACCTGCAGACTGAGAACATTGGAAGAGTATCAAAGGTTTGAAGGTTTTATTAGTAAGGTAGGAATAGATTATCAGGAAGTATGTAGCATGAAGGAATTGACGGGGTTTATAAAAGAGTCCTGGGTGCCAGACTCGGTCGAACGCTTGTTCCACGTCGAGAAAAGACATTCGGCTTTTTAACATTTAAATATTTAAATGTTAAAAAGCGGAATGTCTTTTCTCGACGTGTAACATAAGTTCGACCGTTGTAAGGTAAAATAAGGTACTGCGTAAAATATTTGGTCCGAGGAAAGATGATGCCACTGGGGAGTTTAGAAGGTTGCACAGCGATGAATTGCGGAACTTGTACCTTGTAAATATAATTGGGTAATAGCATCGCGGAGACTCAAATGGGCGAGTAAAGTTGTTGGGTTCGGTGAGGATCGGATTCCGAGAAAGTTGGTATTCGCTGATCCAAATGGCAGGCGTCAGAAAGGTAGGCCGAAACGTCGGTGGGAGGATTGCGTTAAGGCAGAACTCGGGGGCTTGGGCTTGAACGGTGAACGTTGGACGAGTCTGTGCAGACGGAGTTTGGTTTAGAGGAAGACAATTTAAAATATCGGCATTTACGCCCTGACAGTCTATTTAAATCAGAATAAAACATTATATTAAAGCTCATTAAATTTTACATCGATGTAACGAGTTTAATCAAAATCGTTAGAGCCGTTTTTGAGAAAATTGTAAAAAGGTGTAAAATATATGGTTTAAAGTAGCTTGTCTGATTTTAATGAAAAAGTTGCTGTAACATATCGGACTTTTAAATGTTATAAATATAAAATTGCATTTCGTTTTCATGCTGTACTTACCACACACATACGGACACACAGAACTTTCAGTAGGTCCTAAATACATAAAATGAATACTAATAGATAATTTTAAACACTGTTACATATACTTAATAATGACTAAACGCAATTACTTGTGTAAGCTGCAAAAAATATTAAATGTTGTGAGATAGTAACGAATAACTGTATAATAAATGATTGACTACAATTGACAGGAAAGACATGTGTTTTCCGCTCTACTTGGCGTGCGTTGTCGTGTTGGAACAGCTGTCGTCGGACCAATACAATACAAATACAATCATTATTTGTTTTAGTTATTTACTTATTATATTCTCTAAGTTATATTTGAAATATGTTCTGACGAAAACTATTTTTTGAACTCAAGTATTCAACGGTAGTATGCTACAACGGGCCGTTTCTCTTCATGTACACTATCTTTTAGCAGCATATTTACTTGTTGTTTTATATCAATTACTATTATATAAGATTATTATAGAATATGATTATATCAATTGGAACAATCTCTTCTTGTTTTTGTTTATATGCATTTATTTATCCATACATGTCAATAATTAATCTTATAACGTTTCGAGGTTTCACATGCCTCATCTTCAGATGTTCAATATTATTTTTATTTCCATATCGTTACTCAATATAACGATATAATTAACACTACAATTCATTCACATTATCAAATTTTAACTTTTCACCATCACATATATTAATTTATCTTGTGTACTTGAAACTATCATATGTACTAATACACATGATAATTATAATAAAAAAAAAGTTTCAACCGAAATTTACTTTGAAAATGAAAATTCGTACGGGAATGGAATTCCTTTCATATGGCATCTATTTCCCTGGATTCAATTACATATACTTTTTCTAGAAAAATCGTTTTTCATGAAATAACCTAAAGGGAAAAAAAATTTAATAGGAGTGCTCCTCTTTCCTAAAAATGTATCTTAATCTGAGCCCATTTTTTAATAAACCTTATTAAAAGTATTTAATATTAAAAATATCGGCATTCAAGCCCTGTCAGACTATTTCAGTCAACATGATGTTAAAGCCTATTAAAGTTTACATCGATATAGCGAGTTTAATCAAAATCGTTAGAGCCTTTTTCGAGAATATCGTAATAAGGTGCAAAATGCATGGTATAAAGTGGCTCGTTTGGTTTGCTGATTTTGATGAAAAAGGTTTTGTAACGTCTCGGGCGTATATTTGTTTTTAATATGAAATTTCAGTTTCATAGCACTTTACGTTTACGCGCTGGAGTTGCCACACACACACGCGCGCGCGCACACACACGGTCACACATTTTTGTGGGATTTGGACACAGGAGACCCTAACACGTGTATTTCCGTTGAAAATAGGAATTTGAAAATCTTCACGTTCGCGATACTTTCCCTTACTATATATTTCATATGTAGGTGAAAGTAAAAATTAATGTACTTTAGATGAGGAAGATGGTTGGGGGTGCGGTCATAAATTAAAAACACACATTTAAAATAAGTGTTATTTTAATTATGTGCCGACGTTTCGGCCTACAATGTGGGCCTTCATCAGGGCTAAAAGAAACCAGATAACAACCAATGTAATTATAGACTTAATAATGCGTTAGGTATATAATAATAATATGACAGTAATAAATTATGGGAACATAAATACAATTAAATGTAATATGATAATAAGATGACAATTATGAAGTATGGAAATAAGGTGACAGTTATAAAGTATGGAAATAAACAAAATTAAGATGATAGTTATAAAGTATGGAAGTAAACATAATTGAGATGATAATATTGTAATAAGAATATATAAAGAGAGACTAAGAAAATGAAAAAATGACAAAGGAAAAATATGTGAACGATTAAAATTTTAAAAAAAATTTAAATATGAACAATTTTGAAGTGATATTTGACGGTAATATATTAAAAACATAGTTAAGAGTATAGGTAATATATAAAAAAAGAACATAGTCATTACAAAAGAGAAACAGTTAGAATAAAAAAATAATTTAAATTTTAAAATAATGTAATATTAAACTAATAATTATATGTCAGGATATGTAACGGAGAAAGATATGAGTATGGAAAGAGGGAGAAAGAAATAGGCGATGAAAAAAAGATCCTTATCAATAAGAAAAGACACATAATTTTATTACATTACTTTTCTTTTAGCCCTGATGAAGGCCCACATTGTAGGCCGAAACGTCGGCACATAATTAAAATAACACTTATTTTAAATGTGTGTTTTTAATTTATGACCGCACTCCAACCATCTCCCTCATCTAATTTCTCAACGGTCAACAAAACTCCATCATTATAAAGGTACTTTAGATAAAGAAAATTCAAAATTTCTGCATTTAAGCCTTGTCAGACTATTTCAATCAGGATGAAACCTACATCATTTTAAAGCCCAATGAATTTTACACCAATATAGCGAGCTTAATCAAATTTGAAATATCGGCACTTAAGCCCTATCAGACTATTTTAATCAAAATGATATTAAAGCCCACTAAATTTTACATCGATTTAGGGAGGTTAATCAAAATGATTGGAACCGTTTTTTAGAAAAACGTGCAAAATGAATGAAAAAAAGGAATAAATTTAAAATGAGTGTTCCTCATTCCTAAAAATGTGTGTTCCTCATTCCTAAAAATGTGTGTTCCTCATTCCTAAAAATGTGTGTTCCTCATTCCTAAAAATGTGTGTTCCTCATTCCTAAAAATGTGTGTTCCTCATTCCTAAAAATGTATCTTAATCTGAGACCATTTTTTTTAAAAATCTTATTAAGATTAAAACAGTACTGTTTTGACGAGATAATTTCTATTTGTACCCAAAGCTCTTGCATACCTTCAATTCTATTTAATTTGTTCATTTCCGACCTACCAACCAACCCATTTGTGACCGACTACAGTGCATTGTATACTTCATCATATCGCATTGGTACAGTAGTAAATCTTCTACAACAATATTTTTAATAATTTAACAAATACAAATTGAAAATCTGAAACAATCCTGTCCACTAAACGTCTCTCACAAACAAACCACCAAAACAAGATAAATGCAGCTCACATGGTCAAAATCTGTTCAATACTTAAGCCTAACTTTAGACACATCTCATATCCTCCGAGGCGCCTGAAAAGGAAATGGCCCCGGGACCTTCTAGTTTAAAATATTTTTAGAGTGCTGCCACTGGGTAGTGTCTCTACATGTATTTCACGACAGTTTTATATATTACCATCACATTTACTAGATGTATTTTTATCTAATACAGTTGTAAATATCAATAAATATGTTTAAATTTTTTTTTTTTTTTATAATTTTCAATTATTTTATGTGTAGGTTTTTTGTATAATTTTATCTACAATAGTAACATAATCTCATTTTAATTTTATCTTATGTTAGTCATTTAGGCTAATAGACTATAAATACAGAAAAAAAATTTTTTACTGATTGTAAGGATGACTCATCCAAAATCATTTTGTCAATTTGTAAATAAGTGAATAAAGTTTATTTTATTTTTTTTAAATATTTTTTGGGTTATCACCAAGCATAAAACTTAAACATTCCAATGGCTTATTTTTTAATTATTACACTTTTAAATAGTGAAATATCGACACAAAAGTATTTTTCTGCGTCCACTAGAACTAGAGATATTAAATAAAATGTTTTTTCGCGCGCGAACTCCTAGTGAGCGTTGGGCCCTACTATTTTCTAGAACCTAATCGTTTGATGATTTGTTTCAAATGAAAAAAAATATCATCAAAATCTGTGAGACACGTTTTAGATCCTCTCTTTGGGAGTTCAAGACTCTAACAAAACTAAAACATTTCTTTAAATGTCATGGAGATCCTGCGGTAAGGAAATCCTTTAGTTGATGACAGGACAGGACATGTTCCGACAGTGTCCTGGAGGAACCAGAGCGACTAATTCTAGGTTTTGGGATTATCCTCCGTGTCTGGGCTAATCCTCGTGTAACAGTTAATGTTGAAGGAATTAGTATGTTCTTCTTTCCTCTTCTGGAAATCGCAAGAGGAACACGGAAATCCTCTGCTTAATTTTATTAACACCATCATAGTTCAGGAGCACGATAAGTATTAAGTACTTACTATAGCTGGGTAGAGTTCTGAACCTCTTAGGCCGTGTTCATTGTGAAAGCGATTTGCTTAAAGGGTAGAAGGTAAGAAGCTTCCTTGAAGGGTTTATATTAGATTTCGATCTATTGAAGAAAAGTATTTATAAGTCAGACTTACTTGTTATGAATTATGTGTCATTTATTTTTATTTTCTCAAATGGGCGAGTAAAGTTGTTGGGCTCGGTGAGGATCGGATTCCGAGGAAGGTGGTATTCGCTGATCCGACTGGTAGGCGTCCGATAGGTAGGCCGAAACGTCGATAGGAGGATTGCGTTAAGGCTGATCTCGGGCTTGAAAGGTGAACATAAGATGAGTCTGTGCAGATAGAGTTTGGTGGTATCGGCATCGAACCTTCGGGTTCGGTAAGCCTATATTTTTTAACTTAATAATTTTATTTGCACCTGTATTAGTTACAATCAGTAAATGAGTTATATTGATAAACATAGCATGGGCTGGCATAACTAAACCGGTTGTCATTTCGTTGTTGCAATCCAAAATCCAATATGATCCTTCATTTTTTATTTAACAAATTTTACCTTTAGTCCCATAAGTTGTAAACTTGTTTTTTAGTTCCAACCCACTCCCCCACTGCCGATTATCCTTATGTATTCTCAATGAACCTCCCAAGACAACTGAAAATAAGATGGCTTCTGGATCTGATAACTTAAAATAGTCATTAAAACGTCACCTTTAAAAACGACCCAGCCAAACCGTCAGTTGTTTCCTCCGTTTAATCAATTACAATAGTTGAGGCATTGCCCAATTTTAGGCAATTCGTCTTCCGGCTAAATTCATGGTCACGACTGGCAATTTGAAGTCAGATCGTGACCATAGATTTGAACAATTTTACCGGGAAATGTGATGCTGAAAATTAGGTTATGCTTCAATCTACCGTTATTTATTAAATAGGCGAATTAATTGACAGTTTGAATGGAGAATTTTCACCGACGTTCAAGATTAATTACATCAAGTAAAGAAACTACCAATTAGCTAGCAGATCCCGTGACTTTCTTTATTTCAGGCGCCTCAGAGGATTATCGGGAATAGAATACGGGGGAGCGGGTTTGTGTGGGCTGAGAGTTTCGAATGAAAGGAGGTGTATTTAATTCTGGATGAGTCTGCAACTAATGGGTCTTTATGGATAGTTTTATTGATAGAGTACATTAAATAAAATCAAATAGAAGATTTAGAAAAAACTAAATGATAGGAATAAAAATATGTCAAAACATGAATCTAGTAAAATCTGTCCTTTAGTATCTTTTCGATAAAAATCTGGTGCGCGCAACACACGACTTTCACTAGCCTTTGTTATTTATATCAATTTGAGAATTATAAAACAAATTTAGAATCGAAAATAAATTATCAAAGAATTATTAACATTGGATTTTAAATGAAACGTGTGTTTTATTATATAATCTATTATATTATTATCTACGACAACCAGTTTGTTTTATCGGCTTTTCATCACAATCCATTAACTTAATATTTATAATATTTTTTTCGAAAATCTTTAGCATTCCAACGGTATATTATACATGTATATTACTGTTTCTTTGTTTGTTAATGTTTAAAGGCGTAAAACTCCGAGGTCATCAACACCTTTAAATTCAGTTAAATTAAAGAAATTTGATACATGTATAGTACTTTTCTTAAGTTAAAAACAAAGTAATTGCATTAAAAAAATGTATATATTTTTGCAGTTATCTCCTTTAGTTGGTTATCGAATTCGATCAACTTAAATATTTGCCTGTGGAAGATGGTTGGGGGTGCGGTCATAAATTAGAAACACACATTTAAAACAAGTGCTATTTTAATTATGTGCCGACGTTTCGGCCTACAATGTGGGCCTTCATCAGGGTTGACTCTGAGACGGTGTCTAAAGAAGTCCTAGACTCCTTTAGACAGCGTCTCATGACCCTGATGAAGGCCCACTTTGTAGGCCGAAACGTTGGCACATAATTGAAATAGCACTTATTTTAAATGTGTGTTTCTAATTTATGACCGCACCCCCAACCATCTTCTTCATCTAATTTCTCAACGGTCAACAAAACTCCAAATATTTACCTGTTTTTTTTTTGCTTTTTTTTATTGAGATATATTACAATTTGTTTCTATATGAACATTAGTAATTGTGATGTAAGATCCTATTCACACAATATATACAGTATACAATGATAAAGTCAAATAAATAAAATATAATATATATACAAAATAAGAAAACAAACAACAACCTATAACTGAGATAAATACAAATAAATGATATACATAGAATTAAATAATAATAAGTATAAAAACAAAACAAAACAAAACATTAATCTATAATTGAGATAAATAAAAGTTTTTTTTAGATTTAATAATCAGTTCGTATGATGAATTTCATAAAAACTACTAAATTAAAGGTACTTTAGAGGAGGAAATTTCGAAATATCGCCATTTTAGCTTTGTCAGACTATTTCAATCAGACTGAAACCACTGGAGAGTGCGGCGATGACAGCGCCATCCAGTGGCCATTTGGTGAAACAATTGCATTAAAAACTATTTTTTCAGTTTTCTCCTTTAGTTAGATATCGAATTCGTTCAACTTATATATCTACCTGTTTTTTATTAATGGTAATAAGATGATATGGTTATTTTTATAGAATATACAAAATTAAAAGTATTTTAGAGAAAAAAAATTTAAAAGATATGCATTTAAGCCCCATCAGAATATTTCAATCAGAATGAAACCTACATCATATTAAAGCACATTAAATTTTAGATCGATATATATCAAAACAAGTTTAATCAAAATCGTTTGAGCCGTTTTTGAGAAAATCGTAAAAAAGGTGCTAAATGCATAGGATAAAGTAGGACTTCCGGTCAGTCGATTTTAGTGAAAAAGTTGTTGTAACATCCCGGGCGTATAGTAGTCCTAAATATGAAATTTCAGTTCCGTACGACTAATTTTAGACTTACCACACACACACAGATCTTTTTTGGGGACTTGGGCATTTGGACTCAGGAGACCCTGAAACGTGTATTTCCGTCGAAAACTGGAATTCTAAAATTTTCACGATCGCAATACTTTCCCTTACTATATATTCCATATATAGGTAAGTGAAAGTAAAAAGACTAAAATGTGATGATACATTTTGAATATAATATTTAAAAAGAGGAGAAATATTTGTTCATTGTCTATATTTAAACTCTGTTATCAATTCATCTATTTTTCATTTTGATAAGGACAATTACCTTCTGAAAATGGTTTTTATTTTATTTTGTTATATATATATATATATTCTATTCTAAATAATTATTATGTCATAGCCGGGACTCGAACCCAGGACTCGTAGAAGAGTAACCTGATAATCTATTCACAAGACTGTACCGTTCTCTTACAATTATATAATAAATATAAAATATAATATCACCTTTTAAACCTGTTCAGACTCCACAAAGACATTTCGACACTGGCTGAGAGATAGGATGGGAACCTGTGGTTGCACCGCAAGATATGAGAGGCAGTACACAGCCATCTAACGTTTGTTCAAGGCAGTGTCTGATTCCGCAGGACGAACCGCTATAAAGGAAATATTTGTCATTTATAATCCAGGATTATGTGGTTTTTATTTTATTTTTAGTTCTTCGTCTCCCTCCTAGGGCTTACAAAAGTACATTCCCAGATCCTGCTAAACTCATACAATTCTTAGATGAACAAGAATGTTGGGGATGCGGTCATCAAAAAGAAACACACATTAAAACTCCGTACTTATTTTAATTGTGGGCCGACGTTTCGGCCTAAATTGTGGGTCTTCATCAGGACGACTCTGAGACGGTATCTATAGAAGTACTAATATTCTCTACGGTCAACTAAACTCCAAGGGGATCACCTGTAGCTGGGTGGTAAGCATTACCGCCTTCTATACCAAAGGTCACTGGTTCAAACCCGCAGGTGGTCCTAGGATTTTTTAATGGGAGTGAAAAATCCTTAGTAATGCCGTCCTTCAGAGAGGACATTAAAAGGTGGTCCCGAGCCTGTGCGATGTCAGGTACTTGTTAAAGATCCCTATCCTAATAAAACCTGGATAGTCTAAAATTTAGGACTCCCACTGTAGCATCGTCCGATTAGCCATAGTAGCATTAAGTGACTTTAAACGAATAAACAAACAAACTTTATAAAGACGTTAGTTATGAGTAGTGTATGAGGAAGGTTATAATGACTGTTATCTCCTGTTATATTCTTCCAAAAAGTACTATATCCCTTTTAATTCTTTCCAAAAAGTACTATATCCACGCTTCATTCCAAAAAGTACTATATCCTTATTATATTGTTAAAAAGTCATGGGAAAAGTGCAATAATTTGGAAAAATAAGTTTTTCAATAAACAAATGAAGTTTAGATTTTAATAAAAAAAAGAATCAGATAAATTGGTCGAATAATAAATAAATGACAGATTTTTGCGTTTCCTAAAAAATTGTCTAAAGTAGATATAGTACCTTTTGGAAATCAACCTCTCAGTCGTTAAAATGTTATCGCCTACCATCTTTTTGAGGTTTCTTTCAATATTTTCTCTTAAGAGTTCTATCAGATGATTTCCCCCGTTTAATAAAGTATAGGTTCTGTATGTCTCAATTGAGACGTTGATTTCCAAAAGGTACTATATCCAATTTGACAATTTTAGATTAGCCATAATAGCATAAAGTGACGATAAATAAAAAAACAAACAAACTAAACTTCATCATCATAAAATTCTTAATTTCACTTATTCATATACAATAAACACTCATATATTTAAAGGTTTAAATAAAAAACGCTTCAAATTACACAATGGTTTATCCAAATGACTATATTAGGATATAACAGTTTATTTAGCTATAGTATAGGTGGAATAATCAGGAATCAGTCTTTTTCTAAATATTTTTAATTTTGCCAACGTTTCGACTCAAGCTTGTGAGCCATCGTCAGGGCATTACTGGTGGCGATTATTCCACCTATAATAGTTTCTACAGTGGACTATACATCCTCAATATATTTTATATAGCTCTTTACACGCAACTAACTAATATCATTAAGCAATAAATTAATTGAAGTGTTTTATCACCACAGCTAATTTCAAAACGATATATCTCTGATATTTCTGGACCGATTTAAATGATTCTATTTTATTTTTGTAGAGGATTTAACTAACATTTTTGACTTCTTTCATCGAGGTGTCTTGATATAATAAGGAAAATCTTTTCCTTTTTTCTCATCTTCAATAATAACCGAGTTTTTGGGGAATTACATATCTTATTTCTATGAATTGAACAAGGAGGGTGACTCCCTTTCACCTGTGTTATTTAATATAGCTTTAGAATATGTCATAGAAAAGGTGATGTGTACCGAGAAAGGCTTGAATATGGGTGACAAGATTCCGGTTTTGGGGTTTGCCGATGATCTGGTACTGGTAGGTGAAGACACGGAAACCATACATCTAAATACAAGTGTGTTATATAAAAACCGGTAAAGAAATAGATCGAATTAAATACCGATAAGACGAAGTATATGATTATACAGAAACGATAACGATCTTGGTGATATTGATGTATCAGGTCATACTTTTGACCACGTAGAGAAATTCAAGTATTTAGGTTCAATTAAAACTAGAAAAAATAAAATCCAGGAAGAAATAAAGTCCCGGTTAAAGGCGGGAAATGCGTGTTATCATTCAGTTGCTAAGTTACTTAGTTCGCGGCTTCTATCTAAAAACTTAAAGATTAGAATTTATAAAACTATTATTCTTCCAACGGTTCTTTACGGATGTGAAACGTGGCCGCTTACTTTGAAGGATGATCAACGGCTTAAGGTTTTCGAAAATAAGGTATTGCGTAAAATATTTGGTCCGAAGAGAGATGAGGCCACTGGAGAGTTTAGAAGGTTGCACAACGCGGAATTGCGGAACTTGCATCCTGAGAATATAATTGAGCTGATTGCATCGCGGAGACTCAAATGGGCGAGTAAAGTTGTTGGGCTCGATGACGAGCGGATTCCGAGAAAGTTGGTATTTGCTGATCCGACTGGTAGGCGTCCGAAAGGTAGGCCGAAGCGGAGATGGGAGGATTGCGTTAAGGCTGATCTCGGGAGCTAGGGCTTGAATGGTGAACATTGGACGAGTCTGTGTAGGCGGAATTTGGTGGTATCGGCATCGAACCTTCGGGTTCGCTAAGCCTATTATTATTATTATTTATTTATTTTACAGCACTTCTTATAAAGGTATAATATTATTATTATTATTATTATTATTATGAATTAAACATACAGATCAATTTATTTTTATTTGTTTATCGAGTTTCAATGATCCTGAAACACACTACATTTTTTTCTCTATTCTCAAAAACAACTGAGTTATATGCGAATTTATCTGTGAAATTTCTATTTCAAAATTAATAGAGGTTTCTTGATTACAAAACTCTTTGAAATATTTTTATTTATCTCCAAAAATAACTGAGTTATTGAATTCAATCATTTTTTTATCTTTACCCTTCGTCGTAAACCTATGATATCCTGCTCTATAGTGTCCTTTAATAATATTCCGCTAGTTCCGGTTGAACAGATTCGCTATCTAGGACTCCTACTTGACAAACGACTAACTTGGAATCCGCACACAAGACTGAAACGACAAGAAACTGCCCGCCACTTTCGTTTACTTCAAAACTTATTAGGCAAACGCTCAAACCTTCCACTTAACTACAAAAGGCTCATCAATGTGACCATCATAAGGCCTATCTGGACGTACAGAGTTGAGCTTTGAGGCTCTACTAAACCCTCAAATTCTTCCCGTATTCAATCCTTACACTCCAAAATCCTCAATGCTCTTCACTTTGTCACCAACAGATTCATCCAACAAAAGTCCCATATGTCACTGATTTGGCCCGTACGAGGTATCATTCCTTCCATGACAAACTCCACTCCCACATTAACCCACTAGTTTCAATCCTTGCTTCCTCTACCATTCCTGACAATCCTCCGAGGGGTCTGAAAAGAAGATGGCCTCGAGACCTTCTAGTTTAGATTACCTAGTGGAGTGTTGCCAATGGGCATATTCTCTTCATGCCTTTTCATGTATATTATCTATATTATGAGCCAATTTACTTGATGTATTTACTAATACAGTTGTAAATTTCAATAAATTAATAAATAAATAAAAAAATATTTTTAATCAGTTGCCATTTTAAAAATAATCTCCTGATATTATCGGATAGCATAGTGATTTTGAAAAATTTGTCCAGCACTTTTGAAAAAAAGACGGCAAACAGACAGATTTTTTTATTCGTTTTTGGCCTCTTCGTGTATTAAAGTTAATTTTTAGAGGGCAGATTTGTTTCATTTTCTTTATAGGTGGAAGAATCAGGAGTCAGTCTTTTTTTTTTAAATATTTTTAATTTTGCCAACGTTTCGGCTCAAGCTTGTGAGCCATCATCAGGACATTACTGAGCCATGTCCAAGCATAAACTCTTGGACCCAGTTTATGGTTGGACATGGCTGAATACATCATATGTTTCTAACTAAAATGAATACACGTTTTATTAAAATCAAGTTAATATATTTTTCGACTTGAAGTATATTTAATAGTTTTTAAATCGATTTTAACAGTCGAGGTAAGTGAAAGTCGTGTGTTTCCCGCACCAGATTTTTATATTTTTGGACAATGAAGGGTCTTAGGTTTGATAATATACTATCATGGTGTATTTGGGATATAAGATACAACTAGCATTGGACGTTGAAGGCTGTTGTGTGACATTGCTGACTAGAGACAAGGCCGCGCGACCCCAGCACTCTAAATAGCAATGATACAACTTCCTGTCATCATATTCATATTTCTACAATATCTCATATCTAGCTAGCTCTCACTGTATACAGCGCCATCTATATCGCCTTATAATCGATAGTTCAATGGGTCACGGGAAAAAAAAAATCTGTTTCACTTACCTCCGTTCATAAAATGAATTTAAGAATATTAAATTAAGTTAAATTAGAAAAAACGCTGCAAATTAATACACAATGTTTTATTATTTCCAAATAAAAATATTTAGGTATAACTGTTGTTGACAATTAAGTAATATGAAAAGCAATAAATAATGAAAAATAAAATGGAATATCACAGCTGCCATTTTCAAAACGCTTTATCTCTGCTAGTTCTGAACCAATTTCAATATTTTTTTTTTCGTTCTGTAGAAAATTTAATTCTTTATCGAATATCACTAACAGCAGAGATGTTTTTATTTATTAGTTAATTCGGGCAAACGGATTTTTTTGTATTTATTTATTAAGATAAACGCATTTTTTCGGAGTTTTCACGCATCTTGAAAAGTGAACCCTCAATTTTTTTTTTGGAGGGGTTATTTTATTTTTTCGTCGCTTAAAAAAGATTTATTATTGAAAAAAATAAAAAACCATCAAATTATTCCCGTATTCAATCCTTACACTCCAAAATCCTCAATGCTCCTCACTTTGTCACCAACAAACTCATCCATAAAGACCTTAATGTCCTATATGTTACTGATTTGGCCCGTGCGAGGTATCATTCCTTCCACGATAAACTCCACTCCCAGATTAACCTACTAGTTTCAAACCAAAAGCATTTATACTACACTGCTTTAATAT
This sequence comes from Piezodorus guildinii, assembly GCA_023052935.1. Classification (NCBI taxonomy): domain Eukaryota; kingdom Metazoa; phylum Arthropoda; class Insecta; order Hemiptera; family Pentatomidae; genus Piezodorus; species Piezodorus guildinii. The sequence continues at coordinate 2,254,868 of CM041298.1, read as the reverse complement.
TTCTTAATCTTTTCTCTTCTTTTGATATTCATTCAAATAAAATTTCCTGATTCCAGAACACATTACATTTCTTCTCTACCATGAATAATAACAGTGTGATCAAGGAGTCATATCTCTTACAAGTTGTGGCTTGACCATATAAGATTTCATTTGTTTCCTCTTTTTCTTAATATTAATATAGAGACCAAACAATTTTTTTTTTTTTTTTTTTTTTTTTTTTTTTTTTTTTTGTACTGTTCTTAACTGATTCTAAAACTCTGGACATATTATTCTGTATCTTCAAAAATAATTGAGTAATGGCTGTTTAAATTTATAAAATTTCAATTATTTTCCTTTTTTATTATTATTTTTTCTTTTTTGTTTATAAAACACTCATAATTCTTTTCTTTATCTTCAAAAATAACTTAATTATTGAATTAAATCACTTTCAATCCGCTTTCATTTTAAAAATAACTGATATCAGCTTATATAACTAGCAAACGGCGGACAAACATATTTTTTATTCGTTGTTGTTGTTTATTTATTTAACGTCACTTCATGCTACTATGGCTAATCGTACGATGCTACAGTAGGAGTCCTAAATTTTTTTTATCCAGATATAATTAGGATAGGGATCTTTAACGAGTATCGTACCTGACATCGCACAGGCTCGGGACCACCTTTTAACATCCGCTCCGAAGGACGGCATATCTAAGGATTTTTTACTCCGATTAAAAAATCCTAGGATCACTTGCGGGTTTAAAACCGTGACCTTTAGCATAGGAGGCTGTTATGCTAGCCACCCAGCTACAAGTGATTTTTTTTTTTTTGTTATTCGGGTTGTAGACATTTTGAAACTTAAAACATCACATTTTGAGGGGGATAATTTTTTTTTTTTTTGGTCGATTACCAAATTTTATAATTGATAATAATAAATCAAAAGTTTAAATAATTGCATTAAGTTCTCATGGAAACATTCATCCATCCTTTAATTATAAAAAATAATAATCCCTTCTCCTCACATCCCATTTAATCGCATATGTTCATTTGTGTCCAATGATGAAAACAAAACGCTACAATTTATTACATAATGGTTTATTATTTCCCAATAACTATATTATAATTGTTAATATAGCTCTTTATAGGCAATTAACTAATATGAAAAGCAATAAATACTTTAATTTAGAATGGTTTATCACCACTGCTAATATCTGGTATATCTAAACTGATTTCAATGATTCTTTTTTTCATTTTGTAGAAAATTTAATTCTTTATTTAATACAAAATTAATACCAATAAGAGTATTAATTAATTCGGACAAACTTTTATTTGGTATTTGTTTATTAATTAGGAGAAACGCATTTTCTCTGATATTTTACACATCTTTAAACGTAACCACTAATTTTTTTTTTTTTTTTTTTGAGAGGGGGGTGTCTCTATTCCTCTATTCTGTCATAACCGGGATTCGAACCCAGGAATCGGACTAGTGTTCTATCCTCTACAGCACGCACCTCCCCATACATAAATGTTATAACTTATTCTTGATGCACTCGACAAATTGAAACGAAACATATGCACATGTACTTTCTTAATATGTTGAATTTAAGTCATTATTTTATTGTATAATCCGTCGTGTCCCTCAATCTACAAAATGTAATAATTTTTTTTTAATAACATCTTTATTTAAATCAAAATACAGACATTTTACAGTTCAAGTAGAAGTCACTATCCCTCTGAGGTGAGCCACACGAGTGTGTGGGAAAGGAGTTCACCTGCGGCAATTCCATAAAAGTACAATAACAAACAGTAACAGTACATATTATGATACAATACTTAAATAATATAACACAATTTTTATAAATAAAAAGTAACACATTACACAGGAACAAACAATATAATACTTAAGGAATATAAAAATACAATTATAAAGAAACAAATATATAATTAGTAGCAGAAACGGTGTCGATCTTGGTGATATTGATGTATCAGGGCATAACTTTGAAGACGTAGAGAAATTCAAGTATTTAGGTTCAACGATAACAAGAAAAAATGAAATCCAGGAAGAAATAAAGTCCCGGTTAAAGGTGGGAAATGCGTGTTATTATTCAGTTGCTAAGTTACTTAGCTCGCGGCTTCTATCTAAAAACTTAAAGGTTAGAATTTATAAAACTATTATTCTTCCGACGGTTCTTTATGGGTGTGAAACGTGGCCGCTTACTTTAAAGGATGAACAACGGCTTAACGTTTTCGAAAATAAGGTACTGCGTAAAATATTTGGTCCGAAGAGAGATGAGGCCACTGGGAAGTTTAGAAGGTTGCACAACGCGGAATTGCGGACTTGTACCCTGTGAATATCATTGAGCTGATTGCATCGCGGAGACTCAAATGTGCGAGTGAAGTTGTTGGACTCGATGAGGAACGGATTCCGAGAAAGGTGGTAATCGCTAATCCGACTGGTAGGCGTCCGAAAGGTAGGCCGAAGCGTCGATGGGAGGATTGCGTTAAGTCTGATCTCGGGGGCTTGGGCTTGAACGGTGAACATAGGACGAGTCTGTATAGGCAGAATTTGGTGGTATCGGCATCGAGTAATACATATACATATATACAAGATATAAAATTAAGGCATGCAAATACAAAGTTGAGTTATATAATACCTAATTAATAAAAAAATCTATTAAATTATAAACTTCATCAATAATTTGTAAATAAGTAATTATTTTTATAGAACTTGGGTGCTACGTCTTAAATCAGTATTTTCTCAGTAGTAGTAAGTCCGTTCTTATGAGTTGAATCCTGTGAAAAATGTGAGAAGTGACTTTTAAAATTAAAAAAAAATATAAAATAAAAGCCCTACCTACTCTCAGACTTTAATGTGACCTTTAGAAACCTCCGTTGATCAGGCGAGATACAGATCTGTGTTAGCGGCGAAGGTATTTCTTATGTGCCTTTCGGATAGTTCTCTTAATTTCTGTTTTATTATAGAAAGTTTAGATCAACAGATATCACAAAAAAAACAACAACTATACTCTAGTTTTGTCGAAAACAGGTTTGTTGGAAGATATGACATTCTTTTACTCTATTTTTTCGGTGGTTTTATTTTATTTTTTTTATTACAATAAACAAAATAAGATTTTTATACATAATTTTTTATTAAAGAAAATAATATAATCTACCATATTAAACTACAATAATTTAAGACCTTTGAGATTCCGTTCATACTATAATTAAATTAAAGGAGATAAAATAAATCAATTAGAAAAAAATACATGCGCTGCATGCAATACTTATACCAAAAAAAATCTGGTGCGCGCAACACACGACTTTCACTTACCTCCGTTATTTATATTAATTCAAGAATTTTAAAAAAATGATTTAGTAATGGAAATAAATTGTTAAATAATTAACTGTTGTAAATATGTAACTACTAAATAAAACAGAAAAAATTTAGTTTTATTTTATTCTTATTATTTTTAAGAACAATGCGGCTAAGAATAGTAATATATATAAATAATATGACGTTTGTATTATTTATTGTATTTTTTACGGAGTAGAACTTTGGGGCTCTACTAAACCATCGAATTCCTCTCGCATCCAATCCTTACAATCCAAAATCCTTCGTAAAATCCTTAACCCGCTTACTTTGTCACGAATAAACTCATCCATAAAGACCTTAATGTTCCCTGTGTTACTGATTTGGCCCGATCTAGATACCATTCCTTTCATGACAAACTCCATTCCCACCCTAATCCTCTTGTTTCAATCATTAAGTGTTTTTCAATCCTCCGAGGCGTCTGAAAAGAAGATGGCCCCGAGACCTTCTAGTTTAGAATATTTTTAGAATCCTTCCATTAGGAAGCTTCTCTACATGTGTTTCATAATTTATTTCACTCAAATTTACTTGTTGTATTCCATTATACAGTTGTAAATTTCAATAAATAAATTTAAAAAAAAATTAGCTATAGGAGGTTATTGAAAATGGCATACACATTTTTTTTTTTATATTCCCTTATTTTCAGATAGGCTACGTAAGCCAAAAATGGGTTTAAAATAAATTATTATTACTAGAGGTAGGCATAATCGAATGACGATTATCAGACCATTCGATTATTCCAATCATTCGAATTAATCGATTATCGAATTATTCGGCCATGAGAAACGAATGATCGTTCGAACTAAATTTTTTTAGCGATATATATTGAGAAACATAAGAATATTAGGAGTTAGGATAACGGAATGACCTTTTTTTTTTTTTTTTCTTTTTTTCTAATCATCACGGAAGCGACGTGGTCTAGTGCATATAGCTACTGTGCTCCGGGTCCTGGGTTCGAATCCCGCCTATGGCAGAATATTATTTATTCTGTTAATTCAGCCGGGGGGCAACTCTATGGCAAGGAGACCCTCCTGGGGCAGCCCCAGTCTCTATAAAGTGGGTACCCAAAATAATAGGGAAAAAACCTGGAGGGTGAGCGTGATTAAGGCCTAATCACCTCATTGCACTGTTGTTGGCCTAGAAACAGTACGAATCTCTATATGTACTGAGCCCAAGACCCTTCATGGGTTGTAGTGGTACAGGTTTTTTTTTTTTTTTTTTTTTTATGTGCATATTGCACCTAAGCTCAGTAATCATAGAGGGGGGAAATTGTACCATATTGTCTTTCGGAATACATAAATCATTCGAACATTCGATTATGGAATCATTCGATTATTGAAATCATCGAAGTTCTATCATTCGATTATGCCCAGCCCTAATCACTACAACTTAACAACAAAAGTGGGAGTACAATTTCATACAAAAGACACCACTAACGATTATCGATTTTTATAATTATTCCTAAGAATTCAATTATAAAGTTAAAGTGATGACAGAAGGAATAAATAAAACAAAAATTAAGGACAGAAAGAAAATTAATGAATAGAATAAACTTGAGTGACTTTATTTCAAAGTTTTTAATTTTATTTTTAATGAGTTAAGTGAAAGTCTTGTGTTGCGCGCATCTGATTTTTCTTTTAAAATTTTATTATATACCTACGAGATTTTAGTTTAAAATTACAGTTTGATCTGTGTTGTGTCAAATTTTGACCTTGTCCCATCGCAAATGGACCTTGAAGGAATGTGTTAGATAACTTCTTGTCTTGACATCTGGTCAACAGATCATCCTCTATCGAACTCGGTCTTGTCTGATTTAATACTCTCATTAGTGTCAGGGTCGAATAGCAAACGAAAATTTTAAGTGAATATAACTAATATTAAATATTATTTTTAAGGTTACAGCCTAGAACTAAAGCCGATAAATATTTTAAGGTTAAAGTCTATATTGAGTTTCGGTGAACACTTATTTTATATTAAATAATACAAAAATAAAAATCAGGTACGAGCGTCACAGAAATTTCACTCACTTTTCTCGATAACAATAAGTTCGTAACGCTGGGATTAGTAACGAAATTAATAATGATAATAATAGGTTTAGCGAACCCGAAGATTCGATGCCGATACCACCAAATTCTGCCTACAGAGACTCGTCCAATGTTCACCGTTCAAGCCCAAGCCCCCGTGATCAGCCTTAACGCAATCCTCCCATCTACGCTTCGGCCTACCTTACGGACGCCTACCAGCCGGATCAGCAAATACCAACTTTCTCGGAATCCGTTTCTCACCGAGCCTAATAACTTTACTCGCCCATTTGAGTCTCTGCGATGCAATCAGCTCAATTATATTCACAGCATACAAGTCCGCAATTCCGCGTTGTGCAACCTTCTAAGTGGCCTCATCTCTCTTCGGAGTTGTTCATCCTTCAAAGTAAGCGGCCACGTTTCACATCCGTAAAGAACCGTCGGAAGAATAAAAGTTTTATAAATTCTAACCTTTAAGTTTTTAGATAGAAGCCGTGAACTGAGTAACTTAGCAACTAAACAATAACACGCATTTCCCACTTTTAACCGGGACTTTATTTCTTCCTAGATTTCATTTTTTCTAGTTATAATTGAACCTAAATACTTGAAAATTTCTCTACCTGTTCAAAAGTATGCCCTGATATATCAATATCACCAAGATCGCCACCGTTTCTGCTACTGATCATCTTTCTAGGTATTCCCTGTTCAATCATGATGTAACGAAATTAATATTAAATTTTTTAAAACATTCGACATCTAGTCCTCGTGGAAACTTTATGTTGCTTGTTTTTACTTTCACTTACCTATATATGAAATATATAATAAGGGAAAGTATTGCGATCGTGAAAATTTTTGAATTCCAATTTTCTACGGAAATAAACGTTTAGGATCCCCTGATTCTAGATAACCGAGTCCCAAAAAAGATTCTGTGTGTGTGTGTGTGATAAGTCCAGCTTCAAAACGAAAAGTCCTATGAAACTGAAAATTCATATTTAAGACAACTATACGCCTGAGATGTTACAGAAACTTTTTCATCAAAATCAGATTACCAGAAGGGTCACTTTATACCATACATTTTGCAACTTTTGCAAATTTTTTCAAAAACGTCTCTAACGATTTTGATTAAACTCTATATATCGATGTAAAATTTAATGGACTTAAATATAATGTAGGTTTCATTCTGATTGAAATAGTCTGACATGGCTTAAATGCCGATATATTAAGTTTTCTTTCTCTTAAGTACCTTTAATTGGGGTCACCCATAGCGTAGTTGCTAGCACAACAGCTTTCTATGCCAAAGGTCGCGGGTTCAAACCTGCGGGTGGCCCTAGGATTTTTTAATGGGAGTAAAAAATCCTTGACAAGATTGTAAAAGTTAATAAAGAGTGATGAAAAGGCAATAAAACTAACTGATTATTTTAGATAATAATATAATAGATTTTTTAATAAAACACATGTTTCTATATTAATTCAATTTAATTAATTCTTTATTAGTTTCGCTCATTTTTATCTCTAACTGTATTTTGAAAATTCTTTAATCAATTTTAACAACGGTGGTAAGTGAAAGTCGTGTGTTGCCCGCACCAGATTTTTCATACATTGTGTAAACACGACCGCCATAGCTGTCTGAGAAGTGAAGAAACTGCCACCTAAATATTAAGGAAGATATTATTTTCGGTGACAGGAAGTTTGGAGGAAATTGGCATCTGTCATCTATTTGTAGGTCCGAGCCAAGAAAAGGCAGTTCTCTGCTAACACCTGTTCGGGTCCACAATATATGTCTATCTTCTTTCTGACTATCTATTGGATTGTTTCACATGAAATGTCCATTTTTATAGTTTCTGAAATACATAAATGATTTTGCAGGTCTCTGTTGTTTTCTTCCGAATGTTTACATATTTAAAGTAACAGTTACTAATCCTCTACCTTTGTATTATAAACATTAGCTTCCCAATCAATTACCCACTTGTTAGTATACCTCCAAATATGAACATGGAAACACGCGATTTTCGAGTAATATTTTTGTTCGAGTTTAAACTCGCCATTCAGCACCCCCACCAAACAGTTAAAGGACTCTCAGCACAACTAAATGCAAGTGCATCTACCGTTTCCAGACATTTAAAGTGTATTGGGAAAGTAAAAAAGCTAGATACATGGGTACCTCATGATCTCACTGAGCGGCAGCGAGACCCCATGTTTCAAAACATACCGTGCAAAAATTGAAAGAACTGGGCTACGAAGTTCTTCTGCACCTACCATATTCTCCGACTTGTCTCCAACAGTACCACCTGTTCAGGAATTTAGACAACTTCGTCAAAGGAAAACTTTTTGAAAATGATGATCAAGTGAAAAGTGCGTTTTCAGATTTTATTTTACGTCAAAGCTCAGAGTTTTTCAGTTTGGGGATAAAAAAGTTGGGAAAAATGTAAAGTTGGGTAAATACTTGGAATAAAATTGTCTTGTTTTCATATCGTATTTTTAATAAAAATCATTTACCTTTAAAACGGACATTTCATGTGACACAACCCAATAATACAATAATTCTTTTTTATTCAGATTCAAAGAAGGGATATAAACGAAAGAGGTATGATGCGCGCACCAGAATTTTTAATGTCCCTGTAACGTTAGCTTCTACGCAGCGGTACCCACATGGTAACCAGATAGTGCGTACCGTCGAACTCAAGTTCACAAAGTTTCTATCGGGTTTCCAAGCATGCTTCCTTCCACGGTGGTCTTAGAGGTCTTCTGCAACTTCCTCTCATCTCAGAGGATGTCCTTTCAAAATTAGGTTAGAGATATTAACGCGTTCGAAACGGAAGGAAAAGATAGGATATTATGATTAATCTTTTTTCTATCATATCTATTTTATAGTTCATAGTTCTAAAATAGCATGGTACAATTTGATGGATCAAATTCTATGGGATCGTGTAGAGGTATATTGATCTAAATATGTGGAGCTCCATATTTGAACATTAATTTAAGCAAAAGCCTAAAAAAGATATACATTTTAAATTTTGCTTACTTTCACTTACCTATATATGAAATATTATATAGTAAGGGAAAGTATTGCGATCGTGACAATTTTCGAATTCCAGTTTTTCACGGAAATACACGTTTTAGGGTCTGCTGAGTCCAAAAGACCATGTCCCACAAAAAGGTCTGTGTGTGTGGTAACTCCCGGGCTAAAACGAAAGGTCCTATGAAACTGAAATTTCATATTTAAGACAAATATACGCCCGAGACGTTACAAAACCTTTTTAATCAAAATGAGCTTACCAGAAGAGCCACTTTATACCATGCATTTTGCACCTTTTTACGATTTTCTCAAAAACGCCTCTAACGATTTTGATTAAACTCCCTATATCGATGTAAAATTTAATGGGCTTTAATATCATGTAGGTTTCATTAAGATTGAAATAGTCTGACAGGGCTTAAATGCCGATATTTTAAAGTTTCTTCCTCTAAAGTACCTTTAATTCTGTAGGTTATATAAAAATAACTTTATTATCTTGTTACCATTGATAAGTAACAGCTAAATATGCAAGTTGAGCGATTTTGATAAACGACTAAAGGAGAAAACTAGAAAAAAATAAATTGAATGCAATTTTTTGTTTTTGAACATAAGAATAGTAATTTAGACGTATAATATATCGGTGGAAAGAGAAAGATTTTAGAAAAAAATATTATCTTATACATAACCTTGTAAAAGTTAATGAAAAGTAATAAATAACCGATAAAAATAACTGATTATTTTAGATAATAATAATTAAGTTTTTAATGGTTTCACTCATTTTTATCTCTAACTGTATTTGAAAATTCTTTAAACGATTTTAAAAACGGAGGTAAGTGAAAGACATGTGTTGCCCGCACCAGATTTTTTCTTTATTTATAATGTTACTCAGAGAATAAATGTAGAAAAAATATTGTTCTGTGTTGAATATTTGGTCGATATCGCCTACTCTATGCCAGTTCTTTGTTCTCGCTTGTTTATCTGGAAAGTATTTCCATTCAAGTCTTCTTAACAAATGCATTAGTGACCCATTAAATAAACATATTGTTTATTGTAGTGCGAAGTAGAATCAAGGAGCTTCACAAATTTCATACTCTTTTCGTGAGTATGCGATTTAATATAGATCATTACTGATCAAAATAATCTTCACAATCTTAAGGGATCACATATAGCTGAGTGGCTAGCATAACAGCCTCCTATGCCAAAGGTCACGGGTTCAAACCCGCGGGTAGTCCGAGGATTTTTTAATGGGAGTTAAAAATCCTTAGCTATGCCGTCCTTCGGAGGGGACCTTAAAAGGTGGTCCCTAGCCTGTGCGATGTCAGGTACTCGTTAAAGATCCCTATCCTAATAAAACCTGGATAGGAAAAATTTAGGACTCCCACTGTAGCATCGTCCGACTAGCCATAGTAGCATAAAGTGAAGTTAAAAAAACGTATTAGATATGTAATTAACGTTTTATACAACATTTTGTTTCATAGCAAGACCTAGCATATTTACAAACGGACCTTTTCGCTTTCGACTCAGGGAACCCTAAAACGCGTATTTCCCTTAAAACCTGGAATTCTTTTTATGATCGCAATAGTTTCCCTTACTATATACTACTTATATAGGTAAGTGAAAGTAAAAAAAAGTTTTCGAAACACTAAAATCGATAGGGATCACCTGTAACAGGGTGGCTAGCATAACAGCCTTATATGCCAAAGGGTTCAAACCCGCAGGTGGCCCATGATCTGACAGGGCTGAAATGCCGATATTTTCTTCCTCTAAAGTACCTTTAATTTGGTTCGTTCTATAAAAATAACCAAATTATCTTGTTAGAATTGTTATATAACAGCTAAATATGTAAGTTGTGCGAATTTAAAAAACAACTAAGGAAAAAACTGAAAAAATAATATTTTAATGCAATTTTTCTATTTTGATCATAGCAATCATAGCCCAGGATTTTGTAATGGGTGTAAAATATCCTTAGTTATACAGTCCTTCGGAGGGGACGTTAAAAGGTGGTCCCGAGCCTGTGCGATGTCAGGTACTCGCTAAAGATCCCTATCCTAATAAAACCTGGATAGGCAAAATTTAGGACTGTCACTGTAGCATCGTCCGATTAGCCATTGTTGCATAAAAGTGACGTCAAACGAATAAACAAATCCACTATTATTGAAAAGTGACGTTAAATAAAAAAATTAAAAAATTTACAATCTTCAGTTTAAGAATATTGAATTACGAAGTCGTTGATATAAAATTTCGTATTCTCACAGATGTTTACCGCCCAGCTAATCTTCTTGACTCAACTTCAAAATTATCGTCTCAAACAGTTATCTAAACAATACAATATTTCTATAGTTAAATATTGTTTACACTTAGTTAATAATAATAGATAAATTTGGTAAGTTCACACAAATAGTAAATACAAGTTCAAAATAAACTTCATTATTACATACTTTCTCATTGTAGTGTCATAAATAGATAAATTGTCCTTTGAATATTTACTTTCTTTATGAAGAATAGATAATCAATGTAATTAACCAACAAAGAAAGATATTTCTCAGAGGGAGAATAAGGAAATATACATAACTTAGTAATTAACGACATAAAGACGTTAGTTATCACTAATGTTGTATCAGGAAGGTTATAGTGACTGTTACCAACTTATCTCGCGTTATATTCTAAAAATCTGGTGCGGGCAACACACGACTTTCACTTACCTTCGTTTTTAAAATCAATTAAAGAATTTTCAAATACAATCAGAGATAAAAATACGTGAAACTATTAAAGAATTATATAAATTGAATTTCTATTGAAACATGTGTTTTATTAAAAAATCAATTATATTCTTATCTAAAATAATCAGTTAATTTTATCGACTTTTCATCATTCTCTATTAACTTTTAAAAGCTTGTGTATGAACTAATATTTTTTCTAAAATTTTTAGCTTTCCAACGGTATATCATTCATGTATGTATGTTCAAAAACGAAAAATTGCATTAAAAAAATATTTTTTCTGTTTTCTCCTTTAGTTGGGTATCGAATTCATTCAATTTATATATTTACGTGTTTTTCATCAAGATAATGTACTTATTTTTATACAATTAACAAAATTAAAGGTACTTTAGAGAAAGAAAATTTAAAATATTGGCATTTAAGCCCTGTCAGACCATTTTATCAGAATCAAAGCTATATGATATTAAAGCCCATTAACTTTTACATCGATATAGCGAGTTTAATTAAAATCGTCGGAAACGTTTTCGAGAAAATCGAAAAAAGGTGCAAAACGCATGGTATAAAGTGGCTTTTCTGGTAAGCTCATATTGATGAAAAAGGTTTTGCAACGTCTCGGGCGTATATTTGTCTTAAATATGAAATTTCAGTTTCATAGGACTTACTGTATTTGGACTCAGGGGACCCTAAAATGTGTATTTCCATTGAAAACTGGAATTCGTAAATTTTCACAATCGCAATACTTTCCCTTACTATATATAGTTAGTGAAAGTAAGAAGAATCACGTAAATTGATCCAATAATAAATAAATGACAGATTTTGGCGTTTACTGTAAAATTGTCTAAAGTGGATATAGTTCCTTTTGGAAATCAACGCCTTTAACTATTATCATATGTGGTTATCAGTAAAGAGGTGAAATAGTACGGTGCGCGTACCTTAATGCCGCTAGCAGTCAGCTGTTGCAGGAGATAACGGGCTGGGGCCATTGAAGCTGCGTGTGTGTGAAACCGATCCCATCATCGCCTCTATATCAGAGCATCACGCTCCATAGTGCTGTGGAAAATAAGTCCTTGCGCGTGTTGAAGAACATATAAAATCTATGTTTTATACTCATACTAACGGTATAGAATAATATTTTCTAAACTGGAGCAAGTTTCATTTATGTTTTTACTTTCACTTACTATATATAGTAAGGGAAAGTATTGCGTTCGTGAATTTTTTCGAATTCCAGTTTTCAACGGAAATACACATTTTTTGGGTCCCCTGAGTCCAAATAACCAAGTCCCGCAAAAAGGTCTGTGGGTGTGGTAACTCCCGGGCAGAAACGGTTAGTCCTATGAAACTGAAATTTCATATTTAAGACAAATATACGCCCGAGACGTTACAAAATCTTTTTAATCAAAATGAGCTTACCAAAAGAGGCACTTTATACCATGCATTTTGCACCTTTCTTCGATTTTCTCAAAAACGGTTCCGACGATTTTAATTAAACTAGCTATATCGATGTAAAATTTAATAAGCTTAAATTTCGTGTAGGATTCATTCTGATTAAAATAGTCTGACAGGGGTTAAATGCCGATATTTTTTAATTTTCTTCTTCTAAAGTACCTTTAATTTTGTTGATTCTATAAAAAAAACTATATTATCTTGTTACCACTGATGAAAAACAGGTAAATATATAAATTGAATGAATTCGATACCCAACTAAAGGAGAAAACAGATAAAATATTTTTTTAATACATTTTTTTTGTTTTTGAACATAAGAACAGTAATATACATGTATGATATTCCTTTGGAATGCTAAAGATTTTTACACAAGCTTTTAAAAGTTAATAGAGAGTGATAAAAAGCCGATAAAACTAACTGATTATTATAGATAATAATATAATAGATTTTTTAATAAAACACATGTTTCTATATAAATTTAATTTAATTAATTCTTTAATAGTTTCGCGTATTTTTATCTCTAACTGTATTTGAAAATTCTTTCATTGTTTTTAAAAATGCAGGTGATTGAAAGTCGTGTGTTGCGCGCACCAGATTTTTTTTAATTTCAATTACCCTTTCTTGCCTTGGGACAATAACGGATAGTAACGTTGTCACAACCTACAGCTGATATAAAACCAATAACATTATTGACTGTTCACACAGCATGTTCTTCATCGTTTCTTCTTCTACTAATCATTACCTCAAATATTATTTCCTCGATTCCACCTCTAAGGTAGATCTTCCAGTAGGCCCTACCTTACCCCCCGACAGACGAACCTCCAGAAGCTCATCAAGACGAAGGACAAACAGAAGACGATGTTGACAGAGCGGGTCCTTCTCTACTAAGATCGAATTTCCGCGTCGGCTGCCTCAGGCCTCACTCCCTTCAACATTCAATTATCGTTCCTTATTCTGGAAATATGGAGGTTAATATAGTCAATCACATAAAACTCTTATCTATATTTATAAAATCTGGTGCGTGAAACACACTACTTTAACTCAGTCGTTAAAATTAATTTAAGAATATTTAAATACATTTAGAGATGAAAAACGATAAACGAATCATTACATGGGATTTTTTAATGGGAGTAAAAATATCCTTAGTTATGCCGTCCTTCGGAGGGAACGTTAAAAGGTGGTTCCCACCTTGTGCGAAGTCATGTACTCGTTAAAGATCCCTATCCTAATAAAACCTGGATAGGCAAAATTTAGGACTCCCATTGTAGCATCGTCTGATTAGCTATAGTAGCATAAAGTGACGTTAAATAAATAAACAAACAAATACATTTAGAAATGAAAAATGATCAAAGAATTAATTACAAAAAGTTTATTAAAGAATCTATTCTATTTTAATATACAACCATCAGTTAGTTAATGAGCTTTCCATCACTCTACCTTAACCTTTACAATTCCGTGTATTAGATAATATTTTTTTTAATTTTTATTACAATTAAAAGTTGTTTGGATGAATAAATATATTGTTAGGTTCTTTTAATTAAAATGATCCATTTTCATTCAACTTATTTAATTTCTTATTTTCTTCTCCCTACGTTTCGGCTTTTTGCCATTTTCAAGGGATCTACAAACATCATTTATTTTAAAACTAAAAGATAAACAACATTATTGTTTACATTCTTATAAGACAATTTACATACCATTTAATATTCCATCATTATGCTCTCATATCGCTGGCAATTTTGGTGATATTGATGTATCAGGGCATACTTTTGAACACGTAGAGAAATTCAAGTATTTAGGTTCAATTATAACTAGAAAAAATGAAATCCAGGAAGAAATAAAGTCCCGGTTCAGTTGCTAAGTTACTTAGTTCGCGGCTTCTATCTAAAAACTTAAAGGGTTGAATTTATAAAACTATTATTCTTCCAACGGTTCTTTACGGATGTGAAACGTGGCCGCTTACTTGAAGGATGAACAACGGCTTAATGTCTTCGAAAATCAGGTATTGCGTAAAATATTTGGTCCGAAGAGAGATGAGGCCACTGAGGAGTTTAGAAGGTTGCACAACGCGGAATTACGGAACTTGTATCCTGTGAATATAATTGAGCTGATTGCATCGCGGAGGCTCAAATGGGCGAGTAAAGTTGTTGGGCTCGATGACGAGCGGATTCCGAGAAAGTTGGTATTTACTGATCCGACTGGTAGGCGTCCGAAAGATAGGCCGAAGCGTAGATGGGAGGATTGCGTTAAGGCTGATTTCGGGAGCTTGGGCTTGATTGGTGAACATTGCACGAGTCTTTGTAGGCAGAATTTGGTGGTATCGGCATCTAACCTTCGGGTTCGCCAAGCCTATTATTATTATTATTATGCACTCATATAAATATATATTTTGTCACAATTTAAAAAAAAATAAAACTATTATAGGCTGACCAGCCCTGTCCTGGTTGTTATCATCCACTGGATTAAAGAAATGTATTCCCTCACTCTTAACACTTGATAAACAATATTTTTCTTAACCTTATTTATCATGTAATCATCTCAAAACTATTTCAAATAATAATCAATATATATATATATATATATATACATATATGCACACATACACACATACATTGTTTTATTTCCTCCTCCTCTAATCAATCAAGTCCAAATTTGTTTTCACTGCCAAATTTTTCTTTTAAAATTCTTTAAAAACATTATTACCATATATAAAACATATACATATGCACACATCGACACATACATATACCCATACACATACATATACACACCACACACACACACACACACACACACACACACCATACATACATATACATAAACATATAAATAAATATATTAATATTTAATTAAAACCAAGATAAATCACTTAATCACAAAATTCCCAATATTATTCTATTATATTAAATTATTTAAACTTTATGTTATTCAAGAAATTCAATTTACTTAAATTATATTATTTATTAATTTTGCTCAAAATCTCAGCATAATGATCATTTAAATTCTTTGTGTCCGTTTTGTTGTTTATACTATAGTCAATGTGTTCTGAAATATATATTGCCTCTAAAATTTTACTTTTAAAATCATTGCTTTCTTTATGTACTATCATAGTATTTTCAAAGTCAAATTGATGTAGGAATTTTACATCGATATAGGGAATTTAATCAAAATTGTTAGGGGAGCCCGTGGCTGAGTGGCTAGCGCGCTAGTCTCTCATGCTAAAGTTGTGGGTTCGAATCCCATTCCCAAAGGGGCTTTTATAAGAATGTAATTAAATGGGGATTCACTCACAGACTCTCCCCCGGGTATGTGAGACCCGTCAGCCAAATGGTGGCCACTCACAGAATTAGGCGTAGGGAGTGATGACCCTACACTAAAAAATGCACTGAGAAACGTGAGTGTAACCTCTCAGGAGATTACACCGCGTACATACAAACGGGCCTTTTCGCTTTCGACTCAGGAACCCTAAAACGCGTTTTTTCCGTTAAAAAGTAGAATTCTTTTTATGATCACAATAGTTTCACTTACTATATACGACTTACATAGGTAAGTGAAAGTAAAAAAAAGTTTTCGAAACACTAAAATCGATAAGGATCACCTGTAACAGTGTGGCTAGAATAACAGCCTTCTATGCCAAACGTTACGGGTTCAAACCCGCAGGTGGCCCTAGGACTTTTTAAAGGGTGTAAAATATCCTTAGTTTTGCCGTCCTTCGGAGGGACGTTAAAAGGTGGTCCCGAGCCTGTGCGATGACAGGTACTCGTTAAAGATCCCTATCCTAATTAAACCTGGATAGGCAAAATTTAGGACACACATGGTAGCATCGTCTGATCAGCCATAGTAGCATAAAGTGACGTTAAATAAATAAACAAACTACAATGAATGACCCTTGCCTTAGAAATAAGACAGATATGATCTCGAATTGAGGATCCGAAGCACGAACGGCCTTCGCCAATGATTGTTCTTCTTTAACAGTCGCAAAGGTCAAAGGAGCAATTTAAAGAAGTCACTCGGTCCTGTCCCACTGTCCTGGAAAATTGCAGTGCATTCTGTAACCGCCATCATCATCTAATAGCTGAATCCTTATTGTAGTTAGGTAATGACATACCTATTTGAGACGTTGATTCCCAAAAGGTTCTATACCAATTTTAGGAAGTTTTACAGGCAGCAAGAAAATCTCTCAATAATATATTTGATTACTTCCGCATTAAAATGTACAATAGTTTTATACCATACTGGCAGTAATTACTATACTAGAGCTATGGAATTTTTCATTTTGTGTAGTCATATTTTTTTACCTTTTCATATTTTCCATTCGCACCTGTCAGAAGCTATTAGACAATTAGCAAATGTGCTATATAACAGAATCAATTAAAAATAGTCTCGAAATAGAGGTATACCGGAGAGACCAGGTGAAAATGTAACTGAGACCATTTAAAGGTCGGGGTAGCCCTGGGCGTGAAGCTGGGTCCGGAAGATCTGGACCACGCCGTACGCCTCAGGCCTAAAGACCCTAATTGTCCAATATTTATATTGTTTCCTTAAAGAAGACATATTATTTTTGTTTCGGAATATTTTAATTTTTCATATACAATATTTGTGTTATGCTTTTCTATTTACATTCATAATTCAGTATTTTAATAATCATTTTCTATATGTTTTAGCTACGTACGTTTTATTTATTTTTTTAAATCTCGGTCTAAATTTGTGTTATCAATTTAAATACCTATAGCTTTCCTTTCTAAAAGATACCAAGGACTTATAATAATTAATATTTTTTGGATTAGCTCTGTTCTATTCCTTAATCCCCGACACTTTTACAACTATCCCGATTGTCACATCCACGGTTACGACTAATATCCTTACTTCCTTGTATTCTGCTTTATGCTATGTTGTATTTTTCACATGTTATATTATTAGTATATTATTAAACCCCCAAAAAAATAATAAATGTAAATTTCTTTTTTTTTCGAAATTGTATATATGTACATATCTCTTATTTTATTTATTATCTAGTTTAATTTTCAATATTTTTATTTGAAGTTGCTTTTAATTTATTATAATTTGTATTGTTTTTGTTTGTTTTTATACTCAAAGACTCTAAAGTGTTTATTTTAATTTTCTTAAGCTTATTTCAAAATAAGCTGACCGGAAGGTTTACTTTATACCATGCATTTTGCATCTTTTTACGATTTTCTCAAAAACGGATCCAACGATTTTATTTAAACTCAGTATATCGATGTAAAATTTATTGGGCTTTGATGTCATGTAGGTTTCATTCTTATTGAAATAGTATGGCAGGGCTTAAATGCCGATATTTTAATTTTAATTTCCTCTAAACTACCTTTAATTTTGTAGTCTTTATGAAATTGACCATATCGCCTGATTAGCATTGCTAAAAAACAGATAAATATTTAAGTTTAACGAATTCCATATCCAACTAAAGGAGAAAACTGCAAACATATTTTTTAATGCAATTTTTTGTTTTTAAGCTTAAGACCAGTAATATACATGTATAATATACCGTTGGAGTTTTGATTAAAATGTTTTTTTGTTTTTTTAAAATTTATTTATTAATACATCTATTAAATGAGCTGTTAGATAAAACACATATAAAAGACATGAAGAGAAACTACCCATAGGCAGCACTCCAAGAGGTGATCTAAACTAGAAGGTCTGGAGGCCATCTTCTTTTTAGATGCCTCGGAGAATTGTCAGGAATGGAAGAGGAACCTAGGATTGAAACTAGTGGGTTAGAGTGGGAGTGGAGTTTGTCACGGAAGGATTGATTCCTGGTTCGTCCCAAATCAGCTACATACGGAATATTAAGGTCTTTATGGATGAGCTTATTCGTGACAAAGTAAGGATCGTTGAGGATTTTGGATTGTAAGGATTGAAGACGAATGGTTAAAATGTACATTTTACACTCAGTCATATACTTATCTTAAATATATATACTTTCCTATATATATTATATATATATATATATATATATATATATATATATATATACACGTCAACACAGATACTACAGGTAGTAGTATATTTGTATGTTGAAGTAAGATCCAATCTATTATATTTTATAAAAGTGCGCCAGACCGTGGCATTTGGACCGGCTAAGCCCTCAGGATAGTTAGGTTATGTTGGTAATGTATACCCTCTGCCCCGTGTTCATTGCTTTCACTTACTTTCATATAGCCCAGTAAAATAAAGATATTCGAGAGAATTAATTCGGACAAAGCTGAAAGTCCTTTTAATACCTCTTAGTTGTCCTAAATAAAATTAATCTGAGTTTGCACCATCAGAGCTTAACTTTTCAAGGCCAAAAAACCTCGAATTTTTCTCACTTTAATTTTCCGACGTTTCGGGCATCAGTGAGTCAAGTCAAGTATAAACTATTTCATTATTGTCATAATGGATATAATTAGTTGGTCATTGAGAGTTATAGAAAGAAATTAATCCGGTTGGTAGTCATTAAAAAAATAAATAAATAAATAGTTTTAACTATTTCATATATAGTGGATATAATTAGTTGACCGTTGAGAATTAATGAAGGAATTAGTCCGGGTGGCGGTCATTAAATGAAACAACAATGAGTTTCCACTCGCCTACCAGACGCCCTGATGATGACCCACAATGGGGGTCGAAACGTTGGCAAACAATAAAATAGTTGAAACTATTCAGTTGTTTCATTTAATGACCGCCACCCGGACCAATTCCTTCATTATTTCATATATAGGTAAGTGATAGCAAAAGGTAATAAATAATATGAATTTTTTGTCTGTAGCTTTATTTAGTCTAGTAATCCCCTAAGGGGAATTGAGAAGATAAATTTTATTCTTAGTTCGATCGTTCGATATCGGTTTCTCAACTGCCAAAGTTGTAACAAGTTCACTCCACAAGTAATTTTCATTAACGAACTGTTTAAAATAATGAATTTTCAGTTTAATTGCGCTGGAAAAACCACATAATAACAAAGAGAAAAAATCCAAGCACCAATGTGCTGCAAAAACATTCAAACAGATTAATTGGTGAAAACCATAGATGGTCTCAAACCTTTGATACTATACTTGTGAGGGAATCGGAACTTGCTTTTTACTCTCACTTACCTCAATACAAAATATATAGTAAGAGAAAGTATTGTCATCGTGAAAATTATCGAATTTAGTTTTCAAGGGAAACACACGTTTTAGGTTCTCCTGAGTCCAAATGACCAAGTCCAGCGCAAACACGATAGGTCGTACGAAACTGAAACTTTATATTTAAGACATCTACACGTCCGAGATGTTACAGCAACTTTTTCATCAAAATCAAAAGAGCACCTTTATACTATGCAATATGCACCTTTATACGATTTTCTCAAAAACGATTCTGATTATACTCGCTATATTAATGTAAAATTTAATGGGGTTTAATATAATGTTGGTTTCATTTTGATTGAAATAGTATGGTAGGGCTTAAATGCCGATATTTTAAATTTTCTTTCTTTGTACATCCCAAAAGATTACCCATATCATCTTAACATCCTTCGTCATTGATGATGGACGAATTTGATGACCATCTAAAGGATAAAAGAGCAAAACTAGGTTTAAGAAAAAATATTATCTGATACACAAAGTTGTAAAAGGTGATATAAAGTGACAAATAGGGAATAAACTTATTACTGACTAGCTTTTGTCCGCAACTTCGTCCGCATCGATTTCTGTTATTATGATCGAGATTTAGAATTGAAGAATCCGTCCTTCAAAGTAAGCGGCCACGTTTCACCGTCGGAAGAATAACAGTTTTATAAATTCTAACCGTTAAGTTTTTAGACAGAAGCTAAGTAATTTCGCAACTGAATTATAGCACGCATTTCCCGCGTTTAACCAGGACTTTATTTCCTCCTGGATTTTTTTTTTCGTTATCATTTAAACCTTCGTAGTGTACATGTCACCTTTTCTTTGATATATTCTCAAGCGACTTCGTCTGCATCAATTTCTGTTATTATGATTGCTATTAAGAAGTTTTTAAAAGAATATATTTTAAAGTACTTCCGCGTAAATGACATTTTTAGTTTTATTTTCTTATGGCAGAAGAACATACTGAAATCTATTCCTACGAGTTTGAATGGAAAAATATAAATTAACGGGAAATTGAATTATTTAAAAATAAAAAGTAAATCATTTGAATTCATTGGGAAGCGAGGTTTTTTTTTCTCCCAAATTTTCCCCGTTTTTTCCCAGATTTTCGACTGATTCTTCGGTCCTGTTGGTCGCAGCGTGATGTTATATAGCCTATAACCTTCCTCGATAAATGGACTATCCAGCACAAAAAGAATTTTTCAATTAGAACCAGTAGTTTCTGAGATTAGCGCGTTCAAACAAACAAACTCTTCAGCTTTATAATATTAGTATAGATTAACAATTTAATATAGTTATATTAATTAATCTAAATCATATATTTCCAACGGAAATGAATACACGTTTAATTGAAATCAACTTCAAATATTTTTCAAATTGAAGTATATTTAATAGTTTGTAAACTGATTATAAAAGTCAAAGTGAAAGTTGTGTGTTGCCCTCACCAGATTTTTTATTATTTCTTTTCCTGAACGCCATCCGGACTAATTTCTTTCTATATTTCATGATCGATTCTACTTAGGGGTGGATGAATGTTGCTTGATGCTCGCTACATATTTCCTTCTAAATATCTTTCGAAATACCATCCCAGAAAGGCCTGTAGTTTCGTAAAATAATTTTGTAGGCTCTATTCCGTTCCAGATTACAATACCGCTTGGAAACAGCAGGCGTGATATAGTACAGTATTGAAATCTCGTTCTGCGACACAGTAGCGCATTGCTTTCAATATCACAGAGCGAATAGCCAACACGCATGTAAATGTGCGTGCGGGGGGTAAGGCGGGGACCCGAAAGATCCCAATCCTGTTTAGAATAACAATAGCTCGAGAATTCAATACCTTCCGCAGAGATGTTAGAGCGGTCTGTGTTAGGAACCGAGATGGGGTTCTTGTTAACAATGGACTGTGGGTTAGGTCTTTATGAGCCAATATATAGAACTCTCTTATACATATCAGCCGGGATTCGATAATAACCAAAACTAACAATGAAGTAACTGATAAAATAAATTTTATATCAATTAATATTATATAAGAGTAATTTAGGTTATGATTATATTAATCGGAACATTCTCTTCTAAATATGTTTATATATATATTTATCATAACATGTCAAAGATGATGATTATATTACGTTTCGAGGTACCCTATGCCTCATCTTCAGATTTTCAAATATTATCTAAAATATAATTGAATAAATATTATAACCAATTATATCTACATTAAGATCACATTATAAATAAATTAGAACCAATTTATCATTTAAACTATTTATAATCTTATATTAGAATTCTACTTATATTTATTTCCATATTGTATCTCAATATAGGTCAATTACTATTATAGTATTATTCATATTAAGCTCATAGATATGAATAATCATTCTATTAAATTCTAACTTTTTACTATCACATATTAATTTTTCCTGTGCTATATATGAACTTATATACTCCTATATATGAACTTAATATGAATAAATTATAATATTAAATGACCTATATTGAGATACAATATGGAAATAAATATAATATTGAAAAATCTGAAGATGAGGCATAGGGTACCCCGAAACGTAATAAGAATTATTTTTGACATGTTTTGATAAATAAATATATATAAACATAATTAGAAGAGATTGTTCCAATTGATATAATCATATCCTAAATTACTCTTCTATAATAGCAATTGATATAAAATATATATTTCATATATAGGTTAGTGAAAGTAATAATGAATTGAAATATTTCAAAAATTGGAATAGGTTATTGATAAAACTGACAGCTCGCTGACGGACGTGGTGCTGTCCCAATAAGTTTATATTTAGTCAGACGTGGATCACTGCCAACTTTATATTTACGCCTCACTTATTTTATTTTATTTCATGGCTCAATAGATCATTCTTTTCGACAGTATAATTATTCTATTCCTTCGGCGCCTTTTTAAGCAGGTAAGTACAATCACAAGCATTTAAAATAAAATAACTATAACTAACTATAACCAACGGCAATTAACTAATATGAAAAGGAATAAATAATTCGAAGGAAAATGGTTCATAACCAATGCTTCTTACTCGGTAAGAAATAGGGTATGTGTAGGTGAGGTGAAAGTACTCTCGCGAGAGTAGAGGGTGGTGAAAACTGCGTGAGAGTAAAAATGTTCGCGTGTATACGGTGAGAGTACGCAATAGTACTCGGCAAAATGGCGGATGTGTGAACAGCTGATTATTCGGGAAAGTTGTTGAAAAGGTTAGTTAGCTCTGTTTAGGTTACCAAGTTCTTATGTAAAGGTGAATGTTCAATTGGTGTCATGTTTTTTTTAATAATAATAAGACTAATGTCTAAACATGTTTTCGACATATTTAAACAAATTTACTTACTAACCAACTACAAACGTCAACAACAAGACAAGTGACAGGGAACATTGCTTTGTAAAATCACTTTCAACTTTTTCTACTTCTATTTCGAATTTTAAGGGGAAAAAAAACTTCATGAATCTCAAACTACAATACAAAAATATATATAATATAATTTCTGATAAATAACTATAGAATTAAAATTTAATATCCAAACAGTGAAAATATACATATTATTAAATAATGTTTTGGAATCTAGAAATACAATTAAATATATATGAATATAAATAAACTATTTTTAGTTTAAGTTCGACTAAAATAATATAACAAATTATATTGTTATTCATTATCGTTATGGAAAGTAGATGAAAGTGTGATATAGTACATCAACTATCACGATATTTACTTTCACTAACTTTCCAGCGCGCTCAACGATTTGAATATCGCCATTTCCCCTCACCTACACAACCCTATTTCTCACCGGGTATCGCCGCCTTTAAAGTTGACAACAAATTACTAATATACAAGACAGTACTGAAACCTATATGGAATTGAACTGTGGGGGATAGCTAAACGTTTTAACATCAAACGCATCCAATCCTTCCAATCCAAAGTCCTCCGAACAGTAGGCAATGCTCCTCATTATGTAACCAACCGTACCTTACACCACGACTTTAATATTCCATTTTTTTTAGACCTGGTACCATCCAAATTTTCTAAATTCCATCAGAACCTTCTTCAACCTCGTAATCCACTAGCTCAATCCCTATCCAGCACCACCCATCCCTACAATCCTCCTCGAAGATTGAAACGGCAGTGGCCCCGCGACGTTTTGTAGATCCTCCGCTCATGTACTTTGTGGCTATTGCGCCCTAACTCAGCCTCTACTGGCTCACACCAGGTGCACTAGGATATACAAAAAAAAAACAACCGAAAAATTAAAAAAATTGAGATCCCGCTTATATATACGCTTGTAACTACGTTATTTTCGAAGATAGAGAAAAACTTCATTATTGTTTTTTAACCCAAAAAAACGTAAATAAATATAAAAAAGAGAAAATAAAAAAATTAAAATTTCACCCATTAATAAATAAATAAAAATTTTTGCTTTTAGTGTCATTTGATAGAGAATTAAATTTTCGACAAAATAAAAAAGAATCATTGAATTTGGTTAACAAAGAATCGAAATAATTAACCAATAAATGTGCACAAAATGGTTTTTCCGAAAATACTCGACCAATCTTTTTTAAATTGGCCACACAAATACTTGGGCATACAAGGGTGATGATTTATTAGTGTTTTTAACTCCAAAAAAAGCGAATAATTATAAAATAATAATAATAGACTTACCGAACCCGAAGGTTCGATGCCGATACCACCAAACTTCGCCTGCACAGACTCGTCCAATGTTCACCGGTCAAGCCCAAGCCCCCGAGATCAGCTTTAACGCAATCCTCCCATCGCCGCTTCGGCCTACCTTTCGGACGCCTACCAGTCAGATAAGCAAATACCAAATTTCTCGGAATCCGTTCCTCACCGAGTCCAACCATTTTACTCGCCCATTTGAGTCTCAGGGACGCTATTAACTCAATTATATTCACAGTGTTCAAGTTCCGCAATTCCGCGTTGCGCAACCTCTGAACTCCCCAGTGCTCTCATCTCTCTTCGGACCAAATATTTTACGCAGTACCTTATTTTCGAAAACCTTAAGCCGTTGTTCATCCTTCAAAGTAAGCGGCCACGTTTCACATCCGTAAAGAACCGTTGGAATAATAATTTTTTTTTTTTTTTTTTTTTTTTTTTATTGAGAAATATTACAATTTGTTGCATAATGAACAGTAGTAATAGAGATGTAGTACACATTCATACAATATATACAGCCAATAATGATAAAGTCAATTTACATAAAATCGGAAATAAATAAATTCAAATATATACAAAAAAAAAGCAACAAGAAACAAATCAAAACAACAACCTGTAGTAGAGATAAATACAAGTTGGGAAATAAATAAAAATCATACAAGCAAACTTAACTATATACAATATATACAATCAGCCAAAGGAACCCTAGACTCGGCTGCTCCCCCCACAAGTGGGAGGAGAAGCGGAATCCAAGAGATCCCAGCGCCTCCCACTCAGCGCTTCACTGGTGTATGCCAATGGAGGCCGAGCCAGAGCGGAATAGCCACAAACATACAGTACATGAGTGGAGGATCTGACCAGTGTCAGAACTCCAGATAAATGTTTACAAAACGTCGCGGGGCCACTGCCGTTTCAATCTTCGAGGAGGATTGTAGGGATGGGTGAAGCTGGAAAGCGATTGAGCAAGAGGATTAGGATGATGAAGAAGGTTCTGATGGAATTTGGAGAATTTGGATGGTACCAGGTCTAAAATAAATGGAATATTAAGGTCATGGTGTAGGGTACAGTTGGTAACGTAATAAGGAGCATTAACTATTGTTCGGAGGACTTTGGATTGGAAGGATTGGATACGTTTGATGTTAGAATGTTTAGTTGTCCCCCATAGTTCAAGTCCGTAGGTCCATATAGGTTTCAGTACTGTCTTATATATTGTAATTTGTTGTCGACTGTAAGATGAGATTTTCTGTTTAGTAATTTGTATAACCGGCCGAATCTGCGGTTGAGTTCTATCCTTTTAAGTCTCGTATGTGGGTTCCACGTCAGTCTTTTGTCTAGTACAAAGCCAAGGTACCGGACTGTGTCTGAGGAAGGAAGCGGTATGGAATTGAATTTAACTGTTGGACAGGATTTACGTCGAAGGGTGAAGGTGACGTGTGTACATTTGCTTTCGTTCACCTTAATTCGCCAAGCCTTACACCAGTCTTCGACAAGGGAAAGGTGCCTTTGGAGATTTAGAGATGCTACTTCAGGATCGGAATGGGATGATAAAATGGCTGTGTCGTCAGCAAATGTTGCCAGAAAGGTATCGGGATCGGTAGGGATATCGGCGGTGTAGAGGATGTAGAGGACGGGTCGGAATAATAATAGCTTTATAAATTCTGACCTTTAAGTTTTTAGACAGAAGGCGCGAGCTAAGTAACTTAGCAACTGAATAATAACACGCATTTCCCACCTTTAACTGGGACTTTATTTCTTCCTGGATTTTATTTTTTATTTTTATCATTGAACCTAAATACTTGAATTTTTCTACGTGCTCAAAAGTATGCCCTGATACATCAATATCACCAAGATCGCCACCGTTTCTGCTACTAATCATATATTTCGTCTTATCGGTATTTAATTCGAGTCCTATTTCTTTACCGGTTTTTATTAAACCACTTGTATTTAGTTGTATGGTTTCCGTGTCTTCACCTAGCAGTACCAAATCATCGGCATACCCCAAAACCGGAATCTTGTCACCCATATCTAAGCCTTTCTCGGTACACAACACTTTTCTATGGCATATTCTAAATCTATATTAAACAAAACTGGTGAAACAATAATTATAAAAAATTTCCTAAAATGGATCTGTTCGTTATTTTAAGCCATCGTCTTAATTGTTTGTGAAAGATGCCATATTTGATGTGATTGGTCGAAATGAAGTTTCTCTAAAGGTGTCAAACTTAAGGATAGTACTTGACGAGAGGAATGAAGTCCCTCGCTCTCTCTTCAAGTTATTACCCTTTATTTAAGGACCTCACCGGCTTAGGGTCAAGGACCTTTCTGCTACGCGCTGACCTAATGAGATTCTTCTTCATACTGCAAGCGATTCCCTTCGAGGTAGAGGTTCGCTTCGAGGGTAGAGGTTCACTTCGAGGGTAGAGGTTCCCTTCGAGGGTAGAGGTTCGCTTCGAGGGTAGAGGTTCACTTCGAGGGTAGAGGTTCCTTCGAGGGTAGAGGTTCGCTTCGAGGGTAGAGGTTCGCTTCGAGGATTAGATCTTGACCTGCTAACCGGGGAATGCCTCTTTACGTCCACTTAGCTATATATGGAATATATAGCAAGGGAAAGTATTGCGATCGTAAACATTTTTTAATTCCAGTTTTGAACGGAAATACACGTTTTAGGGTCCTCTGAGTCCAAATGACCAAGTGCCGCAAAAAGATCTGTGTGTCCGTGTATGTGGTATGTCCAGCGCGAAAACGAAAAGTCGTATGAAACTTTAATTTTATATTTAAGACAATTATACGCCCGAGATGTTACAGAAACTTTTTCATCGAAATCAGCTGACCTGATGAGCTACTTTATACCATGCACCCGATCACAATTTTCTCAAAAATAGCTCTAACGATTTTGATTAAACTCGCTATTTTAATGTTGAATTTATTGGACTTTAATATCATGTAGGTTTCATTCTAATTGAAATAGTCTGACAGCGTTTAAATGCCGATATTTTAAATTTTATTTCTCTCAACTACCTTTAATTTTGTACATTCCAAAAGGTTAACCATAACATCTTAATGGCATTGATGAAGGACGGCTAAATATACAAGTTGGACAAATTTTATGACCAACTAAAGGATAAAAGGGGAAAACTATTTTTTTTTTTTTTTAATGTACTTTTTGGTTTTTTGAACTTAATAACAGTAATATAGAAGTATAATATACCATTGGAAAGAGAAAGATTTTAGAAAAAATATCATCTAATACACAAAGTTGTAAATGTGACATAAAGTGACGAACAGGAAATAAACTTATTACTGATTAACAATTTAATAGTTCTATTATTTAATCTAAATTATATGTTTCCTACGAAAATGAATATGCATTTTGGTTTATTATTATCAATAATCAACCTTTGTAATCGACCAAAAAAAAAAATACCCATGCTCAAAATTTGAGAGCTTACCGTTTCGTAAGGACGGCATAACTAAGGATTTTTTACTCCCATTAAAAAATCCTAGGGCCTACCGCGGGTTTGAACCCGCGACCTTTGGCATAGAAAGCTCTTATGCCAACCACTACGCTATGGGTGACCCCTAGTTATACTGAATAATATTGTTATTTTGAAATAATAAACCATTGTGTAATAATTTGCTGTGTTTTATTAAAATCAACTCAAAATGTTTTTCAAATTGAATTATATTTAAATTTATTTTAACAGTCGAGGTAAGTGAAAGTCGTGTGTTGCTCGCGCCAGATTTTAATATTTATTTGTCGGATTTTATATATATGTATTTTATATATATAATCTTTTCGCTCTCCTTTAAAACATTAGAAACGTTGCTTGGGAATAAGTGTGGGATATTAATATTAGTAGAAACGTGTGTAACTGTAATTTTCTTTAGAGGTATTTTCATTTCATCTTGTTCTAGGACTTTCGGACAAAGAAAAAGACTTTCCACATTCCGAAACTATTCTTTTGTATATATATTTTTTCTCTATATCTAAGTGCTCCTTGAGAGCTGGCCGATGTAAATGCACCCGGAAATAGAAAGCTCACTGCTGATAATCCATCCACCGCCACCTGGATAATAGAATTGGGAGAGGGGGAGGGAAACGGGACTTGACGGCCCCCCCTCGATGTGTCCGGCAAAATTGTGAAAAAGTGGGCGGTTACAGTTATTCATGTATTCAATATCCTCTGAGAAGGCAGTGGAGTACTTTCTTTCGCTCGCTATTAGAGGAAGCAGTCCGCCATTACCGTGCCAGGATACAAAGAGCTAGGGTAAAAAATGCATATGCCGCAACGTTAAATTGGATCCTTCCATTGCGGACGTGACGCGAGAGGTAATGTTACTTCGCTGTCAGCTGTCGCGTCTGAATCTGATCACGTTGAGGAAATTGCTTTCGATAGCGTTCGGTGGTAGTCTGCGTTGCTTCTCGTTGCTTCGCACCCATATTTTGTTATTTTTTCTCAATTAAAGTTAAATTTAACTTGGTTTGGTCGGATTGGATTGACACATTAGTTTTTAGGGTTAACGATAGTTCTATAGAAATAAGTAAGAAATTGGAGTAAAGAGAAAAAAAAAATACTAGTGCATCCAAGGATGATTCTAACACCTAGACGTTGATATCAGCCGATTAGTTTTAAAAAGTGATTTTTTTTTTTAAATATTGTATTGATATTTACAACTGTACATAATATATACAACAACTAAATGGGCTAATTTACACTTATGGGCGTGATAATGCCTTGTGAAGAAACTACCCAGTGGTAGCACTTCAATGTCAATTTAATTAAAGTAGGTCTCGAGGCCATCGTCTTTTCAATCGCCTCGGAGGGTTGTCAGGAATAGATGAGAATGATAAGTTGCGTACAAGAGGATTCATGTAGGTTGGGAGTTTGGAACGAAAAGAGGCAAATCTGTTTCGGGAAAAATCTGTTTAACGAAATAAGGAGCATTTCATACTACTTCTACTTCTGTAGCACCAACTTTTACAGTCCACAGTCACATTCAGATTACGATGGCATAATTCAAGATATCTCTACAAAGTGATGATGTTCTACAATTAAATGAAACAATATTAATTAAACATGCATTCTCAACATAATCTGCTTTTACAAACGTACTCGTCTTTCCAACGAAATTCCAGCGCAAATCGCGAATTTAAAAAAACATTTCACTTCTATCGAAAGTCCCTATGATTGCCTGAATTTTAATTTTGTTTAATGTAATTGATTTAATACATGTGATGAAGTTAGCTTTGAATGTACCTCTAACTTATTATCTTTTCTTCCGTTGCAGATAGAGAGCAGCACTAGATGCCGAAGGGAGCCGACATGGACGGAGGACTGACGAAGAACGGAGGGTTCCACGTGTCGCGGTGCTGCGCGCTGGTCCTTGGCACCGCGCTGGCCCTCCTGCTCTTCGCGATGGTCGCCGCCACTTACTACTTCGCGCCCTGCCCCTGCAGGACGTCCTCCAAGGCTTATCCTTCGGTGAGGACCAGGTCGTCAGTCTACGTCCGCCTGCCGTCTTCCGTCGTCCCGGACGCCTACGACGTCTCCATCATTCCCTTCTTGAAGGAGGGCAACTTCACCTTCATCGGGACGGTTCACGTCGTCGTCAACGTCACCATGCCAACGTACAACATCACGCTCCATTCCGCAGAGCTGGAAGTCTCCGACACCAACCTCACCCGAATAGCGTCTGATATAGTCGCGGATTCCTCCGAGAGACCTGTTTCCATCAGGGACGCCATCCTGGACGCCGATCGGGAGTTCTACGTCGTCCATTCTCAGGAACGACTGGAAGTGGGACAGTACAGGCTTAGCATCAAGTTCAAAGGAGTCATGAGTGACGCCTTGAAAGGAATCTACCAAAGTTCCTATTCCGTCGGTAACACAACAAGGTATTGTACCACGTTTTATGTTACCATCAGTGTAATTTATGCACCCAAGTGCGTCTTTTCAATATGTTTGTTTATTCATTTAACGTCACTTTATGCTACTGAGGCTAATCCGACGATGCTAGAGTTCTGAATTTTGCCTGTCCAGGTTTAATTAAGAATCGTTAACAAGTACTTGACATCGCACAGGCTCGAGAACACCTTTTAACGTCATCTCCGAAGAACAGCTAAGGATTTTTTACCCCCGTTAAAAAATCCCTGTGCCACCTGGTTTGAACCCGTGATCTTGGTCATAGAAGGTTGTTATGCAAGCCACTATGCTACAAGTGACCACTAATAGTGAAACTTATTAGGGTTGATTATAGTGTTGTAGGACAGCTATTGGCTAGATGGTAGAGGTTATATTTTGAGCTATTGAAGAAGTTCTTTACCAATCAGATTTCTTTGTTAACTCTCATGACTTAAAATATAAACGCTGTAAGTTATTACACAATGGTTTATTATTTACAAATAATTATATTAGGTTATAACTCTTTATATAAAGAGTCAATTATTTAAAAATAATTGAGCTATGGGCGTTTTTATGGGTAATTTTTTTAAATATATAATTAATTTTCTCTATCTTCAAACTGAGTTATTGAATTAAATCATTTTTAATCAGCTGCCATTTTAAAAATAATCGGCTAGGTATTAGAATCATTGTTGGCTGCTCTGGTATTTTGGTGTAAAATTTCAAAAAAAGTGGTCCAGTAGTTTCGGAGAAATGCCGCTGACAAACATTTTTTATTTTTATTCGTTAGTCGGGTTCTGCGTATATTGAAACGCAAGTCATCAAACTTTGAGGGTGTAATTTTTTTTTTTTTTCTTTGTGTGGGGGGGGGTCTATTACAAAGGTTTATTTTTAAAAATACAGTGCACAGGCTCAGGACCACCATTTTACTTTCCCTCCGAAGGACAGCATAACCTAGGATTTTTACTTCCTTTAAAAAATCCTAGCCATCTGCATTGAAACCCTGAGCTTGGGCAAACAGCCTTCTATTCCAAAGGGTCACGGGTTCAGTCCGGCTGATGGCTCTATGATTTTCAAAGGGGACAAAAACTCCTTGGCTACGCCGTCCTCCAGAGAGGAAGTAAAATGGTGGTCCCAAGGCTGTGCGATGTCAGGTACTCATTAAAGATCCCTATCCTAATTAAAACTGGATAGCCAAATTTTAGTACTCCCCGTCAAATTAGCCACAGCAGTATAAGGGCGGGTGTACAACACTCCTTTAAGTTGAAGTTCTTGATCAAATCTGTGTTTAAAGGACCAGTATGAATTTGGCCTGATGTACAATCTCTGATCACTTTATTAACTCCAGTGATAAATGTTAAACATGTTATTAATTTGATCAGCCATCAATGGCCGTTTAAGAGTCTGTTCTCTGACTATTTTATAACCTTACCTACAGTGAGTGTCTAAAATATTCGGAATTCGTATTTATTTTCGTTTAATTAGTATATTTCACTACTATTAATTTATATAATTCTTTTTCACTCCCAAATCTTTAAAAGAGACTCCCATAAAGGAAAATCACTGACCAGATAACCGAGAAGTTTATTGTTTTTAAAAATATCCGATTAATAATGTAAAATTACAAGATCGTTCAGTGTCAAAAGTATTCGGAAATCGTAATATCCTGTTGTTTAATGGTTTCAAATTTTAATATTCTCACCAATCTTCGACATAATTTTATGTTCTAAACAATTCTCCTCTCTCATGTTATATATATCAAACCATTAAAAGATTTTTTTTTTTTAAATAAGGCCCTAAAATAAAAACACAACGATCGTACGAGCCCTCGAATAATTTTTAACACGTTCACACGTTAACACTAAAGATAAATAGTTGAGATGTTGAAAAAAATTGATGAGAATATATGGATGGCTATGTACAGTGTAGGTAATATAATAATAAAATATAAAAGCAAAAAAGTAAGCGTCCAAAAAATATTAAATGTTAAAACTGAAAGACAAGATTATTCATCAGAAAAGAAAGCAATACCTCAAATGAGTAACCCTTAGCTTATTTATGAATTCTTCAGAACTTCTGGATACACAATAAGTTTTTCAACTGTTCGCCGCGTTCTAAAAAAATTTTACGAAAAGGAAAACATGGTACAAGAAGTACGGAAAACGTCTATCAGCAGGCAAGGAAATGAGAGAATAGGCTGAATGTTTGTAACATTTTTTTAAAGAGAAGGTTGGTGAATTAAAATGTTTACAGATGACCCCCATACTAAAGTACGTGGTTCTTATGAAAAGACTATGGTTTGGAGGAAACCAAATAAAGAATTTAGTATGCCATAGTAAAACACCTTGAGCGTTCAGTGTTATTTACATGCGTTTTTCTTTGAAAAAGTTTGATAACGTTGGATTCATGGACAGAATTATTGATAGGTTTGTGTATTTTTAAGTATGAAAAGTAGAAGAAAAATTAGAAATAAATCAAATTATTGACATGCGCGCGATCATGACTCTGGACATATATACGTTATCTATTCAGATTTAGTTGCTGCAAAATTTTTAAAAAGTTCTTGAAATCCCTCTTCTATTATTTCTTTCAAATTTAATTAACAATTTTTGTTCTTACTAAAAAGGAAAATCAGGAAATACTGTATTCAAAATGAAAATGGCCTCAATATACAATAAGTGTTGGAGTGGAGTAATATTTCACACTAAACAATTAATTAATTAGTAAGATCAATGCCTAGTTGGCTAAAATCTATAATTATACAAAAGATTTTACCAACAGGATGTTTATATATGATTGCTGCAATAATACAACCAGGAAACCACGAAATTCCGAATACTTTTGACACCATTAACAAACACTATTTTTAATTTTTTCGTAAATAAACCTTCAATACGTTAATAATAAAATGATTGTTGTCGTAATTTTTGGTTGTAACTACTGTGTACCTTCCTTATAACATTATAAAGTGGTTAACAACTCCTTAAAAACACAAAAAATAAGTTAAAAACAAGTGAATTCCGAATACTTTTGACACTCACTGTAGTTATTGTTACTTTCATCCTCTGTTTAAAGTGTATCAACATTTTTCCTTATTTTCTTTCCGGATTTTGTATCACTTCATCATTTTTTAATCAATATAAGTGTAGTTATATATATTAACACACATACATACAATATAATAAAAATAAAAGGACTAACATTTATAATAATAAAAACAAAAACATTCTTACACTTTAATAAAAATAAAAAAACACAAATATATTTACAATAATATTAAAACATAAAGAATTACTATAAAATAACAATAAAAACACTAAGATATTTACAATAATAATAACAATTACATTCCTACTATTATAAAAAACACACACAGATTCAAAATAATGAGAGATGTGTACTTACAATATAATCAAAAACACAAATATATTATAATATACTTATTTTTTTAAAATATTCTTTTAATAAAAAATCAATACACATAAATATTTACTTCATTAATACTCAATTTACTACCAGGGTTTGGTATGGGTTCTTGACAATCAGGCACAAATGTTTATACAACTTTTTAATTATAATTATAACTTACAATAATAACACAAACAATATGCAGGCTAACCAAGATCCCTCTTCATATTCAGCTCCACACTCTCCAAGTACCCAGTCAAAAACTGACTATGCAGGGACCTTTTTTTTTTTTTTTTTTTTTTTTTTTTTTTTTTTTTTTTTTTTTTTCTCACCCTCCATCCGTTTATTTACATAAAACAACAATATAAACTTACATCTACCATGCATATACTTACAGACTAAAACTAGACTAATATATACACACTACAGCTAAGTCCTTGTATTGCCCAAAGGCATTTTAAGGTTCTTTTATTTTTTACAAAATAAATATTACAATATGCGCGGTATGCGCTTGAGGTGGTAGGTGGCTTTGTGCCTTTATTATTTAATAAAATGGGGAGGGACCATTTTGTTGGTGTAAGCAGGGACCTTTCCTCTACCTGGGTTTTTATCTGGAGTGTCCCTTGCATCCAAAATGGCGGTTATGTTTACAAACAAACAAATAAGAGCTGTTATTCAAATTTTACCTTTTATCTTATTGTTAGCCTGCCTAACTCAACAACAAATATATAAATTAATAACCACTATAATTATAAAAATGGGTATATTACAATATATACATTAATATAATAAGTTTAATGTAAAAGTTATGTATCACATATCTTCACCATTTTGTTCCTTAGGGCCTGAATCTTTACATTAAAATACTCTCTTCTTTTTCAAATTTCATTCCTTCTTTAGTTACAGCTTCCGCAAATTTAATTTGGGCATCTATTAATCTCTTCATTTCAGGGCGTTCAAAGTCCTGTCTGCAGTGAGAATTGACTATTTTAAGTAACAGTTTCTCCCTCTAATTTGGAGAAATCAGCAGCTCATATTTTTCCATATTTTAAAATATCCTCTTTTTTCCTTACAAAACAAAGAAAACACACACTCAATACAACAAAGAAGTGAGCTGACTTGTGACGTGCGCATGGGCACATGAGTGGAAAGCCCACGTGCAGCTATCCGATGTTAACAGTACTTAAACCATATTGTAAATGGACAAACTTTAATCACTTGATTAAGATTTAAGTGATGATAAACAATTAAAAGTGATGTTAACTGGATAAACAAACAAACCAGCCACCAAGACTCTTCTAGTTTCTGAATTCTTATATGAAGAAATCAACAGATTCTCATAAAAATTTCCTGTTTAAGGAATAAACCATGTCTCTATAGCATAAATAATACAAAATTGTTATTATATTATATTTATTTGATAAACAATAACTTGTTCATAAAGTATAAGTTATTATTTATTTGTTTCAGATGGCTTGCAGCAACGCAGTTCCAGCCGACAGATGCTCGCAGAGCGTTCCCTTGTTTCGACGAGCCCGCCTTGAAGGCAAAGTTCACGATGAGGATCGGAAGGATGGAGAACATGACAGCCATCTCCAACATGCCCAGGAATGGAAATTCAGTGCCCATGTAAGTACCTCATTTAAATTTTAGACATTTCATCTCATATCTTTTTTATTTTTCAAAGGTATAAACAAAAAGGCTACAAATTATTACACACATGCATACATTCGGCACAACAACCCGTTATCGAGCCTAGCCCTTCGCCAGACGGCTCTGTCTTGGCTGCAGCAATCTAGTTCCTGACGTTGAGCAGGCTCCTTGCTTCCGCCTCTACACCATCGAGCCATCTTCATCTGGGTCACCTTACTCTCCTTGCTCGGTGCACCTCTTATGTCATTATCTTCCTTGGGATCTCAGAGTCAGTCATTCGAGCCACATGACCGGTCCATCCGAGCCGTCCTAGCTTTATAATCTTTAAGACATAGGCATCCTTAAAGATGTTATAGAGCTCCCTGTTTTTTCTTTTCTTCCAGACCTCTCCTTCTTCTTCTTCTTCTTCATCGTCGTTCTTCTCTACATGGGGTGACAAAACCATGACAAATGGACAGTTCTCCTTAGGTCCTCCGGTGTTCCGTAAAACTTTGTTTCCAATTCCTTGGGTTCAGGCCAAGCCTCTCTCCTCGCTTCCTTCTGAAGTACACAGCTTTGCAGGATGTGCTCAGCGTTTTGTTCTCCTTCACCACATTTGCACATAGGACTATGTCCTATTTTGAATTTTCAGAAGAGGTGCGAGTTTAGTCTATTGTGGTTCGAGCGTAGTCAGAAAATGAGGCCATGGTAAGTCTTTAGGATTACTTTTAGGACGCCTTGCTCTCCATCATTCTCTTAAGGCCGCTTTATTGATGGTTTTAACTTTATCCAGAAAGAGTGAAGAATCTATTTGTGCTTGGAGGGAGGCAGCTTTAGCCAGCTCGGCCGCTTTCTCGTTTCCCCCGATGCAGGAATCCACTGTAAAACCAGTTTCCTGGTGTTTTCATTCATTTTCCCTAACTCCATTGCCAGTTCACTATGGGGGTCTTCTTCCATCCTATTAACAGCTTTTGGAGAACTGATGCTGCATCCGTCAGAAACACCACTTTTGCATCCTCTAGATTCGGAAGTGAGGAAATGATTTCCTTCTTCTCTTACTGGAGGAAAGATTTTTGCTCCTAACATGCTTGGACAGGCCGTGAAAGCATCTATTCGGACCATTGATCCGCCTGCTTGAGATTGATCTTGAGATACATCGTTCCTGGAATTTATATTGGATCCTAGGTACACAAAAGTCTCCACTCTGTAGAACATTTGTTTTTCTTCTTGGCATTGGAGCTCTCCATACAGCCAGTATCAGCACATCATTACTAAATATTTATAGCATGAGTAGCTATCACCATTTTTAGTTTCTTCCTATATATATTTTTTAATAGAGTTAAGGAACTGTGTCACTCTTCCAATTTCTTCAGATTTTCTTGTAGTCAGTAATTGTCCATATATATTTACTTTATTGTAGGTATTTAAAAATTACAGAAATTTCTTTCTCTATGGAGTTTTATGCTGCAGAGTCTCATTTCTATTGCAATTGTCACATTTGGACGAGGTGAGGACCCCGATGTGGTGCAGGTACACATTGCACACAATGTTGTTCTGAGTCGGGAGAAATTTTTGACAATGTCTTTGGGTAGGTTCATCTCATAAAACCACAGCCTGTCCTGGATGCTTGTTATGTTCGATTTATAAAATCTTCCTGTGTTTGACTCTCCATAAAGTTCTGACCACTTCTTTAATAAATCTTTCTTAACCATACGGAAATAGTCAGAGTAGAACTTATAGGGGCCAATTCATTCATAAAGACCTTAATGTTCCCTATGTTGCTGTCCCATATAGCTCTCCTTCCATAACAAACTCCATTCCCACTCTAACCCACTAGTTTCTATCCTTGCTTCCTCTTCTGTCCTCCAAGGCTTCTGAAAAGAAAATCGCCCCAGGACCTTCTAATTAAGCATAGTTTTTGGAGAAGTGCCAATAAATGGGTAGGATCCCTACATGTGAATCATGATTTAGTCAATATTGTATCACATTTACTAGATGTATTTCATTATACAGTTGTAAATAACAATGAATATTTTTAAAACTTGATTTCAAGAAGGGATCTAAATAAAAGAGATGTGTTATGTGGATCAGATTTTTTAATTTATTATTTTCACAATGTTCTTAACACTATTTTTCTTTGATAATGTTAAAATTCAACTATTTTAATTATCAACTATTAATTTGGAATTTTTATTTACAGACCGGACATGCCTGGTTTCGTTTGGGATATTTTTACCGAATCAGTTCCTATGTCGACCTACCTTGTTGCATTCGTCGTTTCTGATTTTGAACATCTTTCTGAAGGAACGTTCTCAGTTTGGGCGAGGAGTGATTCTTTAAATCAGGTAAGATGTGATGTTAATTGGTAAAAGTATATATAATATTTTAAATGAAAGCTAAGTACATTTATTAGGTGTAGTTCAGTTGGTAGTGCATTAATCTGGTCCTGGGTTCAAACCCAGCCGTGGCAGACTAATTATTTATTCTATTATTTCGGCTGTGGAGTGACTCTGGAGTAGGGAGACCACTCTAGGGTCTCAGCTATATTTTTTTTTTTTTTTTTCTCCGGGGTTCTGCAATGATATCACATTCCGGTCCTCAGCACTCCGTCTCTCCAATAATCTCGATCATTACAGTCGTCCTCAGTCAGACCTCTGGCTGCCATATCCTCCATTACCTCTTCTAACCATCTTTTCCGAGGTCTTCCACGTTTTCTCCTCTTGGGTGGGCAGTATTCAATTAATCGAAGAGGCCAACGTTCTTCATCCATTCTCATAACGTGCCCATACCACATCAGCTTTCTTCTACTAATTTCTTCGAGAATGGTGAGCTCGGCCCCCACTCTTTCCCTTATTTGGTTATTGGGGATTTTCTCTAACCGAGACACGGCACAACTTCTTCTCCAAAAATCCATCTCCAGGGATAATAATTTTTTTTGCTGGGATTTCTTCACCGTCCAAGATTCACATCCATATAGCGTAGTTGCAACCAAAAAGGAGTGGAATATCTTTTTTTTCGTTTGGAGTGAAACCTTCTTATTCCATAACACTCCATTTAGCATCCCGATAATCCTTTTTCCGTTAACAATCTTATTAGATATGTCCCTATCTATTGATGCGTTCTTATCTATAGTAACGCCTAGATATTTGAAGGCATCACTTTGTGGAATCGTTCAGCCTTCCAAACAGAGAGCAGGGACAGATGAGAGAATAGGCATATATTCAGTTTTTTCCTTATTTATTTCCAGACCCCATTGTGCATATACTTTTTCTAAACAGAAAAAAAGCTCAGCTATATAAACTGTGTAAACAAAATTTGGAAAGAAACCTGACAGGTGAGGATGATCTCAACTTAATCGCTTCCTTGCTCAGCTGCTGGCCTAGAAACAGAGTGAATTACTACTATTTGCTAAACCCTAGAGCAAACGACTGCAGGATATCACAACAATATATTAAGATTAACGATTTCTAATTGTTTTCTCATCTATATTAAGAAGTGAAAATTGACAACAATGCAGTGCCTTCAAAAACCTACATAGGATACATCGGCCTATATCTGGATAAAAGACTAACATGGAACATACATACGAAATTAAAGCAACAAGAATTAACAACACGTTACAAACAACAAACTATTGGATTACAGATCACCACTAAATTTAAGAAACAAGCAACTAATATACACGACTCTACTGAGACCATTATGGGACTTACAGAGCAGAACTTTGGGGTTCTAAAAAAACACATACTAAAAAAAAACAACGCAGACCAAAATTTTATGAAAAATTGTTCATGCACCATGGTATGTTTCGAATCACACAATACATAATGACACAAACATCCCGACAGTAAATTCTTACATTCACGACAAATATAACACATTTCATTCTTCAACACATCCCCATCCAAATCAACTTGTTTCTTCCTTTTCTTCCTCCCTGTTACCAGGGCAGACCCAAAGAAGACTCAAAAGACGATGGCCGAGAGATCTTTTAAACTAAAAATTCAGGACTCTGGTCAAGAGGAAAATAATACCTCACATTCGCTGGATGCAAATCAATGCAGTTGCAAATAAAAAATAATAATAATATTAAAAATATCTATATTTTCTATTTTAATTTACAAATCTGTGGAAAATCTTTTTCACAGTATAAAATAATTTTATCTAGCATTCATTATCTAGTAAATAGTTAGTTAAAATAGCTAATAAAAATTTAAACTTACTGACACTTTAAAAGTTAAAAAAATATTAATTCAAGAAACATTAGAAAGAGTCTTTGAAACTGTTGAATACAAAATAAACTTAATTATTAAAAAGAAAAGAGGTACAAGCATTATACATGCTTATTTGATAATCAGCAGACAAATTTAATATTTCATTTCTCATTTTTTATTATATTTGATAAAAATACATGGGTAGTTGAAAAAGCTTTTGTAAGAAATTACACTAAAAGTGCATTAATATCTACATATTTACTTGATACATCATACCATTATCATCATACTTATTGAACATCATACCAAATTATTTAATACCGTTTAAAAAATATTTAAAGATGTTTTAAATTCTGTTGACTTTCAGGCAAGATATGCTCTCGAAATCGGCCCAAGGATTTTAAGACACTTCGAGGGTTACTTCCAAATTTCTTTTCCGCTTCCGAAAGTCGATATGGTCGCTCTTCCTGACTTTGGAGCAGGTGCTATGGAAAATTGGGGTCTTATTACGTACAGGTAACATGTTTAAAATTTTATGTTTTATAATTATAAAATTAATCAAAATGTATTCCTTTCAAAAAATTATTTTGAAACTCCTTGCCCATTTCCATTCGTAAAGCCTTATATTAACCACTTTCAAATATCAGTTATTTATTGTTTATGTTATTTATCCTCTTCCTGTAAAATTTAAAACTATAGATGAAAAATAGTCATTATTATGGGTCACCTAGTGGCTAGCATAAAAGCCTTCTATGCCCAAAATCAAGTGCTCTAACCCGCAGGTGACCCTAGGATTTTTTAAGGGAAGGGAGTAAAAAATCCTTAGTTATGCTGTCCTTTGGAGGGGACGTAAAAAGGTGGTCCCTAGCCTGTGTAATGTCAGGTCTTCGTTAAAGATCCCTTCCACATACAGACTTCCACTGTAGCATCGTCCGATTAGCCATAGTAGCATAAAGTGACGTTAAATAAATAAACAAACAGGCTAGTCATTATTACCAAATCTAAACTAAAGTCTTAAATTAAAAGAATAGGCAAATATCATCTATCTATTCTTATCGAGGCGGCTCTCCAGAGGAAAGGATACAGAGTACTTAAGGAGATGACCTTTGCCGGGAGTAGAAGGAGGTGGAGGCCTGACCTGGTGTGCTCAGCCCCGAGCAGGAACTACATCCTCGACGTCCAGATCGTTGGGGACAGTCCCAGTACTACCCATTGGAACAAATTAAAAAGGGAAAAATACCAAGACCTGGATTGCCGGATGGCCATTGGACAGGAGTTCGGGGTGCCGGGCATCGATATCAGAGTGCTCTCTATCACCATAACTTGGAGAGGCGTTTGGTGCAGGCATTTCTTCGAGAATATTTGGCTGCTAGGTGTATCCTTGAGGGTCTTGAGCTCCATAACCATTAGGGTTCTCAGGGGCTCCCACCTCAATAT
This sequence comes from Piezodorus guildinii, assembly GCA_023052935.1. Taxonomy (NCBI): domain Eukaryota; kingdom Metazoa; phylum Arthropoda; class Insecta; order Hemiptera; family Pentatomidae; genus Piezodorus; species Piezodorus guildinii. The sequence goes on along the minus strand of CM041298.1, from coordinate 2,213,906 downwards.
CAGTTGTTGGTTTGGGATACTTCGTGGACTATTCATTCATTCATTCAAGTACCATTCATTAATTCAAAATAACTAACTATTAATTCATTCATTCAAGTACCATTCATTAATTCAAAATAACTAACTATTACAAGTTGTTAGCATTGATAAAAATGTTTGGATTAATATGAAATATTAAAGAATTTGCCTAAAAACTGAAAAAGAAATATTTTTCCAGGTTAAATTTATTTTTCCGCTAATAAGAATAGTAATATAGATCTATAGCATATCTTTGAAAGACTAAATATACTGTTTCATATTGTAACTTAAGTTTTAAAAAATCTGGTGCGGGCAACACGCGTCTTTCACTTACCTCGACTGTTACAGTTTTAAAATTTTTAAATATACTTATATTTGTAAAATATTGTATGTTGATTTTAATAAAATGTGTATTCATTTTCGTGGAAAACATATGATTTCGATTAAATAATGTAACTATATTAAATTGTTAATCAGTAATAAGTTCATTCCCTATTCATCACTTTATGTTAACTTTTACAACTTTGTGTATCAGATAATATTTTTTGTAAAATCTTTCTCTTTCCAACGGTATATTATACTTCTATATTACAGTTCGTAAAATAAATAAAAAATTACATTAAAAAAAATAGTTTTTCTCTTTTATCCTTTAGTTGGTCATCAAATTCGTCCAACTTGTATATTTAGCCGTCCTTCATCAATGCCATTAAGATGATATGGTTAATCTTTTGGAATTTACAAAATTAAAATAGTTTAGAGGAAGAAAATTTAAAAGATCGGCATTTTAGTCCTGTCAGACTATTTCAATCAGAATAAAACCTACATGATATTAAAGCCCATTAAATTTTACATCAATATAATAATAATAATAGCGTTACCGAACCCGAACCTCTTCATTTTTGTGCTAGACTTACAACACACACACACGGACCTTTTTTCAGGACTTGGTTATTAGGACTCAGGGGACCCTAAAACATGTATTTCCATTGAAAACTGGAATTCGAAAATTTTCATAATCGCAATACTTTCCATTACTATATATTTTATATAGGTATGTGAAAGTAATACTGTAATACTATATTGGCTTACAATGTAATTCTAAAGGAACTTGCCACAAAATAAATAAACATGTTATTATTGTTGTTTCAGAGAAAGCACCATGCTGTACCAACAAGGAGTGTCAGAAAACCGTCATAAGGAACGTGTTGGAACGGTAGTAGCTCACGAATTGGCCCACCAGTGGTTCGGAAACCTGGTGACGCCTTCCTGGTGGTCCGATCTTTGGTTGAACGAAGGCTTTGCTACATACATTGAGTGTCTCGGAGTGGATGTTGTAAATATTATTTTTAATGTTTATTTTGAAATTATTTATAATAATAACAAACAACTTAACATTATGATTATGTTATATCATTAGTTAAATAAACATCTCTCTTAAAAGTTAACTTTATTGTTGAATATCTTCTTAAAACATGTGAAATTTGCATTTAAACAACATTGTTTTGAAATCCTCTTTCATCTTCTTCAATTCGCTCTCTAAAGTTTTCATACTACAACAATTATGCTCTGTGAGTCTCAGTGATAATGATGCAAAGGGCTTCTTGATTTATAGATAACTAAATTGATAATAAATTAATTGATAATTACCAAAGAAATAGTTTAAAAGTTTAGATCAACTTTCACTGTAAATAAACAACAAAGATGGTTCAGTTGGTATTGAAAAAAACAACACTGAAACAGTATTAACTATTATATAAACCACTTGTTAGTCTAGGCGTTGATAACCTTTGATGTTTTACGCCTTACCTAAACCCTTTCAAGCCCTAACTAACAACGACCACTTGTCAGTCTTCTTCATGGCACCTCAATAATTAAGTTTCAAGATAGACAACACTATTAAGTTATTACTTACAGTTAATATAATTAATCACTACATTATAATTAATATACTCAATAATTTTTTAGGTCGAACCTACTTGGAGAACATCCGATCAATTTGTAGTCCAAGACATGCAAAGTGTTCTGAAACTTGACGCATATGCTTCCTCGCACCCAGTTTCCGCTCCTGTCGCCCATCCTGAAGAAATCGACGAAATATTCGATTCAATTTCTTACGGAAAAGGTAACATTTGAATTATTAAATATAGCACTATCAACTTCCAAAAAATGGTATTTTAATTAACTTTAAACATCATGGATTATGTTAGCCAAAATTTATGGGTTGTGCCCACATTAATAAGACTATTAATAAATATTAATCAATCAATAATGAAACATCGATATCTAAAAGGTACAAGGCATGTTTTTTAAGTAAGTACCATTTTGGAATTAAAAAAAGACGTGCAAATATATCGCAATAATTTTATTTTGAAAGCCTATATCTTAATCTAGTTTTCTACATAATTTCCATGGATTTTGAGGCACTTGTCATAACGCGGCACCATTTTTAATACCTTCCTCAAAAAATTCTGCCGCCTGACTTGTTAACCACAGCATCACAAATGTTTTGACTTTGTTCTCGTCTTGAAGACGCCGACCCCCCAGGTGTTTCTTCAAGTGCAGGAACAAATGGTAGCATTGATTGTCTCATTACGAGGCAGAAACTCCACTAGCAATACTCCTTTTCTGTCCCAAAAAACTATGCACGTGATTTTCGGGGCAGAAATTGTTTGCTTAAACTTCACTCTTTTGGGTGATGATGATTGTCACCATTCCATGGATTGTTGTTTTGATTCTGGTGTGACGTAGGCCACCCATGTTTCGTCAACCTCGTTTAATAAGTCAGGCGGCAGAATTTTTTGAGGAAGGTATTAAAAAACTGGTGCTGTGTTATGACAAGTGCCTCAAAATTCATGGAAATTATGTAGAAAAGTAGATTAAGGTACAGGCTTTCATGTAAAAATAAAATTATTGCGATATCTTTGCATGTATTTTTTTAATTCCAAAACGGTACTTACTTAAAAAAACATGCCTCGTACTATATGGCATTTATTTAGGGTCCACCTTTGGTTAGCATACCAGCCTTCCATGGCCAAGGTTGAGGCTTCAAACCTGGCAGATGGCCCTAGGATTTTTCTAAGGGACTAAAATATCCTTTATCATGCTGTCCTTCGGAGGATACTTAAAATGGTGGCCCCAAACCTGTGCAATGTCAGATACTTTTTAAAGATCCCTATCCTAATTAAACCTGGCTAGACGAAATTTAGGACTCTCGCTAGAACCATCTGATTAGCCACAGTAGCCCAGAATAATGAGGCTAAATTCAAGATTTGTGGGAATTAAATAAATTATTTTAATGCTAGTTAATGGTCCTAAATAACAGTAATTTGGGTTCGCAACATCACAGGTGGTAAGCTTTACTTTTTGGAGCCAAAAACCTCTAATGTTTTGCACTTTTTCAGTTTCTCACCTATAACTCGAAAATGGTGCCTCCTATAGAAAATATCCTTCTTTGCTTAATAAATTTAGTTTAGTGTTATTGCCGCAATAGTTTGTCAGAAATAGGCAAATTTTTCCATCTTTTTTGAAAACCCTTTTAAGGTGACTTTTGGAAAGAAAATTTAATGCTCTTTCATTTAGGAAAGAAAATATTAACCACAGTTTTCGAATTAAAGGTGAAAAACTGAAAAAAGTGTGAAACATTAGGGGTTTTTGGCTCCAAAAAGTTAAGCTAACCACCTGCGATGGTGCAAACTCAGCTTAATTTTAATTTAGGATCATTAAAAGGTTTTAAAACAATTTCCAGCTTTATCCGAATTAATTCCCACAAATTTCTTTATTTTCCTGGGCCGCAGTTTGATAAAGTGATGTTAAATGAGTAAAAAACTTTATGTCATTGGTCACAAAAGTGATATTTTTACATATCTCAACGGTTAATTTTATCGAAACTCTATTATCCGATTTCATCTAAAGAACGCTCAAGTTTTTTAAAGATATTATTCAGAAATTTAATTATTTTTAAAAGTATTAATTACACATATTTAATTTTATTCAAAATCATAAAAAAAACATTACCTTCTAAAAATAAAATAAAAGTAATGTCATTAATATAGTAAAAAAAAGAAATTTCTATTTTTTAATAGAACACTATGATCCATTTTTATCATGCTATCTTCCATTTTTGAACATTTAACTAATAGGAGCTAGTGGATAGAGCACTAGTCTACTGTGGCAGAATATTATTTATTCTGTTAATTCAGTCGGGGGAGGGGGAGGGGTACTTTTTGACTCCGCTATTATGTTTTTTTTCCGTTAATATCTTATAATTAGGGAGTGGTGTGGTCTAGTGTATAGAGCGCTAGTCTACTGTGTTCTGGGTCCTGGGTTCGAATCCCAGTTGTGACGGAATATTATTTTTTCTGTTATTTCAGCCAGGGTGCGACCCTAGGGTATGGAGACCCTTCTGGGGCAGACCCAGCCTCTATAAAGTGGGTACCCGAAAAATTGGGGGAAAAACCTGGCAGCTGAGCGTGATCAAGGCCTAATCACCTCATTGCACTGCCGTTGGCCTAGAAACAGTATGAATCTCTGTATGTACTGTTCCCAAGACCCTTCATGGGTTGTAGCGGTACAGGGTTTTTCTTTTTTTTTAACTAATGTACGAATACTTTTTTTGCCCTCTGTATGTATTTATCGACTGAACCTCACCGTTAATTACAAATCACTATCCACGAAGAGTTTGTGTGTTTGTTTGTTTAACGTCCCTTTATACTACTATGGCTAATCAGAAGATGCTACAGTGTGAGTCCTAAATTTTGCCTATCCAGGTTTTATTAGGATAGGGATCTTTAATGAGTACCTGACATCGCACAGGCTCGGGACCACCTTTTAACGTCCCCTCCGAAGGACGGCATAACTAAGGACTTTTTACTTCCATTAAAAAATCCTAAGACCACCTGCGGGATCTTTGGTATGGGAGGCTGTTATGCTAACCACCCAGCTACAAGTGATCCCTTCCACGAAGAGTATAAATTTATAGTTATATTTAAATTAAAACCCTCTTTTCTCATTAATATATTTAATTTCACATCAATTATACATATTTACATTTCGAGGTCTTATCACCTCATCTTCATAATAAGGTATTAAGTATAGCAATAGTTGATGTGGTTAAATGAGTAATAATGGAAAATAATAGCCATAATATTAATAGATATACGTAATTAAAAAAATGAAGTAACACTTATATAAGAATGATAATTGTTAAAAAAAAATCTGGTGCGGGCAACACACGACTTTCACTTACCTCCATTTTTAAAATCAATGAAAGAATTTTCAAATACAGTTAGAGATAAAAATACGTGAAATTATTAAGGAATTAATCAAATTAAATTTCTCATCACTCTCTATTAACTTTTAAAAGCTTGTGTATGAGATGATATTTTTTCTAAAATCTTTAGCTTTCCAACGGTATATCATACATGTATATTACTGCTCTTATGTTCAAAAACGAAAAATTGCATTAAAAATATATTTTTTCTGTTTTCTCCTTTAGTTGGGTATCAAATTTATTCAATTTATATATTTACCTGTTTTTCATCAGCGTTAACAAGATAATCTAGTTATTATTATTGAATCTACAAAATTAAAGGTACTTTAGGGGAAGAAAATTTAAAATATCGGCATTTAAGCCCTGTCAGACCATTTTTATCCAAAAAAAACCTACATTATATTAAAGCCCATTAAATTTTACATCGATATAGCGAGTTTAATCAAAATCGTCGGAACCGTTTTCGATAAAATCGAAAAATGGTGCAAAATGCATGGTGTAAAGTGCCTCTTCTGGTAAGCTCATTTTGATGAAAAAAGTTTTGTCACGTCTCGGGCGTATAGCTGTCTTAAATATGAAATTTCAGTTTCATAGGACTTACCGTTTCCGCCCGGAGTTACCACACACACACACACACACACACAGACCTTTTTGCGGGACTTGGTTATTTGGACTCAGGGGACCCTAAAAGGTGTATTTCCGTTGAAAACTGGAATTCGAAAATTTTCACGATCGCAATACTTCCCCTTACTATATATAGTAAGTGAAAGTAAAAAATGTTTTTTATACATTATTCTGAAGATGAGGCGATAAGACTTTGAAACATAAATATGTATAATTGATGTGAAATTAAATATATTAATGAGAAGACTGTGTTCTAATTTGAATATTATAGCTCTTAATTATATTTGTATATTAAAAGTATATATTTAAAACTAATTCTATGACGTAGGTGCTGCTATAATACGAATGATGGACCACTTTTTGACGACCAGAGTTTTTAAACAAGGCTTGACGAATTACTTAAAAAGTAGGTAAGTAACGATTTTCCTTTTTATTCAATTATTTATATTTTATCAAGTAACAGGAATATATATATACATATATATATATATATATATATATATATATATTTTTTTTTTTTTTTTTTTTTTTTTTTTGCTGTTTTTACTTCAAACAATAGATTCTCTTCTACACGCCTTCTCATACCTTATTACTTTTTGCTCGTGATAATCTTTAGTTTTCTGTTCTTGCTCAACTCTCGGATGATTCGGAACTATTTTATTCTGTTGGAACAAATGTCTGAATCCTTGATTTATGGTATTGAACACGATGGAACTAAAACAATGTACTGTGCATACTATGGCAGAATAAAAATGAGTTTTTTTCAAAATCGAAACAGGAAAAAAATATGACCTTAATATTGGGTTGTTTCACATGAAATGTCCGTTTTAATAGTTTCTGAAATGCATAAAGGATTTTGTAGATCTCTGTTGTTTTCTTCCGAATGTTTACATATTTAAAGTAATCAGTTATTAATCCTCTACCTTTGTATTATAAACATTAGCTTCCTAATTAATTACCCACTTTTTAGTATACCTCCAAATATGAACATGGAAACACGCGATTTTCGAGTAATATTTTTGTACGAGTTTAAACTCAGCCATTCAGCAGCTGAGGCCGCTAGAAATATTTGCAAGGCTTTTGGGGAAGGGAGTGTTAATGAACGGACCATTCGCCGTTGGTTTGCTAAGTTTTCAGCTGGGGATACCGACTTGGAAAACTTGCCCCTAGGAAGACCTCCGTCCGTAATAGACAAGGATGTCCTCAAACATACAGTAGAAGGAAACCCCCTACCAAACAGTTAAAGGACTCTCAGCACAACTAAATGCAAGTGCATCTACCGTTTCAAGACATTTAAAGTTTATTGGGAAAGTAATAAAGCTCGATTTTTTTTTTTTTTTTTTTTTTTTTTTTTTTTGCTGGCTTGGGTTGCACCGCGACCAAACGGTCTATTGTGCGCCATAGGATTACGCAATGTTAGATTTAAAACACGAGTTTAGTGGCAGAAGCAAACTTCAGAAGGGTGTTGGGTTTAACAAGTTTATTGTTAGTGGGGTTTTCTAGGCGGTCTTCACCAAATAAGGTGAACCTCAACATAGCTAGTTTGTCGCAGTGGCAGACTATGTGAAATGATGTTTCATCATCCATGCCGCATAGTCTGCATAGAGGGTTGTCGGAAATACCAAGTTTAAACATATGGTAGTTAAGTTTGCTGTGTCCTGTGTAGACAGCAGTCAATGTCCTCAGGCATGTCCTACTCATACCAAGAAGACACCTCCTTCTGCTGGTACAAGGACCATCTAGGAATATGAGTGATTGTCTAGGTCCCTTATTTAGCCAAATTTGTTTGTATTTGTTTAAATAGGATTGATTGATGAACCTAAAAGCATAGCTTAGGCTGATTCCACTGAGGGGTTCTGGTGTGATGGGAATCGTTGACGAACCCTGCCTAGCTAATTCATCAGCTTTTTCGTTCCCACTGAACCCAGAATGACCAGGTACCCATTCAACGTTAACAGTGTTCTTCTCAGCAAGACAGTTTAGGGTCAGATTACATGCTTCAACGACTTTTGAGGTGGTTGTGTGATTGTTTAGGGCTCCTAGTGCTGCCTGACTATCAGTGTAGATAAAAATCTTTTTGCCACTAATGCCTTCAGAGCACAAGTCAGTAGCACAGTGGAGAATAGCAAGAAGTTCAGCCTGAAAGACTGTTGTGTGTTTGCCTAGTGGAATACTGACCCCGGATTGTGGTTTGTCTTTCCTCCAGACACCAGCACCTGAGCCGCTGTCCATTAGTGAGCCATCAGTGTAGCAGTTAATACCATGTTTGGGTATGTGCTTCCTTGATTCATCAATGTTGACAGTGTAGTAAGCATTGATAAACTTCCGGATTTGTAGGTCTGAAGGCATAGCTAGGATGTTATTTTCATTGAGCCTGCTAAGTAAGTTGCAATGACCTTGGTGGGTGAACTTGTTAGAGCATTTACCTACTATGGTGAAGCGATAAATGGTTCTCAGTGCATGCGCTTCCACCTCCAAATCTAGAGGCATGATATTCAGCATTGTCTCCATCGCAGTTGTTGGAGTGGTCTTAATTGCCCCGGTTATCATGAGGCAAGCAAGCCTTTGCAATTTGCAAAGTGTCTTTTTATTGTTCCCTATGTGAGCTCTGTGCCACCATATTACGGAGGAGTAGGTGATCATTGGTCTAATGGCTGTGTTGTAGAGCCAGTAGACGATTTGGGGTTTGAGTCCCCAAGCATTATTAATTGTGCCTTTACATGCCCATAGGCATTTTAGAGCTTTTCCGGCAATATAAGAGATGTGATTGTCCCACCGCAATTTGTGGTCAAGAATGACCCCTAAATGCTTTACTTCTTTGGAGTTGGTGAGCTGTGTACCGTTAATACTAGGTAAGTTCATGTTTACCTTTCTTTTGTGTGTAAAAGTGCAAACCTTAATCTTTTGTGGATTGATGTTAAGTCCAGAGGATTCACACCAATCACAAAGAATATGTGTTGCATGTTTTAGTAGAGAGGATACTACGCATTGATGTTTGCCTCCTATCAGAATTGCGATATCGTCTGCGTAGCCCTGTGTATAGAAGCCTTGGGAGTTTAGTTTCTTGATCAGTGGATCAATCACCAAGCACCAAAGTAGAGGCGATAAAACGCCACCCTGAGGGCAGCCACCATTTGGTTTGATCCTTAGCATGGTATTGGATAATTCCGATGCTAGGGTTCTGCTTTCAAGCATAACCATTATCCAGCCTCTGATGACAGGATCAATGTCTTAGTCAATCAGAGCACTAAGGATAGTGTTATAGGGAGTTCTGTCAAAGGTACCTTCAATGTCGATAAAGGTGCCCGTCATTATATCTTTCTGTTCCATGGATATTTCAATCCTGGAAACCAGATGGTGTAGTGCTAATTCGCAAGATTTACCAGCTTGGTAAGCGAATTGGAGTGGGTGTAACGGATTGTTAAGAGATAAATGTGCTCTAATATGCCTGTCCAGAATTTTTTCCAGAGTTTTCATCAGGAACGAGGACAGGCATATAGGTCTGAATGACTTGGGGTCCGTGTAGGAACCTTTCCCTGGTTTGGGGATGTAGCAGAGTTTGGATTCTCTCCAACTGACTGGTACATATTTTAAAGCCAAGCTACCTCTGAATAGTAAGAGGAGGTGTCGTTTAATGATTGGTAGACCTTTCTGCAGTAGAGCTGGAAAGATGCCATCAATGCCAGGAGACTTGAATGGAGCAAGTGATTTGATTGCCCATTCAAGTGTATTAGAGGTAATGATACCTCTGGCCGTGTGCCAGGCATTTTTGCTGGCACGGTCAGTCGGGTAGACAACATCACAGTTGTCCAAGTTTATAACCTTACAGTTGGGAAAGTGTGATTCCGCAAGCATAAGTAGAGTTTCATATTCATTAGTTGTAGGACTGGTAGGACAACTCTTGGCAGCCTCAGCTAGATTTAAAGCAAAGGAATCCCAGTTTGTTAGTCTGGGGTTTCTGTATGTTGTAGTATAGGTTTCATCATGTTTAAGATCGAACCTAATGTATTTATGATCTGAGCATGTTTCTTCGTCAACCACATGCCAGTTTGCAATGTGAGCCCTTAACGAATTAGAGGCTAAAGTTATGTCTATGATCTCGGATCTATTCTTGTTAAAGAAGGTGGGTGACCTGCCTTTATTAAGAATGATGAGATCATTTTCTATAATGTAATCTAGGATAAGCTCACCTCTTTTGTTGTTGTTCGTGCTTCCCCAGATTCTGTGGTGTGCGTTGGCGTCCAGACCCACAATGATGCAATGATTGCACCACTCCAGGGCTGTGCCAATGATGTAGGTAGGGTCTGACTCCTCGTACGGCAGGTAACCCGCTGCAACGGTCAGCTCCCTAAGTCTAGTGTTCCCTTTCGGGTTGAATTTTGCTACTGCTAGATCTCTGGAACAGAATTGCCAAAGAGGCAGCAGTTTTAGAGATTTTTTGCATAGGATACAGGCTCTGGGATTGTTATCCGCAGAGATAATTTCAAAACCTCTCAGATTCAACCCAGAAACCCTACCATTTATTAAATAAGGTTCTTGAATAAGAATGATATCAATGTCCTTACCTTGAATGAATTGCTGTAGAACACCACACGCAGCAATGCAGTGGTGGAGATTAATCTGCAGCATCTTCATGGCACGTAGCTATTCTGGTGTGGGAGGACGTCCAGACCGCTGAGGCCGGGGTCCGCCCTTAGGATCAGCATGAGCTGGGCCCTTAGGTTTCTCCCCGCCAACAGACAGGTCGGGACGCCTCGACCTCTCATAGTCGGTGTGAGGCTTCGAGCCACCGGAGATGCAGGCGGGCACGTCCGACAGCAAGGGCTTGTCCTTAGGAGCGGTTTTAGCTGCCCCCTTGGAGGTCACCCCGCCAGCCGTCGCCACCGCATGCCTCCCCTCAGGCTTTGACGGTTTAATCCCGGGAGGGCTCGGTCCAGGCACCAGCAATAGCGGCAGGGGTCTGCCCGCAGTCCCAGCAGCAGCTGAGACCTTCGGCTTCGCCCCACCAGCCACCGCCACCGCCGATCCGCCACCCAACCCGGAATGTTCGCCGACAACATCCATTCTAACCTCTTCAATATTTTGGATACCGCCTCGACTTCACCCTCATCTCGAGACGGCATTTCTGGTTCAAGAGTGGACTCTTCAAACTTCTTAGTTTTGAGAATTCTCAGAGTCACACTATTCATGCCACAATTGAGTGACATGTTCTTGACGCGAAGACTATCCACGCTCGTCTCAGGTATCTTAAAGATGGCGTAGAAGCCTTTGTCAAGTTCTTTTAGGTAATTTAGTGTCCAGGAGTGTATACTATCCACGTTGTGGTTCTGGACCCAAATTCGATTCAGAAGCTCGGCCTCGGTGAGTACCCGGCCGGGGAAGAAACCACCAACCTTAACGGTTTTGGTGAGTTCCCGCGAATCACAAGTTCGAAGGGACATGCCCTCTCCCATGCTCATCGTCGGGATGGTGGCTTCAAGCCAAGTTTTAGTCGCCTCATCCTGGCAGCAAACGATGCAGCCGCCCAATTTGAAGCTGGCACCATCGAAGGCAGGATGGTGAATTCCGAAAGGATCGAGAGCTCCCACCTTGTCAGCGATCCTTTCCTTTAGTATGTCACTCTGCTCACGAGTGAGTTGCTCATGAGGATAGCCCACAGGGACCACCGCCACCAACAAGTTCCTCGCAGCAGAAGCGTAGCTCGAAGTTGTCTCCTTGGGTTTCTTGGCTACTGGGGCCGAGGTTCCCGGAGATGATCTAGGGCGTTTGCTTGGAACGCTGGTTTGAGAAGTTGCTCTTCCTTGGGGCTTCACGGGCACGACTGCAGGTTCCTTGCGAGACCCCACAGCCCCGCCCGATGGCCTGACAGGAGGCCTCTTGGTGACTGGAGCATTGCCAGTTGGTTTAAGACCTGTGACCTTGGGTCTGGAGCCAGACGTGCCTGGTACAGGGCCTGCTCCAGGATGGAGGGCCGCAGCACCAGACTCAGCCTGACTCCCCCCAGGCACTGGTGTTGTCTGTTTGCCTGATGACGGAGTGGCATCAGTAGATTTTAATATGATCCTAGCAGTAGGATTGTGTCTCCTCCTTCTCCTCCTCCTCGAAGACCTAGAGGGGACCCAGGCGGAGGAGTTATCCTCCGCAGATCGACCACCCTGGTCTTGGGGTTCAGATCTGGAGTGTTTGGGCTCAAGAGCCTTGATTAATTGCGGAGTCTGGGCGTCCGTACCTGCTTTCGCAGAGGTCGCAACCAACAACTCCTGGTTGGTTTCAATGCGACAGCCCTCAATCTCACCTGTGAGGGTTTCGAGAAGGCTGCTCACACTTGACTCGTCTATAAGGTCCTCAGGCGAAATCGCCGAGGTGCGTATTGGCACCAAGGAAGACAAGTCTTCCTTGGGAATGTTTTCAGATTCCTCATCTGAAAACGAGAGGTTTTGTTTGAGGTTTTTAGTTAAAAAGGACATTTTTGTTCCCACGAGTATGGGGGTATGAAAATACTACAGGTACTACCCCCTCTCCCTGCAGTAGGCAATAAGGTACAATGGGGTGCGCCAGGTGCCCCAAGTGGGTCGATCGAAGACAGTGTATGTTTATACACCCCTGCCATCCAGCCGCAGCTCGAGCTCCCTCCACCTAGCTTGGGTGTATGAAAGGGTGGTCGCCAAATGACCAACCCCCGCCTCTGTCGTCCGCGAGTCCCATCGGACTCCCCGGGGGGCACCACTTGGAGGTGACAGTAGGCGTTGGTAGGGATAGGGAGGGCTGGAAGTTTATCACAGCAGTGGGTAGGGCACTTTAGCTTGATAAATTTCACAAAGAGTGGGGGAGATGCCCGCACCAATCTCCCTCTCTAGTCCTCCTGTTGCCCTACCCATTTACCCCCCAATAAAGCTCGATACATGGGTACCTCATGATCTCACTGAGCGGCAGCAAGACCCCATGTTTCAAAACATACCGTGCGAAAATTGAAAGAACCGGGCTACGGAGTTCTTCCGCACCCACCATATTCTCCCGACTTGTCTCCAACAGATTACCACCTGTTCAGGAATTTAGACAGCTTCGTCAAAGGAAAACATTTTGAAAATGATGATCAAGTGAAAAGTGCGTTTTCAGATTTTGTTTTATTTTAAAGCTCAGAATTTTTCAGTTCGGGGATAAAAAAAGTTGGTGCCACGTTGGGAAAAATGTGTAGAAAAAGAAGGTAAATACTACGAATAAAATTATCTTGTTTTCAGGCCGTATTTTTAATAAAAATCCTTTACCATGAAAACGGACATTTCATGTGACACAAACCAATAATTTATTAGTAAACCTCAGAATGGATGAAATAAGTAATATGATGTAGGTAACAAACTCTACTCTGGTACCTTATAAAATAAATACTCAAATAAAATAATTCTGAGTACTTTTCATACTTTACAGTCAACAACTAGAGTACAGAATTAGGCTGTCTCAGTAATTTTGAGAATTCAAGTAAAATACTGCATACTTCTAATTTGAGTATTAGCCCATCTCTAACTGAACTGGGGTTACCTGTAGCTGGGTGGTTAGCATAACAATCTCTTATGCCCAAGATCCTGGGTTCAAACCCACAGGTGGCCCTAGGATTTTTTAATGGAAATAAAAAACCCTTAGTTATGCCGTCCTTCAGAGGGGACGTTAAAAGGTGGTCCCTAGCCTGTGCGATGTCAGGTACTCGTTAAAGATCCCTTATACTAATTCACTACCAGCCGCTCCAGCAATCCCACTCTGCCTCTGCAGTAATCGCACGCTAAAGGTTAATAATGCCAATATCATTAAACAGTATTTGAGTTCATTGTTTGTTCTTTCTCTCCAAAATTAATTCAAACATTTTCAAGTATCCTTTAGAAAATATAAATTATATAATATGCTTATTTTAAAAAAATATTCTTTTAAGAAAAAAATCAATTAACACAATATTTACTTAATTAAAACTCATTTTACTCTCAGGGTATGGTATGGGTTCTTGACAATCAGGCACATAATTTTATATAACTTTTTAATTATAATAATAACTTACAAACATAATGCAAACAATATGCAGCCAGGCTAATAATGATTCTTCATATCCATACAGCAGCTCCTCATTCTCACAAGTCCCCCTTGAAAACTAAACTGACTGACCAGGTATTAAGATACCTGTCAATTTGTGCCTGCTAGTGACCTTTTTTCTTAGCATCCAAAATGGATGCTATGTTTGGAAACAAACAATCAAATTGGAGCTGTTATTTAAATTTTACTTCTTATCTTATTGTTAGCCTGCCTAACACAATAATCAAATAATAAATAAATACTATAATTATAAAAAATGGGTATATTACAATATATATATATATATATATATATATATATATATATATATATATATATATATATATATATATGCAAATCAAGAAATACATATGCTCTGCTCTGTGATTGGGGTTATTATTAACATATTTAGTAATCTTTCAATAATGTAATATCTTCAATAATATTTATCAGGCCTAGTATCTAATAATTTAAAAATATTCTTTCCCTCTAGAGCTTATCAGTGTGCGACACAGGATGACCTTTGGTCCGCTCTGACTGATGAAGCTCATAAAGATGGAGTCTTAGCGCCAGAAGTCACGGTTAAGGAAATTATGGATACTTGGACTTTGCAGACTGGATTTCCACTCGTTACCGTAACCAGGAATTACCAAGATGGTTCTGCTCTCATAACGCAGGTTTGTATTAATATAATTTGTAATATTCTTATTTTTCATAAAATTTTCCTTAAGGAAACAATCAATCAACACAATTATTACTAAATTAAAATTTATTTTCTCAGGGATGGGTAAATAAACTGAATCAACGACATGGACCTCTTTCGAGATTACTAGAAAAACGTTCAAAATTATCATTGACAAACAAATTAACTATTCATATAGTACTGATAAAACCTATTTGGACTTAGAGCATCAAGTTATGGGGAACTGCCAAAAAGTATCCAATCATTTCAATCAAAATTACTTAGGAAAGTTGTAAATGCCCCTTTTTACTTTCACTTACTATATATAGTAAGGGGAAGTATTGCGATCATGAAAATTTTAGAATTCCAGTTTTCAACGGAAATACACGTTTTAGGGTCCCCTGATTCCAGATAACCAAGTCCTGCAAAAAGGTCTGTGTGTGTGTGGTAACTCCCGGGCGGAAACGGTAAGTCCTATGAAACTGAAATTTCATATTTAAGACAACTATACGCCTGAGACTTGACAAAACTTTTTTCATCAAAATGAGCTTACCAGAAGAGGCACTTTATACCATGCATTTTGCACCTTTTTTCGATTTCCTCGAAAACGGTTCCGACAATTTTGATCAAACTCGCTATATCGATGTAAAATTTAATGGGCTTTCATATCATGTAGGTTTTATTCTGATTAAAATGGTCTGACAGGGCTTAAATGCCGATATTTTAAATTTTATTTTTCTAAAGTACCTTTAATTTTGTCGATTCTATAAAAATAACTATATTATCTTGTTACCACTGATGAAAAACAGGTAAATATATAAAGTGAATGAATTGGATACCCAACTAAAGGAGAAAACAGAAAAAATATTTTTTTAATGCAATTTTTCGTTTTTGAACATAAGAGTAGTAATATACATGTATGATATACCGTTGGAAAGCTTAAGATTTTAGAAAAAATATCATCTCATACACAGGCTTTTAAAAGTTAGTAGAGAGTGGTGAAAAGCCGATAAAACTAAGTAATTGTTTTAGATAATAATATAATAGATTTTTAATAAAACACATGTTTCTATAGAAATTAAATTTAATTAATTCTTTAATAGTTTCATGTATTTCTATCTCTAACTGTATTTGAAAATTCTTTTATTGATTTTAAAAATGGAGGTAAATAAAAGTCGTGTGTTGCCCGCACCAGATTTTTATGTATCTAAGGAGACACTACATATTGACCTGGACATTCCATTTGTCATTGCAACTGCCACTGATGGCTCCAATAAATTTCACGACAGGCTGACCCTAAATTCAAGCCCACTCTATTTTATAGTATATTATGCAGTTTCGCACTTCTATATCATTTGTTAGCATATTTGCTCATTGCATGAGCAGATAGCAAATCTCATTTTACTGTCAAAACTTCTATAAATAAATAATTTTATTCTAATTTACATAGTAATATGATATATTTGATTCCACAGCAAAGATTTAAATACCGCCCATTCACGAGCCCGAAGCCAGAAAAGCAATGGTGGGTCCCGCTGAGCTACACCAGCCAGGCAGAACCAGATTTCGAAACGACAAAACCTCTGCATTGGATTAAGCCTAAAGAAAGCCTGCGTATCGAACACCTCAATGCTCAACCAAATCACTGGGTAGTATTCAACATTAAACAAACTGGTTAGCATTTTTCTAATTAATAAATGATCTCTTCCCGAGCATTTTAAAATTTTATTACGTCTGTTTATCTTTCAGGCTTTTATAGAGTGAATTATGACCAGCAAAATTGGGAATTGCTGACGAAACAACTGATGGATCCTAAGAAATATCTTCAAATCGGTAAGCTATAATTAATATCATCTATATATCACCACATCACCATTATCATATTTTATTTTAACGGAAGCAGTGTGGTCTAGTGGTTAGAGCACTAGTCTAGTGTTCTCCAGGTCCTGGATTCGAATCCTGGCTGAGGCAAATATATTTTTTACCAGGGTGTCTAGCAAATCAGCTCAAAGAGATTCCCTAACTTTTCCATATTGTAAGAAGTCTTTTACCTCGCCAAATCTCGGTAAAAATCGACAAAACAAAGAATAATTATAATTAATATGGTATACTAGATTAAAAATATATATAATGACTAATTACTTTATGATAAGATTCAACTATATCTACCCGACACCAGCTGAAATTGTAGTTGTTTAAGTTGACTTAGCAATGAATTATGATAAACTTGGATACTCCTGTTAGTAATAATCAATATTTATAAATCTGACTACAAATTTATTTACAAATTATTTACTATAAATATATCTATATAAACTTTAAAAGCTTTTCTTTAATGTTTGAATCAACAATAAGGCATATTGGAACTTTTGTCTGCGTGAAGAAGAAACGATGTTATCTAGAGACCATTTTCCCTGACCAAAGTACAAATTTCCTAACTTTTTCACATGTTTTTGAAATCCCTGACTTTTCCCAGTTTTCCCTACTGCTAGACACCCTGTTTACTCTTTTATTTCATCCAGGGGGCAACCATGGGTATGGAGACCCTCCTGGGGCAGACCCGGCCTTTATCAAGTGGGTACCCTGAAAATGGGGAAAAACCTTGCGGATGAGAGCGATCTCAACCTAACCACCTCATTTCACTGCCGTTGGCCAAAAAAAAATACAAATCTCTATATGTACTGGAGTCCAAGACCCTTCACATCTTCTTGGCTGTTGCTAGAAATATTCTCCAACCTGTACCAAAGTCAAGTACTAGTATTTTAAACGATATTTAAAAACTTTCTGTAAACATTTACTTTATCAAGAAGTAACTTTCTGCCATTATTCTGGAACTTTTCCGTGTAGCTCCAAATCCACAACTGAGCAAGTGTTATCTTCTGGAATAAGACCATTACTGAATAAACCTTAATAAGATCCTGCCTATAGAGTTGCTGAAGTTCTTGGCACAAATCTTGATATTTTTAATATTTCCTACTTCTCTTTCATCAATATTAAATTAATTTTAGTAATATCGATGACAAAGCAGATTTTTTACTTTTCGATAAATTACGGCAACCTCTGGTTTATGTATCAGATGGTCAGTAATTATAAAATGATCCTATTATATTTTTCTGTTATCACCCGAGATTACCTGGTTTGGTTCATAGCAGTAATAAGGAACCTGACCTGACATATCTTGATGTATAATAATGCCAGTGATTGGTGAATAATTTTGGTCGGACTACTCAACCTGGCAATTCTTATAAGATGCGCCTCGTATGACTGATCATAAGTACAGTACAGTTCTGTATTCTGCCTTAATTTGAACAGATTGCTGACCGTTAAAGCGCGTCTATACTCCATGCATTTCAGGGGCTGAAACAGTACAGGGTCTATAAAATTGTATAGGGCCCGCTGCTGCTTCAGCCACCAAAATGTCTGTAATATAAACACGCCCTTACCGCTGGAAACAGTCTTCTTAAGATTTTCCTTTCAAAGAGCTGCAAACTATCTGATCTAGACAAAGGCCAAGTTTCTGAGCTACACATTAAAACCAGGTCTGGGGATCACTTGTAGCTGGCTGGCTAGCGTAACAGCCTCCCATGCTAAAGGTCACGGGTTCAAACCCGCAGGTGGTCCTAGGATTTTTTAATGGGAGTAAAAAATCCTTAGTTACGCCATCCTTTGGAGGGGACGTTAAAAGGTGGTCCTGAGCCTGTGCGATGTCAGGTACTCGTTAAAGATCCCTATCCTAATAAAACCTGGATAGGCAAAATTTAGGACTCCCACCGTAGCATCGTCCGATTAGCCATAGTAGCATAAAGTGACGTTAAATAAATAAACAAACAAAACCAGGTCTGATAAGCATTTTTCAAAACGTATTCGTGGTTTTTCTCCATAACATATGTGATCTTAATAATTTTGCCATTCCCAAGTTACACCAATCAGCAGCCAAAATTCTTTGTACTTTAATGCTTGTTGTGAGAATCAAGATACACAATACTAATGGACACTTTCAAAGTGGCACCATAGGAGGATTCTGATTGGCTCGAAAGATTAGCTACTGTGTATTTTGTTTTTTCATTGTGGATATAATTAGTTGACCATTTGAGAATTACTGGAAGGAATTAGTCCGAGTGGCGGTCAGTAAATAAAACAACTAAATAGTTTCAAACATTTATTGCTTGCCAACGTTTCGACCCCCATTGTGGGTCATCATCAAAGCTAAAAAAATGCAAAAGAAATACAATCACAATATTATATAAACTATTGAGCCAGAGAATGTCGGTATTAAAACATAAAAAAAGAAAGAAATATATATGTAAAGATATCAATTAATTAAATGACTATAGTATAATAATGAAAGGGCTATACAGAACAAATTATGGCTAAAGAAAATGTACAAAGATATCAATATTCACATGAAATAACATTAAAATATGGAGCAGAGTGGAGATGCAAACAGTATACATTCTCTAGCTCAATAATTTATGTAATATTGTATTTAATGTTATTGTAATTGTATTTCTTTTGTATCTTTTTAGCCCTGATGATGACCCACAATGGGAGTTGAAGCGTTGGCAAGCAATAAATAGTTGAAACTATTTAGTTGTTTCATTTACTGACTACCACCCAGAATTATTCCTTCCAGTATTTTGTTTTTGATTGGTTTACTTGAAGTCCCGCACAGTGTCCTGAATTCTTAATTGCAAGAAAAACCTTTAAATCTCTTTGTGATATTGCTTAGGATTTAGTCAGGATGTACCAGTCATGGATTTAGTCAGAATGGCTTTTTTCCAATAATCTGACAATTTTTTATTTTACTCACATATACTCATTATATTCATAAATAAATATACAATGATGTCAATATTTTTATTTATGTTTTTTAGGTGAAATAAACAGAGCGCAAATAGTTGCCGATAGCCTTCATTTAGCTCGAGCTGGAGTTATTAAATATCCAGTCGCCCTAAATATCACCAAATACCTGAGTAAAGAAATTTCTTACATTCCGTGGGCAGCTGCGTTCTCTGATATCGGTTACATCGATGTCATGATCAACAAAATGCCCATCTACGATAAATTTAAGGTAATTAAATATTGAATTTTGAAAAAAATCATTACTATTATTGATATACACAGGCAATGCCCATTTCAATGTTTAAAATGCAAATAAGTGGGCATAATTATAACCTTCAGAAGAAGAAGAAAGAAATTAAAGTAATTACAAAAGATAACAATTATGGTGAACATGAATAGACTTTTAAAGAATAAACAATTTTTAATTATTATTATTTTTAAGATAAACAATGAAGTTTAAACATTAACAGAATATAATATTCATAATCAAACTTGGATTATGTTACATAGAAATTAGGTAATAAATATAACAAAATAATCTTTTTACTTTCACTTACCTATATCTGAAATATATAATAAGGAAAAGTATTGCGATCGTGAAAATTTTCTAATTCCAGTTTTCAAAGGAAATACACGTTTCAGGGTCCCCTGAGTGGAAATAATCAAGTTCCGCAAAAAGTCTGTGTGTGTCCATGTGTTTGTGGTAAGACTAGGACAAAAACGAAAAGGTGTGCGAGAATGAAATTTCATATTTGAGACACCTAAACACTTGAGATGTTACAGCAACTTTTTCATCAATATTGGTTGACCAGAAGGGCCACTTTTACCATGCATTTTGCATCTTCTTACGATCTTCCTCTCAACTACTTTTAAATTTGTACAATCCAAAAGATTAACCATATCATCTTAAAGACATTGATGAAGAACGGTTAAATATAAAAGTTGGATGAATTTGATGACCAACTAAAGGATAAAAGAGCAAAACTATTTTTTTATGGAATTTTTGTTTGTTTGATAACATTAATAGTAATATAGGTGTATAATATACCGTTGGAAAGAGAAAGATTTTAGAAAAATTATTATTTGATACACAAAGTTGTAAAAGGTAATATAAAGTGACAAAAGGAAATACACTTATTACTGATTAACAATTTAATATAGTTACATTATTTAATCTAAATCATATGTTTCCAACAAAAATGAATACACATTTTATTAAAATCAACTTAGAATATTTTTTAAATTGAAGTATAGTTAATAGTTTTTAAATTAATTTTAACGGTTGTGGTAAGTGAAAGTCAGATTATTATGTACAAAATGATATAATATAGCTACAAAATAGTATATTACAATAAACTAAATTAAAAGAGACTAGTTCAAATCAGATGTGACTAGCAAAAGCTTTTGACATTTGGTTGAAAACATGAGCACTGTTGCACAAGATGTCAATGTTATTGGCAACTCATTAATGGTTCACATCATTTGTGATCTCATATACATATATCATGTGTTATATACATCATACAGTTCTTATCATCACTTAGCTATGTATAAAAAAATTTGGAGAAAAACTTTCACTTACTTCTTTGCTTGAAAGAAACTGTATACGTTTAAATTTTGTAGCCAAAGTAATACTGATAGTTGTCAAAGGCATTCAATCTAGTTGGCATTGAAATATCTGAAAATAAACTAAAATCAATAATTATTAAATAGAACAATATCTTAAATTTATGATTATTTTGTCACTCTATAATTACATGTTCGTTACATATTATTCATTCTAAAATTGTATGGTACACATATGTTACTATTCTGTGCACCAGACAAGTGTTTTAATTGGAAATAAAATTATAAATCCTCTTTTTCTGCTTAAAATAATTTTCAAATTCTTTCATAATTCATATTTAGCATTTTCATATCAATGAAAACGATGGGAAATGATAAATTTTTCGGAATTAATAAAATTAAAGGCACTTAAGAGAAATTTTTAAAATTTGATATTTAAGCCCTTATAATTTTACCTTTTTTCTCTTTTATGTGTTTCTATAAATTAACCGCACTCCCGACCAACTTCTACTTTTATATTTTAAATTTAAATGTAATAATGTCAAAGCATATCGATGAGATTGATCTGTATTTTTTTTTTTTTTTTGTTACAGAAATACGTACTCAGCCTGATAGAAAAACTGTACGATGAAACTGGGTTCGTTGACAATGCTTCAGACCCGCAACTGACAGTTTATAAGCGCGTGGAAGTCTTGCGCTGGGCCTGTTCTCTTGGCCATGAGGATTGTGTACGCAACGCTGTCACGCAATTCCAGAATTGGAGGAGTTCTCCTCAACCTGACCGAAATAATCCGTAAGTTTTCTTATAATAAATTTATTCTGTTTTTTGTATGTGCCCTCATCCATAAAATAAATTTTGAAAATTGTGAAGGCATATTTACAGACGATCATTAGTAAATAGAGATGCAAAGGAAATAGAATCCAAAATAGGTAAGGCGTGGAAGTAATTTTGGAGCCTCAAGCTTATATTCAAAAGCCAAGTGGAAATAAAATGTAAAGCACTAGATTTTAACAGCTGTATCATCCCAGTACTTACATATGGATGCCAGACTTGGTCACTGACAAAAAATCTAGAAAGCAAAATAAACGTCTGTCAACGAAGAATGGAGCAGATTATGCTAGGAATCTTCCTGCAGGACAAAATTAATGCAAATAAAATAAGAAAATTAACAAATGTCTCAGACGCTATTGCTTATGCTAGAAGAATGAAGTGGACATGGGCAGGACATCTCGTGCGGAAAACAGAAGGTAGTTGGGCAAATGGATTCCTATAAATAAGAAAAGATAACGCAAGCGCTGGGCCAATGAATTGAGGAAAAAGGAAGGTTCTTTACGGATGAGATACGCACAAGACAGGATGTGGAAAACTAAGTGCCAGCAACTCACGTTTTAGGTTTTAGCTAGTCTCCGCCCAAAAGACTCCAATCTCCCATTCTTTGGGAAGGTCTATATGTAAATATATTTCATGTAAATATTCATTTATTGTTTTGTTATTTATACATAATGGAGAGTAATTAACTTTGTATTTACATATAAATAAATACTATTATTATTATATATAGATGAAACTTCTAAAAAAATTGATATGCATTCAATATATTTCAAGCAAGAAAGTAAATGAAAGTTATGTGTCACTTCCGCTTTTTACTGTCATTTAATTAAAATCAATTTATTTTTTTAAACAATACAAATAATTATTCAATTTGGTTTCAGGATATCTCCGAACCTGAAAGCTACCGTTTACTGCAGTGCAATCAGAGAAGGAGGGCAGGCTGAGTGGGATTTCGCTTGGGAAAGGTATTTGAAGTCAAACGTCGGTTCTGAAAAATCACTACTTCTAACAGCGCTCGCCTGCACAAGAGAAACCTGGATACTCAGCAGGTAATGAGAAGTAATATTGAAAACATTAAAAGGGATATAAACAATTTTCTTTATATGTAATATATATAATTATTAAACTATTAGATTGTTTAATCCTCATATTTTATATTGGTTTGTGACACACAAAATTACTGTCTTTAGAATCAGAAATAATATAAAAAATTGAGATAAAATCTAAAGTATTTTTAATTCAAAGTATTTACCATAATTTTCAATATGCTTATACCGATAGCTTACCAAGTTTTCTATACGAACTTTGAAAACAATTGAGTCACATGTTGAAATAAATTTAGAAAACTCATTTTTAATATCTAAATCATTTGTAAACAATTTTCCGTGCCAAGAGTTGCACAAAATCTGAAAAAATTGGTAGCCTGTAGGGAATACTTACCTCGACTTTTAAAATCAATATACTTCAATTTGAAAAATATTTTAAGTTGATTTTAATTAAACGTGTATTAATTTTCATTGGAAACATATGATTTAGATTAAATAATATAACTATATTAAATTGTTAATCAGTAATAGGTTTATTCCCCATTCATCACTTTATATTACATTTTACAACTCTGTATATCAGATATTTTTTCTAAACATTTTCTCTTTCCAACGGTATATTATACGCCTATATTACTGTTCTTATTATCAGTAAACCAAAAATTATGATAAAAAATAGTTTTGCTGTTTTATCCTTTAGTTGGGCATCAAATTTGTCCAACTTGTATATTTAGCCGTCCTTCATCAATGTCATTAAGATGATATGGTTAATCTTTTGGAAAGTGCAAACTTAAAGGTAATTTAGAAGAAAAACATTTAAAAAATTGGAATTTAAGCCCTGTGAGGCTATTTCAATCAGAATGAAACCTACATGATATTAAAGCCCATTAAATTTTACATCAATATAGCGAGTTTAATCAAAGAGCAATATAATAATAAAGAGGTATAAAGTGGTTCTTCTGGTCAGCTGATTTTGATGAAAAAGTTGCTTTAACATCTCGGGCGTATAGTTGTCTTAAATATGAAATTAAAGTTTCATACGACTTATCGTTTTCGCACTAGACTTACCACACACACAGACTTTTTTTCGGAACTTAGTCATTTGGTCTCAGGAGACCCTAAAACGTGTATTTCCGTTGAAAACTGGAATTCGAACATTTTCACGATCGCAATACTTTCCCTTACTGTATATTTCATAATTAGGTAAGGGAAAGTAAAAATTAGCTGTGACCCATGAATTTGCTTGCCAATATTACAGTTTTTCGTAAACATAGATATCAGTCAATTAGTTAATCATTCAACAAATTAAGTGTGGTTTGTTAATTCTTTTATCATCACTTTATGCTGCTGTGGCTAATCGGACGATGCTACAATGGGAGTCCTAAATTTTGCCTATCCAGGTTTTATTAGGATTAAGTATGGTTATTTATTGTCTTATCTCAATTTTATTCGGTTAAATTTACATAAAATCACATAACATACCAGTAGTAAGTAGTCACTGCTATAATTTCTCAGCACTATTGTTTTAGCTTTTAAATTCATATAAAGATTGTTTGACCTCACTCTCATTTATAACATAAATGTATATTTTCCCATTTATGGATAAAGTTTCCCACCTCAAAAAAAACCTGTGTTTTTTTAGCTTTTAGAAATAAGTTCTTCTTAATGCCCTAATAAGGAAATGTTTTTTAGCCACTTAAAATAATTTTAAAAACCTAATAATTGTTGAATGTTTTTCCAAAGGAACATTTATAGAAAGTCCTACATGCTTCGATGTATTTTTTTATAAATTTAGTATCTTTGTTAAGATAAAGATATTTTTGCTATTATGTGGTTAGATATTATCTTTCAAATGAGTACATATTATCTTTCAGAAGATGTATAGTTTTTGAGTTTAATAAAAACAGTTTTTTAAATTTAAATTACCAAACAATAACTTTCTTTTATGAATCTAGATATTCATAAGAAAATTTAAGTTGAAATGTTATTGTATCTTATTAAATGTCTAAATTTCAGATATTTGCATTGGGCTGTGACCGAAGGATCAGGTATAAGGAAGCAAGACGCGTCGTCGGTCTTTGTAGCTGTTTCGGACAATGTCATTGGGCAACCTTTGGCTTTCGCATTTTTAAGAGATAACTGGATGAGAATTAGGAAATAGTGAGTATACTTTATTTTTATTCAAAGTTAATAAATATTATATGTTAAAGTTATTCAATAATATTGTCAAGTACAGTAAAAGCTTTGGGAGCTGTAGAAAGGAACCTTATGAAAGGATTTCATGTTGTGATTTGCTACTGAAAAAAAATGTGGAGGATCCATTTTTGAAATGAGTTGTTACTGGTGATGAAAAACGGATTCTCTACATCAACTCCAGCTGAAACTTCCGGCCTTTGGGGGTCCTGGAACGACGCTGTTCACACCCATTAAAGGCCGGCTAGCATCCAAGAAAGGTGATGCTCAGTATTTGGTGTGATTGGAAGGGACCCATTCATTTAGGGCTCCTTCCACAAAACCAAACTATAAATACAAACTTTTACTGTGCCAAGTTAGATTGAAGAGAAATAGCCAGAGTTGGCAAATCGGAAAGGAGTGCTATTCCACCAAGACAACGCTAGGTCCCATGTGTCTTTAAGGACTAGACAAAAGTTATTAAGCTTCAGATGGGAGGTTTTACCTCACCTGCCGTACTCTCCTGACATTGCTCCTTCGGATTTCCATCTTTTCCGTTCCCTCGAAAATTTTCTATAAGGGAAATCCTACTCTACAGAAGATGACATCAAAATGGACCTGTTATTGTTCTTCAGGAGTAAGGACAGTGATTTTTTGGAAAAAAAAAAGGATAATGGACCTTCCAAGCCGTTGGGAAAGAGTAATCGCTATTGGTGGTAACTATTTTGTAGATTAAATAAATGAATTTTAAGCTGTTCATCAATTTTAATTTTTGTCCAAATTTCTCTACAAACTTTCTGGACAACTCAATACTTTATATGCAACACTTATAATATTATAATAAATGTCCTCTAACCAAAATATTTTATTTCTGCAGCTTTGGATCTCCAGTCTTCATAATAAGCACTATTATTAAAGTGACTACAGGGGACATGAATACAGAATTCGATTTGAGAATGGTATGCATTTTTACAATTTTAATAATACATTTTTGTGGAATATGTGTGTATGTAATATATTGTAAAGGAAAGTATTGTAGTCATGAAAATTTTAGAATTTAAAAATCTAGTGTCACAGTGTTTTATACTCCTCCAAATTTTCATGAAATTTTTCATGTATATTCAGTAGATATGTGAATCGGTCCTAAAGTATATATCATACCACTAGGTAATTCAGGTGTCCCTCTACAATATTTTTTTTTCTCATGAAAATGTTGTTTTGTAATTTAGCTTTTTTATTTTGCATAAGAAAATACATATAAGCCCAAATTTTTGGACTCCTTTCCCCCACCTTCACATTTTGTAATCACGATTTTTGTATTTTTGTATGAACAATATCGAAATAAATGAACTATCCTTTGTATAAAAAAAAATTTGGTGTGGGAAACACATGATTTTCATGATTTACACGATTCGGTTGTTAAAATCACACATCAGTACATCATATTTCATCAATACGTATTATGGTTATCTATTTGTGTGTGTATATTTCAGTGAATAATGTCAGTAAGAGCAAGGGGACCAATTTGGGCTGTTGAACGAATAAAGAAATAAACATGAATAATAGTAGAGTAGAAAGAACTGACGTACAAACCTACAGTGAGTGTCAAAAGTATTTGCTGGGTTCTAAAAAAATATGACGAAAAGAAAAACATGGTACAAGAAGTCCGGAAAAAGTCTTCCAGCAAGCAAGACAATAAGAGAATAGGCTGAATGTTTGTAACATTTTTTTTTAAAGAGAAGGTTGATGAATTAAAATGTTTACAGATGACTCTCATACTAAAACACATGGTTCTTATGAATAAATTATGGTTTGGAGGAAACCAAATAAAGAATTTAGCAAGACTTAGTAAAACACCTTGAGCGGTCAGTGATAGTTAGGTCTGTTTTTCTTTGAAAAAGTATAATATTGGATTCATGGACAAAATTATTGATAGGTTTGTATAATTTTTAAGTATGAAAAGCCAGAATTAAAAGTAGAAGAAAAATGACGTATAAATTGAATTTTTAACATACGGGCGACCATGACTCTTGACATATATACGTTATCTATTCAAATTTAGTCGCTGCAAAATTATCAAAAAGTTCTTGAAATCTCTCTTCCATTATTTTTTCAAATTTAATTAACTATTTGTTGGTCCTACTAAAAATGAAAATCAAGAAATACTATATTCAAAATGAAAATGCCTCAAGAAACAATAAGTGCTTGATTGAGCGGGATATTATTTCACACCGAACAATCAATTAATTAGTAAGATCAATTCCTAGTAGGCTAAAATGTATAATTATCCAAAAAGTTTTACCAACTTGATGTTTATTTATGATAAATGCTTTAATACAATTAGGAAACCACGTAATTCCAAATACTTTTGACACCATTGACATACACTATTTTTAATATTTTTGTAAATGAACGTTCAGAACGTTGAAAATAAAATGATTATCGTCATAATTTTTGGTTCAAGCTATTGTTCACCTTCCTTCTAACACTATAAAGTGGTTAACGACTCTTTAAAACCATATGAAATAAGTTAAAAAGAAGTAAATTAGGGAATGGTAGTGAATTCCGAATACTTTTGACACTCACTGTAACAAAATTACAAAAATGTGCCTCTGAGCATTTCGCATCTTAATCACAAGTGGCATTGAGTTGAATGAAATAAACAACATTTGCAACGGAGATACTTAATACACATGAAATACATTAAATTTAGGAAACAGATAGATTTTTTTTTTTTAATCTGTGACTATTGCCTACAGAATTCCATTCCTCTTTCTGTCATGAGTCCCTACCCCACACTTACAATGTATTCATTATTTTGTATTTAACAATCAAAATATCCTCTAGAAATAATTTATATGGCAGAGCAAGATTTGCCAGATCAGCTAGTAACAATATAATAGATTATTTAATAAAACACATGTTTCTATCGACATTCAATTTAATTAATTCCTTAACCTTTTTACTTTAACTTACCTATGTATTTCATCTCTAACTGTATTTATAAATTCTTTAATTGTTTTTAACAATAGAGGTAAGTGAAAGTTGTGTGTTGCCTGCAGCGGATTTTTTTAATATAGATTTGAAAATGTTTCAGTTAAAAGAGTTCATTTCTGACCACATTGGCGAGATGGGATCCGCTACTGCTGTGTTTGACCAATCTCTTGAAAGAGTTCAAGTCAACGTCAACTGGATGAAACAGAATTACAAACAGATTGAAGATTGGTTAACTGAAAACGTCTGAGGGATATATTATCCCTTATTTTAACTTTTTTTTTTTTAATTTTTCAAATATTACGAATGACATTCCTGTTATCTACCGATATTATATAAGTATGTTGTAAGAGCTGTTTTTACCTATTCAAAATTTTTATACAAATTTTTAATACTTCAATATAAATTTTCATAACTTATTTAAAATGTCTACTGCAAAAAAAAAAAGTGTTTTTGTAGTATATATTTAGACACATTTTTATCGGCTAATATTTACTTGTATCAACATTCATCTTAAATTTGACTAATTTATATATTTTTTTGTCGGAAGATATATTAAATTTTAGTAAATATATACGTGAAACAATATTTTGTTCAGGACAAATTGACTCTATAAAACTGTATGTAAATTTATCATATATAATTATTTTGTCAGACAATGTATTCAATGTTTTAAGATAGTACTAGTGCAACATCTTATTTTCATGAATTAGTACAATTGAGACATTCATTTCCAAAAGGTACTGAAGGGCATTTTTTTCGAAATTGACTTATTTGTATTCAAATAGTTTAGTTTTATCTAAATATGTCATCAGATTTTATCTAAAAAACATAAAAATCCTTTAAAAACCTATATGAAAATTGCATATCATTCCAAAAGGCACTAAAAACATTTCCTTCCAAAAGGTACTTTATTTCCTACTATACGTCAGAAGCACCTAATCCCGTAATATATCACCATTAATTTATCACAAAATTTATTTATTAATTTTATAATTTATTTATTAATTTTATAATTTATTTATTAATTTTGTGCATATTTATTGGTTCATTTTTCACGTCTTAAATCACCGCTATTATTTTGATCAATGGTTTTAAACTAATAATCAGTTTTTAGGCTGTTTTAAACAACTTAATTGTCTTCAGTTCTTCTATGTTCTCAATTAAATTAAGTTTTTTCATAGTATTTCTTCTTGCAGAAACATAAATTTGGTTTAAAAATTTTCAGAAACTTAAATTTTACTAGAATAGTGGTATTTTATCCAGCAAATAGTTGGAATTCGGATTCCCTGACCTTGGAAGAATATGAGAAAAAAAACAGTGCCTGATCTTACCTAATCGAATTTTTTTTTTTTTTTTAAAAAGATAAAAGACCGAAATAAAAGTTATTTATTTATCAGTCTTTATAGTTAAATATTGTTTATAGTTAATAATACAAATACATTTGTTAAATTCACAGAAAGAATAAGTAAAAGTTCAAAACAAATTTCATAATTACATACTTTTTTATTATAGTGCCAAAAATAAATAAAAGACCATTTGAATATTCACTTTCTTTATGAAGAATTGATAATAAAATCTAGTTAACCAACAGGGAAAGATGAGTGATAATAGGGAAATATACATAACTTAGAAATTAACATCATAAAGATGTTAGTTGTGAGTAATGTTCTATCAGGAAGGTTATGATGACTGTTATATTCTTCCCAAAAGTACTATATGTTAAAAGGTCATGGGAAAAGTGCAATAATTTGGAAAAATAAATTGTTAATACAGTAAAAAATCAATTTTAGATTTTAATAAAAAAAGAATCAGGTAAATTGGTCTGATAATGAATAAATGACAGATTTTTGCATTTCCTGTAAAATTGTCTAAAGTGGATATTGTAGCTTTTGGAACTCAATGTCTCAGATGTTGATTTCCAAAAGGTACTATATCCATTACAGGAAACGCACAAATCTCTCATTACTATATTATTAAAGAACTTATTTAATTATTTTCTCATTAAAATCTACATTTTTTTTTTTTTTTACTAATAAAACTATATTAAAGTTATGTAATGAAATGTTTTAGTATGATATGGAACGAAACTAAATGCGTAATTAGTATCTTTAGAAAATAATTGCATTTCTAAATCGTGTTTTTAAAAGACTTGAGTGTTCATTAGATAAAATAAAATAGAGAATTTTGATAAAACTAAATGATGAAAATACCAATTTTATAAAAATGTCCTAGAGTACCTTTTGGAAATCAAGGTCTCAATTATTACATCATCTGATGACACAATTATAATCATGATAAATCTTGAATAATTTTTTGCTTTTTTTTTTATTAATCTTTCATTTAAAGCGAATCTTAAAAAACTTGTCATTCAAAGAAGTAACTCAATATCAATCCAAAACTTTTTCTGTCTTTCTGGAGTTATTTTAGGGAAGAAAGTATTGCTTTATTTATATATTGACTATCTTAAATTTAATTTTAAATGATGAATGATTGTTGTATATAATTTTTTTTTTTTTTTAATTATAAAATATAAGCCTAGCTGTTAAAAAGTCAATTAGAAGAGGCTAAATGACAAACAAAGGCACTCTTGATAAATAACTTAATTTATTTGACCAAAGATGATTAATTATCTAGAATTTAAAAAATTCCGCTGCCTTCAAATCATAAATATCACATAATTGCTAAATAGTGTAAATAAAAAATTTATACTTTTTGTACAAAACAATTTCTTTAATTGTAAAAAAAAAAAAATGTAATATTAAGATCAATTAATCTATAAAGTGTTGTATTTTTTTCTTTTAACTAGTTGATTAGTAATTTATGACAGTACTTAAGATGGTAATATATTTTTGCAACATTGTAAATATATTTATAAATAGCTAAATTAGTCTGTCGTTTATACTTACAACATCTTTTTTTTTTTTCATTGTTTTGTTTTTTTGGCAAGCACAGGGTTATCACAAGATTGTTCAAACCTTTCAAATGTAACTCTAAATTCATAAAATTTAAAATTTAACTCGATATGTATTGTATAAATATAAAAATATCTTTCAGTATTATTACAATTATGTATCCTTATTCATTTAGCTATTTAAAATAGATTTTTTTTATTTTTTATTTGTATTTTTCTTTTATTAATGACCTATTGTATTTTTTTTTTTTAATAATTGGTAAGTCCTTCCACTACTTGTTAACAGTATGATTTATTTTAATCTGGTTTTTGTATATTGAAATTTTCAAGATCACCAATTTAACAATTTCTCGTTAGAAGTTTATTTATTTAACATCACTTTATGCTACTGTGGCTGATTGGACGATGCAACAGTGGAAGTCCTAAATTTTACCTATCCAGGTTTAATTATGATAGGGATCTTTAATGAAATTTAACTTTGTCATAAGCATAACCAAGAAGGTTTTATTTCCTTTAGAAAATCCTCAGGTCACCTGCTGGGTTTGAACCCATGAATTTCTGCATTGAAGGTTCTTATGCTAGGCTCTTAATACACAAGTGACCCTCTTTATACAGTTTTATCATAAATTATTTGATAATAAAAATGATGAATAATTTTGGTAAACTTTTTACTTTCAATTACTTATATATGAAATACATAGTAAGGGAAAGTATTGTGATCGCGAACATTTTTTAATTCGAGTTTTTACCATAAATACACTTTTTAGAGTCCCCTGAAACCAAATGACCAAGTCATGCAAAAAGGTCTGTGTGTAGACGGTAAGTCTTACTCGAAAATGATTCATAATGATTTTGATTAAACTCGCTAATTAGATGTAAACTTAACAACGGAGATAGGTTTAAGTCATATGTTGCACACGCCAATTTTTTTCTTTATTGATATTTTAATTATTTACTTTATTTGTTCAGGAACTATTTATGCCATGTGTTTACTGATACATGGAGCATCAACAAATATTTAAATAAATACATGGTACAGTTACTGTACAAAAAAAAGAGAAATAATACACAAAAAAATACATATATAAAAATATACAATTTATTTATACACTATTTACAAAATAATTTATGAGTTTCATAATATCACAGTTTCACTTTAATGGTAACATTAATTTCATATTATGAATATGAAGTTTTAGAATACAACCACATTTTGGTTTACATTTTAGAATTTTCATAATCTTTTACAATTTTTGTCATGGCCATATTCATTGATATTAAAATATTAGACTACATAGCACCATTTCATAATTAATTAACTAGCAATAATAATAAAAAAAACTTATAGATATTCCTCTAATACAACATTAGAGTTTGTCGAGTTTAGAAAATATTTTAAAACATAGATTAATATTTTATAGAAATGTGAAGTAAAACTTTTTATCTTGTCAGTAAAAATGTATTGAGAAATTCTTACAAATATTATTATGGGCATATCAGGGTCTAATCTACACTTAGGACATCTTATCTAGAATGAATAAACAAATTGGCAAATCAAATTTTTGAAAACTTTTGACTATTAATATCAAAATTAACTATTATATATAAAAATGTATAATAATTATTGAATTACTAAATTATGGTCTTAGGCAGACTTTCATATTTAAATCAATATTGGAAATAAGAGCTCTAGTTGGGATATTTACAAACATGGCAGCCATTTTGGAAGATTTTTTGCAAACATGGAGGCTCTATTTTGGATGCTGACATGCCACTGCCAAATTAATCTAACATATTATATTTTAACAAATTCACAGTTTCTACAGACCAGTTTATAATATATATACTATTATAGAAAAATTAATTATTTTTAAGAAAAAATATTATCCATAACAATAGAAACCAGAACCAAAAATAAAGTTACACATTTGAGATTTGAGACCCTGTTTCCATATTGCTGTTATTGCTAAACTTTTTAGCCTGTAGTTTATTAATTTTTTTGTAATTTAATTGTCAGGAAATCCAAACTCTAAGATATAAAAATTTGAATTTGTTTAAATTTACTTTTCCTTTAGAAATATTTGTTTTAAAAAATAATATTACAATATAAATAGTTCTAAATTGGCATAGACATTCTGAAATTATAATTATAATGTTATGACTATATTTTGGAACTATTTATATATTTTAAATGTGTTGTTTTTAATTGTCAAAATTTTATGAATTAATATTAATTTGATTTTAATCACCGATTTATTTTATAATTTATTCATTATAGATAAGATGTCATGAAGATGGGGTTCAACCCAAAACATGAATAATAATTAAATCACTAAAACTTCTCTTCATTTTCTTTATTATATTAATAATAAATAATAATTATTAGAACCTCTTTATTACAACTTTTCAAGGCATTGCTGCTTCATCTTCGAGGTACATACTTGCTTGATACGCTACTATAATTATGTATTATATATGTATAAATTTCCACAATTTCGTTTCTTAATACATGCAGGAACTAATAAATAAATGATAAAAATGATATATAATTATAACAGTGCTTCAAGGAAGTATGTACTAACTCAAAATGAGGCAAAGCCTCAAAACATTGTAATAAAGATGTTATAATAATTATTATTGATTAATAATTTAAAAAAGAAAATTAAGAAAAGTTCTAGTGAATTAATTAATAAACATTTAAATCTTCCAATTAGAAAATTAACTCAGTAGATAATAATATTTCAAAGAATATGACAATAAATTATAACTACAAAGAAAAAAATTTTGCTTCACATTCTCATTATCGAAATTACTTTCAAATATGGGTGTAAGATATTAATAATGCATCTCATTACAGCAGAGCTCTTCTATTAAATTCTCGTACAATACGTCAAAAGATTCCGTATTCATATTTTTTTTCGTTTTGCATCCACCATGAGGTTTCTTAGTTTTATTTTGAGTGTTATCTTGAAAAAAAGATGTAGAATCAAAAGAGTTAATAGACACTACGTTTTCCATTCTCAACTGATCTATATTGTCTATCAACATTTTTGCCTCGTCTCTCCGAATCGTTTGTAACTGCTCTTCGGAACTGGTTTTTATAGAATCCATCTCTTTTTCTTGTAGGTTTTCGGATGCTTTAGGATATTTCACTCGTTTAATACCCTTTTCTTGACACACGATGCCGCCTAGATACTTAATTTTCCTGTGCATGGATTTTATATTTTTATTTTTCTTCTTAATAAGCTCCCTCAAATGGATTATTCTGTTGTTGAGTTTGAGACAGGCGTTCTTATGCCTTTCGACTTCTTTCTTTGAAACTCCGGGCTGAGGCAGTTTAGTTGTTTTACGAGGGCATCTGTAAGTTTCAATGTTGATCAGTTTCACCAAGTATTCAGGTTTCTCGAATATATAATTCGACTCTTGCTTTACATAACTGTGGTCGTGGAATGTACTGAGTCTCACTTTTACATTTTTAGGTTTCGGTTGAGGATTAACGTCAACCGATCTGTAACTTGCCTCTGTTGCAGCAGGGACTTCATTAAACAAAGGCATTTCTTTCTCATTATTCAAGCTGATAAAAGGTATTTGGTTGCAATCATTATCCTGAAAACTACTTAAAATAACTTCTTCACCATTAAAATTATTACATTCTGCATCACGGGCCTCGTGGTTCTGGCTCAAATTCGATTTAAAAGTTTCATTTATTTCCGATTCACCACTCTGCGTACTATTTACTTGAGTTTCTGGAACTTGAGCGATGTAAACTTGCAATTTTGCCATCGTCCCTTCGATATTGAGACTTTTCAACCTGAAAATACTCTCAATTAACATCTGACACAACTGTTCAACCTGCGACCTATCGTGAACGTTGGTCAAGATGGTAGATATGTTAAAAACATTTTCTACATTGAATAAATCTTCATCAGCTAGATCTGGATCTATGTTTGTGATGTTGGGATTTATCGCTGTTCCTTCGAACTTGACTCCAACGCCGGAATTGACGTTCACGACAGGAGACGCAAGTTTAGAACTGCTCAACTTCCGATGGCAGTGTATAGAGCATGTACACCGCCTTTTTTTCCGAACTTTCTTCGTTGTTTCGTTAGCGTTCTTATTTGTGGCCTGGTTTGCTTTTTTATTTTTCCTGTTTTTCTTAACCTGCTGCTTGTATAGAGTTACAAGCTTGCTTTTTGAAAAACCTTTGAATAATCTATCAGGTTTCTTCTCCAGGGTGACGACGCAAACAGGGCCGTTCTTTTTCAACCTGAATAGAAAGAAAAAAAATAATCTACAATGAATCGTTTACTGACAACCTAAACCACCTCACACTTCATATCATTATTTTTTTATCATACAAAATAAAATAAATAACTAGATACATACTTCATTTTGTTGAGAACAGAATCGATCAAGACGGGATCATAATACTTCTTCTTACTCACTGCAAGAAAATTTTTAATTAATGAAAACAAATACACTTATAAATGCATACAATTTAGAATAATAAATATTACTAAATGGCTTTTATTCCAGGAATGTAAGATTATAAATAATAAGCTTAGTAGACCCGAACGTTCAATACGACACCACCAGAAAGATTTTCTTGCCGACACAATTCAACCAAATGACTAGCATCGAAGACCAAGAGATCAGATTTAACAAAATTCCCCCCAACTTTGCCTGGACCTATCTCTTGGACACAACCAGTATATATAGAACATATTCAAATATTTCATATAATAATATTATATTTTATCATAATATATTGTTGTGATATATTAAGTAGGCATAAATAAAAAAAGAAAGATCAAGAAGGCACAAAATGATCAACCAATCAGAAAAGAGAATAGAAATGCGCTGTAGATCAGGAATAACCCAGTAGTTATTCAGACCAGGCGGGTCTTTCCAGTCCTTTTCTGTAGACCATCAGTGAGAGAGGACGTGTGTTCTCGGGAATGAGTCTGAAGCCATGAGTCACCAAACAGTAAGGACCTCAAGTCATCATGAGAACTAGTGCATTATTATGGAAGAAAAATGAAGACATCAATTGAACAATAAATAATTACGAACCAACTGAGAAGAATGGACCAAACATTTTTAATGGACTTTGTAATTATTAATCAAAAACCCTTATCAATCATAAATTATATTAATTAAATATTTTAATAATATAGATGTGTAGGCAAGAAAGTTTTAAATTGAACAAATAACCTACCTGCGGCCTAAACCTTAGTTTTGTCAATCAGACTATTAGGCACGTATATAGGCAGAAATTTAAATTACACTGGATGATGATAAGATACAAACACTCTTTTGTTACTAGATGGTCCAAGCATGAGTTGGATTAAGAATTGACTTAATATAAGCAGAGCCTGCCTCAGAATCAATACAGCCATTTATATTAGTCACTGTAAACTTAACTATCATCTTAAATATTATCAGGGAAGCCCGTGGCTGAGTGGCTAGCGCGCTAGTCTCTCATGCTAGAGGTTCTGAGTTCGAATCCCAGTCCCAGTGGGGATTTTATAAGGATATAAATGAATGAGGATTCACCCACAGCCTCTCCCCTGGGTATGTGAGACCCGTCAGCCAAATAGTGGCCACTCACAAAAATAGGCATAAGGAGTGATGACCCTACCCTGTAAGGAATCATCGTGAATCGTGAGCATATTCTCCCAGGAGACTAGACCACAAGGCCAAGAGCCTACACGGCCTGTCGCGCCAGAGAAAAAAACAAAAAAAAACTTAACTATCATATGTTCAAACTTGGACTTTCAAACACACCACTGTGTGGGTTCTACAGGCGAGAAGATGAAATGTCTTTTCATATAATCTTTTGGTGCGATAGCTTTTTTAGGATCAGGTTTGACCTATTTGAACTGAGCTATTGGAGAGACCTGTGAAAAACAAGCTAATCAATCCTTACAGCCTCCTTAACTTTGTGATGGCAACACAGCTCATGTTTTAACTTCAACAACTACCTTAGTCTAGAGAGCTAAAGACAAACCAGCTCTTCAAGAAAATATCAATCACGAATGCTTCAAATTCAAAACCGTTTTCAATGACTTTCTTTTGTTTTGTAAGAAATTTATGTCTCTATGCAACAGTGATAGCCAGAAGTATTATCACTTTTTTGAATTCCTAAATTGGTATAGTGGGTAGACTGATTTTTAAAAATTTAATATTTGGATTCTAGATAATACTATCATAATTGGTCGCGAATCTAAAAAATTAAGTTGAACCTGCAATTATGATGTAATTTAACACTTTGAAGCAACACTATAATCCATTTTGGTTGTGTTATCTTTCATTTTTTAACATTTGGCTGGTCTACAAATACTTTTTTGCCCATTTTACATGCGTTTAAAGACAACAGTTTTGCACAATTGGACTTTTTGCACATATGCTTCCGGGCTAATAACCAATATAAAACAAAAATAAACAGTGAATAAGAAATACCTGGTACTTTTTTAAGACTTTTGATAGGTTGATTCTGTCTATTATTATCAGTTTCTTTATCACCATTCATGATTCCTTCATCTAAAAAAAAAAAAAACTTAGTAATAATATAATGCGTGATTAGCATGAATCTAAAAAGCTGAAATAAACCATTCATAAGTATAACTGCTACTATGCTCAGGAATATAAAAAAAAAAAACGCTTCAAATTATTACATCCAAATATAGTACAGTAAAATTAAGTTTTAACCCAAATATCGAAAAAAACAAAGCTAAAACCTGACATAAATAGTCAGTTAGCATTACTAGTATTAGCTTTTTAAACTATTGTTTACATAAAAATATTTTTTCTTTCTTTATTTTTTTTATTTACTTATTTTTATTTATTTTTTTTATCATTTTTTTTTTAATTTATTTATTTAATTTTTTTTTTTTTTCTTTCTTTCTCTCAATCACTCATTACCTAATAGTTCTTTCTTATAAAGGTTGAATATGCATATAGTGTCTAGGCGTTGATGACCTTAGGGTTTTACGCCTTAAAACCTAAACAAACCTGACATAAATTGTTCAGTAGCCTCCCCTTTTATATTGGTAAAAAGTCCCACATTTTTCCATGTCGGGTTTTGTAGGGAAGAGGCTTGGCTTGTTTTTTACCTAATTTTACTGTACTAATTATATATACATTATATAAATTATATATATATATATATATATATATATATATATATATATATATACATTATATAATTATATATATATATATATATATATATATATATATATATATATATATATATATATATATATATATACATTATATAAATTATATATAACTATATTAAGGTATAACAGTTTATATAACTGTTTACAGGCAATTCTTTTTAAACTCTATTGGTTTACTTGATATTAAGATCTTTTATTATGTTTTTTTTTTTTTTTTTTATTCATATGACTATACTTGAGATATTGGGTATCAAACATAAGTTTGGAGCGTTTTTCCTGGTGATTTTAATAAAAACTTCAGATTCTTGCTAATATTTTTAATCAATTATATACGACCCATTTCGATTAATTAAATGTTGCCATATTCCATCATTTTGGTCATCATCAACAGTTGAAGGACGACCCGAGCACTTAGCGTCTTCCAAGTCAAAATTTCCTGTTCTGAACTGAGCAAACCACTTACGGACGGTGCTTTCTCCTAAGACATCATCGCTATACGCACTAAAAATTACGTTAACCATCTGTGCAGCGGATTTTCCTTTTCCCAAATAAAAAATCATAATATGAGGAAATTAATTTTTTTCTCTTACATTTTGAGCAAGCAAAATACAACATAAAGATAAGGAATCTCGGTGGAAACTGATACATAAAAACACATTAACTAATCCTTTTTTAGAATATGTTATAATATGCTTATTTTATAAAAATTATTCTTTTAAGAAAACAATTAATTAACACAAATATTTACTTCATTATAACTCAATTTACTCTGAGGGTATATATATTATGGCTTCTTGACAATCAGGCACATTTTTATTATTTAACTTTTTAATCATAATAATGACTTACAAAAATAACACAAACAATATGCAGGCTAACCAAGATCCATCATATTCCTACAGCAGCTCCTCCCCCTCTATCAGCTCATAACTCCAACTAACTATGACCAGGTATAAAGATACCTGTCACTTAGTCCCTAGTTCATTTTTACCTGGTAAAACCCTTACATCCAAAATGGATGCTATGTTTGTAAACAAACAACCAAATAAGAGCTGTTATTTAAATTTTACTTTTTATCTTATTGTTAGCCTGCCTAACTCAATAATAAATATATAAATTAATAACTACTAAAATTATAAAAAATGGGTATATTACAATGTAAACTACGGAATAGATCTCTGGGGCTCTACTAAACCATCAAATTCTCGTATCCAATCCCTACAATCCAAAACAAAAGCCTTCATAAAATCCTCAATACTCCTTACTTTTTCACGAATAAACTCATCCATAAAGACCTTATTGTTCCGTATGTTGCTGATTTGGCCCGATCTAGATACTATTCCATTCATGTTAAACTCCATTCCCACCCTAATCCTCTTGTTTCGATCCTTTCTTCTTCTTCAATTCCTCACAATCCTCTGAGGCGTCTGAAAAGGAGATGGCCCCGAGACCTTCTAGTTTAGAATATTTTTAGAGTGCTTCCATTGGGAAGCTTCTCTTCATGTGTTTCATGCCTTTTTATATTTCACTCAAATTTAAACAAATAAATCCTTTATTATTCTGGGACAAGTCCCTTTAGAATTACATTTACATAATATATAAATTGGGCTTCTGAGTCTTAGAGTAATAATTTATTTATAAACAAGTTAACAAAAATTAATCGAAAACAGATATAGGCAAATATGTAGAGTATAAAATAAAATAGAGTGTTATTTACAATTTTGTTGTGACTGGATGGTTATGAGATGAATGAATAAGCGGGATTTGAATGTAGAAAGAGAGTTGGAGTGACAGAAAGAAAGAGGAATAGAATTCCATAGGATTGAGGATCGGATAAGGAACGATCTGTTAAAATGTGAAGATTGGTGGGCCGTTGCGAATAAATCTGAAGGCCTAGAGCGTGTACAGCAAGAATGGACAGAGGATTTGAATTGTAAAAAGTTGAAAATGTATGATGGACGGCAGGATTGGATAACTTGGTACAGGAATGATGCAAGGAAATATTGGCGACGATAGGAAGGGTAAAGCCACTTCAACTCGCTATAAAATTAGGAGACGAAGGTGTACCTCGGGACCCTGAAGATAAATCGAACAAAGCAATTAATTAGGCATTTTAATTTACTTCTTGTATTCCATTATACAGTTGTAAATTCCAATAAATGTTTTTTAAAAAATATGTAAACATTATAGACAGAGAAGATACAGAGAATACAGGGAGGATTAAAAAAATATGTAAACATTATAGACAGAGAAGATATAGAGAATACAGGAGGATTAAAAAAATATGTAAACATTATAGACAAAGAAGATACAGAGAATACAGGGTGGATTAAATTGAAATATTGGAAAATACTAGAAAACTTATTTTACAACCCAATATATTAATTATACTAGAGATATATTAGGGGCAGTAATATTATTATAAACAATGCTTACCCATACAAGAGATCTCCGGAAACAATATATCAGAATTGTTGATCGCAGTTGACAGGATGTCATACTGTTCATCTTTTCCGTTCTGCGTTAATTCAACAACAGAAGATAAGGAGTCAGTAATTTTACAAATGTTTTCATTTTCAGTTGACGTATTAACATCTTCATTATTAACAGGACTAGTAGCCGTAGTAACAACATTATCAGTGCTAGATTTTTCAAAATCTACGCTTGATTTCTTGTTAATAATAGCAGGTAAATTTGTAATTATTTTCATTTTACTTGATGTTGATACGGGATTAGTTGGAGAAACATCCAAATCCGACAGAAAAACCTCAGATGAATCTGCTTTTGAAAGAGTTTTTAATAAACTCGACACATCGACTGAAGAAGATTGGATGATTGAAGAACACGCTTTTGATACAGTCGGAGATTTCTTGAGAATCAAAGGTATTGTCTTTTGGTTTGAAGATGAACTCGTCGAACAGCTACCAACTTTCTCTGGATTTTTCTGATTGCTTTTTATTATTTCTGATTTTCTAAAGCTTCTGTTGGGTGACGAAACGACAGCGCTGACGATCGGCAAGTTTACAGAAACGCAATCTTTGCCCTCAAGTATTGAAGTCTGCTTCGGATTCAGTTTTAAAAATGTTCCGGCCTCTTTATTGCCCTGGATATCGGCTCCTATAAAAAACAATTTTAAAATTTGTTTACTTTATTTAATGATTTATTATGGTTTTAACAATATGGTGTTCACTGGTGAATATAATCAAAAGAGAAAAAAAATTTAAAAATTATTCTGGGACTGAAGTCTCATAAGAAAAAAAATAAAAACACATAGTTAGTGACTAGAGCCTAAAACCTGTGAAAAATTGTCCCTCTTACCAGCGGTATCTAGCGCCTTTTTTGGTAACTAGGTGCTATAAGCATGCTCCCTTTTTAAGGCTGCGCTACACTGCGAGAGAACAGGTCGTTGAAAATTCCTGAGAGCAAGGTATTGTGAGAGTTCACAAAAGTAGTGGAAAAGGAGGAAAGCATATTTAAAAAAAATAAATTTGGATAATAACATCAGATATTACTTTTTAAAAAATCACATGATATTAAATGTTATTCTTAAAAAAATATAATAATGTTTCATTGCTTTTAAGATTTACATCTTTTAGCAAGAGGTTTGGCCTCTATTTCATTTAGACAAAGTCATTTTTACATTTAATAAGGAAATGTTACAAATATTGAAATAAGAATTGAACTAACTACTTTAGAAACAACATTATGAGAAAAAATAAATGACAATTAACAAAATAACTAAGAATACAGATCTTGATTAATTAATAAAAATATCTTGATAACAGTTTCATCTAAACAGAAAGTAATGACAAAACAAATGCCTATAAATTTTGTACTAATCGTTCATAAAAACACTTCTTATCTTTCAAGATTCTATTGTACACAATAGAATCTTATGACTGGATTTAAAACTGGACACAATATTAAAAAATTTTCAATATTATCGTAAACATCACTATTACATAGAGGGCAAGTCATGTTGGTTTCAAATTTATAAAATAATCCATTGACGATTATCCTCTGTGATTTCTTGCCTGCCAGTCTTAGTTGAGCGATTAACTTTGTTTTGATATATTGCATTTAAATTTTAAATATTCTTCTCCGAGTTGGAAGTTGGTTACATGACGATATATTTTGCTGTAAGAGGAATTATTAATAGCTTCTATATCCCTGAAATATAAATGATTAGCCATTTTCTCAAACAGTTTGCTCTTTGAAATTTTTAAATCAGCTGGATCATTGAGAGCCCATATTTC
This sequence comes from Piezodorus guildinii, assembly GCA_023052935.1. Lineage (NCBI taxonomy): Eukaryota > Metazoa > Arthropoda > Insecta > Hemiptera > Pentatomidae > Piezodorus > Piezodorus guildinii. The sequence continues at coordinate 2,171,452 of CM041298.1, read as the reverse complement.
TTCTGAACCTATAAGAATCACTGACCTATTAACTTTCTTTAAAAAAAAAAAAAAATATATATATATATATATATATATATATATATATAAAGTAAATGATAATATTATATCAAAACAAACAAGTGTATCATCCACATCATGAAAACATGTTTTTTTAATGTAGATTTATTTAAAAATAAATAAATGATCAAGTTTTATAGAAAATATGGTAATTGAATATTTATGCATGGAAAGTATGAGAGAGTGTATGATAATTGACTATCATCAAATCTCATGAATTTTCACCTACCTGTTCTCTCACAGTGTAGTGCAGCCTCAAAAAGGAGGCAAGCTTGGAGCATCTAGTTACCAAAAAAGGTGCTAGATACCACTAATATCAACCATTACAGACAATTTTTCATATCTTTTAGACGATAGTAGAAAAGTATGCGCCTTTGAGAACTTTAAAAATTCACATGATAAAAAGAAAAACAAGTGCTGTCAATAATAACACGATGGTTTGTTATTTCTGATTAATTATATTATGGTATTCAAATTTATACAGCTGTGTTGCCAATTACTTTATATGTATAGAAGTAAATTAATCAAGAAGAAAGACAAACTGGCAACACTGTCAATATGTTGAAGGAAATGGCCAATGAACACTGCTCTAAGTTCAAGATGTCTCTGCTATTTCTAAACCGATTTCAATGATTTTTTTTTGTGAAATTTTATAAATAATTATATTTTATAAAATAAAATGTGATTTTTTAAATTTAATTTTCTATCAATTAGTATAAACCAAACAATTTGCTGTTCATAAATTTGTACAACAGACAGACAGATTTTATTTATCTTAAAATGTAAGACCCCAAATTTTCTAAGGGAGGGGAATTATTTTTTTCTTGATTAATTACAAAGGTTCATTATAGAAAATAATAAACCAAAAGAACATAAAAATATAGTTTCTTTTCATTTATTCAACTCGATGAAGTTTTAAGTATTTTTACATTTAAACAAGCATTCTTTTACTTTCATCAACTTTTTTATTCTTTTTAAATTCTTTTATATCTGTTCTTTTTTTTTTTACTCAAAGTTTCGGTGTTTTGTCCCCATTTTCAAGACTAAAATTAATTTAACAAAATTTAAATAAGTTAAAATCAATATACATATTAATTTTAAAATGTCATAAATTAGAATGGTCGTATTTTACAAATATTTATAAATTTACCTTTTTTATTTATTTCCATTATAACGAAATTCAATTTAATTTAAATATGTAAAAATAAAATTGTAGGGAAAATATACATAAATATTTTTTGAGAGAAGTTGGTTGAGGGTGCAGTCAATTTAACACACAATTAAGCGTAAACTTAATTTGTGGATGTAATTAGTTGACCGTTGAGAATTACTGGAAGGAATTAGTCCGGGTGGCGGTCATTAAATGAAACAACTAAATAGTTTCAACTATTTTATTGTTTGCCAACGTTTCGACCCCCTTTGTGGGTCATCATCAGGGCTAAAAAGATACAAAATAATATAATTTCAATGACATTACATACAATATTATATAACCTATTTAGCTAGAGAACGTCCGTATTAAAAAATAATAATTTTTTCTCCATATACATCTTCCATCACTGTTCTTACTATTATATAGGTGATATTTCAAGAATTAAATTAGAATTTTTTTATCCTGTATCATTATTATAATCATAAGTTAAATTTCATTGATTCTTTGTATAAAATATTAAGAATTTTATTCATTGTTGTCAGACCCTGTCCATAAATCAGTACGTATTTTCCATTCTACCTTTTCCTACGTATTTTCCATCCTACCTACCCCCCATCTACCAAACAGTACCTAGTTTCCATTCTCCCACCATGCGGTACGTATCTCCACTCTACTTCATATTTTTATATTTAATATTTCATGTAAATTATTGATACCTGTGTAAATTTTGTTTAGTGAACATTTTTATTTTTTCTGTATAACACTTTCATTATTGTACTATGGTCATTGTATTTTAATTAAGTTTTTTTTTTTACATATACAGTTCTTCTGTTATTTATTAATACCGACGTTCTCTAGCTAAATAGGTTATATAATATTGTATGTAATGTCATTGAAATTATATTCTTTTGTATCTTTTTAGCCCTGATGATGACCCACAAAGGGGGTCGAAACGTTGGCAAACAATAAAATAGTTGAAACTATTTAGTTGTTTCATTTAATGACCGCCACCCTGACTAATTCCTTCCAGTAAACTTAATTTATTGGTGCCGACGTTTTGGCCTAAATTATAGGCCTTCTTCAGGGTGGTTGTGTGAGCTGAGAAGGCGTCAGTCCAATATTTTTTGTAAATAAATATTTTTTGTTATTTTCATTTCATGACATGTCAGAGAAGGAAAGTATTAAAATAGTAAAAAAATTGAGTTTTCAACCGAAGTCTTATTTTCAGATGTTGAATGTCTTTAAAAAATTAAACAAAACTTTTAAATTTGTAAATTTAAACTTTTATCTAAAAAAGTAAGTAAAAGTTATACGATGGATGCGTCAGGGCGTCTAGAAAATCAGCTCAAAGAAATTCCCTGACTTTTCTATATTTTAAGAAGTCTTTTACCTGGCCAAACCTCGGTGAAAATCGACAAAAACAAACAATAATTATAATTACTATGGTATACTAGATTAAAATCTGGTGCGGGCAACACACGACTTTCACTTACCTCGATTTTTAAAATCAATGAAAGAATTTTCAAATACAGTTAGAGATAAAAATAAGAGAAACTATTAAGGAATTAATCAAATTGAATTTATATAGAAACATGTGTTTCATTAAAAAATCTATTATATTATTATCTAAAATAATCAGTTAGTTTTATGTTCATTTCATCACTCTCTATTAACTTTTAAAAGCTTGTGTATGAGATGATATTTTTTCTAAAATCTTTAGCTTTCCAATGGTATATCATACATGTATATTACTGCTCTTATGTTCAAAAACGAAAAATTGCATTAAAAAAATATTTTTTCTGTTTTCTCCTTTAGTTGGGTATCGAATTTATTCAATTTATATATTTACCTGTTTTTCATCAGCGTTAACAAGATAATCTAGTTATTATTATTGAATCTACAAAATTAAAGGTACTTTAGGGCAAGAAAATTTAAAATATCGGCATTTAAGCCCTGTCAGAACATTTTTATCCAAATAAAACCTACATGATATTAAAGCCCATTAAATTTTACATCGATATAGCGAATTTAATCAAAATCGTCGGAACCGTTTTCGAGAAAATCGAAAAAAGGTGCAAAATGCATGGTATAAAGTGCCTCTTCTGGTAAGCTCATTTTGATGAAAAAAGTTTTGTCACATCTCGGGCGTATAGTTGTCTTAAATATGAAATTTCAGTTTCATATTACCGTTTCCGCCCGGGAGTTACCACACACAGACCTTTTTGCAGGACTTGGTTATTTGGACTCAGGAGACCCTAAAACGTGTATTTCCATTCAAAAATAAAATAGAATTCAAAAATTTTCACGATCGCAATACTTCCCCTTACTATATATAGTAAGTGAAAGTAAAAATATATATAATGACTAATTACTTTACGATAAGATTCAACTACATCTACCCGACACCAGCTGAAATCGTAATTGTTTAAGTTGACTTAGCAATGAATTATGATAAACTTGGATACTGCTGTTAGTAATAATCAATATTTACAAATTTATTTTAAAACTCGCTTTATGATATTTGCGACATCACAACAAGTAGCCATATTGGAACTTTTGTCTGAGCGAAGAAGAAACTGTTATTTCCTGACTTTTACATGTTTTTAAAATCCCCTAATTTTCCCAATTTTCCCAGTTGCTAGGCACCCTGTGTGTGCACCAGATTTTTAATTATAAGCTCAGGGCTTTGTTTTAGGATTTGTACATTGTCTTTTTTTTTTTTTCTAAAAATTATTTTGTGGATATAATTAGTTGACCGTTGAGAATTACTGAAGGAATTAGTCCGGGTGGCGGTCATTAAATGAAACAACTGAATAGTTTTAACTATTTTATTGTTTGCGAACGTTTCGACCCCCATTGTGGGCTAAAGACCCGATAAATCCTCTATACCGCTCAAATATTGTTTATAAAATACCTTGTTTAGATTGTGATGTGTCCTATGTGGGTGAAACCAAAAACTACTTAAAAACCCGCATATCTCAACATAAATCCTCCGTATCCTCTCGAAACCTTCTAGCCTCAAAACTCTTCGAACACTCTATAACTTTTAATCATTCATTTAACTTTCAAGATTGTTCCATTTTAGATTCTGTTCCCAACCATAAAAAAAGCCTCATCGCTGAATCCGTCCACATCCATCTCCAATCTAATCCTGTCAATCATAAAACTGATAAACAATGCATCTCCTCCACCTACAGCCATATATTAAATTTTCTTAAGTAATACAGCTTCCCATGTCCATCCCACTGTATACATTTTGTTTATTTATTGGTTTATTTTTTACTTATTTATGTATACATTTATTTTATATATGTATCTATTTCATTTGTTTCTGCACTTAATAAATTCTTAATGGTTTTACAATTCAATTTATTCCTATTTGTAATTATTTTACTATTTTGTATCAACTATATGATCTGCCAATGATTGTTACTTATTATTATTTTTTCTCATAATATTTTCACTTGGTTAATTTTACTGTCTTAATATATGTACAATATTATAAAAACGTTGGTTGGGAGGTAGTCAGTTTTACTACATACAGTTTATACATTATTATTCTTACTATTGTATTATATTGTTTTTACTTCAACAATCTTGTTAAAACATCTTCTAATACCGTTATGATGTTATTAATATTGTAGGTTTAATTTGAACACTTCTTTTTATGTTAATACTACAATTTTACTCATTGTTGTCAGATCCCGTCTAGAAATGTGGTACGTATTTTCCATTTTACCCAACCTTTTGTCTATATTCCTTATTACCAAATTGTACCTAGTTTCCACTCGCCTACCAGACGGTACGTATCTCCACTGTACTCCATTTTTTTTTTAATGTTTTTTATTTCATGTAATTTTTTCTTATATATTTGTACATTATCTGGTCTGTATAGCTCTCATTAGTATACCTTTATCATTGTAATTTAATTAATTGATTTCTTTACACATCTAGTTCCTTTTATGTTATAATATTGACATTCTCTAGCGCAATAGTTATTTTTTTAAAAAATAGTATTTTTAATCTTATTTTAAATGTATCCTTTTTGTATCTTTTTAGCCCTGATGATGACCCACAATGCGGACCTACAAACATTGGCAAACAATAAAATAGTTGAAACTATTCGGTTGTTTCATTTAATGACCGCCACCCGGACTAATTCCTTCAATAAAAATTATTTTATTTTTCTTTTTCAGTTTCCACTGTTCTATGATAATTAATTTACTTATTGAGCCAGTCGTTAACTTACCGCTCGAATGGATTTCATTCCCTTTGATGATCGTTGCAGAACTGACTTCACACGATGAAGTAGATATGAAATTGTACGACTTCTTTTTCTGTCCACCTCCTCCATTTCTTATTTGTCTATCAACAACTTCGTTAAAAATTTTCAACAGTGTTTCTAAAACACAACAATTCCTGAATAAATGGGAAACAGAAAGATTATTAATCGTTAAATATATAAAATTAATATATTTTTTTAAATATTAAAATTAGATTAAAATATAGGCTATCTAGTTGTTTTTGTTTTGTTAATAAAACGGAAACTAGTTTTTTGCTTTCACTTAGGTATATATGAAACACATAGTAAGGGAAAACTATTATGATTAGGAACATTTTAGAATACAAGTTTTCAATGGAAATACATCTTTTGGGCTCTCTTGAGTTCAAATGACCAAGTCTTGCAAAAAATTCTGTGTGTATGCAGTAAGTATAGCTCAAAAACAAAAAGGCATATGGTATTAAATTTAAAATTTATAAATTACAATTATATATAATATTATAAATTATATTAATAAAATTTATTTTGTTATATTCCTGAAATCTTGAACAACTTTTTCACTACAATTGAAGAACCAGAAGTGTCACTTTATATAATGCATTTTGCATCTTTTTGCATATTCATCAAAAACTGTTCTAATGGTTTTGATTAAACTTTCTATATCGATGTAGGGATCAGCATAGTCTAATGGATACAGCATTATTCTAATGTTCCCTGGGTTCCAATCCCGGATGTCACAGAATATTATTTATTCAATTATTTCAGCCGTGGGGCGACCCTGGGGTAGAGAGACCCTTCTGGTATGCTACCCAGCCTCTATAAAATGGGTTCCCAAAAATATGGGAAAAAACCTGGCTATTGAGCGTGATATCGGCCTAATCACCACATTGCATTACCGTTGGCCTAGTAACAGCACAAATCTCTTGGTTTAGAATTAAATGGGCTTTAATTTAATATAGGTTTCATTCTCTATGAAATAGTCTGTAAGGGTTAAAATTAAGTAAGATTAAATTAAAATTTATTACTCTAAAGTATCTTTAATTTTGTTCATTTGTTAGTATTGATAGAAAATAGATGATTATGAAATATGAAAAATGTCTTCCTTCGTAGGATGGTTATCAAATTTCCTACAGTTTATTTAATATATACAAATATATTTTTTGAATTATCACCCCATTTTTAACAAATGGTAACCACATGAAATGGGTAATTTTTTCGAATCTACAAAATTAAAGGTACTTTAGAGAGAAAAATACTTAAATTATTGGAATTTAAGCCCTATTAAACTATTTCAATCAGAATGAAATCTACATGATATTATAGCATATTAAATTTTACATCGATAGAGCTAGTTTATGATAATTGTTAGAGCTGTTTTTGAGAAAATCATAAAACGGTGCAAATGCATGATATTGGGTTGTTTCACATGAGATGTCCGTTTTTATAGTTTCTGAAATACATAAAGGATTTTGCAGGTCTCTGTTGTTTTCTTCCGAATGTTTACATAATTAAAGTAAACAGTTACTAATCCTCTACCTTTGTATTATAAACATTAGCTTCCCAATCAATTACTTACTTTTTAGTATACCTCCAAATATGAACATGGAAACACGCGATTTTCGAGTAATATTTTTGTACGAGTTTAAACTCGGCCATTCAGCAGCTGAGGCCGCTAGAAATATTTGCAAGGCGTTTGGGGAAGGGAGTGCTAATGAATGGACCATTCGCCGTTGGTTGGCTAAGTTTTCAGCTGGGGATACCGACTTGGAAAACCTGCCCCGAGGAAGACCTCCGTCCGTAATAGACAACGATGTCCTCAAACATACAGTAGAAGGAAACCCCTACCAAACAGTTAAAGGACTCTCAGCACAACTAAATGCAAGTGCATCTACCGTTTCCAGACATTTAAAGTGTATTGGGAAAGTGAAAAAGCTCGATACATGGGTACCTCATGATCTCACTGAGCGGTAGCAAGACCCCATGTTTTAAAACATACCGTGCAAAATTTGAAAGAACTGGGCTACGAAGTTCTTCCACACCCACTATAATCTCCCGACTTGTCTCCAACAGATTACCATCTGTTCAGGAATTTAGACAACTTCGTCAAAAGAAAACTTTTTGAAAATAATGATCAAGTGAAAAGTGCATTTTCAGATTTTGTTTCACTTCAAAGCTCAGAGTTTTTCAGTTCGGGGATAAAAAAGTTGGTGTCACGTTGGGAAAAATGTGTAGAAAAAGAAGGTAAATACTTCGAACAAATTATCTTGTTTTCATATCGTATTTTTAATAAAAATCCTTTACCTTGAAAACGGACATTTCATGTGACACAACCCAATATAATGTTTTTGTGAGACTTGGTCATTTGGATTTAGGGGACCCTAAAACATGTATTTCCAGTAAAAACTTTTAAAATTTTCACAATCACAATACTTTCCCTTACTATATATTTCATATAATAAGTGAAAGTAAAATTTATCGGTAGATATATTAATTGTTTTCATTTTTATTATTTTCATATGCCAACCCTTGGCTGTAGAGCTGTTAGAGTCGAGCTGACCAGCCTGGCATCTTGTATATGTATCCTAGCTATGAATCTTATAATAATTAAGAAATATTATATCTTTAATTACTAACCATCTTTCGGTTCAGTAGGACCTGGAGGAGACCCATCTTCTGCTGAAGGGCCTTCATCTAAAAAAAATATTTGAGGAATAACTAGTACATAATGACAAAACAATATTACAAAAATACAAATACATTAACAATAATAATGATAATAAATAGACTAATAAAATCAATTCCCTCTAGAACTTCTTTTGTAATAGTAAACAAAATGTTTGCTGATACTGGTCAAATTAAGATGATCTATGTGATTTAAAAATCGGTTATCTTTCAAATGACTACTTTTAATTTTTCAGGAGATGTATAAATTTTAACCCTTTAACTACTAATGTCGGTATATGCCGACGCGCCAACTAAGTGCAACCAGTACTAATGTCGGCATATGCCAATACCTCACTTTCCTCAGTAGTTTTTAATGTCAAGGCTTCCCGGCGCTGCCTTGCTTCATTCCATCAACCCCTCTGTAAACTAAAGCTTCTTTTTCAGCCCAACAGATGTCATAAGAATTCACTTTAAAGACTTTAAAGCCGTTCTTGAGGATAATTAATACCTGGTAAGGGTCGACTACCTGTTCCGTTCTATTTCCGACTATTTCTTTCTTTCAGTGGCGCGACAGGCCGTGTAGGCCCTGGGCCTCGCGGTGTAAACTCCTGCGAGTTTACACTCATGTTTCGTGATGCTGTTTTTAGTGTAGGGTCATCACTCCCTACGACTAATTTTGTGAGTGGCCACCCTTTGGCTGACGGGTCTCACATACCCGGGGGAGAGGTTGTGAGTGAATCCCCATATTTTTACATCCTTATAAAAGTCCTGCCGGGACTGGGATTCGAACTCAGAACCTGTAGCTTGAGAGACTAGCGCGCTAGCCACTCAGCTACAGGCTCCCCTTCCGACTATTTCTACCCTGATTTATTCTATTTCTATTTATTCTTGTTTGTGCGTTCAGCGTGAATCAAGTCTTTGTTTTACTGCCCTTAGCCATTATTTAATTTTATGAGTTTTATTTATTAGTTAGAAAGTTATATTTTAGTTAGAAATAGAAAAAAAAAATCTCACAGAAGATGTGTTGATTGTTCAGAAAAAAATATTTGAAACAAAAATCGAGTGCCATTTTTGTAAAGTCGGACTATGTGTGGAAAGGTGTTTTGAAGTTACTACACAAAATTAAATTTCTAAAAAACACAAACTCGGGGGAGAAAAAAAAAAATTAACTCTGCCAGTGTCAATCCAAAGCCCGAATCAGAAAGGAGGATGGAAACAATTAAATATGTGGCAGAAACTAGAGAGGGTCGTGATGAAACAAGGAGTGCGCGAATGTAAAATTTGCAAAAAAGTATGCAGTACGGTGAGGCACGGAGGCAGCCGTCATTCTCAGTACCGTGATTGTTGCAAAAATCATTCTTTGCGCGTAGTGAAAGGGTTAAGCTATTCAGGAGGCAATTTTTTAAAATATTTTAGAGTTCATTATTTATTTATTTTTTTTCTTAAGCCCTGACTTATATAGCACATAAGAACAATAAAGGAAACGTCCAATAAATTTTCAACATAGGCATTATCATTTTTAAGATACTAGGATAACCACATAAACATGCTTTTGAAAATTTAGAAGATTACAATTAGGACTGAAATGATTTAAATTACTAAAAGATACTCACATATAGGTGGATTTAAAGTTGGAACTGCAGTCCGAAGTATCTTCAACTTCAAGTGATTACAAAATGCATTATCTTCAAAATGTATTTCACAAATCCAATAATATTTTCGCTTGTTATAAACATTTTCTATAGCAGCAAAATTTACCCACTTGGCAAATCTAAAAATTAGATCCATAATACAGCTTGCTGTATGGTAACCAGGGAACAGAAATTAAAAAAAAAGTAGATTTCAGTAAAAAATTAGTTTGATACAAACCTAAGTAATTTTTCTTCATTTGTGGACAACGCAGGTAATCTGTGAGCACGAGTTGTTTTAGATTGACAAATGCAGCACGCCACGTATTTATAAATCGGGCTAGATTGAATCATTTTCAAACATTTAAATCAATTTCAAAATTTCATTACAATGATCCAAAAGTCATAACAAGTTTGAAACGTTCAAGAACGACTTATCAATACAGTTGAAGTATGTTACAGAGAAGAAAACTTTGCATACAACCAGAAACTAAATAACGATCAAAGTATAATTAGGAAAGGAATTTAACCCTTTTCGTGTCAATTGCAATTATTTTTATTTTAAAGAAATAAGCATAATTTTATCTGTATAAATTAATATTAAATTAAAAAACGAAACTATACATCGGAAAGAGTATTTCCTACATCCATCTGTAAATTTTCTTATTAAATCATTTAGATATGGAACCATTGATGATACCAGAATTATCACATTTAAATACTTCCAGGATTGCCCAGGGAGACTGCCATGAACTTGAATGAAATAAAGAGAGGGTGAAATCGAGACCCCGAGACCTATGAAGAAGAAGAAAAAAAAGATAGAATGACCTTCAGCGATCCCCAAAAAGACAACCATCGACGAAGTAAAAGAAAGATAAGGTGACCTTCGAGGTAATTCAGGAGAACTACAATGACCTTGAATTGGTGAAATTCTGGTCCTCAACCTTCAACGAAGTTAAATAAAGATCGAACAGTCCAGAAATACTATATTAACCTTGGAACGATGAAATCGCGGACCCACGGCCTTTACTGAAGTAATATAAAGTAAGAATGTCCTTGGGATTTGTTCAGGACTATATTGATCTTGGAACGGTGATATCCCGACCCCATGACAATCGATGAAGTAATTGTAAGATTGAGTGACCTTCTGGATTGTCTTGGAGATCTAAAATGATCTTGAGGAATTGAAATTTCGAACCTGTGACCTTCGATGAAGTAAAATAATCACAGAATGGCCTTCGGCGGTGTTCAGGAAGACTATAATGCATTTTATATTACTTTGGTGGTTGTAATGTAAATTAAGGAGATAAGAAAAAATAAATGAAAAGGATATGAGTCGAAATAGCAGTATTAACTCGATCATTAGACATTTAAATATTCAAATTTACGTTCCAAGAATCGGTACAAAAAAGCACAGGGTAACTAGTTTCTAATGTAGGGAGCGACAAGTAAAATGTAACCTTCCTTATTTACATAATACATAGGATTTTAAACAAAATACATATCTGATAACAATCAATTAAAAGTGGGAGAGATCCGCCATTTTCCTCTTTGTTAGCCTCTTAATTTGCTATATTGAGCTCAATGTTTGATAACAGACAAAAATGTATAGAAGGTTCTGAAATTAATACAACACAAGGGGCTTGAAAATTTCCACAAAACAATTCAATCTTAGTCAACAATTTAATCTTAGTCGAAACTGTTACTTTTATTTGTGCAATAAATAAACAGATTACTACTAAATAGCACATCACTAATGCATAATCAAAATATCTCTAGGACTAGAAACGATAGAATCATAATCGAGGATATCCGGTCTAGTTTACTTAAACAATTAAGAAGTAGCATTTCAAAATCTCATACACCAAGTTTACCTGAGAATTGTAACATAAATTCAGCTTTAGAGTGAGTCATGCCATTTTTGGCTCAAGGAGTCTTAAAATTAATGAGCTAATACAGTTGTTTTATTTAATGTTAAAGATATATTTTGAACATCACAAGCACATACTGTTTCCTACTAATAACTTATCTTTAATTATAAATCATGACTTTTAGTGATTCTTTTTATTTATTTATAAGGGGTGGGGAATTGTTCATAATCCCCAAAATTAAAGTTATAATTTTTTCACAAACAGAAATGATAATTTCTTCTTTCATTATTGTTTTTTGTTTTTTTTTAATTTGCCAATCAACAGGGAAATTCTTAATTATTAACTAAATTTAAAATATTCTTATAAAACTTTATTTATTTAATTGCCTAAAGGGAAACAGCAATATAAGGTAACACTGTTTCTCCGGAGCTGTCAACATTCGGGTGAGTTCGTGTATGTTCGCTTAAAAACGATCAGTTATTGGCGTTATTTTAGTTTGGTTTTTCATAAATGGAATATTTTCTAATTTTCAATTTTAGTTATATTTGATGATTTATTTTCGAATCATTAGACTGTAAGGGTAATTATTTGTCTACTTTTATTAATAAATATCAATGTTATGTTTAAATTATTTTCACATTATTTCTACTAATTTATTTATTTTCACTTATTATTTTTTAATTTATAAATTATCCATTAAGATTATTAGACTCTACACAAATAATTTATTGGAACAAATAACCTTATCCTATGTTGATGTCAGAAACTTTTTTTTCCAACAGATGCTGCCCTGTATTGATTAGTTTAGTAAACATGTTAAAATATTTGACATGACATCTTCAATGTGTCAGTGTGATTTTTTCCATTTAATAATATTGTTATGAGGATGTTTCTGTTTTTATTTTAAAATATTTAATATGAAGTTCTTAATTTACTAAGGATTAAGGAGTAATAAAATTTGTTATTTATTTTTTGGTGGTAAATACATAGTACAATGACTGTTTTATTCTCGTTATATTTCATATTTATGCCCCATAGTGTTTAATGAGATCTAGTTTATTGAAAAACATTGGTATGAACAAACAAAGGTAATTATTTTACTATTTGATATTTAAAAAAAATTATTTCACCCTTGTATCAATCATCTCTGAGTTTTGTTTTCTATTATGTTCAGTATTTATTAATTATTTTTTATCTACTGGAAGGAATTAGTCCGGGTGGCGGTCATTAAATGAAACAACTAAATAGTTTCAACTATTTTATTGTTTGCCAACGTTTCGACCCTCTTTGTGGGTCATCATCAGGGCTAAAAAGATACAAAAGAATATAATTTCAATGACATTACATACAATATTATATAACCTATTTAGCTAGAGAACGTCGGTATTAAAAAATAACAGAAGAACTGTATATGTAAAAAAAAACTTAATTAAAATACAATGACCATATTGCAATAATGAAAGTGTTATACAGAAAAAATAAAAATGTTCACTAAACAAAATTTACACAGGTATCAATAATTTTCATGAAATATGAAATATAAAAATATGAAGTAGAGTGGAGATACGTACCGCTTGGTGGGAGAATGGAAACTAGGTACTGTTTGGTAGATGGGGGGTAGGTAGGATGGAAAATACCTAGGAAAAGGTAGAATGGAAAATACGTACTGATATTTTTTATCTATTTCTTCTCTCTTCTACGAGATAATGGATTTGGCTTTTAGCATGGATTTTCTCTGATTAATTTATTTTGCTGATTGATTTATGATTTTTTGGTTCTATCTTTTTCAGTTTTTATAAACTGATTGGATTTTAAGGCTACAGAAGCTTTGTTTTGTTAATCTACAAGATTTTATTCTGGAATGACCATTGAAATTTATTTTCCTTTTATTTTCCATCATATTTGATACTTTTTCAGTGAAGAATTTTGTTCTTGAGTCTAAGTTCTTTCTCAATGATGATGATATGATTCGAATAGTTTATTATATTGTTAATTTTAAAATTATTTTTTGTTAAATCAAATTATTTGTATTTATTGTTTAGTTTTTAAATTTACTTTTGATAAAATTATTTTATTTAGATGCTATGAATTGAAAAATGATCACTATAATTATAATAAGATGAGGTTGGTAGAGCACTATTCTACTGGTCTCTGGGTTCTAGTTTCAAAATTTGACATTGGTAAAATAATTATTTTTCTGATATTTCAGCTGTGTGGCAACCCTGGGGTATTAAGACCCTTCTGGGGCACATCCAGCCTCTATAAAGTGGGTACCCGAATATTGGGGAGGGGCAGAGAGCTAAGTGTGATCTCGGCTTAAACACCACCTTGCAAAGCTGTTGGCCTTGAAATAGTACAAATCTCTATATGTACTGAACCCAAGACCCTTTATGGGTTGTAGAAGTACATTTTTTTTTTTTTTTTTTTTTTAATGATGTCTCAGGTATGTTTACATTTCATACTTTTATAAACTCTACTATGTTAATATTTTCTATTTAATGCTTAATATCAGTTCAAGAGAAATACTTTTATATTGAACTCCACTTCATAAAAGTTAGGGTTGATAACAATAATCAGAAATAGTACATATAGAGATTCGTACTGTTTCTAGGCCAACAGTCGTGCAATGAGGTGATTAGACCTTGATCACGCTCAGCCACCAGGTTTTTCCCCAATTTGAGTACACACTTTAAAGAGGCTGGGTTTGCCCCAGGAGGGTCTCCATACCCTAGGGTCGCCCCTCGGCTGAATTAACAGAATAAATAATATTCTGTCATAGCCGGGATTCGAACCCAGGACCCGGAGTTTCTATTTATATGAAAAACTAGACTTAATTAAACTTTATTGGTGTTTCATTCTATGTAAATCTTTTATAAACTGCACAGTTTTATTATGTAAATTTATTCTGTTGTCTGTTTAGATGAATCATAAGAAGACTTGTTGTATCTGTTTCACGACAGAAAAAGTCCATAAATTTCCTCAAGGAAAAGGTCCGGAAGCTACTGAGAGGTAAGTAAAGGAAAATCATGAATAAACCTGATTTTTTTAAAACAATACCAAATCATTTTCTTTACGATGAGATATTATTCAAAGTAAGCCTACATAATTTAAAAAAATTATAATCAATGTGTATGATGGAGAAGATGGTTGGAGGTGCAGTCATCTGAACCAACTTCTCCCAAATTATCATGTTTGATTGATTAAATTTTCTTTTTAAATATTTCTTAGGTTTGCTGTCTGGGCCAATTTCGCTGCTTTAGAAAATGTACTTTACGAGCAGAAATGTTACGCCCTGTGCGAAAAACATTTTGAAAAGAGGATGTTCTTGAACTGCTTGAGTGCGAGATTGGTGAAGCCTGCGTTCCCGACTCTACATCCTCCAGTATGTAAGTCAAATCTAGAGAATTATCTCTAATTAGGTATTAAAACTAATTCATTTAAATATATCATAATAGGATATTAGGAGAAGTTGATAGGAGGTTTCGGTTATTAAAAGACTCCAAATTAGTAAATTTTTACCCAAATTGTAAGGTTAGAATTGTTATATCATGTGTTAATATAAGTTCACTATAAATGCAAAGTTTACTTGTGTTGCTCTACGAGAGTAGAGGAAAGCAAAAAATGAAAATGTGTGATCAGTCGGCAACCAGTAAAAACTTATCTGGAAACTTTAAAATAAGAAGTTGAACAGTTCTCACGGAGACACCAAAAAAATGGAGAGATTCTTAAATAGCTTTATAAGATTTGTTGTTTTTGCAAAGTGAAATTCATATGTTTTCTGAAAGATTAGAAAAGCAAGAACGTTTTTAAGGTCCTAATAAAATACATATACAAGATAAACGCTACAAAATTTTTTCCTACTGAGAGGAGCCTTACATTGAACTATCCAAAACCGGCCGCTGAGTTATGGCTGGTGAGGAAAAAGAAAAAAAAAATATATATTATTATAATATTTTAATTTTAATTAATAATAATTATGATTGATAAGGGTTTTTTTATATTAATAGTGCGTAGTCTTGGCTAAAGTTGTTAACTTATTTTTAATTTTAAACATATTAAAATATATGAAAATAAACTTAAAAACTATTAAAAAAATGTATAGTTTTTTTGTCCATTCTTTTCAGTTGGTTTGTAATTCTTGTTCTTCAATAGACGTCTTCAATTTTCTTATGTAGTAAAGCACTATTTTTCACGATGGTTTGAATTCATAGATGTTTGATGACTGGTGGCATTCTTTTAAGAAAACAATTAATTATCACAATATTTACTTCATTATAACTCAATTTACTCTGAGGGTATGGTATATTATGGCTTCTTGACAATCAGGCACATTTTTATTATTTAACTTTTTAATTATAATAATAACTTACAAACATAACACAAACAATATGCAGGCAGGCTAACAATGATTCTTCATATCCATACAGCAGTTCCTCCTCTTACAAGTTTCCCCTGAAAACTGACTATCCCCAGGTATCTTTCTTCTACCCGGGCTTTTACCTGGGTTGTCCCGTGCATCCAAAATGGAAGTTATGTTTACAAACAAACATTCAAATTGGAGTTGGTAATTTTTATTTTAATTCTATTTTGAATCTAATTGTTAGCCTGCCTAACATAATGTTTAAATAATAAATAAATAAATAATTGTATAATTTATATAAAAAATGGGTATATTACAATATGTACAAGCTCTGGTAGCTATAGATAATGTGGTGAGCAATATGTAGGAAAAGCACAATATCCAAAATTTTCAAATAACACTTATTTTTATTAATATATAGAGAAACAATAAATTAAAACAGCTTTTTGCAAAAAAAAAAAAAAAAAATACAAAACAACAATGTTTAATTCTAAAAAATGAAAAACTAAATGAAACTAATATCTTTAAAAAAATTAATGTTGATAATGAAATCTATATCAAAGATAAAACGTTCCTTTAACTTAAAAAAAACCAAAAAAAAAAAAAAAAAAAAAAAAAAAAAAAAAAAAAAAAAAAAAAAAAAAAAAAACCTGTAGCTCTACAACCCATGAAGGGCCTTGGGCTGAGTACATATAGAGATTGTTCTGTTTATAGGAGTAACGGTGCTCTGCAAGGAGGTCATTAGGCCATGATTAAGCTCAGCCACCAGGTTTTTTCCCCACTTTTGGGTACCCACTTTATAGAGGCTGGGTCTGCCCCAGGAGGGTCTCCATACCCTAGAGTCGCCCCTCCTCCCTCCCCCCGGCTGAAATAACAGAATAAATAATATTCCGCCACAGCCGGGATTCGAACTCTGGACCAGAAGACTAGCGCTCCCTCCAGATCTCCAGTGGCTCGGTGGCAGCGCTCCGTTCTACTGTTCTGAACGTAACGAGTTCGAATCCAGTGACAATATCTTTAAAAAATAAAATCGAAATAATACGGAATGAAAATCAGAAAAATTTTGTTGTATTTACAATGAAATGAATAGAATAAAAGAAGAAGAAATTCCAATTTGGATCTGCTGCTAAACGTCGCTGAGTTGCTATGAGTACACAGCATACTGTATCAATCCTAATAGAGGTAGATACTGCCAAATAGAAATATATAGACTTTACTGATTTCAAAATCGATCATGGACATATTGGTAACTAGGGGCTCCAATTTTGTCCCCTTTTTAATTTAAATTAAGACTGTACTACACAGTAAAAGAAGAAGCAGATGAATATTCATGAGAGCAAGGTATTGTGAGAGTTCACGAAAGTAGTGGGAGAGGAGGAAAGCATATTTTTTACAAATAAATTTGCATAATAACATCAAATATTAATTTTTTTTTAAATCCTATATCATTAAATATTAATTACAAAAAAAAAAAAAAAAGATGATATAATATCATTTCATCATATCATCTATGGAATATATAGAAAGGGAAAGTATTGCAATCATGAAAAGTTTAGAATTCCAGTTTTCAACAGAAATACACGTTTTAGGGTACCCTGAGTCGAAATAACCAAGTCCCGCAAAAAGTCTGTATGTGTGGTGAGTCCAGTGCGAAAACAAAAATTCCTATAAAAATGAAATTTCATATTCAAGACAACTATACACCCGAGATGTTACAGAACCTTTTTCATCAAAATCAGCTAACCTGAAGAGCCACTTTATACTATGCATTTTGCACATTTTTACGATTTTCTCAAAAACAGCTCTAACGATTTTGATTAACCTTGCTGTATCAATATAAAATTTAATGAGCTTTAATATCATGTAGATTTCATTCTGATTGAAATAGTCTGACAGGTGTTAATTCTCTTTCACCGAACTCTTCAAGAAATTTTTCTTTCAGGTATGGAATACATTTTGTATAAATGTTTTCTTTCTCCTCTTGAATTCTTTTGCCTTGTTCCTGATTATTTGTTTCATATCTGATAGTTAGATCTACCATCAGTGCTTTATTTTATTTTGCTTTATTTGTCTAAATGCTAAGATGTCCACAAATCTTGTTGACCCATCTGTATCAAGGCAAAAAACTTCTTGAAAACAAACTAAAAAAATATTTGGTGCCTGGCACAGATGGGAAGTCTTGTAGAAAGATGGTCGGTGAGCGAGACACGGTGTCTTGATTGTGAGACACACTGACTCACTACCTCTGACTAGCTTTTCACGGATTAGGCAGTAACAATAGACCTAATAATAATAATACTGATTCTAGTGTACATTATTATACTTTTATGAATAATAAAGCACATAATGTTACATCAACAAAATTATTACACAATGGTTTATTATTTCCAAATAATTATATGGGTATAACAATTTATATAGCTTTTCAGGCAAATAACTTGTATGTATAGCGATAATTTAATCAAAGCAGTAATACTATCAATTCAATTTATATTCAAACAAAATGGCCAATCACGACTGCTAAGTTCAAAACACTATATCTTTGCTGTTTCTTAACCAATTTCAACGATTCTTTATTAAATGGCCTAACCTAATAATACAATTACCAAGTATAATAAACTGTTATTGACATATAAATTTCAGATCATGGACCAACAACAATGGATGGGTCTCCAGTGTCTCCCTCAATACCTAAGTCTGGTTAGTAATTATAAATAATAATATTTTTAATTAAATTAATCATTGTTTTATTTTTTATTTGGGCATAAGATCGATTGTTGAGATGATACTAGGAAGAAATAAGCAGGGGGGACTTTAGTATGAATATGGAGCAGCATTAAATAATTTTCATTTTTCTGATTTCTCATTATTCTTACCTATTATTTTATTTCTTTTTTTTTTTTTAAGTTGCTAAATTCACTGAGGCCTTATGTCTTATAGTACATCCTAATTATTTAGACTAATTTAAGAATGTTGGTAGGACTAAAAATTGTAGTCTTTTTTTTTTTTAATCTCATTAAATAATTATTTTTTTTATTAATTGCAGAGACCTTAGAAGCAATTTGCAAATGGAAAGAAGCTGTATTATTGAATCCTAGCCTTCTTCAGGATCCTAATTTTAGGAGGATACCATTTCAAAATTCAGGTTTGTATTTTTTTTTTTTTTTTTTTTACTCAAAAATATTTAATATTCAATAAAAATATTTAACATTGACTAATACATTTTTCAAAATTGTACATTTTCAATTAGTTCTTTTAAGTATTGGGTTATAAAATAAGTTCTATATAATCCTCTCTCATGTTTATAAAATCAGGTTTATTTGGTAAATAATATTTACGTATTCTAAAAACGCTGCAAATGATTACATGATGGTTTATTATTTCCAAATAACAATATTAGGATATAACTGTTTATGTAACTGTCAATAAGCAATTAAGTAATTTGAAAAGCAATAAAGCATCATAACATATCACTACCGCTGATTTCAAAATGCAATATCTAAGCTAGTTTTCAACCAATTTCAATGATTCTTTTTTTATTTGGTCAAAAATTAAATTTTCTATCAAATGGCAATAAAAGCAAAATATTTTGGTATTTATTTATTTATCAATTAGAAGAAACGGATTTTTTTTTATTTGTTATTAGGATTCTACGCATCTTGAAACGTAAGCACTCAAATTTTGAAGGAGGTTTATTTTTTTATTTTAATATTTTTTGGTCGATTATAAAGGTTCATTATTGAAAATAATAAACCAAAAAGGATTAGTTAAGATGCTTTTATCATGAGTTTCATCCGAGATTTTTTATTTTTAAGTGACATTTTGCTTGCTCAAAACGGAAGAGAAAAAACTCATTTTCATCATTTAATGATTTTTTCATATCAAAAAAGGAAAATTCGCTGCGCAGAGAGTTAAAAAAATTTACAGTATGTATGGCATAGATGTCTTAGGAGAAAGCACCGTCCGTAAGTGGTTTTCTCGGTTCAGAATTTTGACTTGGAAGATGCAAAGTTTCCGGGTTGTCCTTTAACTGTTGATGATGACCAAATTCAAAAAATTACATGAATGAGGGCAACAAGTAATAGATCGAAATAGTTCATATATAATTGATTAAAAATATTTACAAGAATCTGAAGTTTTTATTGAAGTCATCGTCAGTAAAATAATGCTTTGAACTTATTTTACTACCCAATACATCTCTGACAATTTTGTTTAATTCCCCATCTTAATTTAATTTTTAATTTTGGTCACCTACTTAGGGAAAGGAGTAGCCCCAGGATGTTATGTCTCCCACAACCCAGGACTTGTAGATCTGTAGTCTAGTGTCTCATGTATAATGATATCTATTTTTTTTTTTTTTTATTGCAGCAAATCCCACCAAATAACCTTTATCCTCAGCCGTAAACCTATGACATCCTGCCCTACAGTATCCTTTAATAACATTCCGCTTATTCCAGTTGAACAGATCCGTTACCTAGGACTCCTACTAGGATCCGCACACTAGACTGAAACGACAAGAGACTGCTCGCCGCTTTCGCTTACTTCAACACTTACTGGACAGACGCTCAAACCTTCCACTTAACTACAAAAGGCTCATCTACATGACCATCATAAGGCCTATCTGGACTTACAGAGTTGAGCTGTGGGACTCTACTAAACCATCAAATTCTTCCCGTATCTAATCCGTACAATCCAAAATCCTTCAAAAAATCCTTAACGCTCCTTACTTTGTCACAAATAAGCTCATCCATAAAGACCTTAATGTTCCATATTTTACTGATTTGGCCCGAACCAGATATCATTCCTTTCATGACAAACTCCATTCCTACTCTAATCCTGTAGTTTCAATCCTTGCTTCCTCTTCCATCCCTTACAATCCTATGAGGCATCTGAAAAGGAGATGGCCTTAAGACCTAGTTTAGAATATTTTTAGAGTGCTGCCGATGGGAAGCTTCTCTACATGTCTATTTTCTTTTGGCCTATTTACTAAATGTGTTGTACAATAAAGTTTTAGGTATCAATAAATAATATTTTTAACAATTTATGTTATTTTTTTCTGTTTCAGAAAAAAATCAGCAGGAGAAAGCTCAAGAAGACACTCCACCTCCTACAAATACTTCAGTCACTGTAACGTGCTCATTTCTCAATCCAGTGGAAGATGTGATAAACGAAATGGCAAACCAAACGAACAAAAGGCCTGCCTCGCCGGATTCGTCTGAAATGGAAACGATCAAAGTACAACCAGTTCTTAAGACCTATGCTGGAAGGAACACTTTAAATAAACAGAAAAATAACAACAATAACAATAAAATACTACTAATAATATAATATAATAATAATAATAATATTAATAATAATAATAATTTATTAACTCCAGTTCCCGAAACACCTCCGCCTGTCTTAGAACCTCCAGAAGAAGACAGGATGTCTTCCATTTCTGAAATGAGGACATCTTCTTCTCTCATAGATAATTGGGATAATAACGTACTTAATTATTCTTCCGTTCTGAACACCAACTCTCCACTTCTGAGCAGTGTGGACAGACTTCCGTCTCCGATTATGGAATTGGACTCTCCGGAAGATATATCATTATCGGCAATTGCCGATTTACCTGATGAAAATTATTCGTTTTCAGATAAAGACATCGAATGCTCGTTTTCAAGCCTCATATCTTCCTTTAATATGGAGCCTAGGAACGAACCTGACTTACTTTCGGAAGCAATTAGCAATGCGGATATTTGTTTCGATGAAGATTCACCTTTTTATTCAGGTAATATTTTTATTGATGAAAAATACATGTGAATATATAAAGTAAAATTAGATTATTATTTCCTTTACTTACCTATACATAAAATATTTTTTACTTTCACTTACCTGCACATGAAATATATAGTTAAAGAAAGTATTGCAATTGTGAAAATTTTCAGATTTTAGCTTTCATCGGAAATACATGTTTTAGTGCCCACAGAGTCTAAATAACCAAGTCCCGCAAAAAGGTCTGTGTGTGTGGGTGCTAAGTCTAGCACAAAAACGTTGACTCGTACAAAACTAAAATTTCGTATTGAAGATAACTATACGCCCAATATGTTATAGCAACTTTTTTCAGTAAAACCGGCTGACCAGAAGTCTACTTCTTACCATGCATTTTGAACATTTTCACAATTTTCCCAAACGGTTCTAACAATTTTAAGTAAACTCACTATATCAATGTAAAATTTAATGAGCTTTAATATCGTATAGGTTTCATTCTGATTGAAATAGTCTGACATAACTTAAATGCTGATATTTTTAATTTTCTTCCTCTAAGTACTTTAAATTTTGTATATTATATAAAAATAACCATACCATCTTGTTAGCATTGATAAAAAATGGGTAAACATAAAACACATGTTTCTATCGAAACTCAATATAGTTACTTAAACATTTTTTCATATCTATCTTTATTTAAAAGTTCTTAAATTGATTTTAACAGCGGAGGTATGTGAAAATCGGGTGTTGTTAGTACCAGATGTTTATGACATTAAACATAATAAGTAATTAGACTGAAAACTAAAGATCTGTAAATTCAATCCCATATAATATGTTTTATATGTAAATACTTTTTGTAATCTTTTTTAATTATTTTCATCTTTCTCAACAGGTCCAAAGAAGACTGTGGATTATGATCCCGTTTTAATCAATTCTGTTTTGGACGATATTCAGTCTGTGGAAAATTTAATAATTTATTATTGTTAAAACTTATGTTTGGAAAAAAATTATAATAATAGTCTACCATCAGAAGTATTAATTCAATGGTTCATTCTCCAAGTATTGAACTATTTTTTAAGTAAGATGATTTAAAAGTCTGCTCCTTTCATATTTCACTAATAATTTCTTAAATGAATTCTTTATTAGATGAAAATCTTGTCATCCATTTATCTATTATACATATTAGAAAAAAATTAATTAAACTGATTTTTACTTTGTCACGATTAAACTCATTCATAATGACCTTAATGTTCCATATGTAGCCAATTTGCTCCACACTTGCCATCATTCATTCTACGACAAACTCCATAGTCCCACTGTTGTACACTAATTTTCATCCTTGCTTTCTCTTCCATGAAAAGAAGATTGCGACGAGACGTCCTGACTTATAATTATATTTTGAGTGCTACCATTAGATTGGACTTTGAAAAACCATACATTAACAATAAAGTACGCATATTCATCAAAGTAAATTAAATATAATGTTCCAGTTTCATCAATAAAAAGTTACCCTATCATTGTTATTTTGATACATATTTTACTCTTAACAAAAAAAAAAAAAAAACTCAGTTTAAATCCTATCTAGTTGCATTTAGTTTTCAATAAACAGGAAATGAATGTAATTATAGAGAGAATCCATGATTTTAACGATCCTTACTGGGACCACTAAACGTTTTGATAAATATCTTATATTATTTACAACTTAAATATGTCTAAACAATGGAGGCAATGATTTCCATTAGGTATTATATTAATATTAAGAAGCAGTGTGGTATAGTGTATACAGAACACTACTGCTCTCTAGGTATCCAGGTAAGAACCAATTCATTTATTGTTTTTTTAATAAAATCTAGATTTCTTTTTTTCTTTAATGTATTGATAAATTTTTATTAATTTTGTTAAAGGAAATGTTTAAGTATGCTTTGGAAGTTACTTAAATATGTATTTAATTACTTCTGGAAAGAACTATTTATAAAACTATTTTTAATGGAACAGTGTGTTTTAAGATGGAATCGAATGATGAAATTTGATGAAACAAAAAAAAAAAAAAAATATCAATTTTGCAAAAAAAAATGTCCTTTAGTATCTTTTGGAATCATTGCCTCAATTGAATCTCCCAAGAAAACAGCTCCTATAGGATTCATTTCATCTTGCACACACTTATTTATTTTTTGTTTCATTATGTTCTTAATGAATTTAATTGATTTTGATGATGGAAAACTTTTTTGGGTTGCTGTCACCAAGAAAACACACCAATATGACAAACTTATTTTATTTGTTTGCCGACTTTCAGGCCTAAATGGAGGCCTTCTTCAGGGTTAAGAAAAACTAGACAACCAGTACAATTAAAAGAAAAAAAATCATGAATAGGGTATAGTAATAAGATAACAGTTATAAAATTACAAAACAATTAAGTTGAAACTTAATTGTCCCAATGTTTAAACCAAAATTTTAGGTCATCTAAGGACTATAAAATAAAAGATAACAACCAGTTGTATCAAAAATATTTAATGAAAATAAATAAATATTTTAGACAGTATAAAGTATAAATTCTAAGTACTAAGAGAGATGATTACAAAGACGATATGTAAAAGAAATTATATTAATAATTAAAAACAAAATTTAATATAAATTATTGGGTTGATGCAAAATTAATGCAGGTTTTTAGTAGGTATTGTAAATACGCCATATCTTTACTTTAACCATATATATTTAATCAAAATAATTTCCATCTGAATCAATGCACTTTTGCCAACGTTCAACAAGCTTTCTTATTCCACCAGAAAAAAAATCCGAATCCCTGGACTCAATGAAATCACGAAAAGAATTTTCAATGTCGTCCTGGTTTTGAAAATTTTTCTCCCTCAAAAAGTTGTCCAGATGCCTGAAAAAGTGGAAGTCTGTAGGAGAGAGGTCAGGTGAATAAGGCGGATGTTGGAGAACTTCGTAGCCCAACTCGTGCAGTCGTCGAAGCGTTGGTTGTGCAACGTGTGGTCTGGCGTTATCGTGGAGCAGGATCGGCCCCTTCCGATTCATCAATGCTGGGCAAAGACGTTGCAATTTTTGATTCATGCTGTCAATTTCTTGACAGTACTTGTCAGCAGTTATAGTCTCACCTCGATTGAGAAAGCTTTGACCTCAGCTGGTCGTTGTCCAGAGCAAGATGACGGCCCCGACCTTCCTTGTCTTCGAGGTCGAAATCTCCTCTGCGAAACTTCTGGAACCAACGCTGCACCGTGCACTCATTAATAGCCCCCTGATCCCACACTTCATTAATATTACGAGCCGTTTGCGCAGCGCTGCGCCCTAATTTAAATTGGAAAAAATAAATTTGACGAAAATCGCACTTTGACATTTTCGATTCAAGACCTTTGAACACACTGAACAAAACGATTTTACTAAACAAATTCATGGTGAAAGAGAGGGTATTAGATAAGGTTTGTTTTGGTATAATAATGATCAATGTTAGGATTAGCTTTGTTTACACAATTGGAATTAAGATATTGCAATAGAGGAAACCTGCATTAATTTCGCATCAACCCAATATATATAGGGGAGCCTGTGGCTGAGTGACTGCACCCCTAATTAACTTCTTCTCAGTAAAATGATAATATTTGAATGAAAATATTTTATGGGTATAAAGAATATGAAAATAAAATAAGTTTGTCTTGGTAATGTTTTCTTGGTGACCACACCCTGACGAAATTCTCCATAATATAATCTCAATGGTCAAATAAAAGTACATTATTAATTTATTTTTAAGGTTGAAATGTCAATGAATGTTTACGAAAAATAATTTAAATTTAAATTAGGTCTTCATCAGGGCTAAAAAGTAACAATATACTATTTCTGGTTTGTATTGATATAACAAATGAATAAATATTGTCATGAACAAACTAAACGATTAGATAAAAAACAGTTTTTAGCTAATTTTATCTTTTTAATTTAATTTTTCATGGCAATTTTACAGTTAATAGCTTTCATTATTTTTTTAATGATTTATTGACTGCCACCTGAATCATATCATTCTTCATTATATACATATGATCAGCTGTTCAATATTCAATTTATTGATTTCATGTATCTCTCTCATTTCATACAATCCTTTTTTTGTATTTATTAACTTTTAGGCTTATTAGTTTGCTGCGCTATAAATATTATTGTATTTATGTGTATATATACTATATATAAATTTATTTTTCTATGTATTTGCTAGATAATAGATGTTTATGCCTGTTAATAAATGGCTGAATGAATGAAGTGTTTCATTATTCCCAAGGCTATTGCATTAATTTTTTTATATTGTATATGTTTATCTACTTATAGGAATGAGATGGTGATCTTTTGTTTTTTTTCATCGATCTACATATGAAACATAGTTCTCACTATGTAACATGTTTTATCACACAATGTAACACTCACACAACACTATGTAAGACATGTTCTCCTTGTAAAAAAGTTTCAAATTCCAGTTTTCAATAGAAATACAAGTTTTAAGGAGCTCTGAGTTCTAATAATCAAGTCTCGCAAAATGGTCCATGTATGTGTATAGTAAGCCTAGATAAAAAATGAAAAGTCGTGTGATATTGAAATTTATTTTTAAAACAAATTTATTATGGAGTAGAGCTGTAGGACTCTACTAAACCAACCCAATCCAAAATCCTTTATAAAATTCTCAATGCTCCTTACTTTGTAATGAATAAATTCATCCGCAAAGACCTTAATGATCCATGTGTTGCTGTTTTGTCCCAAACAAGGTACCAATGCTTTCTTGAAAAACTCCGTCCCCACTCTAACCCACTAGTTTCAATCCTTGCTTCATCTTTGATTCTGAGGTATCTGAAAAGAAGATGGTTCCGTGTCCTTCTAGTATAGAATATTTTATGATTTATGCCAATACGTAGTTTCTCTACTTAAGTATCAGGACTTTTTATTTATATTATTATATTACACTCAAATTTAATTGGCGTATTATTAATACAGTTGTAAATTGTAATTAATATATTTAAAAAAACAACAAGTTTATGCTTGGGAACTTTACAAAATTATAGACTTTTTCACCTATATTGACGGGTTATTTAATATTAGTGAACAATTTTATCGGTTTAACCCTTTATCGATTTAAAATTAAATGCATTTTTATTATAATTTAAAAACTATGTTGGATAGTTCGACAGGGCTTAAATGCCAAATTTTGTAAATTTATTCCTTTTAAGTACCTTTAGTGTTTGATGTGAGAATGGTTGACTGTGTGTATGTATTGTAAAGAAGTTGATTTTGGGTACAGTCATAAAAACGCTTAAGTAGAAAACTTAATTTATTTGTGCCAACTTTTCGGCCTAAATTTCAGGGCTATAAAACAAAAGATAACAAACAGTTGTAGAATACAATATATAAAGATGACAAGTAAAATAAATTATACTGATAATTACAAACAAAATAGAACAGTAGTTGATATTTAACAAATATTATAATAGTTAAAAACACAATGGCAAAAGAAAATTGTTTATAATTTAATAAAAGGTTAATAATCAGATATGGTGTGGGAAAAAAAAAATTATAGTTTGAAATAAGAGTTATATATATATGACATACAATTTGTATATTACACACATTTTGTACTTCATATATGACTCTTTTTTCACACCATACAAATACATAATAATACCTACAAATTTATTTTTTATTGAATTATCTAAAAAAAATGTTGTCCTTTTGTTTATAACAATTATAATATTTGTTAATTATCATAACTAATGTTGTATTTTGTTTCTAATTATCAGAATGATTTCTTTTACTTATCTTCTTGATATATTGTATCCTGCTAGTGATTGTTATCTTTTGTGTTATAGGCCGAAACGTTGGCACAAATAAATTAAATTTTCTACTTAATTGAGTATTTTTATGACTGCATCTGGAATCAACTTCTCTCCAATACCTTTGGTTTTGTTTATTTGGAATAATCATTGATTAAAAGTTGTTAGAATTGATGAAAAAAAGGTAAATATGAAAGAATTTCATAACCAGCTGAAGGTGAAAACTACAAAAGATTTTCCCAGATTAGATTTTTTCCCTCACAAATATGAACTGCATTGTAGGTGTATAGGTTAGAAAGCTAAAGACTTAAAAAAAAAAAAGTTATCAAACATACAAAGTTATAGATGGTAATGGAGAGTGAAAAAAGTAACAACAAAAACCCTGCTTAATATTGTATAAGATATTAATATGTAAAATAGTTTCTACTGTTATACCATTTGATTTAAAATAAATGTTTCCATCTAAAAATATATATATTTTCTTTCAACTCTAATTTTATTATTATTACTATTAATATAACATCAGTCTATGATTCTGTGGCAAATCAGAGGATGCTACAGTGGGACTTCTAAATTTTCCCTATCCAGTTTTAATTAGGACGGGGATCTTTAACGAGTATCTGACATCGCACAGGCTTGGCACCACCATTTTACGTCCCCCTCCAAAGGACGGAATAACCAAGAATTTTTTACTCTCTTTGAAAAATCCTAGAGATATCTGCTGGGTTTGACGTTCCGCATAGATGATTGTTGTACTACCCTCTACCTTACATATGACACCATAATTTAATTTCAAAAATACTTAAATCAATTCATACAAGAAAGGCAAGTGGAAGTCATGGGTTGTGCACACCAGATTTTTATCATTTTCATACAGAATATTTTTTAAATAGTTGAAAATAATAAATTCTTATCAACCATGATTTGTTTCAACATTAAGCGCTGTTATTATCACATATAAAAATCTAACAGGGTGAAGTTATGATTGGTTGCCATGGCAATATACAACATACAGGTTGCCATGGCAACGACAATACAATGCAGTGTTCCTAGTTCTTCATACCAATTGATCTGAAATATATACCATGCTTATTTGAGAAAGCAACACTATGATTAAACTAAAGATTGTTTTGATAGGTCCTAGTAAAGTAAGTTATTTTAATTTAAAAAATGTCCATTACTCGTATATTTACTTCTTTATTGATCAAGAAAATTCTTAATCTTTCTCCAGTCTGGTAAATCAACAATTGCAAATTTCCTCTCTGAAGCTATTGATTATACGAATACAGAATACCGTCCGACACCAGGAGTGAGAATTTTAGAATTTGAACTGAAAAATAATGAACCGTCTCAAACAGAGATCGAACTTTGGGATTGTTCTGGAGAACTGAGGTTGGTGAAATATCAAATATATCTTTAAAAATTACGATTAGGCATACAATAGTCAGTTGAAAATTAGTTTTTAAGTTTAAGGGTACTGTTTCATCTCAGTAATTTAGGATAAAATAATTATCAGCAAAAGGTCATCATTATTCAGTTTGGGCTGGTGAATAAAATAAAAATGAATGATATGATATGGTTTGTATTGAAGAAATTTGAACAGAAGAAACCTTAAATTATATTCCAAATAAAAATAAATAAACTCACTACAATCACTTATATAAATATGGTTTTAAATATACTTAAAGTTGAATGAAAGTAAAACAGCATTAGATTGTTTCGATGGCAGCATTTATTAAATTAAATAATATAACAATAAAAATTATTATCCTCAGGGATCACCTGTAATACGGTGGCTAGCATAACAGCCTCTTATGCCAATGGTCATGGATTCTAACCCAATGGTCGTAGGATTTTTTTATGGGAGTAAAAAATCCTTAGTTATGCCGTCCATCGGAGAGGACATTAAAAGGTTGTCCCGAGCCTATGCAAAGTCAGGTACTCGTTAAAGATCCCTATTCTAATAAAACCTGGATAGGCAAAATAGAAGAACCACTTCATCGGCCACAGTAGCATAAAGTGATCTTAAATAAATAAACAAACAAATAAATTATTATCCACGACAATAACTAAAGTTAATGCCATTTTCCTCACTTCTACAATATTACTAATCTTACATGCGGAAAAAAAAAAAAATCACCATGAAAAATATGTCTACTGTTTTCTCCTTCAGTTGATTGTATATTTCTTTTAGATTCATCCATTATGATTGTAGTGAATCTAATAAAAACCATCAGAACATTTTTTGAGAAAAGCTAAATAATGTGCTAAATGCATGATATAAAGTGGCACTTCTGTTTCATCGAATTTGATGAAAAAGTAATACAGTAATATCCTGGACATATAATTGTCTTAATATGAAATTTCAGTTAGGTGTTGATAATTCAAGATGAAGGTCAAAGTCTGTTGTAGAATTGGGGGCTGTAATTATACTTTTCTGCTATTTTATTGAAGGAAAAAGCGAAGAAGTTTGGAACAATTTTAAGGAATAAAAAAATTATTCTTGCACCAGAAGATGGCATTATAGTTGAAACTTTGTGCATTTTAATAAAATAGAGGTGAAGTATAATTACAGCTTCCAATTCTTTATGGCATCACGCTAGACTTATACATACATATACAAAGGCACACACACATTTTGCGAGACATTAATTTGAACTCAGGGTCCATAAAACATGTATTACTGTTGGAAACTCAAACTTGAAAATTTTCACAATCACAATCCATACTCTTACTATATATTTCATGAATAGGTAAGATTAGGATTGAAATGTTTTCATTGTATTTTTATCAGGCGTCTAAATTTTGAATAATTTTTTTTTTTTAGTCCTTTTGTTTATTTATTTAACATCACTTTATGCTACTATGGCTGATCGGATGATGCTACAGTTGGAGTCCTAAATTTTGCCTATCCAGGTTTTATTAGGATAGGGATGTTTAACGAGAATCTGACATCGCACAGGCTCGGGACCACCTCTTAACATCCCCTCCGAAGGTCAGCTACGGTTTTTACTCCCATTAAAAAATCCTAGGACCACTTGCGGGTTTGAACCTGTGACCTTTGGCATAGGAGACTGTTATGCTAACCATCCAGCTACAAGTGATCCCATAGTTTTGATTTAAATATAATAATAATTTGTTATGTTTGTTTTGCAGATATGAAAGTTATTGGCCAGTTTTTCTGTGGAATGCGCATGGCGTCATATTAATTTACAATCCAGAAGATGGAGAACAGATTTCTCAATTAGAGCGATACTACGATCAATTTGTTACTAATAGCTATGTTCCAAAGAAGAATACTCTAATCTTAGCTAATACAAAAAAAACTGGCATTAAGGCTCCAATGCCTGATTTTGGTTAGTTTTTAATATAATAATCAATAAATTAAGTGAATAAGTTTTAAAAATTCTATTTAATTTTTA
Source organism: Piezodorus guildinii (assembly GCA_023052935.1). NCBI lineage: Eukaryota > Metazoa > Arthropoda > Insecta > Hemiptera > Pentatomidae > Piezodorus > Piezodorus guildinii. The sequence continues at coordinate 2,140,448 of CM041298.1, read as the reverse complement.
TTTTTAACAGGCGATGAAATGGCCAAAACTGCATATGAGCGTGTAAACATCTTTGAAGACAGTGATAAAGTAAGGAATGTATTCGAAAATTATATTTCGATGGTTGTTACTGATGCAGTTGACTTTGACCAAGATGATTTAAGCCATTTTTCCATGTCTTTATAAATAAAGAGATTGAAAAAAAGTACAATTATATTTTATTCTTTTATTTCAATAAGGATAACAACTATTTGATATTATAAAGTGTTTAATTATACATTGAAATGGAATGAAGAAATATTTTTCGTTATTTTGGGACTAAAATAGAGAGTGGTGTGGTCTAGTGAATAGAGCACTAGTCTATAGTTCTCTAGGTTCAGGGTAAGAATCCGTCTGTGGCAGAATATTATTTGTTCTGTTAGTTCAGCTATGGAGTGACCATATGTAGGGAGACCCTCCTGGGGCAGACCCAGTCCCTATAAAGTGGGTACCTAAAAATGGGAAACACCTAACAGCTGAGCATGATGTTGGCCTAATTACCTCATTACATATCCATTGAACTAGAAACAGTATGAATCTCTATATGTACTTACTATATAAACTGCTGTGCAAAAATATTGCATCAGGATAAAATTAAATTTAAAAAATTGTATTCCTTTATTCACATTTTCCTAAACTTGATCTCTTGATACTTTAAGATAATACTGTCTATGCCAAAGGTCACAAGTAGAGAATTAAGGCTTTACCCTAGTCTGTAAGCCAAAAGAAGATAATTACTCCTAAATCAGCCAGTATGCAACTTTCCTTTGTCCTATTCACAATAGCTTTTCAAGTTTTTTCTTCAATTTTTTTCTTGTGATTTCTTCAAAGAGTCTTTTTTCTTCAAATTATGAACCGCGAGACTCACTTAACTGAAACAGACTGTGTCAGAATAGTGACGTTTTCTGAAACTGGAATGAGTCAGCGTGAAATTGCTCAGCGACTTAGAGTAAACCAATCCACAGTCTCAAGAGTTCTTCTTAGGCACAGGGAGATCAGAAGCTACGGTAGAAGACCCGGGCAAGGCAGGCCAAGGAAAACTACTGCATAAGAAGACAGATTTCTTCGGCTATCTGCCTTGAGAAATCGTACTTTCACGGGAAATCAGCTACGAGGAATCATCAGCCAATTCAGGAATGTTGAAATTTCGAGTTCTACAGTTAGAAGACGTGTTAGGGAGAACAACTTATCGTCTAGAAGACCTGCAACTGGGCCTCTTCTTACTAGAGCACACAGAGTTTCCCGACTGGCATTCGCTCGACAACACGCTGAATGGACAGAAGATGATTGGAGGCGAGTTCTGTTTAGTGATGAGTCCAGATTCGCTTTGCACTCACGTGATGGAAGGGAAAGAGTGTGGAGAAGGAGAGGAGAGAGGTACGCAGCTTACAACATGTCCTACAGATTAAGTTTTTGAGGGGGCTCTATAATGGTTTGGGGCAGAATCAGCATCGAGGCACGAACGGAGCTCCACAGGATAACTGGAGGGGCTTTGACTGCTCACAGGTACTTGACAGAGGTAATTGATGATCATTTGTAATTGAGAGACTCAGAGACATTATCCGTGCTAGGGGAGGGCTGACAAGATATTGTTAGAAGATTGTTAACCACATTTAAATGTTTTTACATTTTTCTCTTTATTTTTCTTATGCCAATAAAGAGACATTTTCATTTATTTGTTTGTTTGTTTTTATTTATCCCTTCCCAGATAATTTTTAATGCTTTAACTTTGTTTTATACATACTTCACAACAGTCTTATTAAATAAAATCGCCAGAAAAGAAAGCATTGAAGTAATGTTTTATGAGATATTAAAAAATAACGAAGTGATGCAATATTTTTGCACAGCAGTTTATTATATTACTGTATTATATACCCAATGCAAGAAGAATAGGGAGTCCCGTGGCTGATGGGCTAGCATGCTAGATTCCCATGCCAAAGGTTTTGAGTTCGAATCGTGGTCTCGGAGGGACTTTTTCAAGCATTTAATTAAAGGGGATTCACTCAAAGCCTCTCCCCCGAGTATGTGAGACCCGTCAGCCAAAAGGCCCCTGGGTGACTGAGAGAGAGACCCCTACTCTACAAAAATTACATTGAGTAACACTTGTATATTTTCCCAGCAGATTACACCACACGGTCAAGGGCCTAAACGGCCTGTCACGCCACGGAAAAAAAAGAAAAATATACCTAAGACACTTCATTTTAATTTTTTATTCAGGGAATAAGGAATAAATTGTAATATACCCATTTTTTATAATTATTGTACTTAATTATTTATTATTGATTATTGTGTTAGGCAGGCTAACAATAAGATAAGAAGTAAAATTTAAATATCAGCTCCAATTTGATTGTATGTTTACAAGCATAGCATCCATTTTGGATGCTAAGAAAAAAGGATGCTGGCAGGTACCTAGCAGGTAAGAGATAGGTAAAAATCTGGTGCGGGCAACACACGACTTTCACTTACCTCCATTTTTAAAATCAATGAAAGAAATTTCAAATACAGTTAGCGATAAAAATACGTGAAATTATTAAGGAATTAATCAAATTGAATTTATATAGAAACATGTGTTTTATTAAAAAATCAATTATATTATTATCTTAAATAATCAGTAAGTTTTATCTTCTTTTCATCACTCTCTATTAACTTTTAAAGGCTTGTGTATGAGATGATATTTTTTCTAAAATCTTTAGCTTTCCAACGGTATATCATACATGTATATTACTGCTCTTATGTTCAAAACCGAAAAAGTGCATTAAAAAAATATTTTTTCTGTTTTCTCCTTTAGTTAGGTATCGAATTTATTCAATTTATATATTTACCAGTTTTTCATCAGCGTTAGCAAGATAATCTAGTTATTACTATTGAATCTAAAAAATTAAAGGTACTTTAGGGGAAGAAAATTTAAAATATCGGCATTTAAGCCCTGTCAGACCATTTTTATCCAAATAAAACCTACATGATATTAAAGCCCATTAAATTTTACATCGATATAGCGAGTTTAATCAAAATCGTCGGAACCGTTTTCGAGAAAATCGAAAAAAGGTGCAAAATACATTGTATAAAGTGCCTCTTCTGGCAGGCTCATTTTGATGAAAAAAGTTTTGTCACGTCTGGGGCGTATAGCTGTCTTAAATATAAAATTTCAGTTTCATAGGACTTACCGTTTCCGCTCGGGAGTTACCACACACACACACACAGACCTTTTTGCGGGATTTGGTTATTGGTTATTGGTTATTTGGACTCGGAGGACCCTAAAACTATACATAGTAAGTGAAAGTAAAAAAGGGTCAGTTGGAGATATGAGCTGATAGGGGTAGGAGCTGCTGCTGAATATGAAGAGGGATCTTGATTAGCCTACACATTGTTTGTATTATTTTGTAAGTTATTATTGTAATTAAAAAGTTAAATAATAAAAATGTGCCTGATAATTTGTTTTCTTAAAAGAATATTTTTATTAAAAATTGAATATTATAAAATATACTACAGTAAAACCTCCCTTAAGCGGAACCGGAAACCTCCTTAATACGGAAAATCATATTGGTCCGGGCCCAAAGAGATATGAAAAATACCCCCCCTAATACGGAATACTACCCCCCTAATACGGAATACTATCTCCCTAATGCGGAAATAATACGACACCTAGTAAACGAACAAAAAAATAAACTGTACTTAAAAAAGTGCGAGTTACTGACGAATTGGGAGACATAGAAGAAGATGAAATCGAAATGGAATCTCCGTTAGCCGTTAAAGACTTCAGAACCGCTGCTGTATATTTTCAAGAACTTCAGAAATTTGCAGCATCAGTTTCAAATCCGGAACTATTGGATCTTACGACTAGAGCCCGTTAATGTGCAGAACGTGAAAGTGTTAAATTTAAAAAGCAAAAAACTATAAACGATTACTTTAAAGTTTAAAGATTTAATTAACGATTTATCTTTTATCCTTAAACCATAGAATGTAGGAATACATGATTGTACATATTTAAACATACGTGTTTGTTGACTTTTTACTTTCACTTACGATATATAGTAAGGGGAAGTATTGCGATCGTGAAAATTTTCGAATTCCAGTTTTCAACGGAAATACACGTTTTAGGGTCCCCTGAGTCCAAATAACCAAGTCCCGCAAAAAGGTCTGTGTATGTGTGTGTGTGTGTGTGTGGTAACTCCCGGGCGGAAACCGTAAGTCCTATGAAACTGAAATTCCATATTTAAGACAGCTATACGCCCGAGACGTGCCCAACTTTTTTCATCAAAATGAGCCTGCCAGAAGAGGCACTTTATACCATGCATTTTGCACCTTTTTTCGATTTTCTCAAAAACGGTTCCGACGATTTTGATTATCGCTATATCGATGTAAAATTTAATGTGCTTTAATATCATGTAGGTTTTATTTAGATAAAAATGGTCTGACATGGCTTAAATGCCGATATTTTAAATTTTCTTCCCCTAAAGTACCTTTCATTTTGTAGATTCAATAATAATAACTAGATTATCTTGTTAACGCTGATGAAAAACTGGTAAATATATAAATTGAATAAATTCGATACCTAACTAAAGGAGAAAACAGAAAAAATATTTTTTTAATGCACTTTTTCGTTTTTGAACATAAGAGCAGTAATATACATGTATGATATACCGTTGGAAAGCTAAAGATTTTAGAAAAAATATCATCTCATACACAAGCTTTTAAAAGTTAATAGAGAGTGATGAAATGAACATAAAACTAACTGATTATTTTAGATAATAATATAATAGATTTTTTAATAAAACACATGTTTCTATATGAATTCAATTGGATTAATTCCTTAATAGTTTCACGTATTTTTATCTCTAACTGTATTTGAAAATTCGTTCATAGATTTTAAAAATCGAGGTAAGTGAAAGTCGTGCGTTGCCCGCATCAGATTTTTTTCTCTACCTCTATTATACGGAAACTTCCTTATAACGGAAATATATCGTGGTACCTGGCGATTCCGTTCTAGGGAGGTTATACTGTTGTAAAATTGCAGGGTATAAAGGGGAAGTTCTGGTTTGTCGAATTTAGCAAAAAAGTTGCAGTAATATCTGAGGCATATAATTCTTCAATATGAAATTTCATTTCTGTACATTTTTTTTATTTTTTATGCTAGACCGACCACACTGAAGTGGACATCACACTATTTAACTTACCACCACAGTATACTTTACACTCTTACATATAATAATTATCCGAAGTTTAAAAATGATTTTGAAGAACTCTTTAAAATATTAAAATATTTTTAGCAGTATGCAATTCTTATAGAAATTTAATTTAGCTTCCAAGGAATCACCTATTTTCTGATATAAAAAAAAAGAAAAGTACCTCTACAACCCATAAAAGGTCTTGGGCTCAGTACATATAGAGATTCGTACTGCTTCGAGGCCAACGGCAGAGCAATGAGGTGATTAGGCCTTGATCATGCTCAGCCATCCAGGTTTTTTTCACCAGTTTGGGTACCCACTTTCAAGAGGCTGGGTCTGCCCCAGGAGGGTCTCCATATCCTAGGGCCGCCTCCCGGCTGAATTAACAAAATAAATAATATTCTGCCTCAGCCAGGATTCGAATCCAGGACCCGGAGAACAGTAGACTAGTGCTCTATTCACTAGATCACGCCGCTCCTTAATTTTCCAGGTATATAATAAAAAAAAAAAAAAAAAAATAGAAATTTAATCTGTAATGTTCATTCAAGTTTACATATCTCACTAATATGTCATAGAAAACGTGACGTGTACTTAAAAAGGTTTAAATATGGATGACAAGATTCCAGTTTTGGGGTATGCCGATGATTTGGTACTGCTAGGTGAACACACGGAAACCATACAACTAAATACAAGTGTGTTAATAAAAACCGGTAAAGAAATAGGACTCAAAATAAATACCGATAAGACGAAATATATTATTAGTAACAGAAACGTTGGTGATCTTAGTGATATCGATATATCAGGGCATACTTTTGAACAAGTAGAGATTTTAAAATACTTAGGTTCCATGATAACAAGAAAAAATGAAATCCAGGAAGAAATAAAGTCCTGGTTAATGGTGGAAAATGCTTGTTATAATTTATAAGTTACTTAGCTCGCGGCTTCTGTCTAAAAACTTCAAAATTATAATTTATAAAACTATTATAATCCGACGGTTCTTTACGGATGTGAAACGTGGCTGCTTACTTTGAAGGATGAACAATGGCTTAAGGTTTTCGAAAATAAGGTACTGCGTAAAATATTTGGTCCAAAGAGAGATGAGGCCACTGGGGAGTTTAGAAGATTGCATAACGGGGAATTGCGGAGACTCAAATGGGCAAGTAAAGTTGTTGGGCTCAGTGAGGAACGGATTCTGAGAAAGTAGGTATTTGCTGATCTGACTGGTAGGCGTCCGAAAGGTAGGCCGAAGCGCCGATGGGAGGATGCGTTAAGGCTGATCTCCGGGGCTTGGACTTCTAACGGTCAACATTGGAAATTTGAAACGGTAACACCAAATTTGAGTGTTACTCAGGAAAAGAACAGAATAGGTTTCTGGAAAAAAAAAATAAAGAAATATTTCCAAATATAATTGCATATAAATTTATTTGTTTAAATATTAATATCATACAATGATTTAGGCATTAGTTAGATTAAAAAATATAAAATAAAGAAATGATGGACATTTTCATCATAAAAATAATTATTCGAAGATTATATACCTCATCATTTTCAACATATATTAAGACAAGAATCTTATTTTTGTAATAAACTTTTTTTGAATAAAAAAACGATATTTTTAACATAATACAGTAACAACATTTATAAATTTATAAACTTTTTCTAAATAAAAAACTTTGGTTGCATTATCACAGCAATTTAAAACAATTACTGATAAATAAAAAATAAATTACCGAGAAAAAAAAGTTTAACAATTTTCATGTTAAGGTTATATTTTTATTTATTTTTAAAAAACATGAAGTCGTATCATCATATTTCATCAAATCTAAGGAATTTACTATTTTCAGGTAATTAAGTATGATTATACCTTGTTATCATTCTTTTTAAAAATAAAAATATATTTTTCCAAAGGCATTTCAGTCTTTGAAATACATTATTAATTAAATATTGTCTTAAAGCACTTACACTCACTCAAAAAAGTTTCCATTCAGCATGTTATTAACTTCCAGGAATATTTATTTTTAATTTAACAATTTCCTGATGTACAAATCATTAATACTAATATTAGATTAAAAAAAATAGACTTATTTATTTTCATTTTAAAATTAATATCAAATGAGGCAGAATGTCATTTGTTAATCAAAGGACAAAAAAGTTTCCATAAACCTTCAATATGAAGCCTATTTGTTGTACCATAACCTTCTTAACAGTGTTATCTGTATAAGTCTTATCTCTGTAATCAAATCTTAGTCCAGCGCTAGCTTTAATTATGCCCGGGAAAGTGATTTATTTTCAATATGCGTGTCTCTCGTGATTTAAGAGAGCTTATGATTTGTCACCAATTGCAGGTCTTATATCTCAGAAAAATTGCACATCTATTGAATAAGTCACATGCTACTGAACAGTATGTAATAAAACGACATAGAGCGTGAAAGTCTCTGGAGGATAGACCACGTGCTGGAAGCCCTAGAAAACTGGAGAATCATCATAGACGAGCCATCCTTGCTCAAGTCCATGCAAAACCTCACACAACCACAACCTCAATGGCAATCTGAGGTCTAGTCGCAAGAAGAAAGCCCTTCTTCAGTAAGATAAAACAGAAGAAGCGGCTGCAATTTCCTTGGGAGTTTGTAAATAAACCAAAAATTTCTGGGAAAGGATCTAATTCTTTGACGAATCTAAATTTAATATTTTTGGGCCAGATGGAAGGTCTAAAGTTGCGAATTTTTCTAATTCCTTTATTTGCATGTATCCAATTATATTTGGGTGTATTTAAACTTTTTTGAGTGAGTGTATGTTCATTATTTATAATGTAAAAATACTGGTTTTGATAATATTTAAAATAAAATATCTTCAAATGGAAAATGCTGATGTTTAAACATATTACATAAGTACATTTTATCACAATCTAAGGCATGTAACACTAAGCACCATTTTATACTCAATACTTTGTCTGTCTTATACCGAGATGACAAATACAATAGCTCTTTTCACAGAAACAGAATCCATGTGGTTTAAGTTTCACCACTTTATCCATTTAAACTAACTATATTCTAAAAGAACAACTTAAATATGTACATCTGCTAATAAAAAATCGACTGAAGAAAAATGGCATCCAAACAAAATAACTGTTTTTGTCACGAAAAACAGATAGTCCAGGAGTCCATGAGGTTTATTTTTCTCCATTCCATCCATTTAAAATAATTATATTCCAAAAGAACAGCTAAAATATGTACATCTGTTGTTAAATAGTTGTCTGGTGAAATTATGGCGCCCAAACAAAACAATGTTTTTTGTCACAAAAACAGACAGTCCAGGAGCCAGCCGATATATATTAGGCATATACAGTAAACTGAGCAGTAATAAAATTTGTTATTTTAAATTAATACATGAAAAGTAGAAACTAGAATAAGTTATACAGATAGAAAATCTAGAAAGACAAATTAGTTGAGTGTTACAGGAACGAGCGATTGTTTCATAGGCAGTATAAGTTAATAGTTAGGCAAATACGAGATAGGAATCATTTAGAATTCATTTTGATTCGAAGCGGCCATCATACGGAAAAACATGGAGTCACTGTTGTTCAGAAGTACAGCGGGTTCATCGAATTCAGTAATCTACAAATAAAATTTTAAAAAACAGATTATAAAATTGAAAGTTTATTTTTTAATTAAGCTATTTTAATCAGGGGGAAAAGCATCAACATACATTGTAAATGTTAGTATAGAGAATTAAACAAATAAATATTGTCATGAAATACTGAAATAAAAAAAATTGTAAAACACTTTAAATTTTTTAAATAATAATTCCATTTTTGAAAAAAAAATATATATATTTAAAAAATGCTTCTTATTGCTTCTCACTGGTTTTGCTGACACTTAAATTACCTGTACGAAGTTTTAATATAAGGTACTAGATGGTTATAGGAGCCACATTGAATTAGCTTTTGCAAAAATCGACCTAATGATGAACAAATAATCTTCTTGATTCAATAAGGTTATGTTAACACAAAAATGTATTTACACATTAAAAATTAAATAAACTAACTTTAGTTCATTTCATTATAAAAATCTCTTATATCATTGAGTATAGTTATAAATATGATAAATCTTTTTTGAGTATACATTTTTTTTTTTGGTTTGCAATGTCATGAGCCTGAAGAAAATTCACTGCACTTTCTTTGCTATTAATGTCTATCTATTTAAATTTATTAAAAATATCTTTTGATGTATAGATCTATTTGATTCGATAAGGCCAGTATAACCGTCTCATACCTAATATTATCATCAAATCATATTTTAGTATAGTTTAATTACAAATTAAACAATCTTAAGGCCAAGCATAAAAGATTCATTACCTCCCCACTGTCCATGACAAGGATACGATGGCAGGACGTTATGGTTTCCAATCGGTGAGCGATTATTAAGACTGTGCAATGTTTCATTTCATCAAAAAGAGTTCGCTGAATGATTTTCTCAGTCTCAAAATCCAGACCTGAAGTAGCCTCATCCAGGACTAAAATCTTAAAAAATACAAAAATAAATTAAACATAGATGGCTAAAATATTGTTTTATTTATAAATTATTTATTAAAATTTGGAGATAGTACTATCTCCAACTTTGTTTAATTGTCTACTCAATTATGCCTTCAAGAAGTTGGAATAGGAAATGAAAGGCACATGCATTAATGGGAACTATTTATCAAACATCAGATTTGCAGATGATATAGTTATCTTTGCCAATTAAATAACAGAAATTGATGAAATGGTTAAAGATCTTTTGATACAATACGAGACCATTGGATTGATCATTAATACAGGAAAAACAAAGATCATGACAAATGCAGTACAAAGAGAAGTAAAAATTAAAAATCAGGTGATCAGTTTTGTTGATCAGTACATCTACTTAGGGCAATCCATCTCATTAAAAAGGTATGAATGAAGAAATAAATAGAAGAATAAATATGGGATGGAAAAAATACTAGAGTTTTAAAAAAGTCTTTAAAAGTCAACTACCTCCAGCATTGAAGGCTAGAGTCCTGGAAACGTGTGTGCCCTGTTATTTTATATGCCTCACAGACCTAGTCTACAACCAGCAAAGATTACAAAAAACTGGCAAGGACACATCTGCAATTTTCTAGAAGTATATTAACTATTAAAAGGAAAGATCGTATCAGCGATAAAAAAATTAAAAAACATGTTATCCTCAAACATTTACCAAATGAGTCACATATACTGAAATGGAGGTGAGCAGGTCTTGTGGCTAGGCTGGATCCCAGAAGATGGTCTAAAATTGGTACAGAATGGATTCCAAGGGAACCAAAGAGATGGCGAGGAAGACCACGGACGAGGTGGAGGAACGGTGTAGTGTATGTAGTGGGGGATTGTTAGTCTACGGTGCCTAGAAATACACAAATATTGAATAATGTGACAAAAAATGTATCATTAAATACAGGAATATGAATTTTAGTTTGTATCAGGCGGGAAAGGTTTAATTGTACGTATATTGTAGTTTTAAAATATAACTATTGTAAATAGCAGCATGAATCAAGAAGAGGAAATTTTGTTATAATTTTAATACCAGAGTTCCAAGGGAGAGGCTTATTGTTCTGTTATGGACAAAATAAAACTATTATTATTATTGAAATTTACAACTGTATTGGTTAATACATCTAATAAATAAGCAGTAAGATAAAATACATGAAAAAGACATCCAGAGAAACTGCACATTGGAAGCACTAAGATGAGCTACGAGTGAGCAAAAAAGTATTTGTACAGACAGTTTTTCGGGAAAAATACAACTTGTAATTCATTGAACATAAATTGACTGATGGAATTAATAACACACAACATTGCACTGCAAGTTTACGATTTCTACTTTTAGTAGAGCAATGGGATTTAATTTAAGGTCTTTGTCTTTGTAGGGTTGAAGTCGACTCTTTGGATTTATGATACATTTTGGTAGTAATTGGAACGGCATGGTTTAGTTGATAGATCACCAGTTTACTGTTCTCAGGGTCCTGGATTCGAATCCAGCTGTCGTAGAATTATTTATTCTGTTATTTCAGGCGTGGAGAGACACTCCTTGGGGAACACCCAGCCTCTATAAAGAGGATACCCAATAATTAGGGAAAACCTTGTGGCTAAACGTGATATAGGCCTAATTACCTCTTTGCACGCTGGATGTGAAACAATACAAATATCTATAATTGCTAAATCCAAGAGCCTTCATGGGTTGTACTCAGGTGCTTATGCTGAGCTGTCGATGAAAGATAAGTACTTCAAAGTGATAACTCAAATTCAGGGTTAAAGAGAGTTAGTGGACTGTATAAAATAAAAAAAATTAAATTAAACGACAAATCACAATAATTTATTCAACTAAAAATACATATAAAAAACATAAGAAACAAAATTAACCAAATAAAACTGATATAAGAAAAGATAAGAAACAAAGTTAACCTAATTAAACATATTTAAGAAAAGATAATTAAGAAATTACAGAAATTTAATGTTCCAATAAAGGTAGAAATAAATAAGATTAACAATATAGATTAAAGATACGCAATAATCATGTAGCGAAGTCAAGTTGTGAGTTGAGAATTGAATAAATCGACTGCACGGAGGCAGTTTCAAGTTCCAAGGGGAACGATGAGAAGACAAAGAATGCAGCTAGGAACTAAGAGTTCGCTGAGAGTAGATTTGGATCTATATATGGCATAGTCTCACCGCTCAGATGCCATCTCAACACTAGACTCACCTCGAGTCAGTAATAAAACAATTGAATTCCAAATGTATTCTATTTTCTCTCTCTTCTATTTGTTTTCACATTCGGGGCAAAAACATTTAATTCTATTTAAAATAAGTAGATTTAAGAAGTAATATAACATAATGATAAATACAAAAAATTATCTAATGATAATTATCATAAAAATGAAGAAGTTTTTTATTTTCAATCAAACAACCATAAAAACACTCATCAGGCCATAACATATGGTGTGAACAACAGGTTTTTTAAGTTTATCATTTAGAATATATAATTGGAAATATATTTTGGAAGAAAAATTTGAGGTAATAAACTGATAAGATATTTAATAAAAACTGTTAATATATATTTTTTAAAGATAAATTATCAATTTTTGAGATTTAATATAATTTATGGTTTTTGTTTGGTCTTTCATCTAACACCACTTTATGCTACTGTAGCTAATCAGACAATACTATAGTAGTAATCCTAAATTTTGCATATCTAGGTTTAATTAGAATAGAGGTCTTCACCATTTTATGTCCCCTTCGAAAGACAACATAACCACGGATTACTTATTCCCTTAACGGCTATCTGTTGGTTTTGAACCTGCAATTTTGGCAGGTTGCAACAGTACAAGTCACTGCACCACAGGTTTCTAATTGTTATCGCGTGTAAAAATTCTTTTAAAATAATAATTGTAAACATACAGGCGCAATGTTTAATCAAATCATTCAGTTAATTTTCCCCAAAACCATGGGTGTGAATACATTTTTTGCCCACTGAATATTTTATATGACTAATCAAAGATGTGCATGTATTACAGTACCTTAGAATTCTTCAACAAACCTCGAGCAAGGCAAAGTAACTGTTTCTCTCCGGTTGACAAGTTGCTACCGTTGAACTCGACTTTAGTGTGAAGCTTGTTATCGGTCATCATCACGCGCTCTTTTAGGCTAGTCTTTTCAAGCGCTGACCAGATCTCTTCATCTTTATAGCTCTCCATTGGGTCCAAATTTGACCTGAATAATTAATTATGAGATTTTAAAATATAAAACGTGAATAATTATATAAAAGAGAAATAATATAAGAAAACAATTGAAATTTTACCCTTAGATACACCCATAACTCAGTTATTTTTGAAGATAGAGAAAAAAAATATGATAATATTAAAATAATAACATTTTAATATTATCTTTTTATTTCAAACTTTTAATTTTTTTTTAAATTATTTTTTATTGATTTTTACAACTGTATATACAACAAGTAAAAGGGCTAAAATTACAAATATGGCATGAAATAGTGTTGTGAAGAGGCTACCCTGTGGTAGCACTTCAATCATTATTTTATGTAACACTGTAATGTTTATTTTATTAGCAGGTCTCGAGACCAGTGTCATTTCAGGCGCCTTGGATGATTATCAGGAATAGATGGAGATGAGAGGTTATGGACAAGCGTTTTTGTTAATTAAATGCACCTTGGGCTAAATCTTCTTAGATTTTTAATAACATGTTTATTTAATAATATATTTTATTTAATGATTGGTTTTATTATTATTGTTGTATTATAAGATTTTTTATCAATACTATAATAATATATATACACCAACCTGATAGTTCCAGAAAACAGGACAGGATCTTGTGGAATTATTGATAACCTCCGCCGTAGTTCATTCAAATTTAAATTAGCTGTATCTAGATCGTCTATGATTATGTTACCATTGGATATTTCAACGAGTTTGAAGAGGGCAGTCACAATGGAACTTTTTCCTGCACCAGTTCTTCCAATAATACCTTAAAATATTACATACAAACTAAATAGAATTAGAAAACACAAATATTTTATATTTTTATTTCAAGAATTAAATTAAGAAATTCTTATCAAAAGGAAGGTACTTTTCTGAAGAGAATTTTGTCTAGAATCTGTAGGTGCACCTAAAATAGTTTAGATATAAACAGTATTTTCAATGAAAAACTAGAACTTTTTATAAACATTAGTTGATTTGTACAATGGTATACAAAATTTTCATGATCGCAATACTTTCTCTTAATATATATTTCATATATAGGTAAGTAAAAGTAAAAAATTTGCTGAGCGTAGCAACACACGACTTTCACTTACCTCCGTTATTTATATAAATTTAAGAATTTTTAAACAAAATTAGAAACGAAAATATACTGTTAAAGAATTATTTACATTGGATTATAATAGAAAAATGTGTATTTATTAAATAATCTTTTATATTATTATTTACGATAATCAGTTTGTTTTGTCGGTTTTTCATCATTATCCGTTAACTTTTGCAATAGTATGTATAGAATAATATTTTTTTCTAAAATCTTTGGCTTTCCAACGGTATATTATACATGTATATTACTGTTCTTAAGTTCAAAAACAAAAATTGCATTAAAAAAAATACTGTTGCAATTATCTCCTTTAGTTGGTTATCGAATTCGTTCAACTTATATATGTATACATATATATGTAATTCTTAAAGAAAGTAGACTTTAGACGATTCTAAAATAGTAGTTTATTATTGATAACAATATACAAATGTAGATACATACAAACAGAATGAACATATAAACAACTTACCTAAAATAGTAGAATTGAATAAAAAGTCCCTTTCTACTCTATCTAGAAGCTAACAGTCAGAGATCACATGAAACCTACACACTGTTTAAAAACACATGTGATCAACTTTGTCACTATGATAAATGGCGACACTATCTACAACTAAATTATGATTATAATTTACACACACACATATATATATATATATATATATTCCTGTTTCTTAGATTTTCTAATCAGACGATATGGTCAACTTCATAAAAACTACAAAAGATGAAACATTTTCCATACAATCTGCTGCTGTTAAAAGATTTCAAGATTAATGTTCACAATTTTTGGTGATATCCGCTTGGAACACCCGTTGAATAACAAGCAAGTAGATCCTAATAGCCTCTTGAAGTTTGCTATTACAACCAAACTCCCATTTTAACCATAAAAAATTTGATTCTATGGCGAACAATATACCTATTTGGTCATGATGCAAGTTTATGCCAGCTTTAAGAAAAAAAAAAAGCTGGTCCTTGCGGGAAGTAGAGAAAGTACTTCTAATATTTATTGTTTTTATATTTATATTTATTGTTTTACTTTTACTTACCTATATATGAAAGTATTGCAATCGTGAAAATTTTAGAATTCCAGTTTTCGATGAAAATTACACGTTTTAGGGTCTCCTGAGTCCTAATGACTAAGTCCTGAAAAAAAGTCTGTGTGTATGTCCGTGAGTGTGTGTGTGGTAAGTCTAGCGTAAAAACCATAAGTCGTACAAAACTTTTCTTCATATTTAAGACAACTATACGCCCAAGATAGTACTAATATAGTAGCAACTTTTTCATCAAAATCAAAATAGCCACTTTATACCATGCATTTTGCACATTTTTATGATTTTCTCAAAAACGGCTCTAACAATTTTGATTAAACTCGTTATGTTGATATAAAATTTAATGGGCTTTAATATGGCGTAGGTTTCATTCTGATTGAAATAGTCTGACAGGGCTCAAATACCAATATTTTAAATTTTTTTCCCTCTAAAGTACCTTTAATTATGAAAATTTTATGAAATTGACCATATCATCTGATTAGCATTGCTAAAAAACAGGTAAATATATAAGTTGAACGAATTCGATATCCGACTAAAGGAGAAAACTACACTTTTGTAAAAGATAACGGAGAGTGATGAAAAGCCGATAAAACAAATTGATTGTCGTAAATAATAATGTAATAGATTATTTAATAAAACACATGTTTCTATTAAAATCCAACGTAATTAATTCTTTAAAAATTTATTTAATTTCTAAATTTTTTAAAAATTCATAATTGATATAAATAACAGAGGTGAGTGAAAGTCATGTGTTAGGTGCACCAGATTTTTTTCATAGCCATTTATTTATAAACAATCAAATCCCTACACTGCATTTTATTTTTTAGCTAAGATAACCCGCAACGTGAGTCGAAATATTGGTTAAATAAATAGTTTTTTGCTATTTTGAAATCACTTTGATTGCAACTTGTAATCATCATCTTATACTTTGTTAAAAAATTTATCAAAACTAGAAGTCTTCAAAAAATATATTACCTATCTTCTCTTGGGGTTTAATATCAAAATTGATTCCCTTGAGGACTGGATCGGCTCCATCTTTGTACGTCAGCTCAACTTTGTTAAACCTTATGTTTCCGCTGTCGGGCCAGTTCTCCTTCGGGATACCTCTCTGCCCGTGGCTCCCTTCTTCCTTAGCCTTCAGGATCTAGCAATGTTAGAATTTATATTAATTTGAGATCAAATATTACAAAACAATAGATTGAAATATTTCGTTGTAGAATAGGTTTGTAGCATTTTATTGGTGATTTCAATAAAAACTTCAGATTCATTTAAATATTTTGAATCAATTATATTCTGCGATTTACCATGTCTTAGAGTGAGGATTGAACAATATTTGAATTCGGTCAACAACAATTGAAGGAAGACCAAAGCACTTTGTCTCTTCCAAGTCAAAATTTCTGGTTCTGAACCAAGCAAACGACTTAAGGACCGTGCTTTCTACCACGCTGTAAATTTTGCTAACCATCTTTGCAGCAGATTTTCCTTTTTAGAATTTTTTTTTTTTTTTATATACTTATTTATTGGAATTTACAGCTTCCCAATGGAAGAACTCTAAAAATATTCTAAACTAGAAGGTCGCGGGGCCATCTCCTTTTCAGACGCCTCGGAGGATTGTCAGGAATTGAAGAGGAAGAAAGGATTGAAACGAAAGGATTAGGGTGGGAATGGAGTTTGTCATGGAAGGATTGATACCTCGTACGGGCCAAATCAGCAACATATGGGACATTAAGGTCTTTATGGATGAGTTTGTTGGTGACAAAGTAAGGAGCATTGAGAATTTTGGACTGAAGGGATTGGATACGAGAAGAATTTGATGGTTTAGTAGAGCACCAGAGCTCAACTCCGTAAGTCCATATTGGTCTTATGATAGTCATGTAGATGAGTCTTTTGTAGTTAAGTGGAAGATTAGAACGTTTGTCTAGTAAATGTTGAAATAGTCGAAAACGTCGTGCAGCTTCTTGTCGTTTCAGTCTTGTATGAGGATTCCAAGTGAGGCGTTTGTCAAGGTGCAGTCCTAGATATCGGATCTGTTCAACCGGGACAAGAGGAGTACTATTGAAGGAGACAGTAGGGCAGGAAGTCATAGGTTTACGACGAAGGGTAAATGTAATTTGGTTGGATTTGTTGGAATTTATTTTAATTCTCCAGTTCTGACACCCATACTTCAAGGTCTCTGAGGTGGGATTGGAGAGTTTGAGAGGCAATAGTTGGATCAGCATAGGTAGAAAGGAAGGTGTTAGGATGGGTTGGAATATCAGCTGTATAAACTGTGTAAAGGATGGGTCCTAGGATTTTTTTAGAAATAAAATATTATTAAATGATGAAAATAGATTTTTTTCTCTTCCATTTTCAGCAAGCAAAATACCACTTAAAGATAAGGAATCTCGTTGCACTGATGAATAAAAAAACTACTGGGAGATTACACTGGCGTTTCTTGATGCAATTTACTACTCACTCCCTAAGCCTAATTTTGTGAGTGGCCACCATTTGGCTGACGGGTCTCACATACCTGGGGAGAGGCTGTGAGTGAATCCCCATTAAATTACATCCTTATAAAAGCTGGGGGACTGGGATTCGAACTCACAACTTTAGAATGAGAGACTAGCGCGCTAGCCACTCAGCCATGGGCTCCCCTTTTTTAATTTTAAAAACATTATATTATTATGTTAAAAGGATACAGTAGTATTTGTAAATAAGGTATTCAAATTTTGTGTTATTAAAATCTGTAATGTATATAGTGTATATAAGAGTATTAGGAAGGTTTATGCTTAAAGAATAATGGAAAGTTAAAATTCCCTTTTAAGTTTATTTATTTTTATTTTAATCTAAAGTTTAATGTTTTATTTTATTGTGATAATGTTGTAAATATCAAATAGAATTATAAGTATATTAATTACTGATGTAAAATACCTGACTCAAGGTTAATTATAAATGTTTATGCAATCCCTGTTCATTATAAGAGAGGACCAGTTGGTCCTAAATGTAACAGGTCATTAATAAACTTTACTCTATTCTGTTCAATTCCTCCTCCAACCGACAAAAGTGGCCAAACCACTTCAATTGTCAGTTCCGGCATCACTAGATCTTCTCTTATGCGTTCATTCCTGATGCGGTCCCTCCTAGTCTTTCCAGCAGCTCTCCGCAGGAACTTCATCTCTGCTGCTGTAACTCAGCTAACTTGCTTGTCCAGGATAATCCAGCTTTCGCTTCCATACCTTGGGAGGTATACCGACTTGTAAATATGCTTTTTTGTTTCCTTGCCAACTTCTCTGTGTCCAACTATACAGTTGCAGGTAGGGTAATAGACGTGGTTGGCTTTGGATATCCTATTTGCTACTTCTGGATCAATCTTGCCCGTGTTGCTGATAATAGTTCCCAAATAGGTGAACACTTGCACAACTTCTAGTACATCCCCATTACAGATGAGCTGAACATCCTCATGTCACAACATGACACAGTTGAGAACTTCAGTAAATAATAATCTAAATAAATTTATGGATAAATGACTTAATTACAGCACAAGGTCATGTTGTTTCTTAATAGTATGTAACATGTAGCCGTTCTATACATCTCTTTCCGCCCGATCCCTCTTCCATCTTCGTATGATGACCTCTTCTCCATAAAATTCCACTGAAATCATAAGATAACTAAACGTGATAAACAGGTAACTATTTATGTGTACCCCAAGATAAGAGTTGATCCTCTCCACAGAGATAAACTTGACTTCTGTATCAGTGATAAGGCAGAGGGTGTACTGCAGCATCCCGCTGAGGTCCGTGGCATAGGCTATTGCCAGCCCTGCCAACGAGGCTGGTATACTCCCCTTCAGCGAGATAGCGCACATAGTCACGCCAAAGAGGATCACAACTGCAAACAGAAAATAATAGTGCCTTTAAGATTGATTAAATAAACTGAATTCGTTGAAAACTGGAATTCGAAAATTTTCAAGATCGCAACACTTTAATATTTCATATATAGGTAAGTGAAAGTAAAAATATATCAAAAACTTCTTTTGTGAAACGGCCAAACATACATCTTAAGGATATAGGAAGGTTTCCTGGCTCTCAAGGATTGGAATAGGATGACGCTAAGTAGGTGTTTTCTTAAAGAATTATGATAAAAACACCTATGACCAAAATAAAAAAATAAAAAACCCTCTACAACATATGAAAGGTCTTGGGCTCAGTACACATAGAGATTTGTACTGTTACTAGGCCAATGCCTGTGCAATGAGGTGATAAGGCCTTGATCACCCTCAGCCACCAGGTTTTCCCCCAATTTTTGGGTACCCAATTTATAGAGGCAGGATATATGCCAGGAGGGTCTCCATATCCTAGGGTTGCGCCATGGCTGAAATAACAGAATAAATAATGAACCCGAGACCTGGAGAACAGGAGACTAGTGCCCTATCCACTAGACCACACCGCTCCCTACCCCATGACCAGAATACCACTGAGGAATATGAGATCTTAAATATCCTATAAAGCTGTTCATCAATCTTTTAAGCCTCATTTTGTTTCTGTCACCTAGTCCTCAATATACCAGATATCCATCGTCAAAGTGGGAAAATATGAGAGAGGATATACTATAAAAATGTCCTTTAGAACATTTTGGAAATCAACGTCTCAATTTATGTGTAACTATAGTTAAAATAAAAAATAAAATAAAAAATTACTTGCAACAGTATCAACACGAATGGCAATCCATCTGTTGGCAACGTTAGACATGTAATAACAGACCGAGTTGAAGTCAAACGATGACGTGAACCTGAAATAATATTTATTATTACTATAAGTATATGTTTTTATAATTTTTATTATCACTATAATTATATGTTTGTGTGTTTATTTATTTAATATCCCTTTATGCTGCTGTGGCTAATCGAACAATGCTACAGTGGGAGTCCTAAACTTTGCCTATCCAGGTTTAATTTGGTTAGGGACCACCTTTTAATGTCTCCTACGAAGGACGGCATAACTAAGGATTTTTTACTTCTATTAAAAAATCCTAGGGCACCTGCAGGTTTGAACCCGGGATCTTGGGCATAGAAGGCTGTTATGCTAACCATCAAGCTATAGGTAACCCCTATAATTACATGTTACTAGTGACCACTCAACTGACAAAGACTGTCACTCAACTGATATGAATCATAATAAATATTAATCAATTTTTAACAATTCATTAGTTTTTAACTAGAAACTTATAAGTAAATTATTAAAAAATACTCAAATCGATACTCAAGAAATAAGTATCATATAAATCAAACACAAGACTCTGTTTTTGTACACTATCATTCTTAGGGGACTGTAAAACTATTTCAATCAAGTGATCACCTGTGGTGTAGTGGCTAGCATAACAATCTTTTATGCCCAAGGTCAAACCCAGATGGCCCTAGGATTTTTAAAGGAAGTAAAAAATCCTTGGTTATGGCGTCCTGAGGAGGGGACATATAATGATGTTACCAAACATGTGCGATATCAGGTACTCGTTATAGATCCATATCATAATTAAACCTGGATAGGCAAAATTAAGGACTCCATAAATAAACAAACAATAAAACTTACCTTTGGATGAATCCTTGCTCCTTTCCGAAAGCATGTATAGTGTCCAAACCTTGCACAGCTGTTGATACGTTAGTAAAAACTGGGGAGCGAGTCTGGTTGTCCAATCTCTTCAATTCGCGAAGTCCAGATCTATGATTTATGAGAAGGACAAAATAAATATGTTCTAATGTGATAGTAAGCTTGCATGCTTGTTAAGTGTTATTAAATTAAATACTACTAAATCAAATACTGTATTTTCATGAACATAGGTCAATTCCTCATTTTAAAAATAATTTCCCAGTCAAAATCTGAGAGAAGAAGATGACCTTAAGCAATTGATATAAAATCAAAACCCAAATTTACCAGGTGTAGAAGTATGAAACCGGATTTTTGTTGTTGTAAAAATTGCACGTCTGTTATTTGAAAATTATAAAAAATATTTTATTCAAATAAATTTTTCCCACCTCTTTGGCAGGTTCTGAATGCCACGCCAAAAAAACATTTCTTCCTTTAAAGATAAGTGTTGTTCGGCGAGTTCATGTCCCAATGTCACGAATAGATGGTAATCAGATGGAGCTAAGTCTGGAGAAAAAGATTCATGCACTATCGCTAGTATTTCCCAATTGAACTCCTTCCTTGATCGTACCCGATACCCGTTTTGCTATGTGTGAAGGGCATTGTCATGAAGCAAAATGACTCATGTATTGCTCGATTCAAATCGATCATTTGTTGTTTGTAGCAAAAAGTTTCACCAGGTTTTAGTAGCTTAACATATATTATACCCTTTTGATCCCACCAAATGCACATCATTGTTTTCTTTCCAAAACGATTTGTTCTTGCAGTGGATGTTGATGGTTTGCCTCGATTCACCCATAATTTACAACGCTCAGGATTCTGAAAATATATCCACTTTTCATCACCTGTCACTATTCGATGAAGAAATGATTTTCTTTTATATCTGACAAGCAGCATTTGACAATTGGTTTTTCGATTTTCTTGCTGCCTTTCATTCAGTTATGGGGTACCCATTTTCCCACTTTCTGAAGAGATACTGCTTTTTGCATCAAATTTAATTGTTCCGCAAATTCTTGTTGAGTCTGAGTATTGTCTTCATCCAATAAGGCTAGGAAGTCCTTATCTTCAAACTTTTTTAGTGGTTTCCCACACTCCTCATTTCTCACGTAAAAATCACCACTTTTCAATTTTTTAAACCACTCAAAGCATTGAGTTTTGCCAAGAGCATGTTCACTGTATGCTTTGACAAGCATTCTACGTGATTCTGCAGAAGTTTTCTTCAAATGATAGCAGAATAACAATCTTCTCGAATGTTTGAGGTTATAGAAAAATATAATGGTGTATGAAACTTAGGTTATTTTGTGTTGATAAACTTTGTCAGCTGTTAGAAGGGGAAGATGACGCTCCAGAAGCGGTCTTACAGTCTTTCAAATGATAGCAAGCACCACCTATAGGGAAATTCCGGTTTCACACTTCTACATCTGGTAATATATAAAAATAAATAATTAAATAAACAAAAACTATATCCATACAATCCACAAAGGATCTTGAGTTCAGTCCATAAAGAGATTGGGAAGTGGCATGGCCTAGCTCAGTGACTACCAACAAAAATGTTTTGTAGACCCCTTCATCCAATCGGTTCAATGGCAAGGAAGTTTAATTCCAAAAATCGCGCGTTAAAGATTAAAGAATAAACAAGTTAATTGGTTAAAAAACCTAAATATTTTCAAAAATTATAGTATAGTAAAAAATATAATAAAATGTGGGTTAACTAAAACATTCCCGATTACCAAAGGTCTTAAGCAACACTGCTCGCTCTCCCCTCTGCTGTTGAATATATATATATATATATATATATATATATATATATATATATAGTTAATATATATATATATATATGTTCAATATATATATATATATATATATATATATTGAAAGTATCCTAAGCCTGTGGAAGAGGAAGTGTAATGGTATGGGAATAATGTTAGGCAATAAAAGCCTCTATAAGTTACAATTTGCGGACGACCAGGTCATTATTGCTAATGATGAAGAAAGCTCAGCATTTATGATGAGGAAGTTATTAGAAGCCTATACGGCAGGAGGGTCTGGAAATCAGCAAATAAAAAACTGAATATTTGGCAATAGGTAAAAATGGAAACGCAGATCTATAATTTGGAGATTGGGATGTAATGTCAATTGAACACTTCAAATATTTATATAACAACAGCAGCAACAAAGACATCGATGAGAAGGTCATCAGAAAGAAAAGTATTGCAAACACTAAATTCCGTTCTGTGGAATAAGGATGTCCAGCTCTGAACAAAAAAGAGGATCTTCCATGCATTCGTCGAAAGCACAACACTATATGCCTCAGAAACATGGACTGTTCCGGCTAGCTCAGCAAGAAAACTTGTCTCAATGGAAATGGATTTCTGGGGGCGTAGCTGTGGGGTATCTAGATTACAACAAATCCCATATCACATAATCAGGAAAAAGGTTGAGGAACCCCTAAATATCCTTCATTCCATTGAGGCAAGAAAGCTGAGTTGGTATGTGCATGTTATGAGGATCCCGGACAACTGATGGCCGAAAAGAGTTCTCCGCCATGTACCGTATGGAAGGAAGAGAAGAAGGAAGAGTGGTAGGCCGTAAAAGAGATGGATGGATGGGCTGTGAGAAGCTATGGCGGCTAGGGGCCTCACTGAAGAAGATTATTAGGACAGAACAAAATGACGACCAGATCATTATTGCTAATGACGAAGAAGACTCAGCATTTAGATGAGGAAGTTATTAGAAGCCTATACAGCAGGAGGCCTGGAAATCAGGAAATAAAAAACTGAATATTTGGCAATAGATAAAAATGGAAACTCAGATCTATTGGGTTGTGTCACATGAAATATGAAAAATATATATAATCAAAATACCTGAAAGTTCGATGGATTTTGAAATAATAAAACAAAAATAAAGCCAATAAAACAATGGCGAAGAGCGGAAAAGCCAGACAGATGAAAAATAACGAGAAAGCTGCAATTAAAAGTCCTTGTAATAAGTTCTCCAGCGTCATTGGAAGTTTCGTTTCCACTAAAAAAAAAAAAAAAATGTTCTTTTAAATATTAAATATTCTTTTCTAAAAGCATAATCTTTTTTGATAGTTATAATTTTTATTAAATGTTTAAGATGTCTAATATTACAATCTTATTTACAGTATAAGTAACCTTTCATTCCATATTTAAGGACAAAAAATATATAATATAAAATACTAATGAATGATTAGATGTATGTTAACTGTTCTAGGGCATAGATAAAGCACACTTGTCTTTTACCTCTACACGAACTTGTCTATTTCAGTTTTCTTTAGTTTCGTTTGTTCTACCATAGATGGCAGCACTCAGTTCATGAGTACAAACTCAATTCACTGAAAACTGACAGAAAAGCACATACTTTCCTAAATATCTGCAAAAAATTTCTTGAAATCACTGTCAGACACACAAAACACTACTTTGGTACACCAGGGTGTCTAGCAAATCAGCTCAAAGAGATTCCCTGACTTTTCCATATTGTAAGAAGTCTTTTACCTGGCCTCGGTGAAAATCGACAAAAAAAAGAATAATTATAATTAATATGGTATACTAGATTAAAAATATATATAACGACTAATTAACTTACGATAAGATTCAACTATATCTACCCGACACCAACTGAAATTATAGTTGTTTAAGTTGACTTACCAATGAATTATGATGAACTTGAATACTGCTGTTAGTAATAATCAATATTTACAAATCTGACTACAAATTTATTTACAAATTATTTACAATCAATATATCTATATAAACTTTAAGAGCTTTTCTTTAATGTTTGAATCTCTGCAGCCAAATCTTCAGCTTTCTGAAGAGCTTCTTGGAGCAGTTTTGCTTTTTTTACCTCCAATTCCTTCATGTGAAGGTTGACTTTTCTCTTCTGCACAGCCCTCCTGTCCTTTTATAATATTGTAACAAGTTTTTAATTTTTCCGCTCTGTTTCATCCGCCCAGTGTGTTGAAGTTTGAACTTAATCCTATATAAGTGAACGTACAGTGTCGCTGGCTATGATGAGTACCGATGAGATAGAGGGACCCTCCAATTTTAAGCCTCTTCCCGAATACATGGATGGAAATAACCAGGAGCAGTTTGAGGCTATTCTTTATTTAATTTTTTGTTATATTATTTCATACCCATTCGGGGACAGCGGTAAGCATCCTATGTTAATTTTTCTTTGAAGATTAATCGATATTATTTTCTTTTTTTGGTTAAAACTAATTATTATTTATTACTTTTAGTTGGTGTTATGATAGAATTTTCTACCGTATTACGTATATCTTGTATGCCGCCTGCTAAAGAAAATAAAGTATAGTACTTGAATAATTTTATTTATAATGAAGGACCTGGACCCTAAACCACAAAACCATCTCACAATATTAAATATCAAACTCGCTTTATGATATTTGCAACATCACAACAAGTAGGCATATTGGAACTTTTGTCTGGGTGAAGAAGAAACGATGTTATTTAGGGACCATTTTCCCTGACCAAAGTACAAATTTCCTGACTTTTTCCTCACTTTTTCATATGCTTTTAAAATCCCTGACTTTTCCCGGTTTTCTAAATTTTCTCTGTTGCTAGACACCCTGTACACGCTAATGGCGTTGTATAGTCAAACATCATCTATGAAAGATTTTTCCTACACCCTCAATACAAAACACAAACACGTATGTATTATTCGACTCACCTTCATCAGTATCCTTAGCGAACAGATTTTGTATTCTACCACTCGGAGTACTTTCAAAAAATGACAGATATGCCTTCATGAGCTTTTCCATGAGGTTGCTATGAAATTTTGCAGATGCTCTCAAAGTAATCTAAAAGTGAACACAGAATTATAAGAAATATAACTTTAGATTAGGGTTTATATAACTTATTATAAAGGCTAGGATTCCAATGTAAATACATATTGGTTTCTGACTTCAATATCACCTTGTAATAACTCATAGTATATGTATTAACACAATTATAAAAAATATTATAAAAATAAATAAATATACATACCTTAGTAAAAACAAAGCCACGTATAAAGTTGGAAACTAAGATCACTATAACGATGTATCCATAAACGTTACGGTACATCTCGTAATCAGGATTATCAATGATACGATCGCTCAAGACTGTTGTATTATCTGCATTTGTCAAGGTAACATTCTGTATGAAAATAGAAACATGCAAGCATTATTGATGAAAAAAAAAAAGAATTAATTAATTTCAATTATGAAGAATAATGGAAAATATTGAGCAAACAAGTGAATCTGTCTATAATGGTTTTTAATGTAACAATAATGGTTTTTAATGTAACAATAATGGTTTTTTTATTAATACTTTTGATAATTCATATTAGTTTTAGGTACATCTAGAAAGGAATGAAAATTTGTAAATTTCTCTTACACTTAAATGTGTTTTACTAACTTGTGGCTCTTCAAACTTTTTTCACTTGTACATACTATATTAATATATAGTAGGGGAAAGTATTCCAATTGTGAAAATTTTCTAATTTGAATTTTTAACTGGAAAAACATGTTTTAGGGTTCCCTGAGTCTAAATAAACGAGTCTCGCAAAAAAGTCTGCATGTGTGTCGCGCTCGAAAACGATAAGTTCTATAAAACTGAAGTTTTGTATTTTGGAATTGTGTATGCCTAAAATGTCACAGCAATTTTTCATAAAAATTGGCAAACTAGAAGAGCCACTTCTTCACACCATGTATTTTCAATCTTTTTACAATTTTCTCCAAAACAACTCTAACAATTTTAATTTAACTTGCTATATAGATGTACAATTTTTAATATGATGTAAGTTTCATTCTGATTGAAATAGTATGACAGTACTTAAATGCTAAATATTTTCATTTTCTTCCACTAAAGCATATAATTTTGTATTTTCAAAAAAATAATTAACCATATCATTTCATAAGCATTGATAAAAAAATGGCTAAATATACAAGTAGAACGAATTTGATAACTAGTTAAAGGAAAAAAGGCCAAAATATTATTACAGGTAAATTGTTTTTTTTTTTTATCCCGAACATATGAATAATAATATAGATGTATAATATACCGTTAGAAAGTAAAAGATTTAAGAAAAAACGTTACCTTAACACGTTAACGCTGGGGTGACCCACCGATGGGTCACACTTTACTGTTCTGTAGGGCGGGATGACCCACCGGTGGGTCACTTGTTTTTAGAAAATAAGTTTATTTTATTTTTTCTCAACATTATATGTTATATCTCATAACTTTCAACATCCCTCCCTCAAAGGACTCTTATCGGTTAATTTCACTTGATTACTTTTCTTTAAGAATTTTATTTAGATATGCGTGATTTCTTTTCATATTCTCATTCCCATAATATGATATAAGTAATATAATATATAATAATAATAATAAAAGAATCATTTTTAATAATCAAAGAATCTTTTTTTTTAAGTATTTCCATAATTACACCTTCAAGTCATATGTGTATGTCAAAACTGTTGCAATCTCGCATTTAGCACATTGGAAGCCTGAAACTGTTGTGATCTGGCATTAAACACGTTGGAACTCACAGCAGTGTCACCCCGCCCCACAAAGCGTAAGCAGTTAACACAGTCCTGCTTCACACAGAAAAACATAGATATTGCGCCCTGGGGTGAATGTGTTAAACAAAAAGTTGTGGAAGGTGTGTGTGATGAATAGGACATAAACTTAAGATTATTGTATGTAACAGGGTTATATTGTATATTTTTTATTCTAAAACATAAGTTTCCAAAGAAACTGTACATAATTTTTAATACATTTTTTAACTGTAACTTTATTTGATAGCATTTAATTGATTTTAATAATCGAGGTAAGTAAAAGTTGTGTATCATTATTATAATATATTGTTAAAAGATATCTCGTTTTATTGAGCTGTAGTTACCTCATAAAGGTTTTTATTAGACTCGCAAGTTTGAATGGAAATTATACAGGTTGTTATAAAAGTAAGATGATAATTTATTTAAGATATTGCTGAGAAGCCCAAACCTAGAAACGGAGACAAAGTAAACAAAGTTTCATTTTGAACAATAATAATTAACTATAACAGATAGATACTCACCCCACCACCAGCCTTTATCCATTCCTGTAACCACCACGAGCTGAATGCGAGAGAACCAATATTGATTACCATGACGATTATCAATGATAAGAAGAAGAAGCATCCACCGCAAGCGCTGATGTAACTCGTCAAGGTACTAAATTGAATTTCACCTTTTTCTTTTATCTCTTCCTTTATCAATACGCCATCTTGTTTGCCTGGAAAATAAAAAAGTCCCTTAGTAATAATAACCTTAACGCAAAACCTGTGATGTTGGCGATAGTGAATAATCATACACTGTCACACACTTTTAACATATTATAATAAATATAAAATTACTGTATTTTTTATAAAAATTTATTATTATTATTTTTTTTTTTACTTTTATTATTTTATTTCTTAAAATAGTTTCTATATTAAAAAAACATGTCATAATGTATACATTACAATTGTTTTTTTTTGATATAACTTTATCATTTAGATTTGTTATACAGTAATCCCTCGCTATAACGAACTCCAAGGGACTAAAAAATTCTGTGTTCATTATAAAAGAATTCGTTATATCTGAAAAATATATAGTATGTATGTTAAATGTTTAAAATTAAAACTATGCTTAAAATTAACAAAAACCATAATTCAAAATACAAAACTTAAAAAGGAACTTTCAATGTCAGAATCACAGCAATTAATATAAAGTTAAAATAATAAAAAAATATGAATGAAAAATTATCTTATTGACCCTTAAAAAAACTTAAAATTTAAATTTGCTGAAGCTTTGGTTTGACTTAAGTTATTAGGTCTGTGCCTATGGCGTCCAGAGCTTCAACGAACCTCTCTGGAATGGAAGTGGTATTGGTAAACCGTTGCAAGACATGAAGAGCACTAGTCACCTCAGCTTAGTGGGTCGGAGTAATGCGTACTCTGGCAAAAACCTTTCCAGTCAACTATCGACGTCGCTTTGGTTTACTTTATTTTCTTCGCTGCTAACTACCAGTGATGTGATCCCATGACATTTCTGAAAGCGCCAAAGCCAGCCAGATGAGCACTGAAAGTCTGAGATGCCCAATTTTTTAGCTATTTGAATTGATTTCTCCTGGACGATAGGTCCTGAAATGGGTATTCTTGAGGCCCTCATTTCTCGGAACATAGCAATCAAGAATTTCATGTGTTGCTCCTCTATTTTTTTATTACATATCCTGATGAAGACGCAATGGAGGTATAGATTTTAGCTTTATTAGCGATTATCGTTGGTAGAGTCGATTTTGATATCCCGTATTTTTCCACAATTTTTTTATCCATTTCTTGGAGAATCGCCAACTTTGTATTTAAATCAATAGATTTTCTCTTTGAGATAGTGTACACGAAGGGGAAGCGCACTTAAAACGAAAAGCGAGAGAGGCTTAACCTCGAAGGAAACTCAAATAAAAGCAAGTAATAAAAACAATAACAAGCTGAAACTCTAGAAGCCAGAATTCGTTACACAACAGACTGAATTACAATATTCAGCTGAATAGAGGGGAGAAGTAAGAAGGATTAGGGCAGAAAGGTGCCGCACTTTACCAGGAATTAAGACTTATCCTAATTTTTTTCTTCTTCATTTTTTGTTATAACCGAACAAATTCAATTCTGAGGTCCACAAAAGTAGTTCGTTAATTCTTTATAAGAGAATATTTCGTTATAAATGAGTAGAAAACACAGTAGTTCGTTATAACCATGTTCGTTAAAAAGAGGGTTTACTGTATTTAAAAAAAAAAATTTAATGATATTGTAGGATTTAAAAAAAGTAATATTAGATATTATTCAAGCCCGTTTTATGTTTTTTTTGTATCTTTAAAATTAGTTTTACATCAATTGTATTTATTATTGGGATAGCAAGTTTATTTTTAAAAAAGATAGTTTTTTTTTTTTTAATGTGAATGTTGTATTGCTGCATACAATTATACCACAATTGTTTATAAGCGGATGGAATGGTATCCCCTCCATGCTTGCCTCAGACACTTATCTTCTTCGCGCTCAGTCTTTGCCCCAGCAAGAACTCATTTTAGAGCACTGTGCATTTTATTTTACTGCAACCATTTACATTAAAGCCAACCCAGCCACCGATGTATCGTCATGGTGATCTTTTCTTACTTAGCAGAGAAGGAGCCACCAGGTGTGCCAACTGTATTGACATTTTTTTATTATTACATTTTAATGTTTTAATTTTATTTATATTATTTAAATATTTTTATTAGAGCTATTTATTTAAAGTTTATTTTCTTTTTTTGGTAATAAGTATGAGTTTCAATTTTATGTTAGATTTATTATATTAAAGTGTATAACAATAATTTTTCTATTTTTTTTTTCTTTTGATCACTTTAATTTTAAATAAAATTATTAAATTTATAACGAATTTCGGAATCAGAATATATTATATAATTCATGGAAGAAGGATCGTGGTGGAGGTTTTGATACCGCCTTTCATGAACTCTCACAAGCACTCGCTTTCAGGAACTTTAACCTACCTCTTCTTTCACTGGGTAGCGCAACCATAAAGGATTGTATGATGAAGAGGAGTATATTGAAGGGGAGGCAAGTGGGGCAGGGTAAAGTGGCAAAGACTTATTTCTAGATACTACATTTTACTAATGTTGTGAAAGTCGTAAGAAATATAATAAATTTTTTTTTCCCAAAATGAAATAGCATACCGGCAGCTTTTGGGTGTTTCTCTCCATTGTCCGTAGGTTTCTTTTTATTATTTGTTGTTTTTTTCTCTTTTCTTTCACCTTCGCTTCTGCAATTAATAACTAGTAAATTAGAAATAATAAACATTGATAATATACAAACTAATAATGACCATAATGTACTCAACTGTGCTTCTAAATCCATTTTTGTCAATGATTCTATTATAGATTTATAATTACTTTCCTGACTGGACAAATCACTAGGTGTTCCTCTCTCGATAATTCTTCCTTCTTTCATAATAACTAATTCATCGCACTCATTTAGAAACTAGATTAAAGATTAAAAAAAAAAAAAAATAAAGATGGCATACAATATCATCAATCAGCTGACTTAATTAAATAAGAAATAATAGTGGTTACCTGAACTTGGTGAGAAACAAATATAACTGTTTTAGATCGCAAAGCTTTCAAAATAGTTTTATCAAATATATGATTAGCTACTTCACTATCGACTGCACTCAATGGATCATCCAGCAAATATATATCTCTAAAAAAAATAAAAATAAAAGAAATTATAAATTTTAATATCATGTTTCAAAATATTAGAGAAAAAGTTGTAAAACAACAGTGTAGTCCATCAGCTTTATATTTAAAAAAAACAATATTTCGAGTGTGTAGTTGTCTTAAATATGAAATTTCAGTTTTGTACGAATTTTTGTTTTCGCTCTAGACTTACCACACAAGCGGACCCACATAATCCTAAAATGTGAAGAATAACATTTATACTCATTTCATTTCATTACTTGTAAATTACAATTGCTACCTGTCAGAATAGACAGCTCTTGCAAGAGAGATCCTTTGCTTCTGGCCTCCGGACAGGTTGACGCCTCGTTCCCCGACTTCCGTATTATCGCCTCCAGGAAGCAAATCTATGTCCACTCCAAGATCGCAACACTGAACAACATCATAGTATCTGTAATAGTATAAGTTCAAAAACATAGCAATTTATATATATTCTGTATTTGTAAAAGATTTACAATCCTTCACAAATAAAAAAAAACAATAAATGATATCTAAAACCAAAAGAAAGAGAAGAAACACTGCAAATTATAACACAATGGTTTATTATTTCCAAATATCTATATTCGGGTATCATAATTATATGGCTCTACGATCCACGCGTTGAGTCTTGGCTTGCTCCAGCATTGGCTGCCAGTCGCTTCTGTTTTGTGCTGCTACCCTCTAGTTAAGTATGCCAGGTATCGATAATGCATTGGTAGAAACACAGTCTTCCTATCAGAGCATTGGTCGTCCAACCTTCCTTGCTCCAAACAGTTTCTCCGATAGGGTAGATGGAATTTCCTCTGGATTCATCCTAGCGATGGGGCCTGCCCATCACAACAGAGAGAATTTAATCACATCGACCACATCCAAGGGGGCCCCTATAATAATATCTCTTAGAAATAGCTTGCTTTTTTTCTAACTTATTCAGTACGTCAATATTCATGTGAGGCATCAATGTACTTGCCAAAGTCGGTAGTTTAGTTCAGCACACTCGATTCATCAACAGCTGCGCCCGAGACAGCTGCAAATACTTCAGTGAAGTATTCCTATACTCAAGAAGAGCTTAATATATATCTTCCTTCCCTTCTGCGGTCTTCTTCAAAATATTCTTAACGATACCCACACCCTTTTCTGTGAAAGGGTTAGACTGCGCATGATTGGGGCTTCGAGTGACAATTTCAAAACAGTAATATTGTCAGTCTTACCAGTTTTGGAGATATCTGCATGTTCGTCTATATTAGGGTATAACTGTTTAAGTTAAAAAAAAAAAAAAACTGTTTACAGGCAATCAACTAACATGAAAAGCAATAAATTAATAAAAGAAAAATGGCCTCACCACTGCTAATTCCAAAACACGATATGTTATATATTTCTAAACCGATTTCAATGATTTTTTTTTAGGCGATTTAATTCTCTATTGCCATAGTTCCCATCAAGTGGTCTGCAGAATTAAAAAAGTAAAACAGGGATTAAAAAATAATCTGATATCAACATCCTAATGTCAGGATCGTCTTCTGATGTCCTGGTATCATTGTGCCGAATTTCAAACAAAGTGGTCCAGTAGTCCTGGATAAAAGCCGCAGACAGGTGGAATTTAAAAAAATTTTAATTCGGGTTTTATTTATCTTAAAATGTAAGACCTTAAATTTTGGGGGAAGGTAATTTTTTTTTGGTCGATTACAAAGGTTCATTATTGAAAACAATAAACCAAAATTGGTAATTATAATGATAACGTAAATTTATAGACTAGCTTTAAGCCTCTACTAAACTATCTAATTCTTTCCGCATCCAATCCTTACAATCCAAAATCCTAAATGTCCCTAATTTCATCACACATAATGATTTTAATATCCCATTTGGTCGCAAAATAACAGAAAAATCTCCTTAATAATATCCCAGGCATATACTTGTTTTAAACATGAAATTTCAATTAAGTACGGCAATGGGTTTTTGAGCTAGGCTTATTTAGTTTTCACAATTATTTGTAGTTGCTCTACTTCCCTATATTAAACACTGATTAAAAGGATTAATAATTATAATGAATTATTATTATTAATTAATGAATAATTAAAATAATAATAATGAAATAAAGCGGAAAATACTGTTATACACTTTAAATAATATAAACATATCATAAAATCATAAAAATAAACTTATAAACAAAATGGAAGAAACTTTAACTAAATGGTGTTGAGTTAAAGAAAACGGTTAATAATTAAAAGAAATAAAACAAAATGAGAAACAGACAAAAAATTAAATAAAAAAAAACATCTATACAGAAATAGGATGACGGTTGATACACGTAGATACTCTTGGTTGGTGGCTCACTCGCTGCACTTCAAAAGGTCGCTGTGGCGATGTATATTGTAGTGGTGGTGGCTGGCTGGGTTGGCTATACTGTCTCAATATTAAAAGTAGACACATTGCGCTGTGTTCTAATTAAAGAATGTAGAAGAGGTCTTGCTGGGGCAAAGACTGAGCGAGGAGAGAGAGTCGAGTTTAGAGACGAAGCTGTCAACCATATGTTTTTTAAAAACAAATGAATTATGACTATTGTATAGCTACATTAAATGTTAAAATTATATATTTTATTCTTTTATTTTCAGTTTTAAACAAACTAAAAATCAAAAATGAAATTATTCACAATTAAATTATAATGGATAAATTTAAATCTAGTTGGGCTTGAACAGTAATCATTCATTGAACACCACCCAAATCATCTCATTTAATAAGTTTTTTTTCTAAATTTTTTATTCGGGTTCGACATATCTTGAAATGTAACATCTCAAATTTTGATTACTTCTAACCATCATTTAGATAAAAAAAAAAAAAAAAAAGAAGAACAATAATTACAGACTTACTTGCGAGGGATGAACTTTTCTCCGAAGATAATGTTCTCGCGGACGGTAGCGTTAACCAGCCACGGCTGCTGAGAGACGTAGGCACAGTCCCCTTCACGACAGAGCTTCCCGCTGGTCATGTAGAGGTGACCGAGGATGCTGGTCAGGAGGGACGTCTTACCGCTGCCTACTGGGCCGCACACTCCGATCAGACTTCCCTAGAAGGCAAAGTAATCAATATAATAATAATAATAATAATAAATTCTTTATACCTTCTTTCTTTCCTTATTCTTTGTACCTAAGGAAGCAGGACCTAATCTAGAACCTAAAGACTTTAGGCCAATCACATGTCTAAATACTGTATATAAGCTATTAACCTCGATTATTTCTTCAAAAATGAATGATCATCTAGCTAATAATGGACTCTTCCCTTCAGAGCAACTGGGATGTAAAAAAGGAGCTAGGGGCTGTAAGGAATTGTTGGTGTTGGACATGTTTATTACAAGTCAAGTCACCAAAAAACAACGAAATCAGTCAATGGCTTGGATTGACTACAAAAAAGCATTTGACACAGTACCACACAGCTGGTTAATCAAAGTGCTTGAGATATACAAAGTGCACCCAGGCGCAGTAAACCTCCTAAGAAGATTGATGGATTCGTGGAGCACAAGAATGGTAGTGGGTAAAGGCCGCAGTAGCTACAGTACTGAAACTATAAAAATATGTCGAGGAATATACCAACGGGATTCCTTAAGTCCTCTCTGGTTTTGTTTGGCTATTGCACCTTTAAGTAATATCCTCCGAAACAGTAAGCTTGGATACCAATTAAAAGTAGGTGACCAAAGTTCCATTGTTAGTCACAATCTGTACATGGATGACCTTAAGCTATACGCGAAAAATCGAGACCAATTACAAAGTATGCTAGAACTGATATCTCGTTTCAGTAGTTCAATTAGTATGGCATTTGGCCTTGAAAAGTGTGCTATAGTAAATGTTACAAGAGGGAAAATAAAGGACAGAAATTCTTTACAGATTCTTTCAGGAGAGACCATGAAACACCAATCTCTAGGAGATTACTACAAATATCTGGGCATTAAGCAAGCTATTAAGATACCCAAGAAAGAGGTGCTCTGCGAAATAACTTTTAAGTTCAAGAAAAGGCTGCAGCAGATCCTTAGAAGTCATCTGAGTGGCAAAAATAAAATCCATGCCATTAATACTTGGGCAATACCACTAGTAGCTTATAGTTTTGGTATAATAAAATGGTCAACTACCAAACTACAAGAAATGGACCGGCTAGTGCGTACAATGATGACAGACGCTAAAATTCATCACCCAAAAGCCTCTGTGAATAGGCTTTATCTAAAACGAAAAGAAGGTGGTCGTGGGCTTATCTCAATTGAAGATCTTTGCCGAAAACAAGAAAATTCCATGAAGCAGTATTTTCTGACATGCCCATCTTCAATCATCAACATGATGCGAAACTTGGATGAGGAATTCACAGCACTTAATCTCAAAGACCCCATGCTGCATGAAATAAAAAATGCGGATCACTATAAATCAGTTTGGAAAGAGAAAGAATTGCATGGAAGGTTTTACTATCAACTGAATTCGCCTGATATTGACAGTGAGCTCTCGGTCGATTGGTTGAGGATGGGTCAACTGTTTGGCGAGACAGAGGGTTTTGTTCTTGCTATACAGGACCAAGTTGTTGCAACGAGAGCATACAGGAGGCATATAATGAAGGAAAATATTATAACAGATAAATGTTCCAAGACCCACGAGTCTATTCAGCATGTAACAAATGGTTGTGAAACTTTGGCAGGGACGGACTATTTAATGAGGCATAATAACGTTGCTAAAATTTACCACCAAGGTCTGTGCAGAGCTCGGGATTGTTGGGAGGTGAAGAGATACCCTATTATCGGTATACCCCTGAAAAACTTCTGGAAAATAAAGACGTAAAAGTTTACTGGGATGAACAGATTATCACCGACCACAGAGTGCTGCATAATCGTCCAGATATTTTGGTATTAGATAAAACCAACAAAATGGCCAGAATTGTCGATATTGCTGTCCCATGTGACTCCAATCTGTTAAGCACTAGAGCTGAAAAAATTAGAAAATATCAAGAGCTCTCTTTAGAACTGAAATTGCTCTACCGCCTGGAAAAAGTTGCAACAACTCCAATAGTTCTCTCTTCAAATGGTCTAATCCTCAAAAGCACGAAGGAGGGCACAGAAGAGCTTGGCCTAGACCATAAGCATCTAAAACTAGCACAGAAAGCAGTTCTGCTGGATACCTGCAGAATTGTTAGAAAATTTTTAAATAAGTAAAACCTTCTACTTCCCTTTGACTTTTATCCGGGAAGTAGATGAAGCTCCAGTTACCTGAGAGAAATAAAACATAGTCATAAAATAATAAATTCTTTATTTATTCTGGGACAAGTCCCCTTAGAATAATATTTACAAAATATATAAAAAGAACTTTAGTGTCTTATAGTACAAAAATAAAACATCTGGTGCGGGCAACACACGACTCTCACTTACAGCAGTTGTAAAATTGATTAAAAAATTTTCAAATACAGTTAGAGATATAATTGAGTGAAACTATTAAAGAATTAATCAAATTAAATTTCTATAGAAACATTTGTTTTATTAAATAATCTATTATATTATTATCTAAAATAATCAGTTAGTTTTATCGGCTTTTCATCACTCTTCATTAACTTTTACAAGGTTGTGAATAGGATATAATATTTTTTCTAAAATCTTTAGCTTTCAAACGGTACATTATACATCTATATTACTGTTCTTATGTTCAGAAACGAAAAATTGCATTAAAAAAAAATATTTTTGCGTTTTTCTCCTTTAGTTAGATATCAAATTCTTTCAACTTATATATTTACCTATTTTTCTAATCATTTATAACAAGATTACATTGTTATTTTTTTAGTATCTACAAAATTAAAGTTACTTAAGAGGAAGAAAATATAAAATATCGGCATTTAAGCTGTCAGACTATTTCAATCAGAATGAAACTTACATGATATTAAAGCCCATCAAATTTTACATTGATATATGGAGTTTAATCAAAATCGTTAGAGCTGTTTTTGAGAAAATCATAAAAAGGTGCAAAATGCATGGTTTAAGTGGCTCTTCTGGTTAGCTGATTTTGATGAAAAAGTTTTTGTAACATCTCGGGTGTCTAGTTGTCTTAAATATGAAATTTAAGTTTCATACGGCTTTTAGTTTTTGCACTAATTACACTTACACACATGGACACATAGACCTTTTTGCAAGACAATTTAGACTCAGGGGACCCTAAAACGTGTATTTCCAGTGAAATCTCAAATTTGAAAATTTTCACAATCGCATTACTTTCCCTTACTATATATTTCATACATAGGTAAGTGAAAGTAAAAACAATAACAAATATTAAAATCAAGAGTACAATAATTTACATTCTTAAAAATAACCATACATCTTGAAACAGCCCACAAATTTTGCTGGAGGGAGTCATTATTTTTAACATTTTCCGTTCATCTTCTACCAAGTTGGTGTAGACGTGGATAGCTTAAAAAACTTAAGTGGTTTATAAACAATAGAAAATAAAAATTAATTTAAAATAACATACCTTTGGAGCAAAAAAATTTATATCAAAAAGAATTTCTTTATAATTGGATCCTAAAGACTTTTCATGGCCTATATGATTAAGTAATGCTGTTTCGTTCCCTTCTCCTCTGTTTGAATAGGAAGTTTTCTGATTGGCTGTACTTTTTCTAAAAACATTTGCAAAAAACCTACTATAACATCTTATAAAAATAATAATTATTTCATTAATTTAATAGATCTGTATAAAACACTAACCCTTTCTTAATGTCGGAAGAATTCGCACTACTATTGCTCAAGTAATAAGCAAAGGTGCCATCTGCGATACAGACGGACTGTGACTTGTCGACCGGTGTTGAAAGGATAGTGGTGTGTTCATTTAACAGCATTACATCCTAAAATTTACATTACATAAATAAATACAATGTATAATAAAAAATATATATATGTTCACGCCATATGTTATGGCCTGATAAGGTTTTTTATCACTGTTTCATTTAAAATAAAAAAACTATAATTTTTATGATATTTATCATAAAATAATTGTTTGTATTAATCTGTTTTGCCACGAAACAGCATTTAAGACCACGGGAATCATCATTTCTGCGTGTTTTTGCTTCCTTTCCTCTGACCACGCAGCACCTTTCCGTTTTTCTTTATTTCCCGTAAGAACCCTGATCACTTTCAATTTCTTTGCATATTGCTCTCTGTCCAGACAGTGCTTGTAACTGTGCCAAGGTAAGTGTATTCCGAAACCACTTCCATTTCCTCTCCATTGCAGTATATATGGAAATCTTCCTCTTGCCTTCCTACTTGTGGTATCTTGCTTTTACTGGTATTTATTTTCATCCCTTTTTGGCTGAGCTCTTCTTGCCATTCAGTCACCGCTTGCTGCAATTTATCAACCGTGTCTGCCACAAGAAAAATGTCATCCATGTAGAGGAGAAGTTGAATCACCACTGGGCGAAGGTTTCTACGACCCAGGAAGGTCCTCTCCGTTCTTCGTTTGCATATGGTGGCCACTCCATCCATGTAGAGTAAGAATAGCAAAGGGCTTAAACTGTACCCTTGTTTGACCCCCCTTGCTATGCTGAAGACATCAGACTCCTGTCCGTTTAGCCTTACTACTCCTTTTGGTTTTTGATAAATGGACTTAATGGCTTCCACCAAGTTCTCTGGGACATTCTTTACTCTGAGAGCCTCCCATATTCCTTGTCTTGGAACGGAGTCAAACGCTGTTTTGAGATCAAGGAAGGCGAGATACATACTTTTGTCTTTGTCCCAAGATTTCTGGAGAACATTTCGCAAAGAGAAAATGTGGTCCTGGGTTTGCCATCCTGGTCTGAACCCGGCTTGTTCTTCTCCAATTTGGTGCTCCACAAGAGGTCTTACCCTTCCCTCCAGAATAGACGTATAAAGTTTGTAGATTGTTGGTGAGAGGCATATAGGGGGATAATTCGAGCATTCTGCCTGGGACCCTTTCTTGTGTATCAGAATGATAACGTTGTATTCCCAGTCTGTTGGGATCTTCTTCTCATCCCAAGCTTTTTGGAAAAGAACTTGTAGGGCTCTGACTAACTCTGGGCCTCCCGCCTTGATGTATTCTGCCACTATGTTGTCTCGACCCGGTGCTTTTCCTGTCTTCATTCTCGATGTAGCCATTTCAATTTCATCCTCCTCTATCACCTCATTAAAATCAACCTCATTCCACAGTCCTTGCTTATCTCGGTTTCCAGGTTTTTTATCCCCTTGTAGATTTCCTGGTTAGGTATTAATCTTTATTTTTAATCAGTTTTAAAAATAGTCTTTTTAAATATAATTAAAAGTTTTTGCCACGAAAGTGAAGAATAACAGAAGAGAAAGACAATAAAATATGATCGTACTTCAATTGTTTTGTTACTGCCTCGTGGCGAGTCGAGTACTAAGGTAGCGTCTGAACGGTGAAGCTGTGCCGTATATAGACCCAAGTCTCCTCTCAAGAAATTCTGAACGTTTGCAAACGTATTTCTTCATCTTCTCATTGTTCCCCTTTGAACTTGGAAGAGCCGCCCTGCGGTAGTTTTCTTCAACACTCAAAAGGACTTCATTCAAGCCGCCCTGCGGTAATTTTCTTCAACACTCATGAGGACTTTGTTCAAGCCGCCCTGCAGTCGTTTTCTTTAACACTCAACTGGACATCTTTACGTGAATATAATCTATCTATATCCATTATTGGAACATTTAATTTCTTAATTATCATTCTTAAAACTGTTTGATTTTGTTTCCTACATTTTCTTACAGCTGTTTAAGTATATAATTAGGTTAACTTTGTTTCTTATCTTGTTTATATGTATTTTAGTTTAATAAATGTATTCTGATTCGTCGTTTACTTTCATTATTTTATTTTTTTAATTGAACTACCCTCAAAATTAGAGTTATCACTTGGAAGTACTGTTCTTTAGGATAGCTCAGCGTATACATATATATTTTAAAAAAATGTGATTTTATTATTTCTTTCAGACTGGGAAAAACAATCATCATAATCAGTCTGGCGTTACAACTTGGTGACGAGGCCTGGCCTACTCTACCAGCTTTTTCCAGTCATTTCTATTAATTGCAGTTTTTAACCAGTTTCTCACTCCCAGGATATCTCTTGTATCTGCTGTCACACCATCCGACCATCCAAGTTTCGGTCTCCTTCTTCTTCTGATGCCTGTTAATAAATAGTTCTTGTAAATATTGAGTGATTGGTGTATTTTATTTTTTCTGAAGTAAAAATAAATCCAGTACTATTTTACATGTTAGGAGGTTAAAAGTACCTTAGTAGTTTTTCATTTAAACCAATTTAGCTACTAAACCTATAAACTCCTAGTTCCAAGTTTTTCTAATAAACAAACTCATCAAATGTAAATATTTACAGGTGTAAATGTTTACATTAATATTTAAAATACTAGTTAATTTGAAGCATTCTTTTTATCTTACCTTTAAACGTTGCAGAGCTAAATTGAAGTCTATTACACTTCTAAATGCCTCTTGAGTAAAAATAAGTACTCTCCGTAATAGCTTGGTATACAATGTAAGCACAGTAAATGCCTGGAATAACGACAATATTACAATAAAAATAAAATAAATACTTTATTAATATTAATTTCTTGTTTAAAAAAAAAAAAAAAAAACCTTAACCACTACAACCCATGAAGGGTCTTGGGCTCAGTACATATAGAGATTCGTACTGTTTCTAGGCCAATTGCTGTGCAATGAGGTGATTAGGCCTTGATCATGCTCAGCCAGGTTTTTCTCCAATTTTTTGGGTAGCCACTTTATAGAGGCTGGGTCTACCCCAGGAGGGTCTCCATACCGTAGGGTTGCCCCCTGAATGAATTAACAGAATAAATAATATTCCGCCACAGCCAGGATTCGAACCCTGAACCCGGAGAACAGTAGACTAGCGCTCTATCCACTAGACCATGCCGCTCCCTACATAACTAATATTTACAATTATGGATAAATATATACATAAAATAACATAATTAAAATAAAAACAATCCTCAGAAAATAATTGTGTTGAACAAACCGAAAAATACATGAGTTAAATATAAAACAAAAAAAAGAAAAATAAATAAATGAATATTTACTATATTCTGATACTTAGTCTTCAGAGAATAACATAAGCTTTAAAATAATAAAGGATCTTTAACTGGCCAAGAGTTAATGAAAAATAAACTAATTAAACATAAATAAAAATAATATGCTACAATAATAAGACGAAAATTCTTCTAATGACAATTAAAAATACGGTAAGGATTGAACCAAAAAAAGTTTTCTAAATAAAAAAGTTGAAAAATCATAAATAAATACTTGTGGGAAAAAAAAATGTTGAATACAGTTTTGCTAAAAATTATTATATTGTCAGGCTGCATCATTTACTGGAAGAGAAGATATTTGAATGTGGAAAGGGAGGGAGCGTGACGGATGTTTGACAGGAGGGAGTTCCAGAAACTAGTCGAACAGGCCAGAAAGGAGCATTCATATTTTTTTGTTCTGTCTAAAGGAATATAAAGGTAGGACAGACGGGATCTCGCCTCTAGTGGATGAATTGAGGGTTTGAACTGTAGGAGATTATAGATATAGGAAGGATGTTGGGAGTTGATGGTTTGGTATAGGAAAGATGCAAGGAAATATTGCCTACGGGTGTGGGGAAAAAAGCCATTTTGATTCAGTAAAAAGATGGGATACATGAGACCGCCTCGACGTGCCATAAACGAATCTTAAAAAACAGTTAATAACTTTTACATACCTGAGAGACAGTTAGTGTTCCACTGATGATAATGTGAATAAATAAAGTGAAGATGGCGGCAATTATGGGAGCGTTCGTCGACAGTGACAGTGCAAAGCTGTTGCAATAGGAAACTTTGTGCAGCAATGAGAGTTCTTTCTGACGAATCTCTAAAAAGATAAATACATAATTTGGATTATATATTTAAGTAGAAAACATAGTGTGTTAATTCGCAACTACAGAAGTAACTGGTACCTCTACAATTCATCATGAGTATTAAGTTCAGTGCAGAGATTGCAACTGTTTGTTTATTCATTTTATGCTACTATGGCTAATCGGACGATGCTACAGTGGGAGTCCCAAATTTTGCCTATCCAGGTTTTATTAGTATAGGGATCTTTAATGAGTACCTGACATCGCACAGGCTCGGGAACACTTATTTACGTATCCTACAAAAGATGGCATAACTAAGGATTTTTTACTTCCATTAAAAAATCCTAGGGCCACCTATAGGTTTGAACCTGCCACCTTTGGCATAGAAAGCTGTTGTGCTAGCCACTACACTACAGGTGACCTCCCCTGGGATTGGTACTGTTTCTAGGCCAAATGTTTGTGCTAGGAGGTGATTAATCAAGTCAGTCACCAGGGTTTTTCCCAAATATTTGGGTACCCAAATTGCTAAGTGAAGATTGCACCACTCCTATTCTTTATAGACACTTCCAATTTATGAAGAAACAAAATATTATTTGACTTTCTTCTTAATATAGGAAGGGCACAGTCTTGTAGATAGAGCACTAGACTACTACTATACTACAGGTCTTGGGGTCCCAGGCTCAAACTTGGCAGGTGGCCTTAGGATTTTCTAATGGGAATAAAAAATCCATAGCTAAGCCGTTGTTCGGACAGGAGGTAAACAGGTGATCCCGAGCCTGTTCGATGCCATGAACTCGTTAAAGATCCCTATCCTAATTAAACCTGAATAGGCAGAATTAAGGACTCCCATTGTAGCATTCTCTGATTAGCCACAGTAGCATAAGTTAGGTTAAATAAATAAACAAACTATAGGTCTTGGGCTCAAACCTAGCTGTGATAATTATTCAGTCTATGATTTCAGCTGCAGGAATATCCTGGGATATGGGACTATTCTTGGGCATACTCAGTCTCTATAAAGTGGCTACCCGAAAATTGGGATAAAAACCTGGCGGCTAAGGGTGATCTCCGCCTTCTTGCATGCCCGTTGGCCTCAAAACACTATGAATCTATCTTTGTACTGAACTCATAAACCTCTAAGGGTTCTAGAGTTACAGGAAAAAAAAATTAAAAATCTAGGGTATCTAAGCTAAATTAAATATTACAAAGATAAATAACCTGCTATTTTGTTGATATATATACTAGCCCAAGAGTATAATTTTATAAACTTTATACAGTTCAATATTTCCGATAAAACTGTCAACCTTTTATCAGTCAAACTAAAAACTTTTCTCTTGAAGAAACCGCTCAATCGGGAGAGAGAGTACTGTAAAAAAATGAAATGAATAAATTCATTATAGTAGAAAGTAATAACAAAATAAGGTATAATGAATACATAAGTATAGTTTCATCTGTATATGAAGAAAGTCTAGGTAGAGGTCAAGAAAAAAAAATCTGGTGCGGGAAACACACGACTTTCACTTATCTCCATTTTAAAAACCGTTTAAAGATTTTTCAAATACAGTTAGAAATAAAAATGAGTGAAACCATTAAAGAATTAATTAAATTGAATTTCTATAGAAACATGTGTTTTATTAAAAACTATTAGTATAGTATTGTTATCTAAAATAATCAGTTAGTTTTATCGGCTTTTTATCAATCTTTATAACTTTTACAAGCTTGTGTATAAGATAATATTTTCTCTAAAACCTTTCTCTTTTCAATGGTATATTATACGTCTATATTACTGTTCTTATGTTCAAAAACAAAAAATTGCATTAAAAAAATATTTTTTCAGTTGTCTCCTTTAGTTGTTTATCAAATTCGCTCAACTTGCATATTTAGCTGTTAATTATCAATGGTAAGTATCTTGTATACTTAAGGTTATTTTTATAGAATCTACAAAATTAAAGGATCTTTGGGGGAAGAAAATTTAAAATGTTGGCATTTAAGCCCTGTCACACTATATCAATCAGAAAGAAACATACATGACGTTTAAGCCTATTAAATTTTACATCAATATAGCGAGTTTAAACAAAATCGTCGGAACCGTTTTCGAGAAAATCAAAAAAAATTCAAAATGCATAGTATAAAGTGGCTCTTCTGGTAAGCTCATTTTGATAAAAAAATGTATTGTAACGTCTCGGGCAAATATTTGTCTTAAATATGAAATTTCAGTTTCATAGGACTTACCGTTTCAACCCGGGAGTTCACACACACACCTTTTTGCGGGACTTGGTTATTTGGACTCAGGGGACCCTAAAACGTGTATTTCCGTTGAAAACTGGAATTCGAAAATTTTCACGATCGCAATACTTTCCCTTACTATATATAGTAAGAGAAAGTAATAATAATAATCTTAATTATTTATTACTTTGTCAACGTTTGTAAGTCTTCATCACAGCATCTCAAGAGAGTTGTTAAGTAATCTCTTAAGAAACAGCTGTTAAATCATCTCTTAAAGCACAGCTGTTAGGATATCACTTTTTCATTTCCCAATGTGCCTAAAAACATTGGAAATAAATATTTAATACTATTCCAATCTCTTTCTTGACAACCACCAGGACTATCTCCTACCATAATTTTCTATAATACAGATTTTAATTAATTTTAACATCATGTTTATATAAAAATACTACATAATCTAGTACCCTAAATATTCTAGACAAGAACCTTGTTGAGGGTGCAGTAAAATTAAAACTGCAAGTTAAGTATAATCTTAATTTAATAGTACAGACGTTTTGGCCTAAATTTTAGGCTTAGTTCAGGGCTATAAAACAAAAGATAACAACCAGATGTAGAATGAAATATATAAAGGTGATAAGTAAAAGAAATTATACTGATAATTAGAAACAAAATGTAATTATGTTAATTGAAAAATATTATAATAATTAGAAACAAAAGGGCAAAATAAATTTAATCAAATGTGAATAATTAGATTTTTTTTTTCTTTCAGTGGCGCGACAGGCCGTGTAGGCCCTGGGCCTCGCGGTGTAATTTCCTGTTGATTACACTCACGTTTCTCAATGCATTTTTGTAGGGTAGGGTCA
Source organism: Piezodorus guildinii (assembly GCA_023052935.1). Lineage (NCBI taxonomy): Eukaryota > Metazoa > Arthropoda > Insecta > Hemiptera > Pentatomidae > Piezodorus > Piezodorus guildinii. The sequence goes on along the minus strand of CM041298.1, from coordinate 2,095,489 downwards.
TCGCTCCCTAAGCCTAATTTTGTGGCCACCATTTGGCTAACGGGTCTCACATATCCGGGGGAGAGGCTGTGAGTGAATCCCCATTTCATTATATGTTTGAAAAAATCCTTCAGGACTGGAATTTGAACTCAGGACCTTAGGTGTGGTAGAGTAGTGTGCTAGCCACCCTCTTATTTTTGTTGTTAATAAACCTCATTAAAATTGAAAAAATAAAAATCTATAATTAATTATAACAATATATAGAAATATTTATTCTCACTTGTATAGGATAAAATAAAAACATTGTACCAAGGCCTAGAACCGGCCATGGCCCGAGGAGCCAGTAGATGTATCCAATTCCGAGGATCATGCTAGTCGGCCCTGTTCCGATCATAGGGCCATACATTACAACATCGTGGAACCTCTGACCATCGTTAGAAAATATATTAATAAGCTGAAACAAACAAGAAAAAATAATAATTAGAAATCAGGAAAAATGAAATATAATATTGGGTCATTTCAAATAAAATATCCATTTTCACTCGAAAGTTAAATTAATCAAAACATTTTAATTCAAAATAATCGTTCTCATTTTTTTTTTTTTTTTTTTTATATTATGATAAGAGTTTTAAGTAAAAACATTAATAAGACAAGCTTACTTTATTTGTGTGCCGACATTTCCAAGAGGCTGACTCCAAGAGAGTTCTAAAGATAGAATGCATCCTATCAGTTTTTCTGATTTTTAATTATAATTTGTTCTCGGTTGTTTTATCTCTCTTGGAGTCAGCCCTGATGAAGGCCCACTGTGTATATTTAAACAATATTAATTTTAGTTTGGGTTTCAATGAATAGTTTGTATTAAAAACACAATATTTTGGTTTATTATTTTCAATAATGAACCTTTGTAATCGACCAAACCCCCCCCCCACCCCAAAATTTGAGGGCTTACGTTTCAAGATACGTATAACCTGAATGACAAATAAAAACAAAAATTGTATGTCCACCGTCAACGGCATTTCTCCGAAACTACTGGACCAATTTTTTTTTTTTTAATTAGGCAAAAAAATACTAGGGCATGCAACAATGATCTTAACACCCAGACGTTAATATCAGCTGGTTATTTTTAAAATGGCGGCAGACTAAAAGTGATTTAATTCAATAACTCAGTTATTTTTTAAATTTAAAAAAAATTTATCAGCGTTTATTAACCAAAAAATGGCGAATAATTATAAAAAAGAAATGGAAAAAATAGAAATTGTATCTATAAATACGCCCATAACTCAGTTATTTTTGAAAATAGAAAAAAATGTGTATAGAGTTTTAGAATCAGTAAAGCACAATAAACAAGAAAAAAAAAACAAATAAAAAAGAAAAAAAACTGATATCTTGCCCATCCAAACGCCCATAACTCAGTTATTGTTGAAGATAGAGAAAAAATTAAATTTTTCTTTGCTTTTAGTACTATTTCATAGAGAATTAAATTTTCTACAAAAGGATTGTTAAAATTGGTTAAGAACTAGCAGAGATATAGAGTTTTGAATTTAGCAGTGGTGATATGCCATTTTCCTTTGAATTATTTATTGCTTTTCATATTATTGTTACGGTCAAGACAATGACAGGTAAACCGCGCCTGGAGGGGTCTGGATTTGGCTAGAGACTTCTGGACCTGGACGGTCCTCGAAGTACCTAGAACAACCCATCCACCTCAATGGGTTTACCTGCCCACCTGCCGGGTCTAGACTCTTCTGTAGTGGTATAAATACCAGTCCACTACGCCTGAGAGAGTCAGTCTTTACTAGCTCAAGTGGATGTATCAGTGAACTGTGACAATGGATAATCAGTGGCAGTGTAGTAAAACTGTGTGTGTCAGTCTTGTGATAACCGGTCGGTGGGAAATGAAAAGACTGTAGGTTATACATAATTTATAATTCTAGTGGATAGTGTAAATTCATGTAAGTAGTTTAGTGTACATTATTACACCATTGTGTAATAATTCGCAGCACTTTTTGTGTTATAGATATTATACATACTCAGATACATCCGTATCACATGGATTATCATTCTTTCTATTACTAATCTATATTTATTTCAAGCCAGTTTTCATTAACACACTTGTGTTGTCTTGTATAGTTCTTCTGTGTATTCATCCAACAGTACCTCATAATGATTATATGGTCCAATTAATTTTAAAAATGACTAGAAAATTGTGTTTCCATGGTTATATTTGATGGCAAACAAAAACAATGAGCGATCAATTGGTATGATGATAAATATTATCATAAAAAGAGGAATCATAAATGACAGCTCATTATAGACTGTAAACATCAACAAAGTTTACAAATCCCACTTTGAATTTCTGAAATAATGAAAACACACACATTTCATATAAAATAACCTAATAAAATACATAGTTTTTATATAACAATGGAGTGAAATACCTCTCCTATCGACTTATCGCCGAAATGATGAACCCTCATAATTTTATTGAACAGCATTCCCAAGCAACCAGCTCTCAAACGTGCAGCAGTTCTGGAAAAATAATTGATTACGATTCATAATAATTCTGGTAAGTTTGAAAATGTTTTTGTTAGCACACGATTTTGTGTACCATTAGCACACTATAATTTTATTTATTTAAAATATTTGTTGGTATGGCTAGAATGGTTTTCAAGAATAAGGTTTTAAGTGAGAATTTTGAAACAAGGAGGGAAGAACCCACTGGAGAATTCAGAAGGTTGCACAACCTGGAATCACAGAGCTTGTACCCCTCTAGTATAATTGAGGTTGTAGCATTGCAGGGGATTTGTGATTCATTAGAAACTAATCAACAAATAGACAATGGTGAACAAATAAATACTCTTACCTATAATTTGTTGTCCAAGCTATAGGATATAACACATTCCTAGTTAATTCTGCCAGTACGAACAATGATGCCCATTTAAAACCTGTCATAAAAGCTTGTTCATCTGATTCAGCATACTCCAGTAGATATCTCATGAAAAAGACCTGAAAATTTGAAACTAAATTATATATTAGTTTGAACAAACACAAATCTAAATCGATTGAGCACTAATCTAATCTAGTAGACAGAGCACTAATTTACTGTTCTACTGATCTCGGGTTCGATTCTTTATAATATAGAGCCAGAGCTGAGGCAGAATATTTAATTCTGTTATTTCAACCATGAGGTGGCCATGGGTTATGGAGACCCTCTTAGAGTACACCCAGTTCTATAAAGTGGGTACCTGAAAAACAGGGAAACAACTTGTGGCTAAACGTGAACCATCTTAAGCAACTTCTACTACAGCAGCTACCCTAAAAACAGTAAGATGAGGAAGATGGTTGGGGGTGCGGTCATAAATTAGTAACACGCATTTAAAACAAGTGCTATTTTAATTATGTGCCGACGTTTCGGCCTACAATGTGGGCCTTCATCAGGGCTAAAAGAAACAAGATAACAACCAACGTAATTATAGACTTAATAATGCGTTAGGTATATAATAATAATATGACAGTAATATAATATGGGAACATAAATAAAATTAAATGTAAAAATGATATTAAAATGACAGTTATAAAGTATGGAAATAAACAAAATTAAGATGATAGTTCTAAAGTATGGAAGTAAACAGAATTGAGATGATAATATTGTAATAAGAATACATAAAGAGAGACTAAGCAAATGAAAAAATGACAAAGGAAAAATATGTGAACAATTAAAATTTTAAATATGAACAATTTTGAAGTGATATATGACGGTAATATATTAAAAACATAGTTAAGAGTATAGGTAATATATAAAAAGAACATAGTCATTAAAAAAGAGAAACAGTATGAATAAAAAATAATTTAAAATTTTAAAATAATGTAATATTAAACTGACAATTATATGTCAGGATATGTAACGGAGAAAGATATGAGTATGGAAAGAGGGAGAAAGAAATAGGCGATGAAAAAAAGATCCTAATCAATAAGTAAAAAGATACATACTTGACTCTGAGACGGTGTCTAAAGAAGTAATGTTTTTCGGTTTAAAAAACGCTCTTTGCGTGGAACGGAAAATATGGGAACTAGAATGTTTGTTAGAGCTTTTCCAAGAAGCTATGTTATGTTTACTGATTCGATTGTTTGTTGAAGAAAAAAAACTAAAGGATTGGCTAATGATTTATTTAAATACATATTAATAATATAAAATAGCAGACTGAGATTAAAAAATGTAGAATTAGTGAAAAAAAGATAAGATTAAAAGATATAAGGTAATAACGAATGACGATGATTAATGACGATTAGGTAATAACGAATGACGATAACAGTAAGGATCTCAATATGTACTGAACCTAAGATCCTTCATGACTTGGGGTATGGAGACCCTCCTGGTTCAGATCCAGCACAAAAAAAAGATAGCTGAAAATCGTTGAGAAACTGGCAGCTGAGCACGAATGGGTACTTAGAATGTTATTAGATGACTCAAAAAATAATCAGAAAACCAGTAAGTCACTCATTCTTTCTTCACCTTGTAATAATAATAATAATAATAATAGGCTTACCGAACCCGAAGGTTCGATGCCGATACCACTAAACTTCGCCTGCACAGACTCGTCCAATGTTCACCGGTCAAGCCCAAGTTCCCGAGATCAGCCTTAATGCAATCCTCCCATCGACGCTTCGGCCTACCTTTCGGACGCCTACCAGTCGGTTCAGCAAATACCAACTTTCTCGGAATCCGTTCCTCACCGAGCCCAACAATTTTACTGGCCCATTTGAGTCTCCGTGACACTATAACTCATTATATCACAGATACAAGTTCCGCAATTACCTTACTTTCGAAACCTTAAGCCGTGTTCATCCTCAAATAACGTATGTTCACATAATTTGTATAAATTATTTTTTAAAATCTTGCTCTTAACAGTATGTTATACATCTAGTCTGCCTAAGTTCTAAACTCAAGTTGCATGAACACAATATTTTGGTGACTTTCTCCTTCATTGGAAATCGATTTCGTCTAATTATAATTACTTTGATCAATGCTATATTCACAGGGTACAAACTCCGCAATTCCGCGTTGTGCAACCTTCTAAACTCCCCAGTGGCCTCATCTCTCTCCGGACCAAATATTTTACGCAGTACCTTATTCTCGAAAACCTTAAGCCGTTGTTCATCCTTCAAAGTAAGCGGCCACGTTTCGCATCCGTAAAGAACCGTTGGAAGAATAATAGTTTTATAAGTTCTAACCTTTAAGTTTTTAGACAGAAGCCGCGAGCTAAGCAATTTAGCAACCGAATAATAACACGCATTTCCCACCTTTAACCGGGACTTTATTTCTTCCTGGATTTCATTTTTTCTTGTTATCATTGAACCTAAATACTTGAATTTCTCTACGTGTTCAAAAGTATGACCTGAAATATTAATATCATCAAGATCGCCACCATTTCTGCAACTAATCATATATTTCGTCTTATCGGTATTTAATTCGAGACCTATTTGTTTACCGGTTTTTATTAACACACTTGTATTTAGTTGTATAGTTTCCGTGTCTTCACCTAGTAGTACCAAATCATCGGCATACCCCAAAACCGGAATCTTGTCACCCATATGTAAGCCTTTCTCCGTACTCATCACCTTTTCTATAACATATTCTAAGGCTATATTAAACAAAACAGGTGAAAGGGAGTCACCCTGTTTCAAACCCGATCGCACCTCAAATCTCTCGGAGTAATTATGACCGATTCTAACTTTATGAAATGTTTCCGACAAACACATCTCTACTAGGTTTACTAACTTTTTAGGTATCCCCTGTTCAATCATGATGTTATATAGCTTCTGACGGTCTATGGAATCATAAGCCTTTTTAAAATCTATATAAAGTTGATGGACTACACCGTTGTATTCCAGTTTCTTCTCTAATATTTGACGTAAGGAAAATATTTGATCAATAGTCGAGCGATTCCGCCTAAAACCACATTGGTAGTCTCCGATAATTTCCTCAGCGTATTCCGTGATTCGGCTAGTTAGTATTGACGAGAATATTTTATAGCATACTGGGAGAAGAGAGATCCCACGATAGTTGTTACAATCCGTCCTCGTTCCTTTTTTGTGAATCGGAATAAGTATTGATTCTTTCCATTCTTCGGGTATTTTTTCATTTCCCAGATCTTTTTAACTAAAACATGTAATTTGGAAACGCCCGCTTCTCCACACGCTTTGATTAATTCACTCGTGATATTATCATTTCCTGCAGCTTTATACCGTTTTAATTTTCCTATCGCCATTTCAACTTCCTCTTTACTCGGTGCGTCTACCCATGGTTCAGCGCTCTGGTATTCAGAGGGAGGAGATTGATTATTATTTTCCGTATTTAGAATGCCGTCAAAGTGTTGTTTAAATGTATTTAATATCTCAGTCGGATCCGCAATTATGTTGTTTATTATGTTGTTATTCGCATATTTAACCCCATTCAATAGAGGTTCAAATCTTTTACGCGATTTGTTTATACCTTTGTACATCTCTCTTACGTTATTTTCGCTTCTGTGTTTTTCTATTTCTATTATTTTGCCTTTAAGATACTCTCTTTTCTTATTTTTTAAGAATTTTGAAGTTTCGTTTTTTACTAATCGAAAGTAAGCCACATTATTATCGCTTGGATTATTTAAGGAATTCAGCTTAGCGGTTTTTCTTTTTTCACACATATTTTGACAATCCCTGTCGAACCAAGGTTTGTTCTTTTTATTTTCGATTTTCCCAAGACATAAGTTACCGACCTCTTTAATATTATCTCTGATCCCTTCCCACAATTTGTTTACATCTTCGTTTTCCTCGTCTGAAGATTCCAAAGCATCGAACCTATTTTTTACTTCTATCGCGAATTGTTTTCTAATTTCGGGGTTGTTCAATTTAACAACATCAAAATTCTCGGGATGAATATAGTTCGGTGTTCTCTTTTTTGTATTTAGTTTTTGTCGAAGTTTCGCGATTACTAATTCATGATCAGATCCGCATTCTGCACCACGATACGATCTCACGTTAATTATGCTACTTTGCCATCTGTTTTGTACTAAAATATGATCTATTTGATTCCGAGTATGTCCATCCGGCGATGTCCACGTATACTTATGAATGTCCTTATGTTTAAACGTAGTACTTTTGATTATTAGGTTTTTCGAAATGGCAAAGTTTATTAGTCGGGTCCCATTATCATTACTATATTCATGCAAACTTTCTTTACCGATTGTAGGACGATATACTTCTTCCCTTCCAACCTTTGCGTTCGCGTCACCTAGTATAATTTTAATGTAATTTCGCGGTAACTTATTGTAAACCGACTCTAGTTTATCATAAAATTCGCATTTTACTTCATCATCAATATCTTCGGTGGGAGAATGAATGTTTATAAACGCGATTTTATACCAACGACCCTGAAATATAGCAACCGATATTCTTTCACTAAAGAACTGTACATCCCGTAATGCGGAAAGAAATTTATTCCTAATCAGAAACCCGGTACCTAAACAATAATTACCGCTCCCCCCGTACCAAATAGTATACTTTCCTTCTGTTAACGAACCCTCCCCTGGCCAGCGAACCTCTTGTAATGCAACGATATCTAAATGGTAACCCTTAACTTCATTCGCGACCGACTTTAACCCACCTGCCGTATTTAAACTTCTAACGTTCCACGTCCCTATTGTTAGATCTCTACTTTTCATCTTGCGCCTAGATTCCTCTGAAGCAGTCCCCACCCGGAGACCCGAACGGGGGACTAGTTTGCTTCCGGATAATGGGCGTTTTACCTCAGAGGAATCCATGACTGTTTGTGGTATTTTGTGAACTAAAATATGTGAGTAGGGCGTTCGAACCTACGTCACACCCTCCAGCAAGCCTGGAGGGCCGCTCTCATTGTTGGTCAGCGAGTCCATCGGACTTAGCCGAGAGGAGCTTCCGAGGAAATTCCACCGACCATCCCCACATCCGCCACCCGTGGGACGCTCCCCATACGCGGTAATGAGATCCGCGCGAGGTCTTCACCTTGTATGATTTGTAATTGATTAATTAAAATATAATATCTAAAACAAAGATTATAGACACACTAGAATTGCCCTTTAGAAAAATATGAATAAATTTTAAAAGAACAATGTATTTCCTCTGAATTTTTAATTTTGGGTCCTTAAATGTTCAGCATCCTGGGACTTTACAGAATTCAATGGACAAAGGTAATTTTTAATGACAACTGGTATGAATTGAAATGATATAAGTGGAATAGACTGAGCAATTAACTAGTAAATTGTAGAGAGAAATACAATGAATTTTACAGACTCACTGTCTCAGACTACAAGGACAATTGAGACGTTGATTTCCAAAAGGTACTATATCCATTCTAGGAAATTTTACAGGAGGCGCAAAAATCACTAATTATTATATTATTAAATTAGCTAATTTGATTATTTTCGCATTAAAATCCAGATTTGTTTTTTTTAGTATATTAATAATATCATATTAAAGATAAGAAATGGGATGTTTTGGTACTATTATACCAATAATCAGTTAGTTTTATCAGCTTTTAGTCACTCTCCATTAAATTTTACAATTTTGTATAATAATAATAGGCTTACCGAACCCGAAGGTTCGATGCTGATACCACCAAACTTCGCCTGCACAGATTCGTCCAATGTTCGCCGGTCAGGCCCAAGCCCCCAAGATCAGCCTTAACGCAATCCTCCCATCGCCGCTTCGGCCTACCTTTCGGACGCCTACCAGTCGTATCAGCAAATACCAACTTTCTCGGAATCCGTTCCTCACCGAGCCCAACAATTTTACTGGCCCATTTGAGTCTCCGTGACGCTATTAACTCAATTATATTCACAGGATACAAGTTCCGCAATTACCTTACTTTCGAAAACCTTAAGCCGTTGTTCATCCCTCAAAGTAAGCGGTTATGTTTCACATCAATTTTGTATAAAATTATATTTTTTCTAAAATCATTAGCTCTTTAATAGTATGTTATACATCTATGTTGCTGTCCTTAAGTTCTGAAACTCCAAAGTTGCATGAACACAATATTTTGGTGACTTTCTCCTTCATTGGAAATCGAATTCGTCTAAATTTTATAATTAGCTGTTTTGTATCAATGCTAAAAATATTTTTTTTTTTTTTTTTTTTGTCATTAATGATTTTATTTGCACCTGTAAAATGTTTACAATAAGCAAATGGGATTTTATAAACAAGGAGACATGGCATGGTTAGGCATGAGGGAGACAGCACCCAGTGGTGCATCCTCCTGACATTCAAACAGGATCTATTATTTTAGGCTAGGAGGTCCCTCATCCAACTCCTTTTCAGTCTTCGCCGAGTTATGTCAGGGATGTCAGTTGTAGCCATATTTTGAACAAATTGGTTAGTGTGTCCATGTAGTTTGTCGTAAAATCTTTTGTACGACATTCGAATGTGGTTTGTTGCAGTCGGAATGCGTAAGTCGGTATGAAGAGTATCGTTTGAAACATAAGGTGGTGAGTTCGTTGTCAGTCTTAAAAATTTGGATTGAAAGGTTTGTATTTTTTGAATGTGTGTCTTTTTAGCAGGTCCGTAAATTTGGCATGCGTAAGTCCATATAGGTTTTAATAAATAAGTATATACGTTAAGCTTCTGTCTTATGCGTAATTTAGAGTGTTTATGTAGTATCGAATATAATAATCTGAGTCGAAAGTTTAAAGTTTTGCGTTTTGTTTTGACGTGTGGGCCCCATGTCAATCTTTTGTCAAAGATTAGTCCTAAGTACGTTACTGTATTTGTTTGTGGTATCTGGTGGTTGTCTATATAAACTGGAGGGCAGGTTCCGTGTCTTAAAGTAAATGTAACATGTTGTGACTTGTCATGGTTAATTTTTAATTTCCATTTCTTACACCAGTTTTGTACATTGTCCAAGTGGTGTTGTAATGTCATACTGGTCTGTATTGGGTCTGTGTTTCTCGTAATAATAGCAGTATCGTCGGCATATGTCGCAGTTAGGATGTTTTGGTCTGTTGGTAAGTCATAAGTGTATATAAGGTAGAGAAGTGGGGCCAGGATTGAACCTTGGGGAACACCTGCACAGATTGGTTTTATTGATGAGGTCTCTGAACCCTGTCGGACAGAGAAGAAACGGTCATGAAGAAAAGACTGTAGAACTAAATAATATGTGCAAGGAAGAATAGGTTTCAGTTTAAAAAGAAGACCCTGGTGCCACACCCTATCAAAAGCCTGAGTAACATCCAAAAATGCCCCAGATGCGTATTGTTTTAGTTCTAGAGCAGTAGAAATAAAGTCAGTAACTCTGTGTAGCTGTTGTGTTGTAGAATGAGAAGATCGAAATCCGAATTGGTGATCTGGTAATATGTCTTGGTCTGTCAGTATGTTAATAATGCGTTCGTGCAAGAGTTTTTCAAATATTTTAGAACATACCGGAAGAAGGCTAATAGGTCTATAAGAGTCAGGTCTATGTTTGTCCTTGTTGGGTTTGTGTACCATTGAAATTATAGAATATTTCCATTGGATAGGGAATTTAGTTGTCCTAAGTATAGCGTTGTACAGTGTTGTAAGAAAGACTAAAGCTTTTCTGGGGATTTTTCGAAGTACCTCAGCAGTGATAAGGTCATCACCAGGAGTCTTCCTTTTTGGCATTTTCATAATCTGTCTAGATACTTCGGAAGGAGTAAAGGATTTTGGCGGAAGAGACATAGGAAGAGGGGAGTCTAAGAATTTCTGCACATAATTTTCGTGGTGTATGTCTGTTAAGTCAATGTGAGGATGAAAAACAGTTGAAAGGTGGTCAGAAAAAAGTGCGGATTTCTCTCTGTCCGACACAGCCCAGGAACCATCGTCTTTTCTCAATGGGACAGATACTTCGTGATGCTTTAGAAGTCGCTTAGTATGTCGCCAAAGGCTGTTGTCATCCGTCGTCAAGTTTTCCAGATAGATGTCAAAATTAGTTTGTTTAAATTTCCGTATTTCTCTTTTTAGTTCGTTGTTAAGTTTATTAAAAAGTCGTCTGTCAGAAGGAAGTCTGTTGGTCTGCCATAGTTTTCTTGTCCGTCTTTTGGCTCTGATTAAGTCTCTGATATATTGAGGGTAGGACGGTGAGCTTACTGTTTGCCTTATTTTTGTCTCTTGTGAGGACCAAGCAGCTTCTTGAATAGTTGTCGTGAAGAGTTCAACCGCTTCTTCCAAATCCTTTTCGGTTTTTAATGCTTTAGGAACGGTCAGCTGGGCATTAATTCGTTCAGAAAAAAGGTCCCAATTGATGATGCCATATGTAAGCGATGGTTTTTTTTCCACAAAGGATTTTTCCACCCCCAACATCAAGTTCACCGGTAAATGATCAGAGCCAAGGTCTGTTTCAGTTGTAATTGTAATAGGTAGAGACAAGTCTTTGGCTATAAAAAAGTCCAGTACATCAGGTTTTTTGTATTGAGAATTCGGTAAGTAAGTTGGTCTGTCGGGGGCAAATACCGTTAATGATAGCTGGGTAACAGCAGACTTGAGTCTCCTGCCCCTTGGTGTGCATAATCGTGAACCCCAGTATTGGTGTTTCGCGTTGAAGTCGCCTCCTGCAAGGAATGTTCTACCAAATGATTTAAATAGTTTAATAAACATTTGTTCAGTAATGCTGTATTTAGGGGGACAGTAAATGGAAGCAAGTGTTATAGTTTTGTATTTGGTCTGTATTTGTGTTCCTGTTATTTGTATCTGAGCCGTCGAGTCTACGTGTATAGGGTTATGTTTAAGGTTAGATTTTATTAATATAGCTGTCCCTCCATGAGAAGTATTATCGGGGTGGTCTGTTCTGTATAAAGTATAATTTGGTATATAAAGTTTGTTACGTGATGTGAGATGTGTTTCCGTCAGAAGTACAATGTCAATACGTTTTTGATGAACATAAAGTTCCAGTTCAGTTTTATGTCGAAGTAGTCCGTTTGCGTTCCAAAGAAGGATTGACAGGGAGCCAACAGTCAGAGAACTAATGTCCATAAGTTGTAGCTAAAGCTTGAGTGAGTTGAGATATTTGGCTAATTAGGCTGTAAAGTGGCTGGATGAGGGCATTTAAATTATTTATTAAATTTGTCTGTGGAAAAGGAACAGAGCCAGCTGGGGGCACCAGCTGTTTACTGTCTTCCCTCATACCTGACCTTGCTTGTGGTTGCTGCTGAGCTTCAACGCTGGGCCGAGTTCCGAATTGGCGGTCCATCCTTGGGGGTGCACGAACAGGTTCTGGAGGCGCTGGTTGATGAAGGCTGTGCGTTAGTGCTGGATACTGTTCTAGGTCCGGAGGAGGTTCGACAGACACCGGCGGCGGGCGGTACCTTTGGGTTCGCTGTGCTCTCAGATTTTTGAGGGTCTGGCATCCTCTGTAGTTGGCGGGATGTGCCCCTTCACAGTTGGCACATTTCGCAGGCGTGTCTTTAGTTTTAAGGCATGCAGAGGTTTCGTGGGCTTCACCGCACCGTACACAGCGAGGCTGATGGTTACAATATGATTTGGTGTGGGCAAAACCCTGGCACCTAAAGCACTGAGGTATTTCCCTTTTTTTGCGAGCCTCTTCCACCTTTATTCGGGTGTAATAAATATAGTTGATATCAAATATTTTTTCATTAAAAGTGTTTTTCGTGATATCAACGAAAAACATTTGTAATGGTAATTTAGTCCTGGCCGAGATAGCATTTGTGACATTTGTAGCTTCGTAGCCGAAACTCTTCAATTCTTCTTTAATTACTGATGCTGGGGTGGAAGAATGGAGGCCCTTTATAACCACTCTCGCATTTTTATCTTCAGGCAGCTGGTAGGTATGAAAGTCGGCTTTCACTTTTTTCAAGCACCGTACTGCTGTTCTATATGATTCCGGCGTGGCTGGGTAAATTATTGTGTTTCTGGCTGTAGCTTTAATGTTAAAATAACTATTGCCTATTTCTTTTTTCAAAAATGCTATTAACGCTTCTATGTTTTGAATACCTTTTAGAAATATAGGAGGTGGTTTTACCTTTGCATTGTCTATTTGATTTGGCGGCATGTCAGGTTCGACACTACTTGTATTTAGGAGAGGGTCATACCTGTTTCTAACTTCTACTTGATTACGTTTTTTATTGATAATTCTTGGGTCAGATGAAGGAGATGGCCTTTTTCGTCCCGTAACAAGTTCCCATTCGTTAGTAACCTCATTGGTCGTTGACGGACCTGCCTCTTCTTGCAGCTCCATATTACCCGGTTCTTCGAGCGACATAGCCCCACACTTCTTCTGATTAAGGTTTTTCAAGTTTAATCGCTCACTACAGTCTTTTTTTTAAAGGTTTTAAACTTGAAAAATAAAAGTAACAAAAACAAAAAAAAACTAACCTTTATGGTTCACATGTTTTCACATCAGAAATAATTAAAAACCAAAAAGTTCTTCTTCTCTTCACACTAAATAAAACTAATAACGTCACAGGTCCTTTTTGTTAAAAAATCACAACTTAAAACGTAGTAAAATTCAATGCTAAAAATATGATTCATTTTTTCGAATCTAAAAAATTAAAAGTACTTTAGAGGAAGGAAATTAAAAATATCAGGATTCAAGCCCTCTCAGACTATTTCAATCAGAATGAAATTTATTTTATATTAAAGTCCATTAAGTTTTACATTGATATAGCGAGTTTAAATAAAATCGTTAGAGCCGTTTTTTAGAAAATCATAAAAAGGTACAAAGTGCATGGTATAAAGTGGCTCTTCCGGTCAGCTGATTTTGATGAAAAAATTGCTGTAACATCTTGGGCGTGTAGTTGTTTCAAATATGAAATTTCAGTTTTGTACAACTTTGCATTTTTGTGCTAGACTTATCACAAACACATGGACACACAGACACACACAGACCTTTTAGCGGGACTTGGTCATTTGGACTCAGGAAACCCTATTTCATATATACAGGTTTGTTTGTTTACTTATTTAACGCAATTTTTATACCATTGTGGCTAATGGTACGATGCTGTAGTGGGAGTCTTAAATTTTGGCTGTCCATATTTAATTAGGATAGGAATCCTTAACGAGTACCTGACATCGCACAGGCTTGGGACCACCTTTTTATGTCCCCTCCCAAGGAAAGAATAACTAGAGAATTTCTTCTCCCATTAAAAAATCCTAGGGCCACTTGCGGGTTTGAACCTATGACCTTAGGCATAGAAGGCTGTTATGCTTGCAACTATGCTACAGGTGACACCTCATATATACAGTTAAGTGAAAGTAAAAACTAATATAAATTTGTAGAATGAATGAATACTTACTACACTTACGAATCCAATCAAAACACATAAGATAAGTAGAAAAGAAGTGAATATGAATCTAGTTCTCATGAACTTCCAGGTAGCACGGCTTAAGGAGGCTTTTTCTGGGCCATTCTTCCGTAGCTCGTCTTGCCACAGCGCTTCAAGCCTAACGAAATAAAATAAATTAAATGCATAATGGTGGGAAGAATATTTTTGTTTTCTCTGGTATTGGAGCTTTAGTAAAAATTTTTAGCTGATAACAAACGGATTTTTTCTCACAAGTGCTGTTGTAAATATCCTTTTTTTATAAAAGGTGTAGATTCTTTTAGGTGAAGGTCAAATTTCTATGAATAAAATTGGAGGCTGATGTCTACTTCACCACTATTATATTGAAAAAATTCGCATTACGTTTCGGCTACAATGCCATCCTTTTTTTCACTGAATAAATGCCCAATTCTGTTGTTATTTACAATTTATAGGTTTGATATTTTCTTTACTCATAAATAGCAAGTAATCAATTCAATCAGTTAATTTATGTTCAATAAATTTATAAGAAGTATTTACCCTAAAAACTATGATTCGGAATAATTGTAATAACAACTGTATATATATAGTTTAAAAACAAGGACATAAATACCTTTGAGTGTTATATAGACAAGAATCTTGCGGACAAGGATTTGGTATGTCATCCGTGGTAAGACCTTTCTTGGAAGCTTGCGTCATGTATCTTGTTAACCAATTGTATGTAATGAACTGCCAAAGTCCAGAGTCGTCTATTCCAAGATTTCTGCTATTTCTAAATAATAATTAAATTAATAGAAAAAACTGTGATAATTCATCAGGAAATATATTCACACTTAGTTACTTTCTATGAACTTCCTAGCAGAAAACAGTAAAGATAATTTGAAAAAAATCTTTCACTGACTTTTCTTCCTTAAATTAATTTTTAAATCAAATTCTTAAACAGAATATATTAAGAATATTATTGTTTATTTATTTTTAAGTTTTTTTATTTTTTTATATTTGTCACCCACTTGTTCATATTGGAAAGTACATTTTAGCAAAAACTATACATAACATTCTGAACAAAAATAATTTGTTAACAAAAAAAAAAAAAACACTGCAAATTATTACATAATGGTTTATTATTCCCAAATAGCAATATTAGGGTACAGGAGCGGCGCAGTCTAGTAGGTAGAGCGCTAGTCTACTGTGCTCCTGGTCCTGGGTTCGAATACCGGCTGCGGCAGAATATTATTTATCCTGTTATTTCGGCTGAGGGGCGATCCTGAGGTATGGAGACCCTCCTGGGGCAGACCCAGCCTCTTTAAAGTGGGTACCCAAAATGGGGAAAAACCTGGCTGCTGAGCGTGATCTTGGGCGAATCACCTCATTGCATGGCTGTTAGCCTAGAAACAGTACGAATCTCTATATGTACTGAGCCCAAAACTCTTCATGGGTTGTAGTGGTACAGGTTTTCTTTTTTTTTTTTTTTTTAATATTGGGGTATAACTTTTTATAAAGCTGTAGATAGGCAATTAAGTTATATGAAAAGTAAAAAATAATTCAAAGGAAAATGACAAATCACCAATGCTAATTTCAAAACGCTATATCTCTGCTAGTTCGGTACCAATTTCAATGATTCTTTTTTCATTTTGTAGAAAATTTAATTCTATACTTAGATTAATTACTTATAATAGCACTTAACTCAAAAAAAAAAAAATGGGCATTTATTTATTTTTTACGTTCTTTTCTAAAATATTAAGGAGAGGTATAGTCTAGTGGATAGAGCACTAAACTACTGTTCACTGGGTCTTGGGTTAGTTTCGCTGCATAGCAAAACATCCACCAGCCTCTATAAAGTCGGTACCGAAAAATTGGGGGAAAAAATTTTGCTGTAGAGCATATCTTCGTCTAACCACCACCTTGCAGACCATTGTTACTCCTAGAAATAGTACGAATCTCTATATCTAATTAATTACATACAAAAAAAATAATAATAAAATAATAAACCAAATAATGATCAGAAGAAAAATAACTTACTTTTTCCGCTTTCTAAATGGAATAAGATTCTTCATAGCAGTATTATATCTAGACATTCCATGTTTTGATTTGTAATTGTACGAGGCACCATTATAATTTGATTTGAAATAGGACGGTTCTTCTACTTCTTTGGAACTAAAAAATATATTCGTAAGAATCAAACAAAAAAAGAACATGAAAATAATTAAACACCAATAAGTACGTACCCATTGGGATCTAAGTTTTCTAAAACAGTGTCTTCTGCCATTTTCTTAATTTAAATGATTTTATTATCCTATTTTAGGGGTAAAAAAAAGTTGTAATAAACACTTTTAATTACAAACATTAGCTCATTATTTAATATATATACACATATACATACCTAATTCATGAAAAATATTGGAAGTAAATAAAATTAAAGTTTGTCTTAATGTATTCAACACATACAGGAAACCTAAAAACAAAAAATAAATATATCAAATGGAAAAGATCATCTTTTGAAGAGGTAGAAATTATCAGAACAATAATTATAATAATAAACAATTTTTTAATGTTGGCAACATTGAAAAACTGTATACAAGACTGATTCATATTTGTTACTATTAACTAAGTCTGTGCTACACTGTGAGAGAACAGGGAGGTGAAAATTTGTGAGATCTGGTGATAGTTAATTATCATAAGCCCTCACATACTTTCAATGTATAAATATTCAATTACTGTATTTTCTATAAAACTTCATTATTTAACTTTTATTATAAATAATGCTTAATTTCTTAAAATGGAGTTTCTACTCATCATGTTTTCATGATTTGTATGTCACACTTGTTTGTTTTGATATAACATTATCATTCTGGTTTTTTTAAGAGATATCATAGGATTTTTTAAAACATCTGGTGCGTGCAACACACTACTTTCAATTACCTCAGTAATTAAAATTAATTTAAGCAATTTTTGAATACACTTGGAGATGAAAAAGATCAAATAATTAATTAAATAGTCCATTATATTTTTATCTAAAATAATCAGTTTGATTTATTTGCTTTTCATCGTTCTTAATTAACTTTTACAATTTTGTGTAGAAGATAATATTTTTTCTAAAATCTTTACCTTCCAACAGTATATTACTGTTCTTATGTTCAAAAACACAAAAATTGCATTAAAAAATATGTTTGCCCTTTTCTCCTTAACTTGTTTATCAAATTCGCCCAACTACCATATTTAGCTATTATTCATCAACGCTAACAAGATGATATGCCTAATTTTTTTTTAAATTAAGGTAATTTAAAGGAAGAAAATTGAAAAGATCGGCATTTAAGCCCTGTCAGACTATTTCAATCAGAACAAAACCTACATCAAACTAAAGCCCATTAAATTTTACATATATGTAGCGAGTTTAATCAAAATCGTTAGAGCCGTTTTTTGGAAAATCATAAAAAGGTCCAATTTTATTTGATTTTAATAAAAAAGTTGCCATAACATTTCGAGCATATAGCTATCTTAAATAAGAAATTTAAGTTTTAAAGGATGTTTCGTTTTTGCACTAGACTTACCACATAACACACATACAGACCTTTTTGCAGGACTTGGTCATTTGGACTCAGGGGACACTAAAACGTGCATTTCCGTTGAAAACTGGAATTTAAAGATATTCAGGATCGCAATACTTTCCCTTACTATATATTTCATATATAGTAGGTAAGAGAAAGTAAAAGTAATATTTGATGTTATTATTCAAATTTTTTTAAAAAAATATTCCTTCTCCTCTCTCGCTAGTTTCGTGAACTCTCCCTCTCACGGCTTTTCACTGACCTCTTCTCTCACTGTGTAGCTCTGCTTTAATTTAAAAAGAGGACAATCTTGGAGCAACTAGTTACAAAAAAAAGATGCTAGATACCGCCTCTAGATACCCTCTTCAGAGAGCCAAATTTTCACAGATTTTAGATGCCAGTCAACTACACACCTTCAACATAGATCATATTTTTAAATAAAAAATTTAAAAACCAATTTCTAAAAAAAATAAAATGTTTTTTAAACCAATTGGAAATGCCTAACTACAAAAAAATTCTTACATCATTACCAGTTGGCACATTGGCTTAGATTCAGGAAATATTATTTACTTTAAAAAAATAGTTGTTTATTACCTTCATTTTTTTTTTTAAAATAAAACCTGAAACCTTAAATATTGGAGGCAGCTCTTTAATCAAAGACATAGAGAAACAAGAATGAAAATGTTTACGAACAATTTTTGGCCCAGTTAATAAAGAGGGAGTCTGGAGAAAAAAATCATCCCAAGAAATATATAATCAGTGTGAAAAAATCTCCCATACCCTTCGGAAAAGACGATTGAAATTTTACGGGCACATTATCAGAATGGACAGTGGTTAAATAACTAAAAAAATAGCTGGCTACGTGAAATTGAAAAAGATCTCCA
Organism: Piezodorus guildinii; assembly: GCA_023052935.1. NCBI lineage: Eukaryota > Metazoa > Arthropoda > Insecta > Hemiptera > Pentatomidae > Piezodorus > Piezodorus guildinii. The sequence goes on along the minus strand of CM041298.1, from coordinate 2,076,799 downwards.
GGAAATCCAAAACCCTGATCAACAATCACCAATTTAAAGATCAACCCAACACCAGGGCCACTCAAGCTTGGACTGAAGAACGAAGAAAGGAGCTCAGCCAGAGGATGAAGAGATTTTGGAAGGAAAAGAAGGCCAACGCATCAACTAAGCGGGTTCAACCGTGCTCCTGAGTCGGGCATAACAATGCAATAATAATAAGATAATAGTAATAAAATATAAAAACAAACAGTAATATAAAGTAATATTGGTATGAAAATATTTGAAAATTATAATAAAGAACTAAGTAACAAATCAAAGTAATGCAAATTTTCAAAATAATAGTGTATAGGTGGAGATATATATGTGGAACTAGTACATTTAAATTAATAAAAATAAAATTAAGAAGATGACTGGGAATAAAGTAACTTTTGAAAGAATAATAGTAATAAATTCTACTAAGAAAAATAGAGAACAGCTATGTTTTAAAGTTAAATTATGAATTTTAGTAGATTTTTGTTTTGCGAATTGAAAGTAACTAATAATAGTTCGATTAATTAATTGAAATTTGCTAATGCAATAAACATTTTTTGTAATATATAACATTAGTTAAATTTTACTCTCAATTTTCAAATACATACGTTGGGCATAAAAACATTCTCAAACCAGCCAAATGATCAAAAATGAAAGATGAAAGAGTGAATAAAAGTGATTATATGAATAAGAAAAATTAATTTCAAGAACAGGTGAAGAAAAATTACAAATGTATGGAATATAGTTATAGTGTCTTTATGCTACCGTGGCCATTCAGGTGATGCCTAAATTTTGCCTACCCAGTTTAATTAGGATAGAGGTCTTTAACAGGTACCTGACATCGCACAGGCTCAAGACCCCCTTTCTACGTCCCCTCTGAAGGAAGGCATCATTAAGGATTTTTAACTCTCATTGAAAAATTCTAGGGGCACCTACCAGGTTTAAACCAGTGACCTTGGGCATAGAAGGCTGTAATGATAACCACTACACCACAGGAGGCTCTATAAAATTAAGGTGGTGCTCCAACATCTTCTAGGTTTTTATTCTCTAGTTATTATATTATTTTAAAAATACACTTATATTCCAATGAATTGAAATATATCAATTAAAAGATCATGCTTAAACTATCTTTATCTTTAAATCGATAGGGATAAATTGATTCCTCCAAGTTATTTAGATCTATTCCATACATCTGACTATGACGGAATCATTTTTTCTCTATCCATTCAAAGAAAATGACAATTGAAAACTGAATAACATCCATTCTATGAAATTTTTTAGGGAAGTGCAAAAATCTCATCATTAATTTATTATCCAACAATTATTTATAATTATTTGATTATTTTTACATTAAAATCTATGATTATTTGATTCAGTCTGTAATTAAGATAAATTTTACGTTAAGAGATAAGAATGAAACATAAAGATTCAGAACAAAATTAAATGCTTAATTAGTAGTGAGAAGAAGTTAATTCAGGGTGCAGTCATCAAGATACTTTAATTAAGTAAAACTTATTATTGTGCCATAGTTTCAGCCTAAATTTTTGGTTATCTTCAGAGCTACAAAACTAAGGATAACAACCAGTTGTATAAAACAACATATAAGGAAAATAAAAAAATATTTTAGACAGTATAAAGAGAAATTATACAAATAATTAGGAACAAAAACATTAGTTATAATAATTATAGAGTAATTAATACCTTTAGAAAACAATTCAATTACTAAATTACATTTTTAAAGGACTTGAATGTTCATAAGATAAAATCCATGGTGAGTTTTCAATTAAAATAAAATATTAGAATACAAGTGAGTAAAAAATGTTCTATAGAACCTTTTGGAAATCAATATATTTACTTAAGCATTATCTTTTAATGGACATATTCCAATCAATAGTATCATAAATGTTGTCTAATGATGGATATGTCTGCAAGTCACCAAAATCTTCAATAATTTACTAATAAGTGTTTTATATTAGAGTGTCTTTGTGACATTGAGTCTTGCTTTGAAGTATGAAAATAATACAGATTACCTATTGTACAAATTTATATTTTGCAAAGTCGATAATTTACTATTAATTGATATTTAGTACAATGGTAATGATAATGATTAATGACACTTCCGTCGTTATAATAATGTGTCATAGCACTAAAAAATACATAATAATAAAAAAAAGTTTTTGTTATTGTCTGATAAGTGATAAGACAAACCTGGAGGTAATCCCAAATGATAAGAAATGTTAACTATGATTCACGATAAAGAAAAAGAAAAACCAGTAAAACTCTCAGATTATGATTAAATACAACAAATTATCGTATACAAGCGGGAATCAACTACAAACAAAGAGTGGGGCGAACTCCGCGAAGTGACTTTTGCAATGCGAAACCTCGGACTGACAGATCCGTTGATAACCCAACTGCAAATGTGAAGGGGGGAGGGAGAATTTTAAATAAATATTTCTTGTATATTGCCTATTGTAAACAGTCTTGAGTGTTTCAATTACAACAAAAAGGATTATTCATCTTTTGAAAGCGAAACTTTATTAAAATGAGTAATCATCAGAGAATGATTCGAGTAAAAAAATGCGATTACCCCCTATCACAACTACTTGTTGAATGGTGATTCATATTTGTGCAACACTCTAGAAGATATGCATGTTTATGTGATTCTTATTTAAACTAAACTCTTCATATTTAAAAAAAACCTGCGAATTATACAATAACTATTTAACTAAGTAGTTATCCACCGTTTTAAGTTTGAAAAAAAAAATTATTTTTATGAATTGTTTTATTTAAAATGGCGCCACCGATAATTGGACATCTACAAAACAGCTGTTCTGCGAAATAATAAATCAAAATAAATAGGATAGTATAACAGCCTTCTGTGCCTAAGGTCGCGGGTTAAAACCCGTCAGATGGCCCTAGGATTTTTCAGATGTATTAAAATCGGTGGATAGTAAAATGGTAGTCCCAAGCCTGTGCGATGTCAAGTTTCAAGAACTGATCAAAATATTGAGGTTCCCTGTAGCATGGTGGTTAACATAACAGCCTCCTATGCCCAAGGTCCCGGGTTCAAACCCGCAGGTGGCCCTAGGATTTTATAATGAGAGGAAAAAATCCTTAGTTATGCCGGCCTTCGGAGGGGACGTTAAAAGGTGCGATGTCAGGTACTCGTTAAAGACCCCTACTCTAATTAAATCTGGATAGGCAAAATTTAGTACTCCCATTGTAGCATCGCCCGATTAGACACAGCACCATCAAGAGACGTTAAATAAATTAACAAACAAACAACAACTGATCAAATATTTCTGTTCTAATTAAACCTGGATAGGCAGAATTTAGGATAACCACAGTAGTATCCTCCGATTAGCCACAGTAGTATTAAGTGGCATTAAATAAATAAATAAGCATAAAATAAACAACTTCGGATGAGGGTTGCGGCAATAAATAACTAAATACACGCACATGCGTTTTAACGCAGGTCCAAGATCCGCTGTTGTTTGTTTATTTATTTAATGTCCCTTTATGCTACCGCGGCTAATCGGACGATGGCAAGGGCGTCCTAAATTTTGCCTATCCAGGTTTAATTAGGATATGGAATCTTTAACCAGTACCTGACATCGCACAGGCTCGGGACAACCTTTTAACGCCCCCTCCAAAGGGTGGCATAACTAAGGATATTTTACTACTATTAAAAAATTCTAGGGCCATCTGCGGGTTTGAACCCGGGACCTTCGGCATAGGAGGCTGTTTACAGGTAACCCCTCCATGATACGTGATCAGTCAAAGTTCGAGTATGCGCAGAAATAAAGTTGGGTAGAGAATTGGATGTTGGATAAGAGTTATTATCCTCAAGACTCGGTTTATCTGTTTATGTAAAAACAATGCCGCAATAATAAATTATAAGATTATTTCCCACGCGACTATGGTATTGACAGAGCCTGCGCAGTGCATTTTTTTGTTCCAAACTCGTTCTGCGCATGTTCCGTCAGTAAATAGTCGTGTGGGAATAGACTTGTTGTTTTATATTTAAGATATAGTTTTTTTGTTTTTTTTTTGCTTAATAAAATACGCCTGGTGTTGTGTCATTAACTTTATTGAAACTTTATAACGAAGTTTCGACATAATAAACCATCTTCAGGTCAGAGTAGAAGTTATTGCATTACTGGTATTTAATAAGTCTCATTTTTAAAAAGTTTTAAGCAAAAAATACTAAAAATTGACCTGAAAATACTTTGTTAGTTAAAACGTTGTAATATTATTTAAATAAAAGCGGTGAATAATATCAACGTTATTAAATTTAATGAAAAATAAATAATTAGGAATCAGATGTAGAGAAATTGAGAAGTGGCTGGTTGTAGACAATATTTGGAAACCCTACACCGAGCTAATGAATGACCCTCAAAAATAAATTAATTGAAGATTTTGTAAATGTTGACTCAAACACTTTAAAATAATAGGGGTACTCACTACGTTTGCTATAGCATGCTATTTGTGTTATTTTGCTAAACCCGTCAAGTTTCTACAGTTATTTCCTGTATAAAATTGATGGGTTTAGCACAATAACACAAATAGCATGCTATAGCAAACGTAGTGAGTACCCCTAATATCTTTAATAGTTTTAGTATTATTGTATTTATATAAAAAAAAATCTGTATAGCCATCCACAATCATCCATCCTGATTTTAAATAAACATTTGTGGGTCTATGGACTCAATAAAATATATAATTTTTTTTAATAGAGCAATATTTGACAAAAATAATGTTCAAAACAAAATTAATTTTGATGTGGTTTTTTGTTCTAGCTTTAGCATGCTTTAGTAAAAACATTAATAAGTCATTAACAACCCTTAAAAACCAAAAGGGTTTTAATAATTAAAAAAAAAACATGTAAATTATGAAATAATAGTAAATTTCGAGTACTTCCGAACTAAATGTAAAAAATCTGTGGTATAGGCAACACACGACTTTCACTTACCTCCGTTTTTTAAATCGATTAAAGAATTTTCAAATACAGTTAGAGATAATAATTAGTGAAACTATTAAAGAATTAATTAAATTGAATTTATATAGAAACCTGTGTTTTATTAAAAAATCTCTTATATTATTATCGAAAATAGTTTAGTTAGTTTTATCGGCTTTTCATCACTCTTTATTAACTTTTACAAGCTTTTGCATAAGATAATATTTTTTATAAAATCATTAGCTTTCCAACGGTATATTATACATCTATATCACTGTTCTTATGTTCAAAAACGAAAAATTGCATTAAAAAGTAATTTTTCAGTTTTCTCATGTAATTGAGTATCGAATTCGTTCAACTTATATATTTACCTGTTTCTTATCAACAGAAACAAGATGATATGGTTATTTTTTTAGAATCTACAAAATTAAAGGTACTTTAGATAAAGAAATTTTAAAAAATCGGCATTTAAGCCCCATAAGACTATTTCAATCAGAATGAAACTTACATGATACCAAAGTCCACCAAATTTTACATCATTATAGCGAGTTTAATCAAAATCGTTAGAGCCGTTTTTGAGAAAATTGCAAAAAGGTGCAAAATGCATGGTATAAAGTTGCTCTTCTTATTAGCTGATTATGATAAAAAAAAAAAAGTTTCTGTTTTTTTTATGACTTTTCGTTTCGTTGGGAGTAACCACACAAACACACACACACACACACATACACACACAGATCTTTTTGCGGGACTTGGTTCTTGCTTATTTATTTAACGTCACTTGTATGCTGCTGTGGCTAATCGGACGATGCTACAGTGGGAGTCCTAAATTTTGCCTATCCAGGTTTTATTAGGATAGGGATCTTTAACGAGTACTTGACATCGCACAGGCTCTGGACCCATCTTTTAACGTCCCTCCCTCCCGCCACCTCCTCCCCTCCCGAAGGACGGCATAACTAAGGATTTTTTACTCCAATTAAAAAATCCTAGGACCACCTGCGGGTTTGAACCCGTGACCTTTGGCATAGGAGGCTGTTATGTAAGCCACCGAGCTACTAATGATCCCGCGGGACTTGGTTATTTCGACTCAGGGGACTAGGATTCGAAAATTATCGCGATCCAATACTTTCCCTTACTATATATTACATATAAAAAAGTATAACAGCGTAAAAACAAATTTATTAGTAATACCTACACAAAGTTCACAGCACGATATCTCAAATGAAACTGTATTGATTTCAAACGACATTAGAAAATAATCTTATGTTACATAAATTGTTGTATAAGGCCTATTGCCTCCCCATTAGAGATAGTAGATAATGATTTATTTTAATATGTTATTTAATCTCTATGTTTCCATGGAAATTGTGTTATTTCTTTTACTTTCACTTACAATATATAGTAAGGGAAAGTATTGTGATCTTGAAAATTTTCTAGTTCCAGTTTTCACGTTTACATGTTTTAGGGTCCACTGAGTCCAAATAACCAAGTCCCGCAAAAAGGTCAGTGTGTGTGTGTGGTAACTCCCGGGCGGAAACGAAAAGTTCAATGAAACTGAAATTTCATATTTAAGACAAATATACGCCTGAGATGTTACAAAAACTTTTTCATCAAAATGAGCTTACCAAAGAGGCACTTTATACCATGCATATTGTAACTTTTTATGATTTTCTCAAAAACGGCTCCGACAATTTTGATCAAACTCGCTATATCGATGTAAAATTTAATGGGCTTTAATATCATGTAGGTTTTATTCTGATTAAAATAGTCTGACAGGCTAAAATGCCGATATTTCAAAATTTCTTGCTCTAAAGTACTTTTAATTTTATAGATTCTATAAAAATAACTATATTATCTTGTTAACATTGTTAATTAACAGCTAGATATGCAAGTTGAGCGAATTTAATTAACAACCAAAGAAGAAAACTGAAAAAAAATATTTGTTTCATGCATTTTATGCAACAGTAATATACATATGTAATATACCGTTGGAAAGTTAAATATTTTAGGAAAAAATATTATCTGATACACAAGCTTGTAAAAGTAAATAAAGAGTGATAAAAAGCCGATAAAACTAAGTGATTATTTTAGATAATAATATAATAGATTTTTTTTTTTTTTTAAACACACTCATTTTTATCTCTGACTGTATTTGAAAATTCTTTAATCGATTCTAAAAGCGGAAGTAAGAGAAAGTCTAGTGTTACCCGAACCAGATTTTTAAACTTTAGCTTTATTTAAAAGTTCTGAAATTGATTTTAACCATTGAGTTAGGTGGAAGACATGCGTTGCATCCAACATATTTTTTATTATTTAAGATAAAGCATTAGCCAAACAAATATTGCCATATTCGAAGATCATTATTAGATATTTACTTTACGAATAATCTCGCAGTATAAAGATAATCTGTGTCGTTTTGTTAGTCTTATCATAATACCTCGTCCTTATATACATATGCCAGACGGCGTTATATTGTCATCGCCTTCAAATACATCTTTTTTTTTACGTTCACTTAGCTCTATATATATATATATATATATATATATATATATATATATATGAAATATATACTGAGGGAAAGTATTGCGATCGTGAAAATTTGTGAATTCCAGTTTTCAACGGAAATACACGTTTTAGGGTCTCCAATGAGTCCAAATAACCAAGTCCTGCAAAAAAGGGCCGTGTGTGTGTGTGGTAACTTCCGGGCGAAAATGAAAAGTCCTATGAAACTGAAATTTCATATTTAAGACTTAACTATACGCCTGAGAATGTTACAGAAACTTTTTCATCAAAATCAGCTGACCGGAAGATTAAATTAAACTCCCTCTATTAATGTAAAATTTAATGGGCTTCAATATCATGTAGGTTTTGTTCTGATTGAAATAGTCTGACAGGGGTTAAATGCCGATATTTTAAATTTTCTTACTATAAAATACCTTTAATTTTGTATATTTAAAAATATTTGGAACATCATCTTATTAGCATTGATAAATCACGGGTAAATATGCAAGTTGAGCGAATTTGATAAACAACTAAAGAAGAAAAGTGCAAAAATATGTTTTAATGTAATTTTGTGTTTTTGAGCACAAGAATAGTAATATAGATTTACAATATACCGTTGGGTAGCTAAAGATTTTAGAAAAAATATTATCTTATACAAACTATTAAAAAAAATTTAACGGAGAGTGATGAAAATCCGATAAATCAAACTGATTGTCGTAGATAAGAATACAATAGCTTATTTATTAAAGCACATGTTTCTATTAAAATCCAATGTAAATAATTCTTTAACTATTTATTTTCGTTTCTTAATTTGTTTAAAAATTCTTAAATTAATATTAATAACGGAGGTAAGTGAAAGTCGTGTGTTGCACGCACAAGATTTGTTTATACTATACTTGCAAAAAATATTACCCTTTTGCTTTAAAAATTGCCAATAACGAATATGTATTGGGATCACTTGTAGCTGGGTGGTTAGCATAACAGCCTCCTATGCCAAAGTTCACGGGTGCAAACCCGCAGATGGTCCTAGGATTTTTTAATGGGAGTAAAAAATCCTTAGTTTTGTCGTCCTTCGAAGGTGATATAAATAGGTGTTCCCGAGCCTGTGCGATGTCAGGTACTCGTTAAAGATCCCTATCCTAATTAAACCTGGATAGGCAAAATTTAGGACTCCCACTGTAGCATCGTCCGATTAGCCACAATAGAATAAAGTGACGTTGCATAAAAAAACAAACAACGAATATTTATTGGATTCATCTGTGGTTATATGGCTAGCATAATAGTCTGCTGTGCTTTAGGTAGCAAGTTCAAAACCTGCAGTTTTCCCTAAGATTTTTAAAGGCTGTAAAAACTCTTTGGTTATGCCGTCCTTTGGTTGTGACGTAAAATGGTTGTGGTATTTGTAAAAGATCCCAATTCTAATTAAAGCTAAATAGTCAAAATTTAGGACTCCCACTGTAGCATCGTCCGATTATGCCATAGTAACATAAAGTGACGTTAAATAAATAACAACCAATAAGTATTATAAATGAAGCGTATTTTACATAAAAAACCGCTTAGATAAAAGAGCATCCTTTAAGATGAAAATACAGATATAATTTTAATTCAAAATGATGTCAGGTACTCGTTAAAGATCCCTATCCTAATAAAACCTGGATATGCAAAATTTAGGACTCCCACTGTAGCATCGTCCGATTAGCCACAGTAGCATAAAGGGACGTTAAATAAATTAAAAAACTACAAGTAATGGTACAGACTAGTCATAAGTTATTAAAAACAAGTAACATACAATTTGATAATTTTACATCATCTTGGAGCAACGAAAAATTGAGTGATCGTCACTAATTGACATGGCGCTATTCGAATGACGAATAATATCACGTGATAACTATTAGTAATATGGAATCGAGTGGATGGCTCATCAAAAGATTTTGTTGTTTGTTTACAAATATCAATATTACGCCTGTGGAAAAAAGATTAATCTAAGATGGGTTTTCGTATGAATATATTAAAAGATTATAGTAACAAACCAGACTGTTTATAGACGTAACATAATTAGTTAAATGTCTATAATATATATATAATATATATATATATATATATATATTATATATATATATATATATATATATATATATATATTGTTATTGGATAAATATATATGAAACTAACATATTAATTAATAATGTCAATATTCACTTTTGTTTTGGAAAGGTGTCATTTTCTTTGCTGGAGTGTTTTGCGCACTTAATAACTTAAATTAAGGGGGGCAATGTGCGGTGTGGTGACTAGCATAGCAGCCATCTATGGCAAATGTGGTGGGTCCAAACCTAGCAGGAGGTTCTAAGATTTTTCATTGGGAGTAAAAAATCCTTAGTTAAGGCGTCCTTCGGAGGGGAAGTAAAAAGGTTGTCCGATGTCAGGTACTGTTCAAAGATCTATATCCTAATTAAGCCTGAATAGGCAAAATTTAAGACTCCCATTGTTGTATCGTCCTATTAGCCACAGAAGCATGATGTGACGTTAAATTAATAAACGAACAAACTTTAATTAAGGCTTGTTATACAGCAGTACCTCACGAGTATTGGTAATAATACCTAATTTTAAATTATCACTCATCACTCATTTTATTTTCGGTGGTCATTTTTGAAGGGAGAACTTGCACCCATCCCCTCATTTGCATACGCCACTGACACTGCGTGATATATCAATAACATTTTTTTTTTTTTTCAAATATGGATATTTTTTTGTTTTTTTGTTTATTTATTCAACGTCACTTTATGCTACTTTGGCTAACCGGACGATGCTACAGTGGAAGTCCTAAATTTTGCCTATCCAGGTTTTATTAGGATAGGGATCTATAACGAGTACCTGACATCGCACAGGATCGGGACCACCTTTTAACGTCCCCTCCGAAGGACGGCGTAACTAAGGATATTTTACTCCCATTAAAAAATCCTAGGAACACCTGCGGGTTTGAACCCGTGACCTTTAGCATGGGAGGCTGTTACGCTAGCCACCCAGCTACAAGTGATCCCTCAAATATGGATATCACGAGCAGAAAAGTTGAAAGTAGAAACAATCTGATGCGCGCAACTTATTATCAAATGTGCCTTTTTAATTATAAATTGTAAAGGGTTAAATCAAAATTGTTAGACCCAAGATCGCGGGTGCAAACCCGGCAATAGAATTTTTTAAAGGGTTTAAAAAATTCTTTGTTACGCGGACCTTGGGAGGTGACGTAAATGGTGGTCCCGAGCCTGTGTAAAGACTCCTATCCTAATTAAACCTGGATAAGTAAAATGTTGAGCTCCGACTATATATTAGTCACAGTGGCATAGAATAATAGTAAGTGAATAAACTATGACAAAATTGTTAGTGCTGTTTTTTTAATGCACGTAAAAATGTGTAACAATCTCCTATGCCCAGTGTCGCTAGTTCTAATCTGACAGGTGACCCTAGGGTTTTTATAGGAGTAATAAATTTTTCGTTATGTCGTCCTTCGAAGGAGACGTAAAATGGTGGTCTCGAGCCTGTGCGATGACAGGTTCTCGTTAATGATTCCTATTCTAATTAAACCTTGGCAGGAAAAATTCAGAACTCCCATTGTAGCATTATCCGATTAGCCACTGTAGAATAAAATTTACATTAAATAAATAAGCAAACAAGTGTGTTAAATGTATAGTATAAATTAGGATCTCAAAAAAATATATAATAATTGTCAATAAAATCTTTTGAAGTTTAAACTTTCTTTCTTTAATGTTTAGGTTACAGTTCCAATAAAGAGATCAAAGTTGTCAAAGAGATCAAAGTTAAAGAGATCACCTGGCTAGCATAACAGCCTTCTATGCCAAAGGTCACGGGTTCAAAACCGCAGGTAGTCCTAGGATTTTTTAATGGGAGTAAAAAATATTTAGTTATTTCGTTCTTCGGAGGGGACGTAAAAAGGTGGTCCCGAGCCTGTGCTATGTTAGGTACTCGTTAAAGATCCATATCCTAATTAAACCTGGATAGGCACAATTTAGGATTCCCACTGTAGCATCGTCCGATTAGCCACATTAGCATAAAGTGACGATAAATAGATAAGCAACATCCAAGTCCCGCAAAAAGATCTGTTTGTGTGTTTGTGTTTGTGTGGTTACTCCCAACGAAACGAAAAGTCCTATAAAACTGAAATTTCATATTTAAGACAACTATACGCCCGGGATGTTACAGAATTTTTTTTAATCAAAATCAGCTAATAAGAAGAGCCACTTTATACCATGCATTTTGCACCTTTTTGCAATTTTTTCAAAAACGGCTCTAACAATTTTGGTTAAACTCGCTATATTGATGTAAAATTTGGTGGACTTTGATATCATGTAAGTTTTATTCTTTTTTTTAAATATTTTATTGATATTTACAACTGTACATTTAATACAATATGTACAACAAGTAAATGGGCTAATTTACACTTATGGGCGTGATAATGTCTTGTGAAGAAACTACCCAGTGGTAGCACTTCAATGTCAATTTAACTAAATAAACAAACAAATAGAAAATGTAACACTTTAACGCGTTCAAAGGGGAGTTGCTGTAATTATCGCAACTGCTTACAGATGCCAGACGTAGCACATTCTTATCAACATTCAATAAGTAGAGAAATATAATAAAATCAGTCTTATAGAAGAGATTTTCTTCACGAAGTAGCTTTTATGCTAATAGGTATAATTCATGAATGATTAGTTTAAGCTGAACTTTGTATAAAACTTTCCCTCAACTCGATCGTTATTAATCCGATATCTTTGTAATTCCACCGCCAATGAAACCAAACTGTTACCTCCTCATTGTTTGTAAACTTTAGCTTAAATTGTGTATTTGTGCAAATGGTCTTTCTCAAATTGAGTATATTTATTAAAAATGTCGGCCTTTCCACCTCCGAAGAAGGAACGAACTGGTGACACTATCAGGCCATTTAAACTATAAGTATCTTTTCTATGTCTGTGATATTGTTAATTTTAAATAAATCTATATTCATTTTAAATTATTTGTTTACAGCCCATCAAATAGTCAGTTTAACTGGAATAAATTTTCAACGTAAAAGTATAATTGTAAGTTTAATTTTATTTTTGTATTATGATTGGTTTCATTGTTCATCTCTAATTGATAAGAGTTTTCTTGTTTTAGGGTGTTGTGGAACTAACAATTGTACCCCTGAAAGATAATTTGAGAGTAATTAAATTAAATGCGAAACAATGCAGGATTTATAGAGTTTCGTTGAACGATAATTATGAGGCACCTTTCCAATATTTCGATCCGTTCTTGGATATTACACATGGCGATGAGAAAGAGTAAGTATTTGCTTAGATTGTTGTTAGTGATAGTTGTTTTATGTTAATTAGAATCTCTAAATGGCATCCTGTATGATGAATACAGACTGGCAAATGAAAGCTCTAAATTTGTGATAAGTCATTATCATGATAGTACTCCACTTTAAACATACCAATAATGTATTAAATATTTAATAACCAGATAACTTACAAATTAAAAATTTCATTATTATACATTATTCTTTAAAAAGTGGGTTTTTAGATTAAAAAAACGTGTTTTGATAGTGTAAATATCACAATTGTTTGATTTGATGTACCTTGAATGTTTACTTTTTTATTATTTTAGGAAAGACAACATTAAATGATGTATTATTTACAATAATACAAAATAATTTTCATTTGATTGTATTCAATATTTTTATATATAATTTTTCCTTTGGTTCAATCCTTACAGTATTTGTTTAGTTTTTTATATTGTTATTTTTGTCACTAGAAGATTTCATTTCTTATAATTGTATTTTTTTTTATTCATGTTGAAATTGTTTTATCTTTCATTAATTCTTGGTCAGATATAGATCCTTTATTATTTCAGAGCTAATGTAATTTTATGAATACTAAGTACTAGTGCAATGTTACTAATCATTTTTGTTTTATTTAATTTTTTGTTTGTTTCTTTTTATTTGAATTCAGCTATCAACTCATATATTTCTCATTTTTTTTCAACATAATTAGCTTCTGAAGATTGTTTTATTTTATTTATTTTGTGTTTTATACAAATTCATCAATTATTGTAAATAGTAGTTAATCATATTCATCTTGTCTGTTGGCCAGACTTATTGCATATTTACACTGTACAAACATGTTATTCTAAAGGGACCCAGTACCAGAATAAAAATTATTTTCTATCTATTATGACTTTAGGAAAAGTCTTATCATGGTTAACAATAATGTTTCAGGGCTAACAATAAAAGCAAGATAACATCCAATAAAATTAATAGAAAAATAATAAAAAAGTTAACAGAACTCTAGGTCAGTTTCCACTCGCCTACCACACGCCCTGATGATGACAACGTTGGCAAACAATAAACTAGTTGAAACTATTCAGTTGTTTCATTTAATGACTGCCACCCGGACTAATTCCTTCCAGTAATTCTCAACGGTCAACTAATTATATCCACAATGATGAAAATATTTGAAGTTCGTAGCGAGAAATTTAGTAATAAATATAAGGTATACAAATTGAGTAGGGATCATCTGTGGTGTAGTGGCTAGCATAACAGCCTTTTATATTGAGATTACGGTTTAAATCCTGGCAGATGATGTTAGGGTATTAATAAAAACCAAAAAAAAAACCTATACCTCAACAACCCATGAAGGGTCCTGGGCTCAATACATATAGAGATTTGTACTGTTTATAGGTCAACAGCTATGCAATGAGGTGATTAGACCTTGGTTAATAGGCCTTCGCTCAGCTGCCAGGGTTTTCCCTGTTATTGGGTAACCACTTCATAGACTGGGTCTGCCACAGGGGGGTCTCCATACACCATGGTCACCCTCCCTCCCCTTCTTCCCCCCAGTTGAAATGTTACAGAATAAATAATATTCTGTTATAGCCGGGATTCGAAACCAGGACCCGGAGTATAGTAGAATAGTGCTCTATACAATAGACCACGCTGCTCCCAGGTAGTAGTAAAGAATTTATAAAACATATTATCAAACAAACAAAGCTATATGAGGTAATGGAGAGTGATGACAAGCAAATGAAATTAAATGATTGTTGTGGGGTGTTTTAAAGCGAATAAAAAAATCCTTGATTATTTTATCCTTCGGAGAGGACATTTAATGGTAGTCCTGAGTCTGTGCGATGTTTGGTACTCGTTAAAGATCCCTATCCTAATTAAACCTGTATAGGCAAAATTTAGGACTACCACCATAGCTCTGTCCGATTCGCCATTAAATGAACAATATAGGTGTATATACAGTGTATAGGTGGAGATCTATATGTGGAACTTAGCAATTTAAATTAGGTCAAAACTATACATTACCATATGCATTTATTAAAAGTAATAACAATCTTCTTACCTTCCTGCTAATGTGGGATATTTGATCTTGATAAGATAATCTCCCTGCACGGCTGTTAGTCTAGAAACAATATGAACCTCTGATCCTTCAAGGATTATAGAGGTAAAGGTTTTTTTTCCTTTTGCATCCATGATTGAAATATTCACTCTATCTTTATTTCTGTTCAATGATTGATTGTGTATGTCATAAGCCTGATTTTTTAAATATGTTTTTTTGTGTGTTTTATGCTTGATTTGTTTCAAACAATGTTATTTGTTTGAAGGAGATCACTGGAACAGTTCTCTCCCGCCCACTATGCAGCAGCAGTGCAGACCGATCCCGATAACAACGGAGGTGAGCTGGTGGTTACCATTCCTCCCGAGGCGGCCGGTATCATCAGCGAAGGCAGGAATGTCCGTGTCAGCGTAGAGTTCTCATTGGAGAACCCTCAAGGTGGGGTTCACTTCGTCATTCCGGAAGGGGAAGGAACCTTAGCGGAGGTTTGTTTAACTCCTTACACAATCCTTAGAATGTTTTATAGGGTCCAGAAAGAGCATTTTATACAATGAAGGATGAGTAGGTTCGGGTGGTGGTCAATGAATGATTATAAAAAACATTTACGACTTTCACTTACCTCAAATATTAAAAATAAATTGAGAAATTATTAACTATACTTGAATTTGAAAAATATTTAAGTTGATTTTAATAAAATGTGCATTCGTTTTTGTTTAAAAAATATAACAATATTAAATTGCTACGTATAATAATCGGTAATAACTTTATACACTACTTGTCACTTTACATTACTTTTTACAACTTTGTGTATCAGATAATATTTTTCTAAAATCTTTCTCTTTTCAACGATATATTATATGTCTATATTATTGTTTTTAACATCAAAAAGCCAAAAATTACTATAAATATTGTTTTGCTCTGTTCTCCTTTGGTTGATAATAAAATTCGTTCAACTAGCATATTTAACCGTATTTTATCACTAAGTTATAAGATGATTCTAAAAAATTGAGGGTACTTTAGAGGAAGAAAATTTAAACTATCAGCATTTAATCCCTGTCAGACTATTTCAATCAGAATTTAACCTACATTATATTAAAGCCCATAAAATTTTGCATCGATATAGCGATTCGTCAAAATCGAGCCGTTTTGTAGGAAATCGTGATAAGATGTAAAATGCAGGGTAAAAAATGGCTCTTCTGGTAATCTGATTTTGATTGAAAACGTTGCTGTAACATCTCGGGCGTATAGTGGTCTTAAATATAATTTTCAGTTTCATAGGACTTTTAGTTTTCGCTAGACCACACACGGACACACAGACTTTTTTTTGGGATTTGGTTATTTGGACTCAGGAGACCCTAAAATGTGTATTTCTGTTGAAAACTGGAATTAAAAAATTTTCAAGATTACAATACTTTCCCTTACTATATATTTCATATATAGGTAAGTGAAAGTGAAAAATATTTTTTATTTTATTTTTTTTTAATTCATTTATTGAAATTTTCAACTGTATGTTCATACATCAAGTAAATAGGCTACAATGATAATACACATGAAAAAAAAAAACATGAAGAGAAACTGCCCATTGGCAGCACTCTAGTAGTGAATCTACACAAGAAGGTCTCGAGGCCATCTTCTTTTCAGACGCCTCGGCGGATTGTCAGGAATTGAAGTGGAAGCAAGGATTGAAACTAGTGGATTAGAGTGGGAGTGGAGTTTTTCATGGAAGGAGTGATATCTGGTTCGGGCCAAATCAGCAACATATGGAACATTGAGGTCTTTGTGGATGATTTTGTTGGTGACAAAGTAAGGAGCGTTAAGGATTTTGCGAAGGATTTTGGATTGTAAGGATTGGATACAGGAAGAGTTTGATGGTTTAGTAGAGCCCCAAAGCTCAACTCCGTAAGTCCAGATAGGCCTTATGATTGTCATGTAAATTAGTCTTTTGTAGTAAAGAGAAAGGTTAGAGCGTCTGTCAAGTAAATGTTGAAGTAACCAAAATCGGCGAGCAGTCTCTTGTCTTTTCAGTCTTGTATGCGGATTCCATGTAAGACGTTTGTCAAGCAGGAGGCCTAAATAACGGATCTGTTCTACAGGGACAAGCGGAATATCATTAAACGACACTGTAGGGCAGGATGTCATAGGTTTACGACGAAGGGTAAAGGTAATCTGGCGGGTGAAAAATATATAAATTAAAAACATTATTCAGTTAAAAATGAAAGAAAGGTAAGAAAATAAAAGAAAGAAATACGAAATAAGGTTGTAAATTAAGTTTGTAGCATTTTTTACTGGTGATTTCAACAAGAAATTCATATTCTTGTAAATATTTTTAAGCAATTATATGATTTGGTTGTTTAATTGAAAATTGTATATTTTTGATCAATAATGCTTGAATTTTTTCATCAACTGTTGAACAACGACCCGAGCAAACTGCTTACAGACGCTGCTTTCTCCTAAGACATCAGCGCCATACACACTGCAAATTTTATTAATCCTCTGTGCAGTGGATTTTCTTTTTTCAAAATAAAAAATCATTAAATAACGAAAATGAATTTTTTTCTCTTCCATTCTGAGTGAGAAAAATACCACTTAAAGATAAGGATTAAGTGAAAGTGAAAATAATACTAAAAGAAGTGCTAAAAAATAAAACAAAAACTTCTCTCATCTTTTTCAATTCAACTTCATGTATCATTTCTTTTTTACTGAAGGAATTAGTCTGGGTGGCGGTCATTAAATGAAACAACTGAATAGTTTCAACTATTTTATTGTTTGCCAACGTTTCGACCCCCATTGTGGGTCATCATCAGGGCTAAAAAGATACAAAAAGGATACATTTAAAATAAGATTAAAAATACTATTCTTAAAAAAGTAACTATTGCTCGAATGTCAATATTATAACATAAAAAGAACTAGATGTGTAAAGAAATCAATTAATTAAATTACAATGATAAAGGTATACTAATGAGAGCTATACAGACCAGATAATGACTAAAGATAATGTACAAATATATAAGAAAAAATTACATGAAATAAAAAACATTAAAAAAATGGAGTACAGTGGAGATACGTACCGTCTGTTAGGCGAGTGGAAACTAGGTACAATTTGGTAATAAGGAATATAGGCAGGTAGATAGGAAAGTACGTACAAAAGGTTGGGTAAAATGGAAAATACGTACCACATTTCGAGACGGGATCTGACAACAATGAGTAAAATTGTAATATTAACATAAAAGGAAGTGTTCAGATTAAACCTACAATATTAATAACATCATAACGGTATTAGAAGAAGTTTTAACAAGATTGTTGAAGTAAAAACAATATAATACAATAGTAAGAATAATAATGTATAAACTATATGTAGTAAAACTGACTACCTCCCAACCAACATTTTTATAATTATTGTACATATATTAAGACAGTAAAATTAACCAAGTGAAACCAAGGTCAACTAATTATATCCACATTTCTTTTTTAATTTATCAATTAGGTCTAAGGTCTAGTAAATAGAGCACCAATCTACTGTTGGTGTTGGAAGATTAATAATTTATTCTGTTTTTGCCTCCGTGTGCCAACTCTGGGTTGGAAAACTCTCCTGGGGCTCAGAAGTCTCTATAAACTTGGTAGCCAAGAATCGGAAGAAAAAAAAACCTACCAGCTGAGTGTGATCTCGGCATGGTCACCTCATTGTACACCACTGTTGGTCCAGAAACAGTACGAATCTCTATATGTACTGAACCCAAGACCCGTCATGGGTTGTAGAAATACAGGTTTTTTTTTTTTTACAATACAGAATAATTCATAAGAGTTCTACTAATATTAATTTTATGAATATACACATTTAGTTAATATCATATTAACTGTTTAATTTTCATTTCAGCGAGGAGCGCATATGTTTACCTATTGCTATGAAAATTCTTCCCGCCTTTGGTTCCCATGCGTTGATAGTTACGCTGAACCTTGCACCTGGCGCCTCGAGTTCACAGTCGATGAGAACATGACGGCAGTCTCTTGCGGAGATCTCATCGAAGTGGTCTACACGCCAGACATGAGAAGGAAGACGTTCTATTATGGCCTTAACATACCTGCTGCGGCTCCAAACATTGCGTTAGCAGTTGGGTAATGTTTATAACATACGCATGTATTCTTCTTTTATAATTAACTTTAATATTTGATCACTGATTGATCCCAAAGAATATCATATTTCTTACTTATGTTCTGGTCAAAGGTGGTTTTATCCTGATTCCTCAAGAAAATATCTTCTATGTCTTCTTATTCCAGTCCTTAACCCCTTAACTACCAATTATTTAATTTTTTCATGATTGTGATTTTTTCCAGTTTAGTGTGGGGCAAAACAGGTGGGACGTATATGTCCAAGTGGTATTTCATAGCTGAGTAATATTGATACATTGGTATTTTC
Source organism: Piezodorus guildinii (assembly GCA_023052935.1). NCBI lineage: Eukaryota > Metazoa > Arthropoda > Insecta > Hemiptera > Pentatomidae > Piezodorus > Piezodorus guildinii. Next base: position 2,057,532 of record CM041298.1, on the reverse strand, counting down.
TGGAAAAAAAAAAAAAAAAACGAACTAAAAGATAATAGAATTTTATTAGGTATCAACAAACTTTATGAACATATAAATAAAAACTAATTTTTTAAGTTAAAAAAAAGAAAGATCTAAAAAGATTAGCCACAGCAGCATAAAGTGAGGTTAAATAAATAAACAGACATGACTATTTCAATACATATTTACTTAAAATAAGACTAAATTTAGTTAATTAAATTATATTGTACAAATTAATGGTAAAATTGTATGATTTTTATAATACTTATCAGTTTTTAAAGTCAATTATTAAGAACTTTTAATCAGGGAGAAATGTGCTTTTTTCATCTTTAAAACATAAGAGAGAAATAAAAACATAAATTAGTTATTGGAAGGAATTAGTCCGGGTGGCGGTCATTAAATGAAACAACTAAATAGTTTCAACTATTTTATTGTTTGCTCTTACTATTATATAGGTGATATTTCAAGAATTAAATCATAATTTTTTATCCTGTATCATTATTATAATCATAAGTTAAATTTCATTGATTCTTTGTATGGTAGTATTAAGAATTTTAGTCATTGTTGTCAGGCCCTGTCCATAAATCAGTACGTATTTTCCATTCCACCTTTTCCTACGTATTTTCCATCCTACCTACCCCCCATCTACCAAAACAGTACCTAGTTTCCATTCTCCCACCATGCGGTACGTATCTCCACTCTACTTCATATTTTTATATTTCATATTTCATGTAAATTATTGATACCTGTGTAAATTTTGTTTAGTGAACATTTTTATTTTTTTCTGTATAACACTTTCATTATTGTAATATGGTCATTGTATTTTTTTTTTTTTTTTTTTTTTACATATACAGTTCTTCTGTTATTTTTTCAATACCGACGTTCTCTAGCTAAATAGGTTATATAATATTGTATGTAATGTCATTGAAATTATATTCTTTTGTATCTTTTTAGCCCTGATGATGACCCACAAAGGGGGTCGAAACGTTGGCAAACAATAAAATAGTTGAAACTATTTAGTTGTTTCATTTAATGACCGCCACCCGGACTAATTCCTTCCAGTAATTCTCAACGGTCAACTAATTACATCCACAATGATAAATTAGTTATATGATGGATAGGCTGGTAAAAAGTTAATTAGCTACTAAGGAATAGTTTCTGGACTGCCAGAAATGTAATAAGTGTGGTATAAACTAATTTTAAATATTTCTAGATGTATGCTCGATAAGATAATCAACAATTTATCTGGCTCCTATACTGTTAAGATTGTTAATATTTTCTTTAATTTTTTCTCTAGGCCATTTGAAATCTTCGTGGATCCATACATGCACGAAGTGACACACTTCTGCCTCCCGGGGTTGATGGAGAACCTCAAAGTTTCCGCCCGTTACATGCACGAGGCTTTCGAGTTTTACGAAGAAACGCTTTCCAATCGCTACCCTTATCCTTGTTATAAACAGGTCTTTGTCGACGAAATAGACCTTCCATCTCATTCCTACGCTACGATGAGTATATTAAGGTACCTAGTTTTTATATTTTATAAGTATGACTTTATCTGATTGGCAAGATAAATATATATTAGAATCATTTTGGAATGGGTAGAATAAACTTTATTTATTTATCAAGTATGGCCTTTCAGTCCATTTCAAATTTCTTCTTTAAAAACTCATCATATTTTTTGACAACTTATGTACCATATTCATCTGTAACATTAAAACTCCATTCATATTAAAACAGCACATTTTTTCTTCCTTATCTTTTTTATTTTCATTGTTACACAAATTGTCATATGTAGTAGTCAACGTTTCGGGGCCTTTTTCCCCATTATCAAGACTAAACATTTTTTAAAAATATTTTGCTTTTAGTTACAATTTATTAAATAATTTTTTTCGTAATATATAATTAACAACAAATTACCTTTTTTTATCTGTACATTCTAATTTTCTATAGTTCACTGCTACATCTGCATGAAAAATTCAAATGCTACAGCGTTATCAACACATAGCGCAAAATATCAACATAAATTTAATTTTGAAAATAAAAAAAATAATAGAAATAGAAAAATACTAGAAGCAATTTATATAACCAAAAATAACAATAAAACAGTTAATTTTAAAACAGACACCAAAAATCTAGGTGCTCATTATGCTGACATAATAAATAATATACAATTTTAAGAAAAATAGAACAATAAAATAGTGAAAAACAAAATAAATAATAACATCGAAATAGAAATAAATACAGACCTTAGGAATTAGTTTAATGGAACAATATTAAAGTACAAAGTTTGCAATAGAAAAAACAGTGAGCCAATAGTCAACCTTACATGCAGATGTAGCTGTGAGCTATAGAAAATTACAATGTACAGATAAAAAAAGGTAATTTGTAGTTGATTATATATTATGAAAAAAATGATTTAATAAATTGTATTGTAACTAAAAGCAAAATGTTTTAAAAACATTTTTAGTCTTGATAATGGGGAAAAAGCCCCGAAACGTTGACTACTACATGTGACAATTTGTGTAACAATGAAAATAAAAAAGATAAGGAAGAAAAAATGTGCTATTTTAATATGAATAAATAAGTAAATCTTCCTCAAGTAATACTGATCTAAAAAAACTACAATAAAAATTTGTTTTCATGATTTCATTTACAAAATTTGTATTTAATTTATCAAGAGTAAACCACTATGTTAAATTATATATTTATAAGTATGTTTAAAATAACCCTAAAGTGAAGTGAAAATATTTGAATTGCTTCTTTTTCAGTACGAATCTTCTTCACCCCAGTTCTATAGTCGACCAGACTTACATCACTCGCAAAACAATGGCTCAAGCAGTCGCCGAACAGTTTTTTGGCTGTTTTATTTCGATGCAGAATTGGTCGGATGCTTGGCTTCCGAAAGGGATCGCAACCTATCTCACTGGTCTTTATTCGAAAAAATGTTTCGGAAGCAATGCCTACAGAGAATGGATCCAAAGAGTAATATTCAGATTTATAATTCCTAATCATATCTTTCTGTTTATTAAGTTTTTTTTTTTTTAATTTAATGTCACTTTATTCTGTTAAGCTAATTGGACGATGCTACAGTGGGAGTCCTAAATTTTGCCTATCCAGGTTTAATTAGGATAGGGATCTTTAATGAGTACCTGACCTAGCACAGGCTCGGGACCACCTTTTTAAATCGACTTCGAAGGACGGCATAATTAAGGATTTTTTACTCCCATTAAAAAATCCCAGGACCACCTGCAGATGTATATTAAGTTTTACAGTAGTTAGTAAATCTTTGTGCTATAAAAATAGTTTAAAATATCAGTGATATTACTTTTACTTACCTATATATGAAATATATAAAAAGGGAAAGTAAGCATAATAAAAAAGAAATGATAAAACAACTAAATAGTTTCAACTATTTTATTGTTTGCCAACGTTTCGACCCCCTTTGTGGGTCATCATCAGGGCGCATGGTGGGAGAATGGAAACTTAATGACCGCCACCCGGACTAATTCCTTCCAGTAATTCTAAAAGGTCAACTAATTACATCCACAATGATATATAAATTACGTTTAGGCAGTAAACAATTATTTTCTTCATTCAATATTTTATATCTGGAATTGAAATTTCATAATTGTTGTGTGTCAGTTTGGGATGACAAAAAGGTGTTGGAAAAGTTGGGGTTTGAATGAGAATAGTGAAGCAGCATGGCGGATATGGGTAAGTAGAGAATTCCAGAGAGTAATAGAGCGAAAGGAGTGATCAAAAGTTTTAGTTTTTTGGGTAGGAACGTATAGGTCAGAATGACGTCATATTGTTTCAAGTGAGTGGATTGAGGATTTAAATTGAAGAAGACTATGGTTATAGGGGAACCCGTGGCTGAGTGGCTAGCGCGCTAGTCTCTCATGCTACAGGTCTGAATTCGAATCCCAGTCCCGGCGGGGCTTTTATAAGGATGTAAAAAAATGGGGATTCACTCACAACCTCTCCCCCGGGAATATGTGAGACCCGTCAGCCAAAGGGTGGCCACTCACAAAATTAGTCGTAGGGAGTGATGACCCTACACTAAAAATAGCATCGTGAAGCGTGAGTGTAAACTCGCAGGAGTTCACACCGCGAGGCCCAGGGCCTACACGGCCTGTCGCGCCACTGAAAGAAAAGAAGAAGATGGTTATAGGGAGAATGCTGGGATCAGGAATGGCTTGGTAAAGGTATGGTCAAGGAAATATTTTCTTATGAGTTGGGGGAGGGAGAGGGAAGCTGGTTATTTTAATTAGCTGTATAAGTGGGTAACATAAGACATCTTTGGCGTACTGAAGACAAATCTTAATAGTATATTAAAAAAAATATACATGTGTACAGTTTTGATATAAAAAGAAACATGAGGAAGTTGTTTATTTATTTATTATTTTTTTAAAATTATGCCTTCCAATTTTGACTTCTGCCATAAGGGATCTGGCAGCCCAGTACCACTCCGATCTGGATGGAGTTTCACCTCTCATTTTTTCTAATCGGAAGAATACTTCTAGATGTGCTGTATCAATTTCACTATTTGCATGACAAAGGCAGCAAAGTGGAGTTGAATGAGGAAATTGTTAGAAACAGTTATTCCATGTATATCAATAGTAAATTAATAGTATTTTCTAGTAACTTTCTTCAAACCTATGCCTCATTACCTCCTATCAGGTTGTTATTGATATTTAAAACTGTATTAAATAATACATCAAGTAAATGTGATAGTCATATAATAAAATGCCATGGAATACATTTAGAGACACTACCTATTGGCAGTTCTCCAATAGGAATTGTAAATCAGAAGGTCCATCTTCTCAGAGGCCTCTGAGGATTATCAGGGATCGAAGAGGATGCTAGGATAGAAACTAGTAGGTTTGGGTGAGAATGGAGGTTTTCATGGAAAGTTTGAGCCAAATCAGTAATATATGGAACATTGAGGTCATTTTTATTCCTGACAAAGTAAGAAGCATTGAGGATTTTGGATTGTAAGGATTGGATGCGAGAAGAATTTGATGGTTTAGTAGAGCCCCATAGCTCTACTCCATAAGTCCAGATAGGTTTTATGATAGTCATGTAGATGAGCCTTTTGTAGTTAAGAGGAAGATTTGACCTTTTGTTTAATAAGTGTTGAAGTGGCCGAAAATGGCGATTAGATTAACTTTAAAGTGTATTTCACATTTACACAAACATAATAAAGTTGTAAATAATAAAAACATTTTTGAAGGTATTGACATATTTTCTATCTATTGTCCAGGAACTGCAGGATGTGGTGAAGTACGAAGAGGACTTCGGAGGTATCATCATGGACCCCAGCCAGCCGCCGGCTCCTCTCCCCATCGCAGGCAACCTCCCGGCGGCCCCGCCCAAGGCGGTCGACCCAGGTTTCCACTTCCCCATCAGGAACCTCTACACCATCTCTCCCCTCTACATGGAGACCATGAGGAAGAAGGCTCATCTAGTCATCAGGATGTTGGAGCACAGGATCGGTTACGAGCTCCTCCTTCAAGTGAGTAATTGCTTGTTTGTTTATTTACTGTCACTTTATGCTACTGTGGCTAATCGTACGATGCTACAGTTGGAGAGCCCTAAACTTTGCCTATCCAGTTTCAATTAAGATAGAAATCTTTAATGAGTACTTGACATCGCACAGGCTCGGACCACCTTTTTACTCCCCTCTCCCCCCCCCTCTCTGAAGGATATTCAATGTAGTAATGCACTATTTTCCACTATGGCTTGAATTTATATATGATTTGATGGTTAGTGGCATAATCCATTCCCGTGTGAACACGCGTTCGTCCTCTCTCAGGATTCACAACATAAGAGAGCATTGCCGGAAAAACCTGCCAGGTTATTCCCGCTCCACTGCACATTTCGATCCTCTTTTCAGATTGACCGATCACTTTGCGCCTTTTTGATTTTCTTTCCTTATTACTTTTGCCTGTTTAATATATCACAGCACTATATTTATAGATGTAAGTACCATTTCACTCATGTGCAATAAGGCTGGGTTTGGGAAAATCCTTGTACTTTATTTTGAGCTTTTTAACATATGTTAATCTTTTTTATTTTTCTAGGTGCTGAACAAACATTTGTCCCTAGCATCGAATGCTTCAGTATTAAAATCAGGTTCCGGACAGTGGTCGCACATGCTTATCAGCACCAACACTTTTGCCAAAGCAATCTTCACCGTGACTGGTAAAGATATGGCTGTCTTCATCGACCAATGGGTTCGCACTGGAGGCCATGCAAAGTTTCATTTATCATTCATCTTTAATAGGAAAAGGTAAATATCTTATTTTAGTTTATTTCAAAGTTTTTGCATTAGCTATTACTTTCACTTACTATATATAGTAAGGGAAAGTATTGCGATCATAAAAATTTTCGAATTCCAGTTTTCAATGGAAATATACATTTTAGGGTCCCCTGAGTCCAAATAACCAAAACAAAAAAAAAAAAGGTCTGTGTGTGTGAGTGGTAACTCCCGGGCGGAAACAGTAAGTCCTATGAAATTGAAATTTCATATTTAAGACAACTATACTCCCGAGATGTTACAAAAACTTCTTCATCAAGATCGGCTAATCAGAAGAGCCACTTTATACCATGCATATTGCACCTTTTTATGATTTTCTCAAAAACAGTTCTGATGATTTTGATTAAACTCGCTATATCAATGTAAAATTTAATGGGCTTTAATATCATGTAGTTTTCATTCTGATTAAAATGGTTTGACAGGGCTTAAATGCCGATATTTTAAATTTTCTTCCCCTCAAGTATTTTTAATTTTGTAGATTCTATAAAAATAACCAAATTATCTTGTTAGCATTAATAAATAACAGCTAAATATGTAAGTTAAGCGAATTTAAATAACAACCAAAGGAGAAAACTGAAAAAAAAAGTTGTTTAATGCAATTTTTTTGTTTTTGAAGATAAGAACAGTAATATACCGTTGGAAAGCTAAAGATTTTATAAAAAAATATTATCGAATACACAGGAGCTTGTAAAAGTTAATAGAGAGTGATGAAAAGCCGATAAAACTAACTGATTGTTTTAGATAATAATATAATAGATTTTTTAATAAAACACATGTTTCTATAGAAATTCCATTTAATTAATTCTTTTATAGTTTCACTTATTTTTATCTCTAACTGTATTTGAAAATTCTTTCATTGATTATAAGAATGGATGTAAGTGAAAGTCGTGTGTTGCACGAATCATATTTTATTTTACTTTCACTTAGATATACAATAAAGGAAAGTATTGTAATTGTGAAACATTTTAGGGGGTTCCCTTGGTGCAAATGACCAAGTCCGCAAAAAAGGTCTGTGTCTGTAAGGTGGTAAATCTAGCTTAGAAACGATAAGTTGTATACAACTGAAATTTCATATTTTAGAAGCGTTTATCATTTCATCAAATTCAGCGAACCACAAGAACCACTTCATACCTTAGAAAAATGGTTATAAAGATTTTGATGAAACTCACTCTATCAATATAAAATTTAATGGGCTTCATGATATAGGTTATATTCTTATTAAAATAGTCTGACTGGGCTAGAATGACGAATTTTTTAATTTTCTCTCTCTAAAGTATCTTTAATTTTTTAGATTAAAAAAAATTAACCATCTTATTAGTATTGATAAAAAGCGACTAGGTATACAAGTTGAACAAATTCGATTCCCAAATAAAGGAGAAAAGAGCAAAAATATTTTTTTAGGTTTTTTTTTTTTTTTTTCCGAAATATAAGAATATTAATAGAGATGTATTAAATACCATTGGAAAGCTCGAAGTTTGAGAAAATATTAATTTTTTATATTATTTAACCAAAACATATATTTCCCACGAAAATGAATTCAATTCTTTAACAATTTTTAATTCTAACTTTATTTAATAGTTTTCAAACCAATTTTAACAACCGAAGTAAGTGAAAGTCGTGTGTACCTTGCACCAAATTTTTTCTATATTCAATTGTGATTACATTAGACCCTTTTGTGGAATTCAGTCACACCAATATTAATTTGTACTGCATACTTCACTAACTTTACACAGAGGAATTTTGAATTAAATATTGTTTGATATTGACACAATTTAATTTTATTTATTGTTCATATAGTACATAAGTTATAAAAATTAACTTTTAGTTTACTATTATTTGGAATTACTTACCTACTAACATAACTTACACTTACGTATGTTGTTAAAATAAAATTAATACGATTAAAACAAAGTTACAGTTGAACAAATATTGATGAAAATAAATGAGTTTAGACTTCCCTTCACATCATACAACTTTGTATATAACATAACATTTTTCCTAAAATCTTTAGCTCTCCAATGGTGTATTATACATCTATATAGCAATCCTTATGTTTTGGGCAAATTTTTTTACTAAAATAACTGTTTTTGCTCTTATCTCCTTCAGTTATCACCAATATGAATCGCGACCAACATGAAATGATTTCTTATAATCTGATCTATCCCAATGATTCGCCTATCCTCTGTAAAGTTGTTAGCCTTAATTGAAAGAAAAGCCTGGTGATTGAGTATTGATATTACATCACCTCCTTTTTACTAAATCCAGAGACCTAGACGCTACTTGTTAAATCTTTATGTCAATGCTCAAATGGGGAAAGGTCTTGTTAGTCAGTGAACCTGAACACCTATTTATAAATATAAAAGAACTATTTAAAAAAGCACATAATACCTTCCATTCATCATCTAAACCTTTTATTTCTTTAGTCCTTTAACATTTTTTTATTCAAGTCGACGTTTCGGGGTTGTTTCCCCATTTTCAAGACTGAAAACAATTTATACTTTTACTATTGAATAAAATCACATTATTTAAATATTTTTCCTTGAAAAATGAAGCTCAGCAATTTGTCATAATTATTTTAAACTAACTATACTTTAATTACCTTATTCCTTGCTAGAACATTTTTCACATCTCATAGCCACTGCTACTTGTCTTGTATTGGCTCACTGTTTCCATTATATTTCTATTTTAAACCTTTGTACCTTTTCAGTATTCCAGTGTAATCCTTGTGCTTATTTATTTATTTTTATTTTTACCTCTATTAATTATTTGTCCTAATTATGGTTATTGGGCTATTGTTTTATTTATTTTTAAAATTTTATCTTATTTATGATGTCTGTGTAATGTGTTCCTAAGTTTTTTGTATCTGTTTTATAATTTATTGTCCTGCTATTATTTTTGGTTATGTGGATTGCTTCTAGTAGTTTTCTATTTCTATTATTTTGAGATGTGTCTAAAATTACTGCGTTTTCAAAGTTAAATTTGTGTTGTTTTATTATACTATGAGATGATAATGCTGTTACGTTTATGTTTTTTATATTTTTACAATTGGATATATGTTGGTTTATTCTTGTTTTTAATTTTTTAGATGTTTCTCCTATATATATGCTCTCACAATCTTTGCAGTCTATTTTGTATATTACATTTTGCTTATCCATTTTTTCTATTATGTCTTTCATTTTACTTAAATATTTTTCTAATTTGTTATTATTATATAGACCAAATGATATGTTTGGGTGATCATATTTTTTAAAAATACTTTTTATGGATTCTGTCAATTTAGGGATATATGTTAGTTTGTGGTATTTCTTGCTATTACTGTTGATATGCTGTTTATCGGTTTTTTCTTCTGACCTATCTATCATCTTATCATCTTTGAAAAATTGAGTTATAAATTTTTGTTTTGGTTTTTTTATTTTATTATTTAGATCTGTTTCTATGTTTTTACAATTTTCCTTTTGATTAGTAATTTTGTTATTATTTTTTGTTGTTGTTACTTCTTTTTTATAATTGTACCATAATTTATTAATAAGTATTTTTGGATAAAAGTTTTCTTTTAATATGTTATAAATTTCCAATTTTACATCTTTCATGAACTTTTCATCTGTAAGTTCTATTGCTCTATGTATATAATTTCTAGCTGTGTTTACTATTTGTGTTTTTGGGTGATTTGAAATATAATTTAATATCCTATTGCTACTTGTCTCTTTTTTAGTCCATCTTGTACTGATTATATTGTTGTTTATTTGAATTTCTAAGTCAAGATATTTGATTTTATTGTTTATTGATTTTTCTATTGTAAATTGTATTTTTTTGTTGTAACTATTGAATATTTCTAAAATGTCTGTATATTGATTCTTATCTATTATTATAATGAGGTCATCAATATATTTTTTTATTAATATTGGTTTAATTTTCAACTTTTCTATTTGTGTTGTTAATAGTTTATTTAAATATATCCCGCTAAGATTCACCGATAAAACTCCCCCCATAGGTAATCCATTTAATTGTTTGTAATATTCATTTGTATATTTGAAATAATTATATTTTGTGCATAAATTTATTCCCTCAATGAACATTTTTTTGTCTTTTATTGGTGTATGGTTTTTGATGGAATCCCAATTATCTTCTAATATTTTGATACAATCTTCAATGGGAATATTGGTAAAGAGTGAAACTACATCTAAACTTATCACTTCATAGTTTTTCCCTTTTAATTCTGTTTTTTTGAGGATTTCTTTTAACTCCCTTGCATTTTTTATGTCATATTCATTATTTCTATTCAATTGATTAAGGGAAGGATTTAAAAATTTAGATAAAGCTTCATTTGGTCCGTCTATGTTATTGATTATTGGCCTTAAGTTATTGTTTTGTTTATGTAATTTTATAAGTCCATGTATGCGTGGTGTTGTACTGTCTGTAGCCAATAATTTATTTTTTGTGAATTTATCTATATATCCAGATTTATGTATTTTTTGAACAAATGTATTAATTTTTTCGGTTAACTCTGCTATTGGGTTATTTCTGATTTTTCTGTATGTGGTTTTTTCATTTAGTAGGTCTGACATTTTATCTTCGTATTCTTTTTTATATAATATTGCAAGTTTTTTAGTTTTATCGGATTTTATGACTATGATATCTTTGTTTGTATTTAAAAATTGTTTAAATTGTTTCAAATCTTTATTAATTTGCATATTTAATGGTGAATTTGGTTTTTTGTTATTAGAAATGTAATTATTAATTATTGTGCATATTTTGTTCCTCGTTGCATTTTTATGATTGTCCGAAGTTTGCATATTGTCATATATGTTTTCCAAGTCTATTATTAGTTTAATTATATCTCTGTCTTTATTTTTAAAGTCAAAACTAAAATTATCTCCTAATGATAAAACGTTAATTATATTATTAGGTATTGTTTTTTCTGTTTTATTCTCAACTCTATTTTTTACCTTATATAAGTTGTTATACTTTTTTAGCATTTCATCTTCGTTCCTATTGTATATGTCATTTTTTATGATTGGGTATTCATTTAATATGTTGTTGGCATTAAGTGATGTCGTTTTGTTGTTAATGTTATTACTTATTATTTTAGGTATGTCCGGTTTATTGGTTTTGGGTTGTTTTATATTCCTAATGAGTTTTTTATCTAGTTTACCTTTCAATATAGGAAAAATGTTGTCATTGAATTCATTTATGTGCCCAAAAATTATTTTGTTAAGTTCTTCCGGTGTGTGATTATATTCGAATTGTACGGTTTTAATCATTTTATCTATTTTTAATTTAATTTTGTTAATCAACCAGTACGTTTGTTTTAGTTCTAAATTAATAATTTTTTTGCTAAGATTTGTGAATGTGTCTGTTAAGTTGTTGTTTACCAAGAATTGGTTGCAAAACAGGTTATCCAGACTTTGTAATTTATAATATATATGTGGTGGTATTTTGTTGTTTTTCAAATTTTGTTTCAAAAAATAAATTTTAGATTTGTATCTTATTAAACAGTGAGCCAATTTACAGATTATCTTACTTACTATAAAGTGTTTATCCAAAAGTCCATCTATTTTTTTCTTCAAATTGGAGAAATTGTTGCTCATATGGTTGGTGCTAATATCCATATTTGATTTAGTTACTTTTCTTTTTTAATTTTTTTGGAAGTTTTCTTAATTGGAACTTTTAAAAAAGCACATAATACCTTCCATTCATCATCTAAACCTTTTATTTCTTTAGTCCTTTAACATTTTTTTATTCAAGTCGACGTTTCGGGGTTGTTTCCCCATTTTCAAGACTGAAAACAATTTATACTTTTACTATTGAATAAAATCACATTATTTAAATATTTTTCCTTGAAAAATGAAGCTCAGCAATTTGTCATAATTATTTTAAACTAACTATACTTTAATTACCTTATTCCTTGCTAGAACATTTTTCACATCTCATAGCCACTGCTACTTGTCTTGTATTGGCTCACTGTTTCCATTATATTTCTATTTTAAACCTTTGTACCTTTTCAGTATTCCAGTGTAATCCTTGTGCTTATTTATTTATTTTTATTTTTACCTCTATTAATTATTTGTCCTAATTATGGTTATTGGGCTATTGTTTTATTTATTTTTAAAATTTTATCTTATTTATGATGTCTGTGTAATGTGTTCCTAAGTTTTTTGTATCTGTTTTATAATTTATTGTCCTGCTATTATTTTTGGTTATGTGGATTGCTTCTAGTAGTTTTCTATTTCTATTATTTTGAGATGTGTCTAAAATTACTGCGTTTTCAAAGTTAAATTTGTGTTGTTTTATTATACTATGAGATGATAATGCTGTTACGTTTATGTTTTTTATATTTTTACAATTGGATATATGTTGGTTTATTCTTGTTTTTAATTTTTTAGATGTTTCTCCTATATATATGCTCTCACAATCTTTGCAGTCTATTTTGTATATTACATTTTGCTTATCCATTTTTTCTATTATGTCTTTCATTTTACTTAAATATTTTTCTAATTTGTTATTATTATATAGACCAAATGATATGTTTGGGTGATCATATTTTTTAAAAATACTTTTTATGGATTCTGTCAATTTAGGGATATATGTTAGTTTGTGGTATTTCTTGCTATTACTGTTGATATGCTGTTTATCGGTTTTTTCTTCTGACCTATCTATCATCTTATCATCTTTGAAAAATTGAGTTATAAATTTTTGTTTTGGTTTTTTTATTTTATTATTTAGATCTGTTTCTATGTTTTTACAATTTTCCTTTTGATTAGTAATTTTGTTATTATTTTTTGTTGTTGTTACTTCTTTTTTATAATTGTACCATAATTTATTAATAAGTATTTTTGGATAAAAGTTTTCTTTTAATATGTTATAAATTTCCAATTTTACATCTTTCATGAACTTTTCATCTGTAAGTTCTATTGCTCTATGTATATAATTTCTAGCTGTGTTTACTATTTGTGTTTTTGGGTGATTTGAAATATAATTTAATATCCTATTGCTACTTGTCTCTTTTTTAGTCCATCTTGTACTGATTATATTGTTGTTTATTTGAATTTCTAAGTCAAGATATTTGATTTTATTGTTTATTGATTTTTCTATTGTAAATTGTATTTTTTTTGTTGTAACTATTGAATATTTCTAAAATGTCTGTATATTGATTCTTATCTATTATTATAATGAGGTCATCAATATATTTTTTTATTAATATTGGTTTAATTTTCAACTTTTCTATTTGTGTTGTTAATAGTTTATTTAAATATATCCCGCTAAGATTCACCGATAAAACTCCCCCCATAGGTAATCCATTTAATTGTTTGTAATATTCATTTGTATATTTGAAATAATTATATTTTGTGCATAAATTTATTATTATTATTATATTTATTAAAAAAAGAATACGAAGATAAAATGTCAGACCTACTAAATGAAAAAACCACATACAGAAAAATCAGAAATAACCCAATAGCAGAGTTAACCGAAAAAATTAATACATTTGTTCAAAAAATACATAAATCTGGATATATAGATAAATTCACAAAAAATAAATTATTGGCTACAGACAGTACAACACCACGCATACATGGACTTATAAAATTACATAAACAAAACAATAACTTAAGGCCAATAATCAATAACATAGACGGACCAAATGAAGCTTTATCTAAATTTTTAAATCCTTCCCTTAATCAATTGAATAGAAATAATGAATATGACATAAAAAATGCAAGGGAGTTAAAAGAAATCCTCAAAAAAACAGAATTAAAAGGGAAAAACTATGAAGTGATAAGTTTAGATGTAGTTTCACTCTTTACCAATATTCCCATTGAAGATTGTATCAAAATATTAGAAGATAATTGGGATTCCATCAAAAACCATACACCAATAAAAGACAAAAAAATGTTCATTGAGGGAATAAATTTATGCACAAAATATAATTATTTCAAATATACAAATGAATATTACAAACAATTAAATGGATTACCTATGGGGGGAGTTTTATCGGTGAATCTTAGCGGGATATATTTAAATAAACTATTAACAACACAAATAGAAAAGTTGAAAATTAAACCAATATTAATAAAAAAATATATTGATGACCTCATTATAATAATAGATAAGAATCAATATACAGACATTTTAGAAATATTCAATAGTTACAACAAAAAAATACAATTTACAATAGAAAAATCAATAAACAATAAAATCAAATATCTTGACTTAGAAATTCAAATAAACAACAATATAATCAGTACAAGATGGACTAAAAAAGAGACAAGTAGCAATAGGATATTAAATTATATTTCAAATCACCCAAAAACACAAATAGTAAACACAGCTAGAAATTATATACATAGAGCAATAGAACTTACAGATGAAAAGTTCATGAAAGATGTAAAATTGGAAATTTATAACATATTAAAAGAAAACTTTTATCCAAAAATACTTATTAATAAATTATGGTACAATTATAAAAAAGAAGTAACAACAACAAAAAATAATAACAAAATTACTAATCAAAAGGAAAATTGTAAAAACATAGAAACAGATCTAAATAATAAAATAAAAAAACCAAAACAAAAATTTATAACTCAATTTTCAAAGATGATAAGATGATAGATAGGTCAGAAGAAAAAACCGATAAACAGCATATCAACAGTAATAGCAAGAAATACCACAAACTAACATATATCCCTAAATTGACAGAATCCATAAAAAGTATTTTTAAAAAATATGATCACCCAAACATATCATTTGGTCTATATAATAATAACAAATTAGAAAAATATTTAAGTAAAATGAAAGACATAATAGAAAAAATGGATAAGCAAAATGTAATATACAAAATAGACTGCAAAGATTGTGAGAGCATATATATAGGAGAAACATCTAAAAAATTAAAAACAAGAATAAACCAACATATATCCAATTGTAAAAATATAAAAAACATAAACGTAACAGCATTATCATCTCATAGTATAATAAAACAACACAAATTTAACTTTGAAAACGCAGTAATTTTAGACACATCTCAAAATAATAGAAATAGAAAACTACTAGAAGCAATCCACATAACCAAAAATAATAGCAGGACAATAAATTATAAAACAGATACAAAAAACTTAGGAACACATTACACAGACATCATAAATAAGATAAAATTTTAAAAATAAATAAAACAATAGCCCAATAACCATAATTAGGACAAATAATTAATAGAGGTAAAAATAAAAATAAATAAATAAGCACAAGGATTACACTGGAATACTGAAAAGGTACAAAGGTTTAAAATAGAAATATAATGGAAACAGTGAGCCAATACAAGACAAGTAGCAGTGGCTATGAGATGTGAAAAATGTTCTAGCAAGGAATAAGGTAATTAAAGTATAGTTAGTTTAAAATAATTATGACAAATTGCTGAGCTTCATTTTTCAAGGAAAAATATTTAAATAATGTGATTTTATTCAATAGTAAAAGTATAAATTGTTTTCAGTCTTGAAAATGGGGAAACAACCCCGAAACGTCGACTTGAATAAAAAAATGTTAAAGGACTAAAGAAATAAAAGGTTTAGATGATGAATGGAAGGTATTATGTGCTTTTTTAAAAGTTCCAATTAAGAAAACTTCCAAAAAAATTAAAAAGAAAAGTAACTAAATCAAATATGGATATTAGCACCAACCATATGAGCAACAATTTCTCCAATTTGAAGAAAAAAATAGATGGACTTTTGGATAAACACTTTATAGTAAGTAAGATAATCTGTAAATTGGCTCACTGTTTAATAAGATACAAATCTAAAATTTATTTTTTGAAACAAAATTTGAAAAACAACAAAATACCACCACATATATATTATAAATTACAAAGTCTGGATAACCTGTTTTGCAACCAATTCTTGGTAAACAACAACTTAACAGACACATTCACAAATCTTAGCAAAAAAATTATTAATTTAGAACTAAAACAAACGTACTGGTTGATTAACAAAATTAAATTAAAAATAGATAAAATGATTAAAACCGTACAATTCGAATATAATCACACACCGGAAGAACTTAACAAAATAATTTTTGGGCACATAAATGAATTCAATGACAACATTTTTCCTATATTGAAAGGTAAACTAGATAAAAAACTCATTAGGAATATAAAACAACCCAAAACCAATAAACCGGACATACCTAAAATAATAAGTAATAACATTAACAACAAAACGACATCACTTAATGCCAACAACATATTAAATGAATACCCAATCATAAAAAATGACATATACAATAGGAACGAAGATGAAATGCTAAAAAAGTATAACAACTTATATAAGGTAAAAAATAGAGTTGAGAATAAAACAGAAAAAACAATACCTAATAATATAATTAACGTTTTATCATTAGGAGATAATTTTAGTTTTGACTTTAAAAATAAAGACAGAGATATAATTAAACTAATAATAGACTTGGAAAACATATATGACAATATGCAAACTTCGGACAATCATAAAAATGCAACGAGGAACAAAATATGCACAATAATTAATAATTACATTTCTAATAACAAAAAACCAAATTCACCATTAAATATGCAAATTAATAAAGATTTGAAACAATTTAAACAATTTTTAAATACAAACAAAGATATCATAGTCATAAAATCCGATAAAACTAAAAAACTTGCAATATTATATAAAAAAGAATACGAAGATAAAATGTCAGACCTACTAAATGAAAAAACCACATACAGAAAAATCAGAAATAACCCAATAGCAGAGTTAACCGAAAAAATTAATACATTTGTTCAAAAAATACATAAATCTGGATATATAGATAAATTCACAAAAAATAAATTATTGGCTACAGACAGTACAACACCACGCATACATGGACTTATAAAATTACATAAACAAAACAATAACTTAAGGCCAATAATCAATAACATAGACGGACCAAATGAAGCTTTATCTAAATTTTTAAATCCTTCCCTTAATCAATTGAATAGAAATAATGAATATGACATAAAAAATGCAAGGGAGTTAAAAGAAATCCTCAAAAAAACAGAATTAAAAGGGAAAAACTATGAAGTGATAAGTTTAGATGTAGTTTCACTCTTTACCAATATTCCCATTGAAGATTGTATCAAAATATTAGAAGATAATTGGGATTCCATCAAAAACCATACACCAATAAAAGACAAAAAAATGTTCATTGAGGGAATAAATTTATGCACAAAATATAATTATTTCAAATATACAAATGAATATTACAAACAATTAAATGGATTACCTATGGGGGGAGTTTTATCGGTGAATCTTAGCGGGATATATTTAAATAAACTATTAACAACACAAATAGAAAAGTTGAAAATTAAACCAATATTAATAAAAAAATATATTGATGACCTCATTATAATAATAGATAAGAATCAATATACAGACATTTTAGAAATATTCAATAGTTACAACAAAAAAATACAATTTACAATAGAAAAATCAATAAACAATAAAATCAAATATCTTGACTTAGAAATTCAAATAAACAACAATATAATCAGTACAAGATGGACTAAAAAAGAGACAAGTAGCAATAGGATATTAAATTATATTTCAAATCACCCAAAAACACAAATAGTAAACACAGCTAGAAATTATATACATAGAGCAATAGAACTTACAGATGAAAAGTTCATGAAAGATGTAAAATTGGAAATTTATAACATATTAAAAGAAAACTTTTATCCAAAAATACTTATTAATAAATTATGGTACAATTATAAAAAAGAAGTAACAACAACAAAAAATAATAACAAAATTACTAATCAAAAGGAAAATTGTAAAAACATAGAAACAGATCTAAATAATAAAATAAAAAAACCAAAACAAAAATTTATAACTCAATTTTTCAAAGATGATAAGATGATAGATAGGTCAGAAGAAAAAACCGATAAACAGCATATCAACAGTAATAGCAAGAAATACCACAAACTAACATATATCCCTAAATTGACAGAATCCATAAAAAGTATTTTTAAAAAATATGATCACCCAAACATATCATTTGGTCTATATAATAATAACAAATTAGAAAAATATTTAAGTAAAATGAAAGACATAATAGAAAAAATGGATAAGCAAAATGTAATATACAAAATAGACTGCAAAGATTGTGAGAGCATATATATAGGAGAAACATCTAAAAAATTAAAAACAAGAATAAACCAACATATATCCAATTGTAAAAATATAAAAAACATAAACGTAACAGCATTATCATCTCATAGTATAATAAAACAACACAAATTTAACTTTGAAAACGCAGTAATTTTAGACACATCTCAAAATAATAGAAATAGAAAACTACTAGAAGCAATCCACATAACCAAAAATAATAGCAGGACAATAAATTATAAAACAGATACAAAAAACTTAGGAACACATTACACAGACATCATAAATAAGATAAAATTTTAAAAATAAATAAAACAATAGCCCAATAACCATAATTAGGACAAATAATTAATAGAGGTAAAAATAAAAATAAATAAATAAGCACAAGGATTACACTGGAATACTGAAAAGGTACAAAGGTTTAAAATAGAAATATAATGGAAACAGTGAGCCAATACAAGACAAGTAGCAGTGGCTATGAGATGTGAAAAATGTTCTAGCAAGGAATAAGGTAATTAAAGTATAGTTAGTTTAAAATAATTATGACAAATTGCTGAGCTTCATTTTTCAAGGAAAAATATTTAAATAATGTGATTTTATTCAATAGTAAAAGTATAAATTGTTTTCAGTCTTGAAAATGGGGAAACAACCCCGAAACGTCGACTTGAATAAAAAAATGTTAAAGGACTAAAGAAATAAAAGGTTTAGATGATGAATGGAAGGTATTATGTGCTTTTTTAAAAGTTCCAATTAAGAAAACTTCCAAAAAAATTAAAAAAGAAAAGTATATAAAAGAACTATTTTTATGACCTGCTATTTTTATTACTTTACTAACCAATATATATGAAATATATATTAAGGGAAAGTATCGAGATCATTTAAATTTTCGGATTCCAGTTTTCAAAGAAAATACACGTTTTAAGGTTCCCTGTGTACAAATGACCAAGCCCTGCAAAAAGGTCTGTGTGTTTGTGGTAAGCCCAGCATAAAAACAAAAAAATTGTACGAAACTGAAATTTAATATTTAAAACAGTTATACGCCCGATATGTTATAGCACCTTTTTCACCAAAATCGGCTGATGGGAAGAACTACTTCATACCATACATTTTGCACCTTTTTACGATTCTCTTCAAAACGGCTATAACAATTTTGATTAAACTTGCAATATCAATGTAAACTTTTATGAGCTTTGATATCATATAAATTCCATTCTGATTGAAATACTCTAACAGGGCTTAAATGCCAATAGTTTAAATTTTCTTCCTCTGAAGTACCTGTAATTTTGTAGATTTGAATAAATTAACCATATCATCCTGTTAATATTGGTAAAAAAAGCGGATAAATATATAAGCTGAGCAAATTCGAAATCCTACAAAACAAGAAGAGAGCTAAAATATTTTCATTCTCTACTTACTACTTTTTTTTTTTTTTTTTACATATAATATTTAATTTGATGACTTAATATCAAATTATTTTCTTTCTTGTAGAAACACCGTGGAACTTGAAATAAGACAAGACGCCGTCTCCCAGCGAGGGATCAGGAAGTACGTTGGCCCTTTACTAGTCACCATTCAAGAGTTGGATGGTACTTTTAAGCATAACCTTCAGATCGAAGGAAATGTCGCGAAAGCTGATTTAACCTGTCACTCTAAAAGTCGAAGGAACAAGAAAAAGAAGATCCCGTTGTGTACGGGCGAAGAAGTAGATATGGATCTAACCGCTATGGAGTGAGTATTAATGATTAATTTATAACTCGACAAGCTGTTTTTTAATTTAATGAGCTTACCCTAATAGCAAATTACTGAAGTAACGTTTATGCTATATGAATTTTTACTTTCACTTAACTATTTATGAAATTTATAGTAAGGGAGAGTACTGTGATCATGATGTTTTAGAATTTGGAAATATACTTTTTAGCATCTTCTGAGTTCAAATGACTAATCCCACAGAATGACCTCTGTATCTGTGTGGGTGGGTATACACTGCCGGTCAGAAGTTTAAGACGATCTATGGTTTACGTCAATAAATCATGAATAACCTCGATGAATGCCCAAATAAAATATAGCTATCTTATTATTATTTGTATTTATAAAAAAATTTGCTAATTAGGTGCAGGAAAAGTTTGTCAATATTGGAAATAATTTGATAATATAATTATCACTGAAACTTCTAACGTGATAAACATAAATTAGAATAAACAATGTGATATTTGTTGGTTGTTTGGTTTATTTAACGTCACTTTATGCTACTGTAGCTAATCGGACAGTGGGAATCCTAAATTTTGCCAATCCAGGTTTTATTAGGATAGGGATCTTTAACGAGTACCTGACATCTCACAGGCTCAGGTCCTCCTTTTTACGTCCCCTCCAAAGGACGGCATAACTAAGGATTTTTTACTCCCATTAAAAAATACTTGGACCACCTGCGTGTTTGAACCTGTGACCTTTGGATGTGATATTTGTCTCTGGAGCTTTATTACAGTCTAATAATCCTCTAAGTGGAATTGAGAAAATAAATTTTATTCTTAGATTGATTTATTGATTTTTTGACTTCCAAAATTGTAAGAAGTTCACTGCACAGGTAATTTTCGTGTTTTTCATTAAAGAATGGTTAAAAAAGAATGAATTATGTTTTGCAACCCCCATAATACACAAAAAGAAAATATCCGAGTGCCAAAGTGCTGCAAGACATAAAAATTCAAACAGATTGATTGATTTAAACCATAGTTGGTCTCATACTTTTGACGAGCACTGTATGTGGTAAATCTAGCTCATAACTGAAAAGTCATATCAGTCCTGAGATTTAACCCTTTAGCGTTCGACTACTGCAGAGTTAGAACGGGCTTGTTGGACCGGCTGGTAGTGTAGGTAACTGTGCTCGCTGGACCCGACTACTTTTTGACTCCGCTATTATGTTTTTTTTTCATTAATAGCTTACATTTTCCCAACATCCTTTTTGATCTGAACATTGGACCGACACACAGGTGGATTAAAAAACTTTTTTTTCTAATTTAATAAATGTATGGAAAATTCTTTAAGTATGCAATATAAAATTTAACCAGTAGTATCCTAGATACATGATTCGGACAGTAAATTGATTTCCGGGGTGCTCAGAGGCTCTAAACAAAATATGCAATTGCATAGAAATCTGCCCTCAGTATTATTGACTCAATCTCAATAATATAGCCAAAAGTGGATCCGTACGACATCTGTTGTCAAGGAAACATACTTGACATTGTCAACCAGACCACTAGATGGCTCTGGAAACAGATCTACTGCAGTAGCTAATAGAATTGAAACGCTAGAGAAGCAAAGCTACTAAAGTAGTCCATGGTCTGTGGGGCCCACTTTTCACCGGACTTGGTCATCCCATCCTTTAGAGATAGGATGAATGTAGGTGGTCCCGAGCATGTGCGATGTCAGGTACTTGTTAAAGATTCCTATCCTAATTAAAACTGGATTGGCAAAATTTAGTATAAATTGATGTTGAATGAATATAAATAATTAGAATATTAATTTTAATCTTTACTGCTTCATTCCAACAGCTCAGATTCTCCCGTGCTGTGGATCAGATTGGACCCAGATATGACCCTGATACGCTCCTCCAACATCGAACAGCCTGATTACCAGTGGCAGTACCAGCTGCGCCACGAGAGGGACGTCACTGCTCAGTTCGAGGCCATACTAGCTTTGGAGAGGTTTCCCACTCCTTCGACCAGGATGGCCCTGACTGACACCATTGAGAACGATCAAACCTACGTCAAAGTGAGGTGTGCGGCAGCTCACTGCTTGACCAAGGTATTTAATAGCAACTAAATGTATTGGCTTGTTCAGAAAATGATGCAGGATTAGGGTTTAAAAGAAAAAAAAATTGTGGATATAATTAGTTGACCGTTGAAAATTACTGGATGGAATTAGTCAGGGTGGCGGTCATTAAATGAAATAACTAAATAGTTTCAACTACTATTAATGACCGCCACTCGACTAATACATACTAATACCGATTAAAAGTGATTTAATTCTATAACTCAGTTATTTTTTAAGATAGAGAAAAATATATATAGAGTTTTAGAATCAGTAAAGCCTGATAAACAGGAAAAAAAAAGAAAGTTGATCTATATATTCAAGTCACAAATTATAACAGATGTAATTCCAACCCGGTTATTATTGAAGATATAGAACAAACGAAAAGATTAGCAGCTATGAACTGATATATTGTAATCGACCAAGGAAAAGGAAACACCCTTCATCAAAATTTCAGGTTTCTATCTGTTCAGTGGTTTTGCAGAAAATCTGCAGATAGGTAGATTTTTTATTTTATTTAATTTTTTTATTTCAAACCTGAAATTTTGAAGAGGGGTTATTTTATTTTATTTTTCTTGGTTTATTACGAAGGTTCTTCATTGAAAATAAAAGTCAAAATAAGTTAATTGCTTACACATTTATATGATATAATACTATTTGATAATATAATTAAAAGGGAATCATAAAATAATTGTAATAGTAGAGCTGAATAATAAGATGCAATATTATCATATTTAATAGTCTGTATTTATTTTTTTATTTTCAATACGTTTTGTATTCATTTTAAATTATTCATGTTATCTAATTTTGTTTAGGTAGCAAATTGTATGGTTACCAATTGGGCTGGACCTCCGGCTATGCTTGCGATATTTCGAAAACTTTTTGGCTCCTTTTCCTGCCCGCACATTATCAAGCAAAATAATTTTACCAACTTACAGCATTATTTTCTTCAGAAAGTAAGTAATCTAAAGCATTTTTTAATCTTTCTTTAATACATTTTTAAGTTCTTAAAATCTTGAAAAAAAAAAAAAAAAAAATAGTAACACTACAGCAGAATCCTGGATTAGTAGATGGGCTTTGCTGTAAATACACTAGCGACCTCTTGTGTCACTTACGCTAATTATTGGGTTGTAAAATAAGTTTTTAGCGTTTTTCAAAATTTCAATTTAATCCTCTCTGTTTTCATAAAATCATGTTTACTTGGTCGATAATGTTTACATATTCTAGAAAAGGATTAGTTAAGGTGTTTTTATGCATCAGTTTAAACCGAGATTCCTTATCTTTAAGTGGTATTTTGCTTGCTTAATTAAATAATATTTCTAATTAACTACTTATTGTTTATTTATTTTTTCAATTTTTATCGTTTGCTATTTTGTAGTTTCTTAGCTCTAAAATTTAGGCCAAAAATTCAGCACACAAAGTATAATAAGTTTCTTTGATTAGTGTGATATATTTTCAAACTTTGCTTATCTTCTTTTTTTATTCTCGGGCCAGAGGATGAATGCTGAAATAAAAGCCCCCCCAAGTACCAAGTCTCGAACTCGGGATTATTTGGCTTTCTATTATTTGGTCCTCTGTGTTGCTAGGCAATGCGCATTTTAAAGCAACGCGCTCAGCTACCCCGCCACCCAAAACAGGTACAGAGTACCCCTGAGTCATGATTGTCATACCTCTTAAACTTTGCTTATCATTAAAAAAAAAAAAAAAAGATATGACTTTAGTTTCCAGGAATGTCACTAGAGATCACTAGCATTCCATAAATTAGGTCCTGGTGGGTCCCACCTCTGACACTACTGATGGAGCTGTAGGGTTACAGAATTAACAATTATCTATAAAATCATTATTTAATTTATTTATTGTAATATACCCATTTTTTATAATTATAGTATTTATAATTTGATTATTGTGTTAGGCAGGCTAACAATAGAATAAAAAGTGAAACTTAAATAGCAGCTCTTATTTTGTTGTTTGTTTACAAACATAGAATCCATTTTGGATGCAAGGGTTTTAGGTAAAAATTGCTAGGTATCTTGATACCTGGTGAGTCAGAGTTTCAAGAGGGAACTTGTGAGAGTAATTTGAGTTATGAGCTGATAAGGGGAGGAGCTGCTGTATGAATATGATGGATCTTGGTTAGCCTGCATATTGTTTGTATTAATTTGTAAGTTATTATTATTATGATTAAAAAATTATATAAAAGATTGTGTGCCTGATTGTCAAGAACCCATACCATACCCTGAGAGTAAAATGAATATAATTAAGTAAATATTGTGTTAATTGAATTTTTTCTTAAAAGAATATTTTTTTTTTAAAATAAGTATATTATATTATATATATATATATATATTTTTTTAGACTATTCCGGTAGCTATGGCTGGTTTAAGGAATGCTCACGGTATATGTCCACCCGAAGTCATCAGATTCCTACTCGACTTGTTCAAATATAATGACAATAGTAAAAATAAGTTTTCTGATAATTATTATAGAGCTGCATTGATTGAAGCTCTTGGCGAAACAATCACACCTGTAATATCTGTCGTACACCACGGGTAAGGATACGGACATTTTAATCATGTTTTAATTAATTTTAGACTTGTTGGTTTTTTTTTTGGAGGTGAAATTGCAATTTTTTTTTTTTTTTTTTAATTTGGTGCACAAAAATTACTACTTTCACTTACCTCTCTTCTTGAAATCTATTTTACAACTATTGAATAAACTTAAAGTTGAAAAAAATACCAGCATTAAGCTTCAATGAAAACATTTATGTTAGATAAAAGAATATTATGTAGGTAAATCAAATATAAACGAGACTTTTTGTCCTGGAAGCCCAGTGAAGGTGCGGGAACGTTCCCGCATTTAGAGGTGTTGGGTAGGGATGCCAGGAGTGGGGGAAGCATGACCTTGAACTCACCAGTTACCGTCGTGAGGATGTCTGAGCAGGATGTATCCCCCTCAATTGCACAACGTATTATCATCAAATTTCTTGCTGCTGAAGGTGTAAAACCGGCTGAAATCTTGAGAAGGTTGACTGTACAGTTCGGGGAAGAGACACTTTCTCGTGCCAGAGTGTTTGCATGGCATAAACAGTTTGTGGAGGGTCGTGATTGTGTTCAGAATGAAAGCCATGACCACAGACCCTGCTCCAGCATCACAGCAGACAACATCAGCCGTGTTCGACAGCTTATTGAAGGTGATAGACATCTAACCACCAGTGCCATTGCAAGTGAGGTTGGGTTAAGCTAGGGAAGCACTTTTTCCATACTCACAGAGGAGCTAGGGTTTCGTAAGCTGTGTGCCAGGTGGGTTCCTCGACTTCTCACAGCTGAGCAGAAACTGAACCGTTTGCAGGTCTGTAAAGGTCTTCTTGCAAGATTTCAGGCTGAGGGAGCCTCATTTCTCACTCACATTATCACCTGTGATGAAACTTGGGTGCACCATTACATCCCTGAATCAAAACAAGCGAGTATGGAGTGGAGGCTGAAAGGGGAACCTGGACCAGCGAAAGCCTAGTCACGGCTGTCAGCTGGGAAGGTTTTGGCTTCCATGTTTTTTTGGCTTGCTGCATCTTGATTTTTTGCAAGAATGCGGGACTATCAATTCCGCATACTACTGCGACATTTTGAATGAAGTCAGACTTGCATATCGCCGCAAAAGAAGGGATCTACCGATGAGAGAAGGGATTCTTCTTCAGGACAATGCTCACCCGCATACTGCGGCCCTGACGAGAGAAAAATTGGAGCAACTGGGCTGGGAGACGCTGGAACACCCTCCCTACAGTCCAGACTTATCACCATGTGACTTCCACCTGTTTGGCCCACTCAAGGAAGCTTTGGGAGGTCAGAGATTCGTCAGTGACGATGAGGTTGAAGCCTACGTGCTCAATTGGCTGAAGACACAACCTACTTCATTCTATGAGCACAGGATTGGAAAATTACCTGTGCGCTGGAAAAAATGTATTTCCAAATCAGGAGACTATGTAGAAAAATGAGGTGTACTTTTCTTTGTGTTCAAAGTAAAAATAAGTCTCGTTTATATTTGATTCATCCACGATTGATATTTTTCACATAAATAAGCTTATGCGAATAAATAAATAACTCAGTTATTTTTGAAGATAGAGAAAAGTGTGTATAGAGTTTTAGAATCAGTAAAGCGCGAAAAAAAAAAAAAAAAAAAAAGTATTACATATCATTAATACAATGAAAATGAACAGAACTTTATTAGCATCAAAACAATTATCTTGAACTAATGATTTACGTTATACACTCTGTAACGACAAACTAAACTTTGCCATTCACAAGTAGAAAGCAAATCAGGGTTCCAGGAGATCCCAGTGCTATAAGTTTTGGACCAAATGAAAAAAGAATCATTGAATTTGGTTTACAACTAGCTTAGATATTGCGTTTTGAAATCAGTGGTACTGTTATGATATGATACTTTGAATTAGTGCTTTTCATATTACTTAATTGCCTATCAACAGCCTTATAAACAGTTATACCCCAATATAGTTATTTGGAAATAATAAACCATTGTGTTATAAATTGCAGTGTTTTTATAATTTGTCTTTATTTGATAGTTCTAAAATTTGTTTTGACTAGAGGTGTAATTTAAAGATGTGTGTTGTTAAACTTATATTATAATATATTAAAAAAAAAAAATATGTTTCTAGATTTAAATAACATGTTTTCATAACAAATTTTTTATGAGGACTGGAAGTTATTAAACTTTGTATATCAATTTTAAAATATTTTAGTTTATCAAAAATAAATAAATATAAATATTATTTTTAATAAAAACTAAATTTTAATGTTACTTTTAAAAAAGTTGTTAAGGGTACTGCTACATGATGTGAAAGCTGATAGGCTTTAATAAGTCACTATCATGATAGTACTCAACTATTAATGTATATAATAAATATATTAATTAATATTTAATAATATATTTAATAGTCCTCATCAATATAATAATATATTTTAATTTAATAGTCCTCCGACCATGCAGTACCCGTTTTAACTTTTATTATAAATAATATTTAATTTTTTTGTGTTTTAAAGTAAACAAACATTTTTTTTTATGATATCCTGTGCCTCAATTATTTAGAAGTTTGTTAAATCAATAATAAAAAAAACAAATTTTCAGAACTGAAATAACCGCAGAGTCGCTCTCGACCGACACCAAGCTAGTCTTGGAAGAGATCACGAGGAGCTTGAACATGGAGAAGCTGCTGCCATGTTACAAGTTGACCGTGACCGTCGCCTGCCTCAGGTCTATTAGGAAGTTACAGAAGTTTGGTCATTTACCGAGCACACCGCATCTATTCAAAACTTATGCAGCCTATGGCCAATTTATAGGTAAGCTATAATTATTAATACATATTCATCATGATTTTTCATTTATTTATTTATTATTCACAACTGCATTCTTTTCCGGATCCTGCAAATTAGTTTAGAAAAGCTCAGAGATTAATTCATAAGATCTCTTGGTCATTTTATTTTGAATTTTTGTTTTGGTAGCTGTGGTAGCAGGGAGCAAGAAACTCTTTAAAATGTATTAATTTTAATGATAGAGTAATTGTTGATCATAGTGAATATATACTGGAGAACTTGGTTGGGGTCCAGTCATCGAGAAATAACATACTTATTAGGAAGAACTTATTTTTTTTTGTGTTCCAGCTAGTCTAAATTGTAGACCTTCATTAGGGCTAAAAAAAAAAAAAAATGAGAACCAATACAATCAAAATAAAAAATAATAATTAGCTAACAGTATAATAATAAGACAGTAATAAAATATAGAAAAAAAAACAGTAATATAAAATGATATTTTTGTTATGGAAGTTTTTGAATATTATAGAATAGAAATAGAAAATGAACTTTATTCTGGGACATAGTCCCTTAAGAATAACATTGATGTTACAAATAAAGATAGCACTTCTGGCCAGAATACATTAAATGGATTTAATTATTTACAAATTTAATTATTTACATAGCTAAATTAGATTAAAAAAAATTATATATTGCTATGTTTTTGACCGGCTGCTTTTCTAAGGCAGCGGTACCTTCAAAAACTAGCTTACTTAATATATTTAATCTATATATAAACTATATTTAATGATACCATTGGATTTCCTTTCCAAAGGTATCGTGTTTACCAATCCAAGAGGTGGCATGCAGGGTAAGATTAAAATAAACAAGATTCAATTAATACATTATTATAATTATTAACTTACACATATAAATACATTGCCTATTACTTTGATTGAGAATACTGAGGGACATTTTCACTACTACCTTTGCCATACAATATTACAAATAACGATATACCTTTGAAACACTTAATCGGCTGGCGAAGGTGAAATCAGTCTTAGGTCCCCTTTCTCGGCATCATCCTCCAGCTGCTCTCAGAACCCCGACGGCCACCTCCTCTTCTTGTAGATGGAACCCGACTCACTCTTCCTGAGGATAAAACTTGACTGACTCTTCGGTTCTTCTCTCTCATTCTCGTCACCTCGGGTGGGCCGATATGGGAAGTGCCCTGGTTGGCGGTATAGCCTTTGTGCTATTGTTCTAATCTTTTCACGACTCTTAATATTCTTGTTGGCCGCCGCTGGGGGGGGGAAACTACCAGAGGTTTCTGGTACGCTGGGGGGAAACTACCAGAGGTTTCTGGTACCGCTGGGGGGAAACTACCAGGAGATACTGATGGGAAATCTAGGGGGCTAGGTAAACACCTTTTGAAGTTTTGCCAACAAAGGTTCGTTATCTTTAATTGTTTAATATTAAAATTATTTAATTATGAACTCCCCTCAGTATCCTCAATACATTACAATATATACAAACATACATACACAAATCACAAAGTAATAATAATGATAATAAGTACAATAGAGTGAGAAAATAAAAACAACTATTTTTGTAAAAAAACAATAGAAAAATAAAATAAGCATTTAGTCATTATAATGTACAGAATTCTATCATCAAATATCAGATTAAAGATCAACAAGAATCTGTGAGGGATAATAGATGCTGGAAAAGGAGATATTTAAATGTGGATAAGGAAGAAGCGCGACGTATATCGGAAGGAATGGAATTCCAGAATGCAGTGGAACGGTCAAGAAAGGATCGATCAAAGGCTTTAGTTCTGTGGGATGGAATATAAAGGTCGGAGTGGCGGAATCTTGTTCAAGCAAGTGGACTGAGGATTTAAATTGAAGGAGACTGTGGATATAGGAAGGATGCTGGGATTTTATTGTTTGGTAGATCCCAGGACCCAAGGAAGTACTGTCTGCGTGTGGAGGGAAGGTGCCACTTCAACTCCGCATAGAGGTGAGTCACGTGAGACCGTCTCATGGTACTAAAAACAAATCTTCAACAACAATTCATGATACGTTTCACTCTTTAAGTAATGATTATATTTGATGGTTATATTAAGTAACCAAGCTGCATATAAAAGTTATGCAAATTAAGTACATAATAAGGTATAGGTGGAGAAATATATGCAGAACTGTTATAAAATAAGATGAACTATTTTAAATTGACAATTATATTTGAGGTGGCTTGATATGGATAAGAGTTTAAGTTTAAAATTAATTTTAACTAATTTTGCAGACGTGCGATTATGCGCGCTGGAAGCGCTGGTAGACTACACCGTGGTGGACGGGCAGTGGTCGGACCTGGAGTACCTCCTGGACACGGCCGAGGAGGACCCCGACCCTGGAGTGAGGTTCGCCGTCATCAGGATGCTCTGCGAGAACCCTCCGTTCCAGAGGCAGGCCATCAAGCACCAGCTCGACAAGGAGGAGTTGGTTCACAGGCTGTGGAAGCTCTTCAAGTAAGTTAACATCATTAATTATGCATTGTTATAATAATTATCCATTGCAGTGGTTATCAACAAAAAATTTTTGCGGATCCCTTCAACCAATTATTTCAAAGCCAAGGATCACCACTTATATGTTCAATCTCCGCTATTTTTTAACTGATTTCATTTTTTTTTTTACTTTCACTTACATATATATGAAATATATAGTAAGGGAAAGTATTGCGATCGTGAAAATTTTCGAATTCCAGTTTTCAACAGAAATACATGTTTTAGGGTCCCCTGAGTCCATAAAACCAAGTCCCACAAAAAGGTCTGTGCGTCATTGTGTGGTAACTCCAGTAACTGATGGGGCTTAAATGTAGATATTTTAAATTTTCTTCCTCTAAAGTACCTTTAATTTTGTATATTCTATAAAAATAACCATATAATCTTATTACTATTGATAAAAAACAGGTAAATATATAAGTTGAACGAATTCTATATCCAACTAAAGGAGAAAACTAAAAAATATTTTTTAAATGTTTTTTTGGCCACTGAATGGCACTGTCATCGCCGGACGGCGAGTGATGAAAAAACTTACTGAATTTCATAGATAATATTGTAACACATCATTTAGTAAAACACATCTTTCTATAAAAATCAAATGTAAATAATTCTTTAACAATTTATTTTTGTTTCTAAATTTGTTTAAAGATTCTTAAATTGATATTAATAACAGAGGTAAGTGAAATTCGTGTGTTGCACGCACCAGATTTTTTTTTTTCCTGGGGGTTCTGCAATCATGTCACATCTTGCTCCTCAGTATTCCGTCTCTCCAACAATCTCTATCACTGTATTCGTCCTCTGACTGCCATATCCTCTCTCACATACTGTTCTATCTTTTCCAAGGTCTTCCCCGTTTTCTCTTCTTGCTTGGACAGTTTTCAACTTATCGAAGAAGCCAACATGCTTCGTCCATTCTCAAGACATGCCCGTACCACATCAACCTTCTTCTACTATTTCTTCGAGAAAGTTTAGCTCACCCTCCACTCTTTCTCTTATTTCATTATTTGTGATTTTTTCCAACCAAGACAGGCACAGCTTCTACAAAAATCAATCTTCTGGGATAATAATTTATTTTGCTGGGATTTCTTCACTATCCAGGATTCACATCCACACAATGTAGTGCCAACCAGAAAGGAGTGGAATATCTTCTTTTTCGTTTGGAGTGACACATTCTTATTACATAACACTCCATTTAGTATCCCAATAATCCTTTTTCCGTTAATTACCTTATTAGATATATTCCTATCTATTGAGGCATGCTTATCTATAGTAGCTCGTAGATATTTAAAGGCATCGCTTTGCGGAATCGTCCAGTTTTTCTGCAGATATTCAAATATTAATGAAATGCTCTTAAAGTTTATATAGATGTTAATAATTTGTAGTGAGATTTGTAAATATTGATTGTTACTAACAGCAGTATTCAAGTTCATCATAATTCATTGGTAACTCGCCTTAAATAACTACAAATTCAGCTGGTTTCGGGTAGATATAGTTGAATCTTATCGGTAAGTAATTAGCCATTATATATATTTTTAATCTAGTATACCAGGGGTCACCCATAGCGTAGTTGCTAGCATAACAGCTTTCTATGCCAAAGGTCACGGGTTCAAACCTGCAGGTGGCCCTAGGAATTTTTAATGGGAGTAAAAAATCCTTAGTTATGCCGCCCTTCGGAGGGGACGTTAAAAGGTGGTCCCGAGCCTGATTTTTTCTTATAATGTTTTTTCTCTATCAGCTCTGCTCCTCACCCGTACCTTAGGTTAGGTTTAATGATTATTAATTTGTTGTTGGTTTGCTTCAGCTGTATGCTCTCTCACGATACAAGGATGAGATGTAGTTTTGTCGACCTCTATTACACACTTTACGGAAAGAAGAGGCCTCTGTGTCTTCCAGCCTCGGAGAGTTCCTTCAGCTCAAGAATCAAATCCAGTCCACCGTATGAGGTAAATCCTAAGTATATTAATTTTTTAACATATTATAATAATATTTATTTATTAAATTGCTTATTTTAGTAATTTAATCCTGAAAAGTGATAGTAAATCTATATCAAAACAAGCATTATTTTCTTCTACCATCTTTATTATTATAATTACTATATAATTCGTCAATATTAGTCGACGTTTCGGGAAGTGAACAGTGAGCCGATAGTCGACTTTTAGAAGTAAATGTACCTGTTAGCTACAAAAGTAATATGTATCAATAAAAAAGTTTTGATAATGTGGACAAAGCCCCGAAACGTCGACTAATATTGACGAATTATATAGTAATTATAATAATAAAGATGATGGAAGAAAATTATGCTTGTTTTGATATAGATAAATAATAAGAACTTCCTCAAGTAAATAACTAATATAATAATATATAATATAATATAATAATATAACTCAACAAATAACCAAGTCCCGCAGGATCGCTTGTAGCTGAGTAGTTAGCATAACAGCCTCCTATGCCAAAGGCCACGGGTTCAAACCCGCAAGTGGCCCTAGGATTTTTTAATGGGAGTAAAAAATCCTTAGTTATGCCGTCCTTCGGAGGGAACGTTAAAAGGTGGTTCCGAGCCTGTGTGATGTCAGGTACTCGTTAAAGATCCCTATCCTAATAAACCCTGGATAGGCAAAATTTAGGACTCCCACTGTAGCATCGTCTGATTAGCTATATTAGCATAGAGTGACGTTAAATAAATAAACAAACAAACTTCCTCATGTCATACTAATCCAAAAAAGAGAAACAAACAATGAAATAGTGTGATGAACAGTTGGAGCTTTGGAAAATGTGCTGCCTCCCTTTGGTCGAACCACTATCCTGAATGTCTGAAGTTATTGTAAATTACCATTTTTCTTCAAAAATAACAATTCTTGACAGAAAAGGGTCGTTTTTGTTTTGCAAAGAAGTGTAGGTCCAACTTCATAATGCTGTTTTTGTTTTTTTTGTGGAACCCTACTTTCAAGCTTTTTTTACTATTCCAATCTCCTTGGGTGGTCATCGATGGTTTATTTTCTTAGATTGTTTCCCTGCTTGTTCTCGAACAATTGTTCTGGGATTCTCTTCCACCAAAGCTCGCAATACATCGTCATCAAGAAAGGAAGTCCTTCCATGACCTTTGCCTTTGAGGCTGAAGATCTCGATTCCAACATTTTTTGAACCACCATTGAACAGTACACTCATTTATGCTTTGCTCACCCCAGATTCGATTGATGTTTCTGGGCGTCTGGGTCACATTGTAATTTAAACTCTTAGAACAGAATTATGTGAATATCACACATTGACATCTCAGTAAAGACTGAATTATTTCCAAGCAGCGAAATGCTGCAGAGGTAAACAAATATTATCTTTTAAAATTTTTTTAGCATTATCTTACATTTTTGATTATTTGCTTCTTTCAGAGTATGTATTAAGTATTGAGTGAAAACTAAGAGCTGATAACTAGCTAACAAGCTATTATATTATACCATGACATCTACTGTTGTATATAAACTTTTTTTTTGCAGGATATATGTTCAATTTTTGCTAATTTTCTTTATTTATAAAAATTGTTGACAGACTTGCACAATGTTGTGTGTTATCAAATACATCAGTTAATTTATTCATAATAAATTAATAAGCATGATTTTTCATTTTAAAAAATTGAATAAATGTTTTGACTTTCTTAAAGTGCAGAATTTTTTATTTATTTATTTTTTTTTCAGGCGAAGGATTATTCTTCTATAATCAGTAACATGGGCAGTTTCAAGCGCAAAGCCTCATCACCTCCGATCAAAGAGGAAGTGGTAACTGACGATCTTGGAATTGTCACTGTGGAAGTCGTAGCCAAAGAAGATAGCAAAAAATCAAAGGTAATCATCAGAATTTTATCTTTTCATTTGTTTTAATAATTGTAAGGAGGGAGCGGCGTGGTCTAGTGTATAGAGCGCTAGTCTATTGTTCTCCGGGTCCTAGGTTCGAATCCCGGCTGTGGAAGAATATTATTTACTTAGTTATTCTGTTAATTCAGCCGGGTGGTAACCCTAGGGTATGGAGACCCTCTTGGGGCAAACCCAGCCTCTATAAAGTGAGTATCCAAACAATTGGAGATAAAACCTGTTGGGTGAGCGTGACCAAGGCCTAATCACCTCATTCCATTGCCGGTGGCTAGAAACAGTACAAACCTCTATATGTACTGAGCCCAAGACACTTCATGGGCTGTAAAGATATAGGTTTTTTTTTTTTTTTTTCCCTCTAATTGTTAGACTTATTTTTTTGGCCAATCCCAAAAGAAAACAATTTTGTTTTAAAATTTTCAAAATCCACATTTCACCCTCTAGGGCTAATTTTGTGTGTCATGCATGCACATAAATCATTCCATATAAAATGTTTTAACAGCTTTATCTGCAGTGTTATCGGCTTACACTTATTTTTAGTTCATAGTTGTATATTGTGAAATAAAAATTCACCCAAATTACTATATTAATTGATTTTCAGGTTGATAAAGGAGGGCATTTGAAGTCAGAATACTTTTCCGACAATTCTGCTTCGTTGCCTGGTATCGGAGGATCTGTCGGACCTACTGGTTTTGAACCAGGAATGTTTAAGAAGGAGGAGTCTGTAAAATCTGAAGGTTCGACCAAAGTAAGTAGTTAAAACAGAATTATGATAGCTTTCTTTTTTTTTTTTTTTTTTTTAAATATTCCTGTGATATACTTTTATACATTGTGTATCACAGAAATGAGGGATACTCACAGTTTTATTCAGCATGTTAAAGATTACAATGCTTAATTCAGAATCATGAACTTAGATCCAGTCTAAGTTTGTGGCTTAATAGATTATATGATGCTGGTCAGGTTAAATAAGGTTATATTGTAATTTTAATATTTCTTAAAATTAACTCTTTTTTTTTTATTATTATAATAATAATAATACTAGGCATACTGCACCCAAAAGTTGGATGCCGATACCAGCAAATACCCCCTACACAGACTCTCCCAATGTTCACCGTTCAAGCCCAAGCTCTCGAGATCAGACTTAACACAATCCTCCCATCGACGCTTCGGCGTACCTTTCGGACACCTACCAGTCGGTTCAGGGAATACTAACTTTCTCAGGATGCTCCTCCGGAGCCTCCGCGATGCAATCACCTCAATTATATTCTCAGGATACAAGTTCTGCAATGCCGCGTTGTGAAACCTTCTAAACTCTCCAGTGCCCTCATCTCTCTTTGGACCAAATATTTTATGCAGTACCTTATTTTCAAAAACCTAAATACGTTCATCCTTCAAAGTAAGCAGCCCTGTTTCACATCTGTAAAGAACCATCAGAAGATAAAAGCAGTTTTATAAATTCTAACCTTTAGGTTTTTAGACAGAAGCCGTGAGCTAAGTAATTTAGCAACTGAATAATGACATGCATTTCCGCCTTTAACCCAACTTTATTTCCTCCTGGATTTCGTTTTTTTCTTATTATCATTAAACCTAAATACTTAAATTTCTCTACGTGTTCAAAAGTATGTCCTGATATATCAATGTCACCAAGATCATCATTGTTTCTACTACTAATCATATAACTATTTCTTTTTTAGCGGCTGAATATCAATTTTTAAAAACCAATAAGAATTGAATATTTTTCCATGAGCACCTGAATTGAAAAATTTATAAATAACTAGCTCTAACATGTAGATTTTTTTACGAATATTTCATTTTTGTATATTATATGTGTTTAGTTTATATTATTACATGTTTCCAACGAAAATGAATGTAATTCTTTAAACCTTTTTGAACTATATTTATTTAGTTCTTAAATTGATTTTAATTACTGAGGCAAGTGAAAGTCGTGTGTTGTTCATCACCAGATTTTTTTATATTTGCTAAAGTATTATAAAGTTGCACCACCTTTCTACCAATAGTGACATCTAATCTGATTAGGCACAGAATAAAACTTGCTATGGGTCACTCAATTATCAAGAATTAAAATTATAAAGGGATAAATACCTAGTGCTATGTTTTTAACCGGCCACTTTTTTAAGGCAGGAGTTAGCTTATTTGATATATTTAATGTATATATAGACCAATGTTTAATGAAACCATTGGATTTCCTTTCCAAATATAGTTATGCTGTCTTTCGGAGGGGATGAAAAGTTGGTCCCGACCAGTGTGATGTCAGGTACTCGTTAAAGATCCCTATACTAATTTAACTTGGATAGGCAAAATTTAGGATCGTGCGACTAGCTACAGTAGCATAAAGTGACGTTAAATATACAAACAAAATAACTAAAGTATCGCTATCATTTAACATGTGATTATTGTTTAAATTAAGATTAAAAATCTTCACTCACAATTTTCATGTAAAATTGATTTATTAACGACAATTTATTTTATTATTATTATTTTTTTTTCAGAGTAAAAAGAAAAAGAAAGACAAGAAGAAACATAAGCACAAGCACAAGCATAAGCACGATCACAAACACAGCAAGGACAAGGATAAGGATAAGGATAAAAATAAGGACAAGGATAAAGATAAGGAAAGGGAAAAGGAAAAAGAGAGAGAAAAGGAAAAAGAGAGAGAAAAGGAGAAAACAAAAATAAAAGTGAAAGAGGAAACGCTGAGCTCCGACAGCTCGTCTCCCAGTCCGGGGCCATCAAATTTAGACATCTTTCATTATTAACATCTTTAAAAAAAATGAAGTCTGTACATAAGAAAATGTATCTATTTGTTCTGTTGTTTATATTAAATAATTGGAATTTTTTTCTCTTAGATTTTATAAAGATGTTTTGTATTTTAAAATATTAAATATGAAGACATATTTTTGTTAAATAAAAAAGTATATTCTTAAGTATTTTTATTTATCCAATTCTTACTCCTTTATCAGAATAATTTTATTTATAATTTAAATTATTAAGTTTATTGTCAAATTTTTATAACAATACTGTCAAAGTTTTGGGGATTTACTTCATCATTTCTCTATATATTTGTCCATAATTATATAAATCATTGGGACCACATGTGGTTTGGCTTGCAAAACAGCCTTCCATGTTAAAGTTGTGGTTTCAAACTTGGCAGTTGTCTCAAGGAATTTTTAAAGGGAGTGAAAAGTCCTTGATTATGTCATTCTTTGGAGGGAACATAAATTAGAGATCTGTATCAGACACGTGATATAGTTGCTATATTGAGGATGTATAGTCGACTGTAGAAACTATTATAGGTGGAATAGTCAGGAATCAGTCATTTTTTGAAAAGTTTTTAATTTTGCCAACGTTTCGGCCCAAGCTTGTGAGCCATCATTTCTGTTAAAAATGTTGAGCCTTATTGTACATACGGATATATTATTTTGTTTTTTCCATTATATAATTTTGTAAAACTTTTTCAAAACAAAGATAAGCTGTAGTATTTACACTTATAGGGGAAAACCTTCAGGGTTTTTACATGAACCCCTCCCCATACTACCTATGTTTATGGTTTTCCTCAGTTTATGCTTGGACATGGCTCAGTAATGGTACGTTTATATATATGTTTTTGTTTTTTTTACTTCTATATTAAAGTCTAAAGTTCTGTAAAATTTGTTATGCTTATCATCATCAGATTATGTATCATATAATCATTATTATAATAAATATCTATAATATTTAAGTATGTTGGTATATTTTCTGTTTTATTTCAAATGTTATCATTGTCACTACATTCAAAAGAAAATTTTCATTATCATATTGATATGTATCTCTTTTGTTCTGATGTTTGTAGCCCTGATGATGGCTCACAAGCTTGGGCCGAAACGTTGGCAAAATTAAAAACTTTTCAAAAAATGACTGATTCCTGACTATTCCATGATATAGTTGCTAGTATATGATGGCTGGGGCACGTGGGCGTCAGGTGTCAACAGATGAAGAGGGCAGCCGAAGACAGTTCAGAGTGGAGGAGGATTGCTGAGGAAACCAAGGTCCTGTGAGGACTCTAGCGCCATTAGATAGGATGAATAAAATGCTTAACTAAATTTAAAAAATCTATATTACTTTGTATTGATTGTATTCAGCTAAAAATATTTTTCCTGGAATAATAGATTTATTTTCTCATTGGTTTGTCAAATTCCTCCAAAGGATAGGAATAAGGAGGAATCAAGAAACAAATTTTTTTCAAACCCATTCAAGATTAAACCAACTTTATTGAGAATACCAGTGATGGTGTCTTGTTAGAAAAAAACAAAACAACTTAGTTTCTTTTCTTTTATATTTTTTTTAGGCAGCTTCATTTAATATTTCACACTCAAAAAAGCACTCCTTAACTTCCTTTTCTTAATTTTTTTTTTTTTCACTATCTATTACATTGGGTTTTTACATTTCGGGGTTCTGTCCCCATTATCAAGATATTTTATGCTTTTCTAAAAGTTCATCCATTCTTTTCTTCAGATTTGATGAATTGTTGGTCATATGGTTGGTGCTAATTTCCACATTTAAATTTAGTTTCTTTTCATTTATAATTTTTTAGGAAGCTTCATTTAATATTTCACACTCAAAAAAGCACTAATTTCTTCCTTTTTTAAATATGGAATTTAGCAACCATATGACCAACAATTCATCAAATCTTAAGAAAAAAAAATGGATGAACTTTAAGAAAAGCATAAAAAAAAAAAAAATAATAAAAAAACCTGTACCCCTACAACAAACAAATGATATTGGCTTCAGCACTTATGTATTGAGTTAGCTTGTGATCTGTATTGTTTTTTGAGCCAATGGCTGTAAAGCATATGATTAGGCCAATTTCGTTCTCAGCTGCCAATTTTTCCCCCTAATTTTTAGGTTACTCTCTTTATAGAGGCTAGGTGAGCCTCAGGACCTATTCCTATGTCCCTAGTGTCACCCCATGACTGAAATAACAGAATAAATAATTGTCCTGCCACAGCCAGTTTCAAATAAAGCAATAGTTTCAATAAATCAAACTGATTTTCTAAAAAAAAAAAAAAAAATTTCCCAGATAGAAAATTATCATTCATTTACACCATTAGGGTAGGTAAGATAAAAATTAAGTTATTTTTGTTAATTAACAACTTTCTGGAAAATTGACAATTTTTAACTTATTCTCTTCAGACCTAACAAGCTTGAAATAATACTGAAACATATTTATTTCCTTTACTTCAATCTTATCCAGTTTTATATTTATATCTAATTTAATATCTAAATTGGTGTTTTAATTTTATCAAAATGAAACATAATTTTAATATTTTTAGACAGTATTGAGATACAAAAATTGTAAATGGATACACCATTAGAATAAAAAATGTATCTATTATATATAGATTAATTATTTCTTGATATATTATATTGGGATAAATAAAAATAAAATAAGGAATTAAAATAAAAGGTGTGGTGGAGAGATTAATTTTAATCATCTTAATTTTTAATTTTCTTAAAATTTATAAAAATATTGACAGTGTTGAAAAAATATAAGAAATATTTTCAACTCGCTTGCTCTCCTCCCCCCCCCCCACCCATAATTTCAACTTATTAGCCCCTAATGAAAATCCTGATACGCTCTCGATTACATTATTACAATTTGTGCTAAAAATGAATTAATTATTTTCGTAATGTATATTTTAGTTATAGTTCTTAATAATAAAAAAGATTTATTTTGTGATATTTAAGTTTTAATTGAGCATTCATGGCAACACTGAAAGATATTGGGGTAGGCGTCGTTGAATTAGGTTATAATACGGCACGTTGTTGTGAGTGTTATTCATAATTAGTTAAAAATGGTGTCTTTAAATCCTATTAGAATACTTAAACATGAAGCGGAGGAAGAAAAGGGTGAAATGGCAAGAATGTCGAATTTCATCGGAGCGATTGCAGTTGGCGATTTAGTGAAAAGTACTCTCGGGCCGAAAGGTATGGATAAAATCCTTGTATCTTACGGCAGAAATCGTGGAAACATTGAAGTTACCAATGATGGAGCTACTATTCTGAAATCCGTAGGTTTTGACAATCCCGCTGCTAAAATTCTCGTTAATATGTCTAAAGTTCAAGACGATGAAGTCGGAGATGGTACGACTTCGGTTACAGTTTTGGCCGCCGAACTTCTCAGAGAAGCTGAAAGATTGATCGAGAGGAAAATCCACCCTCAGACAATAATCAGCGGATATCGAAAGGCCACGAATGTAGCCCTGGCTGCTTTAGATAAATGTGCTGTCGACAATAGCAGCAATGACAAAGAGTTCGCCGATGATTTGCTCAAAATCGCCCGTACTTCGTTGAGTTCCAAAATTTTGAATTTGCACACTGAAAAATTCAGCAAATTGGCAGTTGAGGCAGTACTTCGCCTCAAAGGATCTGGAAATTTAAGTGCGATACAGATCATCAAAAAAACAGGTGGCTCATTAGATGATTCATTTTTGGATGATGGCTTCCTCTTGGACAAGAAAGTCGGTCAGTTCCAACCTAAAAGAGTTGAAAATGCTAGAATTCTCATCGCAAATACTCCCCTTGACACCGATAAAATCAAAGTTTTCGGTTCCAGAATACGCGTTGATTCTTTAGCTAAAGTGGCCGATTTGGAGCTAGCTGAAAAAGAAAAAATGAAGGAAAAAATTGAAAGAATTATAAGCCACAAATGCAACGTGTTTGTCAATCGCCAGTTGATTTATAATTATCCCGAACAACTGTTTGCTGATGCTGGAATCATGGCGATTGAGCATGCTGATTTCGATGGTATTGAGCGTCTAGCCCTTGTGACAGGAGGTGAGATCGTTTCTACATTTGACACACCTGAGCTTGTCAAATTAGGAGAATGTGATTTAATTGAAGAGGTCATGATTGGTGAAGACAAAT
Source organism: Piezodorus guildinii (assembly GCA_023052935.1). Classification (NCBI taxonomy): domain Eukaryota; kingdom Metazoa; phylum Arthropoda; class Insecta; order Hemiptera; family Pentatomidae; genus Piezodorus; species Piezodorus guildinii. The sequence goes on along the minus strand of CM041298.1, from coordinate 2,016,619 downwards.
TGTTGCGATTTAGCGGAGTCAAGTTGGGAGAAGCTTGCAGTATTGTAATCAGAGGAGCAACACAGCAGATTGTTGATGAAGCTGAAAGGTCTTTACACGATGCGCTGTGCGTGCTTGTTACCACTGTCAGGGATAAGAAGACAGTTTTTGGAGGTGGTTGTTCGGAAATCATCATGGCCAGTGCTGTGAGTGATGAAGCTATTAATGTAACTGGCAAAGAAGCTGTTGCTATGGAATCCTTTGCAAAGGCTTTGCTTGAGTTGCCAATGACCATCTCTGACAACGGTGGATTTGATTCTGCTTATTTAGTTACTGCTTTAAGAGCTGCACACAACAAAGGCCAGATAACTTACGGTTTGGATATGAAGAACGGTGGAGTAGCGTGCATGAGGGAGCTTGGTATCGTAGAATCACATTCTGTAAAACGTCAAATGCTGCTGTCTGCTTCAGAAGCCACTGAAGTCATATTGAGAGTTGATGATATCCTCAAAGCCGCACCTCGCAAACGAACGGAAGACCGAGGCTACTGCTGAACTGTATTAATACGTGTTTCCTTTTTTTTCTTTTGTTCCAATGTTTCTATGAACTTTTTCTTTAATATTGCAATTCAGTTCTTAAATTAATCCATCAGCATTATTTAATTTTCTAATGTCCTCACTAATAATTACATTTTATAAAACAAAATGCTTTAATAAATACATTTTTTTAATACTGAGTGTTATATTTATTTATTTTTCTTTATTTATAGTAAAAAAAACTTAAGGTAGAAACTTTTTCTAATTACTCATAACATTTATTTCATGATTGTATATGAGCAATGTGATAGTTGAAGCTTGTATATTTTGGTATGATGATTATGGAGAGATATGATTGATTATTTTATATACATTAAATATTACTTTAAAAAAAATAATAAGTTATATCATTTAATCATTATTTTAATAAAAGGCTGAAGCAACTAAATGGTGATGTGGGTATATAAAAAAAAAAAAAAAAAATCACACTGATATTAAAAATTGTTCAGGTATCAACCAATAAAAATTTAAAATAATAAGTTATGATATTATTAGGTAAGATATAACAGTAAGTAGTATTATGTGGTAAGATATGGGAATACAAGATGGCTTTTGGTTTGAAAATAGTTGAGGATGATAGTAACAAATTTATCAATATATAAAAGTTATGAAAATGTGGTGGTGGTATATGATTATATAATACAATATATGATAGATAGAGAAATATATGTGGAACTAACATATTTAAAGTAATATTATTGATTTAAATATATTAGTTTTTTGCTATAATCTGAATATTTTAATTTCAAAAGTCATCTTAGAGCATTGTTAATTTTCATATTTCATTGTTACACCAAATTTTTATAATGGCAAAGATCATATGCTTACATTCTTGTCACCATGGTAACTATTGATGACCACACCCCCAATCACTTTCACCATTCATACATATTTAACAGTATAAAATTATTCTATTCTCATTTATTTACTATTTTTTGTTGACTAATTAGTTACAAAAAGTACTATATTTTTGTCTTATTAATATTTAATTTATAATGGTATATTTGATTTCCATCTTGTGGATTTTATTTTGAACCAAAATATTAAATTTTGTGATAAAATAATTATAGTGCTTAGAACGAAAAGACCTTAAAAGTTTTATGAAAAACAAACAAAATTTGGTGCGAGCAGCACTCGACTTTCACTTACCTCCTATGTTAAAATCAATATTAAGAACTTTTAAATGAAGTTTAAGTTGAAAAAACATAAAAGGATCCATTGTGTATTACTGGAAACACATATTTTAGATTAAATAATGTTACAAAAAAAAAAAAAAATTGTGTCCCTTATTTAACTTCTACAACTTTTGTAGTTTTATAACATTTATCAAAAACTCTAAGCTTTCCCCATGTCTTACACATCAACATTACATTCCCCATTTGTGGAAAAATAGAATTAAACCTGAAAAAATAATTTTGCTCTTTTCTCCTTCGGTTGCTAATGAAATATATGATATTTACCCTATTTTAATATAAATTAATGTAGAACTATTCTCTTAAACAAAACATTTATTTATTAGAAATATTACATTTTTCAGTAATTTTGATGTTTTGAAGTAATTTCTTCATTTTCATAAATTTGATAAAAACTAAAAAAAATAATAAATATTAAATCCTGTACTTCCAGATTCGTACTGTTTCTAGGCCAATATCTATGCAATGAGGCGATTAGGCCTTGATCATGCTCAGCCGCCAGGTTTTTTCCTCAATTTGAGTACCCACTTTAATTAAAGAGGCTGGGTTTGCCCCAGGAGGGTCAACATTTTCATTATATTTGTATCTGTATCTTTTATATATTAATTTTTTTTTTTTTTTTTTTTTTTATAAACACCTTTTATATTTATATCAATACTGGTAATTATTTATTTTACTATATTTTCTTATTTTATTATAAGAATGTCAGTGATTAAGTTGGCACTTAGTTATTTAAACAAACTTATAAAAAATACTTTTAAAATAATTCAGTTTCTTCATTATCACATATCTAAAATATTATAAAATATGCAATTGTTGTTGATTGACGCCTTATCCGCTCACACAACCACCCTGAAGAAGGCCTATAATTTAGGCCGAAACGTCTGCACCAATAAATTAAGTTTACGCTTAATTGTGTGTTACATTGACTCCACCCTGAACCAACTTCTCTCATATATACACACAGTCAACCGTTGTCACTTCACTAAAATATTATTACCTAACTACTTACTGTACTTAAAAATTACTGGGATTAAAATACTATGCTTTAAACTTTATTTACTATTTTAATTTCATATTTGCCAACTATTTCTGTATTATTAAATTATCAAAATAAATAAAGAGGAAGAAACTTTAGATAGATATAACTTATTTTTATTCATTTAAATTACAATTTCAATTTATTTATTATATCTGCATAGTTAATATTAATTTTTTTTTTAGAATATAATATATAATTTACTGTATTCTTTATATTTTTAGTAATTTTATCCTCTTTTTTATCAATGTGCTATAACAATGGGAGTTTATTCAAAATTGTTAAGGCCATTTATGAGAAAATCATAAAAAGGTGCAAAATGCCTGGTATAAAACTGGCTCTTCTGCTTCGCTGATTTTGATGAAAAAGTAGCTGTAACATCCCAGACACTTTCTGCCTAAAATATGATATTTCAGTTTCTTATTACTATTCATTATGCTAAACTTACCTCTTATACTATTTTGGGAGACTTAATTATTTGGAGCCAAGAGACCCTAAAACGTGTGTGTTTTCATTGAACTCCTAGTATGTTATGCAATAATTTTTCTTACTATATATTTCATGAATAGGTAAATGAAAGTTAAACTTTAAAATAAGCTTTGATAAACCAAAAAAAAAAAAGGTTTAAAGGTTCTTAAATATTCTTCTTCCTCCAGTGGCAAGACAGGCCGTGTAGGCCCTGGGCCTCGCGGTGTAAACTCCTGCGAGTTTACACTCACGTTTCACGATGCAATTTTTAGTGTAGGGTCATCACTCCCTACGACTAATTTTGTGAGTGGCCACCCTTTGGCTGACGGGTCTCACATACCTGGAGGAGAGGTTGTGAGTGAATCCACATATTATTACATTCTTATAAAAGCCCCGCCGGGACTGGGATTCGAACTTGGAACCTGTAGCATGAGAGACTAGCATGCTAGCCACTCAGCCACGGGCTCCCCTGTTCTTTAATATTACTACAAGGAATTAGTGCGGGTGGCGGTCAGTGAATGAAATAATTAATTATTTTCAACCATTTATTTTCTGCCAACGTTTCGACCCCCATTGTGAGTCATCATCAGGGCTAAAAAGATACAAAAGAGATACATTTACAAAAAGATTAAATATACTATTTTAAAAACTATTGAGCTAGAGAAAGTCAATATTAAAACATAAAGGGTAAAGAAATGTAATTTTTTATACCTTTGTACATTATCTAGGGAGCGGCGTGGTCTAGTGGGTAGAGCGCTAGTATACTGAGCTCCAGGTCCTGGGTTCGAATCCCGACTATGGCGGAATATTATTTCTTCTGTTATTTTGGCCGGGAGGCGATCCTGGGGTTTGGAGACCCTCCTGGAGCACACCCAGTCTCTATAAAGTGGGTACCCAAAAATGGGGAAAAAACCTGGCGGCTAAGCATGATCTCGGTCGAATCACCTCATTGCTCGGCTGTTGGCATAGAAACAGTGCGAATCTCTACATGTACTGAACCCAAATCTCTTCATGGGTTGTAATGGTACAGGTTTGTTTTTTTTGTTTTGTTTTTTATACATTATCTATAGTCATTATCTGCTCTATATAGCCTACTCAATAAAACCTTACCTTAGTCATTGTAATTTAATTAATCAATTTCTGTACACATCTAGTTCCTTTTTATGTTTTAATATTGACATCCTCTAGCTCAATATTTTTTAAAATAGTATATTTAATCTTATTCTAAATGTATCTATCTCTTTTGTATCTTTTTAGTCCTGATGATGACTCACAATGCGGGTCGAAACGTTGGCAGAAAATAAATGGTGAAACTAATTAATTGTTTCATTCACTGACCTCCACCCATACTACTTCCTTCTAGTAATTCTCAATGGTCAACTAATTATATCTACTATGTTCTTTAAATATTTATAAAATTGATGTTTTAATTTTTTTTTCTATCTTGGTATAAGTTATGAACACTGAAAATTTCAGATTTAAAAATTTCCAATAAAAAATGAATTCCTAAAAACAATTAAATGATTGAATAATTCAGTTTGGCATGCGGTTACACTTAATAAGTAAACTCATTACATTTCTGAGCCTGGCCCTCATTACATAAGGGGTTACCTGTGGTGTAGTGACTAGCATAACAGCCTTTTATGCCCAAATATGCGGGTTCAAACTTGGCAGGCAACCATAGATTTTTTTAATTGGAGTAAAATATCCTTGGCTATGGGACATAAAATGGTGGTCCCGAGCCTGTGCGATGTCAGTTACTCGTTAAAGATTCCTATCCTAAAAAAACCTGGATAGGCAAAATTTAGGACTCCCACTTTAGCATCGTCCGATTATCCACAGTAGCATAAAAGTGACGTTAAATGAATTAACGATCTACATTTTCAAGATCAGAATACTTTCCTCAACTATATTTTACTTACTATACTATATCTGTGGCGGTCGTGAAAAACTGTATAAAGGTCCCCCACGTCGTGTTAAATTGGTTAAAGAAATTTCAGGTGGAAAGAAAGCTGTATTTAAATCTATTTTGGGTATTATGTAAAGTTTAAGTCGCTCACCTGTAAAATGAAATATTTTGACTTGACCACTTATTCACGACCGCCATAGATATTATATTTATTTGTTAGTATTAGTATGTATGTATGTATTCATTCAATGAAATCACATGTTTTGCTATACTATATTGTACTGTATTTTATTTACTATTCTATATCTTATTTATTTATTTATTTTTTCTTGGTGCTACAGTCCTGCAAGAACCTTTGGGGTTACCTGTAGCATGGTGGTTAGCATAACAGCCAAAGGTCCCGGGTTCCAACCCGCTAGTGGCCCGAGGATGGGATTAAAAAATTCTTTAGTTATGGCGCCCTTCGGAAGTGACATTAAAAGGTGGTCCTGAGTCTGTGCGATGTCAGGTAATCATTAAAGATTCCTATCCTAATTAAACTTGGATAGGTAAAATTTAGGATTCCCACTGTAGCATAGTCCGATTAGCCACAGCAGCATAAAGGGACGTTAAATAAATTAACCAACAGCAAGAAGCCTCTCTTACAACTCCCCTCCATTCCATCTTTTCCCAGGCAAGCATACACCATCTTCTAATATCCATCTTCTTTAGGACGTCCTCAACTTTGTTCCCAACTATATATATTTTATATATGTTATTGGAAGTAAAAAAAAAAAAATCTGGTGCGCGCAACTCATGACTTTCACTTACCTCCGTTAAAATCAATTTAAGAATTTTTAAATACATTTAAAGATACTAATAAATTGTTAAAGAATTAATTAAATTGAATTTCTATAGAAACATGTGTTTTTATTAAAAAATCTATTAAATCATTATCTAAAATAACCAGTTAGTTTTATCGGCTTTTCATCACTCTCTATTAACTTTTAAAAGCTTGTGTATAAAATAATATTTTTTCTAAATTCTTTAGCTTTCCAACGGTATATCATATATGTATATTACTGTTCTCATGTTCAAAAACCAAAAAATGCATTAAAAAATATTATTTCAGTTTTCTCCTCTAGTTGTTTATCAAATTCGCCCAACTTACATATATACCCGTTATTTATCAATGCTAATAAGTTGATGTTCCAATTTTTTTTAAATCTACAAAATTAATGGTACTTTAGAGAAAGAAAATTTAATTCAATTATCATATTTTAATTTAATTTAAAATATCAGCCCTGTCATACTATTTCACCCAGAATGAAACCTACATGATATTAAAGCCCATCAAATTTTACATCGATGTAGGGATTTTAATCAAAATCGTTATAGCCGTTTTTGAGAAAATCGTAAAAAGGTGAAAAATGCATGGTATAAAGTAGATCTTCCGATCAGCCGATTTTGATGAAAAAGATTCTATAACATCTCGGACATATAGTTGTTTTAAATATGAAATTTTAGTTCCCTAGGACTTATCATTTTTGCCCGGGAGTTACCACACACACACACACAGACCTTTTTGCGGGGCTTAGTTATTTAGACTCAGGGGATCCTAAAACGTGTATTTCTGTTGAAAACTGGAATTGGAAAATGTTCACGATCGCAATACTTTCCCTTACTATATATTTCATATATAGATAGTGAAAGTAAAACCACTTCATTATTACCTACCTTAGTTATATTTTTTTAAAATGGCACGTTTCATAATTTTCATTTTTTGGATTAATATATTTTTCAAAATTTGAAATTCTGGTATGAAATTGTTTAGTTGACGATTATCGAATGTTTACAGATAGTGAAAAATATTGCAATTTAATATGTTTCATTGAACATCACTTTATACTATTATGGTTAATTGGACATTTTGCCAATCTAAGTTTAATTAGGAGAGAGATTTTTAACAAGTACCCAATATCACACAGGCTTGGGATCCCCATATTACTTTTCCACATAACCAAGGATTTTTTTTACTCCTAAAAAATCCTGGTGCCACCAACCAGGCTTGAACCCACGACTTTTGGTATAGAAGGCTATTATGGTAATCACTGTACCACATGTTCCTTACTTCTTAATTCCACTGTCAGTCTTTACTAATTATAAAAAAATCTTTTATAGCAGTGTTAGCAGAAAAGTGATTATCCCCAGGTGGCAATTAAATGGTGAATTTATTTATATATTGATTATGTAATTTCGATAACCAGAGGTCTAAATTTCAAATATAGTTGTAGAGAGAAATAAAAAATAAAATAAAATAATGTAAATAACTAAAAAGGAAAAATTGTAAGTATTAGAAATTTGTAATAGAATAGACAAAAAAAAAAAAATAATAATAATATTTTTAAAAAAATTGAAAATGTATGTGACATATGTCCAAGGGATTGATATAGTATGCTGTGTTATTTATTCATGCACCTGTGTATTTGGGCAGCATTGCCAAATAAATAGAGCATTTCTCTCTCTGTATGGTTTGTTTCCAGTTTTCATTACTGTTATCTTATTATTTTCCTTTTATATTGTTTTTTGTAAGCTCTGATGAAGGACTAAAATTTAGGCCAAAACACTGGCACACTTATATAATACTCAAGTATTATATAAGTGTGCCAGTACTTGTATAATAAGTCTACTAATTGTGAATTATTTGGTGATTCTTCCATTGTTAAAAAATTTAATCTTTTTGAATAACACGTTGAAGATATACTGTGGGTTTGTTTTGTTTCTTCTATAAAAAATAAAAGGACATCTACTTACAAGCTATGATCATTCAAGGATAATTGATGTTTCGTACCAAATGAAAAAATACATAGATATTTTAAAAAAAAACAATTTTATTTTAATAAACTTTGTATTAAGAGAAAAGTGAGAATGCACAACACACATAATTGGCACAAAGAACTATTCTTTACAAAAGCAATACATAAAGTATTTTTTTTAAACTTTATTTTATTAATAAGATATCAATTTAAATCATTATAGAAATATACGAATAACAATATGAAATTTATTTATGTATTTAGAACAAGAATATGACTTAATAGAAAGAGTAAACTTTGTTATCTAAAATAATGGTAAAGATTTATCTAATATTAAGAATATTTATAACAATATCAATCAGTCATGCTAATATATTTATATATATATAAAGAATTTTATATTGCTTTGTTCGAATTTTATATAAATAATACAACATTTATAAATACAATAAAATTATTAATGATAATAATAATAAAATACAATAAACTTTATTGATACTTAAATGGGTGTTTATGTTTGAGGGAAAATCATGGAATCTGGCATTAGCATAAAGAAAGATATTGGAAGGCTATAAAACTTTATCTTATATCATAATGAAATAACAAACAAATGGTAAGTGTTAACAGAGACTGTTTTCATAACAGTTCAGTTATATTCTGTCATCATCTTTAAAATAGAGAATTTAATATGTTTCTTATGATAAAAGTAAAAATAGTAAAGTCGAATTAAAAAAGTTATATAAATACCAACGTTGTTAATACATTTTGTCCAAAATACTTATTCTATGTTTTAATAAGAATTTATCCATCTATATGATACATGTAAATACAACAAAATTGTATCCATAAATCATTGAATATAAATCAATAAAGTGGTTCTGGATAACGTATATGTACGTATTATTGATAAAATGTATTATGCTTTAGTTTGCCAGATTCCGTGATTGGTTAGTGATATATATGTAAATAGGTACACACAACTAGTAATATAATTTTTAAAAAAAGAAATCTCAGACTTATTAATGTAGAGAAATCGAATGTAATGAAAATCAGAATGTTGCCTTATACTAATACTTTAAAATGCTAGCATTCTATTTAGGTAAAACTTTACTTTTTTTTTTCTTTTTCTCCTTTTTTGATAATTCATTTAAATTAACTATCAATTAAAAACTATAATTTAACAACGTGAATATCATATTTTGGTCTTAATGAAGAGATAATAAACTTTAATAGCATACCTTAAAAATGTATGGTGTTTACTTGAGAAGTCTACAGTTTTTTTTTTTTTTAAACATAGTTTGAAATAAACATAAATAAATAACAATAAAGAAAAAAGTCAGATCATTCAGTATTGCTATGTTCAGATCAGGAATAAGGGTCTTGATTTTTAAAATAATAATAACAACACACCAAAAGGAAGTTGTCCATAGAAGCATTAACAAGGACCTAAGATTTTTGCTGAAGTGCCTTCTAAATCTCAAAACTTGATCTTTATTTACAGATACTTAATTTTAGGCCATTAGACAATAAATATGAAGAAATACAGTTGTTTTTTTATTTGTTAAGGTAAAACAATCTAAAATTAAAAAACATTTTATAAATAAATAACCTAAATTTTTATTTTAGACAAATATGATCATATTTACAGTTTTATATATATGACCTACCCAACTAGACAGATGTTAATCAGGTCTAAAGAAGACCTTAATCTGCACTAGGTAGACAAGTTTTTATAATTATCTATATATTTATATATTTTTTTTCCATTTTAAAATAATTATAAATACTTTGAAGGTATAAATCGAAATTCATCTAAACAATGTATTATATTTCTACTATTAATAAAAATAACAACTCTTTATGAGATGAATATAAATGCTGAAAAGCTATGAACAACTATCACATGAAAGTTATGGGAAAAGGCAAGAGATACTTATGCAAATTCAATACGATATCAAGCTTCAATTATAATAATAATATTAATTCACACTAGCTAAAAGTAGAAACTATTCGAATTTCCTAATTAAATAGAGCAAAGAATGAAGAAACAGCAGCGGTATATCGAAAATAATTTCAATTTGAAGCTTGATATGTCTATATTAATTCATGATTTAAGAAGAAAAAAAATTTTGCTTCTCTTTCAAATGTAATATCGGTTAAAAATTTAAAAGAATCTTGAAGAGGTTATTCAAATAAGTGGTAAACATAATTCCATTTGTTGTTTTTTCAATAGCGAAAACAGTTTTTGTTAATGCAATTATTACATTCAACTATGAAGAAGAATTATAAGAGTGTAATTGTCATATCATCATTTTCAAGTAAATTAAAATGGGGAACTAGCTAAACTGGATACTAAATTAGTCAGAATATTACAGATAACGGTAGAGACAGTACAGATTACTGAAATAGCAATATTTTGAGTTCAGCCAGGGAAAATTAAAACAATCATGACAAAACTTATTTGTCTCTCAGAATTGTGAACAGTGTATGAAATGGTTTGATTGCAAAAAAAAATTGTGTTATTTTGAATATCAACATTAATTATAGCTTGTATCATTTCTCTCTAAATTATAAAAAATGTTTTGAGCAGGTTACAACAATGATAGATCATTACATTTTCCAAATTTTGAAAAGTGAACAAGAATGAAATGAACTTTCAGATCAGAAAGTATTTCAGAATAAAACATTAAACAAAAAGAAAATTGTAATGAAATATTTTGAATTTATTACATTGCATTTATTAATTAATAGACAAGTAAATATTAATAAATAGAAACAATTGCAGTCACTATTTCTCAAATTGGAGTGTTTTCTGACTTATGAAAGTACTTAACGAAGCCTAAAAATTCAATTATAACTCTGAAAATTTAAATTTGCAATCACAGTTTTAACGCTGGTAAGTTACAGTTCAATATATTATGTTTGTTTTGGACACAAATTAAATTTATAAATGAGAACATTAGGTCAATCAATTTATATTTTTCAGAAAGTATTATAACCAACAAAAGAGAATTTTTAAATTTGAACAAAATATATTTTAGTTTAAAAATATTCCCAAAAATATAAAAGTCAAACTTATCTTTTTTAAATCTCCAAAAGTCAAATGGTCTCTAGGTTAAAATAATTATTTACTTTATAATATTAATTTAAAAAAAAAAAAAAAAAAAAAAAAAATGAAAATGCTTGGTAATTTCCAATTCTAACCAATTAACTTGAGACTAAACACAGTGTTAAATATATTGAAACAGTTTTGTTTAATTATTTTATTAAAAAAAAAAAAAAAAAAAAAATCAAATTTATTATAATCTTTGTAATTAATCATATTAAATAATAGTGCAAATAAAAACTCAGTTATTTTAAAAAGCAAAAATTATTAACCATTTAACCGATGATGGGTTTATCAGTGCGGGCAAAGTGGTTAAATGGTTAACCTTTTAAGCAATCAAAAAATTAACCTCATAATAACCTACTCTGATAACAGATTTATCACCTGGCTAGAATCGGAAATTAATTATTTTTTACAATAAAATACAAAGAATTATTTTAATATGGTTAAATTTTAACTTTATTCGACAATGTTAACACTATTACCATTGCATCTATAACTGAAAAAAATCCAATAAATATTGTATAATATCGTAACATATATATTCGAAAGTTATAATACTCTAGTATTTCATAATATTTTTTATCGAATATATATTAATCTTAAACGCTATTTATATTGAATAGTTACACGACTACTAAAGTTACTAAGGAAAGAGTTCCAAACAACTACAATATTCTAAATATAATTTTTAATATTATTTTTAACGATAAAATATGAATATTTTAAGAAATATAAATAACACTAATGATCACAGCTGGGACTCTTAACGTTGACCATTGTTGTCATTTAAAATACTAAATTTCTAAGAATTTATTAATCTAATTCTATAATTAATGTCATTTAAGACAATTATCTCTAAATATATAATGCATATTTTTTAAAATATTATATATCAGTATAATTGCAATGGTAATTAAAACAATTATTTACTTTTTTTAATTTAACCATTAAATGAAGTTTGTACCATAATTAAAATATTCAACGAATCTAAAAAGATAACAAAAAAAATGAAGAATTATGGGTAATTTTTATGACATGGAATGTATATAGATATGAAATATTCTCAGAAAAGAAAAAAATTATATATTTTGTTTAAAAAATTGGATATGATTCTCTAATAAAATGTTTTTTTTTTTTTAATTTGTAAATGGATTGATATAAATAAATTTGGAATTATGTTTCCCATCATCAAACTTTTTTTTTTTTTTGTAATGCTTTCCGTTAATACATTGTTGATTGTCAACAGCAATGATGAGCTGTATAAAAAATGAAATAAAATAAAATTTAAAAACTTCGGAAACGTTTTCCACAAATGCGAGAATAAATACAACTCCGAGTTTATTGCTTAAAATATCGTATCCGACTATTTTTTTCTTCTGTTGTACGCCTAATATTTAAAAAAAAATGAAATAAAAATTATGCTAACCAATAAGAAAAAACAAATTTTACAAAATAAATTATCCACATTTATATTTTACATACAAAGGCAGTTAGGTAATTAGACTTTAAATAGGTACATTATTTGATTTATAGATATAATTTATCCGTCAGTCCTTTTTTTTTTCATTTATCTTTTTTTTTTTTTTATAGCAACGTAATTATACGCGTATATAATATAAGAGTAGCAAAATAAATAATACTTCTGATATAATTTTTTTTTTTGTTTTAATATGCTTCTCGAAAAAAGAACGACTCACTCCTGCACATGAATATTTTTGATTATTGTATGCACCTTTTTGAAACTCACCTTTTAATCAAAATTCTAAATTGAAACTACTCCGAATTTATTTTTCTTTTGATGCTTGGCAAATTTTCAAAACAAATTTATACTAACACAGAACAACGATTTCGAATATTCTGATGAAAGGATGCGAAATCATTAGTTTAATATTATACTTAATAAAAAAGAAAACAAAGGAATTATTTTGATAAAAAAAAATACTACACATCCATGCATCCACCAGTTCAGATCTATATAAAAGGAAAAAGCAAAAGACTTTTTTTTTTCTTTTTCTCTACCTAATTTCAAACTAAGATTTTTGATTGGACTCAATAATTATGTATATATATATATATATTATTATTTATTCTTTTTTTTTTTTAGAAAACAAATTTTATCTACATAGAATATAATATCTTACGAAGAATCCTTAATACAATCTATAATAAGTAGACTACAAAAATTTTACTTAAATATTAATAATAAAATTAATTCTAAAAACATAGATCTTTTTAAATAATATTTGAAAACTTAACAATTTGTAATTTTCAGAATCGAAGATGGAAAGCGTCTTTGGGTAATTTAATTTTTTTTTTTTTAATACTTTGAACTCAATATTTAAAAAAACTACGATGTCAATTGACTTAATGAGAGAGAGAGAAAAGTAGAGTGAATTAAAGAAAAAAAAATTTTTTTGATTACATAAAAAAAAAATATATATACAGGATGTCTCATAAATGCCTCATCATATTGTGAGAGCAGATATTAGACCTTAAGTCGAACAAAAAAGTTCATATGACCCATAGTCCGATTCTCAACGGATAGCGAGGAAAATCGAATTTCGAGGTTTTTGCTGTTATCCGTGGTTTTCATCAGAAAACACACATAATGATGCAAAACATACCTACCTTCATAGGCTAATCACGGATGCGAGGAGACAAGAATTTAAAAAAAATAAGGACCAAAAAAATAAAATTTTGGCTATAAGATTTTTGCTTTTCAATGAAGATCATGGATAGTAGCCAAAAGCTCAAAGTCTTATTTTCCTTCTCGAACTATTGAGAATTGAACTATTGAATTGAATTGAAATATAGAATTGAACTAACTTAAGGTATCTGCTCTCACGATAAGACATGGCATTTATAAGATACCCTGTATATATAATAAAAATGAGAATGTTACAACACTAGCTAAATATATATGACGTGGTCCCTTGACTCACTTAATAAACACAACAATGCCAAACTTAAGCCTAGAATACGACAAAAAAGATACGATAACAAAGAAATAGAACTATTGAAGTTAATACGAGATTAAAAACAATCGTGCCGAGATTGGAGTAGCAGAAGGTGACACGTGCCGTGGAATGTATATTATGTAAAGGGAAGACTTATTTTAGCATCTCGGGAGGTTCTTCTGCGCTATACTAAACATGCTGGATGAATTCCGGGTTGAGGTATGAGAAACCCATGAATTCCGTCTGGTCTAGGTTCATCATGAACAGCTTGTCCGTCGGGGTTAGGTCAGTCTTCTCTGATGTGAACTGTTTGTCGAAATTGCTCACATCTTTCCGATGTTTCTATAAAAAAAAAAAAAAAAAAAATTAAAATAAATATAAAGATAGATAATTACTTTATTTGTTAAAGAAATGTTCTTGTACAAATATACAACAAATAATAAATAAGCTTCATACAATACTTAAGAGTCTGGCACATCTATTGAAATATTTCTAAAATAATTCTAAAAATGCTAAATTCATATTTCTCATCTGCTTCCACAAACGATTCTCCTCAACTTCCCTCTGACTCTCTGCTAGTTCCTTCATTTAATCCCGATAATTTTTATTTTTTTGACCTAATTTCCTCGGTAATGAAATCCCACACCAATTCTATAGGATATTATCTTACCTGTCCTACTCTACATATATAACTTTTCCTTCCAAAACTCCGTACGGAGGCCTCTTGACTGTACTCGATGACAGACTCAAGCGGATTATGAATATGTTTATAAGATTTATCTTCGGTACCTTCAGTAGGTCGCCAGTAACCCACTTATAGAGCGAATTGAAGTGGCTCCTATCTTCCATACGTAGACAATATTTCCTTGGAACATACCTCTACCAAGTCATTAAATCTGAACATCCTCCATACATTCACAGTATCCTTCAATTCAAATCCTCAATTCACTCACTTGAAACCAGATCACGCCATTCTGACCTTTACATTCCTACCCATAGGACCAAATCTTTTGATAATTTCTTTTATATCCGCTCTGCATCTCTCTGGAATTCCCTACCTAATCATATTCACCATGCTTCTTCCC
The DNA here is from genome assembly GCA_023052935.1 of Piezodorus guildinii. Classification (NCBI taxonomy): domain Eukaryota; kingdom Metazoa; phylum Arthropoda; class Insecta; order Hemiptera; family Pentatomidae; genus Piezodorus; species Piezodorus guildinii. Next base: position 2,001,489 of record CM041298.1, on the reverse strand, counting down.
TTTTCTCATTCAAATCCCATCTCACTATCCTACTTTCAACGTAAGACACTTTTTTATTTTATTTTATCAGAATTCTAGAGTTATGGATTAATTCATTTATTTTATTTATTTGGAATTTGTTCAGCTCTATTAGTTCATAGCAGATTTTTTTCTTTTGTTTATATTACATATATTTTGTATATATCTATATAAATAGGTCTTCTTTTTATTTTTTACACATTTGTAAATAAAAGTTTATTTTATTGGTCTCTCAGCCAGACATATATATTGAAGTGTATATTTACTGTACAACATTGTTATTCTTAAGGGACATAGTCCCAGAATAAAGTTATTTTATTATTATTATTAATTATATAATCAAAGAAATAACAATTCAATACAAATAATAATAAGTGATAATAATAGAAACAATAACAGCAACAATGACAAAAAGTGAACAAAATAATATGATAATATAAAAACGAACTACTTCTCTTCTAATTTACAAAGATTTATATATACATTGAGATATATAATAATATATTTAGTTTAATTTATCAACTCTATCAATATTAAGAATTGTTTCTATGTTTCGTTGGTCACAAGCACTGTTATATACTGAGTCAGATATTTCTATCTATATTTATTAAATTTTGTACAGTAGAGAAGTATATGATTCAAAGTGTTAGAAATAAATTGGTCACAGTTATTGCAGAGTTGATTTGTTGTTAGTGATAATGTTTTATTTTCTAAATGAAGTTTAATGTTCTCTTGGCTGCTGATTCTTAAATGACAGACTAATTAATTCTTAAATTATATTTTTAAATGTTTTTCGCAAGGAAAGACAATTAAAAACCTATGAATCCTAATTGACAATAAAAAAATTGAATATTTATCCTGCATAGTAACCATACATAATCGTTTACTCATATTCAGCAGAAGTCTTCTTAACTTCTTTAAGAACTTCTTTAGACTCTGTCTCAGAGTCAACCCTGATGAAGGCCCACAATGTAGGCCGAAACGTCTGCACATAATTAAAATAGCACTTGTTTTAAATGTGTGTTTCTAATTTATGACCGCACCCCCAACCATCTTCCTCATCTAATTTGTCAACGGTCAACAAAAACTCCATCATTATGAATCCTCTCTCCCTGGGCCCGCAAGCAGATAGCAACCAACCTCTGTACCATAGTAATCTACCTCTACACCATAGTAATCTATCTCTTCGCCGTAGTAACCGATTAGCAAATAGATCTCATGGCCCTACCTTGACACCTCAACATTCTTCAGTTCACACTTCCTCATCAAATTTCACCTATACCTCTTGTAAATCCTTCCTCTCCAACCGTTTCTTCTTCTACTCAATTAAATTTGTCTTTTTCTTCCCTAAAATCCTCCTTCTCCCATCTTAAATCTCAGTTTAATTTATTCTCCAATCTTCACAAACGTCTAGCTAAAAGTTTAGAACAAAGGATCTTTGTCTTAAAATGCCGATCCAATGCAGTTTTTTCCAAAATTCATAGAATACTCTTTAAATCATATCATAACTTCAAAATCACCTTTTCCAAAATTAGCATCATTGGCTCTTAAATTTAAAAAATCCCTTCTAAATATCAAAATCAGAGAATGCATCTTACAGATTAATTCCCTAAATAATAAAATATCCACTCTTAAAATTTTATTTTTGTAAGTTTTAGATAAAATTAGAAGTTAAATATAGTAATTGTGCCCGATTGTAAGATATCCATCCCTGAGAAAATAAATTTTTATTTAGTAAATATTGTGTTAATTAATTTTTTCTTTAAGTGTGTAATTAATTAATATTTTAAAAAATAAGTATATTATAATATATATAAGGCTAAAATAAAGAAGATGGATTACTATTTTAGGTTTAAATGGTGGTTGGACTTCTCTGTTCTCGATCCTCTCCCAGTCTATTCTCCTGAAGAAGGAATGGCCTCGAACATCTTCCTCTCCTCTCGGTCCGCAACCCAATCTCTTCGTAGGGTTCTTGGTCAAGAACTGCAAATAATTATCATATTTTAGTTTAAGTTCATAAAGAGCATTTAAAAATGTATTGTATGTTCTACAAAACAAGAGACAGTTACTAATAGCTTAATTGACATCAATGTATTGACAAAAGGCATGCTCATTGGGAGGAATTTAATAGGAGTTGTAAACAAATTAATAAATAATCAAAATATAGATGTACATATTTTTTTTACTTTAGCTGACTTTCATATATGAAATACATAGTAAGGCAAAGTATTGCAATCGTGAACATTTTCGAATGCCAGGTTCCACAACTATACACTCGAGATGAACAGAAACTTTTTCATCAAAGTCAGCTAACCGGAAGAGACTCTTTATACCATTCATTTTGCACCTTTTTACGATTTTCTCAATAATGGCCTTAACGGTTTTGATTATACTCACTATATGGATGTAAAATTTAATGGGCTTCAATATTATGTAGGTTTCATTCTGATTAAAATAATCTGACAGAGTTTAAATGCCTATATTTTAAATTTTCTTTCTCTAAAGTACCTTTAATTTTGTAGATTCTTTGTAGAAAATAACTATATAATCTTTTTAGCACTGATGAAAAACGGATAAATATATAATTTGAACGAATACGATATCAGACTAAAGGAGAAAAGAGAAAAAATATTTTTTAATGCAATTTTTTGTTTTTGAACATAAGAACAGTAATATACCGTCGGAAAGCTAAAGATTTTAGAAAAAATATATCTTATAAACAAACTCATAAAAGTTAATAAAGAGTGATGAAAAAACAATGAAACTAACAGATTATTTTAGATAGTAATATAATAGATTTTTTAATAAAACATACATTTCTATAGAAATTCAATTTAATTAATTATTTATTAGTTTCATTAATTTTTATTTAACTTTATTGGGAAATTCTTTAATCAATTTTAACAAAGGCGATAAGTGAAAGTCGTGTGTTGCCCGCACCAGATTTTTATGTTATAGAAATGAAACGTGCTTAAACCCCTTTAAAACTAACAAAAGCAATTGTATCTCTATGGTAATCTGCACATGAAACATAGATACAAAGCCCAATATATTTAAATATACTTATTTTATAATTAGCATCTTTCTTACTATTGGTCATATTAAGATGATTTTACTTTTATGTTAGAAATTTTATTATCTTTTAAATGAGTACTTTCAGGAGATGTTTAGTTTTTGAGTTAAAGGAAAAACAATTTTTTCTTCAACTTAGAGGAAGAATTTTCCGAACCAAGCCAATAGAGGGAATCTTTTATATTAAAAAATTTCAGCTTAACAACCATTGCCATTATTTAGATATTGCAATGAACACATGAGTGAGGTAATGGTAACTTCATTTTATTAATATAGAAGATTACTAATTAGTATTTGTAAGATATATTTTTTGGCCAATCCCAAAATAAATAAATTAATTTTCTAAATAAATGCTTTGGAACTACGTGTATCTCTTCTTTTTATATATTTATTTATTATTACATTTATAATTCATTTATAACGTTTCGAGGGCCAAAATGCCTCATCTGCAGAATCGAAATTTTCCATATTGAATCAATACAGGTTGTATTTTAGAAGAGAGAAAGAAATTTTATTCTGGGACTTTGTCCCTTTAGAATAACATGAAATTTACAAGTAAAGGTAGCACATCTGGCCAGATAACATTAAATAGATATAATTATGTACATAGGTAAGAGGTAGAAAAAGAAATTTATATAAATGTATGTACATACACATCTCTATGTACATAAGATAAGAAAAAGCATAAAAAATTAAAGTAAACAAATAGTAAAAAACAACTAATTTTGAACACACTAACAAAAAAAAGTAGTTATTACTCAACACTTATAGTAATTTAACATCGAACTGATTTGTCCCCTAATTAAATTATTTAATCACTAACCCCTTTGCAGGCTTCCTTAGACTCCTTGGAGAGCCCCTTGGGATAGCTGACGCTGTGGTCTGTTATAGCCGCAAAGAGCTCCTCTTCATCCTCTCCGTCGAACGGCGGCTGCCCGACCAACATCTCATACAGGAGTACGCCATACGCCCACCAGTCTACAGATTTTCCGTACGGCTGGTACAAAATGATCTGTAACACAAAATATAGTTGAGCATTATCTATTATTGTTATTATTATACCTGAGGTACTTGTGATAGCAAAACAGATTTTTTTTTTATCATAATGGATATAATCAGTTGACCATTGAGAATTACAGGAAGGAATTAGTCCTGGTGGAGGTCTGTGAAAGGAACATTTAATTCTGTTTTCTTAAAATTTAACAGTATATCGTAACAAACTTAACAACTATATCTTACAGAATCCAATTCGCTAACTATACACCATCATTAACATTCAAATTTGAAATGATTTATTTATTTTGCTAGCACTGTTTCCGCCAAGTTTAGTTAACCAATCCTCACCTCGAGTGCCCTATTTAATTATTGATTGTTCTCAGATCCCGCCTACTATCTCCCATTATTTTTTCCTTTCTACTCTTAACACGGGCTCGCCTTGGTGGGATAGTGACTTCTACTTGCACTGTAAAATGTCTGTATTTTGATTTAAATAAAGAAGTTATAAAAAAAACAAAAAAAAAAAACACAATTTTCCCTCTCATTATTCCTCACATAGAGATGATATTTGTATATAATTATCCACTATATTTCATATTTTAATGTTTTCTATTTTAAGTGGATTTTGATATTTTTTTTCATTATCTTAAGCCATAATTTGTTCTGTAAAGCCCTTTCATCAGTATACTAAGGTCTTTGTAATTTAATTATCAATTTCTTCACCAATCTATTTCTAGTTTTGTGTTTTACATATTGACATCTTCTAACTTACAATGGTATATAAAATTTTCTTATTAATATTATTGTAATTTTTAATAATTCATATATACCCTTTTACTTTCACTTACTATATATAGTAAGAGGAAGTAAGTATTGCGATCGTAAAATTTAATAGGCTTTAATATCATGTAGTTTTCATTCTGATTAAAATGGCGTGAAAGGGCTTAAATGCCGATATTTTAAATTTTCTTCTCCTAAAGTACCTTTAATTTTATAGATTCTATAAAAATAACCTAATTATCTTGTTAGGATTGATAAATAACAGACAAATATGTAAGTTGTGCGAATTTGAAAAAAAAATAAAGGAGAAAAACTGAAAAAATATTTTTTTAATGCAATTTTTTGTTTTTGAACATAAGAACAGTAATATACATGTATGATATACCGTTTGAAAGCTAAAGATTTTAGATAAAATAATATCTCATACACAAGCTTATAAAAGTTAATAGAGAGTGATAAAAAGCCGATAAAACTAACTGATTGTTTTAGATAATAATATAATAGATTTTTTAATGAAACACATGTTTCTATAGAAATTTCATTTAATTAATTCTTTAATTGATTTCAACAACGAAGTTAAGTGAAAGTCATGTGTTGCCTACACCAGATTTTTACTAATAGTAATAATAAAGTTAAAATTAAAAAGTAAATGACCTCAGGTGCGATATAGTCAGGAGTACCACAGAATGTTTTGGTTGTCTTGTCCCCGCTGATTCCTTCTTTACACATTCCAAAGTCAGCGATCTTGATATGGCCATCCTGGTCGAGGAGTACGTTATCCAGCTTGAGATCCCTATAAATTATTCCTCTAACGTGCAAATAAAATAAACCTATTGCTATTTCGGCGGAGTAGAACCTGAAAAAAAAATAATAAAAAAATAGGATTGAATCTTAATATTTTTATTTCTTTAAACATATAGATTAAAACAGAATGTGTGGAAGTATTAAGGAGATAAATAATTAACAGGTACAGGACAAATAAAAGAGCAACCGAGACCAAGATGCAAAAACTGGAAAACGAAGAATAAATATAATGATGGAGTTTTGTTGACCGTTGAGAAATTAGATGAGGAAGATGGTTGGGAGTAAGGTCATAAATTAAAAACACATATTTAAAATAAGTGTTATTTTAATTATGTGCCGACGTTTTGGCCTACAATGTGGACCTTCATCAAGGTTGACTCGACGTGAAGGAGACTCCTTTAGGCAACACCTTCACGTCGAGTCAACCCTGATGAAGGCCCACATTGTAGGCCAAAATGTCGGCACATAATTAAAATAACACTTATTTTAAATATGTGTTTTTAATTTATGACCGCACCCCCAACCATCTTCCTCAAAGAATAAATATAAATCATAAATAAATAGATGATATGCTTCTTCTGTTTAATTAATTTTATGATAAACATAAAAAAATTGAAACCTTAAATATAAAGTAGGAGGCTGATAATTAACTTCACCACTATTTTATTTATTTTATGATGCTCTAAGTTTCATCAGAATCAGATAATTTATAAACTTTTTTATTTGCAAATATTAGTTTTTTGTTTTTTTAGTTTAAGTTATGTATTTAATTGTAATATGTTTTTTTAAGAATATAAGTTTGTTATTAACCTTAGCCAAGACTCAGAGTTATTAATTTGAAAACCCTAAAATTATCATTCACTTTACATTTTTCATTTAAAAATTAAATATTATTTTTCTTTAAAAAATAAAATATTATAACATTTGGCGCCCAAATAGGGAACTATTAGCCATTTTTTCTATTTAAAAATTAAAATATTATAACAATATATTATATATATATATATTTTATATTTTAATGATGTATGTATATCTATATTTTTGTAAGAATCGTTAGATTAAATAAAAAAAAAATTTTTACGATAAATATGCGATTTTTGAACCCTGGACCCGGAGAACAGTAATCCAGGGCAATAACAATAATATAAATATAATAAAATATCACACAGACAACACTGAATAAATATTTAAAAAAATATTTCTCTTGAACTTACACAGCAACTGGCTCCTTGAACTTGCCACATTGTTGTATTTGGAACATAAGATCACCCCCGTTCACGTATTCCATTACGAAATACAAGCGGTCCTGAAAAAGTTTTTGTTAATTATTGATAATATCAAATTATATTTATTTTAAAAAAATAAAAAATAAAATGACAAACCATTGTTTGGAAACAGGAATGTAATTGTACTAAAAAAGGAGGTTTTTGACAAAGTGCAAGAACTCTCTTCTCTACCATTGTACATTCAACGTCGTCGTCTTGAATAATAATGTCTTTTTTCAAAATCTTAATGGCGTAAAGTTCATCCGTGCCTTTTCTTTCAGCTAACATAACCTAAAACAGGATGTATTATTTAAAACACATACATGAATAAACATTTAAAACTTAATTAAAACTAGTTGAAAAATGTAAAATTGTATTTTAATATTGTAAATTAGAATGTTACAACTACACAGGTTATCTATCACAAGCATAATTAAAGGGTATAGGCGGGTTAGGATGGTAAATCTGCCCCCGTCGCCTTTTTTACTCAAACTTGTGGGATCGATTTGGTATCAAATGAAAGTAATTCACATAAATTTGTAGCTTTTAAATTCAAACAGTTTTCGATATTTTTTTAAAAACCTCTTTTTTCAATTTTTTTTTTAATAGTAAAATTTGAAATTAATTAATGATGATTTTTCCACTGATTCTTAGGAGTCAAAGGCATGAAAAAATAATATGATCACGATTTTTAAGCGAAAATCCAATTTTTAGTGGAAGAAAGAAAATTAAAATATGTATTTTTTCAACCTTTTTGAAAAGTGTCAATCATCAATTTTTTTCAGAAAATGTCTTTTATACTTCTATATGCACAGGAATTTTTTCGGATTTTTTTAAGTGGTGAAACGATATGAAAAAAAAATAAAAAATTAATTTATTCTAAAATCTTGCATTTAACTCATATTTCTTATTATATTTGAAAAATTTGTGAACAATTCTTTCTCACCAAGTATTCAGAATTCCATTTTTTATAAAACATTTTCGAACATTTTACTACAAAATGATTGGATAAGAGCTGTTATCACGCCAGGCCAGTGCTCTATAACACCCTCTATTTAGTCACTATCAATCATTTCTTCTAAAGTGTCGCTTGTTTCAGGTATTCTCTATATCTTTTTCTAGGGAGGATATATTTTCAGTAACAAAAATAATTTTCTACGCATTTTTCGATACTATAAAAACTAAAAGTTTCTTAAAATGCAAGATTTAGGGGAAAAGATCAGTTTTTAATTTTTTTTTTTCATATCGTTCCACCACTTTGAAAAAAATCTTCAGTACAGAGGAGAATAAGAGACATTGACAAAATTTGGTGAGTGACACCTTTCAAAACTGTACTGAAGATTTTTTTCGAATTTTTCAAAGAAGTGAAACGATATGAAAAGAAAATTAAAAACTGATCTTTTCCCTTAAATCTTGCGTTTTTATATTATCGAAAAATGTGTAGAAAATTATTTTTTTTACTTAAAATACATCTCTTCTAGGGAAAGCCATAGAGAATACCTCAACAAGCGAGACCTTAGAAGAAATGATTGATAGTGACTAAATAGAGGGCGTTATAGAGCACTAGCCTGGCGTGATAACATAGCTCTTATCCAATCGTTTTGCAGTAAAATGTTCGAAAATGCTTTATAAAAAATGAAAAAATGAATTTTTGGCGAGAAAGAATTGTTTACACATTTTTCAAATATAATAAGAAATATGAGTTAAATGCAAGATTTTAGAAAAAAATAAGTTTTTATTTTTTTTCATATCGTTCCACCACTTCGAAAAATTCCTGTGTATAGAGGAATATAAAAGACGTTTTCTGAAAGAAATCGGTGATTGACACTTTTCAAAAAGTTTGAAAAAATATTAATTTTCTTTCTTCCACTAAAAAATTGGATTTTCTCTTAAAAATCGTGATCATATTATTTGTTCATGCCTTTGACTCCTAAGAATCAGAGAAAAAATCATCATTAATTAATTTCAAATTTTACTATTAAAAAAATCGAAAAAAGAGGTTTTTTAAAAAATCTTGAAAACCGTTTGAATTTAAAAGCTACAAATTTATGTGAATTACTTTTATTTGATACCAAATCGATCCCAAAAGTTTGAGTAAAAAAGGCGACGGGGGCAGATTTACCATTCTAACCCAGCTATACCCTTTAGCATAATAAAAAATAATTTAGCATAATAAAAAAGAAAATACTCACTTTTCCAAAACTTCCTTTTCCGAGGACCATGAGGAAGTTGAAATCAGAAGCTCTGATGACGTCTTTCTTGGACATGTTGTGAGGGACGTCTTTATCAGTCATCACCGGCGCTTTCTTAGTGATCGAAGTCTTCATGAAAAAAATTGAATTAATCATTTTTTGAAGGATGTTAACATTTTAAAGTACAATTTGAACTGTATTAATTCATTAAAATTATTTTGTAGAATCATTTTGCTTTAATACGAACAAGTGTTTATTGAGTCTACATAGATCCATTTAGAGCTTTGTAATCTTTTATTCATAAAAATAAAGTCCAAAAAATAATATGTAGTATTATAATTTAAAAAAATAAATCCATTAAACTAAACATTTTCAATAGTTTTATTAATTATGTTCAATGTTTTTCCACCTTAACTAATGACAACATATATTAACAATATGAGACTCAAGCATTAAAATTAAAAAAAGTTACATTTTTTAATAAAATTTTAGTTGAATAAAATTAATTAATTGATGCAATTCCATTTGCTCTACATTAAAAAAAACGACACTGTAAAAAAAAAAAAAAAAATTCTTCTTTGAGGTTGTCTTTCTCACCCACCTAAATTTGAGAATTCCTTAAATTAGTGCTAATATGACAAAAAATAATTAAATTAAATTTAAAAAAAAATCCTCTATCTCAACAACCCATGAAGGGTCTTGGATTCCGTACATATAGAGATTCATCTTGTTTAAAAGTCAACAGAAGTGCAAGGAGATTAGACCTATATAACGCTTAGCCGCCAGAATTTCCCTCCTATCTCACTACAGTAAAATATGCTAACCAGAAGAGCCACTTTATACCTTTTAAAGATTTACTCAAAAAGGCTTATATTTACTAAATCAATGGGATTTAATATCATGTAGGTTTTATTCTGATTGAAATTGTCTAACAGGGCTTAAATGGTGAATTTTAGAATTTTCTTTCTCTACAGTACCTTTGTACATGTAATTTTGTAGATTATACACGTATTGCTAAAAGCAGCTCAATATACAAGTTGAATGAATTTTAAGACCAACTTAAGGAGGAAAAAGCAAAAATTTGTTTGTAATAATTTTTCTTTTTTGAACATAAGAACAGTGATATAGAGGTATAATATACCATTGGAAAGCGAAAGATTTTAGAAAAAATATTATCTTATACATAAAGATGTAAAAAGTAACGGAGAGCGATGAAAAGTGGATAAAACTAAGTGATTGTAATATGTAATAATGTAATTATTTTTTAATCTCTAAATTTCTAAAAGATTAAAAGAGGTAAGTGAAAGTCGTGTGTTGCTCACACCAGATTTTTAAATTTATATTTGACAACATTTGATATGATTAATATAAGAAACCATTGCTCGCTGACTGCGAGTTCTGAAGATGAAGAAAAACCCAGAAACATAGACTCAAGTAATAATTGTTATAAAATAAACTTTTGGAAGAATTATAAACCATTAATTATCATAGAACCAGCCAGGACCTAGAGAAAAGTAGTCTAATGCTCTATCCGTTAGAAAACGCATAAAGTATTAAGTGGGTACACAAAAGTTGAGGCAAAAAAAAATTACAATTCTGGCAGTCATAGGGACTGCCGATAGAAGTGAAACGTTTTTTTTTTTAATTCTCGATTTGCGCTGGCATTTTATTAGAAAGAAGAGTACGTTCGTTAAAGTAGATTATATTGAGAATGCATGTTTGTTTTTTTTATTATTGTTTCATTTAATTATAAAACATCATCACCTTGTAGAAATATATATCGTCTTGAAGTATGTCATCGTAATCTGAATGTGACTGTAGGCTGTATGAGTTGGTAGTACACATAGCACATTTTTTTTTTTTTTAAGGACCAGAAATTTGTATCAAGAAAATTCAGACATTTAGGTTTAAACTTTATAGTTGTTTCACAACGATAACCTCAGTTTCTCTCCCAAGTAAAGAAAAAACATACGTTTTAATTAGTAATGAAATATACATTGTACATAATTGAAATCTATATTATTAAAATGAATTTAATTTTCAAATGTCATATTCCTATGCTTATATGATCAAGATATTCTTTCCGATTTCGCTTTACTACTATTTAAATATTGACTGTAAGATCATCATGATTTTGCTTTGTATGTTTAAATGTTTTCATGCAAAGTAATGTTTTAATGTTTCTGGGGAGGTACGGTGTATCCTTGTAACATGAACTCAGATTAAAATAATGTTTTACTAATATTTACAAATATCGGTATTTTAGAGTCAAGAGAATTAAGATATTCATTATATTAACTTTATAAACAGTAAGAGGTAAGTTCTAAGACATATTTTCATCTACAATGGCTTTACTCATTTATTTGCAACTGATACGAACGAATTAATATCATTAGCCCATCTCTAATAGACAGGTATACACAGGCATGCGCCAGTCTAGAGCATGTTGGTGACGTTACCATGTTTACGAAATCAAAGCTTTTACCCCTGCCAAAAATCGCATAACACGCCTAAAGAAGGTTTCACTTCAAAAAACCTGACAGCTGAGTGTGATTACAGCTTAATCACCTATTTGCACACCAATGTTGGCCTAGAAACAGTACAAATCTCAATATGTACTGAGTCCGAGATCTTTAACGGTTTGTAGAGGTACATGTTTTTTTAATACTATATTCATAAATGAGCCAGTGTCTGTTTTTTTTTTTTTAATTTATTTATTTTGAGCAAATAAAACAAATATAATCACATAAAAAAATACATATAACATACAAAAGCTCTTCTTGTTATTTCTAAATCAAAATCAATCGACATAAATTAATCACATTCTTCTAATCAGCAGAACATCTCTAATTTTGAACCTAAGTCAAAAAAAGAAGTTAGATTCTGAAGAAACTTAAATCAGGAAAATCTATCATGCACTTGCATTTTCTAATTTTGAACATTCCAACCAGGTCAAGTGTAGAGTCCATATTAATACCTCCTATAACAGCTTGTGATATACCTCAGAGTGCAGGCGTGACATCGAAACAATTCAGAACCTTTTGACACAACTCTCTTAACCCAAAAGGGAAAAATTAGCATTCAAAGACCTAAATTGTATAATTCTTCTTCAAAAGACAATAAATGAAAAAAATTAATAAGTGAGAGCATAAAAATTATAAACATTATGTCTTTGGATTCTTGAAATTATAATTATTATTTTTTGTTGTTATTTTAACTAAAATCGGTTTGTTCCTTATCAGACATCACAATGGGAAATAAATGAACCATAATTTGTCTAAATAGAGCTTTCTGAGGTTTTCGGTAATTTAGTATACAAAATCTTTCAATAAATTAAATAAGTGAGATGTAATGATATGAAGCAAAAATAATATATTAGCTTATAACCAAAATATGTATTGTACTGTTTCGTTTCCACTTAGTTATTTTTATTTTATTTTTTTTACAATAATATATTTTGTTTTACTTTAATTGTTTTTTTTAACTGTAATTATTTTGTTTTTACTTAAATTCTTTTTTTTTTTTTTTTTTTGTGTAGGTTTTTGTTTCCAGATTTTTCCTACTGTTCAAAAGTAACATAGGCTACAATTACCACTAGCCCCTATTGTAAATATCACGTAAAAGTAACATGTAATTGGTGCAATTACCACAACATGTATAAAGTTTCAGGCATGTGGCCGTTTGTAAAAAAAATATTGAAAAATAAAAATTAAAAAAAAAAAAATATATATGAAGCATATTTTAATGTTAAAAAATCAATCTTAATGTAACCCTAATCGATCAAATTGTATCTTAGTATTTTAGCACTACATACCCTCTAACATATTAAAAGTTTATTAAATTATTGAATTATTATTTTATAAGTATATTTTTATTAATTTACTAATATAATATATAATAACCTAATATTAAATTATTTATTTAATAAATAAAACCAAATGTTATGTTGTAATAACCGATATTACATCAAAATTTTTTACTCAATAACTTTAAATTATAATAAGTGCAATAATACTCAAAATAAAGACAGAGCAAATTTATTTATAATTATTCACATTTTATTTTGATGCGCTAAAAATATCAGCTTTAAAAAAAATAATAAAATTATCATATATATTTTTTTTATGCTGGCATAGGGTTTGCACTGCGACCAAGTCGGTCTATTGTGCGCCATAGAGTCATAAAGTGGTTGTTTTAAAACATGAATTTTGTTGTAATAGCAAATTTCAAAAGGTTATTAGGATTAACTAGTTTATTGTTCACAGGGTGTTCTAGGTGGACTTCACCAAATAGAGTGAACCTTAACTTTGCTAGCCTGTCACAGTAGCAGATTATATGGAACGATGTTTCGTCTTCCTGTCCACATAAAGAGGTATTAGGGAAACCAAGTTTGAACATGTGGTAGTTGAGTTTTCCGTGTCCTGTGTAGATAGCAGTAATGGTTTTTAAGCATGACCTACTCATACTAAGTAGACACTTCCTTCTGCTAATGCTAGGACCATCTAAAAATTTGAGCGAGTGTTTAAGTTCTTTATTTAACCAAAGTTGTTTAAATTTGATCAAGTAGGATTGTTTGATAGTCCTAAAGGCTTAAGCTGATTCCACATAGGGGTTCTGGTGTGATGGGAATTATTGCTGATCCCTTCCTAGCTAGTTCGTCAGCTTTCTCATTCCCACTGAAACCAGAGTGTCCAGGTACCCATTCGATGCTAACGATATTATTCCTAGCAAGATTATTTAGGGTCAGATTGCATGCCTCAACGACTTTTGGGATAGTTGTGTAATTGTTCAAGGCCCCAAGTGCCGCCTGACTATCAGTATAGATGCATATCTTTTTGCCGCTAGTATTCTCAGCACATAAGTCTAAAATTATTATATAACTTTTAATTGGAAATCTTATTTTTTTTAAAAATTATATGAACAAAAAATTTAAAAAAAAAAAAAATTTATGCAAAATTTGTTTTTTCTAAAATAATAAGTGGTTAACAAATCTTTTAAGTGTATTGAATGCCTGATAAAGACAATTCTATTCATGTAGAAACCTTTGTAGGGATGGATGATAGGCCTGTTAAGATGATTAAAAAAAAACAAGGCCCAAACTCAGAATGATTATATTTTTTTTACTCTCTATAATAAAGGACATCCTAAGCTGATAAATGAAAAAATAATTTTATTGTTTTAGGTTTGTTCCCACGTTATTAGCGATCAGACAAAGCATGCACAATACAATTTTTTCGTTATTGTCGAGCTCTGTTGGAACAGAAAAAAGTACTGAGCATGTCCTGGCTTATCTATAAGCAAGGAGGGAACAGACCTCATACTTTGGGGTCAGAAGATGGAAGTATGTAAATAACAATTGATGGTATCGCCATCAAACCTTCACGCTTCTTAAGCCTTTTATTATTATTATAATTAATGAAATAAGTTTTTAAATGAATAATAAAACTAAAACTTCCCGATGAAGAAAAACGAGACTTGTATAGTGATCACAAACATTCATAGCTAGAACAATATATTTTTCTAATCTACAATCATTTCTATATTCTACATGCAACCAGGCTACGACCATCATTTCAATACATATTACTTTCACTTACCTATATATGAAATATATAGTAAGGGAAAGTATTGCGATCGTGAACATTTTCGAATTCCACTTTTCAATGGAAATACATGTTTTAGGGCCCCCTGAGTCCAAATAACCTAGTCCTGACAAAAAGTCTGTGTGTCCGGTGTGTGTGTGTGTGTGGTAAGTCCAGGGTGAAAATGAAAAGTCATATGAAACAGAAATTTTATATTTAGGACAGCTATACGCCTAAGATGTTACAGCAAGTTTTTCATCGAAATCAGCTAACCAGAAGAGCCACTTTATACCATACATTTTGCACCTTTTTTTACAATTTTCTCAAAAACAGATCTAACGATTTTGATTAAACTCGCCATATCCGTGCGAACTTTAATGGGCTTTAATATCATGTAGGTTTCATTCTGATTCAAATAGTTTGAAAGGGTTTAAATACCGAAATTTTAAATTTTCTTCCACTAAAGTACCTTTAATTTTATAGATTCAGAAAAAATACCCCTACAATCTTATTATAGTTGATAAATAGTGGCTAAATAAGAAAGTTGAACGAATTTGATAAACAACTAAAGGAGAAAAGAGCAAAAATATTTTTTAATGTAATTTTTGTTTTTTTGAACCTATGAAAAGCAACATTGATGTATAATATACCGTTGGAAAGAGAAAGTTTTTATAAAATGTCTTATGCACAAAGTTGTGAAAGGTAATGTAATGTAATAAGTATTATATTATATAAATCATTTGTTTCCAACAAAACTGAATAATCTTTTTATTTAAATTAACTTTAATTTTTTAAATTTAATTGTATTGAGGATGTATAGTCGACTGTAGAAACTATTATAAGTGGAATAATCAGGAATCAGTCTTTTTTTTGAAAATTTTTAATTTTGCTAACGTTTTGGCTCAAGCTTGTGAGCCATCATCAGGACATTACTGAGCCATGTCCAAGCATAAACTCATTTTATTTTAAGTTTATGTTATAGTTCTTAAATTGATTTTTTCAGCCGAGTTCAGTATAGCGTGTAATAATAAAGGACCCAACATTGCAGCCACACGTAATAGTACATTGAATATAAGAAAGTTTGATATCCCATATAAAATTACATTTCCATTTTTTACACAAATACCAAATTACAGGGTAAAAGTTTTCTTATTATCATGATGTTGCAACATTTAATTAAAAATATTTTTTTTTTTTAAATAATTAAAAATAGTCTGTCCAGGATTTGTTATAAAATATGTTTCATTCTATTATCAGCTCGGTGCAGATCGTTTCAAGTTCGGATCTTCTATTATATGGATGTTTATTTGTCACTAGGTAGCATAACAAAACTCCCTACTTTGTAGACGATAGTGTTTGTTAAAATCGACAACCTTCTATGCCAGTTCTTTGTTCTCTCTTGTTTATCTTGAAAGTATTTTTATTCAAGATATCTACTAAACTACTTATGTCAGTGGTATACTATAAAAAAAATATTAAAAAACCAACAGACCTATTACATAAAAATATTTGAGAGTTTAGAAAATAATGGGAGGGATTGTGTGGGCAATTGAATCAAACAGGTTACCTGGGCTTTTGGAAATTTTATACTTTTTTCATGAGAAAGGAATTGAATGTTTTTTATCATTGTGGATATAATTAGTTGACCGTTGAGAATTACTGGAAGGAATTAGTCCGGGTTGCGGTCATTAAATGAAACAATGAAATAGTTTAAACTATTTTATTGTTTGCCAACGTTTTATGTCTATCCTTTAAGGATTCTTATGAGTTCTAAGTCTATTTGAGACTCCAGATTCAGTAATTCATGACTCAGGGGTACATCGTACCTCCACTTGAAACGTTGGCAAACAATAAAATAGTTGAAACTAATTCGTTGTTTCATTTAATGACCGCCACCCGGACTAATTCCTTCCAGTAATTCTCAACGGTCTGGACGGTTTCCTTCCAATGAATGTTTTTTAGTAAATTCATGAGGTTTAATAGGGGAATTTTAATAGTAAGAAAATTTTTGATGGGGAGCCTGTAGCTCAGTGGCTATCGTGCTAGCCTAGAACACCAAAGGTTGTGAGTTCGAACTCCAGTCCCGGTAGGACTTTTTTGAGCATGTAATCAAATGGAGAAGGGGAGCCCGTGGCTGAGTGGCTAGCGCGCTAGTCTCTTATGCTATAGGTTGTGAGTTCGAATTCCAGTCCTGCCAGGGCTTTTATAGGGATATAATTAATTGGGGATTCACTCACAGCCTCTCCCCTGGGTATGTGAGACCCGTCAGCCAAATGGTGGCCACTCACAAAATTAGGCGTAGGGAGTGATGACCCTATCCTATAACATGCATCAAGAAACGTGAGTGTAATCTCCCAGGAGATTACACCACGAGGCCCAGGGCCTACACGGCCTGTCGCGCCACTGGAAGAAGAAGAATCAAATGGGGATTCATTCACAACCTTCTCAAAACTACTGTGAGACCCATTAGCCAACTGGTGGCTGCTCACAAAAATAGGCATAGGGAGTGATGATCTAACCATATAAAGTATCATGAAGAATCGCAGTGTGGAGTCTTCGGAAACCATGGTTTTCTGGGTTTTTTTCCGGGCAAATTGTGCACTGCAGCCTCTTATTAGGCTTATTGCGCGACGTCCATTCTCCTGTTAATACAGGCCATTGCCTTGATGAATCTGACCAAGCTATAGGGGTTAATCAGTTCACACAACTTAGGATCTATAATACGGTTGCTACCAAAATGGTAAAACCGTATCCTGGCAATCTCTGGACAACTGCAATAGGGTGAGACACACATGATAGGTGAGACTACCAACCCTATATTATGGAGGTGCTTATTAAACTGACAGTGTCCTGTCGAGAACACCCTCCTTAGAGTCCATCCTGTCCATTGAGAGTAGTTGCTAAGTATCGAGAATACTGGGAGGATTAGAAATAATTTTGAATCTTTTAAAATAGAACAGTTCCCGGGTTACAAGCAGGAAGGTTTCTTAGAAGGGCCATGCTAAAAATACACCCCTCCACTGCTATAGCCGGGATAGCCCTCTACCTGGGGAGTCTTGGCCTTCAATTCAGCATCCTAATGAATACAAGTGGCACAGAGGGAAAGTTCTGCAAAAACATGAAGCACCAAGATTGTATGTTGTAGAGGATCTTGATACGGACCAAGTAATCCAGCGAAATAGATTACATCTTCGGCCGGCATCGTTTAGTGAAGATAAAAGAGGAAGTTCCATTGGATCTGTCTACATCAAGACCTCAGCGATCCAGGAAGGTGCCAGCCAAGCTAACATATTGAAAGGGAGAGGATGTTATATGTGGCTACTAATTAGAACACATGTTTTTTAAGTGTTTAATAAGATCAGATTGTGAGAATAAGTAATATTAAAGAACAGACGGAGGAAGTTGGGGGTTAAGCCAGGGAAGAATTATTCAGTTATGTCCGAAGGTACCTTTTTCATGTTATATTATGTGGTAAATCTGAACAAACCTCAGTATTCTCGATAATGAACAATGCCTAAATGTGTATTTTATGTGTGATAGTATGTACTATTTTATAAATATATGTGTATTTTAAGTTAATTACAGTATTCCCCTCTATGCCACCTGATCCCAATAAACATAGTATAGTATACAACTTCTCTCTTTGCAGGTCCCTCCAAAAACATCTTAGAATGATGCTGCTTTCCAGTATTGCCTAGATCTATTGCCAGCAGCCGCCTCGGTCAAACCTTTAGCATAGCTGAGGCGGTAAGGCTTCGGAAATCATACCATGCGGCCAAGGGTATCCAAGGCGTGTTACACCAATGAAAAATTTTTGAATAAGTTAAAATCTGACCTATACCCTTCAAGACTTTAGCTTCCAGCCAATCACTGCCCTCTTTTATTGTAAACATCCGCTTTAAGTACTATTGTAGCTATTGTTGGTTTTTCGTTGGCTAACCTGCTCCTACACTCCTAACCAATCGCTCGCATTACAAACATAGCTTTAATTAATACAACATATAGTGTAACACATTCTAAAATACGAACATAAAAGACATAACGACATAGGAACAGACACTTAATTCATGCTCATGCATACTAATAATGTTTAATTAAGGACAACCCACCGAATGTCGCATCTGACTTTTAGGTCCCTGTATACACACACATCACATATTATATTTACTATCAACAATCAACATATACTTACAACTTAGGTATAAGGGAAAATTAATTAACTTATACTTACAACTTAGGTATACAGGAAAATTAATTAGCTTATACTTACAAATTAGGTATAAGGGAAAATTAATTAACTACTCCAATGTTAACATTTCAACAGGTGAAAAATACTTCACATTTTACAAAAATAATTTGCTTCAATCAACACAAATTTAATACACATTTTTAGAATAACTGCTATCTTATGAAAGCATAAAACGGTGCAAATTATTACACAATGGTTTATTATTTACAAATAAATATATTAGGGTATAACTGTTCATATAACTATTTACAGGCAATTGATTAATATAAAAGGAATAAATTAATCAAAGGAAAATGGCCTATATCTTCTGCTAAGGTGGCTAGCATAACAGTCTTCTATGCCAAAGGTCACGGGTTCCAACCCGCAGGTGGTCCTATGATTTTTTAATGTGAGTAAAAAATCCTTAGTTATGCCGACCTTCGGAGGGGACTTATAAAGGTGGTCCTGAGCCTGTGTGATGTCAAGAACTCATTAAAGATCCTATCCTAATTAAACCTGGATAGACAAAATTTAGAACTTCCACTGTAGCATTGTCCAATTAGCACAAATGACATTAAATGAACAAACAAACAACTGAGTTTGGGGAAAATTACATCTGTTATAATTTCTGACTTGAATATCTAGATCATTTCTTTTTTTTTTTCTTGCTTTTGTTCTCTTTGTTTAGTGCACTTTACTGATTCTAAAACTCTATACACATTTTTCTCTATCTTCAAAAATAACTGAGTTATAAGTATATGAGTATAGATTGAACAACTTTGGATAGAGAGGCAAACTGTGGTGTAGTGGCTAGCAAATGAGTGGCTTCCATGACCAAGGTCACAAGTTCAAACCCGGCAGATGGCCCAAGGATGTTTTAAGGGAGTAAAAAATCCTTAGTTTATGGCATCATTCGGAGGGGACGAGATAATGGTGGTCTCGAGCCTGTGCGATGTCAGTTAATTGTTAAAGATCCCTATTATAATTAAACCTGGATAGGCAAAATTTAGGACTCCCACTGTTGAATCCTCTGATTGGCCACAGCAGCATAAAAGTGATACTAAATGAATAAACAAAAAAAAAATTTGAGGATCAAAACATATTTTTCACCAGTTGAAATATCGACAATTAAGGGTCTCAATGATTTTTTCATCAATTAATTACTAAGATGTATTAATATAAAACTACACAATAATGTAATAAATATTAAACAACACACAAATAACAATTACTTAAAGGAAATATGGTAGGGTTTATACTGTAAAAAAATTTTGTAAAGATATTTAAGGGATTATGAATCAAATTTTTCAGCCTAATTATAAGTATTCCAACATTAGTGTCCTTAACTACAGGAAATGGTAAAACAATTAAAACAAAAATATGTAAA
Organism: Piezodorus guildinii; assembly: GCA_023052935.1. Taxonomy (NCBI): domain Eukaryota; kingdom Metazoa; phylum Arthropoda; class Insecta; order Hemiptera; family Pentatomidae; genus Piezodorus; species Piezodorus guildinii. The sequence goes on along the minus strand of CM041298.1, from coordinate 1,981,165 downwards.
ACTCTAGATTCATGGATATCAGATGGATAACTTATGATAAATTAATTTTTTTCCTTCAATTTTTAGCAAACAAAATACCACTTAAAGATAAGGGATCTAGGTTGAAATTGATGCATAAAAGCACCTTAACTAATCTTCTTTCAGAATATGTTAACTGTTAACACCATATGTTAATAAAACTCTGATATTCATCATAGAATCATTTTTTGTATTTATCTTTATGTTATATTTGTTTTGAAAAATAGTTATTTTAAATATTGCCACGAAAGTGAAAAACACTAGAAGAGAAAGGCAGTAGAAGACGATTGTTTCATTATGGACTTGATGCGAGTCGAGTGTTGAGATAGCGACTGAACGGTGAGACTGTGCCATACATAGACCCAAATCTACCCTCAACGAACTCCGAACGTTTGTAAACGTATTTCTTCTTCTTCTCATTGTTCCCCTTAGAACTTGGAAGAGCCGCCCTCCGATCGTTTTCTTCAACACTCAACAGTACTTTGTTTACGTGAATATAGAATATCTTTAACCATTATTGGAACATTTAATTAATTATCATTTCTTAAAACTGTTTAATTAGGTTAATTTTGATTCCTATATTTTTTACATCTTAAAGTATATAATTAGGTTAATTTGTTTCTTATGTTGGTTATATGTAATTATAGTTTAATAAATGTATTGTCATTTGTTGTTTACTTTCATTATTTTATTTTTCTAAATCTATACAGTCCACCGAATCTATACAGTGTGTATATATATATATATATATATATATATATATATATATATATATATATATTATATACAGTGCTTTCTTTAACCGAAGCACCCTGAATTTGAGTTATCTTTTGGAAGTACTGTTCCTCCACGAATAGCTCACATTAGCGTTATCGACCAAATTGAAATACTGAAAATAAACTACAAACTTATTTTGCAACCCAATAAATTTTATAAGTATTATCACTTTATTATACTACGAGCTGTGCCATGCAGCTTTGCTCGCGAATATTGCATTTCGTATTAATTTATGTGTGTTTATGGTGAGATTGGCTATAATAGATATCAACTATCAGCTACTCTTAGTTATCATTTAAAGCCCGATCTTGACTTCTTCCTGTAAAATTTACAATAGCAAACCAGTAGAAGTGGTTATACCCATAATCACTTAATATACTAAAATAAAAATGAGAACGTCATTTAGTATTTTTTACAATACAAAGCATGAACACTTGAACAAACCAATTAGTTAACTCCGTGAATCTAGAGTTTATTTATTTTTCATAATGGTTCAAAATCATTAAAAACATCAAAAGAATTACTTTTCCAATATTTAAAAAAAAAAAAAAAAAAAAAAAAAAAAATATATATATATATAATTAACATTTATATATATATATATATATATATTTATATATATATATATATATATATATATATATATATATATATATATAAGTTACACTTAAATTTAGTTGTTATTCCTTTATGATTGATAAAAAATGACCCCCTAAAGAATTAAATCCCAAGCTTTTATTATTTATTGGGTTGTGTCACATGAAATGTCCGCTTTCAAGGTAAAGGATTTTTATTAAAAATACGATATGAAAACAAGATAATTTTATTTGAAGTATTTACCTTCTTTTTCTACACATTTTTCCCAACGTGACACCAACTTTTTTATCCCCGAACTGAAAAACTCTGAGCTTTGAAGTAAAACAAAATCTGAAAACGCACTTTTCACTTGATCATCATTTTCAAAAAATTTTCCTTTAACGAAGTTGTCTAAATTCCTGAACAGGTGGTAATCTGTTAGAGACAAGTCGGGAGAATATGGTGGGTGCGGAAGAACTTCTTAGCCCAGTTCTTTCAATTTACACGGTATGTTTTGAAACATGAGGTCTTGCTGCCGCTCAGTGAGATAATGAGGTACCCATGTATCGAGCTTTTTTACTTTCCCAATACACTTTAAATGTCTGGAAACGGTAGATGCACTTGCATTTAGTTGTGCTGAGAGTCCTTTAACTGTTTAGTAGAGGTTTTCTTCTGTTTGAGGACATCGTTGTATATCGTTGTAGGAGGTCTTCCTCAGGGCAAGTTTTCCAAGTTGGTATCCCCAGCTGAAAACTTAGCAAACCAACGGCGAATGGTCCGTTCATTAACACTCTCTTCCCCAAACGCCTTGCAAATATTTCTAGTGGCCTCAGCTGCTGAATGCCCTAGTTTAAACTCGTACAAAAATATTACTCGAAAATCGCGTGTTTCCATGTTTATATTTGGAGGTATACTAAAAAGTGGGCAATTGATTGGCAAGCGAATGTTTATAATATAAAGGTAGAGGATTAGTAACTGTTTACTTTAAATATGTAAACATTCGGAAGAAAACAACAGAGACCTGCAAAATCCTTTATATATTTCAGAAACTATAAAAACGGACATTTCATGTGAAACAACCCAATATTTCCAATACAAGACCTAAATCATTTAATAAGAAGAATAAAATTCTGATATTAATTGCTCCCTTATTTAATTATTGCCTTTTGACAGCTACATTTGAATAAATAGCCTAACAAAAATGTTTATTATATTTTAATAAGTATATAATGATAAAGTAGATAAATGCTGGAATGAAATAATTAAGGTAAATTTAAAGAAAATTATAATACATTGTATCCCAAATTAAACTTAACAGAAGGGCGTAGATGCTGAAAAAATAAGTCAAAAAGTCCTTTAGCAATTTTTCTGTTTTTGCTTATTTTGGAGATATCGCAACAAAAGAAACAAAACAAGTATTATTATTTTTTTATACTTACTTGTTTACATTATCATCTATTTGATGCAAATATTTTTCAAAATGTAAATATAAGGAAGCATCTATTGTTTTGGACAGATGAAGCAACCAATTACAAGAAGAGGAATCATTTACTAAAGAGTTATTATGCATAAGATATTGAAAATAATGAAAATCCTAGATCTATTACAGAAAAAAGGTTTTATATTTCTATTATTTTTTAGACAATAGACAATTTTTTAGACAATAGACAATTTTTTTTAACAATAGACATATCTTTTAACTAGGAGAACCTCTATTCTTGACTTGATCCTCCTTTTAAAAGGATACGAATCGAAATATTTCAGTGGCAACTAGGATTAATTGCAATCCAAAATTAACAAATAACGATAAAAATGCTAAAAGACTTTTTGATTTAATTTTTTGATCCTCTACACACTCTTGTAGTTTTGCTGTTTAAATTAGGAAAAAATGTATAAGAATAACTAATTATCAGGGATATGATTACTATAAACTAAGGTGGGAATAAAACAATAATTGATAATAATAATAAATAAATAATAAAAGGATTGAGCATACTTACACGCATTTGCGACTTGAGCTGGGCGAGGTCAGCTCCTTCCTCTGGTACAGGGACGTTGTAGAACTCGCCCTCTTCCTGGGTGAGGAGCTTGAACCAGCCCTCGACGGGAGCCTTGATCAGCTCGGAGATCCCGAAGGACAGCGAGCCCATGAAGTCGTTCCGGGATGTGCGATCCCAATCCCACACCTCTATCAGGAGTCTCCTGTCTTTGTCTTCCGCCTTCAGCTCACTGCAAGTAAACAGAAATTCACTAATTGATTTAATCTATAGAAATAGGGGTCACCTGTGGTATAGTGATATAGTATAACAGCCTTATATACCCAAAGTCACGGGTTCAAACTTGGCAGATGGTCCTAGGATTTTTAAATAGGAGTAAAAAATTCTTAGTTATGCCCTCCTTTGGAAGGAAGTTAAAGGCCTTGCCACACTTAGTGGAGTGGAAAGGCGAGGAAATGAATGATGAATTTTACGATTAAATCCAGATGACGTCACTTACATAGGGAATCCCACTGGGATTCTTGGTCGATTCCAATGGTAATTGTAGGGAAGAGAATTCCAAAGACGAATTTCCTTTTCCCAACTTTCCATTCTGCTAAGTGTGGCCTGGGAAACAAAGATTAATGTCGACTCCGATGGTGTTCGGTAGACTTTGGCTGTACTGGTGCACTATCGGTGATAGATTTCCCCTACATCACAGTTCGTGCCTCCAACTAATTGTTGTCGTTTCCCATTGTTACTATTGTTTCAATCTGTCCCAAGATGGAACAAGAACTTATTTTAACAGTTGAAAAATATATGGAGCTGTATGATCCTAGATCCTGGAGCTGTATGATAAAATCTTCTAAACTGCTGCTACTCATTGTAATTTATTAAAACAAATAAAATTAAACGGTAAATACACGCTTTGTCATTCACAATGAACAACCCAACAATCAATGGACGTTTCCTGCTTGAGTTGAAGAGGGTTGCACATTAGGGAGGTAGACAATATCCTTTCCTCTCCGCTAAGTGTGGCCAGGCCTTAAGAGGTCAAACCTATCTATATAACTACCCTTCTTCATTAAATTACTAGCTGTAACCTGTCTCATTGCTTAAAAATATTTGATTCTTTGTTGAATGACATATGCACATATACATTTATCGTAAAATAAATAATAATAATCAGTTACTATAACACATGAAATGTTATTTAGAGCCGCATCTCAATTTTATTAAATCAAAGATACAACCGCACACCTGTAGAAGTCAGTATAAACAAAATTCTTCAACTTAAATTTATTGTAGTCTTTAAGTATAACTGTTGAATGATAGTGAATTAATTCTATTTGAGGGTGATGGTTAAAGAAAACACAATGTTTCTTAGGCTTTAGAACTAAGTTCTTCAATTTTTAATAGCAAAATGTTTATTAGTCGTTCAAAATCATTTTAAAAATCCAATAAAAATTGAACATGTTTTCAAGGGGACCTGAACAAAAAAAAAAAAAAAAAAAAAAAAAAAAAAAAAAAAAAAAAAAAAAAAAAAAAAAAAAAAAAAACATGATTCAATATGGTTTAGTGTATTTTGTATATATTAAAAATCTATTTAAACCTAATATTGGTCATAATAAAATGGTTTAGTTTTCATGTTGTTAGAAATTCGATAACTTTTCAAATGATATATTTAGTTTTTGAGATATTCGAAAAACAATTTTTATAAGGAGTTTTAAAACAAATTTTTTTTAACCACTCAAAGGACTAATTTTCCCAAAGCCAGCCTTATTGAACAACTAGACTATAAGGGGAGCATCCAGGAAAAATTTCAGATTCACAACCATAGTCATTTTTAAGATAATGCGATGACAAAAGTGAAAGAAATGGTATTTTATTTTTACTTTCACTTATCTATGTATGAAATATATAGTAAGGGTAAGAATTGCGATCGTGAAGATTTTTGAATTCCAGTTTTCAACAGGAATTTCAGTTAATGAGAAGGATGAAAAGCCGATACAAATAACTAATTGTCGTAGATAATAATATAATAGATTATTTAATTAAACACATCAATTTAATTAATAGTTTAAATTTTTTTCATCTCTAACTGTACTTGAAAATTCTTAAAACAATTTTAACAATGAAGGTAAGTGAAAGTTGTGTGTTGTTCGCAACAGAATTTTTAAATATAGATTTATCAATAACATTTATAGTATTTCATCTTGAATATGTTTCAAAGCCTAAAAATCGATAGCTACTTACAAGGATATAGTTTCATTCCAAACAGGGTTGAGGCAGGAGCGGATGGTTTTGGTTTTCTTCTTGACGTTGTCTGCATCGGGTATTAGTTTTAGCTTCACGTAAGGATCCGAAAGTCCATTGGGGTCCATCGGTATAAGGTTTTTCCCTTGACGAACTAAAAATAAAGAAAATTTGTAAATTATAACTTAACTCCATACAAAATAAAGTATAATTAATGATATAGAATGCTTAAGAATTGGTTTGTTTTTTATTGGTTTGATTCCAAAATTTGTACCTCACATCTGTCTACCCGACAGTTTGGTGCTATTAGCTTGAGACAAGTGTACAAATATTTATTAATAAATTAATGTAAGAATATATAATGGAGAAATTGGTATTATCATAAAGAAATCATCTGGTACATGGCAGAAATTTGATACACTGCAGCATTTACAAATAACCATGGAGCAGGTCTCCAAAGCATGCAACCGATATAGATAAAAAAAAAAAAAATAAAAAAAATAAAATAAAAAAGAATCCTCATGCTGTCCTTCGGATGGGACTTAAAAAGATGGTCTCGAGCCTGTGTGATGTCAGGTACTCAATAAAGATCCCTATCCTAATTAAACCTGGATAGGTGAAATTTAGGACTCCCCCTGTAGCATTGTCCAATCAATCACAGTAGCATAAAGTGATGTTAAATAAATAAACAAACAATTAATAATACTACTGTAGAAGGAGTCCATAAATATAAATACCGAGGAACATGGATTAACAGTGTCTGAAATATAAAGTTTTCAAGTTATTGAATAAGTAAATAGTGGAAAACAAGATACTTAAGAGAATTTTTTTTTTTTTTTTTTTTTTTTTTTTTTAAGGGGCGCGACAGGCCGTGCAGAGAGATTACACTCACGTTTCACGATGAAATTCGTAGTGTAGGGTCATCAGTCCCTACGCCTAGTTTTGTGAGTAGCCACCATTTGGCTGACGGGTCTCACATACCCAGGGTAGAGGCTGCGAGTGAATCCCCATTTAATTACATCATTGTAAAAGCCCCGCCGGGACTGGGATTCGAACTCGCAACCTGTAGCATAAGAAACTAGCGCGCTAGCCACTCAGCCACGAGCTCCCCACTTTAGAGAATTTATAAACGGTAAATTTTGAAATTTGTTGTTACTCTTTTGCTTTTAAATTATTGTTAATATTTTTGGGGGGAATCATTTACCTATCGATTAAGTGTAAAAAAAAAAAAAAAAAAAAAAAATGCTGTTTTATAAAAAAGAATTTTGTTCTATATATACAGTTTACAAAAACCTATATGCATAATATAAAGTTGGTTGAGGGGTGTGGTTATTGAATAAATATGACTCGAATGAGGAAACATATATATTTTTTTGTATAATAATACGTAAAACAAAAGTATACCAAAGATAAAGCTAAAGCATTTATAAAACATATTTACAAGGTTCTAGAAACCACATCTCTCTCAATACTTGTCTGATTTCAAAACGATTTTTTGAATATCTATTTAGCATTCAGATAGAGAAAATACCTGATGAAGACATGCAATGTGGGCTTACATATGTTGGTTTAACAATAAATAGTGGGATCACCTGTAGCATAACAGCCTTCTATAAAACCTGTAGGAGGTAGTAAAAAATCCTTTGTTATGGTGTCCTTCAGAGTGGGCATAAAAAGGTGGTCCCGATTCTGTGCGATGTAAGGTACTCGTTAAAGATTAAAGATACCTATGCTAATTAAACCTGGATAGGCGAAATTTAGGACTCCCACTGTAGCGCCGTCAAATTAGCGACAGCTGCATAAAGGGACAAATAAATAAACAAACAATCAATAATACTACTGTAGAAGGAGTCCATAAATATAAATACCGAGGAACGTGGATTAACAGCAATGGAAATATATCAAAGGAAATCAAATGAAGAATGGAAATTGCAGGATTGGTCTTTATCAAAATGAGGAAACATTTCTCCATCTGAAATCTATCGTTGGAACTTAGAGCCCGAATTCGGAGGTGTTACTTCTTTTCTAATTTGCTGTACGGGATGAAAACCTGAACGATGCAGCAAGCTAATATGATGAAGGTCAATGCATTTTAGATGTGGCGCTATCACAGGATACTAGATCTACCCTGGGTAGATAAAGTGTACATTAATGTATATTATAATGAGTATTTTCGTATAATGCCTGGTTTCTGTAACATTTACCTTCATAATGTTAAAATGAGGTCAATTCTTGTACTTAGGATCCAATGTATTACTTGGACAAGGATATCTCTATGTAGGATGAGGATATCTATCCTTTTTAAACACCTTCTTGCTTCCCAATCAGATGCCAACTAATTTCAGTACAGCGATTGAAGTGATGTGAGAAATGTCTACACTTCATAACATAAATGATAGTAAAGTTTATTTTCATTTATATTTTTAATTATTCTAATATTTTTTGTTTTGTTTTTTTGGTTTGTTAGTTCTATGTTACATTTAGATATTACTGTATTTTTTAAATTTAAACTTTTCATTTCTCTCTCTTTTCATCAATTAAAATAATTGTAAATAATTATTGCAATCATTAATATAAATTAGTTTTTTTATGTGTTTTTTGGCCAGTTGTAATCATTATTTTTTTGTACATGTGTATTATTCTCAAGAGACTTAGTCCCAGAATAAAGTTCTTTTATCATTCATTCATTCATTCATATCTATAAGACCTACAGCCGCCTGTCACCTCTCAAATTAAAGCTTATTAGGTGTTTTAATTATTTAGTTTAATTAATTAGATATATAATTAATAAAATGTATATGATATAAGTTTGCGGATGACCAGGCTCTAATAGGAAAAAACTAAGAAGAAATCCTAACCACGGCAAAAGATTTGATAGCAGCGGGAGAAAAGACAGGGCTCAAAATTAACTATAAAAAGTCCAAATATGTGTCAGTGAATGCAGAAGGAGATTTAACAATGGGTGAGCATATCATTAAAAGAGAAGATTCATTCCTATATCTTGGGCATCTTATTTCTGTTAAAGGGCAAGCTGAAGAAATAAGCAGGCGATGTACTCAAGGATGGCGCTCATTCTTCAAGTTTAAGGAGCTGCATAGGTTGTCTGTGAGCTTGGAAGAGATCAAAAAACTTGGGATGAGCACTGTGCTACCTGCCATGACCTATGGTTGCGAAACATGGGTAATAGATAAAAAGACCAGCCACAAGTTGAGAGTAACGGTCAGAGGTATGGATTGATACCTTCTCGGAGTATCCAGACGATATAGAAAAACAAATAAGTGGCTAAGATCAAGGACCGATCTCCCAGATATTGTGGAAAAAGTCCATCTAAGGAAGTGGACCCTGACCGGACATGTTATCTGGAGAAACATTACAACATGGACCAGGCAGCTTATGGAGTGATACCCAAGGGAGTTTACAAGGAAGCGTGGACGTCCACCGAGAGACTGGGACCAGGAGATGAAGAAGAGCTGCGGAGGTGCAGCCTGGAAGAGAGTGGCACTGGATAGAAGAGAATGGAAAAGGTGGGTCAGGTTCAGTGTGGTTAGTGTGCTTGCAAGAATAAGCTTATTAAACCATTCAAACAATCGAGCTCAAAAAAACCTCAACTTCATGTTGATTTTGTACATTTATATATATTTGAATTCAACAAAAGAGGAAGTTTTGTATATATTTTTTTGTTATATTTTATGTGCAAATAAAGGTTATTATTATATGATATATAATTAATAACAAGATAATGACGAACTCACTTTCTATGTCCAGCTTGTTGCTGACACAGCTTATCTTGAGTTCTATCCTACCCCTCCTCTCAGTGTGGTCACAGCCGCAAAGGTTTGGAACGCTCTCTTTGCATCTTTTATGTACGTTCATATCACATGCTGTAAATCGATAACATTTAGTAAACATTTAATAGTAAAATTATCAATAATTATTATTTTAATTTAATCAAAGTGGACTATAAATTAAAATTTAATATACAGCCTAACCTCTTCTGTCTTATATGTAATTAGGAGAAAATTAATAAATGAGTTTCCAAAGTTGCATTGAAAAATAATCGAAAAAATACTACAGAATGGAGTATTATTTCCAAATAATTACACTGGGTAAATAAAATATTCATATATGAGCCAAAATATTTAAAAAAAATATATTTACTGAAATTTAAAACTGATTAAAAAAATATATATATCAATTAATGGTAAATATACATAAACTTCCCATTGGCAGCCTTCTTAAACATATCCTAAACCAGAGGGGCTCATAGCAATCTTCATTTCAGATGAATCTGAGTATTGAAGATGAAGAACCTCACATACAAGACTGAAACGACAAGAAACTGCTCGACGTTTTCGACTACTTCAACACTTACTAGACAAAGGCTCAAACCTTCCACTTAACTACAAATTCTAATCTACATGACTATCATAAGGATATGGACTTGTGGAGAAGAGATTTGGGGCTATACTAAACCATAAAAAACTTCCCGTCACTAATCCTTTCAATCAAAAATCCTCAATGCTCCTTATTTTGTCACAAATAAACTCATTCATAAAGACTAAATGTTCCCTATCTTGCTGACGTAGCGCGAACCAGGTATCACTCCTTCCATGACAAACTGGTTTAGTAGAACCGCAAAACTCTAGATTTGCCTTATGATTGTCATGTAAATAATTCTTTTTTAATTATTTTAAAATTAAAAAGTTTGAACTAGAGTCTGACAAGTAAGTGACGGGTAGGCGAAAACTGAAATATTTAAAAATAAATATAAAACCACCATAAAAATCTTATTTAAATTCACTTATTCATTATTATGTATTAATTACTGTACTAATAAAAAAAGAAGAGGTTTGACTGTACTCTAAAATTTATTGAGATAATTTAAAAAAATAAATAATTTCATTAGTATTTTTCTAATGATATTAATAAAATTTATTGAACTAACAAATTTATCAAAATAGTTTTAGATTAAATTCAAATTTAATTTTCAAGTTTCTTTTTAAATAAAAAAATGTATCCATATTTTTCACACAACAATCCTTTTATCATTGTGGATGTAATTAGTTGGCCGTTGAGAATTACTGGAAGGAATTAGTCCGGGTGGCGGTCATTAAATGAAACAACTAAATAGTTTCAACTATTAATTGTTTGCCAACGTTTCGACCCCTTTGTGGGTCATCATCAGGGCGCATGATGGGGTTTCCATTCTCCCACCATGCGCCCTGATGATGACCCCAAAGGGGGTCGAAACGTTGGCAAACAATAAATAGTTGAAACTATTTAGTTGTTTCATTTAATGACTGCCACCCGGACTAATTCCTTCCAACAATCCTTTTATTTTATTTTTCCTCTCCTACGTTTCAGCCTTCGGCCATTTTCAAGGATCCTTCAATCTGTCCTTTCTATCGCATATCTAAAAATATATATATTGTAATATACCCATTTTTTATAATTATAGTGGTTATTAATTTATATATTTGTTGTTGAGTTAGGCAGGCTAACAATAAGGTAAAAGGTAAATTTTGAATAACAGCTCTTATTTGTTTGTTTGTAAACATAACCTCCATTTTGGATGCAAGGGACATTCCAGGTAAAAACCCAGGTAGAAGAAAGATACCTGGTCATAGTCAGTTGGGGTGATGAGCTGAGGGAGGTATGAGCAGCTGTCTGAAGATGGAGAATAATTATAGTTAGCCTGCCTGCATATTGTTTGTGTTACTTTGTAAGTTATTATTATGATTAAAAAAGTTATATAAAAGATTGTGTGCCTGATTGTCAAGAACCCATACCATACCCTGAGAGTAAATTGAATAATAATGAAGTGTTATTTGTGTTGATTGATTTTTCTTAAAAGAATATTATTTTAAAAATAAGCATATTATAATATATATCATTATAAATATATATATATATATATATATATATATATATATATATATATATATATTGTAATATACACATCTTTTATAATTTTAGTATTTATTTATTTATTATTTGATAATTGTTTTAGGCAGGCTAACTATAGGATAAAAGTAAAATTTAAATTTAAAAAACAGCTCCTATTTGGTTGTTTGTTTACAAACATAGCAACCATTTTGGATGCTAAGAAAAAAGGTCCCTGGCAGGTAGGATTGGGTAAAAAAGGTACCTACCAGGTAAATGTCAAGTGAGTCAGAGTTGGGGTTATGAGCTGATAGGAGAGTAGTTTTTTGAGTGGGACTTGGAGAGTGTGGAGTTGAATATGAAGAGGAGGAACTGCTGTAGGGATATGAAGAATCATTGTTAGCCTGGCTGCATATTGTTTGTTGTGTTATTTTTGTAAGTTATAATTATGATTAAAAAAGTTATATAAAAGATTGTGTGCCTGATTGTCAAGAACCCATATCATACCCTGAGAGATAAATTGAGTAATAATTAAGTAAAAATATTGTGTGAAATGATTTTTTTATAAAAGAATATTTTTTAAAAAATAAGCATATTATATAATTTGGCGCCCAACGTGGGGCTTAATTTGTTAAATATTAAGACCACGACAATCAGTGCATAATTTATATTTTAATAAGTTTTGTATGTGTTATTTGTGTTAATTTGTGAGCAAACAATATGGAGGACCAAGGAACAAATAGTTATTTAGATAAGGTAGATTTGTTCAAGCAAATGATGATAATGATGGAAAAATTGGAACAAAAGATTGATAAATTTGGAACAGAAGTATTAGAAACCGTTACAAATATTACAACAGAAATGAAAATTGATTCCCAGAAAAGAACCTCCACTGAAGATGAAGAAAACAAGAAGAAAGAGCATACAGACAAAGAGTGTAAAACAGAAAGAGTAACTCCTACTTGTACAGAAGAACCTCTATCAAAGGCTGTACCTTCTGAAGATCCTACTGACCAAGAGTGTGAAACAGAAATAGTAACTCCAATGTGTACAGTAGAACCTATGTTAATGACTAGTCCCTGTAATGTTATGATTGAAGAGGCCAAGGACTTAATGACTAGCTCTATTGATGTGAAGGAAAGTGTAAATATCAAAGAAGATCAGATTCATGATGTGAAACCCAGTGACAGCAAGTGCTTAACTTTCAGAACTTTAATAAGTGTCTTAAGTCCCCAAAATAGACCTCCGGTGGTATTTTACAGATTAAGTGTTTTAAATAATCCAGAAATAGGTTTCTCCATCTCCTATAATTATTTGTCACCAATTGTAAATTTAATTAATCGATACAGGAATGTGCCAACCAAAACTATTATACTTTTTATTTTAGACTATGAGTTCTACCAAGGCTATATGGTCTTGGATCATGTAAGGAAAGATAGGACACCATATTATTTTTGGACACGGCAATCTTTATCCTTTTCCAGGGGATAAAAAGGGATGATTAGCGCTCCCTCCGTTAGATGAGCTAAAAAAATGGGCAGTCTGAACAATGTTCAGATTGAACCATACTGGAATTATTGATTAATAAATTGTAAATAATGTAATTATTGATGAAGTTTTTTCTTATTTAAAATTATATAAGTTCACAAATTAATTAGCTTAAAATTTATTTTGCATTGTCAGCCTAAAACAATATGAAACTGTATCTTATTATTGATGTCTTGACAAAAGTTATTTTTAATTTTGTTACCCTGTTATTTGGTAGATAATTTCTTTCTAAATTATTTTATTACATGCACCTAAACCTGTTTGTAAGTAAAATTTAAGTACATAGTTTATTTTGAAGATTTAATTTGGTATATACTCTTAATTGTATATAGTACTTGTGTAATTTTTATGTGTATATAGTTATAGAATATTATGTCCCTAGTTAGTTTTTAAATTTATCTTTCAATGTAAAATATTGTATATAAACTTAATTTATAAAGTATTGAAAATATTTGTAACAAATTGTAACAAAGAAGGTTTATTGAAAGAAATAATGTGTATATTTTAAAATAGTTATAATTGAAAAAAAAAAAAAAAAAAAAATATTTCCTACCAAAATATTTTTTTTTTTTTTTACCTAGGATTGGGGAGAAATGTAATATACACATCTTTTATAATTTTAGTATTTTTATTTATTATTTGATAATTGTTTTAGGCAGGCTAACTATAGGATAAAAGTAAAATTTAAATTTAAAAAACAGCTCCTATTTGGTTGTTTGTTTACAAACATAGCAACCATTTTGGATGCTAAGAAAAAAGGTCCCTGGCAGGTAGGATTGGGTAAAAAAGGTACCTACCAGGTAAATGTCAAGTGAGTCAGAGTTGGGGTTATGAGCTGATAGGAGAGTAGTTTTTTGAGTGGGACTTGGAGAGTGTGGAGTTGAATATGAAGAGGAGGAACTGCTGTAGGGATATGAAGAATCATTGTTAGCCTGGCTGCATATTGTTTGTTGTGTTATTTTTGTAAGTTATAATTATGATTAAAAAAGTTATATAAAAGATTGTGTGCCTGATTGTCAAGAACCCATATCATACCCTGAGAGATAAATTGAGTAATAATTAAGTAAAAATATTGTGTGAAATGATTTTTTAAAAATAAGCATATTATAAATATATATTATAATATATATATATATATATATATATATATATATATATATATATATATATATATATATATATATGTATATATATGCAATAGAAAGGACAGATTGAAGAATCCTTGAAAATGGCCAAAGGCTGAAACGTAGGAGATTGTTGAGTGAAAAATATGGATCAATTTTTTTATTTAAAAAGAACCTGAAAATACATTTGTTCACTCAAATAAATTACATACATAATAAAAATTAATACAAAATTATATGATTTAGTTGAATAATTTAAGAACTTATCCCTTTGCTATTTTATTAAATGTTTTATTTTATTAAATAGTTATGGTGATATAAATGGCTTGGTATATTCTTCTAATTGTTGTTTTATTACTGGGTCTGGAGAAAATTTGTCTCAGTAGCTAAAGAGATTAGTGGTGTTTGACAGCTAACAGCTGTGCAAGAAAGTGATTGGGCTGAATTCATCCTCAGCACCAGCACCAGGTTTTTCCCCCATTTTGGGTAACCATTTATAAAGGCTGGGTTTGCCCCTTGAGGGTCTACCTACCCCAGGATCGCCCCTGGCTGAAATAACAGAATGAATTATTCTGTCACAGCTGAGATTCGAACTCGGGACGTAGAACAATAGAATAGTTCCCTATCCAACAGGCCAAAATTACTTTATATTAATCAAATTATACAATTTTATCATAAATTATTTAAATTTGTTGATTCGGAGAGAATCATTTAATAAAATAAAGAAGAGATAAGTTCTTTAATTATTTTCAAACATATTATCCATATTATATAAAAAAAGTTAATAAAATGATTTAATAATAAAAAAATATTAGATAATATTATAAGCCAAAAGCAAATAACTACATACAAATATATGTTACAAGCTTTTACTTACCATTCGATTAATTTTGCATACTAAAATAAGGCTAATTACATAAGAAAAAATACTCAAGAAGAGAGAAAAAAGTAAATGCAAAAGGCATGCTAGATAAATAGAATTAATAATAAGAAAAAGATAAATAGAAAGAAGTATTAATAAACACATTAAAGATAGAAAAAAAGAGTAAAGTTAATCAAAGATATACACAACAATAGCTTTAGAAGAAAAAAAACATTTAGCAAAAGTTTAAGAAAACTTACATAATTTCAGTCGACTCCATCCTCAAGACTCGTAATTTATTTGCCATATCGTTAATATTATTGTAAAAGGGGAATCATTTTTAAGATTATAATGGAAATTGTGAAAATAAGGAAAAACTAGAATCTATGCTTGCGTTGCTACGAAACAGAATTTAATGAATGATGTGACGGTGTGTGAAATTGTGAAAAATATTTTTTCTGAAGCCAACGTTTGTAGGCCTTATTGTAGGTCTTTAACAGGGCTGAATAGTAACAAGACGCAATGTAAGGGTTTGCACAGAGGAGCGATTTGCAACTAGTTGTCCGCACACCCCTAGGAGTCCGCAAACTATGTTCAGGGGATCTGCGGTGGGTTGTTGGGAAATAATTTTAAATAAGTTTAACATAAAATATTTATAAAAAAAAAAAAAACCTGTACCACTACAACCCATGAAGAGTTTTGGGCTCACTAAATGTAGAAATGCATAATGTTTATAAGCCAATGGCTGTGCAATGAGGTGATTCGGCGGAAATCAGGCTCCAGACATTAATAAATTAATATTAAAGTTAAAAAACAATAATATTAATAAACCAATGAGTCGATTGTTTATTTTTAAGGCACTATTTATATTTTTACATTCTTGTTACTTTTTAGCCCTGATAAAGACCCACAATGTGGACTTACAAACGCTGGTTTCACATTAGATAGTTTTCACTATTTCTATAAAAATTTATTGAACGCCATCTGAATTATACTACCTCATTCATTCTACATTACATACGTATGGTTAATATGTTTAAACGAAACATAATTCGATTTGTAGTCTAAAAATGTTATCCTCATATTTCATATTTTTTAGCAATATTATTTTAGTTATTATAATTATCAGAATGTTTTAGTATTGCAGAAGGCAACAAACGTATTTTTGTTCAAGAGAAATGGTAATTATTTTCGATGTAAACTACTTTTATCAAAAAGAAACAGTTCAAAATACAAAAATAATTGAAAAGATTTAAAAAAACAAAACAAGTGAATACGGTTGCTACACTAGCGCTCATGTGGCGCTTGCCGCAAGCTCCCTTTGATTCTTGTTAATAAAAACGTTAAAATTGTTCCCTCCTTACAGAGAAAACAGACCAGACATGCGCAGTACGTTTTTACTTTCACTTACCTATATATGAAATATATAGTAAGGGAAAGTATTGCGATAGTGAACATTTTCGCATTCCAGTTTTCAACGGAAATACACGTATTAGGGTCCTCTGAGTCCAAATAACCAAGTCCCACAAAAAGATCGGTGTGTGTGGTAACTCAAGCACGTAAACGAAAACTTCTATGAAACTGAAATTTCATATTTAAGACAACTATACGCCCGAGATGTTACAGAAACTTTTTCGTCAAAATCAGCTGACCGGAAGATCTACTTTATACCATGCATTTTGCATCTTTTTTTATTTTTTTTTTTTTATTAACAATTATTTCAGTCGTTATTATAATTTCAAAAATGTGTCCTGATCTGATGGAACAGAAATAACTTACTGCGCATGTCCTGCTTTATCTCGGAGCAGGTGGAAAAAGACCGACATATTTTTATATATCTATTCTATTTATTTTTTGTTAGTATGGTAAAAAATTGTTTTTTGTTTTTTATTGTAAACAAATAAAAAATTAAAAAAAAACCCGTAATACTTTCGACTATTTTAATATATTTTAGTACACAAACATATTCAAGCATGTGCAAACTACTCCAAATACCACATCTACACGCTTGTGTTATGGTCCGTTGCCAATTGTAAAAATATATCATATACGATTATGAACTGATTTTATTATATTTAATAAATTAAACAATTTATCGGATAAAATAATGCTTAAAATTCAATGTCTATCTAATTTATATTAAATTTACTGAGAAATCATTCTTAAAAAAAGCAAAATAACTATTAAAAAAATATTTTTTATTCTCCCACAAAGTGCTTAATCCCTCTACAGTCTGGCTCAACAAGACTCATACGTAACTTAAATAGATTTACAGAGTGCGTCTATAGACAAGACTCATTCTAAAACACATGTTTTTAATAGGTGTATGGTTAGGAGGAAACCAAATAAAAGATCTTGTGCAAAAATTAAAATATAGAGAGCATTCGGCGATGGTTAGCGCATTTTTTCTTTGAAGGAGGTGGATTAACTTGGATTCATTAACGGAATCAATGATAGATTTATGTATTTTTTTTAATTAATAAAAGCCTTATATCGATCTGAATATTTGAATTTTTACTTTCACATACCTATATATGGAATATATAAGTAAGGGAAAGAATTGCGATCGTGAAAATTTTAGAATTCCAGTTTTCAACGGCAATACACATTTTAGGGTACTCTGAATCCGAACAACCAAGTCGCGAAAAGTCGGTGTGTGTGGTAAGTCTAGCACAAAAACAAAAGATCCTATGAAACTGAAATTTCATATTTAAGACAAATATACTCCTGAGATGTTACAGAACCGTTTTCATCAAAATCAGCTTGTCGGATAAGCTACTTTATACCATGCATTTTGCACCTTTTTACGATTTTTCCAAAAAACGAATGCAACGATTTTGATTTAAATCTTTACATCGATGTAAAATTTACTGGACTTTGATATCATGTAGGTTTCATTCTGATTGAAATAGTACGGCAGGGCTTAAATGCCGATATTTTAAATTTTCTTTCTTTAAAATACCTTTAATTTTGTACATTCCAAAAGATTAACCAAATTATCTTAATGAGATTGATAAAGGACGGCTAAATATATAAGTTGGACGAATTTGATGACCAACTAAAGGATAAAAGATCAAAACTATTTTTTAACGTTATTTTTGTTTTACTGATAATAAGAATAATATAGACGTATAATATACCGTTGGAAAGAGGAAGATTTTATATAAAACATTATCTG
Source organism: Piezodorus guildinii (assembly GCA_023052935.1). Classification (NCBI taxonomy): domain Eukaryota; kingdom Metazoa; phylum Arthropoda; class Insecta; order Hemiptera; family Pentatomidae; genus Piezodorus; species Piezodorus guildinii. The sequence continues at coordinate 1,962,967 of CM041298.1, read as the reverse complement.
ATACACAAAGTCGTAAAAGGTAATATAAAGTGAAGAATAGTGAATAAACTTATTACTGATTAACATTTTAATGCAGTTATATTATTGAACCTAAACCATATGTTTCCAACAAAAATAAATACTCGTTTTATTAAAATTAACTTATTAAATTGATTTCAACAGTCGAGGTAAGTGAAAGTTGTAACCAGATTTTTTTTACATAATAATTGTTAATATTATTTTATTTAATCTAAAACGTAAATTAATTTTATCAAACGAGGTATTTGAAAGTCGTAACCAGATTTTTTTTACATAATAATTGTTAATATTATTTTATTTAATCTAAAACGTAAATTAATTTTATCAAACGAGGTATTTGAAAGTCGTAACCAGATTTTTTTTACATAATAATTGTTAATATTATTTTATTTAATCTAAAACGTAAATTAATTTTATCAAACGAGGTATTTGAAAGTCGTAACCAGATTTTTTTTTACATAATAATTGTTAATATTATTTTATTTAATCTAAAACGTAAATTAATTTTATCAAACGAGGTATTTGAAAGTCGTAACCAGATTTTTTTTACATAATAATTGTTAATATTATTTTATTTAATCTAAAACGTAAATTAATTTTATCAAACGAGGTATTTGAAAGTCGTAACCAGATTTTTTTTACATAATAATTGTTAATATTATTTTATTTAATCTAAAACGTAAATTAATTTTATCAAACGAGGTATTTGAAAGTCGTAACCAGATTTTTTTTACATAATAATTGTTAATATTATTTTATTTAATCTAAAACGTAAATTAATTTTATCAAACGAGGTATTTGAAAGTCGTAACCAGATTTTTTTTACATAATAATTGTTAATATTATTTTATTTAATCTAAAACGTAAATTAATTTTATCAAACGAGGTATTTGAAAGTCGTAACCAGATTTTTTTTACATAATAATTGTTAATATTATTTTATTTAATCTAAAACGTAAATTAATTTTATCAAACGAGGTATTTGAAAGTCGTAACCAGATTTTTTTTACATAATAATTGTTAATATTATTTTATTTAATCTAAAACGTAAATTAATTTTATCAAACGAGGTATTTGAAAGTCGTAACCAGATTTTTTTTACATAATAATTGTTAATATTATTTTATTTAATCTAAAACGTAAATTAATTTTATCAAACGAGGTATTTGAAAGTCGTAACCAGATTTTTTTTACATAATAATTGTTAATATTATTTTATTTAATCTAAAACGTAAATTAATTTTATCAAACGAGGTATTTGAAAGTCGTAACCAGATTTTTTTTACATAATAATTGTTAATATTATTTTATTTAATCTAAAACGTAAATTAATTTTATCAAACGAGGTATTTGAAAGTCGTAACCAGATTTTTTTTACATAATAATTGTTAATATTATTTTATTTAATCTAAAACGTAAATTAATTTTATCAAACGAGGTATTTGAAAGTCGTAACCAGATTTTTTTTACATAATAATTGTTAATATTATTTTATTTAATCTAAAACGTAAATTAATTTTATCAAACGAGGTATTTGAAAGTCGTAACCAGATTTTTTTTACATAATAATTGTTAATATTATTTTATTTAATCTAAAACGTAAATTAATTTTATCAAACGAGGTATTTGAAAGTCGTAACCAGATTTTTTTTACATAATAATTGTTAATATTATTTTATTTAATCTAAAACGTAAATTAATTTTATCAAACGAGGTATTTGAAAGTCGTAACCAGATTTTTTTTACATAATAATTGTTAATATTATTTTATTTAATCTAAAACGTAAATTAATTTTATCAAACGAGGTATTTGAAAGTCGTAACCAGATTTTTTTTACATAATAATTGTTAATATTATTTTATTTAATCTAAAACGTAAATTAATTTTATCAAACGAGGTATTTGAAAGTCGTAACCAGATTTTTTTTACATAATAATTGTTAATATTATTTTATTTAATCTAAAACGTAAATTAATTTTATCAAACGAGGTATTTGAAAGTCGTAACCAGATTTTTTTTACATAATAATTGTTAATATTATTTTATTTAATCTAAAACGTAAATTAATTTTATCAAACGAGGTATTTGAAAGTCGTAACCAGATTTTTTTTACATAATAATTGTTAATATTATTTTATTTAATCTAAAACGTAAATTAATTTTATCAAACGAGGTATTTGAAAGTCGTAACCAGATTTTTTTTACATAATAATTGTTAATATTATTTTATTTAATCTAAAACGTAAATTAATTTTATCAAACGAGGTATTTGAAAGTCGTAACCAGATTTTTTTTACATAATAATTGTTAATATTATTTTATTTAATCTAAAACGTAAATTAATTTTATCAAACGAGGTATTTGAAAGTCGTAACCAGATTTTTTTTACATAATAATTGTTAATATTATTTTATTTAATCTAAAACGTAAATTAATTTTATCAAACGAGGTATTTGAAAGTCGTAACCAGATTTTTTTTACATAATAATTGTTAATATTATTTTATTTAATCTAAAACGTAAATTAATTTTATCAAACGAGGTATTTGAAAGTCGTAACCAGATTTTTTTTACATAATAATTGTTAATATTATTTTATTTAATCTAAAACGTAAATTAATTTTATCAAACGAGGTATTTGAAAGTCGTAACCAGATTTTTTTTACATAATAATTGTTAATATTATTTTATTTAATCTAAAACGTAAATTAATTTTATCAAACGAGGTATTTGAAAGTCGTAACCAGATTTTTTTTACATAATAATTGTTAATATTATTTTATTTAATCTAAAACGTAAATTAATTTTATCAAACGAGGTATTTGAAAGTCGTAACCAGATTTTTTTTACATAATAATTGTTAATATTATTTTATTTAATCTAAAACGTAAATTAATTTTATCAAACGAGGTATTTGAAAGTCGTAACCAGATTTTTTTTACATAATAATTGTTAATATTATTTTATTTAATCTAAAACGTAAATTAATTTTATCAAACGAGGTATTTGAAAGTCGTAACCAGATTTTTTTTACATAATAATTGTTAATATTATTTTATTTAATCTAAAACGTAAATTAATTTTATCAAACGAGGTATTTGAAAGTCGTAACCAGATTTTTTTTACATAATAATTGTTAATATTATTTTATTTAATCTAAAACGTAAATTAATTTTATCAAACGAGGTATTTGAAAGTCGTAACCAGATTTTTTTTACATAATAATTGTTAATATTATTTTATTTAATCTAAAACGTAAATTAATTTTATCAAACGAGGTATTTGAAAGTCGTAACCAGATTTTTTTTACATAATAATTGTTAATATTATTTTATTTAATCTAAAACGTAAATTAATTTTATCAAACGAGGTATTTGAAAGTCTTACTAATTGTTATTATTTTTACTAAGTTATTAGGTTTGAAAGTCGTAACATTTTTCATAATTGTTTTTTATTTAATCTAACGAATATTTTTCACGAGGTATTTGAAAGTACGTTTTTTACTATATGTATATTTTATCAACGTAATAATTTAAACAGGTGAAGCGAACATTTTTTTTCTATATTGTATAATTATTTAATAAAGTAATATTTCAACGAGTTGAGTCTAACCGATTTTTATATATTGTATATTTTATTAATCTAAAGTAATAATTTAAAACGTTTTAAAGTACATTTTTTATATAATGTAATATATTTTACTAAACGATTAATTTACAAGAGTTAAGCGTACTTTTTTATATAATTGTATTTATTATTTAATTAACGTAATTTTTATCAAAGGTATTTGAAGGAAGATTTTTTTACATATATGTTATTTTTTAATCAAGTAATATTTCGAGTTGAATGTATTTTTATATAATTTTATATTATTATCTAAGAATTATTATACAGTTTTGAAGTCGTACAGATTTTTTTTAATTATGTTATATATTTTATTTATCTAAAATATTTTATCAAACGAGTATTGAAGCGTACCAGATTTTTTTTAATATAATGTTATATTATTTAATCTAAGTATTATTTACAGAGTATAATCGTAACGATTTTTATATGTATTTTTTTAATCTAAAAGTAAATTAATTTTCAAACGAGTATTGAGTCGTACCAGATTTTTACAATAATGTTAATATTTTATTAATCTAAGTAAATAATTTAAGAGATTGAAGCGTACATTTTTTTTAATATAATTTTAATATATTTATTATCTAACGTAATTATTTTATAACGAGTTTGAAAGTTACCATTTTTACATATATTATTATTATTTATCAATAAATTTTATCAACGAGTTTGAAAGTCGAACCAGATTTTTTTTACATAATAATTGTTAATTTATTTTATTTAATCTAAACGTAAATTAATTTATCAAACGAGGTATTTGAAAGTCGTAACCAGATTTTTTTTACATAATAATTGTTAATATTATTTTATTTAATCTAAAACGTAAATTAATTTTATCAAACGAGGTATTTGAAAGTCGTAACCAGATTTTTTTTACATAATAATTGTTAATATTATTTTATTTAATCTAAAACGTAAATTAATTTATCAAACGAGGTATTTGAAAGTCGTAACCAGATTTTTTTTACATAATAATTGTTAATATTATTTTATTTAATCTAAAACGTAAATTAATTTTATCAAACGAGGTATTTGAAAGTCGTAACCAGATTTTTTTTACAGAATAATTGTTAATATTATTTTATTTAATCTAAAACGTAAATTAATTTTATCAAACGAGGTATTTGAAAGTCGTAACCAGATTTTTTTTACATAATAATTGTTAATATTTTTATTTAATCTAAAACGTAAATTAATTTTATCAAACGAGGTATTTGAAAGTCGTAACCAGATTTTTTTTTACATAATAATTGTTAATATTATTTTATTTAATCTAAAACGTAAATTAATTTTATCAAACGAGGTATTTGAAAGTCGTAACCAGATTTTTTTTACATAATAATTGTTAATATTATTTTATTTAATCTAAAACGTAAATTAATTTTATCAAACGAGGTATTTGAAAGTCGTAACCAGATTTTTTTTACATAATAATTGTTAATATTATTTTATTTAATCTAAAACGTAAATTAATTTTATCAAACGAGGTATTTGAAAGTCGTAACCAGATTTTTTTTACATAATAATTGTTAATATTATTTTATTTAATCTAAAACGTAAATTAATTTTATCAAACGAGGTATTTGAAAGTCGTAACCAGATTTTTTTTACATAATAATTGTTAATATTATTTTATTTAATCTAAAACGTAAATTAATTTTATCAAACGAGGTATTTGAAAGTCGTAACCAGATTTTTTTTACATAATAATTGTTAATATTATTTTATTTAATCTAAAACGTAAATTAATTTTATCAAACGAGGTATTTGAAAGTCGTAACCAGATTTTTTTTACATAATAATTGTTAATATTATTTTATTTAATCTAAAACGTAAATTAATTTTATCAAACGAGGTATTTGAAAGTCGTAACCAGATTTTTTTTACATAATAATTGTTAATATTATTTTATTTAATCTAAAACGTAAATTAATTTTATCAAACGAGGTATTTGAAAGTCGTTTATTGTGTGCACTAAATTTTTAAATCAATAAAAGTCTTGTATCGATCTGGATGTTTGCAAGTTTTTTTCAAGTAATGAATTTTTCGATTAGAATAGAAAAACCTTGGGAAAGCATTCGGGAAGATGTTCACAGAAAACCGAGAATTCGATTAGATAAATAAGAACAGAAAATAAAAAAAAGAAGAGTAAGATTTTTTGGTTATATCGAACCTCACCGCCATCAAACTGACACCAACTCCCCTACCTCATCCTCTGAAAATATTCTCGTTTAACTTTTCTGTTGACTGAAATAAGAAAGCCAAAAACTTTTCTACCTCTATGGCGAGAAAGTTAATATCGATTCTTACAATATAGTTTGGATTCTAAGACCTTTCCAACCTCAAATAAAATATTTCTAAATCTTCAGATTCCGCCTAAAACACCCTTATTATTAGTTAATTATTAATATTTAATCGGATTTTGCGAGATCTATTTATTACGTTATTATTATAATAGATATTTAAATCAGATGGGAGCATCAAAAATATTTACGATTAATATTATAAATTAATAGAAGCCTTGGCACGTAAACAATAGAACCCTACATACGGACTTACAACAACCAACAGTTAACGAACACGACAATAGACTGATTAACGACATATCAGTTGCTGAAGCTGGATGAGGGACCTCCTCAGGTAGATTAAAGCCTTGGAAGGGGTGCTGCTGGGCACTTAACTTCACCATGCCTATCATGTCAGATCTCTCAGTACAGCACATTTGTGATTGTCAGATACCTTCTGACCGGTGTGAATAATAAAGATATTGAAGAGATAAGTCTCTATGGAAAATTCTATTTTCTTGAAATACTATAATCATATGAATTATTAAATAAATAGTTCACCTTCATGATGATCCTATGCAAAATTCACGGGTTCAAACCCGCATGTGGTCCTAGGATTTTTTAATGGGAGTAAAAAATTCTTAGTTATGACGTCCTTCGGAGGGTACGTTAAAAGGTGGTCCCGAGCCTGTGCGATGTCAGGTACTCGTTAGAGATCCCTATCCTAACAAAACCTGGATAGGCAAAATTTAGGACTCCCACTGTAGCATCGTCCGATTAGCCACAGTAGCATAAAGTGACGTTAAATAAATAAATAAACAAATCCTTCATGATGAAAAGAAAGTTTTTCAATAAAGGACTGAAAGTACAATAATCTCTTTTATTAAAATTATCTAAACTGAAAACTAAAGATACAATGAATACATAGCAGATCTATTTAAACTAATATGGACCAATTCTACGCCGTGTATCCCAAATTTTTAAGAGGCTTTATCTCTCTTTGAACATAAAATTTAACTTAGAACCTTGTTCTCGAAAACTTTAAGGCGTTGTCCATTCTTCAAAATTAGCGACTAAGTTTCAAATCCTTATGGACCGTCGCACAGTGGAAAATATGACCGATTTAGTTCGACAAAATTCTGAATCTTGTCCACATTTAACCTCAGGGGTCCCAGATTACGGAGAAAAAAAATCTACATATAAAAAATAATTAATTTTGACACGATTGGCGAGAGCACAATTGTCAAACATAAAATTCATTTGCTAAAATCTAAAATTTCCCAACATTTTCTGTTTGAAGTCTCAGAATATGAGAAAAATAATACAAAAAATCTAATAATGGCTCCGAGTTGCTGAAACCTGCTAATAGATGTATTTTAAATCATTCAGGAAACTCTTTAAATTACAGATTGTAAATCTTTTGATTCGGAGTGTTGTGTCTGAAAAAAATTATGTCTCATCCAAAACGCTAAAAATCGCGTAAATTCTTTGCAACATTTATAGGAGCATACATTTACAAATTGTTAAATTAACTCTACAGGTATATCGCAATGTATATTCAATAAGGAGTGTGGAAATATTACGTCTTACCTGTCTCAGCAATGTCCATTGTTAAATAAAAGCAAAAAGACTTTGCGCTACACACAAATTGAACAAAATAAATGGCCATCAAATAAAGATAATCCCACTGCCGGTTATTAGGCACTTGTGTGAACACTCATTTACTATTTATTTGTAAACACGGTATGGCGGGAAATATTAGTATTAAGGGTCTTGCCAGCTAATAATAAAAAGTTCAAGCACTTGACTTTGGTCCACCTAAATTGGTGATTTTGCCGTGTGAGCGTTGGAAGAATAATCGTTTAGTAAAATCTAACTTTTAAGTTCTTAAATTAATTTTAACAACGGAGGAAAGTGAAAGTCGTGTGTTGTGCGGACCAGATTTTTTGCTATAAATTTATATAATAATAATAAAGATTATAAAGAATATATAAATAGGATATATAAAATGCTATAACGTTTATAAAATAAAGTTGAAGAAGGAGAATTAAGTTGAAATGTCAGACGGCGCCCTTTCTTTGCCCAGCACGACTCGGGTGTCATGCGGTTTAGTATCCCACCATTCTCATAAAAGGGCTAACATTACCTCGGCTACCTCTCAATAACGGACTACCAGATTAAGGTAAAAAAAAAAAAAAAAAAATGGGTGCACGCAACACACGACATTCACTTACTTCTGTTGATAAAATTAATTTAAGAACTATGTAAAAGGGTTGAAAATATTTTAAAGAATTTTATTCAGTTTCGTTGGAAACATATGTTTTAAATTAAATAATGTAACAATATAAAACTTTTAAGTATTATCAGTTATGTCCAGTTTTTATATTTAGCTGTTTTTGGTTTATTATTTTTAATAATTAAACTTTGTAATCGACAAAAAAAAAAAAAAAAAAAAAAAAAAAAAAAAAAAAAAAAAAAAAAAAAAAAAAAAAAAAAAAAAAAAAAAAAATTACTCCCTTCAAAATTTGAGGGTTTACGTTTCAAGATGCGTAGAACCCGAATAACGAGTAAAAAAAAATCCGTTTGTCCGCGGCATTTCTCCGAAACTACTGAACCAATTTTTTTGAAATTGCCACAGAAATACTAGTCCATTCAACGATGAACCTAACACCTAGATATCAGCTGGTTAGTTTTAAAATGGCGGCCGATTAAATATGATTTAATTCAATGATTCACATTTTTTTGAAGATAGAGAAAAATATGTAGAGAGTTTTAGAATCAGTAAAGCGCGATAAAGAGAAAAAAAAAAAGTTGATCTTCGTAATCAAGTCACAAATTATAATAGATGCAATTCCATTGAAGATAGAGAAACATCGAAAAAATTAGCAGGTATAAAAACAGTTATAACCAATATAGTTATTTGGAAATAATAAACCATTTTGTGATAATTTACTAATTAATAAATCAATATCATTTTGCTCTTAGAGCTATTTCATAGAGAATTAAATTTTCTACAAAATGAAGAATCAGTAAAATTGGTTAAGAACTAGCAGAGATATAACGTTCTGAAATTAAGAGTGGTGATATGTTTTTTTCCTTAGAAATATTAATTGCTTTTCATATTACTTAATTACTTATAAAACAGCTTTATGAGCAGTTATAAAATTGGTATTTGGAAAGGGAGCGCTAGTCTACTGTGCTCCGGGTCCTGAGTTCGAATCCCGGCTGTGGCGGTTTTTATTTATAGCCTCTATAAAGTGGGTAACCAAAAATGGGGAAAAAAACCTGGCGGCTGAGCGAGATCTCGGCCGAATCACCTCATTGTACGGACATTGGCCAAGAAACAGTACGTATCCCTACATGTATTGAACCTAAAACTCTTCAATTGTTGTAGTGGACAGGTTTTTTTTTTTTTTTTTTTTTTTGGAAATAATAAACGATCGTGTAATAATTTACAGCGTTTTTATCAATGCTAATAAGAAGTATGGTTATTTTTTTCGGAATATACAAAATTAAAGAAACTATATAGATTATAGATTATATATAGAAGAGAAAAATTTAAATATTCGACATTTAAGCCTTATAAGAATATTTAAATTGGAATGAAACCTCGATGACATTGAAGCCGATTAAATTTTGCATAGTTTTTAATCGAGTTTAATCAGAATCGTTTGAGCCTTTTTCGAGATAATAGTAAAATAGTGTTAACTGTATGGTATAAAGTGGCTTTCTGGTTCCTCCATTTTGTTTATCATAACAAGCTAGATTTATCATACACTCACAGACCTTTTTGAACTACCGCATTGCCGTACGAATAGAGTGCAATGGAGAGGTAATGGAAAGTGTGGATTCTTAAACCTACCTTGGAAAACGTTTTGATAAATCTGGTAAAATAGACGGAGTAAAATGTTTCTAATCGAATAAATAAGTCAAATAATCTTTCTTTTCTTTTTTAATTTTTCTGGAAGTTTTTTTAAATATTAACACTTAAATGAGCACACCTTAACTTCCCTTTGCCAATCATCCACTTTTACATCTATCAACGTTTCGGGGTTGTTTCCCTATTCTCAAGATATAATGTGCTTATAAAATAGATGAACTTTTAAATAAGCACATTATATCTTGAGAATAGGGAAACAACCCCGAAACGTTGATAGATGTGGATGGTTGTGAAATAAAATAGATAAACACAAAGGGAAGTTGAGGTGTGCTCATTTAAGTGTTAATAAGTCAAATAATATTTACTACCAGATATGCAATACCATTGTGGGAAAGAGGGAGGTAGGTAAGGACATCAAACTCCATATTTTTAAAGTAGTTTCATGGCAGTGAAAGCTGGGTTACTCAAGAAAAAAACTGAAGCAGAATTATGGCTGCTGGAATGCGATTTCTGCGAAGAATATCAGGAAAAACTTGAAGAGATAAGATAAGAGCTTCATATCCCCTCAGGGAAATCGGCAATAGAACACCGACAACTCCGATGGTATGGCTATGTATGTAGAATGGAGGAAGACAGGGTGCTAAGAAAATGTATGGAGGCGAGGCCAACAGGCAGAGGTCCACGAAGCAGAACTAGAAGGAGTTATTTGTATTGGGTTGTTTCACATGAAATGTCCGTTTTTATATTTTCTGAAATACATAGAGGATTTTGCAGGTCTCTGTTGTTTTCTTCCGAACGTTTACATATTTAAAGTAAACAGTTACTAATCCTCTATCTTTGTATTATAAACATTAGCTTCCCAATCAACTACCCACTTTTTAGTATACCTCCAAATATGAACATGGAAACACGCGATTTTCGAGTAATATATTTGTACGAGTTTAAACTCGACCATTCAGCAGCTGAGGTCGCTAGAAATATTTGCAGGGCGTTTGGAGAAGGAAGTGTTAATGAAGGGACCATTCGCCGTTGGTTTGCTAAGTTTTCAGCTGGGGATACCGACTTGGAAAACTTACCCCGAGGAAGACATCCGTCCGTAATAGACAACGATGTCCTCAAACATACAGTAGAAGGAAACCCCTACCAAACAGTTAAAGGACTCTCAGCACAACTAAATGCAAGTGCATCTACCGTTTCCAGACATTTAAAGTGTATTGGGAAAGTGAAAAAGCTTGATACATGGGTACCTCATGATCTCACTGAGCGGCAGCAAGACCCCATGTTTCAAAACATACCGTGCAAAAATTGAAAGAACTGGGCTACGAAGTTCTTCCGCACCCACCATATTCTCCCGACTTGTCTCCAACAGATTACCACCTGCTCAGGAATTTATACAACTTCGTCAAAGGAAAAATTTTTGAAAATGATGATCAAGTGAAAAGTGCGTTTCAGATTTTGTTTCACTTCAAAGTTTAGAGTTTTTCAGTTCGGCGATAAAAATGTTGGTGTCACATTGGGAAAAAATGTGTAGAAAAAGAAGGTAAATACTTCGAATAAAATTATCTTGTTCTCATATCGTATTTTTAATAAAAGTCCTATACCTTGAAAACGGACATTTCATGTGACACTGCCTAATAGCATATCCAATGGCTAGGTCTGTAAAGAGGGAAAACACTGGCTTAGGTGAAGTTGCTTGCTAGAGAGTGAGGTGTGTGGACCAAGTGCTTGAGGATCCTCCGTGCTGAGAGGTACAGGAAGAAGAACCCTAGAACTTGCATTGTCGTTGGAATTCAAAAATTTTCATGATCGCAAAACTTTCACTTACTATATATTTTATGTATAGCAAGTGGAGCTAAAAAAAACCTACACCTCTACAAAGCATGAAGGAAGGTTCTCGGAGATTTTCACTGTTTTTATGCCAACGTCCGTGCAAGGTCATTAGATTGAGATCAATGCATTTTTCCTTTTCCAGTGCTACTTATATAATTTTGATCTAGTATTTTTTTTTACTTTCACTTACTATATATAGTAAGGGGAAGTATTGCGATCGTGAAAATTTTCGAATTCCAGTTTTCAACGGAAATACACGTTTTAGGGTCCCCTGAGTCCAAATAACTAAGTCCCGAAAAAAGGTCTGTGTGTGTATGTGTGTGTGGTAACTCCCGGGCGAAAACGGTAAGTCCTATGAAACTGAAATTTCATATTTAAGACAACTATACGCTCGAGACGTGACAAAACTTTTTTCATCAAAATGAGCTTACCAGAAGAGGCACTTTATACCATGCATTTTGCACCTTTTTTCGATTTTCTCGAAAACAGTCCCGACGGTTTTGATTAAACTCGCTATATCGATGTAAACTTTAATGGGCTTTGATATCATGTAGGTTTTATTTGGATAAAAATGGTCTGACAGGGCTTAAATGCCGATATTTTAAATTTTCTTCCCCTAAAGTACCTTTAATTTTGTAGATTCAATAACAATAACTAGATTATCTTGTTAACGCTGATGAAAAACAGGTAAATATATAAATTTAATAAATTCGATACCCAACTAAAGGAGAAAAAAAAAAAATGTTTTCAATGCAATTTTTCGTTTTTGAAAAGTTAATAGGGAGTGATGAAATGAACATAAAACTAACTATTATTTTAGATAATAATATAATAGATTTTTTAATAAAACACATGTTTCTATATAAATTCAATTTAATTAATTTAACCACTGATGAAAAACAGGTAAATATATAAATTAAATGAATTCGATGCCCAACTAAAGGAGAAAACTGAAAATAAAATCTTTAATGGAATTTTTAGTTTTTGAACATAAGAGCAGTAATATACATGTATGATATACCGTTGGAAAGCTAAAGATTTTAGAAAAATTATTATCTCATACAAAAGCTTTTAAAAGCTAATAGAGAGTGATGAAAAGCCGATAAAACTAAGTGATCATTTTAGATAACAATGTAATAGAGTTTTTAATAAATAACATGTTTCTATAAAAATTCCATTATTAATTGTTTAATGGTTTCACGTATTTTTATCTCTTAACTGTTTTTGAAAATTCTTTCATTGATTTTAAAAATGTAGGTAAGTGAAAGTCGTGTGTTGCCCGCACCAGATTTTTTATTTTCATTTAAAATACAGACAATTTTTAAAGAGTGATATAGAGACTACATAACGAAGGTTTGTAGCGAGGAGCGGAATGAATGTGGAGAGGGAGAGGTGATGCTGGAGGTAGATTGCAGGCCATTGTCTATCTGTCACCTCTGGGTAGCTCCTTCTCTCTCTCCTCTCCATTTCAAAAACCTTCGACTAAAATCATTGCATAAACTAAGCCCAATCGCTTTTTGCCTTCACTTACCTATATATGAAATATATATAGTAAGGGAAAGCATAGCGATCGTGAAAATTTTCGAGTTTTCAACGGAAATTTGTCTCTTTTTCATTTGGTACCATACGTTTTTCTAAACATGTACTTCAAAGATATATAAGAGGCATGTTTTTTAAGTAAGTACCGTTTTGAAATTAAAAAAAAGACGTGCATAGATATCGTAGTAATTTTATTTTTACATGAAAGTCTGTACCTTAATCTGCTTTTCTACATAATTTCCATGAATTTTGAGACACTTGTCATAACGCGGCACCAGTTTTTGAATACCCTCCTCAAAAAATTCTGCCGCCTGACTTGTTAACCACTGCATCACAAATCTTTTGACTTCGTTATCGTCTTACAGTTATATACGAGAATATTGAGGAAAGAAGTCGGACGATGATGAAATTGTAAAGCGTCTGTTTTCGCTCACCTTTTCGTCCACTTTCTGCACCAAATCTTCATTAACGACCGAAGGACGCCCACTCCGTTCTTCATCATGCACATTTGTGCGGTCATCTTTTAATGCTCTCACCCATTCCCTTACCATTCCATCACTCATAATGTTTTGTCCGTAAACTTCAACGATCTCACTTTGAATATCGATCGGTTATACACCTTTAGAACTAAAAAATCGTACGAGTAACAAGTCAGGCGGCAGAATTTTTTGAGGAGGGTATTCAAAAACTGGTGCCGCGTTATGACAAGTGCCTCAAAATTTATGGAAATTATGTAGAAAAGTAGATTAAGGGACAGGCTTTAGTGTAAAAATAAATTCTCCCTAGCAGTTGAGGATCGGACTATGGATGATATGAACTCTTTTATTAACCCCTAAAGGCCTACTATCTGCTCTGCTCCCACAATATGACGAGACATTTATGATGCAACCTATATATATATATATATATATATATATATATATATAATATATATAATATATCCGCAGACCATTATACGAGAGTATTATAATGAAGAGGCAGAGCCGTAGGACGTGATTGAAGACTAAATGCATTAGCCAACCCGACCTCATTATCGCTCCGGATTCAAAAAACGTATCGAGGGGCGGCGCGGAATATTCTACCGGGCCAATTTCGTTAATGCACCCCCCCCCCTTCTGTTCGGTTTTAATTTCAAATCCATCTCTCTCCCGAATGGATTTGAATATTATTCCCATCTCAATAATAGCCTCAATCCCCTTCTGGGTTATTACATTGGATGTGTTCCTCAAATCGGAATTGGGACAGGGTCCGGAATAATGTTTTCTTCAATAATACATGGCAATTATCAAGGATTATTTTTTTTTTTAACGCGTCTAATACTAGTCCTCCGAACTGTAGTTAATGCTCCTTATTACGTTACCAGCTGTACCCTACACCACGACCTCAATATGCCATTTATTTTAGACCTGGTGCCAACTAAATTTTCCTAATTCCATCAGAACCTTATTCATCAGTGTGGGACGAGATTCCTGCTAGCAAACTGAATCCAAAACAAATCCTTATCATGTCGCTCAAGCCGCAGAGAGGAAGTTGTCCTAAGGATTGGCCACACTAACATGACCCATCTTCATCTTAGGTTTCATTCGGATAAAAATGGTTTGACAGGGCTTAAATGCCGATATTTTAAATTTTCTTCCCCTAAAGTACCATCAATTTTGTAGATTCAATAAAAATAACTATATTATCTTGTTAACGCTAATTAAAAACAGGTAAATATATAAATTGAATGAATTCGATACCCAACTAAAGGAAAAACTGAAAAAATATATTTTTAATGAAATTTTTTTTTTGAACATAAGAACAGTAATATACATGTATGATATAGCGTTGGAAAGCTAAAGATTTTAGAAAAAATATTATTTTATACTGAAGCTTTTAAAAGTTAATAGAGAGTGATGAAAAGAAGATTAAACTAACTGATTATTTTAGATAATAATATAATAGATTTTTAATAAAACACATGTTTCTAAATAAATTCGATTTAATTAATTCTTTAATAGTTTCACGTATTTTTATCTCTAAGTGTATTTGAAAATTCTTTCATTGATTTTAAAAATGGAGGTAAGTGAAAGTCGTGTTTTGCCCGCACCAGATTTTTTTTTTTTTTTACTATTTTTTCTAATTATTATACGCCTAGTTTATTAGTTTTGATTTATTTATACTTGAAGAGAACTATAGGCGTTTATGACCCCTGGGTTTAACGCCTCAAAACCCCAAATAACACCAACAACCTTATTCATTATCCCAACCCTCAAACGCAACCCCTATCCAGCTACAACCACCCCCTACAAACCTCTTCGAAGATTGAAACGGCACATACATGGCAAAATCACCAATTTAGGTGGACAAAAGTCGAGTCAGAAGTTTGGAATTCCTGAGTGCTCGACCTTTTTATTATTAGTTGGTAAGAGCCTTAATACTAATATTTCCCGCCATACCGTGTTTACAAATAAATAGTAAATGAGTGAATCATTCCTGTTCGCACAAGTGCCTAATAACCGGCAGTGGGACTTTATTCGATGGCCATTTATTATTTCAAGGTGTGTGTAGCGCAAAGTCGATTTGCTTTTATTTAAAAATGGACATTGCTGAGACAGGTAAGACAGTATATTTCCACACTCGTTATCGAATTCGCACTGCAATCTCACCTGTAGAGTTAATTTAGCAATTTGTAAATGTATGCCCCTATTCAATAACTAAAAACTATATAACCCCCAAGTTACCCCAAGGATTTGTTTTACCAATCCTTCTATTAAAGCATTAAAATTAAAGATTAAAGCAACTCCGGGCCGATAGTTAGATTTTTTGAATTATTTTTCCCGTATTCTGAGTCTTTAAACTTTAAGTAGGAATGCTTTAGATTTTAGCAAATAAATTTGATTTTTGACCACTGTGCGCTCGCCAATCGTGTCAAAAAAGTATTAGTTTTTATATTTTTTTCCGTAAATTGGCATCCCAAAGGTTAAATATGGACAACTTTCAGAATATCGTCCACAAAAATCGGTCAGATTTTCCACTGTGCGGCTGTGACCTTTGGTAAACATATATACTGGAGATCGTCTACTAAATATAGATGGATAATTAATATTTTAAAAGAGAAACAATAAACTATGGCTACAAATATTTTAAAATGATAACAGTTTTCTTTAAATGACTACAATATATTTTCAAAGCATAGAATTGATACCCGGATTTTTCCTCTGTATTGTAATGAAGGGTCGGATTGAGATACAACCTAAATCATTTTGTCTTTGAAAGTTTTTGCAGAGGTATCGGGTGTCCAAAGGATCTTCTGTAGGGAAGGGTTAGGTGGCGAGGAATCAACCAGCCAGGTCTTTGAAACCCTACACTTCGAGGGAGAAACTTCATTTTTCAAGCTTAAAAAAAAAAAATTCTATATATATTCGGTTGTCCGAAAAATAATACAGGAATTTGTACTTTTCTTTGAATGCATTTCAAAATAATAAACCGTTTATGTCTGCTGGAATATTCAAATGCATGAATGAATGAATGAAAAATAATTTTTATTCTGGAACATTTCGTCCCCTAAGAACGTCAACACTTATTAACCCTATTCAAAAAATGGAATATCTGTTAGCCTCTGTAGCATTTTGCTAAATGGAATCAGTTTTACTTTCACTTACTATATATAGTAAGGGAAAGTATTGCGATCGTGAAAATTTTCGAATTCCAGTTATCGACGGAAATACACGTTTTAGAGTCCAAATGACCAAGTCCCGAAAAAAGGTCTGTGTGTGTGTGTGGTAAGTCTAGCGCAAAAACTATAAGTCGTACGAAACTGAAATTTCATATTTAACACAACTATGCGGCCGAGATGTTACAGCAATTTTTTCACTAAAATCAGCTAACCAGAAGAGCCACTATATTATGTATTTTGAACCTTTTTACGATTATCTTAAAAACGGCTCTAACGATTTTGATTAAACTCGCTATGTCGATGTAAAATTTAATGGGCTTTAATATCATGTAGGTTTCATTCTGATTGAAATAGTCTGAAAGGGCTAAAATGCCGATATTTTAAATTGTATTTCTCTAAACTACCTTTAATTTTGTAGATTCTATAAAAATAACCGTATTTTTTTGTTATCATTGATAAATAACAGCTAAATATGTAAGTTGTGCGTATTTTAAAAATAAATAAAGGAGAAAACTGAAAACATATTTTTTTATGCAATTTTTTGTGTGTTTTTGATAATAGGAACAGTAATATAGATATATAATATACCGTTGAATAGCTAAAGATTTTAGAAAAAATATTATCTGATACACGGGGGGTAATGGAGAGTGATGAAAAGCCGATAAAACTAACAGTTTCTGGTCCCTGAAAAGGAAAATTCATGTTGACCGTGCTGCCACCTGGCGTAATATCAGAGCTCCTAGTTGTGCTCATCCTTACATTGAGTTGGAGGTGATTACCCCAAACACTAACTGATTGTTGTAATAGATTATTTAATAAAACACATGTTTATATTTAAATTCAATTTAATTAATTCTTAAACAATTTATTTTTATCTCTACATGTATTTAAAAATTCATCCATTGATTTTAACAACGGAGGTAAGTGAAAGTCGTGTGTGATTTTTCAATAACAAGGAACAGATCCTAAATGTGTCTCGCCGATTTTTATAAACATTTTTTAAGGTTAAGCTAGACCATTATTAGACTCTGCAAAATATTAGATGCCAACGCTCCCCGGGAATCGGAAAATTTTACGCGCGAAGAACACATTTTATTTAATATCTCTGGTTCTAGTGAAGGTAAAAAAAATAAGTTTGGTGTCAAAATTACTCTATTTAAAAGCGGAATAATTAAAAAAAGAAGCCATTAAAATAATTAAGTTCTATGCTTGGTGATACCCCTAAAAATATAAAATAATATCGTCAAAATAGTACTTTTAATGAGTTTTTTTAAAAACTTGGCTCAGATTAAGGTCTTTAAACGCAGGTCGAAAAGATGACAAAACAATAATCATTAGAGAAAATTTTCCTTTTGAACTGTTTCCCTCCTAAATAAAACTCGTGAATAGGTTCAACCATCAAATTGTAACTATATATTGGGTTGTTTCACATGAAATGTCCGTTTTTATAGTTTCTGAAATACATAAAGGATTTTGCAGGTCTCTGTTCTCCCGAATATTTACATATTTAAAGTAAACAGCTACTAATCCTCTACCTTTGTATTATAAACATTAGCTTCCCAATCAATTACCCACTTTTTAGTATACCTCCAAATATGAACATGGAAACATGCGATTTTCGAGTAATATTTTTGTACGAGTTTAAACTCGGCCATTCAGCAGCTGAGGCCGCTAGAAATATTTGCAAGGCGTTTGGGGAAAGGAGAGTTAATGAACGGACCATTCGCCGTTGGTTTGCTAAGTTTTCAGCTGGGGATACCGACTTGGAAAACTTGCCCCGAGGAAGACCTCCGTCCGTAATAGGCAACGATGTCCTCTAACATACAGTAGAGATATAAGACCCCATGTTCCAAAACATACCGTGCAAAAATTGTAAGAACTGGGCTACGAAGTTCTTTCGCACCCACCATATTCTTCCGACTTGTCTCCAACAGATTATCACCTGCTCGGGAATTTAGACAACTTCGTCAAAGGAAAACCTTTTTTAAAATGATGATCAAGTGAAAAGTGCGTTTTCAGATTTTGTTTCACTTCAAAGCTCAGAGTTTTTCAGTTCGGGGATAAAAAAGTTGGGGTCAAGTTGGGAAAAATATGTAGAAAAATAAGGTAAATACTTCGAATAGAATTACCTTGTTTTCATATCGACACTACCCAATACATATATTGTGCTGTTATTTTTTCCTTAAAAATTTTCAAGTTAAAAATAATAGTTAAACACGTATGAATAATCCAAAATTACGAATTAAGAACAAATAAATAACAAAATTATTTATTTAAAAAAAAATTTATAGTTCAAATCCGAATTTCCTGTTTTGAGTTAATACCGTTCAGCTTGAAGTCCCTCAGGATACAAAGTGTTATTAGTAATTCCAGCAACTACTCTAAAGTGCAAGCGCTAAAATAATAATAATAATTATATATATATATATATATATATATATATATATATATATATATATACATATATATAAACAGTTAGTCTGACAGTACATCTATCGCACTAAAGAACTAAATACGCGACCTAAGAAAGACTTTATTTGCTCAATGCGTCTTTACACTCCGTATAACGTAAAAAATATCAATATATTTTATTTTATTTTTCATTATTTTTACTAATTATTCTCCTCTTTACTTGTTATTGATTTATTTAGAGTATAAAAAATATCTTAATAAGGGCCACGCTACACGGTGATAGAGAAAGGAAAGTGAAATCGGAAAGTATGTTATAAGTCTGCGATAGTAAATCCACGCATTTTCAACGCAATACAGTAAACGTAGTTTCTATATAATTTTATCGTTTATATTTTTAACCGTGGCTGAATGGTTAGCGCGCTAGCCTGCCACGCTGAAGTTGTGAGCTCGAATCCCAGTCCCAGGAGGACTTTTTTCAAGTATACAAATAAATGGGGATTCACTCCCAATCTTCCTCAATCAAATCCCTCGGGTATGTGGGACCCGTCAGCCGATTGATGGCTACTCACAAAAATAGGCGTAGGGAGTGATGACCCTACCCTATATAATACCCTATAAACCAAGGGCCTTCAAGGCCTGTCGTGCCAACAGAAGAAGAAGAAAGGTTCAAACCTGACTGAAGGGCCTAAGATTTTTTAATGTGAGTAAAAAATCCTTAGTTATTCCGTCCTTCGGAGGAAACGTAAAAAGGTGGTTCCGAGCCTGTGCGATGTCAGGTTAAAGATTATCCTAATTAAACCTGGATAGGCGAAATTTAGGACTCCCACTGTAGCATAAATAGTGTTCAAGTATCTTGTTAAAGTCTGAATTAGGTCAATTTTACATTAATGCCGACAGTAACATTTATCACGAAATTATTACTTTAAAAATAATCAACATTCTTTTGTTTTTTTGAATAAATTAAAACATATGACACATACAAACTCTATTAAGAAGGTAATTCCCTGTGTGTGTAATAGATAAAAAGGTGAAGTTTATTGATTTAGTTTTGTTTTGTAATAAAGAAGAAAATGTCTTTCATTGTGATAACGGACACAATATGAAATTGAACAATATACAAAAAACGCTGCAAATTATTACACAATGGTTTGTTATTTCCAAATAACAATATTAGGATATAACTGTTTATAAGGCTGTTGATAGGCAAATATTTAATATGAAAAGCAACAATTCAAAGCATCATATCATAACACTACCACTGATATCAAAACGCAATATCTAAGCTAGTTGTAAACCAAATTCAATGATCCTTATTTCATTTGGTCCAAAATTTAACTATCTATCAAATGGCACTAAAAGCGAAAAGTACTGTTTTTATTATTTATTTACTTGTTAATTAGGAGTTTAGGGGTGTAATTACGGGTAAAATTTCAATTTTTTTCCTTTTTTTATAATGATTCGCGGTATTTTGGTTAAAAAACACTAATAAATGTTTTCTCTATCTTTCAAAATAACGTAGATACAAGCGTATACATAGGCGAGATTTTAATTTTTTTTTTTATCGTGCTCTACTGATTCTAAAACTCTGTACATACTTTTCTCTATCGTCAAAAATAACTCAGCTATCAGCGTATTTCTGTGTAAAATTTAAATGTTTCTTCTTTTCTTTTTCCTCTTTTATATAATTATTCGCGGTTTCTTGGTTAAAAAACACTCATATGATATGTTTACTATATCTTCAAAAATAACCGAGTTATTGAATTAAATTACTTTTAATCGGCCGCCATTTCAAAAATAACCCGCTGATATCAACGTCTAGGTCTTAGGATCATCGTTACATGCCCTAGGATTTTTATGCCGAATTCTAAAAAATTGGTCAAGTAATTTTTTACGGCGCTACTAAATCACCAATTTAGGTGGACAAAAGTCAAGTCAAAAACTTGGAATTTTTCAGTGCTTTACCTTTTTATTATTAGTTGGCAAGACCACTAATATTTGCCTCGATACAGTGTTTACAAATAAATAGTAAATGAATGAATCATTCCTGTTCACACAAGTGCCTAATAACCAACAGTGGGATTATTTTTATTCGATGGTCATTTATTCTGTTTAAGGTGTATTTAGAGCAAAGTCTTTTTGCTTTTATTTAACAATGGGTATTGCTAAGACAGGTACGACATTATATTTTTAAACTCGTTATTAAATATACATTACAATCTCACCTGTAGAGTTGATTTAGCATTTTGTAAATGTACGCCCTTATTCAATAACAAAAAACTATATAACCACCAAGTTACCCCAAAGATTTGTTTCACTAATCCTTCTAGACTTTAGATATTACTAAGAATTTTTGCGATTTTTTGCGTTTTGGGTGATACATCATTTTTTTCAGACACAACACTACGAATCAAAAATTTTACAATCTATAATTTCAAGAATGTCCTAAACCATATAAAATACATCTATTAGCAGATTTTAGCAATTCCGAGTCATAATTAGATTTTTTGTATTGTTATTCCCGTATTCTGGGACTTCAAACGTAAAATATAGGGTATTTTTAGATTTTAGCAAATAAATTTTATGTTTGACGACGATGCGCTCGCTAATCGTGTCAAAAAATTAATTAGTTTTTATAATTTTTTAAAATATTTTTTTTTCGTAATATGGGACCCCAAAGGTTAAATATAGAAAAGTTTCAGAATTTTGTCCACCTAAATCGGTCATATTGCCCACTGTGCGGCGGACAAACGTTTTTTTTTTTTGTATTCGTTATTCGGATTCTACGCATCTTGAAACGTAATCCTCTAAGCGACCACCTACCCTCTACACTCTAAGCAACCCTCGACCCTTCTAGCAAAAAGTTTCTAATGTAAACAAGGTCTTACAGGTACAGGAATATGCAGTATTTGACTTGTTATTTTTGACCTCTGTGGTTGAAAACCCCCTAAAGCCTTTTGCGACGGTTAATTAGGGCAGAATTAAAAAGGTAAAAATAAAAGAAATAAAGAGAGAGAACTCATTTCATTAAGCCGCCGTCTCAATTCTAAGCCCTGCTAAATAACTTTCTGTTTTGTTATTTCCGGCCAGTTTTAAGTCCTCGTAAAAGTCTGCTTGGGTGATAAATAGTTTCTTAATGTCTTTTATTTTATTAGACGTTTATTCCTTCAAGGGAACAGTGCGATCTCGGGTTCAAGCCCAGTCTGTGGCAGGATAATTTTTTTTACTTTCACTTACTATTTATAGCGATCGTGAACATTTTTGAATTCATGTTTTCAATGGAAATACACATTTAGGGTCCCCTAAGTCCAAATAACCAAGTCCCGCAAAAAGGTCTGTGTGGTAACTCCCGGGCTGAAACGGTAAGTCCTATGAAACTTAAATTTTATATTTAAAACAAATATACGCCCAAGACGTTACAAAACCTTTTTCATCAAAATGAGCTTACCAGAAGAGGCAGTTTATACCATGCATTTTGCACCTTTTTTCGATTTTCTCGAAAACGGTTCCGACGATTTTGATTAGACTCGCTGTATCGATGTAAAATTTAATGGGCTTTAATATCATGTAGGTTTTATTCTGATTTAAATAGTCTGACACGGCTTAAATGCCGATATTTTAAATTTTATTTCCCTAAAGTACCTTTAAATTGGTATATTCTATCGTCTGATTAGCATTGCTAAAAGAAGGCTAAGTATAAGATTGTAACGAATTTGATAACCAACTAAAGGAGAAAATGGCAAAAATGTTTTTTAATGAAATTTTTGCGTTTTTGAAAATAAGAGCAGTAATATACGTGTATAACATACCGTTGGAAAGCTAAAGATTTTAGAAAAAATATTATCTTATAAATAAGCTAGTAAAAGCCTATAAAAGTAACTGATTATTATTTTAGATAATGATATAATAGATTTTTTAATCCGACACATGTTTCTAAAGATTAAATTTAATTAATTCTTTATTAGTTTCATTCATTACTTTCACTTACTATATACAGTAAGGGGAAGTATTGCGATCGTGAAAATTTTGGAATTCCAGTTTTCAATGGAAATACACGTTTTAGGGTCCCCTGGGTCCAAATAACCAAGTCCCGCAAAAAGGTCTGTGTGTGGTAACTCCCGGACGGAAACGGTAAGTCCTATGAAACTGAAATTTCATATTTAAGACAAATATACGCCCGAGATGTTTTAGTATCTTTTTCATCAAAATCAGCTAACCAGAAGAGCCACATTATACCATACATATTGAACCTTTTTATGATTTTCTCAAAAACGGCTCTAACGATTTTCATTAAACTCGCTATATCAATGTAAAATTTAATGTGCTTTAATATTATGTAAGTTTCATTCTGATTAAAACAGTCTGACAGGGCTTAAATGCCAATATTTTAAAGTTTCTTTCTCTAAAGTACCTTTAATTTTGTATATTCTACAAAAATAACTTTATCATCTGATTAGCATTGCTAAAAGAAGGCTTTATATACGATTTCAACAAATTTAATAAGCAACTAAAGGAGAAAATGGCTAAACTATTTTTTTTGTTGAAATTTTTGTGTTTTTGAAAATAAGAACAGTAATATAGATGTATAATATACCATTGGAAAGCTAAATATTTTATAAAAAATATTATCTTATAAATAAGCTTGTAAAAGCCTATAAAAGTAACTGATTATTATTTTAGATAATAATATAATAGATTTTTTAATAAAACACATGTTTCTATAGGAATTAAATTTAATTAATTATTTATTAGTTTCACTCATTTTTCTCTGCAACTGTATTTGAAAATTTTTCTTTCCAATTTTTATTTGTACATTTTAGGTATCCTGAAGGGATTTATTCCTAGAATATTATTATATTTTTATATATTTTTTTTTTTCACCTCTGAATGATACGGGACAGAGTAAAGACGCATTGAGCCAAGAAGCACCGGACTGTAGAGAAGATAGGAACCGCGTGAGAGACATGTTAAGTTGGAGTTACCTGTGCACTTGAGTCCCTGCTGAGTGAGCCCGTGGAGCATGGAACCGCAGTGGTCACAGAACGTCGGTGCCAGGTAGGTCGTCGTCTCGAACTTATGCCTCGAGAACTCGGCCTAATCAAGAGAGTCTGGAGTTCTCGTGGAAGTAGCTGGGTCTGTGTGGATAGTGTGTCCACGGGGATAGGGGGTAAAGGAGGGGGTGATGTAGGGTTGGCTCGATCGTAGGTCTCTGGTATGCGGGTTCCAAGCACGTCAGTGCGAGTCGAATTCATTACACTTCAGTCTCTAAGGCCTTCATTTTCATATTTAAATAAAAAAATCCTAGTTGAGCTCGAAAAATTGACTAATATGAAGTAAAACAAAGTATCCGAGCTCAAATATGTTTTTTTTTTTTTTTTTCCATTTATTGAGATTTACAACTGTATTAGTAAATACATCAAGTAAATTAGCTGTCAGATAATATACATGAAGAGAAAATACCCACTGGCATCACTCCACTATGAATCTAAACTAGAAGGTCTCGAGGCCATATTCTTTTCAGGAATAGAAGAGGAAGCAAGCATTGAAACTAGCGGGTTAGAGTGGGAGTGGAGTTTGTCATGGAAGGATTTATACCTCGTTCGGGCCAAATCAGCTACAAAGGGAATATTAAGGTCGTTATGGATGAGCTTGTTCGTGACAAAATAAGGAGCGTTGAGGATTTTGGATTGTAAGGATTGAAGACGGGAAGAATTTGATGGTTTAGTGGAGCCCCATAGCTCAACTCAAATATGCTAGGGCGCGTTTATATTCAGCTCCAGAAACGTCAGCAATATAAACGGGCCCTTATTGACTAAAACTAAGATGGAAAGTCGCTTAAATTTGGGACACTAGTACATCATTATGGAAATAAAAGTGATATTCGTAACGTCAGATATGCTTTCTGTTTTATTTGTACATCGCAGGTATCCTGAAATGATCTAGTATTAGAACATTATAGGTTTTTCTTAATTTTTATAATGTTAAATAAAGAAAAATAATTTCGACAAATAAGGAATTTTGATTGCCTTCCGCCCTGTACCTTCCAGAACAGCTGTAACTTTCCTTCCGTTCAATAGTCCCTCCTAAAAGCCTGAAAATGTGCAATTTCAAGATCTTTGCAGATAGCCAACACTCTAACATCTATCTAACTTCTTCTTCTTCTTTAGCTTCTCCTTGTGCCTTTCAGCGTGGAGATAGTCCAACCCAGGATCTCCATCTCTCTCTGTCTCCTGCAAGAGTCTTCATCTCCTGCAGTGTCTTGCCTCTCGCTTGCCCCAACTTGGTAATGTAGCCATCGTAGCTAAGCCTAGGCCTTCCTCTAGGTCTGGTGCCAACTGGTTTTGCCTCCATAAATTTGCCTGGGTCACAATCCTGGCTCATCCTACATACGTTCCCGTACCACCCCAGCTGTCTCTTCTCCAGGGTCTCCTTCATTGCAGGAATGTTTAATTCTTCCCTTATTGTTTCATTCCTGATCCTATCCCTGCGGGTTTTGGAAGCCACTCTGCGCAGGTATTTCATTTCTGCCGCTGTTATACGGCTCCATTTGCTGTCCGACAGTACCCAGCTCTCTGCTCCGTATAGTAGAACAGGCATGTATACGGCCTTAAATATGTGGAGCTTGACATCTTTTTTAACTCTCTCTTTCCTACTACTGTGTTGCTGATGGAATAGTAAATATTATTTGCTTTTCCTATCCTGTGGGATATTTCGGGTTGTATTTTTCCATTTCCGCTTATCACAGTTCCAAGGTAGGAGAACTCATTTACCACTTCAAGCTCCTCGTCGTTGCACATAATGTGGATTTGTTCGGGCTGTCGTCCCACTTGTAGGATCTTGCTTTTTCTGGCATTAATAATCATACCTTTCCGCCCTAATTCTGCTTCCCATTCTATTTGGGCTTGTTGGAGCTTAACGCTAGAGTCAGTAATAAGGACTATGTCATCGGCATATACCATTACTTATCTATCTAACACATACAGAAAAAGTTTCGAAATAGTTTTGGTACCAATTATCAAGTCCTACGGTGCTCAAATGCAATGAATAGGCTATCATTGGATTTATAATTTCACGGGATTATACTAAAACGCTCTTTAACTTCTCAAATTTGTAGATTCTATTAATAATATCGACTGTAACATCAAATAATGTTTGTTTGATGCAATGTATAAATTAATAAAAGGAAGCACATCTGACGCTTTCTGTTTTATTTGTACATTGTAGGTATCCTGAAATTATCTAGTATTTGAACATTGAAGCTTTTTATTAATTTTTATGAAGTAAAATAAAGAAAAATAAACTTATACTCTACAAAAACTCAGCTGAGCTCAAAGCAGGAGCACCTACAGGCTTTAAACAAAATCCTATTTCAAGCGATACCTTCGTTTTATTAATTAATACGTTATTTGGCCAAAATCGATTTTATTCATTATATCTACAAATTTGTAAAGTTATAGAGCATTTTGATAAAACTTCGTGAAATTCCGAATCCACTGACAGCATATTCCTTGCATTTGAGCACTGTAGATCCTAATAATTTGTACCAAACCCGCATTCAAACTTCGGCTGTATATATTAGGTAGATGAATGCTGACTCACTGCAAAGATTTTATTATAAAAGACAATGCAAAACAAGGAAATCAAAATTTGACACATATAGTAAGGATAAGGCGGATGGTTACTGTTTGGTGTAGGGGTGGGCATAATCGGATGATCGTCATAATCGAATGATGGGACTACGATGATTTCAATAATCGAATGATATCATGATTTCGTTTCTCCGAACCTGTTAATCCGAATGATTGAAATAATCGAATGATCTGATAATCGCCATTCGATTATGCCCACCCCTACATTGGTGCATACTTGAATATGCGGATGATGAGGACATGG
This sequence comes from Piezodorus guildinii, assembly GCA_023052935.1. Classification (NCBI taxonomy): domain Eukaryota; kingdom Metazoa; phylum Arthropoda; class Insecta; order Hemiptera; family Pentatomidae; genus Piezodorus; species Piezodorus guildinii. Next base: position 1,935,831 of record CM041298.1, on the reverse strand, counting down.
ATTATCACTCAGAGATGTCTCCTGATGGCCAAAGGAAGAAGATGAATTAAAGAGACTTGAGATGAATAGGCAGGTATGGCGACAGGGCGGAAGACAATGCAAAACGAGACTATCAAAATTGAACAAGACGATAATTTATGCAATTAAGATGTCAGAAGAATATACTGGAGCGCTCTTTTAAATTAATTAGACAGTCATCTTCGTGCGACTAAGCATACTTAGGTGGCGAGAACGTAAACTTAGCCAATTAGTCGATCAATATTGCAAAGTTATCCTCGCAAGCAATCAATACTGGACTAATACTTCGATGGATATGTTTAAAAAAAATAACTGATGAACAAAAGTAAGATGAAGTTGAGCTCGTTATAAGAGTTACTCTACAGCAGCCTCCACTGGCTTAGCGCTGAAATATTCTCTTCTCGCGAAGTGAGCCATTTTTATCCCGAATCATCTCCTTCTATTTGAGAGAGGGAGGAGGGGGCAATTTATAACGTCTCCCCTTCTTATCGTCCTAGAGCTAGTACCATTATTTAGGCGAAATTTAAGTAAAAGCAAGTTTTTTTAGTACATTATCATTATTAATAATAGTATAATAATAATATTATTAACAACAAAAGAAGATCGCGGGCGAATGATGATGAAATTAGAAATCTGTATCAAACACCTAATGTAGTTGCCACGAATAAGAGTGCCAAGATAAGAGGTTGGGACATGTACAGAGAATGGAAAGTGGGAGGCTACCCAAAATGATGGAGGGACACCCTGGTGGAAGAAGGCGCAGAGGGAGACATATACTTCGTTGGCTGCAGGACGTAGAGGAGGACCTTCGGTCGTTGGGTGTCAGCGGATGGAGAAGGACAGCTGAAGACAGGTCAGAGTGGAGGAGGATTACTGAGGGAACCAAGTCCATAGTCCCGTTAGCTAAATAGATTTTTTTTTCCAGTAGGTCCTAGGCCTCGCGTTGTAAACTCCTGGGAGATGACACTCAACGATTCTCGATACATTTTTTAGTGTTGGGTCATCGCTAAACCTAATTTTGTAAGTGAACACCGTTTGGCTGACGAGTCTCAAACAACCCGGGGGAGAGGCTGTGAGTGAATCCCCATTAATTGAATGCTTGAGAAAATGGGATTGGTATATATAAATATATAGATTATTGTTATTTATTATATACTTCGCCAAGGTAATGCGTTAGCATGTCTTCTGTTTAACCTGGCACTTGAGAAGGCAGTGAGGGATTTTGGCTTGCAAACTAATAGGACTATATACATTCGGATGGTTCAGCCATTAGCCTAAGCGGGCACTGTGGGACGATCATTACACTCTGTTAGAGAGGGAATTTTAGCTTTGTTGGAGTTAAAAGTTAAAAAAAAAAAAACACCAGGTTTTGGGTTAAAAGGAAAAATCCCTAGACCTGGCGGGACCATCAATGTTGACATCTCTAACTATGAGAAAGTAGTGCAGTTTAAGTATTTGGGATCACTGTTAACACAAGCTAAGGCACCCCATGTCGAAGTCAAGAAAATAATAATGGAAGTCTTTTACGGGTTTCATCTCTCGCCTTCAAACCCGACAAAACAAGGCACAACTATAAAAAACAATAATTCGTCCAGTCCTGACGTATGCATCCGAAACATGGACGACAGTTCAAAGAATTCAACCAGACTTCCTAATCTTTGAAAAGAATATTCTAAGGAGTGCAGATCGATAGAAATAGTAGAAGGCGGACAAACGCCAAACTTTACTTAATATTTAAAGATCAAGATGTTTTAAGGATAAGCATGGAAGATTGGGCCGGCCAAGCGGCAAGGATGGACAATGGAGCAACCTAAGGTGATCCTGACAGAACCTCTATATGGCACGGGAAGTAGTAGGAGACCAAAACGAAAATGGTCAAATGCTGTAGCAAGTGATTGAAGGGATGTTCTTGGAGTCAGGAGCTGGATAATGGTCGCACAGAATAGAGATGACAGGAGGAAGCTGGTCCAGAATCGTTACTTGTAATGAATAGCGGATAGGTTAGAAGTGAACGAAGGCAAAACTAAATATATGGCCTCGGGAGAAATCCCTCCACCTGGCGAGACCATCAATTGGCACTTTTACCTTTGAAAAAGTAGCGTAGTTCAAGTATTTGGGATCAGTGGTAACACAAGACAGCGCACCTGAAGTCGAAGTCAAGAAAAGAATATTGATGGCTAATAAGTGCTACTTTGCCCTTCGCAAGGAATTCACCTCTCGCCTTCTATAATTTGTCACAAATAAACTCATCCATAATGACTTTTATGTTCCCTATGTTGCGGAATTGGCACGAACCAGGTATCATTCCTTCCACGACCAACTCCAGACACACTCTAAGAAACTAGTTTCAAACCTTAATTTCTCTATGATTCCTAATAATCCTCAGTTTTTCCTGAGCCGGTGGCTGAGTAGCTAGCGTGCTAGTCTCCCACGCCAGAGTTGTGAGTCCGAATCGCAGTCCCAGCGGGACTTTAATAAGAATATAATTAAATGGGGATTCACTCACAGTCTCTCCTTCGGGTATGTGTATATGTAGACTTGTCAGCCCACTGGTGGCAACTCGCAAAAATAGGCGTAAGGAGTGATGATCCTACCCTAAACATTCCACATTCCATCGAGGAACGTGAGTATATTCTCACAGGAGTCTATACCACGTGGCCAAGGGCCTTCACGGCCTGTCGCGCCAGAGGAAAAAAAAAATTGTCAGTATCACAGCATCAAAGCTCAGATATATTTGGCGGATATATATATATAGCGTTTATTTTTGAAACTAAGAAGCTAAATAAGGCCTGGAGACTTTGAAGTTCAATGAATTCATTAATAGTTTTATATATATATATATATATATATATATATATATATATATATATATATATATTGTTTGATCAGTTCTCGACTGTTGATAATTTAAGTTTGTGTTGTTCTTAGGTTGCAGTCAATGAATAAACAATCAGTGTTATTTATTTTTTATTTAATAATCAGTGTTCTTTCAAAGCTTGTAGGCTTAACATGCCTAATTAAGACACTATTTTGTCCAAAATTGCATGATTATGAGAACAATAAATTCTCGAAACGTCGCATAGATAAAACTGTTTATTCATTGACTGCAACCTAAGAACAACACAAACTTATATATATATATATATATATATATATATATATATATATATATATATATATATACATATATATATATATATATATATATATATATATATATATATATATATATTTATTTATTTATTACTTTCACACAAATACAATCATTTTACTAAATAAGATCGTTTTATTTGATGATGTCACCACCAAAGAACTCCAATAATATAAAAATATTAAATTTTTTTATGAACATATATTTTTCACTGTTAATGTAGACCATTTGATCAAGCCAACCCTAAAATAGGCATACAAACAAAATTACAGGAATATAAATAAATTAAAGAAAAAAAACTTACATACTAAAAATATGCTTAAAAAAAAAAAAAAAAAAATCAAATCAAATCAAAAACAATTATTAAAGGCTAAAATTCCCTCTGTAGCGGCATGAGGTTTTTATTATTGACTGCAATCAAATATATATATAAAAAAATATATACATACATATAAGAACTTACTTTGCAGAAAAGTAAAAACATACAAAACCAGCACGCATTGGGTAAGTATATGATACAAAACACACCATATAATACAACACACACAATAAAAATAAAATCTTTTCGCTTCTAGTCGATAGAAGGCTCATGAGCTTCACAGCATGCCACGACAGATTTCCAAAACACAAACAATCGGACTCAGAAATACAGATACAGTATTGTGTAAATTATAATAAAATATAAATAATAATAAAATATAAATAATAATAAAAATGATAAAACACATAAAATTAATCAAGATTCAGGCAGACGGTGAGTGTTATTAGGGTTGGAACGAAGCTTCCAAAGGTCGTGTCTGTGACATCATGCAAACAAGCAGAGGACTCACTCCGAACCTCCAATACTCTCTATAGAATATTTTATGCAGTACCTTATTTTCGAAATCCTTAAGGGGTTGTTCATCTTTTAAAGTAAGCGGCCACGTTTCACATCCGTAAAGAACCGTCGGGAGAATAAATGAAGAGATTGATTATTACGCCCATAGAATTCATGATTCAATATAGTACCTTGTATAATTCCCTTAAAGTGCAGAATTTTATAATTACTTCGTACTGGCTTCTAAGTTAATTTATTAATGATGGCCTATTTTTTTTTTTTTTCAAAATTTATTTATTATTGATTTTTATTATTATTATTATTTTATTTTGTTACTTTTTTAAAATGATTTTATTTTTTATTTATTTATTTTTTTATCATTATTTCTTTATATTTTATTTTTTTGTCGGGAAAATAATCTCTCTCTCTCTCTCTCACTCCACACACACACACACATATATATATAAAGATAAATAAAATGATAACGCGATTTGTTTTCTACGAACTCCTTCGAAACCACTGAACGGATTTTGACGGGGATTTTTACTATCATTCAGGGCAATGTTTCCTGTAGGTTTAAAAGTAATTACATTGCAAATTAGCTTTTCTTTAAACAGGGAAAAATAAATTTTCTTAAATTAAATACATTTATTGCGTAAAATATTTGGTCCGAAGAGAGATAAGGCCACTGGGGAGTTTAGAAGGTTGCACAACGCGGAATTGCGGAGTTTGTACCCTGTGAATATAATAGAGTTGATAGCGTCGCGGGGACTCAAATATGTGAGTAAAGTTGTCGGGCTCGGTGAGGAACGGATTCCGAAAAAATTGGTATACGCTGAACCGACTGGTAGGCGTCCGAAAGGTAGAACAAAGCGTCGATGGGAGGATTGCGTTGAGTTTAATCTTGGTGGCATGGGCTTGAATGGTGATCATTGGACGAACCTGTGTAAGCGGAATTTGGTGGTATCAGTATTGAACCTTTGGGTTCGGTAAGCCTAATATTATTATTATTAATATAGGCGTATAAGATACAATTGGAAAGCGCAAGAATTTAGAAAAGTAAATATGTAATAAAAGAATTGTTATAATCTAATATAAAGTTCTTGTTAGCTCATAAACTTTACATAAATAAATATGAAATAGTTAAAAACCTAATGGATGGGAAAATTTGTTATTTCTATAGCTTTAGCGTACATACCTACCAATCAAGTTTATCTATATGGGAAAATTAAATTTTCCGTTATCTCTGCTGTTCACTTTAAAATCACGAACAAATAAACTGAACCAATTGCAATTTTAGTAACGGTAAACTGAAATTCTTAAAACGATAATCGGCCAGAAAAAGATTTTTTTGCACATAAATGACACTTCAGGGTCTGCAAGTAGTTTTATAGATTCTAACTAGGCTCAGATTAAGGTCTTTAAACGCAGGTCGAAAAGATGACAAAACAATAATCATTAGAGAAAATTTTTCTTTCGAACTATTTTCCTCCTAAACATTAAAACACTTGAATACGTTCAACCATCAAATTGTAACTATATATTGGGTTGTTTCACATGAAATGTCCGTTTTTATAGTTTCTGAAATACATAAAGGATTTTGCAGGTCTCTGTTGTTTTCTTTCGAATCTTTACATATTTAAAGTAAACAGTTACTAATTCTCTACCTTTGTATTATAAACATTAGCTTCCCAATCAATTACCCACTTTTTAGTATACCTTCAAATATGAACATGGAAACACGCGATTTTCGAATAATATTTTTGTACGCGTTTAAACTCGGCCATTCAGCAGCTGAGGCCGCTAGAAATATTTGCAAGGCGTTTGGGGAAGGGAGTGTTAATGAACGGACCATTCGCCGTTGGTTTGCTAAGTTTTCAGCTGGGGATACCGACTTGGAAAACTTGACCCGAGAAAGACCTCCGTCCGTAATAGACAACGATGTCCTCAAACATACACTAGAAGGAAACCCATACCAAACAGTTAAAGGACCCTCAGCACAACTAAATGCAAGTGCATCTACCGTTTCCAGACATTTAAAGTGTATTGGGAAAGTAAAAAAGCTCGATACATGGGGTACATCATCTCACTGAGCGGCATGTTTCAAAACATACCGTGCAAAAAATGAAAGAACTGGGCTACGAAGTTCTTCCGCACCCACCATATTCTCCGACTTGTCTCCAACAGATTACCACCTGTTCAGGAACTTAGACAACTTCGTCAAAGGAAAACTTTTTGAAAATGATGATCAAGTGAAAAATGCGTTTTCAGATTTTTTTTCACTTCAAAGCTCAGATTTTTTCAGTTCGGGGATAAAGAAGTTGGTGTCACGTTGGAAAAAATGTGGAGAAAAAGAAGGGAAATACTTCTAATAAAATTATCTTGTTTTCATATCGTATTTTTAATAAAAATCCTTAACCTTAAAAACGGACATTTCATGTGACACAACCCAATAGTTATCATTGAACCTAAATACTTAAATTTCTCAACGTGTTCAAAAGTATGCCCTGATATATCAATATCACCGTGACCGCCACCTCTTCTACTACTAATCATATATTTCGTTCTTATCGGTATTTATTTTTTACAACCCAATTAAGCACCATTTTCTGTTGTTCTGAATGAGAAATTTTGATATACCAAACTAAACGTGTCCACACTAAACCGTGTGTTGTTGCTAGTGTTAACATTATTATTACACTAGTAAGTTCAGTAATACTAGTTACTACAGTAATAACGACCGTGCAATCTGGTAACCCCGGCAGTTAAGAGAAGTGTTGCCCTTATCAAGAAGGGGCAGACGGTAGGTCCTATTAAATTCGTGCAAATAAAGGCAAAGCAAACAGAGGCCGACCTCCGCTCTCGTTAAAGGCAGGTTTTCGAGGGAATTAAAACTGTCTCTTTCAATTTGTTTTACCGGAAATATTAATGTTTAACTACCTAGGACTAAGAAAAAAAGAAATACACGCTTGCCCCTTTTTTGAATATTTACTCAATGTAAAGCAGAAAAAAAAAACCCGCTGCATATCTTAACACAATAGTTAATTATGACGTTCTACAATAAAATTCATAATTTGTTCAACAAATTTCATGATATTTTGGTTTAATATTTTCAATAATCAACCTTTGTGATATACCAAAAAAAAGATTAAAAAAATACCCCCGCTCAAAATTTGAGAGATTGCGTTTCAAGATGAGTAGAATTCGAATGACGAATACAAAAAATCCGTTTGTCCGCTGTCCGCGGCATTTCACCGAAACTACTTTACCAATTTATTTTTAATTCGCCACAAAAATACTTGTTCACGCAATGATGATCCTAACACCTAGACGTTGATATCAGCTGGTTAGTTTTACAATGACGGCCGAAAGTTTAGTTTTAAAAGTGATTTAATTCAATAACTCAGTTATTTTTGAAGATAGAGAAAAAATGTATTAGTGTTTTTTAATCAAAAAACCGCGAATAATTAGAGAAAAAAAAGAAAAGTTTTTAAAGAAAAATTTTACACATAAATACGCCCACAACACAGTTATTTTTGACGACAGAGAAAAGAGTTTTAGAATCAGTATAGCGCGCTAAAAAAAAAAAATAAGTTCATATGTAAAAAAAAAATAAGCTCTCTCGAAATTTGAGAGCTTACGTTTCAAGATGCGTAGAATCCAAACAACGAAAAAAATCCGTTTCTTCTAATTAATAAATAAAATAAATATAAGAAAAACAAACAATACTCATGCGTTTTGAAATCAGTGGCAGCCTTATGATATGATACTGTAAATTAGTGCTTTTCATATTACTTAATTGCCTATCAACAGTCATATAAACAGTTATACCCTAATATTGTTATTTGGAAATAATTAACCAGTGTGTAATAATTTTCAGCGTTTTTTTTGTTTTGTAGGAAATTTAATTCTCTTTATATTATTTTATTAATTAGAACCATCTCTTTGTATAATTTTATTATCACATAACTCTTTTTATTAATAGCATAATAGACAATAGGAAGATATTTTATAGGGCCTCGAAACGTCATGTGTTATTAATAAAAGGTGTTTATAATGTGATAATAAATAAATATATATATAAGAAGAGATGGCTCTAATTAATAAAGTAATATAATTATACTCTTCATAACAGAAAATTAAAAATAAATTAATGCTCTTTAAAATAACACTAAGAGCAAAAATGTATTTATTAATTAGGACATACGGATTTTTTTATTTGTTATTATGTTATTATTATTTGTCCTACGTATCTTAAAATGTTCTTCTTTTTTTTTTTGTGACTTTTAGGTTAAAACACAAATAAGTTTTTCGCTGTTAAAAAAAAACCGAGTTATTGAATTAAATCACTTTTAATCGGCCGCCATTTTAAAACTAACCAGCTGATATCAACGTCTAGGTGTTAGCATCATCGTTGGATGCCATAGTATTTTTGTGGCGAATTTCAAAAATTGGTGCAGTATTTTCGGAGAAATAGGACACACTTTTTTTTATTCTTTATTCGGGTTCTGCGTATCTTAAAACTTGAGGGCAAAAAATTTACGGAGTTAATTTTTTTGGTCGCTTACAAAGGTATTTCGTTCTAAATAATATACTAAAACGTTAAGTGTTCTGGAATCGTAGTTAATTTCCTATAAACAGCTACATAAACAGTTATACCCTAATATAGTTATTTGGCAATAATAATATGCAGCGTTTTTTTTAAAGAATAGGTAATAATAATAATAATAGGCTTACCGACCCCGAAGGTTCGATGCCGATACCACCAAATTCCGCCTACACAGAGCACACAAGCCCCCGAGATCAGCCTTAACGCAATCCTCCCATTGACGCTTCGGCCTACCTTTCGGACGCCTACCAGTCGGATCAGCGAATACCAACTTTCTCGGAATCCATTCCTCACCGAGCCCAACAACTTTACTCGTCCATTTGAGTCTCCGCGATGCTATAAACTCGATTATATTCACAAGGACAAGCTCCGCGATGCCGCGTTGTGCAACCTTCTAAATTCTCCAGTGGCCTCATCTCTCTTCGGACCAAATATTTTACGCAGTACCTTATTTTCGAAAAAGAATACGTAATTTCTTTAAAAAAAATGTATGCAGTTTAATTTGACATGGTGTAGATGTGGTGAATATACAGGTATATCATATAATCCACATTAGGAAACATGTCATTTTATTAATCCATTCAATTACAGCTGGTGATACCTTGATATTACCATAGCTTTCATAAACACAAGTTTTACAAAAATGATATATACGAACTTCTTTGACGATCTTGAATTTAGCATCATTTTCAATAACAACATGAAATAACATTATATCTTTACAAATAACTCGGTTTAACATTCTAAACGAGTTATTGCAAGTAAGAATTATTTTTAATAATGTTTTATATTGGCGTTCTATCAGAGAGTATGGAGGTATGTCGGAGTGAGCAGAGAAACAAAGATTAAACAACACATATTTTGGACTTCAAAACAAAACATAAATCAAACAACATAAAATATGAAAAGGAAAAAAAAATTAGGAGTTAATTGGTGGTAGAATGTAAATTAAAATAATTTAGTCTAAGAGCCAAGGTACTTTTATTCAAAACACACAGATATCCTTAAGATATCCTTACTCGATAGCCCTCATTAAGGTCAGGAAGGAATCATAAGTTTTGTTCTTGTAGAGAGGCGGCATTTATTTTCTGAAAGTAGTCAAAAACCACCTTTAAAATAACTTTTTACCAGTTTTTCTTATTTAACTCTGAATCAATGGTGTCAGAACTGGAGGATTAAAATAAATCCCTAAAAAATCCCACCAAATTACCTTTACCCTTCGTCGCAAACCGATGACCTCCTGCCCCACTGTATCCTTTAATAATACCCCACTCATACCTGTTGAACAAATCCGATACCTAGGACTCCATCTTGACAAACGTCTTACATGGAATCCTCACACGAGACTAAAACACAAGAGACTGCCCGTAGATACCGATTACTAAAACACTTACTCGACAAACGTTCAATGCTTCCAATTTATTACAAAAAGCTCATTTATGTTACCATCATCAGACCCATCTGGACATATCGAATCGAGCTTTGGGGCTCTACTAAGCCATCTAATTCCTCCCGCATCCAATCCTTACAATCCAAAATCCTTCGCAAAATCCTAAATGCTCCTTATTTCGTCACAAATAAAATCATCCATAACGACCTTAATATCCCAGATATACCACTTTTAATTTCAAACTCCCAGCCCATATAAACCCTCTTGTCCGCAACCTATCAACCTCACATATTCCTGACAACCCTCCGAGGCGATCGGAAAGAAGATGGTTTACTTAAATAAACATCGAAGTTCTACCGCTGTTTAGTTTCTTCACAAGCCTTTCACGCCCTTTATTCTAATTCAACAGTTTTACTTATTGTATTTATGTTAATACAGTTGTAAAATTCAATAAAATAGGAATAAAAAAAAATCCGAATCAGTCGTAAAGAACACTTCAGACTGCGTGGCTAAAAACTAATTTGATGGCATATTTCAAGAAATATATCTTGGAATGGGTAGGTTTTAGGATAAAATTCGTAAAATGAACTATATTATATGTAATTAAATAGAACCGTATATCTCCTAGCATACGCCGACGAAATCGATATAATTGGACGCTTAAAGAAGTTAGTCGGAGAGGCATTCCTCACTCTCACAGAAGCAGCAAGAAAAGTTGGTCTAGATGACAAAACCAACTATATGATCACTGAACAACGCCCAAGACATACTAGGGGAAAGGTGGAATTTGAAAATTGTCTCTTCGAATGGGTCTCTGAGTTTACATATCTTGGCTTACAAGTCACATGCGACAATACCATTGAAACAGAGATCAATCGAAGGATGTTGGCCGCAAACAGATGATACTTTGGTTTGAGGCAGCATCTGTCAAGCAGGTCAGTGACCAGAAAAACAAAAGTCGCTCTGTACAAAACATTGATTCGCCCAGTCCTGACATGGACCATGGCCAAGGAGATGTATCAGAGATTAGCCACATTTGAGCGAAGTATACTCAAAAAGATTTTTGGACCGGTGTTGGTTGGTGGAGAGTGGAGGAGAGGAAAAATGAAGAGGTTTACAATTTCTTTGGAGAGCCTGACGTTGTTAGCGTAATCGAGCGACATCGCCTAAGATGGGCTGGACATGTGGCCAGGAAGGAGGAACATAAACTCCTAAAAGATTATTGACGGTTATAGTACATGGACTGATGGACGGCCTTCGATGGACTGACTGTGTGGCTGGGGATGTGAGGAGTTTGGGAGCTGCGGCACGAGACAGAAACTTCTGGAGGTTGCTGGATGAGGAGGCCTGGGCGCGCCAACGTGTTGTAGCGCCAAACCAATAATAATAACATGTAATTTAATCAATTTGAGAGGTAATACAGATCTATAGGTCTAATAGTTACCGAGGTAAAGTATTGACAAAAATACATTTTATTTATGAGAAAAGCTATGCATTCAAGCTATATATTGCATTGAAATAGCTTTAATTCGTAATAGACAACGATGTCCTCAAACATACAGTAGAAGGAAACCCCTACCAAACAGTGCATCTACCGTTTCCAAACATTTAAAGTGTATTGGGAAAGTAAAAAAGCTCGATACATGGGTACCTCATGATCTCACTGAGCGGCAGCAAGACCTCATGTTTCAAAACATACCGTGCTAAAATTGGAAAAACCGGGCTACGAAGTTCTTCCGCACCCATCATATTCTCCCGACTTGTCTCCAACAGATTACCACCTCTTCAGAAATTTAGACAACTTCGTCAAAGGAAAACTTTTTGAAAATGATGATCAAGTGAAAAAAGTGCGTTTTCAGATTTTGTTTCACTTCAAACCTCAGAGTTTTTCAGTTCGGGGATAAAAAAGTTGGTGCCAAGTTGGGAAAAATGCGTAGAAAAAGAAGGTAAATACTTGGAATAAAATTATCTAGTTTTCATATCGTATTTTTAATAAAAATCCTTTACCTTGAAAACGGACATTCCATGTGACACAACCCAATAATTCAAATTCTCGGTAACTATTCGACCTACAGATTTGTATTACCTCTCAATTCGAAGCTGATAAAATGTCCTATAATATACTCGTAGTGTATTTTACGACTTTTATTCTGAAATTTACCAATACGAAGATATATTCCTTGAAGTGTGCCATCAAATAAGTTTTTCGTCACGCAGTTCAAAGTGTTTTTATTTTAACTCTTGATAGATTGCAGATTTCTCGAAACGGGCACATACTAATCAATTTATTAGTTTTATGATTTCAATGTAGAATTATATCTGGAATATTTATGTTGTGTTCGGGCATATCCTTTGAAATAGAAAATTAGTCCTTTTCGGGCGTAACCCACCTCACCCACCCTAATATAGACAGTTAGACTTAAGTTATTTCGCACAGCTTCTTGCATCGGGAAGAGAGTTTCTATATTAAAAAGTGTACTTTTAGTATGGTAATCCTAGTTACCATTGATTTATTTCGATTCGTATAGAGCCTCAAAGCTCAACTCCTTAAGTCAGGCAGGTCGTATGATGGTGATATAGATGAGCCTGTTGTCGAGAAGTGGAAGGTTAGAGTGTATGTCCAGTAAGTGTTGAAGTAAGCGAAAGCGGTGGCAGTTTCTTGTCGTTTAAGTCTTGTGCGCGGGTTCCATGTTAGGAGAATTCTCTTTTAAAAGGAGAATCGATTCAAAAATGGAGGTTCTCTTCCATTTTGAACCGTATCCTGGTTACAATAAATGTCAATTGTTAAGAATCCTTTCAACGAGAATGGCGAATTTAACTTAGAATGAAAAAAAAAACAAAAATTAAAACAGTCCTTAAAATATGAAAATCGGGCATATCCTTTGATATAGTAAATTAGTCCTTTTCGGGCGTAATAAATAGGGGAGGAGTAATAAATTCGAAGTAAAATTAGAAAAACTAGCCCAGACTACCTATGGCGTTTTTTGAATATTTTGAGGGCAAATTTCCGCACAAATACAGTCAATTTACGACAACTTAACTTCAGGCTCCTTCCTGTACCTGATCATCGAGTGTATATCGATTAAGGATGTATCAAGCTTTGAACAAAAGTTCTCTTGTCTTCCAGACCGATAATGTTAGAAGATAAAAGAAGACAAATCAAGACGCAAAAAACACACAGAAGTATAAAAACGTCAAATGATGAAGTAAGAGAAGAAGAAGATTGTTAAAACAATAATAAAAAACACAAAGAAATAAAAGAAAAAAAAACTGAAAAGAACTTGAGTGATGTTTGATGTTTGACCTTCGCATTTCATCCCTTGGTGAATGACTCCGTATAGCAGGGATCCACAATGGTCGCAAAAAGTTGGTGAGGAGTAGGTGTGGACTCTGAACTTGTGTTTGGTTCGCGAGGCCTAGAGCATTCAGCCACGCACATCTCATTTCAACATCCAACAATATTCCAGGCACAGTCTCAGGCTAGTATAATGCCATATTCAACATTTTACAATAAAATTCAAACGTATCCATTTCAAAATTCAACCATTTACTATAATAATTTAACACTCACTATTAATATGAAAACTTGTATGTTAACTAAGGATTCACTTCCTCTGATGCTAGCTTATGATGGGATCGAAACGTAGGTGATATATTTATTTTTTGACCAATTGCTTGATATACGTATACTTTTTTTTTGCCTAAAGTACATACGCGAGAGCGTGATTTTAAATCGATATTTTGTTAAAACGTACATTCGATAACCCAATAATGAAATGAAACCATATTAAAAAGTTAAAAAAAAAAAAAAAAATGAAAGAGTTAATGGCGTTTATTATCTGCCATACCATACCATCGCGGTATACTGATTCTAAAATCTTGACCTTTCTCTATCTTCAAAAAATTTTATTATTAATTAAGTTTCCTAATTCTGAAAGCCTATACATCTTTTTCTCTAACTTCAAAAATAACTGAGCTATTGAATAAAACAGATTTTTAATCGGCCACCATTTCGAAACTAAACGGCTGATGTCAATGTCAAAGTATTGAGATCGTCGATGGAATCCCTGTTACTTTTGCTTCAAGTTAGATCGAATTTTACGTCAGGAACTTTGGCAAAATTTAATAAAATATCCTGAATAACTTCATATTATTCTTCCTATATTAATCAATTACATTTTTTACAGTTTTTTTTTTAGTTTTTCACGACAATTTAGCTTCCTTTAATAATTTCTTTATCGAATGTACGTTTCATGAAAACAATATCGTTTTTAAAATCAAGCTCAAGGAGAAACAAAAATTCGTTAAACAGCTAAATGGTCAAAATTGAAAGATAATACTACCAAATAGATAGTCGAGTACAAACAGAACTGACTTTTAAGTCTTTCATAACGTCATCTTTGTTGGTTAAACTTAGTTATTTTCATCCTTTGAATATTGACACTTGTAATGAAAATATCATCGATATGATTTCGTTTGATTTGTTTCTAGTTTTAGAGGGGGAAAAAACAAACAAAATTCTTGAACGCACATTCTTAAAATTGATAGTAATAAGACAAAAAATTAACTACATTAACTTGATAAATATCATAAATGCGCTGCTGGCAATTGATTTATTTGATATTTTGGATTTTTTCAACACATAACTCCATGATTGGTTTATAGGATGTCCTTTTTATTAAATAATATCGATTTTATCACGTATCGATTACTATAATCTTTCAGATTCCCATTATACAGAGGTCTGTAACTGTGTTATCAGAGCTGCAATTTATGAAAATAATACCGAATTGAAGAAAGCGGTCATAATCAATTTTTTAAATGATAACAAGCATGATTATGATAATTATAATGATGTATATTCAATTATTTATTCGCTCATTGTTCATTCAAAATAGTAAAGGTTAAATTTGATATGGAAAAAGTTAAATTTGATCTGGAAAATGTTGAATATGATCTGGAAATGCCAAATGTAAGTACATACAGCAAAACTCAGTTCCTCAAAATGGCAACATTTTTATTTTACTTAAAAAAAAAAAAAAAAAAAAATCAAGTTCTTATATCTAAATTTGAAAAGGTTTGTTGAGTTTAAACGAGATGCATTTGCATGAGAAATAAATAAAAAGTTAAATTAAAGGTAGATATTCGGGCTAAATAATTTCTTCCATAAAAACTTAAATTTTTTGTAAGTTGAGGTCAAAGATCTGATGTTTTACCTGATGACTTCTTTTTACTGATTTTCCTTTTTAAATTGTGTTTCAGTGAAAATGTTGGAAGGAACAAATGAAGTTCAAAATGGTATAAACCAGATTTCTGAAGATGGGAGAAGATCCCGAAACGTCAAATGTTGATTTAATAAAAAAAATTAATTTTTTATGGAGGAAATTATTCAGCCCGAATATCTACCTTTAATATTATGCGACATCTTCCGGTGTTTTATAATATATTGATATAATAAAAAGTAATATAAAGATCATTAAATTGAATTCCTGATATACGTAAAACTACTGGATCTAAGGTGGTCATTATTATATTTGGATATGAACAAGCAACATAGCTTACATAACACACTTCGGAAAAAAATATTATAATTAATTGAGATTTAAAAACCTTTTATTTTCAGGATTCAACGTTTCGGGGTATCTCACCCATTCTCAAGATTCTAGTTAGTAAAATTCCATAATTTGTTCAGTTTTTCACTATCTCCACCATTTTTACTTTAATATCATGTAGGTTTCATTCTGATTGAAATAGTCTGATAGGGCTTAAATGCCAATTTAAAAAAAAAAATTCTCTAAAGTTCCATTAATTTCGAAGATTTAAAAACATTAACAATATCGCCTGATTAGCATTGTTAAAAAAAAAAACAGGCAAATATATAAGTTAGACGGATTCGATATCCAACTAAAGGTGAAAACTGCAAAATATTTTTTATATTTTAGTTTTTATAGTTTCTGAAATATATAAAGGATTTTGCAGGTCTCTGTTGTTTTCTTCCGAATGTTTACATATTAAAGTAAACAGTTATTAATCCTCTACCTTTGTATTATAAACATTAGCTTCTCAATCAATTACCCACTTTTTAGTATACCTCCAAATATGAACATAAAAACACGCGATTTTCGAGTAATATTTTGTACGAGTTTAAACTCGGCCATTCAGCAGCTGAGGCCGCTAGAAATATTTGCAAGGCGTTTGGGAAAGGGAGTGTTAATGAACGGACCATTCGCCGTTGGTTTGCTGTTTTCAGCTGGGGATACCGACTTGGAAAACTTGCCCCAAGGAAGACCTCCGTCCGAGTTTTTCAGTTCGGGGATAAAAAAGTTAGTGTCACGTTGGGAAAAATGTGTAGAAAAAGAAGATAAATACTTCGAATAAAATTATCTTGTTTTCATATCGTATTTTTAATAAAAATCATTAACCTTGAAAATGGACATTTCATGTGACACAACCTAATATATCGTTGGATTCCTAAAGATTTAAGAAAAAATATTATCTTATACAGAAAATAGTAAAAGTTAACGGAGAGAGATGAAAAGCCAATAAAACAAACTGATTGTCGTAGATAATAACAAAATAGATTATTTAATAAAACACATGTTTCTATCAAAATAAAATTTAAATAATTCTTAAACATTTTATTTTCGTTTCTAAATTTGTTCGAAAATTCTTAAATTAATATTAATAACGGAGGTAAGTGTTAATCGTGTGTTGCGCGCACCAGATTTTTTATTTAAAAAAAATAATTAAAACCAGTTAAGTATTTTAAATATAAGTTTTTGAAAATGAAAATTGACGAAGTTAGTGAAAACCGGTTTTTAAAAATAATTTTTTTTTTTTGCAAATTAGAATCCTGAGAATAGATAAGATACCGAGAAACGTTGAATTGTAATTGTCCTGAAAATAAAAGGTCTTTAGGAAAAAACAAAAAATCGGTCCTATTATTTAGTACTTTAGAAATAACTCAATTTCTTCCGGATATTAAGAATACAACAAATATTATAATTAATAAAATAACAACTGATTTATATATCCATATTCTATTAGCTATGAATTTTCAAAGATACATGAAGCTCTTAATAAAAAAAAAATAATTTGAGGATAGTCAAAAATAAAAACATTGCCATTTTTTTTTCCGGAAAAGAATTCTTTTGTATATAAATACATTTTAAATAATAAATATATAATAATATTGCCTTTCGACCTGCCATCCATGACAACATATAATTATCAACATAAAAACAAATAATCTATTGTTCCTTTTTCAACGACCATGCAAGGGGGTGTATATTAGAACACAATGCAGGACCCAACGAGAAATACAAAGGGATCACAAATACACAAAATACAAGGGAACACACATACACAAATAATAATAATTGTTATTAATACAATAACAACTAATTAATTAAATAATACAACAGGAACAATAGATTTAAATTAAAAATATATAATTTCCTTTCATATGCCCCAGCGAGCTAAGTATTGATGAATAATTCAATGTATTAAATATATAATAAATTAATTAAATAACTTATTAAATAAAGGAACGCCATAACTCATAAATGTTATTATTTTATATATATATATATATATATATATATATATATATAATTAAAGTTGAGATATTCACATATACATATAAATAAAAAAACATACTAACAAGTTGAGGATTACAAATGTGTCTCACGGATTTCGATGACATTTTTTAAGGGTAAAACTAAACATTAAACAAATATTCTATAATTCTAATTTCGATTATTAAAAAGTATTGAGGATATATTGTTTACTGTATTATCAGAAGTAGAAATAATCGGAAGTCAGTCTTTTATAATATTTTAATTTTGCCGACGTTTCGGCACAAACTTGTGAGCCATCATCAGGGCATTGCTGAACCATGCCAAACATAAACTTGACATAGTATTGAGCTTATGCTTGAAATGGCTCAGTAATGCCCTGATGATGGCTCACAAGTTTGAGCCGAAACGTTGGAGAAATTAAAATATTAAAATAGACTGACTATTATATCGATTATTTCTATCTACGATTATTAAAAAGTTTAACAGAACTAAAGTTTGATTAACGGCCAATAATTTTTTTTTTAAATGGCATAAACTATTTGTTTTTTTTTTAGAATTATTTTTTTATTTCCATCTTAGCTATTTCATACTTATATTTTATTATTGTTAACTTGTTTCAAACTATTATTTAAATTTTTTTAATCGTTTATATTCAAATATAAAAAAGTCTTAGAAATATATTATAATATATTATTTTTCTTTTCTTTTTTATTTAACTGAATTTATAAATCAGAGAGATCTCATACAGTATATTAAATACCATAGCAAACCTAATATTTAAAATTAAACTAATATTTAAAACAATGATGCTTAGTGAATTTATATATTAATAAAAATATAAAATAATTAACTAAATAAATAATAATAAACGAATAAAATCATAATATTTTTAGTAAATAAATAAAATTACAGAAATTATATTAACGTTGTCCAAATCTGTCATGTTGAAAAATAATATTTATTCTTTTAAAATTAAAAACGACTATAGTACCAACAAGAAGAGTATCTTAAAAATATTTCACTGATTTTTTGTTTAGTTAAAATTAGACATTAAGCTATTAGGCGAAATATTAGGTGCCAACGCTTCCCAGGAGTCGCATAAAAAAATCGGAAATTTTGCGCGCGAAAAACACACTTTATTTAATATCTCTGGTTCTAGTGGAGGTAGGGATAAAAGTTTTAATTTTGATCAAAATTACCCGAATTTCAAAGCGGGAAAAAAAATAAGCCATTGAATTATTAAAGTTTTTTGCTTAGTAATAACCCTAAAACTATAAATTATCTCATAGAAAAAGTACTTTTAATAAGATGTGTTAAAAACTGTGCATAGATTGATTCTTTTTTAGGAGTGAGGAACACAGTTTTTAAGAAACCTTATTAAAAGTACTGTTTTGATGAGATTATCTATATTTTAAGATGAGGAAGATGGTTGGGGGTGCGGTCATAAATTAGAAACACACATTTAAAATAAGTGTTATTTTAATTATGTGCCGACGTTTCGGCCTACAATGAGGGCCTTCATCAGGGCTAAAAGAAACAAGATAACAACACATGTAATTATAGACTTAATAATGCGTTAGGTATATAATAATAATATGACAGTAATAAATTATGGGAACATAAATAAAATTAAATGTAAAATGATAATAAGATGACAATTATAAGTATGGAATAATAGTATAACTATCATCTTAATTTTGTTGATTTCCATACTTTATAACTGTCATCTTATTATCATTTTACATTTAATTTTATTTATGTTCCCATAATTTTATTACTGTCATATTATTATTATATACCTAACGCATTATTAAGTCTATAATTACATGGGTTGTTATCTTGTTTCTTTTAGCCCTGATGAAGGCCCACATTGTAGGCCGAAACGTCGGCACGGAATTAAAATAACACTTATTTTAAATGTGTGTTTCTAATTTATGACCGCACCCCCAACCATCTTCCTCATCTAATTTCTCAACGGTCAACAAAACTCCATCATTATCTATATTTTTAGGGTGATAACTTAGTATAAAATTTAAATAGTTTAATCGATTTAAAAAGAAATATATTTCGCTTTGAAATAGGATAACTTTGACACCAAACTTATGTTTTTATTTTCACTATAACGAGAGATATTAAGTAAAATGTATTTTATGCACACAAACTTTCCGATGTTGGCACCTAAAATTTTTCAGAGTTTAATGATTAAATGTCTAGTTTTAACAAAAAAAAAAAAAAAATCATCAAAATCAGTGAGATGCCTTTAGCATCTTCTTCTTGTAAGTACATAAGTCGTTTTTAATTAAAAAAAAAATATCAATTTCGAACTGGACAACGTTAAAATAATTTCTGTAATGTTATTTTTTAATAAAAATATTATGTTTTTATTTATTTATTTTGTATTCGTTGCTAATAAATAAATTTACTAAACATCATTGTTTTAAATAGTAGTATAGTAGTAACATTTTAATTTAATTTAATTAGTATAGAACATTTTTTACTTTCACTTACTATATATAGTAAGGGGAAGTATTGGGATCGTCCTAATAACCAAGTCCCGCAAAAAGGTCTGTGTGTGTGTGTGTGGTAACTCCCGGGCGGAAACGGTGAGTCCTATGAAACTGAAATTTCATATTTAAGACAACTATACGCCCGAGACGTGACAAAACTTTTTTCATCAATATCAGCTTACCAGAAGAGGCACTTTATACCATGCATTTTGCAGCTTTTTTCGATTTTCTCGAAAACGGTTCCGACAATTTTGATTAAACTTGCTATATTGATGTAAAATTTAATGGGCTTTAATATCATGTAGATTTTATTTGGATAAAATGGTCTGTCAGGGCGTAAATGCCGATATTTTAAATTTTCTTCCCCTAAAGTACCTTTAATTTTCTAGTTTTTATGAAATTGGCAATATTATCTGATTAGCATTGCTAAAAAACATGTAAACATATCAGTTGAACGAATTCGATATCCAACTAAAGGAGATAACTGCAAAATTATTTTTTAATGTAATTTTTTGTTTTTGAACTTAAGAGCAGTAATATACATGCATAATATACCGTTGGAAAGCTAAATATTTTGGAAAAAATATTATCTCATACACAATCTTGTGAAAGTTAATGGATAGTGATGAAAAGCCGATAAACGAATTGATTATTTTAGATAATAATATAATAGATTATTTAATAAAACACCTGTTTCTATAGAAATTCAATTTAACTAATTCTTTAATGGTTTCACTCATTTTTGTCTCTTACTGTAGTTGGAAATTCTTATATCGATTCTAAAAACGGAGGTAAGTGAAAGTCATGTGTTGCCCGCACCAGATTTTTAATATCGTGTCCAGTTTTAAATCCAGTCAGAAGATTCTATATAGTTAAGTATGTAATGGAAAATTTTAATTTAGAAGACTTATTAACAATTACCAACTATAAGAAGTTGAACGATATTATTTTTGTTTTCAATAGAAGCTTTAAAGATAAGAAGTTTTGTTACGAACAACTAGTACAAAATTTATAGGCATTTGTTATGTCATTACTTTTTGTTTATATAAATTTGTTATCAAGATATTTATAATTTAAAACTGTTTTTGTTCGATTTTTTTTTCAGTTTATTATTATTTATTTTTTAAAGATTTGTATTCATAGTTATTTTGTTAAGTGTTGCTTATTTTTTTCTTATAATATCGTTTTTAAAGTAGTTAGTTCAATTCTCATTTCTATATTTATAACATTTCCTTACTAAATGTAAAAAATGATTTTGTCTAAATGAAATAGATGCCAAACCTCTTGCTAAAAGATGTAAATCATAAAAGCAATAAAAAAAATTATTATTATTATTATAGTAGTATAAAGTATAATATATTTCGTTTATTTGAGGTTTCAATAGTATTTAATTTACTGTATGGGATCTCTATAATTTATAAATTCGGATAAATTTTTATTAAATTTTAGAAATTTATATAAATGGAAGAACTTAGTTCAGGGTGCAATTAAAAGAACACACAACTAAGATATAAACTTAATAAACTGGTGCCTATGTTTATTATAAATTATAATCCTTCTTCAGTTTAATAAGATTATATCTTAATTGTATGTTCTTTTGACTGCACTAACTTCTCCCAGTTACCCACACAGTCAACTATTCTCACTTCACGAAATTTTTATAAAATTAGAATATAAAAAAAAATTAAATAATAGTTTGAAACAAGTTAAAATAATAAAATGTATGTACGAAATAGCTAAAATTGAAATCAACAAATAATTAAAAAAAAATTGTATGCCATTTTAAAAATAATTTATAGACCGCTAATCAAACTCTCTCAAACTTACCTTATGTTAAACTTTTCAATAATCGAAATTTAAAAAAATTTACAAAACAACGACTATATTTTTAAAACATTGCTTTATACATTTTTATGAGTTATGACAGTTGCTCAATTTAATAAGTAAAATAGTTATTTAAAATATTACATATTATTAACACTTTGAACTTTATACTTTTAAAACTTTAATTAATATAATAAATATAACATGAAATTAAACACAATGAGTAAACATTTATAATAAATATATTAATAATAAACACAATTAAATTATAATTAATAAACATATATAATTAAGCTAAATTGTAAATTGTGAACAATGAAAGCAGCAATTTTTTTTTTTTTTTACCTGTTTAGTAATTTTTACATAATTACCAAATATAAAAACATTTCAAGGACTGTTAAATAAAGGAAAAAAAAAGCCTCCTCTTAATAACAGGATAAAAATTAATATTTTTTTAAAATAATTAAATAAATTAGGGAAATTAAGAAGTTTATTTGCAGAATTTTAAGTGACTCTACATCTATCTCTCATATTTAAATTAAAATATTCAATTTAATTATTCAAAGGTTTTAATAATTATGCCGATTTTTTAAATTTTTTCCCTCTAATGTACCTTTTATTTTTTTTTTTGTAGATTCAATAAAAATAACCGTATCTATTTGTTAGCATTCATTAGAAACGATCAACTATTCACCTGAGTAACATTTATATTTTTTCCTTTCATAAGATTCTTCTCCTGACTGATATAAACATAACAAAAAAAGAATTAGAGAAATCGGTCAAGCCGTTCACGCGGGATGCGATGACCAAAGGAAAAGGCGATTCATTTTCAGAGAGAGAGAGAGAGAGAGAGAGAGAGAGAGAGATGGATAGATAGAGCGATTATTATTATCTTTAAAATATTAAGAATCCAAAAAAAAAACTATCAACCAAAGAAACTTTTCCCTTTTTTACTTTCACTTACTATATATAGTAAGGGGAAGTATTGCGATCGTGAAAATTTTCGAATTCTAGTTTTCAACGGAAATACACGTTTTAGGGTCCCCTGAGTCCAAATAACCAAGTCCCGCAAAAGGTCTGTGTGTGTGGTTGAGACGTGACAAAACTTTTTTCATCAAAATGAGCTTACCAGAAGATCCACTTTATACCATGCATTTTGCACCTTTTTATGATTTTCTCAAAAACGGTTCCGACGATTCTGATTAAACTCGATATATCGATGTAAAATTTAATGGACTTTAATATCATGTAGGTTTTATTCTGATAAAAATAGTCTTACAGGGCTAAGCCGATATTTTAAATTGTCTTCTAAAGTACCTTCAATTTTGTAAAAATAACCGTATTATCTAGTTAGCATTGATAAATAACAGCTAAACATGCAAGTTGAGCAAATTTGAAAAGCAACTAAAGGAGAAAGCTGAAAAAAAAATTTTTGTGTTTGAGATTAAAAACAGTAATATATTTGTATGATGTACCGTGGGAAAGCTAAAGATTTTAGAAAAAAAGTATTATCTAATACACAAGAGCTTGTAAAACTTAATAGAGAGTGATGAAAAGAAGATAAAACTAATTGATTATTTTAGATAATAATATAATACATTTTTTAATAAAACACATGTTTCTATATAATTTAATTGATTCTTTAATGGTTTCACTCATTTTTATCTCTTACTGTATTTGAAAATTCTTTAATCGAGTTTAAAAACGGAGGTAAGTGAAAGTCGTGTGTTGCCCGCACCAGATTTTTAATTTATGTTTTACAATTCTTCAAACGATTAAATCTAATAATGAATAGAAGTAGTAAAATACACATTTCTTGTTTATTGTACTTGTCCCAAAGCGGATAAACTCGAAATCGGCCAGCTAGAGATTTTTCAAACATTTTTTTTAATATTATTTTTTATTTATTTATAGTAATTCACAACTGTATTAAAGAACACAATAAGTAAATATGAGGGAGAAATGAAAAAAAAAAAAGTCATGAAAATGTCTTGAGAAAGAACTACTCAATGGTAGCACTTCACTAACTATTTTAACTCAGTAGGTTCCGAGGCCACCTTCTTTTCAGTCGTCTTGGAGGGTTATCAGGGATATCTGAGGAAGATAATTTACGGACAAGTGGGTTTGTATGGGCAGGGAGTTTAGAATGAAAAGAGGTGTATCTATATCTATCACGGGCTATGTCTGCAACAAATGGGATGTTAAGGTCATTATGAATGAGTTGATTTGTGACAAAATAAGGGGCATTCAGGATTTTGGATTGTAAGGACTAGATGCGGGAGGAATTAGATGGTTTCGTAGAGCCCCAAAGCTCGATTCTGTATGTCCAGATAGGTCTGATAATAGTGATGTAAATGAATCTTTTGTAATATACTGGAAGTTTTGAACGTTTGTCTAGTAAGTGTTGTAGTAATCGATATCTTCGAGCAGTTTCTTGTCGTTTCAGTCTTGTGTGAGGATTCACAACAAAATAAAAAGTTCTGTATCAATGCGCCAAGGGATGTTTAAATTGAAAGAATATCAAACTTATAAAAGATATAAGAAATTTTTGGGCCTCCTCCTCTCTCTTCATATAAATATTGGGTTGTAAAATAAGTCTTTGCGTTATTCAATACTTCGATTTAATCCTCTGATTCGATTTTGCAAAGGATTTTGGATTGTAAGGACCGGATGCGGGAGGAATTTTTGAAACATAAACGACACCTCATTTAAATTTCATCCTTGCGAAGCTGGTACTGGTTCACACGAGAGAAGAGAGATTATGTGTTTGAGAGCTGAGGTCTTTGTTATGTTACACCATGAGCTCATTCACTCCGCACTAAATTGTTTGAGAGCTGAGGTCTTTGTTTTGTTACACCATGAGCTCATTCACTCCGCACAATTGTGTTTGAGAGGCTGAGGTCTTTGTTTTGTTACACCATGAGCTCATTCCACTCCGCCACTAAATTGTGTTTGAGAGGCTGAGGTCTTTGTTTTGTTACACCATGAGCTCATTCCACTCCGCCACTAAATTGTGTTTGAGAGGCTGAGGTCTTTGTTTTGTTACACCATGAGCTCATTCCACTCCGCCACTAAATTGTGTTTGAGAGGCTGAGGTCTTTGTTTTGTTAACCATGAGCTCATCCACTCCGCACTAAATTGTGTTTGAGAGGCTGAGTCTTTGTTTTGTTACCCATGAGCTCATTCCACTCCGCACTAAATTGTGTTTGAGAGGCTGAGGTCTTTGTTTTGTTACACCATGAGCTCATTCCACTCCGCCACTAAATTGTGTTTGAGAGGCTGAGGTCTTTGTTTTGTTACACCATGAGCTCATTCCACTCCGCCACTAAATTGTGTTTGAGAGGCTGAGGTCTTTGTTTTGTTACACCATGAGCTCATTCCACTCCGCCACTAAATTGTGTTTGAGAGGCTGAGGTCTTTGTTTTGTTACACCATGAGCTCATTCCACTCCGCCACTAAATTGTGTTTGAGAGGCTGAGGTCTTTGTTTTGTTACACCATGAGCTCATTCCACTCCGCCACTAAATATCCTAGAAGGGAATGCGCTACCCTCTCCCCAGAGATGACACTATTCTGTATTAGCTCGAGAACTAACTCGCCTTGATTTGTGGCTCGGCGAGGGCCGTCCCGACTAACTGGGATTTGTGCCTACAGCGGGTCATCTCTTCGGGGATCGGGATACCGACGATATAGCGACCACTGTGCTCGATAAACACTACACGCCTGGGGGTTAATTACATTAAATATTAACACGATGAACGAGGTACGCAGGAGTTTTTATAGGGGGTATAGTTAATAAGTATTTCCTCTTCCACTCCCTCTCCCCCAACCAAAAAAAAAAAAAAAAAATTCTCTCTATAAACAGTGGAAAAAATTATTTGTTCGATAAATATTAGGCCGTATACAAAAGAAATTCTTGGATATATTTTTTTTAAAACAATTTATTTAATCCAGTCATCGCGACGTTTCAGCCTCTAGGGCCATTATCAAGCTTCTGCAATCAATTAAAGTTTCATTGCATTTATACATTTTCAACAATTCAATTACAACACATAATAAATTATTTTTAATAATTATGTCACCTACCATGCATATCCATCTTAATTATCTTTTCATTTCACCGCTTTTCAGCAGCGTCGTCATAATTTTTTTTTTAAAATATCATTTTTCAAAAAAACCTGTATTCAAAAATATCATATTATTTTTCATCATCAATTGAAAAAGGGATCTATCTATTCAAAAAAGAAAAGAAACATTTTTTCCAACTTACTTAACAGTTTTTCTCCGTCTTTCAGGTGTTCTCGTGCGCGGTGAAATGAAAAGATAATTAAGATGGATATGCATGGTAGGTGACATAATTATTAAAAATAATTTATTATGTGTTGTAACTGAATTGTTGAAAATGTATAAATGCAATGAAACTTTAATTGATTACAGAAGCTTGATGATGGCCCTAGAGGCTGAAACGTCGCGATGCCTGGATTAAATAAATTGTTTTAAAAAAATATATCCAAGAATTTCTTTTGTATACGGCCTAATATTTATCGAACAAATATTCAAACAAAAGAACAATTACGACAATGATGAGAAAAAAAATTATTGCTACACCAGCTATATGATCAAAAATCTGGTGCTCGTAACACACGACTTTAGTTACTTCCGTTGTTATAATCAATTAAAGAATTATTAATTACATTCGGAGATCGTTAATGATTTTATTACAATGAGTTTCTATAGAAACACGTGTTTTATTAAATAATCGATTATATTATTAGCTACAACAATCATTTAGTTTTATCAGATTTTTATTACTCTCTAATATAATATTTTTTCTAAAATCATTCTCTTTCCAACGGTATAATATACATCTATATTACAATTTTTATGTTCAAAAACACAAATATTTTTGCTCTATTCCAAATTCATTATTGTTAATATATAAAAAAAAATTGGTGCGGGTAACACACGACTTTCACATACCTCCACTGTTAAAATCAATTTAAAAACTATTAAATATACTTCAATTTGAAAAATATTTTAGGTTTATTTTAATGAAACGTAAATTCATTTCCGTTGGGAAAAAAATCTCGTGTGGGCAACACACAACTTTCACTTACCTCCATTTTTAAAATTAATCGATTCTAAAAATGGAGGTAAGTGAAAGTAAAAAATCTATTATATTATTATCTAAAATAATCAGTTAGTTTTATCGGCTTTTCATCACTCTCTATTAACTTTTGAAAGCTTATGTATGAGATAATATTTTTTCTAAAATCTTTAGCTTTCCAACGGTATATCATACATGTATATTACTGTTCTTATGTTCAAAAACGAAAAATTACTTTAAAAAAATATTTTTTCAGTTTTCTCCTTTAGTTGGGTATCCAATTCATTCAATTTATATATTTACCTGTTTTTCATCAGTGTGAACAAGATAATATAAAATATCGGTAATAAATCCCCATTAGATTATTTTAATCAGAATGAAACCTACATGATATTAAAGCCCAATAAAGTTTACATCGATTTAGCGAGTTTAATCAAAATCGTCGGAACCGTTTTTGAGAAAATCATAAAAAGGTGCAAATTTTATGGTATAAAGTGGCTCTTCTGGTTAGCTGATTTTAATTATAAGGTTTATGTAACATCTCGGGTTTATAGTTGTCTTCAATATGAAATTTCTGTTTCATAGGACTTTTCGATTTCACGCTGGACTACACACGGAGACTTTTTTGCGGGGCTTGGTCATTTTGACTCGAGGGACCCGTATGGAGGAAATCGGGTAAAATGCATGGTATAAAGTAGCACTTCCAGTCAGCCGATTTTAAAGAAATAATAGCAGTTTCAGTTTTGTAAGACAAAGAGAACATTTCGCGCGATTTGGTTATTTGGACTCAGGGAACCCTAAAACGTGTATTTCCGTTGAAAGCTAGAATTCTAAAATCTTCACGATCGTAATACTTTCCCTTACTATATATTTCATATATAGGTAAGTGGAAAGTAAAATAACAAGATGTCTAGTAGTGACAAGGTAAATCCCTGTGATATCTCTGTAAGGAGAGTGGAAGGAGCAGATATAGCAAATATTTGCGCAAGCCGAGCCCGCTGATATATGTAGAGCACTTGGGGAGTCTCGGTGGGGCCACTCTCTGCAGCGCCTCTGTCAACATACACCCTCCAGGGTCTGCCTTCCGGTCGGGGGTTGTTTCAGATCTATCTCTGCTTCTTGGAGGAGTCGGGCTGAGGGTGATAGGATTGGAGTATAGAACATTTCATACGGTATGTGGTTGTATACAGGAAACTTGAATGGCTATCCAAAAAGGTAATAAACATATGTTTATTTGGGGAGCCCGTGACTGAGTGGCTAGCGCGCTAGACTCTCATGCTAGAGGTCTTAGTTCGAATCCCAGTCCCGGCGGGGCTTTTAAGAGGATATAATTAAATGGGGATTCACTCACAGCCTCTCCCTCGGGTATGTGAGACCCGTCAGCCAAATGGTGGCCACTCACAAAAATAGGCGTAAGGAGTGATGACCCTACCCTGTAAAATCTCATCGTGAATCGAGAGTATATTTGGCGGATATATATATATATATATATATATATATATATATATATATATATATATATATATAAATAATAATGGCCAAATATATAATATATAAATAAATAAATAGCGTTTATTTATGAAACGAAGAGGCTATATAAGGCCTGGAGACTTGAAGTTCAATGAATTCATTAATGTTTATATATATATATATATATATATATATATATATATATATATATATATATATATATATATATATAAACATTAATGAATTTATTACTTTCACACAAATACAATCATTTTACTTATTAAGATCGTTATATTTGATGATATCGCCATCAAAGAACTCCAATAATATAAAAATCTGGTGCGGGCAACACACGACTTTCACTTACCTCCGTTTTTAAAATCGTTTAAGGATTTTCAAATACAGTAAGAGATCAATATGAGTGAAACCATTAAAGAATTAGTTAAATTAAATTTCTATAGAAACATCTGTTTCGTTAAAAAATCTATTATATCATTATCTGAAATAATCAGTTAGTTTTATGTTCATTTCATCACTCTCTATTAACTTTTAAAAGCTTGTGTATGAGATAATATTTTTTCTAAAATCTTTAGCTTTCCAACGGTATATTACTGCTCTTAAGTTCTAAAACGAAAAATTGCATTAAAAAAATATTTTTTCAGTTTTCTCCTTTAGTTGGGTTTCGAATTTATTCAATTTATGTATTTACCTGTTTTTCATCAGCGTTAACAAGATAATCTAGTTATTTTTATTGAATCTACAAAATTAAAGGTACTTTAGGGGAAGAAAATTTAAAATATCGGCATTTAAGCCCTGTCAGAACATTTTAATCAGAATAAAACCTACATGGTATTAAAGCTCATTAAATTTTACATCGATATAGCGAGTTTAATCAAAATCGTCGGAACCGTTTTTGAGAAATTCGAAAAAAGGTGCAAAATGCAAGGTATAAAGTACCTCTTCTGGTAAGCTCATTTTGATGAAAAAAGTTTTGTCATGTCTCAGGTGTATAGTTGTCTTAAATATGAAATTTCAGTTTCATAGGACTTACCGTTTCCGCCCGGGAGTTACCAACACACACACACACACAGACCTTTTTGCGGGACTTGGTTATTTGGACTCAGGGGACCCTAAAACGTGTATTTCCGTTGAAAACTGGAATTCGAAAATTTTACGATCGCAATTTTCCACTGTGTTAATGTAGACCATTTGATCAAGCCAACCCTAAATTACACCACGAGGCCAAGGGCCTAAAAGGCCTGTCGCGCGAGAAAAAAAAATTAGTGCGAAAGTGGCTTTCTGTAAAATACAAGAATATATCAATATCATGGAACCGCTGGTAAGGTAGGTAGCTGAACTGCTGAGGTTGGAGTGCACTCCAGCATCTGGAGTTGAAGGAATGTCTCATTATCTGATTGCGTCGTCTTATCTGTTCTCGCATAACGCTGTCTCTTAGGCTCAGCCATCCAGGTCCACAACTTGAACGAATATACACTTCTCATATCTACAGGTGATTAAATATTATAATATATATATATATATATATATATATATATCTAAATGAATCCCTACTTCTCTCCATCACGCCATCGCGCTTGAACGGCTTGACTGATTTTATACATTTTTACTTTCACTTACCCATTTATGAAATATTAAATTTTCTTTCTCTAAAGTACCTTTAAGTTTGTAGATTCTACAAAAATAACCATATCATCTTGTCACCATTGATAAAAAACAGGTGAATAGATAAGTTGAACGAATTAGATATCCAACAAAACGAGAAAACTGAAAAAAGTATTTTTTAATGCTATTTTTTTTATTTTGAACATAAGAACAGTATAGAACATACATGTATAATATACTCTTGGAAAGCTAGAGATTTTAGATTAAATATAATCTAATACTTAAGTTAGTAAAAGTTAATAAAGAGTGATGAAAAGCTGATAAAACTAACTGATTATTTTAGTTAATGATATAATCGATTTTTTAATAAAACACATGTTTCTATAGAAAATCAATTTTTAACTCTAACTGTATTTGAAAATTCTTTAATCGATTTTGCAAACGGAGATAAGTACAAGTCGTGTGTTACCCGCACCAGATTTTTTACTTTCTCTTACCTATATATGAAATATATAGTAAGGGAAAGTATTGTGGTCGTGAATATTTTCGAATACCAGTTTTTAACGGAAATAAAAGTTTTAGGATCCCCTGAGTCTAAATAAGTCCTGCAAAAAGGTCTTTTTTTTTTTTTTTTTTTTTTCGGGTAGGGGAAAAATCTTTCATCAGACGAAGTGCAACTGTCAGGCTACACAACAGTGTGAGATTCCTACTCACTAAAAAACCACCTCCCAATTCGTCTTTACCACCCCACGGAACCGCTGTGAAGCATTACTTCATGGGGTGCAAAAAGGTCTGTATGTGTGCCTGCGTGTACGATAACTCTAGGGCGAAAACGATAAGTTCTATGAAACTGAAATTTTATTTTTGAGACAACTATACAAACTATAAGAGCCACTTTATACCATGTCTTTTGCACCTTTTTACGATTTTCTAAAAAACAACTTTAACGATTTTGATTAAACTGGCTATATGGATGAGAAATTGAACGAACTTTATGATCATGTAGGTTTATTTCTGATTGACATTGTCTGACAGCGCTTAAATGCCGATATTTTTAAAACATATTTTTGTGTGAAATTTTTGGATAATACGAAGAGTCATATAGACGAATAGTATACCGATGGAAAGAGAAAGATTTTAGAAAAATTATCATCTTATGCAGAAAAAGTTAACGGGAGTGATGAAAAGTCGATGAATTTTTTATTTGACAATTTATTTTAATCTCAAAAAGTACTTAAAAATTCTTAAATTGATTTTAGCAACGGAGGGGGGTAGATTTGGGATCACTTGTAGCTGGGTGGTTAGCATAACAGCCTCCTATACCAAAGGTCACGGGTGCAAACCCGCAGGTGGTCCTAGGATTTTTTAATGGAAATTAAAAAACCTTTGTTATGCCGTTAGGGATTGTAATCCGGGGTCATTTTCAATCCGGCCGGATCCGGTCCCAAATTTCATCAATCCGGCCGGATCCGGATAACTCGACAAAATCTGGTTGATTTTCACTTTTCGGTCCAAGACAAACTGTTAGTGAGTTATTCGAGTATAATTGTAGTCATAATAGGAAGTTTATAAAATAAAAATTATGTTAGGATTAGATACGGAGCAAAAAATTAAAGTTTAGTAGTTTAAGTAATTTGCTAAAAATAAAGACTATTTGTTTTCTACCACCCTTTTTCTAAAATCAAAATTGATTTTTGATAATATATACTAAAGTAATTAGTACTTACATATTATTTGAAAAACAAATATTGTCAGTAGAATGATTTAAAGATTTATACTTCTAATACGAACTCATTATTGTGATAATTATGCCATTTATTAGACATATTCATCAAAATATGACGATTTCTATCATAAATATAAGACTTGTTTGTTAGTATTCTAAAAAAATTAAAATTATTGTTATCTCAATTGCTATCTGAGTTAATTTCGCAAGGATAATTATATAAGATTTTATAAAGTAACTTAATAAATTAATTGAGCTATCTAAGAAAGTGAAGTATGGGAACGTAGTAACGTAGCTCAGTCTTCCTAAAGTCAGAGTAAGTCAGTATCAGCCAACTTATAGAGTGCTATAGCTCAATTATATCCAAGATAATAATATCTGTTTACTTACATTTAGGTGAAGCACCGACAAAACAATAAACACAGTTTTGTCTCGCCAAACGAATGATGCTGAACTGATCCGGCGACACCACCACACATGTACACCAAATGTAACACATTAAATGTACTTTTTTTATTAAACTGCACTATTTTTCGCCAAAAATTGCTATAATCGGATCCGGTATATTATTGCCGGATCCGATTAACGTATGATGATGCCGGATTACCGGATCCGGTGTTCCGGATAGCAATCCCTATATGCCGTCCTTCGGAGAAGACGTTAAAAGGTGGCCCTGTGCGATGTCAGGTACTCGTTACAGATCCCTATCCTAATAAAACCTGGATAGGCAAAATTTAGGACTCCCACTGTAGCATCGTCCGATTAGCCACATAGCATTAAGTGACGTTAAATAAATAAACAAACTAAACAAAGGAGGTAAGCGAAAGTCGTGTGTTGCGCCATACTAGATTTTTTTTTTTGAAATTATTAGTGTCAACACTAGATTCTTATGAAATAAAAAAAAAATTGTAATAAGCTAAAATGCGTAGTGCAACCTACATTATAAATGAAGAGAAAAAAACTCTGTGCGTCAAAGTGCTGCTGCAGAACACACACACACACACAACACACACATAAAATCAAACAAATTAATTTATGTAAAATATAGATGGTCTCAAAGTTTAGACCGACAGTGTATATATTTAAACATTTATAAATCAGACATCTAAGAAATCTCGCCACCGTGTTCTTAAAAAGCAATTTGATCCCCTGATTTCTATATTTTTCGAAGTATTGGGTTGTTTCACATGAAATGTCCATTTTTATAGTTTCTGAAAAACATAAAGGATTTTGCAGGTCTCTGTTGTTTTCTTCCGAATGTTTGCATATTTAAAGTAAACAGTTACTAATCCTCTACCTTGTATTATAAACATTAGCTTCCCAATCAATTACCCACTTTTTCGTAAGCTCCAAATATGAACATGGAAACACGCAATTTTCGAGTATTATTTTTGTACGAGTTTAAACTTGGCCATTCAGCAGCTGAGGCCGCTAGAAATATATTAACAGCAAGACCCCATGTTTCAAAACATACCGTGCAAAAATTGAAAGAACTGGGCTACGAAGTTCTTCAGCACCCACCATATTCTCCCGACTTGGCTCCAACAGAATACGACCTGTTCAGGAATTTAGTCAATCGTCAAAGGAAATATGTTTTTGAAAATGGTGATCAAGTGAAAAGTGCGTTTTCAGATTTTGTTACACTTCAAAGCTCAGAGTTTATCAGTTCGGGGATAAAAAAGTTAGTGTCACGTTGGGAAAAATGTGTAGAAAAAGAAGGTAAATACTTCGAATAAAATTATCTTGTTTTCATATCTTATTTTTAATAAAAATCCTTTACCTTGAAAACGGACATTTCATGTGACACAACCCAATAGAATGAGACTAAAAACGAAACTAAAGAAAACATTTTGCCTTGATTACAATTGAATTAAGCTATCTCTTAATTAAAAATTCCGCCCGACAACATTGCTTCATCGAAACATTAGACTTCCAGAAATTAAACCTGGAAAAAAGATAAGTTGATCCTTTGTACAATTAACAGTAGCCCGCATTCTCGGAACTCATTCCAATACCAGGACACATTTTTAATTAACCCAAGGCAATTTAGACTCTTATAATTAACGAGTATCTTATCCTAATGATGAAGAATAAATACACTGGAATTGGGAACGAATCAGGTCGAGGCGGGATATACATTTCGGTATTCTATTGATAGATTATTACTTTCACTTAGCTATATATGAAATATATAGTAAGGGAAAGTATTGCGATCGTGAAATTTTTCGAATTCCAGTTTTCAACGGTTTAGGGTCCCTTGAGCCCAAGCCGCGAAAAAAGGTCTATGTGTGTGGATGCGGTAAGTCTAGCACGAAAATGTTTAAGTCATACTAAACTGAAATTTGAACTTTAGGACGACTATAGACTCATTTAATAATAATAGGATTACGGAACCCGAAGGTTTCAAGCCGATACCACAAAATTCTGTCTACACAGACTCCTCCAATGTTCACCGTTCAAGCCCAAGCCCCCGAGATCAGCCTTAACGCAATCCTCTCATCGACCCTTTACTCGCCCACTTGAGTCTCCGCGATGCTATCAACTCAATTATATTCACAGAGTACAAGTTCCGCAATTCCGCGTTGTGCAACCTTCTAAACTCATCGGTGGCCTCATCTCTCTACGAACCAAATATCTTACGCAGTACCTTATTTTCGAAAACCTTAAGCCGTTGTTCATCCTTCAAAGTAAGCGGCCACGTTTCACATCCGTAAAGAACCGTCGGAAGAATAATAGTTTTATAAATTCTAACCTTTAACAAATGGAATCGAGCTTTGGGGCTCTACGAAACCATCTAATTCCTCCCGCATTCAGTCCTTACAATCCAAAATCCTGAATGCCTCTTATTTTGTTACAAATCAAATCCTCCATAATGACCTTAACATCCCATTTGTTGCAGACAAAGCCCGTGATAGATACACCTTCTTTCAATTCTAAACCCCTGCCCATAAAAACCCACTTGTCCGTAATTTATCTTCCTTAGATATCCCTGATAATCCTCTAAAGCGACTGAAAAGAAGGTGGCCTCGGGACCTACTGAGTTAATTTTTTCATTCCTCATATTTATTTACTTATTGTGTTCTTTATACAGTTGGTAATTACTATAAATAAATAAAAAGGACGTCTATACACCTGAGATGTTACAGCAAGTTTTTCACCGAAATCAGCTAACCAGAAGAGCCACTTTATACCATGCATTTTGCACTTTATTACTATTTTCTCAAAAACGGCTCTAATGATTTTGATTAAACTCGCTGTATCGATGTAAAATTAAATAAGCTTTAATTGTATGTAGTTTCATCCTGATTGAAATACTCTGACAGGGCTTAAATGCCGATATTTTGAATTTTCTTCCTCTAAAGTACCTTTAATTTTGTAGATTAAGAGGAATTACCCATATACTCTTAATAGGACTGATATAAAATGGCTAAATTTAAAAGTTTGATAACAAACTAAAGGAGAAAATAGCGCAATATTTATTTAATGTAATTTTTGTTTTTTTGAACATAAGTACACAACACCATAGACGAATAATATACCGTTGGAAAGCTAAAGATTTTAGAAGAAATATTTTCTTATGTACAAAGTTGTAAAATGAAAGGTAAAGTTATTATAATGTTATTACTGATAAATATAACAATTTAATAATATTGCTGTATCATTTAAACAAAATCATATGTTTCTAGCGAAAAAAAAAATTAATTTAAATTAACTTTAAAATTTGTAAATCTAAGTTTATCTAATAGTTCTTAAATTTATTTTAAGGCACTAGATTCATTTTAACAATAGGGAGTGATTAAAAGTAATTTAATATAATTATTTATTATAATGAAAATACATATTTACTTATTATATTATATCAAAACTGTTATAATTTCATCAAATAAAAATTTTACAAAAATTTTAAAGTAAATGCACTAGCGTGTCAAGCACGAACGCGCTCATCCACTATAATTTATACATAATACAAACACACGCACACGTTATATAATATATGTATGTATATATAATATATATATATATATATATATATATATATATATATATATATTAATGTAGGTGTAAGCTCGTGGATTGAACTTGAGTGGAACAATCAGCAAGGCGAGATGATTAGGGCATCCGCCTGTTTCTCTGCAGTGTAGTTAAGGTATAGCAACACTAAACTAACAATCGGTCTACTTATTTATCTATCTATTCATCAATACACAGACACACACATATATATATATAATATATATATATAAATATAAAATATATATACACACACATATATATAGTAATTATTATTATTATATTTAACTTTATTTATAATTATTCAATATTAGTGTGTCTCTTAAAGTTTTTCTCATTCAAAATTTATGAAGTATTGGGTTGTGTCACATGAAATGTCCATTTTCAAGGTAAAGGATTTTTATTAAAAAAGAAAAAACAAGATAATTTTATTCGAAGTATTTACCTTCTTTTTCTACACATTTTTCCCAACGTGACACTAACTTTTTTATCCCCGAACTGATAAACTCTGAGCTTTGAAGTGTAACAAAATCTGAAAACGCACTTTTCACTTAATCATCATTTTAAAAAAATTTTCCTTTGACGAAGTTGTCTAAATTCCTGAACAGGTGGTATTCTGTTGGAGCCAAGTCGGGAGAATATGGTGGGTGCTGAAGAACTTCGTAGCCCAGTTCTTTCAATTTTTGCACGGTATGTTTTGAAACATACAAAACATGTATGGAGCTTTTTTACTTTCCCAATACACTTTAAATGTCTGGAAACGGTAGATGCACTTGCATTTAGTTGTGCTTAGAGTCCTTCAACTGTTTGGTAGGGGTTTCCTTCTACAGAAAGTATAAAATCGGACATTTCATGAGAAACAACCCAATAAATCTAAAAAATTTGAGAAAGAAGGCATATTAAGGCTTTCTGGGTGATAAAATAAGTTTATTGAGCAGATGGCTTTTACTCATAGTAAAATTAACCAACCTCAAACAACAAACATTGTCCATTGATATTAAAAAAAAAAAAAAAAAAAAAAATAGATCACCTTAATATAATTTACTATTAACTATGTATTATCGATGTGTATGTGAATTGAAAAAAAATTTGTATTATCAATTGTATAAATTATTTATTTTTACATTCCGCTTTTGGATTATACTTTTGTTGAATATATATTTTTTTAAATTCTAAATAAACAGTTCTTATTTACATCATACATTTTTATAAATCCAGTACTTTTTTTATTTTTTAAAAAATTAATTTTCTTGTTTCTCACAAAAAGGTGTTGAGTTCTTATTTATTTATTGATTTTCCATCTCAAAAGACTAGTAAGACATCTACTAAAGTTACATAACAAGGACCAATGACGTTGACCAAATATGCCGAGCGGGTTTGCATATCAGAATGAGCCAACCTCTCTATATATAACAAACATTTTGGAGGTTGCTACCCTAAGTAGCGGGGAATAGCTGCGCTCTCGCGGGGTAAACTTCAGCTATAGCTACTTTCCCGCTAGGTGACCCTCCAGCCTCCTAGTAAATCGCTTCCAGGATAAACAAAGCCTTATAGCGACTCCAGAACTACTCCAGTAGCTAACATTAAAGTCCAATTCCAAATCCATTAAGGTTTCTCCGTCTTAGCTTTCGACATTCTTCTCTTATCTCTCTTTCATACTCTATTATATTTATTCTTTTATATATATATATATATTCATATAGTTCACAGAAAGAAAAATGCACTAAAGACACAACGGACCATTACATAAAAATATTGGAGTGTTTATACTTTTTTTTTTTTTTTTTTTTTTTGGAACATAAGAATAGTAATATAGATGTATAATATCCTGCAGGAAAACTAAAGCGTTTAGACAAAATAATATCTAATACACGGAATTGTAAAAGTTAATGGAGAGTGATAAAAAGCCGATAAAACAAACTGATTGTTCTAGATAAAAATATAATAGTTTATTCAATAAAACACATGTTTCTGTTGAAATTATAGGTTATCAATTCTTTAACAAATTATTTCCATCTATCAATGTATTTGAAAACTCTTAAATTGATTTTAACAACGGAGGTAAGTGAAAAACTTGTGTGCTCTCACCAGATTTTTGTGATTGAGTTTAATTTTGTTGTTTTCTAAAAATTGCAGAAATATTTTTCGTGTTTTTTCCTCCCGAAAATAATTAAAATGACAGTAAAATATGTGGTTGCGAAGCTAAAGATTTTATGTATAAGTGTGTAAGTGACGAATAGCGCATAAACTTGTAGTTTATAATACTTTTACATTTCCATCTTAATCTAAAATAAATGAAATAGTTTAATGCGTGCACCAGATTTTTTTACTTCAAGAAGGAAATAAATCGAAGTTAATAAACCCAATAAAGGAGTAGAGTAGAATTGGAGTCACAATTTTATTGGATTGTCTGGGGAAGAAATTCCGGAGCTATTCAAGGGGCATTCCATCGGCCAATGAGAAGAGAGCTTTCATTTAATATATTTTATCGGACCAATGAATGCCTTGCTCTCAGGGCTTAACGCTTTATAAGAATAATTCACATTAATTGCCTTCCTAAACATAAACAACAGGTTTGTCTCTCATTAACTCAATATAAATTGATGATGCAAAGCTATTTTTATTTATTTTAAAAAATCTGTGGCTCGCAACACACGATTATAAATACATGCCTGCTTGAAATAATCGAATGTTTTCCCTATCTCCAAAAATGACTAAGTTATTGAATTAATTCGCTTTTAATCGGCCGCCATTTTAAAACTAACCAGCTGATATCAACGTCAAGGTGTTAGCATCATCGTTGCATGCCCTACTATTTTAGTTACAAATTTAAAAAAAAATTGTCCAGTAGTTTCAGAGAAACGTCGTACGGCGGACAAATGGATTTGTTTTATTAGTTGTTTGTGTTCTATGCTTGAACCGTAAGCGCTCAAATAACGAGAGCGTTTTTTTTTTTTTTTGGGGTCTATTACTAACGTTCATTATTGAAAATAATAAACCAAAATTATTCGAATTTTCAAGATCCTAAGACACAATGGGTGTAATTTTTACTCTTTACTTTACTGTTGAATTTTGACCACTAGTTCGCGATTTTGGTTTTATTTTCAATATTGAACCTTTGTAATCGACCAAAATAAAAAAAAAATCTGTTGCGGGCAACACACGACTTTCACTTACCTCGATTTTTAAAATAAATAAGTCAATTTTCAAATACAGTTAGAGATAAAAATACGTGAAACTATTAAGGAATTAATCAAATTGAATTTATATAGAAACATGTGTTTTATTAAAAAATCTATTATATTATTATCTAAAACAATCACTTAGTTTTATCTTCTTCTAATCACTCTCTATTAACTTCTAAAAGCTTGTGTATGAGATGATATTTTTTCTAAAATCTTTAGCTTTCTCTTAGATTAGCTCTTATGTTCAACAAGATAATCTAGTTATTATCATTGAATCTACAAAATTAAAGGTACTTTAGGAGAAGAAAATTTAAAATATCGGCATTTAAGCCCTGTCAGACCATTTTTATCCAAATAAAACCTACATGATATTAAAGCCCATTAAATTTTACATCGATATAGCGAGTTTAATAAAGTGCCTCTTCTGGTGAGCTCATTTTGATGAAAAAAGTGTTGTCACGTCTCGGGCGTATAGTTGTCTTAAATATGAAATTTCAGTTTCATAGGACTTACCGTTTCCGCCCGGGAGTTACCACACACAGACCTTTTTGTGGGACTTGGTTATTTGGACTCAGGGGACCCTAAAACGTGTATTTCCGTTGAAAACTGGAATTCGAAAATTTTCACGATCGCAATACTTCCCCTTACTATATATAGTAAGTGAAAGTAATACTTACCCTCCTTCAAAATCTGAGGGCTTAGGTTTTAAGATCCGTAGAACCCGAATAATAAATAAGAAAAATCCGTTTCTCCTAATAAATAAACAATTTACAAACAAATCAACAAAATACAAACCATTTTATAGAGAATTACATTTCTACAAAATAAAAAAAGAATCCTTGAAATAGGTTAAGAACTGGCAGAGATATATCGTTATGAAATTAGCAGTGGTGATATGCCATTTTCCCTTGAATTATTTATTGCTTTTCAGATTAATTAATTGCGTATCTACAGCTTTATAAACAGTTATGCCATAAAATGATTATTTTACTGCCTCAAAAAGATTAGCTCTGCTAGGACCAAATCCTATCGACTAAATCATTTACTAACGTCGCCGAATCTATCCCTCCGCCTGAAAATATTAATATATAAATCGTTAATTAGACCGGCCCTCCTATACAGAGCATCGATGCTAACTAATACATCACCAACCAGAGCAAAAAAGCTCCAGCAGTTTCAAAATGGAGTACTGAGACGAATAGGCATACTTCTCTACAGAGGACGAAGACAGAACAAATACACGACACCTTCGAACTTCCGACCGTGACAGAGTTCATCTCCCGAAGACATATCAAATTCTTTTATAGTCTCCGGTACTGCACGAACCCACTGTTTAACACACTGACTCCGACAGGACGTCCACAGCGCTGGCAAGACTATGTACAGACCCTCAGACTAGACTGAGAAACCATAACTTGACTAACTGACTCAGCATCGACTAGTGAGCCCCATCACTAGACTGACTCCCATTCGCTCCCATATACCGACAATGTTTGTATCCTCTCTCCCCTCTTATAATGCATGTAATGCAGGAAAAGAGATCCATATTCCTTCCTCTATTTCCAATTTCCAACCCCAACTCCCATGGGGATTAGAAAAAAAAAAAAATACTGTGAACATTTTTAAAATTGGTATTTTTTAAATTTTTTATTTTCTATTATCTAAGGATTAAATTAAATTATTAACTCCTTTTCTCATACTTTAAACATTTTTAAAATTGGTATTTTTTTATTATCTAATTATTCACCTTTCGGTTCTGCGCATGCGCATGTGTATAGCAGTCATCTTTCAAATCGGCTCTTGGATTTCATGCTTTTTCAGTTTGAATTCTCTTCAGTGCAATCTTGAAAACATCACTAGACTACAGGATAACAACAGCAGTAAATATTGGAGCAAACAACAGTAAGTTTTGTTACAATTTACGGTGTAAAGTGAATGCTGGGTAACCTCTTCACATCAGCTGATTGCCAATAGCTCGGCAAGGCCGGGATTGGTTTTCTTTTCTTTAGTTATTGTTTTATTACCAACATCTAGTTATTTTCTTATTATCTTCTTCACATGAAATGCGATATTTTCACCAAGTGATGTCCTCCAAAGCATCAACTAAAAGATCTAGATCTAGTGGTTCAATCACGTCTCCCATAAAACAAAGACCCCGCCGTGATACTAATAAAAAATTAAATCAACAAGC
Organism: Piezodorus guildinii; assembly: GCA_023052935.1. Taxonomy (NCBI): domain Eukaryota; kingdom Metazoa; phylum Arthropoda; class Insecta; order Hemiptera; family Pentatomidae; genus Piezodorus; species Piezodorus guildinii. Next base: position 1,894,623 of record CM041298.1, on the reverse strand, counting down.
AACCCCTTCAGGTTCTAATACATAATCTGAACCACAGCCTGGCACATCGTCACAGGGAATGACTGACGAATCTCCGTTTTTCACCCCAAATCCTTTTCAAATCCTACATAATGAAAAAGAAAACATGGAATCTGCTCCTACACCCAGTGAACCACGGCCTCCACCGATATTTGTCAAAAATATTAAAAATTTCCAGTTGTTATGTGCGCAATTAAACAAGATTACCGAATCCACCAGCTACTACTGTATGAGTAGAATCAATGACACCAAAATATCACCGACCACCGCCGAGGCATATAGAAAAATTGTGAAATACCTAACTGAAACTAAAGCGGATTTTCACACTTATCAGATACGGCAAGAGACAGCTCTTAGAGTTGAGATCAGAAATCTACACCCTTCAACACCAGTTGACGCTATCAAAGAAGAACTCATGGAGATGGGTTACAAAGTGCGACAAGTCACTAATGTCATAAAAGATAGAGTTCAACTGCCTCTATTCTTAGCTGACTTGGAACCATTAGCAGGAGTAGAAAAAATTTATGATCTAAAAAGACTGTCTTATACAAGTGTAAGAGTCGAAAAACCTTATACAAAGAGAGAAATTGTTCAGTGTTACAATTGTCAGGCGTATGGTCATACCAGAAGTTACTGTCACCACATACCACGCTGCGTGAAATGCGGTGAACAGCACAAGTCTGTGGAATGTACAAAACCGAAGTCAACACCCGCTGTATGTGCTCATTGCCTCAAGGACCACCCGGCCAACTACAAAGGATGCCAAATCTATAAGGAGCTAAGGACCAGGTATCAAAAACCCCAAGTACTGGATGAAACAACAAGACAGGCTAGAACTAGAAGAGAACCCTCAAAATTAATCGATGCCAATGTATCATTTGCCCACTTACTTGGAGGTGGGAACCAATGTACTGAAGCCGAGGCCCTGCCGGAACTACAAAATGTACCTCAATATCCTCAATCCATTCCACAAATACCTCTTCCTCAAAACGTAATCAGTCCTAAAAATCCTCATCCACAACAAATCTCTCATATTCCCCCTCCTTCAAATGCCACAGATCTAACCAGTTTGATGACATCCTTCATTTCCGAAATCAAATCCCTTGTCATGCCCCTAATAACAATCCTCACGAATCTTGTATCAAATCTTATTTCTAACTTAAAAAATCCATAAATGACCTCACCTAACTCCTTATCTATTCTCCTATGGAATGCGAATGGTGTTAGAACTCACACTGACGAACTTACAGCCTTACTCCAAGACAAAAAAGTTGACGTTGCACTCATTACTGAAACTAGACTAACCACTAAACAGTACTTCAAAATACCTGAATACACAACATACCGGACAGACCATCCAGACGGCAAAGCCCATGCCGGTACTGCTGTCATTGTCAACCGATCCCTCTCCCATCACTTACACCCACTTCCCGCCCACGATATCCTACAAGCCACCTCTATTATAATCAATACCTTTTCCTTTCCGCTAGTCATCGCATCAGCATATTGCCCTCCTAAAAATTCTATTTCTATTACCCAATTTGGTTCCTTTCTCAACTCATTGGGGAATCACTTTATTCTGGGTGCAGACTTAAACGCGAAGCACCAACAATGGGGTTGCAGAACCACAAATACTCGTGGACGGACATTGCAGTCTGCACTCAACTCCAGACGCCTTAATCTCCTACCTCCCGATTCCCTTACCTACTGGCCAACAGATCCTAACCGTAATCCAGACATCCTCGACTTCTTCATCCACAGCGGATTAGGCTCCCTGAACTATTCCGTAACTCACCTTGATGAACTATCCTCTGATCATAGTCCATTAATCCTAAATGTATCCATGACTCCTATTCCGAAACCTTTCCCACCGTCATTCATCAGAGGCCCCATCAACTGGAACCTCTTCCGCGAAATCCTCACCAATGATATCGACCTCAGAGTAACTCTCAAAACCCCTTCTGACCTTGATGATGCCGTATATTCCTTTACAACCTTGATTCAACAAGCAGCCTGGACTGCCTCCTTTCCTAAACAATCCCAAATTATTCCTTACAAATGCCATTTACCACAACACCTGACGGACCTCATCAACACCAAACGCCGAGCCAGAGCATTATGGCAACGCACCCGCCACCCAGAAGATCGCCGCTCTTATAACTTTTATTGTAGAAAATTAAAGCGGGAGTTGGCGACCTTTCGTTCCCAATCCTACAATTCCTACCTCTCCTCTCTCTCGACTCGTGACAATTCCTGTGGAATGTCACGAAGAGAATCCTGAATACTCACACGATTTCCCATCCTCTCCTGCGCGGTGATAGTTCCTGGGCTGCTTCTGACAAGGATAAGGCCCAGGAATTTGCACAGCACCTTTCCAAAGTTTTCACTCCTCATCCTGAGTTGAATCCAAACCATACTTCAACAGTTGAACAGTTCCTTACTTCGCCAATACCACTCTCCTTACCTCCTAAAGCAGTTAATCCCTCTGAGGTCAAATATCTTCTTAAAAAGCTTCCTCTCCGTAAATCCCCTGGATATGATCTCCTCACGCCACAGATCTTAAGACAACTTCCACAGAAAGCCATTACATTCCTTACATATCTTTATAACAGTATCCTACGCACTACCTATTTTCCTCTCTTATGGAAACATTCAACTATCATCCTTTTCCTGAAACCAGGCAAACCTTCCAACAGCACGTCATCTTACAGACCTATTAGCCTACTTCCGATCCTCTCAAAAATTTTCGAAAAGCTCCTACTAAAACGAATCATAGATAAATTTAAAAATTTTCCTTCGCATCAGTTTGGATTTCGTTCTCAACATTCCACAGTTCAGCAAGGACTCCGAGTTGTGGATCACATTTCCTCTGCCCTTGAGTGCAAGGAGTATTGTTCGGGTGCCTTTCTGGACATAGCTCAAGCTTTTGACCGGGTGTGGCACCCGGGATTGCTCTTTAAGCTCAAAACCCATTTACCTCAATCCCTATACCTAATCCTCCGATCCTATTTATCAAACCGCTCCTTCCGAGTTCGCTGTGGTTCCGAATTTTCCAAACATTATACTGTTGAGGCCGGTGTTCCTCAAGGCAGCGTCTTAGGACCCGTCCTCTACATCCTCTACACCGCCGATATCCCTATTGATCCCGATACCTTTCTGGCAACATTTGCTGACGACACAGCCATTTTATCATCCAATTCCGATCCTGAAGTAGCATCTCTAAATCTCCAAAGGCACCTTTCCCTTGTCGAAGACTGGTGTAAGGCTTGGCGAATTAAGGTGAACGAAAGCAAATGTACACACGTCACCTTCACCCTTCGACGTAAATCCTGTCCAACAGTTAAATTCAATTCCATACCGCTTCCTTCCTCAGACACAGTCCGGTATCTCGGCTTTTTACTAGACAAAAGACTGACGTGGAACCCACATACAAGACTAAAAAGAAAAGAACTCAACCGCAGATTCGGCCAGTTATACAGACTACTAAACAGAAAATCTCATCTTACAGTTGACAACAAATTACTAATATAGAAGACAGTACTGAAACCTATATGGACCTACGGACTTGAACTGTGGGGAACAGCTAAACATTCTAACATCAAACGTATCCAATCCTTCCAATCCAAAGTCCTCCGAACAATAGTTAATGCTCCTTATTACGTTACCAACTGTACCCTACACCATGACCTTAATATTCCATTTATTTTAGATCTGGTACCATCCAAATTCTCCAAATTCCATCAGAACCTTCTTCATCATCCTAATCGTCTTGCTCAATCGCTTTCCAGCTTCACCCATCCCTACAATCCTCCTCGAAGATTGAAACGGCAGTGGCCCCGCGACGTTTTGTAAACATTTATCTGGAGTTCTGACACTGGTCAGATCCTCCACTCATGTACTGTATGTTTGTGGCTATTCCGCTCTGGCTCGGCCTCCACTGGCATACACCTGTGAAGCGCTGAGTGGGAGGCGCTGGGATCTCTCGGATTCCGCTTCTCCCCCCACCTGTGGGGGGAGCAGCCGAGTCTAGGGTTCTTTTGGCTGATTGTATATATTGTATATAGTTAAGTATGCTTGTATGATTTTTATTTATTTCCCAACTTGTATTTATCTCTACTACAGGTTGTTGTTTTGATTTGTTTCTTGTTGCTTTTTTTTTTTTGTATATATTTGAATTTATTTATTTCCGATTTTATGTAAATTGACTTTATCATTATTGGCTGTATATATTGTATGAATGTGTACTACATCTCTATTACTACTGTTCATTATGCAACAAATTGTAATATTTCTCAATAAAAAAAAAAAAAAAAAAAAAAAAAAAAAAAAAAAAAAAAAAAAAAAATTATTCACCTTTCATTAAATTTCTTTTGGCCTTTTGTTTCTAATTATTTTTATATTTGTCAATCGCCGTAAATACTGTTTCACTTTGTTTTTAATTAAAAGTATAATTTCTTGAACTAGTCATCTTAATATATTGCATTCTACTACTGGTTGTCATCTTTTGTTTTTAATAGCTCTGAAGAAGGCCTATAATTTAGGCCGAAACGTCGGAACTATCAAATTAAGTTTATACTTAATTGTGAGTTCATTTGATTGCACCCTCAACCAAGTTCTACTATAAATAAATTTTAATTTATTAATTTATACAGAAGCCCAAACTAAACATCAATTTTTATTATTTGTAATCTATTCATTCATGTAGTAAATTCCTGAAAACAGATTACATATAATTTTATTAAAAATCGGACGCCCAAACATAAAAGGTTCAATTTATCAAGCGTAAGAAAATGAGTTCTTAAAAGAAAAAAATTCCAAGATCCTAAGACACAATGAATGTAATTTTTACTCTAACTAATAACGGCCATCTCAGACTAATAAATGAAAAATAATTTATTTATCCCAATTTTATCATGAGTTATATCATTTTTTACCACTGTGGAGCGTGTCAAAAACGTTGCATTTTTGTAGGTGAAAAAATGTTATAAAAAAAAAAGTATATACTCCCAGCCAAACACATATCTATGTCAAAAAAAAAAAAAGAAAGAAAGAAAATATATATTATTTTTTTAAACAAAAAGAAAAAACAATCACTCGCTGAGAGAATACTGTTTGCTCTAGAAGAGCCGAGCTCTCGAAACTTGCACTCGTTATGTTTGCACAGCTGTTACAAACATACACTCCGTCAATCTCACTAGGAACCTAAAAATGCTGCTTTTATTGTTCGAATTCTTATGATATATAGTATATCTGAGGTCCAACCACATTGTAACTTATATCTATGACAGTAATATTATAATAGGTATTATATCCATATTGAGGATGTAAGGTCGACTGTTGAAAAACCATAGGTAGAAATAATCGGAAGTCAGTCGTGTAAAAAATATTTTAATTTTGCCGACGCTTGGGGTCAAACTTTTGAACCATCATCAGGGATGCAGGAATCAGAACAACATAAGAGATACTTATCAGAACAACATGAAAATGAAAAAAAATGAATGTTGTGACAATTGTATTAAAAGATTACGGATATACAGAAATATATTAAATACTAATAATAACATGATAAATAATAAAATGGTGATAAATATGAGATCAAATTTAGAACTAAATAAAGAGGTAAAAAATTACGTACGTTTATACATTTGCTTGCTTTGTTTACTGATTGATACCTCGTTTTTTTACCTAGTCTTGATGAAGATTTAATATTTATACCGAAACGTCGGCAAAATTTAAAATAAGAGTTTATTGGTACGTTTTCTCTTCGTTGAACTGAGTTTAATCAATTTCGGCAATAATTTATAAAAATAATAAGTCATGCTGTTCTTTGGTATTGAAACTACAACAACTGGACATTAGAGATAAAGATATATTTTTCTATCTAAATTGTATTTGTTTCTAGAGGGACAATAAATATTTACATTCTATCTACAATATGGAATTTAAGAACTATTAAATTCTACTTGGACATAAAAGAACAGAGTATAATATATGTATAGAGAGAGAGAAATACTCCAGTGCATTTAATAAAGATTTATAAGGGTGTTAAAGTACAATGGCCAGTCAAATTTGGATCTAAGACATAGATAAAACAATCATATAAAAAGATACCACAAAGATAATTTTACAACTTTAAAGGATTGATCTTAGAGATGGTAATGTAGATTGAACAAATATAAGGATAGAAAAAATTAATAATTCAAAACTATCGTATGATATACCGTATGATAATCAAGAATACATAATTATGTACCATGAAATGTTATCGTAAATAAAATAAAAAATTTAAAAAAAATGGGATCACTCCTAACATAGTGGCTAGCGTAACAGCCTTCTATGCCAACGGTCACGGGTTCAAACCCGCAGATGGTCCTAAGAATTTTTAATAGGATTAAAAAAATCCTTAAATATGCCGTTCTTCGGAGGGGACGTATAAGGTGGTCCCGAGCCTGTGCGATGTCAGGTACTCGTTAAAGATCCCTATCCTAATTAAACCTGGATAGGCAAAATTTAGGACTCCCATTGTAGCATCGTCCGATTAGATACAGTAGCATAAAGGGACGTTAAATAAATAAACAAAAAAAATTCTCACTTCAAAACTATAAAATATTACCTAAAGAAATAAAAAGATATGCTCATTTAGCGTTCTTTATAACTTATCTACAAATAATTTTTAAAAAATCTAAAGAAAAAATACTACATAATCGATTTTTGTTTACTATTTTTCAACAAAAAATAAAAAATGATAATAACCCTCTCAAAATACTTGGTTTCACATTTCAAGATAATTGTATATTAAAACTGAAGGAATTTGTCCGGGTGGCGGTCATTAAATGAAACAACTGAATAGTTTCAACTATTTTATTGTTTGCCAACGTTTCGACCCCCATTGTGGGTCATCATCAGGGCGTCTGGTAGGTGAGTGGAAACTAGGATCTAGTTTCCACTCACCTACCAGACGCCCTGATGATGACCCACAATGGGGGTCGAAACGTTGGCAAACAATAAAATAGTTGAAACTATTCAGTTGTTTCATTTAATGACCGCCACCCGGACAAATTCCTTCAGTAATTCTCAACGGTCAACTAATTATATCCACAATGTATATTAAAACGTTTTATTATTGATAACGAATTCCTTATAAAACAAAAAAAAATGCAGATGACTACCATCTGAATTTCTCAATGGTCTAATATTAAATTTAATTATTCCTTTCACTTACCTATATATGAAATATATAGTAAGGGGAAGTATTGCGACTGTGAAAGTCTTGGAATAGGGGTTTTCAATGAAAATACATGTTTTAGGGTCCCCTGAGTCCAATTGACCAAGTCAAGTTCAAAAACCAAAAATCAGTAAGACAATGTAATTTATTATTTAAGAGAAGTATATGATTGGGATAAAGAAACAAATTTTTCATTTAATTAAACAGACTTGCACTGCTAGTTTCTTTATACCATGCATTTTTGTACCTTTTCATAATTTTCACACAAACTGTTTAATCGATTTTGATTAAACTCGCTATATTGATACCAAATTAAATAGGATCTGGGGATCACTTGTAGCTGGGTGTTAGTCAGCCTCCTATGCCAAAGGTCACGGGTTCAAACCCGCAGGTGGTCCTAGGATTTTTTTAATTGGAGCAAAAAAAAACCTTAGTTATGCCGTCCTCCGAGGGAGACGTTAAAAGGTGCGATGTCAGGTACTCGTTTAATATCCCTATCCTAATAAAACCTGGATAGGTAAACTTTTGGACTCCCACTGTAGCATCGTCTGATTAGCCATAGTAGCATAAAGTGACGTTAAATAAATAAACAAACAAAACAAACAAATAGGATCTCAAACCATCTAAGTTTTATCTAAATTGAAATTTTCTGACAAAGGTTTAAATGCAAAATTTAGACATTGATTCTCAAAAGGTACTGTATTCATTCTAATGATGGAGTTTGGTTGACCGTTGAGAATATTAAATGAGGAAGATGGTTGGGGGTTGCTGGTGATAAATTTATTCATTGTGCTGTGCCAGCCAGCTCTATTTTTATGGGGATTGCCCTAAAGACAAATAAATAAAATTATTATTATGGTTGGGGGTGCGGTCATTAAAATAAATAAGGTAATAAAGAGGAAAGAAAATAGTATAAACCTAAGATAATAATTTCTTTTGTTATTTTTAATGTTTAAAAGACGATAATTTAAATGATACCTAATATAATAATTAATTGACTATTTAGCTTCAAAAGTACCAATACCGATTTATACAGGTGAGGTAAGTGAGACCCTGTGTGCTGTGTGCACCATACTGTGCACCATCCTGTGTGCTGTGTGCACCATACTGTGCACCATCCTGTGTGATGTGTGCACCATACTTTTCCCCTTTAGAATAGTTATGTACTGAAACCTATAAGGACCTACGGACTTGAACTATGGGGGACAACTAAACATTCTAACATCAAACGTATCCAATCCTTCCAATCCAAATTCCTCCGAACAATAGTTAATGCTCCTTATTACGTTACCAACTGTACCCTACACCATGACCTTAATATTCCATTTATTTTAGATCTGGTACCATCCAAATTCTCCAAATTCCATCAGAACCTTCTTCATCATCCTAATCCTCTAGCTCAATCGCTTTCCAGCTCCACCCATCCCTACAATCCTCCTCAAAGATTGAAACGGCAGTGACTCCGCGACGTTTTGTAAACATTTATCTGGAGTTCTGACACTGGTCAGATCCTCCACTCACGTACTGTATGTTTGTGGCTATTCCGCCCTAGCTCGGCCTCCACTGGCTTACACCAGTGAAGCGCTGAGTGAGAGGCGCTGGCATCTCTTGGATTCGGCTTCTCCCCCCACTTGTGGAGGGAGCAGTCGAGTCTAGGATCTCTTTGGCTGATTGTATATATTTAAGTTTGCTTGTATGATTTTTATTTATTTCCCAACTTGTATTCATCTCTACTACAGGTTGTTGTTTCGATTTGTTTCTTGCTGTTTTTTTATTTGTATATATTTGAATTTATTTATTTCCGATTTTATGTAATTTGACTTTATCATTATTGTCTGTATATATTGTATGAAGGTTTACTACATCACTATTAATACTGTTCATTATGTAACAAATTGTAATATTTCTTAATAAATAAAAATAAAAAAATAAATAAAAAAAGAATAGTTATGTAGATGTATCATAAATTGATGAAAAGCTAACGATTTTAGAAAAAATATTTTTTTTTTACGTTTTTTTTTCCGCTAAGCGTAAGTAATCAGCAGGTGGATAACTGGTTAATATATTATTAGATTGTTATGAGGTTTCAAAGGGAGATTTTCTGTTGAAGTAAGAAAACATTTTAAATATTATTTATTATTAAGGAACATAAAGAAGCGCATAAAGTTAGTTAATTGTTGTCGTGTGTTGCCCGCACCAGATTTTTTAAATTTTGGTTACAAGTACCGTATAATGGAAATATACAGTATATATATATATATAATTAATGTAACGAACACACAAACTTAATTTGCACTAGAGGAATATAGCGGAATACATGATACACTGTAGGCAAAGGAATTTACCCAGGGCATGTTGCATAAATTAACATATTCTGTTTACATTATGGTAATATATTTGAAATAACATCGTCAGGGAGCTGCCTTCGTGTTTTTTAAAACTATACTTTTTTATTTTTATTTATTTTTTTTTTTAGTAATATTTATGGTACGGACGTCACGTTAGAAATGATGTATAAAAATAATCAATATGAGGAGATATGGAAAGGAAAACATTTATTTACGATTACAAGGACGAAACTGACGTAATGGATATAATAGCAGGAGCGTAAACATTATAAAAAATCTGGTGCGTTCAAAACACGACTTTAACTTACCTTCGATGTTAATATCAAACTTTATATTGTTATATAAATAAAGTTCAAATAAAAATAAAGAAGATTAAAGTGAGTTTCGATGGAAAAAAATATGTAAAATAATATAATAAATATAAAATTAGAAGTTATATCTATTTTTATGCTTGATAATATTTTTTATAAAATCTTCAGCAGTCCAAATATATTTTATACATCTATATTACTATTCTTGCTTACAGAGAAAACAAGATAACCTGTAAAAATGTTTCTATTTTTTTCTTCTTCATTTTTTATTTAATGCTGACAAAGAGAAATCGTTAGTTTATTATTTTTTTTAATCAACACAATTAAAGATACTATAAAAAAAAAAAAAAAAAATAATAAAATATATAAATGAGGGTTTTTTCGAACTATTTTAATGAGGATAAAACCTCAACAATGATACAGTACGTTTAATTTGATATAAATATAGTAATATTTGATATTATGGAAAAGAATGTGTAAAACTTATAAATAAAGTTAAAGTAAAAAAAAAAAAAAAAAAAGGCATTACTGTCGATTAGTATTCTTAATAATAATTTTTCTAAAATCTGTAGCAGTCCAAAGGTGTGTTTAACAGGATACTACTATTTTTATTTAATAAGAAAAAAAAATTAACGGATTAAAATATTGGGTTGTGTCAGATAAAATGTCCGTTTACAAGGTAAAGGATTTTTATTAAAAATACGATATGAAAACAAGATCATTTTATTCGAAGTATTTACCTTCTTTTTTTACAAATTTTTCCCAACGTCCCACCAACTTTTTTATCCCCGGACTGAAACACTCTGATCTTTGAAGTGAAACAAAATCTGAAAACGCACTTTTCACTTGATCATCATTTTCAAAAAGTTTTCCTTTGACGAAGTTGTCTAAATTCCTGAACAGGTGGTAATCTGTTGGAGACAAGTCGGGATAATATGGTGGGTGCGGAAGAACTTCGTAGCCCAGTTCTTTCAATTTTTGCACTGAATGTTTTGAAACATGGGGTGTTGCTTCCGCTCAGTGAGATCATGAGGTACCCATGTTTCGAACTTTTTTTAGTTTCCCAAAACACTTTAAATGTCTGGAAACGGTAGATGCACTTGCATTTAGTTGTGCTGAGAGTCCGTGAACTGTTTGGTAGGGGTTTTCTTCTACTGTATGTTTGAGGACATCGTTGTCTATTACGGACGGAGGTCTTCCTCGGGGCAAGTTTTCCAAGTCGGTATCCCCAGCTGAAAACTTGGCAAACCAACGGCGAAGGGTCGGTTCATTAACACCACCTTCCCCAAACGCCTTGCAAATATTTTTAGCGGCCTCAGCTGCTGAATGGCCGAGTTTGAACTCGTACAAAAATATTACTCGAAAATCGCGTGTTTCCATGTTCATATTTGGAGGTATACTGAAAAGTGGGTAATTGATTGGGAAGTTAGTGTTTATAATACAAAGGTAGAGGATTAGTAACTGTTTACTTTAAATATGTAAACATTCGGAAGAAAACAACAGAGACCTGCACAATCCTTTATGTATTTCAGAAAATATAAAAACGGACATTACATGTGAAACAACCCAATAGTAACGTTGTTTTCTAATTGGTTTATTAAAATATTTCATATTTTGTATTTAATGCGAAAAAAGATAAATAGTTATCTATTATTATTTATCTACCATCTGTTTATTTGTTTATTAATTTAACGTCACTTTAGGCTGATTGGACGATGCTACAGTGGGAGTCCTAAATTTTGCATATCCAGGTTTAATTAGGATCTTTACTCTTTAAGGAGTACCTGTGCTATGTCCACCTTTTAACGTACCCTCCGAAGGACGGCATAACTAAGGATTTTTTACTCCCATTAAAAAATCCTAGGACCACCTACGGGTTTGAACCCGGGACATTAGGTATAGAAGGCCGTTTTGGTAACCACCCAGCTACAACTGATCCCTCTTTATTTACAATCTTAAATGTACTTAACAGGAAAAATATTGTTATAAATTCGGCAACTAATCCCCCCCTCCTATTTTTATGTAGTTAAAACCGATATAATGATACAGACCCTTTAATTTTTTATCAATTTATTTTAAAATCGATAAAGCATTTTTTTGAGATAATGTTAAAAATGTGTAAAATGCATGGTATAAATTGAAACTTATAAGTTATTCCATTTATTTGAAAAAGTTGTAGTAACATTCCAGTCATATAATTGCATTAAATATGAAATTTCAATATCGAACGATTTTTTTTTTATCTTTCTGAGCTTGACCCACACAAACAATAATTTAAGGAAGGATAGTTATTTTAATTTAAGAAAAATTCTTTTAAACTTAAAAGTATATTTTCTTTGCAAACTCATCTTGAAATTTCCACCATCATAAAACTTTTCCCTTCTTCCTAAACAAGTATGCGAAAGCTTAATTATATGATAATGCTATCTATATTTAATTACTAATAAAAAATCATAGTTGAATTAATGGCCAAAAAGGTTTTATAAAATTATAAAAAAAATAAGAAATAAAGTTTCAAGCTTGAAAATGGGTTTTTAATAAAAGTATTATATTGAGAAAAATAGTAAATGTGGTTGGACCTCAATAAATAACTAATAATTTAAACTATCATAATTATTTATTTCAATAAACTTATATATTATAATAATATATATACTATCATTATATACCATTGTATTGTAAATATACTTACATCTGAATCAGGACCTTTGTCAGCTCCTGGGCAAGTGAAAGAGACAAACTCATGGCACCTTTTGTGAACGACGAAACTGCAAACTGCAACAACATAGTAATATATTAGTATATAGAATATATGTACAACTATATATATACACATTTATGTTTGAGAACATTAAATAAACGCTGCAAATCATATGCAATGGTTTATTATTTCAAAATAACAATATTAGGGTATAACTGTTTATATAGCTGTTGATAGGCAATTAAGTAATATGAAAAGCAATAATTCAAAGGATAATATCATAACACTACCACTGATTTCAAAACGCTATATCTCAGCTAGTTGTAAACCAATTTCATTTTGTCGAAAATTCAATTCTTTATCAAATGGCACTAAAAGCAAAATTAGGTATTTATTTATTTACTAATTAGGAGAAACGGATTTTTTTTGGTTAAAAAACACTAATGATTTTTTTTCTCTATCTTGGAAAAATAGAGTTAGGTTAGGTTGTGTCACACGAAATGTCCGTTTTCAAGATAAAGTATTTTTATTAAAAATACGATATGAAAACAAGATAATTTTATTCGAAGTATTTACCTTCTTTTTCTACACATTTTTCCCAACGTGACGCCAACTTTTTTATCCCCGAACTGAATAACTCTGAGCTTTGAAGTGAAACAAAATCTGAAAACGCACTTTTCACTTGATCATCATTTTCAAATAAGTTTTCCTTTGACGAAGTAGTCTAAATTCCTGAACAGGTGGTAATCTGTTGGAAACAAGTCGAGAGAATATAGAGGGTGCGGAAGAACTTCGTAGCCCAGTTCTTTCAATTTTTGCACGGTATGTTTTGAAACATGGGGTCTTGCTGCCGCTCAGTAAGATCATGAGGTACCCATGTATCGTGCTTTTTTACTTTCCCAATACACTTTAAATGTCTGGAAACGGTAGATGCACTTGCATTTAGTTGTGCTGAGAGTCCTTTAACTGTTTGGTAGGGGTTTCTTTCTACTGTATGTTTGAGGACATCGTTGTCTATTACAGACGGAGTTCTTCCTCGGGGCAAGTTTTCCAAGTCGGTATCCCCAGCTGAAAATTTAGCAAACCAACTGCGAATGGTCCGTTCATTAACACTCCCTTCCCCAAACGCCTTGCAAATATTTCTAGAGGTCTCAGCTGCTGAATGGCCGAGTTCAAACTCGTTCAAAAATATTACTCGAAAATCGCTAAAAAAAAGCTAATGTTTATAATACAAAGGTAGAGGTATGTAACTGTTTACTTTAAATATGTAAACATTTGGAAGAAAACTACAGAGACCTGCAAAATCCTTTTATGTATTTCAAAAACTATAAAAACGGACATTTCATGTGAAACAACCCGTTACAATATATTTCATATATAAGTAAGTGAAAGTACAAAATAATATATATATATATTGAATATAGTGAATAAATTAGATGTAGCCTAGAATAATATAACATTGGGAACAAGTTGAATCTCAATGCAAAAAGGGCCTGAGAGCAAGGAGGCAAAAACTGGGGGGGGGGGGCGGAGATGGCAAAAAGAAACAAGATGAATTGTAAAAAGGAGAACTGTTGATTCAACCGGGTTTTTTTTGTTAAACCTTTTACATTTTAAATTAAACTGAGGCGAAACATAAACTTTGCTCAATAAAGAGTCAATTATTACATTTTAAAAAGAATGTTTATGTCTCATAAGTAGAAATTATCTGGTGCGCGCGCAACACACGACTTCCACTTACCCCTGTTATTTATTACAATTTAAGAATTTTTAAACAAATTTAGAAACGAAATAAATTGTTAAAGAATTATTTATATTGGATTTAAATAGAAACATGCGTTTTATTAAATAATCTATTATATTATTATCTACGACTATCAGCCTGTTTTATCGGCTTTTCATCACTCACTGTTCACTTTTAACATAGTATGTATGAGGCAATATTATTTCTAAAATCTTTAGCTTTCCAACGGTATATTATACATGTATATTACTGTTCTTAAGTTAAAAAAAAAATATGTTTGCAATTTTCTCGTTTAGTAGGATATCGAATTCGTTCAGCTTCTATATGTACCTGTTTTTTAGCAATGCTAATCAGATAATATGGTCAATTTCATAAAATCCACAAAATTAAAGATACTTTATACGAAGAAATTTCAAAATATCGGCCATTAAGCCCTGTCATACTATTTCAATAAAAATGAAACCTACATGATATTAAAGCCTATTAAATTTTACACCGATATGGGGAGTTTAATCAAAATCATTATAGCTGTTTTTGAGAAAATCGTAAAAAGGTGCAAAATGCATGGTATAAAGTAGATCTTCCAGTCAGCTGATTTTAATGAAAAAGTTTCTGTAACATCTCGGACGTTTTTGCCCGGGAGTTACCACACACACACACACAGACCTTTTTGCGGGACTTGGTCATTTGAGACCCAAAAAAGTGTAATTTCTTCGAAAACTGGAATTCGAAAATTTTCATTATCGCAATACTTTCCCTTACTATATATAGTAAGTGAAAGTTTGTTTATTTATCTAACGTCCCTTTATGCTGCTGTGGCTAATCGGACGATGCTACAGTGGGAGTCCTAAATTTTGCCTATCCAGGTTTTATTAGGATAGGGATCTTTAACGAGTACCTGACATCGCACAGGCTCGGGACCACCTTTTAACGTCCCCTCCGAAGGACGGCGTAACTAAGGATTTTTTACTCCCATTAAAAAATCCTAGGACCACCTGCGGGATCGAACCCGTGACCTTTAGCATGGGAGGCTGTTACGCTAGCCACTCAGCTACAAGTGATCCCAGAGTAAGTGAAAGTAAAAATGTTTGTTTATTCATTTAACGTCACTTTAAACTAATTTGGCTAAATTAAACCTGACTGTTCAGCTTTAATTAGAATAGGTATCTTTAACGAGTACCTGACATCACACATGTTGTGACCACCATTTTACGTCCCCTTTGAAGGACGACATAACCACGTTTTTTTAAGGAAAAACTCTCAGGGATATCTGCGGAGGTGAAACCCTTGACCTAAACTATAGAGATGACTGTGAAACTATAGAGATGACTATAATCAACAAAACGTTCCAAAAATTAAGCTGTTCCTTTGAAACTCAGCTGCACAGAAAACGATTCAAGTCGTAGAGGAAAGACAATTATGGAAGATGAATTAATCCCAATTATAATGAAGCTGGTATAAATTAAAATATTGGGAAGGTGAAGTCTTACGAGTATTTTATATTTTTCAGAACACGAAATACACTCCCCGCAAAAAGTATTGCAACATCCATAATTCTTGAGATTGTCTTGGTTTTGACCTTAATCCAGACTTTTTTTTATATGTATAGTAATATTATTTATTAAAAGAGAGATATCAGGGATTAGACATTTAATTTTTACTTTCACTTACTATATATAGTAAGGGAAAGTATTGCGATCGTGAAAATTTTCGAATTTCAATTTTCAATGGAAATTCACGTTTTAGGGTTCTCTGAGTCCATAGCCAAGTCCCGCAAAAAGGTCTGTCAAAAAGGTGTGTGGTAACTCCCGGGCGGAAACGAAAAGTCCTATGAAACTGAAATTTCATAATTAAGACAACTATACGCCCGAGACGTTACAAATTTTTTTTCATCAAATCAGCTAACCAGAAGAGCTACTTTAAACCATGAATTTTGCACCTTTTTTAGATTTTCTCGAAAACGGTTCCGACGATTTTGTTTAAACCCGCTCTATCCATGTAAAATTTAATATCATGTAGGTTTCATTCTGATTAAAATGGTTTGACAGGGCTTAAATGCCGATA
The DNA here is from genome assembly GCA_023052935.1 of Piezodorus guildinii. NCBI lineage: Eukaryota > Metazoa > Arthropoda > Insecta > Hemiptera > Pentatomidae > Piezodorus > Piezodorus guildinii. The sequence continues at coordinate 1,878,212 of CM041298.1, read as the reverse complement.
TTTTACATGTTTTTCCCCTAAAGTACCTTTAATTTCGTAGATTCTATAAAAATAAATATATTATCTTGTTACCATTGATGAAAAACACATAAATATATACAAGTTGAACGAATTCGATACCTAACTAAAGGAGAAAAACTATGTGATTATTTTAGATGATAATATAATAGATTTTTTAATAAATCACATTTTGCTATAGAAATTAAATTTAATTAATTCTTTAATGGTTTCACTCATTTTTATCTCTAACTTTATTTGAAAATTCTTTAATTGATTCTAATAACGGAGGTAAGTTAAAGTCGTGTGTTGCCCGTACCAGATTTTTCAATCACTGTTTACCAACAAACGATGGAATTTTGTTTCATTCATTTCAACTTTCCTTTCAGTCCACTATTCTACCGTTTTCAAGTACCATAAAAAGGTACAGGGAGACCGGTAGTCATTCGAGACGCCCAAAATCAGGGGTCCTAGGGTTACTAACCTTGTAGATGACTGCTTCATTAAAATAAAAGCACTTCGGAAGCGTAATTCTACCGCGTCTTCCATTAAAAACTTGATCGAGGGTTATCAATCTCGGAATCAACGGTCATTAGAACACTGAGAGAGTCAAACCTCAGGTCAAGAAGACCAGTGAAAGGTTTGTAACACGATGTAAAAATATTAAGATTTGCAAAGGAACACCAATCTTGGACTGTGGAGGAATGGAAAAAAGTTTTATTCACTGATAAGACGAGAGTGGCACTTGACAGCCCAGATGGCTATGAAAGAGTTTGGAGGCCTGGTGGACGGTATAGTCAGTGCTGCACGTTAGAAACTGAGCCATTTGGAGGGAGTCCTATCGTGTTCTGTGGTGGAGTATCATGGGAGGCGTGCACCGAGTTAGTGCCAATCCAAGGAGGGGCTTTGAGGTATGTAGAAATGATTCTTCAAGATCATGTAGTGCCTTTAATGCCATTCATAGGCTCTGAATCATTGCTCATGCATGATAATGCTCGTCTTCACAAGGCAAGATGTCTTTCTGAATACCTCAAATATTCACAACATTGATTGGCCAGCAAGAAGTCCTGACCATAACCCAATCGAGCACGTTTGGGATTATCTCAAAAGAACGGTTCGGTCACAAGATTCACCTCTTACTACCCTTGAAATGCTAAAGACAGCTGTATTGGAAGAGTGGGACAATATATGCCAAGATTTTCTTCAAAATCTTTTTACAAGTATGTCAAGATGGAAGGAAGCAGTCATTCAAGCCAGAGGGGGCAATACGTCTTGTTAAATAAAAATTAAAAATTGAAATATAAACCCCAACCAATCCCACCAAATCACCTTTACCCTTCGTCGCAAACCGATGAGTTCCTGCCCCGCAATATCCTTTAATAACTTTATCCTTACTCCCGTTGAGCAAATCCGATACCTAGGTCTCCATCTTGACAAGCGCCTTACTTGGAATCCTCACACTAGACAGAAACGACAAGAGACTGCTCGAAGATATCGATTACTACAACACTTACAAGACAAACGTTCAATGCTTCCAATTTATTACAAAAAGCTCATTGTTACCATCATCAGACCCACCTGGACATATGGAATCGAGCTTTGGGGCTCTAAGAAACCATCTAATTCCTCCCGCATCCAGTCCTTACAATCCAAAATCCTGAATGCTCCTTATTTTGTTACAAATCAACTCATTCATAATGACCTTAACATCCCATTTGTTGCAGACATAGCCCGTAATAGATATAGATACTCCTCTTTTCATTCTAAACTCCCTGCCCATACAAACCCACTTGTGCGTAATTTATCTTCCTTAGATATCACTTATAACCCTCCAAGGCGACTGAAAAGAAGGTGGCCTCGGGACCTACTGAGTTAAAATAGTGAAGTGTTACCACGGGGTAGTTCTTTCTCAAGACATTTTCATGACTTTTTTTTTTTCCATTCCTCATATTTACTTATTGTGTTCTTTAATACAGTTGTAAATTACTATAACTAAAACAATTGAAATTGTGATTTAAAAGTTAAAATTTTAAAAAGTAAGTTTTCTAAAGTTTTTGCTTATTGGAGAAATATTGTAATTTATTTTAATAAAACTTGTTTATTTCCAGTTTAGGAATGTTTATTATTGACTTCAGAATCTTTTTTATCATAAAAAAAGAACGTTTTTGTAAAATTCAAATATTTTTAAGTTTTGCAATACTTTTGACGGGGAGTTTATTATAAATATAGTGAGTCCTAACTTCTTTATACATTGGGCATTCTATTAAAAAGCGATATAAGTTTTTCCGGTTTTTGTAACTTCATATAAACATCCGTTCTTTTATATAGAAATAGAAGTAAATAAATAAAATAAACAAAGACGTAATAGATCGCAAAAGCGTGAAAGTATTTTAGCAGGCCATTGACGTGAGGCGTTCCGCAAGGTCACCAGCTGGAATCCACTATTTACTAAACCTTCTCCAGGAACAGGTTTGGGGCTGGAGAATCTGGAGAAGCGGCGAGCTTTGTGAAGGTGTAATGGAAGTGTGTTGTTGTATAGCAACAGCGTGTCAGCTGGGTCTAGATGTAGGGCGCTGAACTACTGTTCTTCGGGTTCGAAACCGGCAGTGGCTATTATTTATTATGTTATTTTAGTCGACTCTAGGGTAGGGAGGCCCTTCTCCGGCACAACCAGCCTCTATAAAGTGGGTACTCAAAAATGTAGAAAAAAAAATTGAACGCTATCTAAGCCTAATCAAGCAACAATAAAAAACTATATCTACTGAAATCATAACGATGCGGAAATGGTTGACTGTGTGTAAGGTTTGGAAAGAAGTTTAGTTTTTAGTTATTTTATTGCTATTGTTTACAACAATATTCCTCCAAATTTTCTATTTTCTCACACAAATCCTCCAAAGTATTCAAATTATTACTACAATGTTAAAATATGGGCGAAATCCCTCAGTGGAGAAAAAATTATAGACATGTCGTCAATGACAGCATGCGTCACTCAATCTGATATTTATCCTGTATACAAGTATATGTATTCCTTATTGACTTTTGATTTTGTTTATTTCTTACTGTGTACTATGTTATGTATCTTTATAATTGTTTATTATATAATTCAATCTGGTATTTACTTGCCTTAATTTTATATCTTGTATATATAATTTGTTTATTATAATATATTATTATTCAGTTGCTAAGTTACTTAGTTCGCGGCTTCTATCTAAAAACTTAAAGGTTAGAATTTATAAAACTATTATTCTTCCAACGGTTCTTTACGGATGTGAAACGTGGCCGCTTACTTTGAAGGATGGACCACGGCTTAAGGTTTTCGAAAATAAGGTATTGCGTTAAATATTTGGTCCAAAGAGAGATGAGGCCACTGGGGAGTTTAGAAGGTTGCACGAAGCGGAATTGCGGAACTTGCATCCTGTGAATATAATTGAGCTGATTGCATCGCGGAGACTCAAGTGGGCGAGTAAAGTTGTTGGGCTCGATGACGAGCGGATTCCGAGAAAGTTGGTATTTGATGATCCGACTGGTAGGCGTCCGAAAGGTAGGCCGAAGCGGAGATGGGAGGATTGCGTTAAGGCTGATCTCGGGGGCTTGGGCTTGAATGGTGAACATTGGACGAGTCTGTGTAGGCGGAATTTGGTGGTATCGGCATTCGGGTTCGCTAAGTCTATTATTATTATTATTATTATTATATAATTTGTATTATTTTTTGCTTTTGGTTTAGTCAATTACTGTTTATAACTTTGTACTGTTTCTTATAATAGTTTTTTTTTATTAATTAGGTATTATATAATTCAAATTTGTATATGCATGCCTTAATTTGATATCTTGTATATATGTATATGTATTCCTTAGTCAATTACTGCTTCATACTGTGTACTGTGTTACTGATTCTTTATAATTGTATTTTTATATTCCTTATGTATTATATTGTTTTTTATTGTGTAGTTTGTTACTGATTCTTTATAAAAATTGTGTTATGTTATATTTGATTTTTTATTTATTTTTTTAAATTTATTAATTAATATTTACAACTGTATAGGAAAAAGTACAACGAGTAAATGTGAAAAAAAAGTAACAATTGGCTTGATACGGTAGCACTTCAATGTTTATGTCATTAGAAGGTGGCCTCGAGCTTTTCAGGCGCCTCCGAGGATTATCAGGAATAGATGGTGATGAAAGGATACGGGCCAGCGGGGTTGTATGGGCTGGGAGTTGGGAATTAAAGGAGGTATATCTAGTTCTGGCTAAGTCTGCAACTAACGGAATATTCAAGTCTGTATGGATAGTTTTATTAGTGACAAAATACGGAGCATTTAGGAACTTTCGGAGGATTTTGGATTGCAAGGATTGGATGCGGGAGGTATTTGATGCCTTGGTGGATCCCCATAGCTCAATACCATATGTCCAAATAGGTCTAATAATGGCTATGTAAATTAGTTTTTTGTAGTAGATTGGAAGCTTTAAACGTTTGTCAAGTAAGTGTTGTAACAATCGGTATCTGCGAGCAGTTTCTTGTCTTTTCAGTCTGGTGTGAGAGTTCCAAGTTAGACGTTTGTCAAGGTGGAGTCCTAGGTAGATATTTGATTTAAATAAGGAAGTTTAAAAAAAAAAAATGTTGGTTCCGAGTGAAGTGAAATAAACACTTGATGAAGTAGAAAACATAGTTTATTGTGCCAAGGTTTCGGCCTGCTGGTAAATACCAGGAATATATCTTTTTGAAATTTCAGTTTTATATGACTTTCCGATTTTGAGCTAGACAAAACCATCCATACCCAGACTTTTTAGCGAGATATTCCGTTAAAATCTAATCATAAGTTTTTCACTTTCGCATGACATTCCCTTACTATTATATCAAATTATTGCTACACTAATACTAAATTGGTTCAGCAAACTTCCAGTGTGATCTAATACGCCTTAAGTAAAACTTTAACAAGGGTAAACTCGTAAACTAGATTGCGATGTGTATCGGTATAGACTCGCAAGATATTGATATAAGCTCATAGAGAACGATAGCATACAGGGATATAGCATAGAGTAGATGGTGTTGCCATGGTGATAGCATAGGCAGGCATGATATGAGGTTATTTCCAACCTTATTTCAAGTGAATTGAATGATAAGGATACTAAATTCAAGATGGCGAATTCAGTGCCTGTTATACCATACACTACTAAATATTATGAGAAGGCGCTATCCGTGACAAAAATACCAACTATATTTATATAAAAAGCCTGTACCACTACAACCCATGAAGAGTTTTGGGTTCAGTACATGTAGAGATTCGTACTGTTTCTAGGCCAACGGCCGTGCAATGACGTGATTAGGCAGAGATCACGCTCAGCCGCCAGGTTTTTTCCCCATATTTAGGTACCCACTTTATAGAGGCTGGGTCTCCCTGCCCCAGGATCGACCCCCGGCTGAAATAACAGAATAAATAATATTCCGCCACAGCCGGGATTCGAACTCAGGACCCGGAGCACAGTAGCCTAGCGCTCTACCCACTAGACCAAGCCGCTCATTTATATTTATATAAGTAAACTACAATTAATGAAATCTATTATTTATCTATCGGTAGCTTTTTTACTTTAACTTACCTATATATGTAATGTATAGTTAGAAAAAGTATTGGGGTCGTGAAAATTTTGAATTCCAGTTTTCACCAGAAATACACGTTTTAGGGTCCCCTGAGTCCAAATGACCTTATCCCGCAAAAAGGCATGGGTGTGTTGTAAGTTTAACTTCGAAAACGATAAATTGTATAAAAATAAAATTTAATATTTAAGACAACTATACGCCCGAGATGTTACAGCAACTTTTTCATGAAAATCAACTAGAAATGTCACTTTATACCACGCATTATGCACCTTTTTTCGATTAAATCGATTTAAAATTAAATTGTTGTGGATGTAATTAGTTGACCATTGAGAATTACTGGAAGGAATTAGTCCGGGTGATGGTCATTAAATGAAACAACTAAATAGTTTCAACTATTTATTGTTTGCCAACGTTTCGACCCCCTTTGAGGGTCATCATCAGGGCGCATGGTGGGAGAATGGAAACTCAAGAAAAAAGAATGAAAACCCAGTTTCCATTCTCCCACCATGCGCCCTGATGATGACCCACAAAGGGGGTCGAAACGTTGGCAAACAATAAATAGTTGAAACTATTTAGTTGGTTCATTTAATGACCGCCACCCGGACTAATTCCTTCCAGTAAAATTAAATTGGCTTTAATATTATGTAGGTTTCATTTATATTACAATAGTCTAACAGAGCTTAATTGACGATATTTAAAATCTTCTTTCTCTAAAGTACTTTTAAATATGTAGATTTCATAAAATTAACCATATCATCTGATTAGCCTTTAAAAAAACAAAAAAACAAGCAAAATACACAAGTCAAACGAATTCGATCACTAACTAAAGGAGAAATATATATACATATATATATATATATATATATATATATATATATATATATATAATATATATATATAATATACCGTTGGAAAACCAAAGATTTTAGAAGAATTAGATGCGGGGAAAAACGACTTTCACTTACCTCCGTTGTTAAAATCGATAAAAGAATTTAGAAATGAAAATAAATTTTAAAAGAATTAATTAGATTGAAGTTCAATAGAAACATGTGTTTTATTAAATAATCTATTATATTATTTTCCAATACAATCAGTTTGTTTTGTCGGCTTATCATTACTCTCCGTTAACGGTTACAATTTTGTGTATAAGATAATATTTTTTCTAAAACTGTAGGTCTCCAACGGTATATCTATCAAACATATATATTACGGTTTTAAGGTTCAAAAGCACAAAAATTGCATTAAAAATATTTTTGTTCTTTTCTCTATTGGTTGGTTATGAAATCCGTTCAACTTGTTTATTTAGCTGTTTTTTATCAATGCTAATCAAATGGTATGGTTAATTTTATGAAACCGACATCATTAAAGGTATTTTAGAGGAATCAAATTAAATATATCGGCATTTAATCCTAATCAGACTATTTCAATCAGAATGAAACCTACATCATATTAAAGCCCATCAATTTTTAAATAGATATAGTGAGTTTAATCAAAATCGTCGGAACCGATTTTGAGAAAATCGTACAAAAAAAGGTGCGAAATGCATAGTATAAAGTAGCTGTTCTGGTTAGCACTTTAGGTATGACTCGAGTAAAAAGTTGCAATAACATCTCGGGCGTATACACTTACCACACACACGTACTGTTTTTCAGGACTTGGTTATTTGGACTCATTGGACCCTAAAACGTGTATTTCTGTTGACAAATGGAATTCGAAAATTTTCACGATCGCAATATATTCCCTTAATATATTGGGTTGTGTCACATGAAATGTCCGTTTTCAAGGTAAAGGATTTTTATTTAAAAAAACGATATGAAAACAAGATAATTTTATTCGAAGTATTTACCTTCTTTTTCTACACATTTTTCCCAACGTGACACCAACTTTTTTATCCCGGAACTGAAAAACTCTGAGCTTTGAAGTGAAACAAAATCTGAAAACGCACTTTTCACTTGATCATCATTTTCGAAAAGTTTTCCTTTGACGAAGTTGTCTAAGTTCCTGAACAGGTGGTAATCTGTTGGAGCCAAGTCGGGAGAATATGGTGGGTGCAGAAGTACTTCGTAGCCCAGTTCTTTCAATTTTTTGAAACATGGGGTATTTTTTACTTTCATAATACACTTTAAATGTCTGGAAACGGTAGATACACTTGCATTTAGTTGTGCTGAGAGTCCTTTAACTGTTTGGTAGGGGTTTCCTTCTACTGTATGTTTGAGGACATCGTTGCCTATTACGGACGAAGGTCTTCCTCGGGGCAAGTTTTCCAAGTCGGTATCCCCAGCTGAAAACTTAGCAAACCAACGGCGAATGGTCCGTTCATCAACATTCCCTTCCCCAAACGCCTTGCAAATATTTCTAGCGGCCTCAGCTGCTGATTGGGAAGCTAATGTTTAAAATACAAAGGTAGAGGATTAGTAACTGTTTACTTTAAATATGTAAACATTCGGAATAAAACAACAGATACCTGCAAAATCCTTTATGTAGTTCAGAAACTATAAAAACGGACATTTCATGTGAAACAACCCAATATATTTCATATATAGCTGAGTGAAAGTAAAATTTCTTGGATTAATTTCAACAACAGAGGTAAGTGAAAGTCATGTGTTGCGAGCACTAGATTTTTTATACGTTGCTATCTCATTATCATGGAATACCCTCATTATATGGATGCAGTATAAAGCTGCAGTATGATGTTCCCATGGAGGCACACACCCCTCTAAACCCGCTTAACCCTTTAACACATTTGACAAGGCTGGTTAGGCAAAAGGATCGCCTCAAGAGAATTATCCAGCCTATATAGCAAGCAGTGGCTCCAGGCTCCAGGCTACATGCCATACCATACTGGATATATTCATAACAGCTGGAGCGGATAGAATGGGATTAATCTAGTCAAGCGCAATGTCAATCTTCAATTAATAACCTGTAAGTTAGTCGTGTTGGTGTGTTGTGGTCTCATTTTTCGCTCACCGAGATATTTCCAGTGCTTATTGTTAGCACAAAGCAGCAAAAATCCTTCCGTAATGTAAATGAACATACATAATTTAGTATGTACTTTGCTAATTTAACCTTTAACTGTTTTATTTAACACCACTTTATGCTACTGTGGCTAACCGGACGATGCGGATAACCAGATAGATTCATAGTGCTTCGGTTGGCCGGTTTTGGTGAAAAGTGGTGTTTTGAATGGCCGGATTTGATGATAAGTGGTGTTTCGAATGGACGGATTTAAAAAAAAGTGGTGCTTCAGTTGGCCGGTTTTGTTGAAAAGTTGAGTTTCGAATGGTCGGATTCGATGAAAAGTGGTGCTCCGTTGGCCGGTTTTGACGAATAAGTTGCTGTAACATCTTGGGCGTATCGATGTATCGTACGGCTTTACGTTTCCGTCCTAGACTTACTACACACTCACAACGTTCTACGGAAATTGGTCATTTCTTGTCAAGAACCTAGTGTAAAACGTCTATTTCTGGTGAAAACTTGAATTCGAAATTTTTCACGATCACAATTCCTCAAATTAATAAATATTTATTACGTTATACATGATCGATTAATGTAAAAATCAAACGGAAGAGAAACATCAAAATCTTTTACTTAGAATAATTTTTCGCTTCAATATATTAAGATAATAGTTGTATATTAAGATAATATAGATATTAAGATAATAGTTGTTTTTCCGTCAGTTGGCCAGTTTTGATGAAAAGTGGTGCTTCGAATAACCAGATGATTTTTAGATTTTCCAGCTAACTGGGTGATTTCGAATAACCTGTGGGAGTCCTAAATTTTGTCTATCCCCAGGTTGTATTAGGATAGGGATCTTAACGAGTACCTGATATTGCACAGGCTCGGGACCACCTTTTAACGTCCCTCCGAAGGACGGCATAACTAAGGATATTTTACTCCCATTAAAAAATCCTAGGAACACTTGCGGGTATGAACCCGTGACCTTTGGCATAGGACCTTTAACTGGTGAGGTGGGGTCTACATAACCCCAGGGCCTGTTTAAAGTTTCGTGAATCCCATTGTCCAGATCCGATCAGCTATTGTTTATGATTGTAATATAGCATCCTTTTTCAGTCAGTTTTTTATCCGGCATTGCTTTAGGACAGTGTTATTAGGGCCCTATAGACCCCACCTCACCATTACTGTTCGGATTTATTGAAAGTGCGTTTTTCAATTTGTTGAAAGAAATGTCTCGTGATCGTGTTATTTTACGCACCTTTTTAATTTATTAAGAAGTTGAGATCATCATTATTAAAGGATCAAATGACCAGACGGTCAGAAAATCCCAGACTTCATCGGGAGTTTCGGCTTAAAGCTCAATCATTATTAGGGAGAAAACCCAGAAGAATATAACACATATAGTCAGGAGGCCTCTCCGGAGAAAAGGAGATGTTATTTTTGTCTAAGAAACAAGAATAGGGAGTAAAAAATAGTTTGTATTAAATGTGAACAAAAATTTGTGGACAATGTTCGGTTTCCTATCGCAAAAACTGTGCCTAATTTTAACTATGCATACTTTCTTTACAATACGAAAGTTTCATTTTTTAAAATATAATTAACTTTATGATAAGGACTTGTTTACATATTACTTAGTTTGCGGCTTCTATCTAAAAACTTAAAGGTTAGAATTTATAAAAATATTATTCTTCCGACGGTTCTTTACGGATGTGACACGTGGCCGCTTACTTTGAAGGATGAACAACGGCTTAAGGTTTCGAAAATAAGGTACTCCGTAAAATATTTAGTCCGAAGAGGGATAAGGCCACTGGGGAGTTTAGAAGGTTGCACAACACGGAATTTGGGAGCTTGTATCCTGTGACTATAATTGAGTTGATAGCATCGCGGAGACTCAAACGGGCGAGTAAAGTTGTTGGGCTCGATGAGGAGCGGATTCCGAGAGAGTTGGTATTCGCTGATCCGACTAGTAGGCAGGCCAAAACATCGATGGGAGGATTGCGTTAAGGCTGATCTCGGGGACTTGGGTTTGAACGGTGAACAGCGAGTCTGTGTAGACAGAATTTGGTGGTATCGGCATCGAACCTTCGGGTTCGGTAAGTCTATTATTATCTTTATATATTGTATTTTACTTCTGGTTGTTATGTTTTGTTTTTTATAGCCTTGAAGAAGACCTATAATTTAGTCTGAAAAGTTGGCACCAGTGATTAAGCTAATACTTCAGTATGTTTACTTGACTGCATTCTCAAAGAACTTCTCCCATAGTGTGTTTATAGTTGAGTCTAAAATGTTGTTTCTATAATAAACTACAAATTCAATACGTCGATTATATACACTGAGGCTTGAACGGTGAACATTGGACGAGTCTATGCATGAGGAGTTTGATGGTATCGGCATCGAATCTTTGGGTCCTGGGTTCGAATCTCATTTATGACATAATATTATTTATTTTGTTAATTCAGTCAGGGGCGACCCTAGGGTATGGAGACCCTCCTGGGGCACACCCAGCCTCAAAAAAGTGGGTACCCGAAAATTGGGGAAAAAACCTGGCGGCTGAGCGTGACCTCGGCCGAATCACCTCATTGCTCAACCGTTGGCCTAGAAACAGTACAAATCTCTATATGTACTGAGCCCAAGACCCATCATGGGTTGTAGTGGTATAGGTTTTTTTGTTTTATTTATTATTATTTTTACTCAGAGAACCATGTGTATTTCCGGTGAAAACTCGAATTTGAAAATTTCCACGATCGCAATACTTTCCCTTACGATATATTTCCTATATAGGTAAGTGAAAGTAAAAATATAGATTACAAAAAAATATATTTTAATATGCAACGTGTTTCTTAATTATTAAAATTCCATTCAGATTCCAGCCTCTCGAAAATTCCTTCTTTCGAATACAATTTTTCTGTAATTTACGCAGTCAATTGACTTAATCTTGCGCCTGAGTACTTTAGGAATCTGAAATTTTTGGAATTTCTATAAATATCTACGAATATAAGCTTTATCCTACTTCATATAGTCTAACAGGGCCTAACTGAAGAATATTTGAAATTTCTTCCTCTGAAAGAATTTTATTTTTATTGAATTTTAATTGATATAGCAATTTCATCTTAAATACATAATTGTATAACGGAACGTGGAGTGATTAAAAACGGATAAAACTAACTGGTTGTCGTAGATAATAATATGATAGATTATTTAATAAAACATGTTTCAATAGAAATTAATTAACTTCCAAAATTAATTTAACAATGGATGTAAGAATTCCTGTGTAGCACTCACCAGATTTTTTTTTGTGTTTTTTTAAAAACATTTTTAAGACATTAGGCTATGTGAACACTTTCCTTTCTACCTATGCTGATGACACATGCGTGCTATCTGTAGATAATGATCCAGTTATTGCCTCTTACACTCTTCAATCCCACCTCCGCGACCTTGAAATATGGAGACAGAATTGGTGAATTAAAATAAATACCAACAGATTACTTTTACCCTTCATCGTAAACCTTTGACTTCCTGCCTTAGAGTATCCTTTAATGACACTCCACTAGCCCCTGTTGAACAGATCCGATATCAAGGACTGCACCTTGACAAATGTCAAACATTTAATCCTAATACAAGACTAAAACGACAAGAAACTGCCCGACGTTTTCGACTACATCAAAACTTACTGGACAAACGTTCAAACCTTTCTTTTAATTACAAAAGACTAATTTACGTGACCATCATAAGACCGATCTGGACTAACGGAGTTGAGCTTTGGGGCTCTACTAAACCATCCATTTACAATCCAAAATCCTTCGTAAAATACTCAATGTTTCTTACTTTGCCATGAATAAACTCATCCATAAAGACCTTAATATCCCATATGTTGCTGATTTGGTCTGATCCAGGTACCACTCCTTCCATGACAAACTTCATTCCCACTCTAACCCTCTAGTTTAAATCCTTGCTTCCTCTTCGATTCCTGATAATCCTCCGAGGCGTCTGAAAAGAAGATGGCCTCGAGACCTTATAGTTTAGACTCTTAGTCTGCCAATGGGTAGTGTCTCTAAATGTATTTCTTGCCATTTTCTTAATTTCCATCACATGTTACTTCATTACTTTATACAGTTGTAAATTTCAATAAAATATTTAAAAAAAAAAAATTAAACTGTACACTTCATCGTTCTCACTTTCATCTATGAGTCTCATACGAGATGTCGAAATATTTCGGATATTATACAACTATATTAATATTTTTATTTGTAGAAAAAATATTTTTTTTAAAATTTATTTATTTAAAAAAATTTACAACTGTATTGATTCAATACAACAAGTAAATTGGATTGATTTGAGATTAAGACACATGATTGTCCTGTGAAGAAACTACCCATTGGTAGAACTCTAATGTCCAATTTACGGTAAGAGGTCTCTTGGCCATCTTCTTTTTAGTGGCCTCGGTGGATTGTCAGGAATATATGTTGAGGAGAGGTCACGGATATTGTGTGTTTGTAAGGGCAGGGAGTTTGGAATGAAAAAAGTATATCTATATCGGGCCAAGTCTTCAACTAATGGGATATTTAGGTCTTTATGGATAATTTTATTTGTGACAAAGTATGGAGCATTAATGATTTTTCCAAGGATCTTGGATTGCTGGGATTGGATGCGAAAGGAATTTGATGGTTTAGTGGACCCCCAAAACTCAATGCCGTAGGTCCAAATAGGCCTTATAATCGTTATATAAATGAGTTTTTTGTAGTAAATAGAACGTTTTGAGCGTTTGTCGAGTAAGTGTTGTAGTGATCTGTATCTACGAGCAGTTTCCTGTCGTTTCAGTCTAGTATGAGGGTTCCATGTGAGGCATTTGTCTAGGTATAGTCCTAAGTACCGGATCTGTTCAACAGGAGTTAGTAAGATATTGTTAAAGGATACGGTGGGGCAGGAAGTCGTAGGTTTATAGGTGTAGAGTGAAGGTTATTTGATGTGATTTATTGGGATTTATTTTAATTCTCCAGTCCTGACAACATTCGAAAAAAAATAATTTAACCTACAAAATATGTTTCCTCTTTTCTTTTTTTTCAGTTGGCAATTAAATTCTTCACTTGTAAATTTATCCAACCCATTTTTGATCAAATTTTCCAAATAAATAAAGCAAAGGGTAATTTAGAAGAAGACAATTTTAAATATAGACATTTAAGCTCTGTCAGACTATTCTGATTGAAATAGTAATAATAAAATATAACATTATTATCAATGACAATCAGTTCATAAACTTTTTCAGCTTTGCGCATAAGATATTTTTTTCTAAAATGTTTAGGTTTCCAACGGTATGTTATACATCTATATTACTGTTTTTTTGTTCAATATTTAAAAAATTGCATAAAAAAATGTTATTGCTCTTTTCTGCTTTAGCTGTTTTGTCAAATTCATTCAACTTATATATTTATCCGTTTTTTATGAATGCTAAAAAAATTATATTGTTATTTTTATAGAATCGACAATATAAAAGGTACTTTAAAGGAAGAAAACATCGTTATACTTAATTAAAATCGTTGAGCTGTTTTTGAGAAAATCGTAAAAATGTCCAAAATGTATGGTATAAAGTGGTTCTTCTGGTCAGCTGATTTTGATGAAAAGTTGCTGTAACATATCTGGCGTATAGTTGTCTTAAATATGAAATTTCATTTTCGTAGTACATTTTATTCTAGTGCTATACCTGCCAATATCGGGTTCTATAATATGACTAGACATTTATCACACATATAATAAACAACGATTTTACATTACTAACCTATATATGAAATTTAAAGTAAGGGGAAGTGTTGCGATCATGAAAATTTTTTCATCCAGTTTTCAACGGAAATATACGTTTTAGGGTGTCCTGAGCCCGAATAACCAAGCCCGCAATAAAGTCTGAGTGTGTATTTCATATTTAAGACAACTATACGCCCGAGATGTTACAGTAACTTTTTCACCGAAATCGGCTAACCAGAAGATCTACTTTATACCTATTTACGTTTTTTCTCAAAAACGGCTCAAACGATTTTGATTAAACTCCCTATATCAATGTAAAATTTAATGGAGTTTAATATCTGGATTGAAATAGTCGGATAGAGCTTAAATTCCGATAACTTATATTTTGTTCCTTTAAAGTGCCTTTAATTTTGTAGATTCTATAAAAATAACCATATCAATTTTTTGTTGACTTTTTGTTTTCACGCAGGAGATACCACACACACATCTGTATGTGGGACTTGATTATAAGGCGGGCGACATAATTTCGTCATTTATCGCCCTAAAACACCATCCTTAACTACCTTCATTATTAGGACTAAATCGTGTATTTCCGTTGAAAACTGGAATCCTAAAATGTTCACGATATCTCATATATAGGTAAGTGAAGATAAAAATGTAAACATACGACGCGAGAATGGAGAAGGCGAGGAGACAGACACTATCTGCTGCCCCACTACAACTCCCAACAGGGCTCAACCTATTCCCAACGCCTCCACACTCGGCTTCCAAACTTTTCCTAAAACCTGTAGTTTCCTTCAAAGAGGAGCTGCTGAAGATAAGGCTGCCTTCATTCTTAGTCTCGACGAACGAACAGAAAACGCCCGCGATAAAAGCCTCAGCATAAAGATGATAGTATGAGAACTAGCAAAGTCTCGAAAAAAATAATTTCAAGAAGGCTGACATTTTAGTTATTTTTAAAAATATACTTCCTTATTTATTGAGTTGTGTCACATGAAATGTCCATTTTCAAGGTAAAGAATTTTTATTAAAAAAACGATATGAAAACAAGATCATTTTATTCCAAGTATTTACCTTCTTTTTCTACACATTTTTCCCAACGTGATACCAACTTTTTTATCCCTAAACTGAAAAACTCTGAGCTTTGAAGTGAAACAAAATCTGAAAACGCACTTTTTTCACTTGATCATCATTTTCAAAAAGTTTTCCTTTGACGAAGTTGTCTAAATTCCTGAACAGGTGGTAATCTGTTGGAGACAAGTCGGGAGAATATGGTGGGTGCAGAAGAACTTCGTAGCCCAGTTCTTTTAATTTTTACAACCAATTTTTTGAAACTTGGGGTATTTTTTACTTTCCCAATACACTTTAAATGTCTGAAAACGGTAGATGCACTTGCATTTAGTTGTACTGAGAGTCCTTTAACTGTTTGGTAAGGGTTTACTTCTACTGTATGTTCGAGGACATCGTTGTCTATTACGGACGGAGGTCTTCCTCGGGGCAAGTTTTCCAAGTCGGTATCCCCAGCCGAAAACTTATCAAACCAACGGCGGTTGGTCCGGTTGACGGTTGACGGACGAATGGTCCGTTCATTAACACTCCCTTTCCCAAACGCCTTGCAAATATTTCTAGCGGCCTCAGCTGCTGAATGGCCGAGTTTAAGCTCGTACAAGAATGTTAAGTTTCCATGTTCATATTTGGAGGTATACTAAAAAGTGGGTAATTGATTGGGAAGCTAATGTTTATAATACAAAGGAAGAGGATTAGTAACTGTTTACTTTAAATATGTAAAGATTCGGACGAAAACAACAGAGACCTGCAAAATCCTTTATGTATTTCAGAAACTATAAAAACGGACATTTCATGTGAAACAACCCAATAATAATTGTTTCAGTCAATAAATAAACAATTTTATTGCAACTTATTGTTTTCATATTCATGCCTTAACAGTCGAAAAATAAAAAATAGCACGAAACTTTTTATACATTAATTAACAGATGATGTTATTGTTAGAGAGACAGAAAAGAATGCATTGAACAATGAACAGATATACAGTAGTTGAATAGATATTTTAATTATAACTTTCATTAAAGATATTATTAGAAATTTACTTACAATTTTAGATAAAATAGAGTCTTACATAGACCACAAGTCGACATAGTGTCGACCACAAACTTTGAGAGAACACTGAAGTAATGATGCTAAGGAATAGGTTTGGAGGATTTTACAAATTTATGACGTCAGGAGTCCAGTGTTTTTCTCCTTTTGTTTATTTATTTTCACTTTCCCTTACTATATATGAAATATTTACTAAGGGAAAGTATTGCCATCGTGAAAATTTTCCAATTCCAGGTTTCAACGTAAATACACGTTTTAGGGTCCCCCTGAATCCAAATGACCAAGTCCCACAAAAAGGTCTGTGTGTATGTCATTGTGTGAGGTAATTTCCGGGCGGAAACCATAGGTCCTATGAAACTGAAATTCCATATTTAAGACAAATATACGCCCGAGACGTGACAAAACCTTTTTCATCAAAATGAGCTTACCAGAAGAGCCACTTTATACCATGTATTTTTCACCTTTTTTCTTTAGATTAAGAAAACTTTATATATATATATATATATATATATATATATATATATATATATATATATATATATATAATATAAGCACACAAACACACAGCGTTGTATAGACTTAGAGGCCAATGGTCGGAAAACCACTCAACGTTGGCTAAGATAGACACTTATCTTTTTTTCCCTCGGCCGACGAAGCACTCAGGAGCTCAAAGCTAGCCCCTCCTCCTCTCCCTCCCCTCCCCCCACTAAAACTACTTACTTTTCCAATTACACAAAAAGTACATCAGGGGCTTAAGTAGTACTCTCTTCTCAGCCTGATTGCTTTATTTTTAATTGCGGTCCGCTCTAGGGAAAAGGAGTTGGTCTCAGGAGGGGAGATCTTCCATCAACTTCACTTCGAGGCTTCTTCAGGACTCTCTTGCATTTCTTATGAGAGAAGGGTCGAATCAGGCTGAGGAGGAATAATTATTTACTCTGTTATTTCAGCCGTTAGGAGACCTTAATGGGGGCACATCCTATAAAGTGGGTACCAGAAAGTATAAAAAAAGACCTGGTGTCTTATCGCTTTCTTGCACGACCGTTAAAGATAAAACAGTACGAATCTCTTCTATACAGCGTGTCTTATAAATGTCTCGTCATATTGTGAAAGCAGATACTAACAACACAAAAAAATAAAAGATAAAAGTGAAACAAAAAAATTTCATATGATCCAAAGTCAGATTCACAACAATTTTTTTTAATTTTGTATTGAATATTTATTTATTCTGATGTATTTGTCACGATTGACAAATAATAATATTGCTACGGGATCACATTCATACAATATTTACAATATAAACAAAAGGAAAATCAAATCACATTAAATGAAAATAAAATAAATAACCTCACACAAGACTGAAACGACAAGAAACTGCACGAAGTTTTCGACTACTTCAACACTTCAAGACAGACGTTCTAATCTTCCACTTAACTACAAAAGACTCATCTACATGACTATTATAAGACCTATCTGGACTTACGGAATTGAGCTATGGGGCTCTACCAAATTTTTTGATTCCTCTCGTATTCAATCCTTACAATCTAAAATCCTTTTTAAAATCCTTAACGCTCCTTACTTTGTCACGAATAAACTTATCCATAAAGATCTTGATGTTCCCTATGTTACTGTTTTGGCCAGAACCAGGTATGAATCTTTCCATGCAAAACTCCATTCCCACCTAAGCCACTAGTTTCTACCCTAGCTTCCTGATAACCCTCCGAGGCGTCTGAAAAGAATATGGCTTCGAGACCTTCTTGTTTAGATTAACTACAAAAGTGCTGCCAATAGGTAGTATCTCTTCATGGTTTTTCATGTATCTTATCTTTACCAGCATGTTTACTTGTTGTTTTACAAAATACAGTTGTTAATTTCAATAAAAAAAAGGTATATAATTACAAAATTTATAAATTAAATAAAGACAAAGTTAACAAATAAATAAACAAAACATGAACACACTCATACTTATATACAATATTTAGGATTTACTGGGGAACCCCGGACAAATCCTACCCCCTCCGCTCACTTGCGGAAGGACAAGCAGAATCCGAGGGATCCCAGCGCCTCCCTTTCAGCCGCGTCACTGGCCCAACGATTAGGAAAAAAAAATGAAACTTGGATTAGTTTTGCTGTTATCCAAGCTTCTAATGAAACTCAATGTAATTATTACTTTCACTTACTATAAATAGTAATGGAAAGTATTGCGATCGTGAAAATTTTCCAATTCCAGTTTTCAACGGAAATACACATTTTAGGGTTCCCAGTGTCCAAATAACCAATCCCGCAAAAAGGTCAGTGTGGTAACTCCCGGGCGGAAACGGTAATTCCTATGAAACTGAAATTTCATATTTAAGACAATTATACGCCCGAGACGTTACAAAACCTTATTCATCAAAATGAGCCTACCAGAAGAGGCACTTTATACCATGCATTTTGCACCTTTTTTCGATTTTCTCGAAAACAGTTCGGACGATTTTGATTAAACTCGCTATAACGATGTAAAATGTAATGGGATTTAATATCATGTAGGTTTTATTCTGATTAAAATGGTCTGACAGGGCTTAAATTCCAATGTTTTAAATTTTCTTCCCCTAAAGTACCTTTAATTTTGTAGAGTTCAATAAAAATCTTGTTAACGCTGATGAAAAACAGGTAAATATATTAATTGAATAAATTCGATACCCAACTAAAGGAGAAAACAGAAAAAATATTTGTTTAATGCAATTTTTCATTATTGAACATAAGAGCATGTACATATACCGAATACATGTACGATATACCGTTGGAAAGCTAAAGATTTTAGAAAAAATATTATTTCATAAACAAGCTTTTAAAAGTTAATAGAGAGTGATGAAAAGAAGATAAAACTAACTGATTATTTTAGATAATAATACAATACATTTTTAATAAATCACATGTTTCTATATAAATTCGATTCAATTAATTCTTTAATAGTTTCACGTATTTTTATCTCTATGTTTGAAAATTCTTTCATTGATTTTTAAAATGGAGGTAAGTGAAAGTCCGTGTGTTGCGCGCACCAGATTTTATTAGTATAGTTGTTAAAATAAAACTACATTAAATGATAGAACAACTTGGAAATAATTTGACGGAGAGACTGAGACAGGGTTTGGTTTGCTAAGGACATGGAGACAGCTTGAAGGATGGTGTTTGTTCAGTTCTGTTTGGGGTTTAGGGAGTCTATTGAAGAAATAAATACACTCCCGAACACTGAGTGCCTCGCCTGATGTAGCACAAACTGTCCGGGTCACATTGATACGTCTTCGTATATACAGAAGCTATAGCTATAGATATAACAAGATGGAGAAGGAAGCTATTTCTTGCCAATAAGAGATGAGCTTGATAAAACACAAAAATAAGAATGAAAAAATCTGGTGCGCGCAGCACATGACTATCACTTACCTCCGTTGTTAAAATCAATTTAAATTATTCTTATGAATTTCCCAATACAGTTAGAGATACAGGTAGGTAGGTGAGGAGTTTTAGGCCGTTTTTTAATTTATGTAACGCCACTTTATACTACTATGACTGATCGGACAAAGATACAGTGGGATTACTAAATTTTGCCTATCCAGGTTTTATTGGGTTGTTTCACATGAAATGTCCGTTTTTATATTTTCTGAAACAGATAAAGGATTTTGCAGATCTCTGCTGTTTTCTTCCGAATGTTTACATATTTAAAGTAAACAGTTACAAATCATCTACCTTTGTATTATAAACATTAGCTTCCCAATCAATTACCCACTTTTTAGTATACCTCCAAATATGACCATGGAAACACTCGATTTTGCAATATTTGCAAGGCGTTTGGGGAAGGGAGTGTTAATGAACAGACCATTTGCTGTTGGTTTGCTAAGTTTTCAGCTGGGGATACCGACTTGGAAAACTTACCCCGAGGAAGACCAATGAAGAATGCAAGAATGCAAGTGCATCTATCGTTTCCAGACATTTAAAGTGTATTGGGAAAGTAAAAAAGCTCGATACATGGGTACCTCATGATCTCACTGAGCGGCAGCAAGACCCCATGTTTCAAAACATTCCGTGCAAAAATTGAAAGAACTGGGCTACGAAGTTTTTCCGCACACACCATATTCCCCCGACTTGTCTCCAACAGATTACTATCTGCTCAGGTATTTAGACAACTTCGTCAAAGGAAAACTTTTTGAAAATGATGATCAAGTGAAATGATTATGTTTCACTTCAAAGCTCATAGTTCTTCAATTTGGGGATAAAAAAGATGGTGTCACGTTCGGAAAAATGTATTGAAAAAGAAGGTAAATACTTGGAATAAAATAATCTTGTTTTCATATCGTAATTTTAATAAAAATCCTTTACCTTGAAAACGGACATTTCATGTGACACAACACAATATTAGGATAGAAATCTTTAACGAGTACCTGACATAGCAAAGGCTCGGGACTGCCTCTAACGTCCCCTCCGAAGGACGGCGTAACAAAGGATTTTTTACTTCCATTAAAAATTCTAAGGCCAACTGCGGGAACCTATGAACCTTTGGCATAGGACGATGTTATGTTAGCCACCATGCTACAGGTGATCCCAGTTAGAGATACAAATAAATTGTTCAATAATTAATTATCGGTTTTTTATCACTCTCGATTAACTTTTACAATATTTGTTTCTTAAGTTTTTAGCTTTCTAACAGTACATACATACGTCTATATATTACTGTTTTTACGTTAAAACACAACAAAATTGCAAACAAAAGTATTTTTGCAATTTTCTCTTTCAGTTAGGTATCATAATCGTTCAAATTATATATTTATCTGTCTTTTATTAGCGTTAAAAAGATGATATAGTTTTTTTTATAGAATATACAAAATTAAAGCTACTTTAGCGGAAGTAAATTTAAAATATCGGCTTTTAAGCCCTGTCAGACTATTTCAATTCCGTAGAATGATATTAAAGCCTATTAAATTTTACATTGATATAGCGAGTTTAATCAAAATCGTTAGAGCCGTTTTCGAGAAAATCTTAAATAAGTGGAAAAGCATGGTACCACAAGCACCACACAAAGACCTTTGTGCGGGACTTGGTTATTTAGACGCAGGGGACCCTAAAACGTGTATTTTCGTTGAAAACTGCAATATGAAAATTTTCACGATCGCAACACTTTCCCTGACTATGTATAGTAAGGTAAAGTAAAAAAATGCATATTTACCCTGTGGATTTGAGTGGGTGTGTGAGAAGACACCCTAAACCGATCGAGTAAAGGGTGAAGATCTGACGCAAACGGATTTGGCTAAGCAGGTGGAAATGAAATGTGGATGTGCCCCGGAGACAAACAAGCTTGAGGGAGCTGAGGCAATAAGAAAGCAAAGCTATAACCTGGATCCTCCGCCCTCCTCCTACTTCGTATACCTGGCCGCCTCCCCTCCTCCTAGTGGCAAATTGGACTGGAAATGGCAATTCCGAACCGATAGCTCCCTCTTATTCAACTCGTGTATTTGGAGAAGGTGTGTGGGAGGAGTGTGTATTTGGAGGCGGCGGAGAAAATTAACGGAATCCTATATCCTGCGCCGAAATATCACAAGAATTATATTTTAGTCGCGGAATACATTAAAAATAATTAAATATACAAAATAACTGAAGAGAAATCATATGGGATACTTTCGAACCGATGCACAAAGGGCAAAATCACCAATTTAGGTGGACAAAAGTCAAGTCAAAAGTTTGGAATTTCTGATTTCTTGAACTTTTTATTATTACTTGGTAAGACCCTTAATACTAATATTTCCCGCCATATCGTGTTTACAAATAAATAGTGAATGAGTGAATCATTCCTGTTCACACAAGTGCCTAATAACCGGCAGTGGGATTATCTTTATTCGATGGCCATTTATTGTGCTCAAGGTGTGTTTAGGACAAAGTCTTCTTGCTCTTATTTAACAATGGACATTGCTGAGACAGGTAAGACATTATATTTCCACACTCGTTATCGAATATATATTGAAATCTCACCTGTAGAGTTAATTTAGCAATTTGTAAATGTGTGCCCCCTTTCAATAATGATAAACTATATTAATCCGAAGGCACTCAAAAGGATTTGTTTCATAAATCCTTCTTGTCTTTAAATGTTGCATATATTTTTTGCGTTTTGGGTGATACATAATTTTTTTCAAGCACAGCACTCCGAATCAAAAGTTTAAAAATCTATAATTTGAAGAGTTTCCTAAATTTCTCGTCTTGTATAGTTATCAAATTCGGCCAGCTTAGCCGTTTATATAGTATGTTTTAGAATAGACCTGATAGAAGAAGGTACTTTAGAAGAAGAAAATTTAAAATATCTGCATTTAAGCCCTGTCAGACTATTTTAATCAGAATAAAACCTACATGATATTGAAGCCCATTAAATTTTACATCGATATAGCGTGTTTAATCAAAATTCGTTTCTAGTTGACTTTGATAAAATAAAAAAAAAAGTGCAAAATGCCCGGTAATTTTTCCTTAATTCGGAAGCTAAAAATATTATAGTTTTGTATAATTTACTATAGACAAAAATGTAATTGATTTTTTATTAAAACACATATTTATATTGAAATTCAATTTATTTTATTTTTTATACTAATACCGTTGCAATGCTAAAGGATTTAGAAAAAATATTATCTTATACATACTAATGTAAAAGTTAACGGAGAGTGATGAAAAGCCATTAAAACTAACAGATTGTCGTAGATAATAATATAATAGACAATTCAATAAAATAAATGCTTCTATTGAAACTCAATGTAATTATTTCTTTAACAATTTATTTATCTTTAACTGTTGTTAATAATTCTTAAATTGATTTTAACAACGGAAGTAAGTAAAAGATATATATATATATATATATATATATATATATATATATATATATATATATATATATATATATATATATATATATTGCTATATTTTTAACCGGCTGCTTTTCTAAGGCAGCGGTAGCTTCAAAAACTAGCTTACTTACTATATTTAGTCAATATATAAACTATATTTAATGATACCATTGGATCTCCTTTCCAAAGGTATCGTGTTTCCCAATCCAATAGGTGGGGTAAGATTAAAGTAAACAAGATTCAATTAATACATTACTATAATTATTAATTTACATATATCATTATATTCACATATTGCCTAAAACTCCGATTGAGAATACTGAGGGACATTTTACTACCTTTGCCATACAATATTACAAATAACAAGATACCTTTGAAACACTTAACCGGCTGGCGAAGGTGAAATCAGTCTTAGGTCCCCTTTCTCGGCATCATCCTCCAGCTGCTCTCAGAACCCCGACGGCCACCTCCTCTTCTTGCAGATGGAACCCGACTCACTCCTCTTGAGGATAAAACTTGACTCCCTCCTGGTTCGAATAAGACTGCCCTATAATCTTCTCTCCCATCCTCGTCACCTCGGGTGGGCTGACATGGGAAGTACCCCGGTTGGCGGTACAGTCCTTGTGATCTTATTTTTATCTTTTGACCACCAGAATATTAAGTCTTGTAGGCTGCCGCTGTAGGAAACTACCAGGGGTCTCTGGGATCCCAGACCCATGGGGAAACCGGGGGGGCTATTAGAGAATCCAAGGGGGCAAGTACACGCCCTTTGTACTTTTGCCGACATAGGCTAATCAATATTTATTTAATTAATACCATAATTATATAATCCTAACTCCCCTCAGTATCCTCAATACATTACAATATATATATATTCTTTTATTAAAAGAGTTGTTGGGATTATTATGGTAGCGCATCATGAAGCCAGAACTAACCACCCACAGAGGACGTGGGTGTTGCAGATCTGGCGTGGGCAGTTCACTCCAAATCCTAAAATTAAGTTTCCGAATAATTAGTATTCGCGCCCTCAACATGAGTTAATTAATTTCATTTCAGAACATCCCTTGCATTAAATGAATATAATTATATATATATATATATATATATATATATATATATATATATATATATATATATATGAATAAAATTGGAGGCTGATTTCTACTTCAGCACTCTTTTATTGAAAATAATTGCACTACGTTTCGGCCAATGCCATCTTCAGGTGCAATGGAACTAATTTGATCTAATGTGAGTAGATGCTTTCAAGCCAAAGCCTCATGTCTAAATAGATTTTGAATTATTTTAAATTTTTAAATACATGTATAGATAAAAATAAATTGTTATAAAATTAATTAAATTGAATTTCAATAGAAAAATATGTTTTACTAAAAAATCAATTACATTTTTATCTACAACAATCAGTTAGTGTTTTGGGTAATGACCTCTAACTCAAATGCCAAGATAATCACAACTAGGGGCTCTGCTTCTTTGACATTACGCCAGATGGCAGCACGGTCAACATGAATTTTCCTTCTCAGGAACCAGAAACAGTTAGTTTGATCGGCTTTTGATCAGTGTCCATTACCCTTTACAATTCCTTGTATCAGATCCTTTAGTTGTTTATCAAATTCGCTCAACTTTGATATTTAACCATCCTTCATCGGTGCCATTAAGTTGATATGGTTAATCTTTTAGAATGTACAAAATTAATGTACATGCATTTATGCCTTGTCAGACCATTTAAATGAGAATTAAACTTACATGATATCAAAGCCCATTAAATTTTACATTGATATAGCGAGTTTAATCAAAATCGTTAAAGCCGTTTTTGAGAAAATCGTAAAAAGGTGCAAAATGCATAGTATAAATTTGCTCTTCTCGTTGTCCGATTTTGATGAAAAAGTTGCTATAACATAGCGGGCGTATAGTTGTATAAAATATGAAATTTCAGTTCTGTAGGACTTTTCACTTTTGCGCTAGACTTAGCACACGTCCGTTTTACCACCCACAAACAGACCATTTTGCGGGACTTGGTTATTTGGATTCAGTGCACCCTAAAACGTGTATTTCTGTTGAAAACTGGAATTAAAAAAATTTCACGATCGCAATACTTTTCCTTGCTATATATTTCATATATAGGTAAGTGAAAGTAAAAAAGAGGATTTATATGACTCGAGGGTTTTGCGTCTTTGAATATAATTTCTTTTACTTATCATCTTCATATAAAGGTTTAAATATGGGTGACAGGATTCCGGTTTTAGGGTATGCCGATGATTGGTACTGCTAGGTGAAGACACGGAAACCATACAACTAAATACAAGTGTGCTAATAAAAACCGGTAAAGAAATAGGACTCAAATTAAATACCGATTAGACGAAATATATGATTAGTAGCAGAAACAGAGGCGATCTTGGTGATATTGATATATCAGGGCATACTTTTGAAAATAAATGAGAAATTAAAGTATTTAGGTTCAATGATAACAACAAAAAATGAAATCCAGGAAGAAATAAAGTCCCAGTTATTATTCAGTTGCTAAGTTACTTAGCTCGCGGCTTCTATCTAAAAACTTAAAGGTTAGAATTTATAAAACTATTATTCTTCTGACGGTTCTTTACGGATGTAAAACATAAAATATAATAAGCGTAAAATATTAGGTCCGAAGAGAGATGAGGCCACTGGGGAATTTAGAAGGTTTCACAACGCGGAATTCCGGAGCTTGTATTCTGTGAATATAATTGAGTTGATAGCATAGCGGAGACTCAAATGGGCGAGTAAAGTTGTTGGGCTCGATGAGGAGCGGATTCCGAGAAAGTTGGTATTCGCTGATCCGACTGGCAGACGTCAGAAAGGTAGGCCGAAGCGTCGATGGGAGGATTGCATTAAGGCTGATCTCGGGGACTTTGGCTTAAACAGTGAACAGCGAGTCTGGGTAGACAGAATTTGGTGGTATCGGCTTCGGGTTCGGTAAGCCTATTATTATTATTATTATCTTTATATATTGTATTCTACTTCTGAATGTTATGTTTTGTTTTTTATAGCCTTGAAGACTATAATTTAGTCTGAAAAGTCGGCACCAGTGATTAAGTTAATACTTCAGTATGTTTACTTGACTGCATTCTCAACGAACTTCTCCTATATTATGTTTATAGTTGTGTCTAAAATGTTGTTTCTATAATAAACTACAAAATCAATACGTCGATTATATACACCGAGTTTTAATTTTGAAGTATGATTATACAATTAAGAATTATAATGAAGTTTCTAATAATTACCTTATAGCGTTGATCGTCGTTAGAGGGGGGAGGTAGTGGGGGTAATATGTGACGTCATCAAATTGCGCGGGGGCGGGAGTTGATAAGATTGATAACACGTGTGCTCCGGGAAATGGCTTTGTTGAAGGCGATCATTATCTCTCGTGATTATCCACTTTGTGATAACTTGATATTATTATTATTTATTTACTTAATTAACATAAAATTAAAACACGAAGTATTAGAAGAGTAATATTCATAATTAATAGTAGAGTGAATTTCGATAAGTGAAATAATTACAATAGGCTTACCGAAATGATCAACGTTCAAGCCCTTGAAATCAGACTTAAGAACATCCTCCCATCGACGCACAGTGGAAAACATGACCGATTTAGGTGGACGAAATTCTAAAATAAATGTCGACATTTAACCTTTGGGGTCCCAGATTACGGAAAAAACATATAAAAACTAATTAATTTTTTGACACGATTGGCGAGCGTACAGTGGTCAAACATCAAATTTATTTGCTAAAATCTAAAACTTTCCTACATTTTACGTTTGAAGTCCCAGAATACGGGAAAAATAATACAAAAAATCTAATTATGGCTCGGAGTTGCTGAAACCTTCTAATAGATGTATTTCATATCATTTGGGAAACTCTTCAAATTATAGATTGTAAAACTTTTGATTCGGAGTGTTGTGTATGAAAAAAATTATGTATCACCCAAAACAAAAAATCGAGAATTTTTTTTGTAATATACGTAGACTAGAAGGATTGATGAAATAAATCCTACAAACAAAACCTTGGGGTAACTTGGGGGTTATATAGTTTTTCGTTATTGAATAAAGGCATACATTTACAAATTGCTAAATTAACTCTACAGGTGAGATTGCAATGTATAAGTCAATAACGAGTTTGGTAATATAATATCTTACCTGTCTCAGCAATGTCCATTGTTAAATAAAAGCAAAAAGACTCTGAGGTAAACAAACCTAGAACACAATAAATGACCATCGAATAAAGATAATCCCACTGCCGGTTATTAGGCACTTGTGTGAACAGGAATGATTCACTCATATACAATTTATTTGTAAACACGGTATGGCGGGAAAGATTAGTATTAAGGGTCTTGCCAACTAATAATAAAAAGCCGCAGGACTTGACTTTTGTCCACCTAAATTGGTGATTTTGCCGTGTGTACGATGCTTAGGCCTACCTCTCAGACGCATACCAGTCGGTTCAGTGAATACCAACTTCAGAATTCGTTTTTTCACAAAGCCCAACAATTTTACAGGATCAATTAACTCTTCGCAATGCTATGCTATACTCACATAGTGCGAACTTCTCTTTTCCGCGGTGTACCACCTTTCGAATTTCTATGTTTATTATGTATGCATTTGTTTTTGTATTATATACAATATATTGTATTTCATACAATTTGTTAATTCATAAGTGAGCGGCTACGTTTCCCATCCGTATAGAACCATCGGAAGAATAATAGTTTTATAAATTCTAACCTTTAACGTTCTTGATAAAATCTGCGAGCTAAGTAATTTGGCAACTGAATAATAACACACATTTTTCGCCTTTAACCACGTCTTTATTACCTCCGGGATTTCACAATTTCTTGTTATCATTGAATCATTAACAAGCAATATATATTTAAAACAAAAAAAAAAATCAAATCATATATTTTTATAAGAAAAAACATTCTAAACAGGGTATACCTGAATTTTTCATTTTGTTTTGTTCATACTTATCAGGCTTTGAAGGCTATACAGGGGTTTCTCAGGGCAGGAGGTGAGGTCGGGGAATAAATGCCGAGATACAAGCCCCCTCTCCTCCAACGAGACGCGAACTCGAAATTGCTTGGTTTCAAGTTTTTGGTCATCTGTGGTAGCTAGGCAACGCGATCCCACTCGGCCACCCCGCCCTCCAAAAGGTATGCTTATCTTAATGAAACATTTTCAAGTTTTAAATATAGGCATACATAATAGACATGCAAAATATTTTCAATGATATGGTAGTTCCTCCGTCTTATGTCTTGCACCGAAGCCTCAAGTAGGCACCGTCATTAACTTGTTGCCGGTTTAAACATGGCGGATGGCTCTAGAATTTTGTAATCTATCTTACGAGAGAACTTAAAATTATGAACTCGGGCCTATGCGATGTCAGGTACTCGTTACAGATAACAACCTAATTAAACCAGGATAAAATTTTGAAATATAGCCTGAGCTCCCATTAAAAATTTCTAGGACCACCTGTGGGTTTGAATCCATGACCTTTAGCATAGAGGGCTGTTATGCTACCCACCCAGTTACAAGTGATTCTAGAACAATAGTTAATGCTCCTTATTATGTATCCAACCATACCTTAAACCGCGACCTAAATATTAGTAGAGGGAAAACAGGCGAGCTGGCACACTTTTTTGCGCAGCCAATCAGATGCCAGCATTTGGTCACGTGACCTATGGCGGGAGATTTGAATTTGAATTTCGACCACGACCTAACCTTAACCACGCTGGTTCGCGCCATCGACCTAACCTAAACCACTAAGCCACGCCCCTTTTTAGTCACGTGACCCTTCATAAACCTAACCTAAACCACTAAGCCACGCCCCTTTTTGATCACGTGACCCCTGTTTGAGAGTATTAAGTCTTTATAAAGCATGAGTCTACCCGGCGTCCATTTTCTTTTCCCTACGTTTTGGGCTAATTAAGTATTTATAAAGCATGAGTCTACCCGGCGTCCATTTTCTTTTCCCTACGTTTTGGGCTAATTTAGTATTTATAAAGCATGAGTCTACCCGTCCGCCATTTTCTTTTATGGCGTCACAGTTTACAAAGCATGAGTTTACCCGACGTCCATTTTCTTTTCCCTACGTTTTGGGCTAATTTAGTATTTATAAAGCATGAGTCTACCCGTCCGCCATTTTCTTTTATGACGTCACAATTTACAAAGCATGAGTCTACCATGCGTCCATTTTCTTTTCCCTACGTTTTGGGCTAATTTAGTATTTATAAAGCATGAGTCTACCCGTCCGCCATTTTCTTTCATGACGACACAATTTATAAAGCATGAGTCTACCCAGCGTCCATTTTCTTTTCCCTACGTTTTGGGCTAATTTAGTATTTATAAAGCATGAGTCTACCCGTCCGCCATTTTCTTTTATGACGTCACAATTTACAAAGCATGAGTCTACCATGCGTCCATTTTCTTTTCCCTACGTTTTGGGCTAATTTAGTATTTATAAAGCATGAGTCTACCCGTCCGCCATTTTCTTTTATGACGTCACAATTTACAAAGCATGAGTCTACCATGCGTCCATTTTCTTTTCCCTACGTTTTGGGCTAATTTAGTATTTATAAAGCATGAGTCTACCCGTACGCCATTTTCTTTTATGACGTCACAATTTACAAAGCATGAGTTTACCATGCGTCCATTTTCTTTTCCCTACGTTTTGGGCTAATTTAGTATTTATAAAGCATGAGTCTACTCGTCCGCCATTTTATTTTATGACGTCACAGTTTACAAAGCATGAGTCTACCCGGCGTCCATTTTCTTTTCCCTACGTTTTGAGCGTATTAAGTCATTATAAAGCATAAGTCTACCCGTCCGCCATTTTGTTTTATGACGTCACAATTTAAAAGCCTTAAGTCTATCCAGCCGCCATTTTGTTTGTTTTTTGTAACATAGGATGATTATACCTGACCGGTTCGAGCATGCGCCGACATGTCGAATCATGTAAAAACAGGTTAGCGAAAGTACAAACAGTTTTGAATCATGTTTAAACATGCAAGTAAGTGAAACGGAAACATGGACTTTGAACCTTCCTAATGCCTTTAATATAAACATCGTTATAGGGCTTCTTAATCCTATACAGCTTTGAACTTTGATACTTAATCCTAATATTTAAATAGCGATAAAAGGTTCCTTAAGCTCTTGGACTACGGTCTATTATATTCCTATGTGTAATGATTTTTAATCCTATACAGCTTTGAACTTTGATTCTTAATCCTACTATTTAAATAGCGATAAAAGGTTCCTTGAGCTCTGAGACTTTGAAGCATTATTATATATATAAATATAATGCGGACCTTGTAAATATAATCTCTTAGTATTCTAAAGATTTAATCGTAAACAAGATAAATTTAAGAAATCAATATAAACTTTGTTCTAATAATGGCTTAAAGTATAAATATATAATAATATAAAACTTGTACCTATTTCGGTAGGCGAATTTAATTTTTTATATATATTTTTCAACCTTTTTAATTGTTTTCTCAACTTCTTAAACCATTTTTTTACCTTTTATATGTATTATTTACTTATCATTAACAATTCTACTTTGGAATTGCTATTTGCGATGTTTTCGGAAGAGGTCGGCTAAGCTCGGAAATATTCGGCTGGCCGCTATTTTTTAGATACACTCGGGAGTGTTTGGGCTTTTTCGGCTGCTCTCGGGCTTCTTCGGCTGCTCTCGGCCATATCCGGCTTCCCCCACTCCTACTCACACGTCTTAATCCTATACTTTTTGAACTTTGCTCGGATAATTCCTAAGGCGGCTATAAATAGGTGCGTTTTTCAGAACTCTTCCTCATTCTCTTATCCAGCGTCAAGGTGACATCTCGATAACTTGTGAGTACCATTTTTTCTATTTTGGCCTTATAGTGTGCATCAGTGCTTAAAAAAAAAGTTATCTTAACTTTTCTTTTAACTATTTCTTTAACGATTTTTTTATTTCATACCTAGCTTCATATTTCATTTTTTCTTTAGTTTAATATTAATTTTTTTTTTAGGACTCTTTTTGGTTTTTTTTTTTTAATTCATAGTTTGAATTTGTTTTATTTTAAGTTAGTGAATTATTTTCATTTTATATTTTCACTATTTGACAGTGTTTTGGTTAATTTGTATTTTTTAAAGTTTAAAATTAAAAATGTCAACAACCAATAATAATTGCCAGTATTGCAATAGAGATTTTAGTAGGGAGCATGACAAATTTCGTCATGAAAAGTCATGCTTAACCTCACAGGCACGGCGTACATGTGTTTCCTGCGGAGAAAACTTTCAGTCTAAAAAACAGTGGATGATGCATGTACGTCGCTGCTTGAGAGAAATGCCGCTCGTCATGACCAAGCGGAGGCGGTTGGAGGCGGCTATGGGGTCTTTATACCAAATTGAAACATCCTTTGGAGGAGACCTCAAGACTTTTTTTCTCCCATGTTCGGAATCAATTGATGCAGTGGAATTTCTGTGTAAACAGACGGACACACTGCATCGGTTGATTTCAGAATTTTGGGCGGAATCAGACTCTCCTTTAAAATTCAATTTGGTTTTGGAGGCCACGTACGAAAACGTCAGAGGAGAGTCCTGTGATCGTGCCTTCAAAACCAAAAACAAAGCAATGTATGACATCTCTTCCATCTTGGATATTCTCAGTGGCATGTATGCGAAGTTGGCTACCGAGATGGAAGAGATGGCAATGAAAGGGAGCGGCTGGTTCCTAAAAAGTCTTGACGGTCTTCTCTTAAGGGTAAATAGATTCAGACCTCTAGGCGCCTCCAGCTATATACCTCTTCCACCTAAAATAGCCGCCAGAAAAGCTGTAATTAATGTCCAAAATAATGACGAGCGGTGTTTTAAATACTCCATATTAGCCCACCTTATCGATAGTCGTAATTCTTTTCGAGTTAGTAAATATAGGAACTTGGAGCACAGCTATAATTTCGACTGCATTTCCTTCCCCACTCCTCTCCAAGAGGTGAAAACATTCGAACGACACAATGACATCAGTGTGAATGTTTTTGCCATTGGAGAGACAGGAGACATTTACCCGCTGAAGGTGGTTAAGGAGGAGAAGGCTGACCATCGTGATTTACTTCTCCTGACTACCGAGGATGGGCGAAGTCACTACACCTATATTAAAGACTTCAATAAATTAGTGGCTTCGCAAATTTCCGGCCACCGCGGCGGAATGATCGTCTGTAAGCGATGTTTCACCCATTTTAATTCAGATGCGAGAAACATCGCTGAGCGGGTGAGGGAGCACATGGAGTACTGTGGGGATAATAAAGCTACTCGCATCGTACTCCCGGCTTGCGACGACGAAGGGAATCCTCAAAAGGTATCTTTTATTAATATACAACGGCAGGTGAGGATTCCTTTCGTTATCTACGCTGATTTTGAGTCTATGTTGGAAAAGATTCAGCCGGGAGATCCAAGAAAAACTAATCCCTACCAGAGACACCTTCCTATGAGTTTTTGCACGTACATCAAGGTATCAGAAGATATCCCACGCCACTTATTGCCTATAAATTTTCCCACTGAACCCTTCATCTACACAGGTGAGGATTCAGCGGAAAAATTTATGAATCATATCAAGGAAGTAGCAGGGAAGGTGTCTCAGGTGTACTCCATGAAGCGGCACATGCTACCCCTGACACCATCGCAGATGGAAGCCCACCATCTATCCCAATCCTGTTACCTCTGTTCCCGCCCATTTACTCCCGACAATGGGAAAGTGATGGATCACGATCACATCACAGGGATGTATCGTGGTCCAGCACATTCCAAATGTAACATCCTTTATAAAACCCCACGTTTCCTACCCGTCCTATTCCACAATCTTAGCGGTTATGACTCTCACTTCATCGTCCGAGAGTTGGGGCATGGATTAAGTGAAGAAGAAAAAAATAAGATAAGAATAGATGTCATCCCCAACTCTGAGGAAAAATACATCTCCTTTGGAATGACAGTGGGCGCATTAACCGTTAGGTTTGTGGACTCCTTTCGTTTCATGGCTTCCAGTCTCGATAGGTTGTCCAAGAATTTGCCCAAACCTAATTTTAAGGAGACGAGCAAATTCTTCCCCGCCGATCATTTGGACCTCGTGATCAGAAAAGGAGTGTACCCCTATGATTACATGGACTCGTTTGAGAAACTTCAGGAGACGGTTCTGCCCCCGAAGGAGGCATTTTATAGTCAATTGAATGAAATGCCTATCTCAGACGAGGACTATCAGCATGCTCAAGCGGTATGGGACGTGTTTAATATCAGAACCCTGGCCGAGTACAGTGAATTATACCTCAAGGTAGACGTGACGCTTCTTTGCGACGTCTTTGAAAATTTCAGAGATGTCTGCTTGAGGGCTTATTCACTGGACCCGGCCTGGTATTACACGGCACCCGGACTCGCTTGGGATGCCATGCTGAAGTATACGGGAGTACAATTAGATCTTTTGACTGATTATGATATGGTCCTAATGATCGAACGGGGAATAAGGGGTGGCTTGTGCCAATGCAGTCACCGGTATGGAAAGGCGAATAATAAATATCTGAACCCAAGTCGCGATCCCCAGGAGGAAACTTCGTACATCGCCTATCTGGACGCTAATAACTTGTACGGGTGGGCGATGTCGAAGACCCTTCCGTCTGGCGGTTTCGAATGGGTTCAGAATCCGGAAACTCTAGATTGGCTCAACTTACCGGAAGACGGGCCTTTTGGTTACATAGTTGAAGCCGACTTAGAGTATCCGGAAAGCTTGCACGATTTGCACAACGACTTCCCTCTGTTGCCAGAAAATAAGGTACCCCCAGGATCAAATTTTAAAAAACTTTTAGCTACTCTGAGCAACAGAGAGAAATACGTTTTGCATTTCGTTAATCTAAAGCAGGCCATGGGCTTAGGACTAAGGTTAGTTCGGGTACATCGAGTACTTAGATTCCGGCAATCACCTTGGCTTCGTAGTTACATTGACCTCAACACCAGACATCGACAACAGGCGACTAATGATTTCGACAAAGACTTCTACAAGCTCATGAACAATGCCGTTTTCGGCAAATTCATGGAAGATGTTCGAAAACGGCATAAGATTGAGCTTGTAGTTAGTCAAAGACGACTGAACAAACTCATATCAAAACCTACATTTAAGGACAGGACAGTATACACAGAGTCATTGGTTGCAGTACATTCGGACTTTGAACAGATTAAGATGAACAAACCTATTTACGTAGGGATGGCCATCCTTGATCTATCCAAAGTCCGAATGTACGATTTCCATTACAACACGATATTACCACATTACGGACCGAACAGACTAACACTCATGTATACAGACACAGACAGTTTATTATATCTTATACAGACTGATGACTTTTACAAAGACATACAAAATTTTATAGACGAAATGGACACATCAGACTACCCCCACGACCACCCCGCATACAGTACACACAACAAAAAGGTGTTGGGTAAATTTAAAGACGAAGCCAACGGAGTGCCCGTCTCTGAGTTTGTCGGACTGCGTGCTAAGATGTACTCGATACGAATTCACGCCGATAAAGAAAAGAAAAAGGCGAAAGGGATAAAAAAGATCGCTGTAGAGAAGAAACTGACATTCAACGACTACATCACATCTCTGTTCGAAGGAAAAGAGTTCAAAACTACTTTTCGCTCAATAATTTCAAAGCACCACGAACTCTTTTCCGTCGAACAGACTAAAACATCCCTTTCGCCTCACGACGATAAGCGGCATCAAGTCGACGGAATTCGTACCTTGGCCCATGGTCATTATTCCATACCGGATGTGTAGATGAGGTGTGGCGGCAACAATCAAAAAATCTCTGTTGCAATATTGGCAAACTTTGATAATGTTCACTTGTAAATATTGTATATTATAAAGAGATATCAGTTTTTTTTTGTTTTAATTAGTCACAACTTTTTTTTCTGTTCAAAACATGTTTTGTTTCAACTATCACAAGAAGACTTTTTATTTTATTTAATAGAAATCTTTGAAGTTTTATTTTTATTTTTTTTTAAAATTAATATGTTTTTTTTTTAATATTAATAGGTTTTTTTTTGTTTTTGTTGTTTTTTATTA
The DNA here is from genome assembly GCA_023052935.1 of Piezodorus guildinii. Lineage (NCBI taxonomy): Eukaryota > Metazoa > Arthropoda > Insecta > Hemiptera > Pentatomidae > Piezodorus > Piezodorus guildinii. The sequence goes on along the minus strand of CM041298.1, from coordinate 1,842,827 downwards.
AGAGAGAAGTAGGAAACTGTTAATTTTTTTTTTGTTTCATTCAAGAAGGATATTTTTTTTTGTATATGAAAGAATGGAATTTTTTTATATTTTTTGTATTTGAAGATTACGTTTTTATTTTTTAACATATATATTCTTTTAATCTGCACTGTGGCCAAATGAAAAATGGTTTTAATAAATTTTTAGTTATCGCTCCAGATGCTGTATAAGAGATTTTATTTTTATTTTTGTTGATATAATATTGTTGTTTTTATTTGTAAACTAAAGTATGTATGTGAGATGGAATGAATGGGTCCCTGGCGTGGCTCTAAAGGCTCGTAAACCTAAAAGGAATGTGTGTTGTGGTTCCAAGAGAGGTTTAAAACGATAAACCTGGAAACCAAAATTGAAAAAAACTACGTTGTGGTTCCAAGAGAGGTTTAAAACGATAAACCTGGAAACCTTAAATGAAAAAAACTACGTTGTGGTTCCAAGAGAGGTTTAAAACGATAAACCTGGAAACCAACATAAAAAAAAATAGTTTTGCAAAATATTAACAACCATATTATATCAACATACCTTCTCGACGCACTCACACCTTGACGAGGTGGGAAGGCTTACTTCTAAATTATATTTAGAAAACCAAGATGAGTGCAAATAAAAAATAAAAAAATAAATAAATTATATATAATAAATAAATAATTTTAATATGATACCAATTTTTAATGTGAAAAATTCTATTAACGAAGATTAGTTGATACATTTCAACCATGTCGGTAAGTATAAAAGAAGTGGTCAAACTGCGATTCTTTTCATTTACCATCATGCGCTTGGTAAAGCAACATACTACGATCCGTATTCATAACCTGGACGGAGGCGCTCCAATTAAGAAAGAATCTAGGCACGGTTTACTGTTTCCTGATTCGATTCGATGTTTAATATGCGGTCCCTCCAATTGTGGTAAGACTAATCTTATGCTAAGCTTGATTTATGACTCAAAGGGATTAAAATTTGAAAATATCTATTTGTTCGCAAAATCCTTACATCAACCCAAATATAGAGAGTTAGCTCAAATATTACAACCTTTAACTGATATCGGGTTTTTTCAATACGAAGATAACTCACAAGTTCCTCCGCCCAAAGAGGCACTACCCAACTCAGTCTTTATATTCGATGATATTGCCTGTGACAAACAAGATAATGTGAGATCATACTTTTGTATGGGGCGCCATAACGGTGTTGATATATTTTATCTGAGCCAGAGTTATACTAGAGTCCCAAAACATTTGATTAGAGAAAATGCTAACTTTCTTATACTCTTTAGACAAGACGAATTAAATCTAAGACGAATTTATGATGATCATGTCAATTCAGACATGTCATTTCAAACTTTCAAAAAGGTTTGTCAATGGTGCTGGAAAGACGACAGGTACGGATTTTTAGTATTGGACAAGGATAGACAAATTAATGATGGAAGGTATCGAAAGGGTTTCGAGGCCTATATAATACCGTGAGGTGTTGGGACAAGCTCATTCTCTAGTTAGACATGGAAGAGTCAACTAGTGATGTAGTAATGCGTGAAATAATCGAGACCAGGAAGGCTATACAGGAAAAGTGTAATTTATTGAAAAGGAGTCGAGAAGAGACTGATGAATATTTGAAATTGAAGTATAAACCTTTATTGAAATCTATGGAAAGACTAGCGAGTAAGCAGGAGGTTAAAATTCCCTCCTCCACCCAATGTGAAATTCGAAAGAAGGAAGAAGAAGAAGAAGAAATTCCTCATATTCCATCAAAAATGCCTAAATATTGTCTAGAACAATCGTCACTAACAGATACAACACCAAAGCCTGGGCCTTCTAAAATATTTACTCGTCGTTTAGAGCACGTTTGGGAAAGTACACCAATTCTAAAGTCGGAAGAAGAGTGTGAGCCACCGAAAACCCCACTGCAGGAGGTGAGAGAAGCAACTCAAACTCCTAAAGGAGAAGAAATGTTACAAAAATATTTAGAAAAGATTGGAAATATATCCTCAAAGTATATAATAAAGCTTGTGAACAATGACATTAAAGATCTGGATACTGTATATGGAATCAAATATGATGGTCACAAGTTTACCATCGGCGATACAGTGATTTCTATCAATGAAGATATTCTTACTATAGGTGATGATATCTATCATGGTACACCAGGTCTCTTCGAATTGTTATTTATAAAAAATCCGAATCTTTCATTCGTTAAACAAAGTGATTATGCTTTGTATAAAAAGATTTTGATGCAAACTAATGCACATTTCGAGGGACATAGCCCAAGCGGTAATATTATAAGACTTAAAAATTACCCCAAATACAAAAATGTTATCTCAAAATTGTTCAAATCAAAAAGCGGTACAGGCATTATTGATCCAAACGTATTAGTTAATCGAATGAGATATTTGATTGACTCTCAAACAGGAAAGAGTGAGATCTTGCGAATAGAAGCTCAACTTAGAGAAGAGGGTATAATAGTGTAGCGCAGATGAGAAGATTAACAGTACGTCATGGCATCCGTTAAAGAGCAGATCGTGCATGAATTGCACAAACCTGCTAGGAGGGTTTTTAAAAGAAGATCTGTTTTACTCAAAGGTATTGATGATTTATGGCAGGCTGACTTGGTTGAAATGATTCCTTATGCTAAATTTAATAAAGGTTACAAATATTTGCTCACTGTAATAGATTGTTTTTCTAAATATGCTTGGGTAGTGCCTATCAAGAATAAAACTGCGTCTGTAGTGTGTCAAGGTTTCGAGAAAGTATTATCTGAGAGAAAGCCAAAGAATTTGCAAACAGACAATGGTAAAGAGTTTTATAACCAAGTATTTCGAAAACTCATGACATCTTGTAATATCAATCATTATTCAACATATAGTAACCTAAAAGCATCAATAATAGAAAGGTTTAATCGCACTCTAAAGTCAGCCATGTGGAAAAAGTTTAGTATACAAGGCAACTACAATTGGCTTGTAGTACTGCCGGCATTAGTAGACAAATATAATAAAACAAAACATAGTACAATCAAGATGGCACCGGCATCCGTTCACGGATTTAAGATTGAAGCAAAACTAATAAAAGAAGTTTATTCTAAGACAACTAGTACGAAAAAGGCTGCAAAATTTAAAGTTGGCGATCATGTAAGGATATCAAAGTATAAAGCACAGTTTGCGAAAGGTTATCAACCATCATGGTCTACAGAAATATTTACTATAGCTGAAGTGAAAAAAACGGTACCTATCACCTATCATCTGAAAGATGATCGCGGAGACAACATTGCTGGTGGTTTCTATAAAGAGGAATTGCAACTTGTTAAGCATCCTAATTGTTACCTTGTAGAAAGAGTTGTAAAAAGGAAAGGTAATAAAGCTCTAGTGAAGTGGCTAGGTTTTGACAGTTCTCATAATTCATGGGTTGATAGCAAGAATGTGGGTATATAAGGCTTGTCAGCATTACCTCTGTATCAGTAGACCATGAAACGTGTTACAAACAAGAAGAAAAAGATGCGAGTCATTTCCACGCCAAAGAGGATCGGGGGAAATGTACATCAGTTGAAAACTAAAGCCAAAGAGATCTTAAAAACTTTTCCTCGCCAAAGGCTAAGCAATTTCGACTTACTCAGATTAGCAAAACTTCATAAACTGCGTCGTTTTAGAGGAGTTTTTATGGTAGATGAATTTCCTACAAAGCCGTGGAAATCTGAACGTGGTATTTTTAATTTAGACAATAGTAATGGTAGAGGAACGCATTGGGTCAGTTACAAGAAAAGAGGAAAATACGTTCAGTTCTTTGACAGCAGTGGAGACAAACCGCCAAGTGAATTCGTTCGGTACATGAAAGATTGCCGAATTTCATTAAATAGAAAACAATTCCAGAAAGTAGGTTCAAACAACTGTGGTCAGCTTTGTTTACTCTTCCTGCTTGATCTTATATAAAAGGAGTTATAACAAAGGAATGTCCATTCAGTAGTCAGACAGCGATGGGGTTGGACTTTAAGAAAGTACATAAAAGCGCGTCTTCAGAGAGAAAAAGTATCATTCCAGTGAAAGCCATTGTTGAGTGCACATCGTTAACTGCGAGCAATATTAGATTTCTTCAAACCGCAGGATATTACGTTTTATCGTCAAAATGGAAATATTGAATTTGGAAGAAGCTGATACTTTTGATAATTCAGTTGAAGGGATTGAATTTCATTCTCATCATCCTTATTCGTCAACAAATCTTCAGCCAGGGGATGAAATACGCATCAGTCTGCAACATCAAGATTTATACACACTACCTAGTCACAGCCTGCTGTATGTAGAAGGAAGATTTCTAAAGCAGGATGGTTCAGCAGTTCCCATTGCATCAAAATTAACAAACAACATGTTTGCGTTTTTGTTTGATGAAATAAGGTACGAATTGAGTGGAGTCGAAATAGACCGTGTGAAAAATCCTGGAATCACTTCAACTTTGAAAAATCTAGTTTCGCTCAAGGGAGGTTCCCAGTTTTTGGATAATTGGGGATGGTGCTATCCACAAAGTGATACATTAAACATTACATCGGCAGAGGGGTGTTTCAACCTATGTGTTCCTTTATCATCCCTTCTTGGGTTCTGTGAGGATTATCAGAAAATCGTAATGAATGTAAAGCAAGAACTGATATTCATAAGAAGCAGACATGATGAAAATTGCTACATCACTAGCCAACCAGTAGCTGGGACTGATGCGGTAGAAAAGTGTAAAATAGAACTGGATAGGCTATGCTGGAAGCTACCTTATGTTACCGTAAACGAACATCAGAAGCTGGCTTTGATGCGTCATCTCAAATCAGAAAAAATATTTTCACTAGCCTTTAGAACCTGGGAACTTTACGATTATCCTTTACTGCCAGCAAGTCAGAGACAAATCTGGCCAGTCAAAACATCCAGTCAGCTAGAAAAACCGCGTTATGTAATATTAACTTTTCAAACTGGAAGACTGAAAAATTCTCAAAAAGATACAAGCCACTTTGATCATTGTAATATTTCCAATGTTAAATTGTTTCTAAATTGTAAAGCTTATCCGTATGATGATTTAAATATAGATATGTCGTCAAATCGGTTTGCTTTGCTCTATCATATGTATGCTTTATTTCAAAATTCTTATTATGGTGGACAAATGCAACCTTTGTCCTCTTTACAAAACTTTAAAGATAAATCACCTTTAATTGTAATAGATTGCTCAAAGCAGTCTGAATCTATAAAAAGTGGACCAGTCGATGTAAGATTAGAATTTGAATCGAAAATTTCATTCCCGGCAAATACTACAGCATATTGTCTAATCATACACGATAGGCTCGTAGAGTATAATCCTCTAATTGGTACAGTTCGGCGAATGGTATAAAATGGGGTGAATCCTTTGCTCAGTGTTCAGTATGGCTACGGCAAGCGGAGCGATAGTAGACTTTCAGTGCTTTGTCGATAGCCTGGGAGGTTATATTATTAAAGAGTTTTCTCTGTTTGATCAAGCTTACAAGTCTTCAAGGCATTGGATTTTTAAGCCACCAAATGAATATAAACCAACCAATAAAAGTATAAGAACGAATTATTGGTTGGAAAATTACTATCATAAAATCAAATGGGATTCTGGAGAAGTTGAGTATGGCATCATTTATAACATTTTCAACAACATTGACCTTAAATATAAATTTGTTTTCGTTAAGGGCCTAGATAAGAAAATGTTTCTATCACGAAATCTCCATCATTGTACTATAATTAACTTGGAAGATTTTGGCTGTCCTAAAATAGAATCACTAATTTTAGATGAGCAAGGCAGCCATTGCATAGTACACAATTTTTCGAAAGAGAAATGTACACAGTATCGCACAAATGCTTTGTCTGCATGGATGGATAAAAATGTGTTTAAAGCTATTCACCATGAATGAAAGGGGTCACTGTCACGGTTTGAACACCTATAAACCCTGAATGAAGGTCAATGGCATGGTCTAACAGCCTCTAAACCTGAATGTGTGAGTGAATGTGTGGTGAATAGAATAACCCTGCAGAATAATTTCGATGCTCATATTTCTCTTTCAAATACATGAACAAAAAATTTAAGAAGAAAAGAAATGTTTTCTTATCTTTGGCTTAATCGAAAATATCTTAAGCACATTATTTCATATGTACTTCATACACCGTTTCTGATTTGCCATACTCTTCCGACCATCCTAAAAGATTCTCGTTGTGAACTGACCTATTACAAAAAAAAAAAAAAAGAAAAGGATATGTTTTATTTAATTCTACATTGTATTACATAGAAGATGACATTTTATGTTTATATAAATTCAGATTTTTATTTGCTTTATTTTACATTTAATTTTATTATAAAAATGTTTCATTTAATTATTGATTGTATCACATAGAAGATTATATTTTATTTTTATTTTTTACGAATTCAGATTTTTATTTTTTCGTTTAATTTTATTTAAAAAATGAAATTGTAAAAAAAAAAAAAAATAATAAAACTAATAAATTTTAAAAAAATTCACATAAAAAGCTAAAAAATTATTAAAAAAAAAAATTAAAAAAAAACAAAACCTCTTCGATGTACCTTTACCTTGACGTGGTGAAGAGGCTTAAGGCTTAATGCCGAACAAAAAAAGGTACAACACTTTACTTAATAATAATATTATAAACTCATTTAATAGGAAACCATTACGATGTAGTATATCATTATTATAATTCACAACTATATTATTATTATTTACACTAAAGTACATCAAATAATAATAATTTGTTTTCGTTCGAGAACATTAACGTTATCATTGTTTATTTCTTTCGGAAGAGTTAAGGATTATAGCGAAGTTAGGTAGAAGACCGAAGCCGGCCGAGATTAGACGAATTCTTCCGAAAACATCGCTAATAGCAATTCTAAAGCAGAATTGTTAATGATAAGTAAATAATACATATAAAAGTTAAAAAATGGTCTAAGAAGATGAGAAAATAACTAAAAATGTTGAAAAAATATATAAAAAATTATACTCGCCTACCGAAATAGGTACAAGTTTTATATTATTATATATTTATACACTATCAGTACAAATTTTATGTTTACGTCTTAAATTAAGCTTGTTTACGATTAAATCTTTTTACTATACTAAGAGATAAAACGTACAAGGTCCGCATTATATTTATATATATACTTAAGAGGATAATGCTTCAAAGTCTCAGAGCTCAAGGAACCTTTTATCGCTATTTAAATAGTAGGATTAAGAATCAAAGTTCAAAGCTGTATAGGATTAAAAATCATTACACATAGGAATATAATAGACCGTAGTCCAAGAGCTTAAGGAACCTTTTATCGCTATTTAAATATTAGGATTAAGGATCAAAGTTCAAAGCTGTACAGTATTAAGAAGCCGTATAACGATGTTTTTATTAAAGGCATTAAGAAGGTTCAAAGTCCATATTTACGTTTAAGCTTAAGGAACTTTTTATCGCTACTTAAAATGTAGGATTAAAGATCAAAGTTCAAAGCTGTACAGGATTAAGAAGCCCTATAACGATGTTTATATTAAAGGCATTAGGAAGGTTCAAAGTCCATGTTTCCATTTCACATAACTGCATGCTTCAACATGATTCAAACCTGCTTGTACTTTCGCTAACCTGTTTTTACATGATTCGACATGTCGGTGCATGCTCGAACCGGTCAGGTATACTAATCCTATGTTACAAAAAACAAACAAAATGGCGGCTGGATAGACTTAAGGCTTTTAAATTGTGACGTCATAAAACAAAATGGCGGACGGGTAGACTTATGCTTTATAATGACTTAATACGCTCAAAACGTAGGGAAAAGAAAATGGACGCCGGGTAGACTCATGCTTTGTAAACTGTGACGTCATAAAATAAAATGGCGGACGAGTAGACTCATGCTTTATAAATACTAAATTAGCCCAAAACGTAGGGAAAAGAAAATGGACGCATGGTAAACTCATGCTTTGTAAATTGTGACGTCATAAAAGAAAATGGCGTACGGGTAGACTCATGCTTTATAAATACTAAATTAGCCCAAAACGTAGGGAAAAGAAAATGGACGCATGGTAGACTCATGCTTTGTAAATTGTGACGTCATAAAAGAAAATGGCGGACGGGTAGACTCATGCTTTATAAATACTAAATTAGCCCAAAACGTAGGGAAAAGAAAATGGACGCATGGTAGACTCATGCTTTGTAAATTGTGACGTCATAAAAGAAAATGGCGGACGGGTAGACTCATGCTTTATAAATACTAAATTAGCCCAAAACGTAGGGAAAAGAAAATGGACGCTGGGTAGACTCATGCTTTATAAATTGTGTCGTCATGAAAGAAAATGGCGGACGGGTAGACTCATGCTTTATAAATACTAAATTAGCCCAAAACGTAGGGAAAAAGAAATGGACGCATGGTAGACTCATGCTTTGTAAATTGTGACGTCATAAAAGAAAATGGCGGACGGGTAGACTCATGCTTTATAAATACTAAATTAGCCCAAAACGTAGGGAAAAGAAAATGGACGCTGGGTAGACTCATGCTTTATAAATTGTGTCGTCATGAAAGAAAATGGCGGACGGGTAGACTCATGCTTTATAAATACTAAATTAGCCCAAAACGTAGGGAAAAGAAAATGGACGCCGGGTAGACTCATGCTTTATAAAGACTTAATACTCTCAAACAGGGGTCACGTGATCAAAAAGGGGCGTGGCCTAGTGGTTTAGGTTAGGTTTATGAAGGGTCACGTGACTAAAAAGGGGCGTGGCTTAGTGGTTTAGGTTAGGTCGATGGCGCGAACCAGCGTGGTTAAGGTTAGGTCGTGGTGGAAATTCAAATTCAAATCTCCCGCCATAGGTCACGTGACCAAATGCTGGCATCTGATTGGCTGCGCAAAAAAGTGTGCCAGCTCCCGCAATTCTTATCTACTAATATTCCATTTATTTTAGACCTTATACCATCAAAATTCTTTAAATTCCATGAGAAGCTTATCCATCACCCCAATCCCTATCCAGCTCCACACATCCTTACCATCCCCTTAGAAAGTTGAAACGGCAGTGGCCTCGAGACCTCTTGTAACATGTATATTGGAGTTCTAGCATTGGCTAGATTCTCCACTCACGTGCTGTATGCTTGAGGATTGTATATAGGTATCAGTGACTTTTGTACATATTCTTAATGATTCTTTTTTGATATATTTATATTGTATTATAATTTTATAGTTTTGTATATATTGTGTGAATGTAGTATGAATGCTGTACTTGATCACTATTAACAATGTCTTAATCAGGAAAGATCACAAAATTACTAAAAAAAAAAATTGTTTAGGGAAAATGGTTATGTATGTATATATTTTATTGTGTACGTTTTGTTTAAAAAATAAATGGAGAATCAAAAAAAAAAAAAAAACTATTATAGATTTAATATAAAAATATTACTTCGGATGATTCCAATGGTATAAATTTAAAGCTGGATATGAAATCAAAGATTGATGCTCTCAGAACCAACACGTGGTAATAGAATCATCCCTCGAAGGGTGAGGAAAAAATCGCGCGGTAACGAGATAAGTGAAATAAAATAAGGTCGGGGATATATCGGGACCCGCAAATTGAACGGGAAATGACTATTCTGATTCGATACATCGGCTTCAACTATCGATTTTATTGTTTTAGCAACCTACGCTATATGGACCTACAGACTTGAACTGTGGGGGACAGCTAAATATTCTAACATCAAACGCATCCAATCCTTCCAATCCAAAGTCCTACGTACAATAGTTAATGCTCCCTATTATGTTTCCAACTGTACCTTACACCACGACCTAATATCCCATTTATTTTAGACCTGGTACCATCTGAATTCCATCAGAACCTTCTTCATCATCCTAATCCTTTAGCTCAATCCCTCTCCAGCTCCACCCACCCCTACAATCCTCCACGAAGATTGAAACGGCAGTGGTCCCGCGACGTTCTGTACACATTTATACTGGAGTTCTGGCACTGGTCAGATCCTCCACTCATGTACTGTATGTTTGTGGCTATTGCGCCCTAACTCAGCCTCTACTGGCTAAGACCAGTAATGCGGCTGAGAGAGAGGCGCTGGGATCTCTTGGATTCCGCTTTTTCCACTAAAAGTGGAGGGAAAAGCCCAAGGGTCCCCTTAGCAGTTGTATATATTGTATATACTTACCATTGTTTGTATGATGTTTATTTATTTGCCAACTTTTTATTTATCTCAATTATAGGTTGTTGTTTTGATTTGTTTTTTTATATTATTTTATTGTATATATATATATATATATATATATATATATATATATATATGAATTTATTTATTTTCTATTTTATGTAATCTGACTATTATTATTATTTTCTGTATACATTGTATGAATGTGGTCTCATATCAGTTTTACTATTGTTCATTCTGAAACAGATTGTAATAATTCTCAATAAATGAATATTTTATGTTCAAATAAAAAAGGAACCTACGAGCAGAAATAAGAAAATTCGGATAATATTTACAGCATTATCTATTCTTATTTTTTCTTTTTTTACTGTCTGTGTCCTGTGAAATTGAAATTTTACTGTCTGTGTCCTGTGAAATTGAAATTTTACTGTCTGTGTCCTGTGAAATTGAAATTTTACTGTCTGTGTCCTGTGAAATTGAAATTTCACTGTCTGTGTCCTGTGAAATTGAAATTTCACTGTCTGTGTCCTGTGAAATTGAAATTTCACTGTCTGTGTCCTGTGAAATTGAAATTTCACTGTCTGTGTCCTGTGAAATTGAAATTTTACTGTCTGTGTCCTGTGAAATTGAAATATTACTGTCTGTGTCCTGTGAAATTGAAATTTTACTGTCTGTGTCCTGTGAAATTGAAATTTTACTGTCTGTGTCCTGTGAAATTGAAATTTCACTGTCTGTGTCCTGTGAAATTGAAATTTTACTGTCTGTGTCCTGTGAAATTGAAATTTTACTGTCTGTGTCCTGTGAAATTGAAATTTTACTGTCTGTGTCCTGTGAAATTGAAATGTTACTGTCTGTGTCCTGTGAAATTGAAATTTCACTGTCTGTGTCCTGTGAAATTGAAATTTTACTGTCTGTGTCCTGTGAAATTGAAATTTTACTGTCTGTGTCCTGTGAAATTGAAATTTTACTGTCTGTGTCCTGTGAAATTGAAATATTACTGTCTGTGTCCTGTGAAATTGAAATTTTACTGTCTGTGTCCTGTGAAATTGAAATTTTACTGTCTGTGTCCTGTGAAATTGAAATTTTTATATTTACGACAACTATACGCCCGAGATGTTACAGAAACTTTTTCATTAAAATCAGCTGACCGGAAAAGCTACTTTATACCATGTATTTTGTACCATTTCTCTAAAGATTTTGATTAAACTCAATATATGGCTGTAAAATAGTTTTCATTCTGATTATAATAGTCTGACAGGGCTTGAATGCTGACATTTTAAATTTTCTTCTTCTAAAGTACCTTTAATTTTGTAGAATCTATAAAAATAACTATATCATCTATTTAATACGGATAAATATATAAGTTGAATGAATGCGATATCCAACAAAAAGAAAAATACCAAAAATATTTAGATAATAATATGACAAATTGTTTAATAAAAAACATGTTTCTGTTAAGGTCTCGGGTCCTAGGATTTTTTAATGGGAGTAAAAAATCCTTAGTTATGCCGTCCTTTGGAGGGAGCGTTGAAATGTGCTCCCGAGCCTGTGCGATGTCAGGTACTCGTTAAAGATCCCTATCCTAATAAAACCTGGATAGACAAAATTTAGGACTCCCACTGTAGCATACTTTACGTAATGTTTTCAACAGCCTGAATCAAATTAGCCCTGAAAAATGATCCAACAAACATTTTTTTATTTTATACATTTTCATTGACAGTGAAATATTATTTTTGAATAATTAAAAATTTTCTATAAGCGACGATACAAATATCCAAGTATTATAACAAATTTTGTCCAAGTAACACACAACTTTCTCTTGTCTTCTTTGTTAAAATAAATTTTAGATTTTTGAAAAAAAAAAAGTTTTAAAAATATATAAAAGATCGCGTGGAGTTTCGATGGAATAAATATTACCTAAGAAATTATTAACAGGAGTGACACCTGGTGTAGTAGCTATCATGACAGCCCATGGTCACGGGTTCAAACCTGCAGTTGGCCCTACTATTTTTTAATGGGGGGAAAAATCCTTAGTTATGCCGTCCTTTGGAGGGGGCGTTAAAAGGTGGTCCCGAGTCTGGGCGATATCAGGTACTCGTTAAAGATCCCTATCCTAATAAAACCTGGATAGGCAAAATTTAGGACTCCCACTGTAGCATCGATTAGCCATAGTAGCATAAAGTGACGTTAAACAAATATACAAACATGTTTCTGTTGAAATTCAATGTAATTAATTCTTTAACAATTTATTTTCATCTATAAATGTATTTTATAATCCTTAAATTTATTTGAAAAACAAGGGTAAGTGAAATTCGTGTGTTGCACGCACCAGATTTTTTTCGTTGAAAATTTGCACAATCGTAATACTTTATATATAAATGTGTGTGTGTGTGTGTATAGGTAAGTGAAAGTAATATATTATTACCGTAAGTTATGATGGAATTGCCCTAGGATAAGGTTATGTATTCATGAAGGTGTGTATTGGAGTTTGAAGAGAGTGATGGCTGTTCAACACGGAGGTGGTCTAATGCAACTTGTAACTTAATAGTAGTCTCGGCTTTGGCTTGCAAATCAGCTCAGCACAATATTCAAGCTTCAAGCATCAAGCAACCTGGCGAATTTCAAGCATAAGCAATATCCTCGCGCCGCTTCATAATAATAAAGGAAATATTAGTTTGGTCTTGGTAAGCATACAACAAGTCTAAGGTCGAAGGACTTAGCTTTCTCAGATGGATCATAAAGAAAACAAGATTTAGAATTTGTTAATAATAATTGTTTGAGTCTGAACATTTTTTACTTTCACTTACTATATATAGTAAGGGAAAGTATTGCGATCGTGAAAATTTTCGAATTCCAGTTTTCAACGGAAATACACATTTTAGGGTCCCCTGAGTACAAATAACCAAGTCCCGCAAAAAGGTCTGTGTGTGTGTGTGTGTGATAACTCCCGGGAGGAAACGGAAAGTCCTATGAAACTGAAATTTCATATTTAAGACAACTGTACGCCCGAGACGTTACAAAATCTTTTTCATCAAAATGAGCTTTTGATTTAACTCGCTATATCGATGTAAAAATTGATGGGCTTTAACATAATGTAAGTTTTATTCTGATTAAAATAGTTTGACAGCACTTAAATGCCGATATTTTAAATTTCCTTCTTTTAAAGTACCTTTAATTTTGTAGATTCTATAAAAATAACCAGATTATCTTTTTAGCATTGATAAGTAACAGGTAAATATGCATGTTGGGCGAATTCGAAAAACAACTAAAGGAGAAAACTGAAACAAATATTTGTTTAATGCAATGTTTTGATTTTGAACATAAGAGCAGTAATATACATGTATGATATACCGTTGGAAAGCTAAAGATTTTAGAAAAAATATTATCTCATACACAAGCTTTTAAAAGTTAATAGAGAGTGATGAAAAGCCGGTAAAACTAAGTGATTATTTTAGATAATAATATAATAGATTTTTTAATAAAACACATGTTTCTATAGAAATTCAATTTAATTAATTCTTTAATGGTTTCATATATTTTTATCTCTAACTGTATTTGAAAATTTTTTAATAGATTCTAAAAACGGAGGTAAGAGAAAGTCTTGTGCGGGCACCAGATTTTTTATCTTTGTAATTTAAAATTAATGTAAATTAAAAGTCGTTTTAATGAAAGCAGACAAATAAAAAATAAACTTTATTCACATATTTACATTTTGACAAAATGTTAACAATGATTTTGGATGAGTCATCCTTACAATCAGAAAATATTTTTGTTTTTTTGTGATTATAGTACATTAGCCTAATGGCAAACATATGGTGAAAAATTGAGGTTACTTTGCGATTGTAGGAAAAATTATGCAGACAAATATATTTTGTTATCTATGTATGGGGTTGATGCAAAATTAATGCAGGTTTTTAGTAGGTATTGTAAATACGCCATATCTTTACTTTAACCATATATATTTAATCAAAATAATTTCCATCTGAATCAATGCACTTTTGCCAACGTTCAACAAGCTTTCTTATTCCACCAGAAAAAAAATCCGAATCCCTGGACTCAATGAAATCACGAAAAGAATTTTCAATGTCGTCCTGGTTTTGAAAATTTTTCTCCCTCAAAAAGTTGTCCAGATGCCTGAAAAAGTGGAAGTCTGTAGGAGAGAGGTCAGGTGAATAAGGCGGATGTTGGAGAACTTCGTAGCCCAACTCGTGCAGTCGTCGAAGCGTTGGTTGTGCAACGTGTGGTCTGGCGTTATCGTGGAGCAGGATCGGCCCCTTCCGATTCATCAATGCTGGGCAAAGACGTTGCAATTTTCGAGTTCCGAGTTCCGCCGCCATTTCTCGTGTGGTTTTGGTTGGGTCTTCTTCCACTTTTGACCTCAGCTGGTCGTTGTCCAGAGCAAGATGACGGCCCCGACCTTCCTTGTCTTCGAGGTCGAAATCTCCTCTGCGAAACTTCTGGAACCAACGCTGCACCGTGCACTCATTAATAGCCCCCTGACCCCACACTTCATTAATATTACGAGCCGTTTGCGCAGCGCTGCGCCCTAATTTAAATTCGTAAAAATAAATTTGACGAAAATCGCACTTTGACATTTTCGATTCAAGACCTTTGAACACACTGAACAAAACGATTTTACTAAACAAATTCATGGTGAAAGAGAGGGTATTAGATAAGGTTTGTTTTGGTATAATAATGATCAATGTTAGGATTAGCTTTGTTTACACAATTGGAATTAAGATATTGCAATAGAGGAAACCTGCATTAATTTTGTATCAACCCAATATATAATACATGTAAATATATCTTGTTATCTTTTATATATGTGTATAAGGATGATGATAACGGTATTTTGGTTCCCGCTAACTCCTCCTAAACGACTGAATAGATTTTGATGCGGGTTTCACCATTACTTAGCGCATTATTTCCTAATGGGTTTACAAGTAAAATAAAATTAAAACAATTAGATTTCCTTTAAACGGGAAAAACATATTTCCAGTGAAAAAGGTATAAAAAAATCATTTCTAAAATATAAAAGTATAACATACCGTTGGAAATCGCAAGATTTTAGAAAAGTTAATATACAATAAAATAAGTCGAGCAATTCAATAGAAAGATGTTATAAGCGCATAAAGTTATGTTATTTGTAATGTTGTGGATTAGGGAGGTTATGGTGATTGTACAGGTTATAATATATATAAAAACAATCGGGTGCGCACAACACACGACTTAAAAAAAATTCGGCCTAGGAATCAATCGTTTCCTGACACACCCTAATCCACTAGTTTCTATTCTAGCATCCTCTTTAATTCCTGACAATCCTCCGAGGCGTTTGAAAAGATGATGGCCACGAGACCTTCTAGTTTAGAATATTTTTAGAGTGCTTCCAATGGAAAGCTTCTCTACATATATTTCATGTCATTGTTTTATATACCTATCACATTTATACAACTATAACATATTATCTAATGTATAAAATTCTCGTGCCACAATGTTAGTTGCCATACTCCTTCGAAACTGCTTGGCCGATTTTTATGAAATTTTATATCCATATTCAATAGCTCTGAGAATCGGCTACTATTTATTTTTCATATCCTCAAGTGATGAGGGTTGCCCACTCTTAACATTTTTTTTATTTTTTGGACAAACATTTTTTTTTATATGTATATATATTTTTTTATAATTTAGGTTCAATGATGACAAGAAAAAATGAAATCCAAGAAGAAATAAAGTCTCAGTTAAAGCCGGGAAATGCGTGTTATTATTCAGTTGCTAAGTTACTTAGCTCGCGGCTTCTGTCTAAAAACTTAAAGGTTAGAATTTATAAAACTATTATTCTTCTGACGGTTCTTTACGGATGTGAAACGTTGCCGCTTACTTTGAAGGATGAACAACAGCTTAAGGTTTTCGAAAATAAGGTACTGCGTAAAATATTTGGTACGAAGAAAGATGAGGTCACTGGGGAGTTTAGAAAGTTGCACAACGGGGAATTGCGAAACTTGTATCCTGTGAATATATTTGAGTTGGTAGCATCTCGAAGACTCAAATGGGCGCGTAAAGTCTGTGTAGGCAGACTTGGATTATTAAGTTACCGCCGCCGACAGACCTACCACTGTCACAGCTCAGCCTGCAAACAGCACACAGTAGGGATGGCACCGAAGCCGGTCTCCTCTTTCTCTCAGACAATAAGCCTTCTCTCACTCCCTCCACAGTTTTCAGCTACAATAATAGTATATGCATCAAGCGTGTATATAGCCATATTTACAATTATCATTTTACTATCTCAGTGTAACTCATGTTTGTCACACGGACAATCATACATGGCATGCTCTCGAGTGGGTAAGTCATCCAGTTTGTTTGTGTTAGCTAAAGATTGGGTAACAAAAATATTGTTCACGTTATAGCATTAAGAGATTGATATTGTGTGTAAGTGTTTCTATGGTAATCAATTAATGATATATATAATTTTATGTTTGGTGTTTTGTTATTTTTATGTTCCCCCATCGTTCACAGCACCTCCATGTCTCTTTCACTCATATACCACATCCTTACAATAAGTTAGTTATTTTCTATACAAGAAATTCCCTAGAAAAAAATTATAAGGCAAAACAGCCGTTTGCCGGGCCAGCTAGTTATTATATATTTTCAAATCCTTTAAAATACAAACAACTAATACCGGTTATAGTGAATTGTCTGTCGCAGGCATAAAGAGATCTGACGGTGAAATGATTTCTGAGAGCAAGTTAGAGCGCCCACACACACCGGGAAGCTAATAAACCCATTTCCAAGCGATCCCGACCCGTGGGTTTTACCTCATTCCCTCTGCTTTTGGAAGCTATTGTTCGTCCAGCCATTGTAGCCCTTTGCCAACTTTAATTCGAAAACGGAGTTATTTCAATTACCTTTTTTTCCAAAGTCGCGTCGATCAACGATTAGAAAAAACACACACAAAGATCTGAATCTAAAATCACAAAATCTGGTGGGCTCAGCATATCACTTTTACTGACCTTTGTTATAAAAATCGATTTAAAAACTTTTAAACGGAGTTAGATTAATTTTTTTTTTGTTGAATTATATTAATTATTGAAATACAAATTTATTTAGGGTGATTAAATAAATGAATAATGAGTTAAAAATCTCGTAAAAACGTCTGTGTGTGTGTAGTAAGTCTAGATAAAAAATCTGGTGCGGGCAACACACGACTTTCACTTACCTCCATTTTTAAAATCAATGAAAGAATTTTCAAATACAGTGAAACTAATAAGGAATTAATCAAATTGAATTTATATAGAAACACGTGTTTTATTAAAAAATCTATTATATTATTTTCTTAAATAATCAGTTAGTTTTATCTTATTTTCATCTCTCTCCATTAACTTTTAAAAGCTTGTGTATGAGATAATATTTTTTCTAAAATCTTTAGCTTTCCAACGGTATATCATATATGTATATTACTGCCCTTATGTTCAAAAACGAAAAATTGCATTAAAAAAATATTTTTTCTGTTTTCTCCTTTAGTTGGGTATCGAATTTATTCAATTTATATATTTACCTGTTTTTCATCAGCGTTAACAAGATAATCTAGTTATTATTATTGAATCTACAAAACTAAAGGTACTTTAGGGAAAGAAAATTTAAAATATCAGCATTTAAGTCCTGTCAGACCATTTTTATCCAAATAAAACCTACATGATATTAAAGCCCATTAAATTTTACATCGATATAGCGAGTTTAATCAAAATCGTCGGAACCGTTTTCGATAAAATCGAAAAAAGGTGCAAAATGCATGGTATAAAGTGTCTCTTCTGGTAAGCTCATTTTGATGAAAAACGTTTTGTCACGTCTCGGGCGTATAGTTGTCTTACATATGAATTTTCAGTTTCATAGGACTTACCGTTTCCGCCCGGGAGTTACCACACACACACACACACACACACACACACACAGACCTTTTTGCGGGACTGGAATTCGAAAATTTTCACGATCGCAATACTTCCCCTTACTATATATAGTAAGTGAAAGTAAAAACGAAAAGTCGTTTTAGTTTGTAAAAACTTCATATTTAATACAACTATAAGCCCGAGATGTTGCAGATTTTTTTTCTTCTCGATAACGGCTCAAACCATTTTGATTAAACTTGATATATCGATGTAATATTAAGTGTGCTTTAATATCATATAAGCTTCATTGTGTTAGAAATAGTCAGGCAGGGCTTAAATTTCGATATTTTAAATGTTCTCTCTCTAAAGTACCTTTAACTTTGTGTTAAAAATCTGGTGCGGGCAACACACGACTTTCACTTACCCCCGTTGTTAAAATCAATTAAAGAATTTTCAAATACAGTTAGGGATAACAATTATTGAAACTATTAAAGAATTAATTAAATTAAATTTCTATAGAAACATATGTTTTATTAAAAAGTCGATTATATTATTATCTAAAATAATCCGTCAGTTTTATCGGCTTTTCATCACTCTCTATTAACATTTAAAAGGTTGAGTATAAGATAATATTTTTTCTAAAATCTTTAGCTTTCTAACGATATATCATACATATATGTTAAAAAAAAAAAAAAAAAAAAAAAAAAAAAAAAAAAAAAAAAAAAAAAAGAAAAATTGCATTAAAAAAATATGTTTTATGTTTTCTCCTTTAGTTGGGTATCGAATTCATTCAATTTATATATTTACCTGTTTTTCATCAGTGGTAAAAAGATAATATAGTTATTTTTATAGAATCAACAAAATTAAAGGTACTTTAGGGGAAGAAAATTTAAAATATCGGCATTTAAGCCCTGTCAGACCATTTTAATTAGAATGAGACCTACATGATATTAAAGCCCATTAAATTTTACATCGATATAGCGAATTTAATCAAAATCGTCGAAACCGTTTTTGAGAAAATCATAAAAAGGTGCAATATGCATGTTTCAGTTTCACATGATTCACACACACACAGACCTTTTAGCGGGACTTGTTTGTTTGGACTCAGGGGACCCTAAAACGTGTAGTAAGTGAAAGTAAATAGGGATTGTTGTAGATAAAAACTTACGTTATTATATCTGCGGCGGTTGTGAATAAGTGGTTAAGTCAAAATCTTTCATTTTACAGGTGAGCGACTTAAACTTTACGTAATACCCAAAACAGCTTTCTTTCTACTAAGAAATTTCTTTAACCAATTTAACACAACGAGTTATCCAGTTTTTCACGACCGCCACAGATATTATTTAATATCAAATAAATATTATCTAGAATTACACTAATTGCGAACTTCCTGTATTCCTGATCTGTCAAGAAATATGAGACAGTGTATCTTTTTTTTTAGTTCGTCTTAGATTAGCATGCACGCTCTTGTATTTAACAACTCAATCTATTTTGGACAGTTTCGAAAATGAATTAAGCCCCAAAATAGAAGAAAATTAATACAATTTCAAGAGACCTGGTTTTTATTTTAGAAAATGCAATCTTTATAATGGCCTTAACATTTTAGGAATCCATTACTTAGACTAGAAGCGTGCATGGCCGATCAGTCAAAGAGAATCAATTCAGACCTCTTTGGAATACTCAATATCCATAACCTGTATAATTACATATTCTAGTATTAGGTCACTTGTAGCATAGTGGCTAGCATAACAGCCTTATATGAACAAGGTCACGTTTTTAAACCCGATCGGAAGGGAACTAAAAAGGTGGCCCCGAGCATGTGCGATGTAAGGTACTCGTTAAAGATCCCTATCCTAATTAAACATGGATAAGAAAATATTAGGACTCCCACTGTAGCACAGTAGCTTAAAGTGGCCTTTAAATTAATTAACAAACCATTTAATATATTTAAAAGAAAAAAGTGTCGAGAACTTACGAAAGGTCTTGTCCACAGAGGTTCATACTGTTTCTGTAAACACAGTGATTAGGCCGAGATCACGATAAGCCGAGGTATTTCCCGATTTACCCACTTTATAGAGGCTAGATGCGCCCAAGGAGGGTCTTCCTAATCAATATACCTGCTCAACCCACAAATGAAATAACAAACTAAATAAATAATTTTGCTACAGGCGGTTTTCGATTTTCTCAATAATTACTTAAACGATTTTGGTTAAACTTGCTATATATGGCTCTAATATGATGTAGGTTTCATTCTGATTGAAATAGTAATAGTGCTTAAATGGTGATAGTTTAAATTTTCCTAGAGTAAAGTAACTTAAACGAAAATCGTTCGAACATAGAAAATATAATTATAAGAGAATATCGAGGAAATCGTAAAAATGTGCAAAATGCATAGAATAATTCTTGTTTGAATTTATTTTTATTTATTCTGGACAATTTTCCTAACTTTGTGCAATAATTTATAGACAGGCACCCTAATTCACCCATCATTAATTAACCATCTAATTACTGCTAGAGATATAATTAACTAGGAGAAGTTGCATCCTCAAAGCGACTAATGCTCGGGCTGCATTATTAAAGTCCGAGTTAACTCCTTAGCAAGTTTACGAACCTTAAATGAGTTTTCTCCGACGGTAAGTGAGGCCCTAACATCACCCCCTTTCATCCGATAACTTCCATCATTAAATGGCCCAAGAATGAGAAAACCGATTCAGTTATTGAGGCGAAAATTGATCATCAATTAGTTATGTATTTTACATATATATATATATATATATATATAAATATATATATATATATATATATATAAAATAATATATTAAATATATATATATATATATATATATATATATATATAATATATATATATATATATAAATATATATATATATTATATTATATATATATATATATAATATATATATATATATATATTATAATGATAGGCGTACCCGAACCAGAAGGTTCGATGCCGATACCACCAATTTCCGCCTGCATAGACTCGTCCAATGATCACTGTTCAACCCTAAGCCCCCGAGATCAGCCTTAACGCATTCCTCCCATTCACCCTTTACTCGCCCACTTGAGTCTCCGCGATGCTATCAACTAATTATATTCACAGGAAACAAGTTCCGCAATTCCGCATTGTGCAACCTTCTAAACTACCCAGTGGCCTCATCTCTCTTCGGACCTAATATTTTACGCAGTACCTTATTTTCGAAAACCTTAAGCCGTTGTTCATCCTTCAAAGTAAGCGGCCACGTTTCACAACCAATAATTACCAAACCAATAATTAATAATAATAAATGAATACAATTAACTGAATAAATATAATAACTGATAAATAACATAAATATTACATTTTTATAAAAAGCATTTTATATTCCAGTCCAAAAAGTTTGGTAATAGCTATCTGATATTCATTCACACAAGATTTACAGGAACGAAAAAGGTACATATGTTATGGCCTGATGACGTTTCATGACTGTTTCATAGAAAAAAAAGAAACTGTATAATTTTATGATATTATCAATAGATCATTTTGTATTAATCTTTATTTTTATCTGTTTAAAATAGTATTTTAATATAATTAAAGTTTTGAATAGAAGAGAAAGAAAAAGAGACGATCGTACTTCAATTGTTTTATACGCCTAGTGGGGGTATTGTATATTTGTTTGTATATTTATTAACGTCACTTTATGCTACTATGGCTAATCGGACGATGCTACAGTGGAGTCCTAAATTTTGCTATCCAGGTTTTATTAGGATAGGGATCTTTAACGAGTACCTGACATCGCACAGGCTCGGACCACCTTTTAACGTCCCCTCGAAGGACGGCGTAACTAAGGATTTTTTACTGCCATTAAAAAATCCTAGGACCACTGCGGTTTGAACCGTGACCTTTAGCATGGGAGGCTTTTACGCTAGCCGGGGGGTTTTAAGCTAGGGTCTGAAGGGTAGATGAGCCATAGACCCAAGTCTGCTCTCATACTCTGTACGTTTGCAAACGAATTTCTTCATCTTCTCATCGTTCACCTTGGAACTTGGAAAAGCCGCCCTGCGGTCATTTTCAACATACCAGAGAACTTTGTCCAAGCCGCCCTGCGGTAATTTTCTACAATACTCAACTGGACTTTTTCACGTGAATATAACCTATCTATTAATGGAACTTTTAATTTCTTAATTCTTATTCAAGAAACTGTTTAATTTTGATAACTATATTTTTTACATCTTTAAGCATTTAATTAAGTTAAGTTTGTTTCTCCTATTTTCTTCAATATTTAATTAGGTTTATTTTGTTTCCTATATTTTCTTACAGCTGTTTAATCATATAGTTAGGTTAATTTGTTTCTTATCTTGTTTATATGTATTTTAGTGTTTTAAATGTATTGTGATTTGTCGTTTGCTTACATTATTTTTTAAATCTATACAGTCCACTAATTTATTTCAATAGAACCACCCTCAATTTTGAGTTGTCACTTGGAAGTACTGTTCTTTCACGGATAGCTCAGCGTATACAGTACACTTAAAAAAACCAAAAAAAAAAACCTTTTCACATTCCCTCAGAAAAACGTCGTAACCAACGATTTTTTATTTATCCCCTTAAAATAATCCTCGGGTTTGATCCCATAACTGAGGCATAGATGACTGTTATGCTAACCGCTACACTACAGGAGACCTCTGGTTAGCCTCCCTTCCAATCTTTTAAGAATAAAATATCAATCCCAAAAACATTTGAAAATTTTATTTTTCAACAAATTCACACAAATTCTATTTTATATAATTGATAAAAGTCATTATTTACTTACGAATAAACTTTTTCATCCTCCTCGAGAAGACGTATTGATATACTAAGGAGTGACGAGGTATGGCCGAATGCAATCGCTTGGATCCAGCAGGGAAAGGCGTAATCATGAAGATAACAGATGATACGTGACGACCGATTTGAATGAGTAACATTTATTATCAACCATTGTCCGATATTTTTAGCTCTCATTCTCTTATTTTGACTGTTCGTGAGAAGAAAAAAAAACAACATGATAAGCTGTTTTTTTTATTCTCTTTCGTACGTGGATCAGTTCCGATAGTAAATATTGTTGAATTATCTGTAAATCTTTATCGCACGACTAATATGTGGTTATTTATTAAAGCAGAAATTGAAACAAGCTAGAAGTGCAAGCCAGTAAGAAAGTTTTTGATCCTAGTCCTAAAAATCTGGTGCGCGCAATACACATCATTTTTTTTTTAACTTAATATTTTTTTATTTGCACCTGTATATGTTATTGGGTTGATGCAAAATTAATGCAGGTTTTTAGTAGGTATTGTAAATACGCCATATCTTTACTTTAACCATATATATTTAATCAAAATAATTTCCATCTGAATCAATGCACTTTTGCCAACGTTCAACAAGCTTTCTTATTCCACCAGAAAAAAAATCCGAATCCCTGGACTCAATGAAATCACGAAAAGAATTTTCAATGTCGTCCTAGTTTTGAAAATTTTTCTCCCTCAAAAAGTTGTCCAGATGCCTGAAAAAGTGGAAGTCTGTAGGAGAGAGGTCAGGTGAATAAGGCGGATGTTGGAGAACTTCGTAGCCCAACTCGTGCAGTCGTCGAAGCGTTGGTTGTGCAACGTGTGGTCTGGCGTTACTACTGGCACCCACTTGGCCAACTTTTTTACCTTACCAATTGCTTCCAAGTGGCGTACAACTGTGGATTGGTTCACACCGAGTTCCGCCGCCATTTCTCGTGTGGTTTTGGTTGGGTCTTCTTCCACTTTTGACCTCAGCTGGTCGTTGTCCAGAGCAAGATGACGGCCCCGACCTTCCTTGTCTTCGAGGTCGAAATCTCCTCTGCGAAACTTCTGGAACCAACGCTGCACCGTGCACTCATTAATAGCCCCCTGACCCCACACTTCATTAATATTACGAGCCGTTTGCGCAGCGCTGCGCCCTAATTTAAATTCGTCAAAATAAATTTGACGAAAATCGCACTTTGACATTTTCGATTCAAGACCTTTGAACACACTGAACAAAACGATTTTACTAAACAAATTCATGGTGAAAGAGAGGGTATTAGATAAGGTTTGTTTTGGTATAATAATGATCAATGTTAGGATTAGCTTTGTTTACACAATTGGAATTAAGATATTGCAATAGAGGAAACCTGCATTAATTTTGCATCAACCCAATACAATCAGCAAATGAGTTATATATGATAAACATAGCATAGGTTGGCATGAGGGAGACAGTACCCAGTGGTGCATCCTCCTGACATTCAAAAACAAACTATTTTTTCAGGCTAGAGGTCCCTCATCCAATTCCTTTTCAGCCTACGCCGAGTTATGAATGGTATGTCAGTTGTAGGTTTTGTACAAGTTTGTTTCTATGTCCATTTAGTTTGTCGTGAAATCGTTTGTAAGTCGGTCGAATGTGGTTCATTGTAGTTGAAATACGTTAGTCAGTGTGTAGGGTATCGTTTGACACATATGGTGGTGAGTTCATTGCTAGTCTTAAAAATTGCGATTGAAAGGTTTGTCTTTTTAGCGGGTCCGTATATTTGGCAAGCGTAAGTCCATATTGGTTTTAATAAATAAGTGTAAACATTCAGTTTCTGTCTGGTGGATAATTTAGAACGTATATGTAATATTGAATATAATAGTCTAAGTCGAAAGTTTAGCGTTTTACGTTTTGTCTTGAAGTGTGGGCCCCATGTCAATCTTTTGTCAAATATTAGTCCTAAGTACGTTACTGTATTTGTTCGCGGTAAAGGGTGATTAATTGTCTATGTAAACTGAAGGGCAGATTCCCCGTCTAAGTGTAAATACACAACATTAAATTACACCTCTTCTTAAAATTACGATTTAAATTGAATTACAGGTTGAAAAATGTAAAAAGATGTAAATATTTTAGATAAAAACTGTTATTTCAGATTAAATATGACATCAATAGGAATTAAAAAGGCTCAAATGAAAAGTTGCAGAAGTCATCTGTGCCATAGTGGGCAGCATAACCACCTTTTGTGCCCGAGGTCTCGTGTTCAGACCTAGCAGATGTCCTAGGATTTTTTTATGAGAGTAAAATATTCTTAGTTATACCGGATTTTGAAGTAAACGTAAAAAGGTAGTCCCGAGCCATATATAGACATATAATCGTTAAAGTTCCCTATACTAATTAAATTTGGATTGGCAAAATTTAGAATTAGTCCATTTAGCCATAATAGAAAAACATGTATAAACAAATAATTTAAATTAAAATCTACAGCCTTGGAGCGGCGTGGTCTAGTGGATAGGGCGCTTGTCTACTGTTTTCCGGGTCCTGGGTTCGAAACCCGGCAGAGGCAGAATTATTTATTTCGTTATTTAACTCATGGAGGGACACTAGGTTATGAAGACCCTACTGGGGTAGACCTAGCCTCTATAAAGTGGGTACCCATTTTGGGGAAAAATCTTTGCGGCTGAGTATGATCTCGGCCTAGTCACCTTCTTGCAGAGCACTGTTACTCTTAAAAACAGGACAATCTCTAAATGTACTTGTCCAAGACTCTTTATGGGTTGAAGAGGCAGTTTTTTTTTTGTTTTTTTTTATTTATTTATTTTTTTTAAATCTGCTTAAAACTTATTTTTTCCGATATTTTCCTCTCTGTATTATTTTCTACAAATTAGTATCCTATATAACTCCAATAGAACTTAATTTCAGTAGAAAACCTCTGAAAATTTAATGAAGCTTAAACTTACAATTTTTACTTTCACTTACTATATATAGTAAGGGAAAGTATTGCGATCGTGAAAATTTTCGAATTTCAGTTTTCAACGGAAATACGCTTTTTAGGGTCCCTTGAGTCCAAATAACTAAGTCCCGCAAAAAGGTCTGTGTGTGTGTGGTAACTCCCGGGCGGAAACGGTAAGTCCTATGAAACTGAAATTTCATATTTAAGACAACTATACGCCCGAGACGTTACAAAACCTTTTTCATCAAAATGAACTTACCAGAAGAGGCACTTTATACCTTGCATTTTTTCGATTTTCTCGAAAACGGTTCCGACGATTTTGATTTGACTCGCTATATCGATGTAAAATTCAATGGGCTTTCATATCATGTAGGTTTCATTCGGATTAAAATGTTCTGACAGGGCTAAAATGTAAATATTTTATTAATACCAAACTAAAGGAGAAAACAGAAAACATATTTTTATAATGCAATTTTTCGTTTTTGAACATAAGAACAGTAATATACTTGTGTAATATACCGTGGGAAAGCTAAAGATTTTAGAAAACATATTATCTCATACACAAGCTTTTAAAAGTTAATAGAGAGTGATGAAAAGCCGATAAAACTAACTGATTATTTCAGAAAAAATATAATAAATTTTTTGATAAAACACATGTTTCTATATAAATTCAATTTAATTAATTCTTAAATAGTTTCACGTATTTTTATATCTAATTGTATTTGAAAATTCTTTCATAGATTTTAAAAATGGAGGTATGTGAAAGTCGTGTGTTGCCCGCACCAGATTTTTTTCAAATTTAGTTGTATAATTTATAAGTTCTGTAATTTCAACGACAAAAAAAAAATTAAACATTAATAATGAATGAAACTCGCCTGCTTAAATGTTAATTTGAGGGATTAGTTCTAAAAAAAAGAAGGTATTTTTAATAATGAGCGTTAAATTAAATTCCAGTAATTATGAGAGGTTACAAAAAGATTCCGGAATGCTATTTATTCGTTTCATAGTAATTAATTTAATACTTAATTAATTCTCTGACACGAAGGAGCTTACTGAGACAATAATCCTTAAAGATGGAATTATGAATGGAAATATGGTAAGTGGGTCTTCGCCATTTCAGGGAACATTAACATATCCATTAAACAGGATTTTAGGAAATTCAACTTTTATAAAAGGTTTCTCGGGCGAGGATTTGGTAGAAGAATATTTAGATTTTTTTAACTTAAAATATTTTATTTCCATGAAATGTGTCTTATGGTTTCTGTTAAGAAGTGCTTTTAATAAATGTGAGTTTTTGAATTATTCACTGTTCTATAGATTATTGAATTCATTATGAAATAGAAAAAGAATTATTGAAATTATTAACCCACACACATTCTTATAATATAATTATTTTTTATAGAATCTACAAAATTAAAGGTAGTTTAGAGGAAGAAAATTAAAAATATCTGCATTTAAGCCACACCAGACTTTTTCAATCAGAATGAAACCTACATGATATTAAATCCCATCAAATTATACATCAATATAGCGAGCTTAATAAAAATCGTTAGAGCCGTTTTTGAGAAAATCCTAAAAAGGTGCTAAATGCATAGAATAAAGTAGGACTTCCGGTGGGTCGATTTTAGTGAAAAAGTTGCTGTAACATCTCGGGCGTATAGTTATCTTAAATATGAAATTTCAGTTCTGTACGACTTTTTGTTTTTGCGCTAGAGTGACCACACACAGACACAGACCTTTTTTGTGGGACTTGGTCATTTGGACTGGTGCATGCAACACATGAATTTCACTTACCTCCGTTTTTAAAATCGATTAGAGAATTTTCAAATATGAGTGAAACCATTAAATAATTAGTTAAATAGAATTTCTATAGAAGAATGTGTTTTAATAAAAAAAATATTATATTTTTTCTGAAAAAATCAGTTAGTTTTATCGGCTTTACATCACTCTCTATTAACTTTTAAAATCTTGTGTATGACATAATATTTTTCCTAAAATCTTTAGCTTTCCAACGTTATATTATACATGCATATTACTGTTATTATGTTCAAAATTAAAAACTTGCATTAAAAAAATAATTTTTAAGTTTTCTCCTTTAATTGGTCATTCGCTCAAATTATATATTTATCCGTTTTTATCCATATTAACAAGATAATATGGTTATTTTTATAGAATTCACAAAACTAAAGGTAGTTTAGATGAAGAAAATTCAAAATATCGGCATTTAAGAATATTTCAATCAGAATGAAACCTACATGATATTAAAGCCCATCAAATTTTACGAGTTTAATTAAAATCGTAAAAAGGTGCAATATGCATGGAATAAAGCGGGTCTTCTGGTTAGACAATTTTGATGAAAACGTTTTTATAACATCTTGGGCGTATAGTTGTCTTAAATGTAAAATTTCAGTTTCATACGACTTTAAGTTTTCGCGCTGGACTTACCACACACACAGACCTTTTTGCGGGACTTGGTTATTTGTGCTCGGGGGACCCTAAAACGTGTATTTCCGTTGAAAACTTGAATTCTAAAATTTTCACGTTAATAATACTTTCCCTTACTATATATTTCATATATAGGTAAGTGATTCAATAAAAAAAAAATCAATAAAATATATTTTTTCAGTTTTCTCCTTTAGTTAGATATCGATTTCGTTCAACTTATATATTTATGTGTTATTCACCGGTGGTAACAAGATAATATATTTATTTTTATAAAATCTACGAAATTAAAGTTACTCTACAAGAATACCACGTAAAATATCAGCATTTAAGCTCTGTCAAACCATTTTAATCAGAATGAAAACTACACGATATTAAAGCCCATTAAATTTTACATCGATATAGCGAGTTTAGACAAAATCGTCGGAACCGTTTTTGAGAAAATCTTGGTATAAAGTGGCTCTTCTGGTAAGCTCATTTTGACAAAAGAGGGTTTTGTAACATCTCGGGCGTATATTTGTCTTAAATAGGAAATTTCAGTTTCACTTAATAGGACTTACCGTTTTCGCCCTGGACACACACACACACAGACCTCTTTGCGGGACTTCGTTATTTGGAATCAAGGGACCCTAAAATGTGTATTTCCGTTGAAAACTAGAATTCGAAAATGTTCACGATCGCAATACTTTCCCTTACTATATATAGTAAGTGAAAGTTAAATGAGTTACAGTAAATTTCTAAAATATTTAAAGATATATATATCTCAAAAGTAATATTGTAAAATAACCTTAAACTTCTACATGACGAGTACTGTAGGAAAATATTAACTGGCTGAGACTCAAGTGGTTCATGTGTTATTGAATTGGTTTGTCTTTAAGTGGCTTGATGTAATGAGGCCAGGCAGCAATGTTTAATGTATTACCATTCCAAAACAAATTGATTCTCTGTCATTACATTTGTGCTTTAAACATTGACGAAAACGAAAATTCTATAAATATTTAAACAATAAAAATGTACTAGGGGGAAAATCTGGTGCGCGCAACACCCGCCTTATATTCATCTAATAATAATAGGCTTACCGAACCTGATGGTTCGATGCCGATACCACTATATTCCGTCTACACAGAATCGTCTAATGTTCTCCGTTCAAGACAAAACCCCCAAGATCAGCCTTAATGCAATCCTCCTATCGACGCTTCGGCCTACCTTTCGGACGCCTACCAGCCGGATCAGCGAATACCAACTTTCTCGGAATCCGTTCCTCATCGAGCCCAACAACTTTCTCGCCTATTTGAGTCTCCGCGATGCTATCAACTCAATTATATTTACAGGCTACAAGTTCCGTAATTCCGCGTTGTGCAACTTTCTAAATTCCCCAGTGCCCTCATCTCACTTCGTGCCAAATATTTTACGCAGTACCTTATTTTCGAAAACCTTGAACCGTTGTTCTTCCTTCAAAGTAAGCGGCCACGTTTCACATCCGTAAAGAACCGTCGGAAGAATAATGGTGTTATAAATTCCAACCTTTAAGTTTTTAATTAGAAGCCGAGAACTAAGTAACTTAGCAACTGAATAATAACACGCATTTCCCACCTAAAACCGGGAATCATTTTACTCATCAGCGTAGTTAAAATCAATTCAAGAACTTTTAAATAAAGTTAGAGATGAAAACACTTAAAGAATCACATTGATTTTCGATCGAAATATGTTATTCAGATTAAATAATCTAACAACAGAAATTATTATACTGCAATTAGTTTTCTTTTTTTTTTCTTCTTCGCTTTTCTCATTACTTTATACAGCTATGTATATAACATTTTTTCTTAAATATATTCTTACGTAAAAAAAAAAAAAAAATGCCTAAAACGTTTTATTTTTCTCCTGTGTGGGTCCGTATGTTGTAAGTCTTGCGCAAAAACGAAAAGTCGTACGTAACTAAAATTTCATATTTAAAAAAACCATACGCCCGAGATGTTACAGCAACTTTTTCACTAAAATCGGCTGACCGGAAGTGCTACTTTACGCTATGCATTTTGCACTAATTTGACGATTTTTTTCAAAAACGGCTTTAACGGATTTTGATTAAACTCGCTATATCGATAGTTAATGAATCACACACAGTGAATATATTAAAATACTGCTTTTATTATCAGAACAAAATAGATATTCAGAATACAATAAACTGTGCTGAGGAGTTAGGGTGACTACAAGTGAACATTCCGAGGTCTCCTTCTATGAGTGTGACACAAGTAAATGTTACAACTAGAGTGATGAGTTTTGAGAATCAAAGGGTATATATAGCAAGGTTTTGTAGAGGGGATAAGTATGCGGCATGGGTACAAAGCAAGTGCCTCCAGGTGTTGGGTCCTAAGTACAGGTATGTGTTCTTTGTCGGTACTTGGTCTGTCCTTTCTTGGTAGCTAGTTTATGACAGCCTTCGATATAGAAAAGGAAGTTATTAATAATTACTCTATATTATATATTAGTTAAGTCTCATTCTATAACTGATGTAAAATAATTAGGCTTTAACATAATGTGGGTTTCATTCTGGTCAAAATAGTCTGATAGGGCACAAATGCCGATTTTTTTATTTTCTTCCTCTAAAGTACCTTTAATTTAATAGATTAAAAAAAATAACCATATCAGGGATGATAAAAAACGGCTAAATGTAAAAACTAAACGAATTAGATAACAAACTAAAGGAGAAAAAAGCAAAAATGTTTGGTGTTTTGAACATAACAACAGTTTGTTTGCTTATTTATTTAACGTCACTTTATGCTACTGTGGCTAATCGTACGATACTACAGTGGGAGTCCTAAATTTTAGTCAATCCAGGTTTTATTAGGATAGGGATCTTTAACGAGTACCTGCATCGCACAGGCTCAGGACCACCTTTCAACGTCCCTTCCGAAGGATGTCATAACTAAGAATTTTTTACTCCCATTAAAAAATCTTAGGACCACCTGCGGGTTTGAACCTGTTAACTTTGGCATAGGAAGCCACCCTGCTACAGGTGATCCCCCATAAGAACAGTTACATAGATAATATACAGTTGGAAAGCTAAAGATTTTAGAAAAAAATATTATCTTAGATATAAAGTTTTAAAAGGAAATGTAAAGCGTATGTAAAGTGCATAAATTATCACAGATTATATTCAATTATAGATTCTGCGAAATGTGTGTTGCCCGCATCATATTTTTGGTATTTTATATTCACTAAAATTAAGCAATGAAGTATATTTTACATAAAATGATAATATAATAGAATTGTACTTGTATTAGAGAGATATAAATTCCTGAGGTACCCAACCAAAGAGGTGTAAGATAGAGTTGCAACCTCTTAGCCGAAACGCAAACAGGCGGAAAGAAATCCCAGCTCACCTTCTGGAGGTAAATATTTGTTCCCTTACAGTTTTGACTATTTAACTTGGCCTATCTTGTATTTTTAGTGATCTAAATTCTAAGTGTTTATTTCTTCATAATATAATAATAATATGCATTTTGGTTATATACGATACAGATAAAATACCCGGAATAATTAACTTAGATATATTATCTTGAGTTTTTGTTGATCGAAGTGGAAAGGAATATACGGCTATGGTTTATTATTTTCAATTTTGAAGGTTTTAAGTTTTAAAGGAAAAAAAAAAAAAAAAAAAAAAAAAAGAAAGAGAATAAAATAACTCTTCAGACTCCAAATTTTGATGTCACTTTAATATAATAGGAATTTAAATACCGAATAAATAAAAAAAACAAATACAAATCCACCTGTCCGCCGAACGAATTTAGAACTTGTTGATTGATTCACTGCTATACCTACAAGTTAATTAGAAAAAGTCTGGCGCGGGCAACTTAAAAGACTTTCACTTATTGAAATTTACAACTGTATCAGTTAATAAATCAAGTAAATTAATAATAATAGGCTTAACGAACCCGAAGGTTCGATGCCGATACCACCATATTCCGCCATGCCACTTCTTTATCCTCATTTAAATCCCAACTTTTCCTTTACCTACTGTCATCCCAAATAGACGATCAGCAAATATGATATGTCAATTTCATCTAGAAGTCTACATTGAATGAAAGACGATTTTTGTTTACCGCCCAAATTTTAATTTGATTTTGTTAAAATTAGATTTTATTTTCTCAGAAGACAATATTTAGAAGATATTATATATGTATATATATTTTTTTTATTTTTATTTTTTATTTTTTTGAAGTAATTTGTTTGTTTTTTTATGTATAGCTTTTCTCCTCATTGTTAATAATTGTATTTGTAAATAATCGTTGTAATTAATAAGTACTGTTGGCCAGACATATTATATTTTTCTATTGTACATAACTATTATTCTTAGGGGACCTAGTCCCAGAATAAAATTTTTTTTCTATTCTATTCTATTCCGTCCACACAGACTCATCCAATGTTCTCCGTTCAAGCCCAAGCCCTCAAGATTAGCCTTAACGCAATCCTCCCATCGACGTTTCGGCCTACCTTTCAGACGCCTACCAGTCGGATCAGCAAATACCAACTTTCTCGGAATCCGTTCCTCACCGAGTCCAAAAATTTTAATCGCCCATTTGAGTCTCTGCGACGCTATCAACTCAATTATATTTACAGGATAAAAGTTCCGCAATTCCACGAAGTGAAACCTTCTAAACTCCCCAGTGCCCTCATCTCTCTTCGGACCAAATATTTTAGGCAGTACCTTATTTTCGAAAACCTTAAGCCGTTGTTCATCCTTTAAAGTAAGCGGCCACGTTTCACATCTGTAAAGAACCGTTGGAAGAATAATCTTTTTCTAAATTCCAACCTTTAAGTTTTTAGATAGAAGCCGCGAGCTAAGTAACTTAGCAACTGAATAATAACACGCATTTCCCACCTTTAACCGGGACTTTATTTCTTTCTGGATTTCATTTTTTCTTGTAATCATTGAACCTAAATACTTGAATTTCTCTACGTGTTCAAAAGTATGCCCTGATATATCAATGTCACCAAGATCGCCAACGTTTCTGCTACTAATCATATACTTCGTCTTATCGGTATTTAATTCGAGTCATATTTCTTTGCCGGTTTTTATTAACACACTTGAATTTAGTTGTAAAATCAAGTAAATTAGCTATAAAATTAAATACATGAAGAGGATATGCCCATTGTTAGCACTCCACTGGATAATCCAAACTAGAAAGTCCCTAGGCCATATTCTTTTCAGACGCCTCGGAGGATTGTCAGGAATTGAAAAAAAAGGAAGGAAGGATTAAAACTAGTGGTTTTTTTTTTCCTTTCCTGACTTATCTTATGCTCTGCAGCATTATTAGACTTATTGTGCGACGTCCATTCTCCTGTTAGTACAGACCTAGTGCTTTGGTGAATCTGACCAAGCTATATTGGTTAATCAGTTCACACAACTTTGGGTCTATAATACGGTCGCTGCCAAAATGGTAAAACCGTATCCTTGCAATCTCTGGACGACTGCTAGACAATATCACATGATATGCAGTTTCATCTTCCTTCGTGAGGCCACTAACCCCATATTATGCAGATGCCTGTTAAGCTGGCAGTTCTCTGTATACAGTCCTGTCACTCTCCTCAGAGTTATCCTCTCCATTGAGAGTAGTGCACAACTTCTCTCTTTGCAGGGTCCTTCCAAAAACATCCACCTGTCATTCCACAGACAGGTTCAGGTGTAGAGGGTAACTGAGCAGAGCCCCTCCTCGCGAGGCTATCAGCTCTCTCATTGCCTAAGACGCCTGAGTGACCAGGCACCCAATAAACTCGAACTTTATTCAGCAGGGAAAGCATATTGAGATTTCTTTTGTATTCCTCTACTAATTTGGACCGAGTCATGTAACTACCCAAAGCCCCGATTGATGCTTGACTATCTGGATAGTTATAAGCCTGTCTCTCATCCCTTCTGAAATTAGGTTTTGAGCACAGATATTTATCGCCATTACTTCAGCATGAAAGACTGAATTGTGTTTACCTAGAGAGATGGTTATCCAACAAGTGAGTTACAATGGGTATGGAGTTTGTCATGGAAGGATTGATACCTGGTTCTGGCCAAGTCAGCTACATATGGGACATTAAGGTCTTTATGGATCAGTTTATTAGTGACAAAGTAAGGAGCATTGAGGATTATAGAAGAAAAATTATAATATTTAGCAGTAACTATTACTAACTTTCGCACAGCACTGAATTGTAACAATGAATGATGTATAGCACTCGAGAGAAATTATATTAAAAACTGGAAGAGGAGACAATGATTACATTAATTAGCTAATTGCTCGCTTCTCATAATTGCTTCATTCTCCTCATGCAAATCAATTCATTTTTTCCACAGCTATTTGTTTAGAGTACAGGGGGAGGGTGTAGGTCAGAGAAAATATTACTTCTTAGTCTAAGATCCGAACTTGAAACGATCTGCACCGAGCTGATAATTGAATGAAACATATTTTATAACAAATTAATTAATATGTTGAGAATGGGTTGCCTAAAAAAAATTCTGGACAGACTATTTTTAATTATTTAAAAAAAAAAGATTTTTAATTAAATATTAACAGTAAATTTTTGTTGTGTACCAAAGCATCTTTGAAACGATAATTATTATGGCTTTGACCGAAATCTTTGTTCTGATTTGTTGAGGTCCTGTAATTTTATATGGGATATCAAACTTTCTTATATTCAATGTCCGATTACTTGCGGCAGCAATGTTGGGTCCTTTATTATTACACGCTATACTCAACTCGGATCTCTCTGTCACGCATTTCCACTCGCGTTAAAATTCAATATTTAAAATTCGGCAACCCAGATTAAGTTTTTTGCAGGCAACCCTAAATCAATGTGTTTGCAATAAAACAACGCTTATATATAAGTTATAAGTGATATCGATATACCCGCTTTTACCTGACAAACGATAGTTTGTCCAGCAGAAGATTAGGCTGCACATTTTATACCTTTGATACTTTAAGTCAGGGTAAAAGTTTTCTTATTATCATGATGTTGCAACATATAATTAAAAATAGTCTGTCCAGGATTTTTTTTAGGCAACCCATTCTTAACATATTTCCTAATATACTAAATTCGTTAAAAAATATGTTTCATTCTATTATCAGCTCGGTACAGATCGTTTTAAGTTCGGATCTTGTACTATCTGTAATTCCAGCCGCGGTTAGTCCCTAGGGTAGGGAGATCCTCCCAATACACAACCTCTTTAGAGAGGGTAACTATAAAATATCGGTCCTATACTCCACTCTTGGCCTAGAAACAGTACAGTTTCCCAGTATGTACTCAAAACGAGACCTTTGATGGGTTGTAGATAAAGACTACAGTCCAGCGTCTTTTCCTCTGCCGGCTATGTTTGTTTATTTATTTAACGTCACTTTATGCTACTATGGCTAATCGGACGATGCTACAGTGGGAGTCCTAAATTTTGCCTATCCAGGTTTTATTAGGATAGGGATCTTTAACGAGTACCTGACATCGCACAGGCTCGGGACCACCTTTTAACGTCCCCTCCGAAGGACGGCGTAACTAAGGATTTTTTACTCCCATTAAAAAATCCTAGGAGCACCTGCGGATTTGAACCCGTGACCTTTAGCATGGGAGGCTGTTACGCTAGCCACCCAGCTACAATCTGCCGGCTATGTTTGTAGTTCCTTTACAAGTCGACTGGGAGGTGACGGGATTAGTAATATTCGTTTTCTGAGATTCTTTTCGGTCGGTTTTTTTTCAATAATTAACCTTTCTAATCGACCAAAAAAAAAAACTTACCATTCCCACCCTCAAAATTTGCTTAAACTTACGTTTCAAGATGCGTAGAATACGAATAACGAATGAAAACAAATCCGTTTGTCCTCCGTACGCGGCATTTCTCCGAAACTACTGGACCAATATTTTTAAATTTACCACAAAAATACTAGTCCATGCAAAGATGATCCTAACACCTAGACGTTGACATCAGCTGGTTAGTTTTGAAATAGCCACCGATTAAAAGGATTTTATTCAATATGAAAAGTTATTTGCGAAGATAGATAAAAAAAAATTATTAGTGTATATTAACTAGAAAACCACGAAAATTATAAAAAAGAAAATAAGAAATAGGAAAAATAGAAATTTTATCAATAAATACGCCGACAAATCAGTTATTTTAAAAAAAAAATAGAAGCCCATTAAATCTAACACCGATATGGCGAGTTAAATAAAATTCGTTAGAGACGTTTTTTAGAAAATCGTGAAAAAGTGCAAAATGCATTGTATAAAGTGACTCTTTTGTTTTTTCCGAAAAAGTTGCTGGAACATCTCGGGCATATGGTTGTCTTAAATATGAAATTTCAATTGCATGCGATTTTTCGTTTTCGTGCTAGACTTAACCACACACAAACACACACTGTCTTTTTTGCGGGACTTTGGACTCATGGGACTCTAAAATGTGTATTTTTTGTGAACCTGGAATTCGAAAATTTTCACGATCGCAATACTTTCCCTAAGTATATATTTGATATAGCGGTAAGAGTAAAACGAAATCTGACTGGTAGTTGCAAAACTTCTTCTAACATCTACCCTTCTAGCAACACGCTAACCTCTACCCTCGTAGCTACCCGCTAACCTCTACCCTCCTAGCAACCCGCAAACACCTATCCTCTAGAATAGGAAATTTTACAGGAAGCGCGAAAATCTCTCATTACTATATTATTAAACTACCTAATTTCGGTCTTTTTGCATTAAAATTTAGAATTGTATTTTCACTATATTAATAACATCATATTAAAGTTTTGAAATGAAATTTTTTAGTATGAATTAAAACGAATGTAAATGCGTAATTAGTACTTTTAGAAAATGGCCGAATTTCTAAATCACGTTTTTTAAGGACTTGAGAAGCTCATTAGATAAAATAAAATAAAAGATTTAGATTACAAGAAGTGATGAGTATACAAATATGTGAACAAATCAGTTTCGTAAAAATATCCTTTAGTACCTTTTGGAAATCAACGTCTCAATTGACAGAAGAGTTGGCCGCTGGCCTCATCAAGAAACATGATTTAGATCTCAGCTGCCTAAAAACCTTGTGAAGTTCTTTTTAATGTAGACTCTTTTAGAACAATCAGTCACCTCTCACTCCCGAGCCCTGCTAAATCTTCAATCGTAGTCGGGATTTCGACCAACATAAATAGTTCAAAACTCTCTTCTTATATTTTTGGACTATTTTTCACGTATTTTGAAACATATTCTAGTACGTGCTTGGATTCTAGAAATACACTCTATATCGTGAAATAAATAAAACAACGGAATTTTTGCTCGAGATTAAACTTACTTAAAGTTATACAATACAAGAGAAGGTTATGATTACAATGCCACTAAATACTGCCGAATAAATCCCTATTTGAGAAAAGCGACAAATAATGCAAAGGTAGTTATGAAAAAATGCATGGTATAAAGTATCATTTTCTGTCGGGCAATGTAGCATTTTAATGAAAAAGTTGCTGTAACATCTAGGGTCTAATATTGGGTTGTTTCACATGAAATGTCCGTTTTTATAATTTACATAAATTATGAATTATGAAATACATAAAGGATTTTGCAGGTCTCTGTTGTTTTCTTCCGAATGTTTACATTTTAAAGTAAACAGTTACTAATCCTCTGCCTTTGTATTATAAACATTAGCTTCCCAATCAATTACCCACTTTTTAGTATACCTTCAAATATGAACATGGAAACACGCGATTTTCGAGTAATATTTTTGTACGAGTTAAAACTCGGCCATTCAACAGCTGAGGCCGCTAGAAATGTTTGCAAGGCGTTTGGGAAGGGAGTGTTAATGAACGGACCATTAGCCGTTGGTTTGCTAAGTTTTCAGCTGGGGATACCGACTAGGAAAACTTGCCCCGAGGAAGATTTCCATCCGTAATAGACAATGATGTCCTCAAACATACAGTAGAAGGAAACCACTACCAAACAGTTAAATGACTCTCAGCACAACTAAATGCAAGTCTATCTACCGTTTCCAGACATTTAAAGTGTATTGGGAAAGTAAAAAAGCTCGATACATGAGTACCTCATGAGTTCTTCCGCACCCACCATATTCTCCCGACTTGTCTCCAACAGATTACCACCTGTTCAGGAATTTAGACAACTTCGTCAAAGGAAAACTTTTTGAAAATGATGATCAAGTGAAAAGTGCGTTTTCAGATTTTGTTACACTTCAAAGCTCAGAGTTTTTCAGTTCGGGGATAAAAAAGTTGGTGTCACGTTGGGAAAAATGTGTAGAAAAAGAAGGTAAATACTTCGAATAAAATTATCTTGTTTTCATATCGTATTTTTAATAAAAATCCTTTACCTTGAAAACGGACATTTCCTGTGACACAACCCAATATAATATAAATTTTGTAAGACTTTTTGTTTCATGCTCACACACCCACTTACGGGAACACACACAGACCTTTTTGCGGGACTTATTCATTTGGACTTAAGAGATCGTAAAACGTGTATTTCCGTTGAAAACTAGAATTCAAAAATTTTCACGATCGCAATACTTTTCCTTACTATATATTTCATACATAGGTAAGTGAAAGTAAAAACAACACAGCCCTTACTATACTGAATATAAGAATAATTGTGTTTTTTTTTTGTTTTGTTTTTTAGAAATGGTAAAAAAAAGCTACCTAGTAAAAGAAGTGGAGATATTTCACACTCACAAAGCTTCCGATTGTCAACAAAGGCGTGTTTTTTGCTCCATTCCCCAACCCTTGCTTTTTCCATTTCTCTCGACTTGCGATTACAAAAGGCCGTGATACCAACACCTCTAATAAATCGCCCGTTTATCCTGAAGAGTACTCGACCCCAGAGTGGAGAATACAAATACCCCGGATACAGAGTACAAATACATTATCATCACCTGCCCTAGCTAAGACTAATTACCTGAGGTGTGATGAATCACCTCGGCAGGTGAGAGCGCTAACCAAGTAATTTACCGCTTCGTGTAAAGACCTTTTCCTTTGTCAATACCCTATCCCTTTTCCTGCCTGTTTTTCTCGATGATAGATCAGTTTAAGTATTAACTTGATATATAATAATTAAAAGTATTACGATCTTGAAGAATATAGAAATTCTTTCGATGTTTTAGGGTTCCCTGGTTCCAAATAACCAATTGTTTACGTTGAGTTATATACATATATAATGAAATGAAAAAAAAATGTGTTAATAAAAACCGGTAAACAAATAGGTCTGGAATTAAATGCCGATAAGACGAAATGTATGATTAGTAGCAGAAATGATGGCGATCTAGATGATATTAATATTCCAGGGAATACTTTTGAACACGTAGAGAAATTCAAGTATTTAGGTTCAATGATAATAAGAAAAAATAAAGTCCCGGTTAAAGGTGGGAAATGCGTGTTATTATTCAGTTGCTCAATTACTTAGCTCGCGGCTTCTGTCTAAAAACTTAAAGGTTAGAATTTATAAAACTAGCAGGAGTTTCATCAATTTTAGGAGCCGTAAATTTTATTTCAACCATTATTAATATACGACCTGCAGGTATAATTCCTGAACGAATTCCTTTATTTGTTTGATCTGTTGGAATTACAGCACTTCGATTATTATTATCACTTCCAGTATTAGCTGGAGCTATTACAATATTATTAACAGACCGTAATTTTAATACATCAT
Source organism: Piezodorus guildinii (assembly GCA_023052935.1). Lineage (NCBI taxonomy): Eukaryota > Metazoa > Arthropoda > Insecta > Hemiptera > Pentatomidae > Piezodorus > Piezodorus guildinii. Next base: position 1,802,930 of record CM041298.1, on the reverse strand, counting down.
TCTTTGATCCCTCAGGAGGTGGAGACCCTACTTTATATCAACATTTATTCTGATTCTTTGGTCATCCGGAAGTTTATATTTTAATTTTACCAGGATTTGGTTTAATTTCTCATACCATTAGACAAGAAAGAGGAAAGAATGAAACATTTGGTAATATTGGAATAATTTATGCAATATTAGCAATCAGAATTTTAGGATTTATTGTATCAGCACACCATATATTTACTGTAGGTATAGATGTAGATACACGAGCATACTTTACATCAGCTACAATAATTATTGCAGTACCAACAGGAATTAAAATTTTTAAATGATTAGCAACTTTACATGGAGTAAAAATGAATTATTCTCCCTCAATATTATGAGCCCTAGGATTTGTATTCTTATTTACAATTGGAGGATTAACAGGAGTAATTCTGGCTAATTCATTGGTATTATTTTACATGATACTTATTACGTAGTAGCCCATTTTCACTATGTATTATCAATAGGAGCTGGAGCTGTATTTGCAATTATAGGAAGATTTATTCAATGATTCCCTTTATTTACAAGAATAACTATAAATACAAAATGATTAAAAATTCAATTTTTTTCTATATTTTTAGGAGTAAATATAGCATTTTTCCCCCAACACTTATATTCTTCCGACGGTTCTTTACGGATGTGAAACGTGGCCGCTTACTTTGAAGGATGAACAACGGTTTAGGGTTTTAAAAAATAAGGTACGGCGTAAAATATTTGGTCCGAAGAGAGATGAGGCCACTGGGGAGTTTAGAAGGTTGCACAACGCGGAATTGCGGAGTCTGTACCCTGTGAATATAATTGAGTTAATAGCATCTCGGAGACTCAAATGGGCGCGTAAAGTTGTTGGGCTCGGTGTGGAACGGATTCCGAGAAAGTTGGTATTCGCTGAACCGACTGGTAGGCGTCCAAAAGGTAGGCCGAGGCGTCGATGAGAGGATTGCATTAAGGCTGATCTCGGGGGCTTGGGCATTGGACAAGTCTGTGCAGACGAAGTTTGGTGGTATCGGCATCGAACCTTCGGGTTCGGTAAGCCTATCATTATTATTATTATAATGAATGAAAAAAAATTTATTCTGGGATCAAGTACCCATAGAATAACGAACAATGAACAAAAATAAATCCTTATGGTCTGGTTACTTAAAGAAAATATTTATAAAATAAAATATATATATAAAAGAAAAAATCTGTATACATATAAAAGATCAAATATTCATTATATCTATAAATCTTTGCTAATTCATACTACATTAGATAACCTCCTAAATGCACAAGTATAGATCTCTATAACAATAATAAGATTAAAAGTAAATGAAAGTTGAAATGCGATATAAAAATAAAACTCAAAAAACCTAATGATAGGACCCGAAAACACAATTATAGATCCTTGTAACAATGAAAAACTTTTCTCTTTCAGTTTATTATCAAATTCATTCAACTTTTATATTTTGTGGTTTTTAATCAATGCTAACATTATGAAAGGGTTAATTTTTTCGAATGTACAAAATTGAAGATACTTTAGAGGAAGAAAATTCAAACTATCGGTATTTAAGCCCTGTCAGAATATTTCAATGAGAATGAAACCTACATGATATTAAAGCTCATTAAATTTTACATCGGTATAGAAAGTTTATTCAAAATAAACTTTTTTTGAGAAAATCGTAAAAACGTGCAAAATGCATGGTATAAAGTATATCTTCCGGTCAGCTGATTTTGATGAAAAAGATTTTGTAAAATCTCGGACGTATAGTTGTCTTAAATATGAAATTTCAGTTTCATAGGACTTTTCGTTTTCGGCAGGGAGTTACCACACACACACACACACACACAGACCTTTTTGCAGTACTTGGTCATTTGGACTCAGGAGACCCTAAAACGTGTATTTCCGTCGAAAACTGGAATTCGAACATTTTCACGAACGCAATACTTTCCTTTACTATATATTTCATATATAGGTAAGTGAAATTAAAATTAAAGTTGTAAAATGCACGGTATAAAGTGGTTCTGGTTTGCTGATTTTGATAAAAAGATGCGGTAACTTCTAGAGAGTATATAGTTGTCTTAAATATGATATTTAATATTCTTACGAATTTTTGTTTTTCACACACATACACACACTTGGTTATTTGGACTCAGGGTGACCTTAAACGTTTATTTCTGTTGAAAACTATAATTCGAACATTTTCACTTTCTATAAAGGTACGTGAATGTAATTATATATATATATATATATATATATATATATATATATATATATATATATATATATAAATTAACACAATCGGATTTCTCCTAAAATAATAATCATTAAGCCTACATATTTAGATTTAGAAAATTAAGCTTTGGGACTCCACTAAATCAACGAATCTACCACATGCAATCCTAAAGGCTTCGAAAACCACTGAAAGATGCTCACAAATAAACCATCTCTAAATACTTCAATATCCAATTAGTTTTAGACTTATCCCAAAATAGATATAGCCCCTTTAATCCCAAACTCCCTGCCCACGCAAACCCACTTGTTCTTAACCTGTAATCCTTACATATTCCCGATAATCCTCAGAGGCCACTTCAATGAATAAAAATCTTTTAATTTATATTAGCCATAAGTTCTCCCAATCGGTGAAAAATATTTGTTTAGTGCTATTTTCTGTTTTTGAAAATAAAAACAGTAATTAAGGAAACGAAAATTCCTATGAAACGAACTTTCATATTTAAGAAATTCCTATGAAACAAAATTTCATATTTAAGACAAATATACGCCCGAAATGTTACAAAATCATTTTTATCAAATTCAGCTTACCAAAAGAGCCACTTCACACCATGCGTGCAAAATGCTTTTTACGATTTCCTCAAAAACGGTTCCGACGATTTTGTTTTAACTCGCTATATAGATATAAAATTAATTGGGCTTTAATATCATGTAGGTTTTATTCTGATTATAATAGTCTGACAGGGCTTAAATGCCGATATTTTAAATTTTCTTCTTCTAAAGTACCTTTAATTTGTTGATTCTGTAAAAATAACTTTATTATTTTGTTACCACTAATGAAAAACAGGTAAATATATAAATTGAATGAATTCTATACTCAACTAAACGACAAAACTGAAAAAATATCATTTTAATGCAATTTTTTGGTTTTGAACATAAGAACAGTAATATACATGTATGATATTCTTTTGGAAAGTTGAGATTTTAGTAAAAATATTATCTCATACACAAGCTTTTAGAAGTTAATAGAGAGTGATGAAAAGCCGATAAAACTAACTGATTATTTTAGATAATAATATAATAGATTTTTTAATAAAACACATGTTTCTATTTAAATTCAATTTAATTACTTTTTTAAGGTTTCATTCATTTTTATCTCTAACTGTATTTTGAAAATTCTTTAATTGATTCTAAAAACGGAGGTAAGTGAAAGTCGTGTGTTGCCCGCACCAGATTTTTATTATAGGTTTCATGTCATCTAGAAACATGTGTTCTATTAAATATTCTATTATATTACTATCTAAAACAATCAGTTTATTATATATATATATATATATATATACTTAATATATATATATATATATATATATATATATATATATATATCTTTCATTTCGTTGAACTTGTATATTTAGACGTTTTATTTTTGTTACAGTGTGCTATGAAATAAAATGAAGGGTGAAATATGATATAGTAATTATATAATGAAAAAAATAAGTCTTGAAAATGGGAAACAGCCCCGAAACGTCGACAAATATGAAAAATTTATGAAATAAAGTGAGAAATGGAAGTGTACTCTTTTAAATGTTTATTTATTTTTGTTTTGTTTTTTATAAATTTTAACAACATGAAATGGTTATTTTTTTTTTTCTAACCTACAAAATTGAAGGTACTTTTTTTTTTTTTTTTTTTTTTTTTTTTTTTTTACTGGGTACTTGAAAGGAAGATAATTTTAAAATATAGGCATTCAAGCCCTGTCAGACTATGTCTATGAGAATGAAACCTAAATGATATTAAAGCCATCGATATAGCGACATTTAAATCGATTACTCAAGTATGAATTACTCATGGTATGAAGTTGCTCTTCCGGTTAACTGATTTTGATGAAAAAGATTTTGTAACATCTCAGGCATAGACGATCTTAAAATATGAATTATCAGTTTTATACAACGTAACGTTTTTGCGCTGGACTTACAACACACAGAGACCTTTTTGCAGGACTTTGTTTTGTTTATTTATTTAACGTCACTTTATGCTACTATGGCTAATCGGACGATACCGTTTTGCGATTCCGCCGCCGCAGCGCTACGGTCACCACGACGCCATCACAGTCAGATTCTTCATTGTATACATTGTTTACTGGGTGTTTAAGATGCCTCCGACAATCGTGAGTCCTGCTGATTGTGATGTACGTTATCTGCGTCGAGCAATCCAAAACAAAAGACGTGGCAAGTTGAGTAAGGGTATCGTTTTGCTGCATGACAATGCTCGTCCACATGTGGCTAATCGGACCAAAGATCTCATCAAATCATTTAAATGGGAAAATATAGATTATCCTCCATACAGTCCTGATCTGGCGCCCAGCGACCACCATTCGTTCCTGCACTTGAAGAAACACCTGGGCGGTCGGCTAAGACGATAACGAAGTCAAAACATTTGTGATGCAGTGATTAACAAGTCAGGCGGCAGAACGTTTTGAGGAGGGTATTCAAAAACTGGTGCCGCGTTATGACAAGTGTCTTAAAATTCATTTGAAATTATGTAGAAAAGTATGTAAAAACAAAATTATTGCGATATTTTTGCAGGTCTTTTTTTAATTCCAAAACGGTACTAACATAAAAAAACATGCCTCGTATATGTCATTGAATTCAAAAAATTAATAGTTTAATTGATTAGTTATCGAGGAAAACAAGATAATCACGCAGGAAAAGGTTAAGAGTATTGATTGTTTGTTTATTTATTTAACGTCCCCTTATGCTACTATGGCTAATCGGACGATGCTACAGTGGGAGTCCTAAATTTTGCCTATCCAGGTTTTATTAGGATAGGGATCTTTAACGAGTACCTGACATCGCACAGGCTCAGGACTACCTTTTAACGTCCCCTCCGAAGGACGGCGTAACTAAGGATTTTTTACTCCCATTAACAAATCCTAGGACCACCTGCGGGTTTGAACCCGTGACCTTTAGCATGGGAGGCTGTTACGCTAGCCACCCAGCTACAAGTGATCCAGGAGTTTGTTATTTGGACTCAAGAGACCATAAAACGTGTATTTCCGTTAAAAACTGAAAATCGAAAATTATTCACGATCGGAGTGCTTTCTATTACTATATATTTCATAAATAAGTAAGTTAAAGTAATAAATGACATATTTTTGTGTTTCCTGTAAAATTGTCTAATGTGGATATAGTACCTTTTGGAATTGAGTGTTTCGAACCCGAAGGAAGACACTGGCGAAGGCTCAAGCGTGTGGTAACGATTCGAGAAGAGAGCCGGAGCCGGATTCAATTAAGGTAATGACTAAGGATTTGGAAGTGTTTTACGTAACTCGGCTCAATATGTTCTCTCCTAACCTATCTTACTAAATGTATTACCTTGAGCTCACTTTAATAAAATCCAGAGCGGTGCGTGTATCGCACAACTTTGCCTTATCGTTTTAAAATAATAATACACCCTTTCTTATTTATTTATTTTATGTTATTATTTATTGAAAGGGTATAGCCGAGTAAGGATGGTAAATCTGCCCCCGCGGCTTTTTTGACTCAAACTTTAGGTATCGATTTAGTCTTTTTACTTCCACTTACTATATATAGTAAGGGGAAGTATTGCGTTCGTGAAAATATTCGAATTCCAGTTTTCAACGGAAATACACGTTTTAGGGTCCCCAGAGTCCAAATAACCAAGTCTCGCAAAAAGGTCTGTGTGTTTGTGGTAACTCCCTGCCGAAAACGAAATGTACTATGAAACTGAAATTTCATATTTAAGACAACTATACGCCCGAGACGTAACAAAACTTTTGTCATCAAAATGAGCTTACCAGAAGAGACACTTTATACCATGCATTTTGCACCTTTTTTCGATTTTCTCGAAAACGGTTCCGACGATTTTGATTAAACTCGCTATATCGATCTAAAATTTAATGGGCTTTAATATCATGTAGGTTTTATTTGGATAAAAATGGTCTGACAGGGCTTAAATGCCGATATTTTAAATTTTCTTCCCCTAAAGTACCTTTAATTTTGTTGATTCAATAAAATTAACTATATTATTTTGTTAACACTGATGAAAAACAGGTAAATATATAAATTGAATAAATTCGATACCCAACTAAAGGAGAAAACAGTTAAATGTTAATAGAGAGTGATGAGAAGAAGATAAAACTAACTGATTATTTTAGATAATAATATAATAGAATTTTTAATAAAACACATGTTTCTATATAAATTCAATTTGATTAATTCCTTAATAGTTTCATGTATTTTTATCTCTAACTGTATTTGAAAATTCTTTCATTAGTTTTAAAAATTGAGGTAAGTGAAAGTCGTGTGTTGCCCGCACTAGATTTTTTTAATAAAACTCATGTTTCTATAGAAATTTAATTTAATTAATTCTTTAATAGTTTCGCGTATTTTTACTTTCACTTTTTTTATCTCTAACTGTATTTGAAAAATCTTTCATTGGTTTTAAAAATGGAGGTAAGTGAAAGTCGTGTGTTGCCCGCACCAGATTTTTTTTTTTTTTTTAAATATTTTTATTGAAATTTACAACTGTATTTTGTAATACAACAAGTAGATATGTTGGTAATGATAAAATACATGAAAAAAAACGTGAAGAAAAAATGCCCATTGGCATCACTCCTCTAAGTAACTAAACTAGAAGGTCTCGAGGCCATCTTCTTTTCAGGCGCCTCGTAGGATTGTCAGGAATTGAAGAGGAAGCAAGAATTGAAACTAGAGGATTAGAGTGGGAGTGGAGTTTGTCATGGAAGGATTGATACCAGGTTCGGGCCAAATCAGCAACATATGGGATGTTAAGGTCTTTATGGATGAGTTTATTTGTGACAAAGTAAGGAGCATAGAGGATTTTTCGAAGGATTTTGGATTGTAAGGATTGAATACGGGAAGAATTTGATGGTTTCGTAGAGCCCCAAAGCTCGACTCCTTAAGTCCAGATAGGCCTTACGATGGTGATATAGATGAGCCTTTTGTAGATAAGTGGAAGGTTGGAGCGTTTGTCCAGTAAGTGTTGAAGTAAGCGAAAGCGACGAGCAGTTTCTTGTCGTTTTAGTCGTGTATGGGGATTCAATGTTAGACGTTTGTCAAGTAGAAGTCCTAGGTAGCGGATTTATTCAACTGGAACAAGCGGAATATTGTTAAAGGAAACTGTAGGGCAGGATGTCATAGGGTTACGACGAAGGGTAAAGGTAATTTAGTGGGATTTGTTGTAATTGATTTTGATTCTCCAATTCTGACACCATATCTCAAGCTCTCTGATATGGGATTGAAGAGTTTGAGAGGCAACGGTAGGATCGTTATTGACTGATAACACACATGTGTCATCAGCATAGGTAGATTTAGTCTAAAAAAAAAAATCTGGTGCGCGCAACACAATACTTTCACTTACCTCCGTTCTTTATATCCATTTGAGGATTTTTAAACAAATTTATAAACGAAAATATTTTTTTTAAAAGAATTATATTAAGAATTGAAATAGTCTTATGTTTATATCTCTCCATTTGTAATTTTATTTTGTGATTTATTATGTGCAAGCTTGACAATCATTTGTTTTATTCTATTTGAATCAGGTGTTGAGTGACAACGGAGCAGAGGTGCATTCCGGGATTGTGAGAGGAAGTTAATGGAGTGACTCGCTCGTGTAGACGGTGTTTAATTAAGTTGGTTGTCGTTTAATGTCGCATATTTTTCGTCTAATCGCAACTCGCACATCATCATAGAAGATTGTCGCATGGAGTAGGAGTCGCAGAGGGAAAGAAAGGAACATCGATAGAAGGAATCACCACCTTGCAGACTATAAACAGTATTTTGTTTAACTTTAATTAATATAAGCTTGTTAATGTTCTCTCTTTTACTATTTCATTTATTTACCCTCAACAAAATTGCATGGATCGGCAGATAATTCGGCGATTCACAACAACGACCGGGTTAAGGCTCCGAGCAAACGCGTTAGTCGCCCCTCTCCCCAACAAATTGTTTACATTGGATTTAAAAATAAGCATGTTTTTTTAATAAATAATCTAATTTTTTTAATAAAGGCACTGAAGCCCTTGAAAGGTTAATAGTGTATGCACCGCATATAGCAATCCTACTTAGAATACCTTCGGGTAATAGATGGACAAAATGTGACATGTGTACATATCATATTTGTATTTGTATTTTATGTAAATAAAACCACAGGGTATGAAAAAGAAATAATCTATTATATTATTTTTTACGAAAACAGTTTGTTTTATCGGCTTTTCATCACTCTCTATTAACTTCTACAATAATAAGTATAAGATAATATTTTTCCTAAAACCTTTACATTCCAACGGTATATTATACATGTAAATTACTGTTCTTAAGTTGAAAAACAAAAATGCATTAAAAAAATATTTTTGGAGTTATCTCCTTTAGTTGGGTATCGAATTAATTCAACTTATGTATTTACATGTTTTTTAGCAATGCATATTAGATAATATTGTCAATTTCATAAAAACTACTAAATTAAAGGTAGTTTAGAGGAAGAAATTTTTAAATATCGGTATTAAACCCTGTGTGACTATTTAAATTAGAATGGACTCACGACAATTTAGACTCACTGATTCTAAAACATGTATGTTAGGTGAAAACTTCGATCATAAAATATTTAAGATTACTAAATTGTACCTTATTGTATATTTCATATATAGGTAAGGGAAAGTAAAATTTTCACACAACCGTAATAAAATGATTCGTCGAAAATATTGCTTGCTTTCGTACTATCTGATTCATAGCATGACAGTCAAGGAGTGAGATATCTCTACACAGTACACGTTGTCAGTGTAACTATCGCCACTGATACTATCATGGTTTATTTAAATTTAGATACAGTAGGTGCTTGGCGGCTAGATAGCACAGGTGAATGTTCAGGTACCCAGTTTATGACGATCGACACTTACTGTATGCTAACGTGCTTACATCGTATGACGACCTTCTAGCACTGTTACCTCAATGTACTATCAACAGGTGCACTAGACCAAGGTACCCAGTTTATGGACGACCTTCGTAGCACTGTTACTAATGTACCACAAGTCATGACTGTTACATAGCACACGAGATGTGCACTAGACAAGGTACCCAGTTTATGGACGACCTTCGTAGCACTGTTACTGTACCCTCAACTGTTACTATCACACAGGTGCACTAGACCAAGGTACCCAGTTTATGGACGACCTTCGTAGCACTGTTACTGTACCCTCAACTGTTACTATCACACAGGTGCACTAGACCAAGGTACCCAGTTTATGACGACCTTCGTAGCACTGTTACTGTACCCTCAACTGTTACTATCACACAGGTGCACTAGACCAAGGTACCCAGTTTATGGACGACCTTCGTAGCACTGTTACTGTACCCTCAACTGTTACTATCACACAGGTGCACTAGACCAAGGTACCCAGTTTATGGACGACCTTCGTAGCACTGTTACTGTACCCTCAACTGTTACTATCACACAGGTGCACTAGACCAAGGTACCCAGTTTATGGACGACCTTCGTAGCACTGTTACTGTACCCTCAACTGTTACTATCACACAGGTGCACTAGACCAAGGTACCCAGTTTATGGACGACCTTCGTAGCACTGTTACTGTACCCTCAACTGTTACTATCACACAGGTGCACTAGACCAAGGTACCCAGTTTATGGACGACCTTCGTAGCACTGTTACTGTACCCTCAACTGTTACTATCACACAGGTGCACTAGACCAAGGTACCCAGTTTATGGACGACCTTCGTAGCACTGTTACTGTACCCTCAACTGTTACTATCACACAGGTGCACCTCAACGTACCAAGGTCCATTTAAGGACCCTTTGACGCTTACGTACCCTAACTTACATCACAAGGGCACTAGACCAAGGTACCCAGTTTATGGACGACCTTCGTAGCACTGTTACTGTACCCTCAACTGTTACTATCACACAGGTGCACTAGACCAAGGTACCCAGTTTATGGACGACCTTCGTAGCACTGTTACTGTACCCTCAACTGTTACTATCACACAGGTGCACTAGACCAAGGTACCCAGTTTATGGACGACCTTCGTAGCACTGTTACTGTACCCTCAACTGTTACTATCACACAGGTGCACTAGACCAAGGTACCCAGTTTATGGACGACCTTCGTAGCACTGTTACTGTACCCTCAACTGTTACTATCACACAGGTGCACTAGACCAAGGTACCCAGTTTATGGACGACCTTCGTAGCACTGTTACTGTACCCTCAACTGTTACTATCACACAGGTGCACTAGACCAAGGTACCCAGTTTATGGACGACCTTCGTAGCACTGTTACTGTACCCTCAACTGTTACTATCACACAGGTGCACTAGACCAAGGTACCCAGTTTATGGACGACCTTCGTAGCACTGTTACTGTACCCTCAACTGTTACTATCACACAGGTGCACTAGACCAAGGTACCCAGTTTATGGACGACCTTCGTAGCACTGTTACTGTACCCTCAACTGTTACTATCACACAGGTGCACTAGACCAAGGTACCCAGTTTATGGACGACCTTCGTAGCACTGTTACTGTACCCTCAACTGTTACTATCACACAGGTGCACTAGACCAAGGTACCCAGTTTATGGACGACCTTCGTAGCACTGTTACTGTACCCTCAACTGTTACTATCACACAGGTGCACTAGACCAAGGTACCCAGTTTATGGACGACCTTCGTAGCACTGTTACTGTACCCTCAACTGTTACTATCACACAGGTGAATGTTGAGGTACCCAGTTTATGGACGACCTTCGTAGCACTGTTACTGTACCCTCAACTGTTACTATCACACAGGTGAATGTGAGGTACCCAGTTTATGGACGACCTTCGTAGCACTGTTACTGTACCCTCAACTGTTACTATCACACAGGTGCACTAGACCAAGGTATAAAAGCTACTATCTTTACTGCTTGCTCTATTTCACTAGGCACTGTGTTCCAAGACATTGTCTCTTCTCAACAGTAATCCCGATAGTTACTTGTCTTCCATTTTAAAATAAAAAAAAAACAAAAAAAAAACGCTGAAAATTATTACACAATGGTTAATTATTTCCAAATAACAATATTAGGGTATAACTGTTTATACAGCTGTTGATATGCAATTAAGTAATATGAAAAGCAATAAATAATTCAAAAGAAAATAGTCTATCACGACTGATAATTTCAATGCTTTTTTTTTTTTTGGTTGTAAATTCTGCATGAAATAGCACTAATAGCAAAGCACTGATATATATATATATATATAATATATATATATATATATATATATATATATATATATATATATATATATATATATATATATACGCGGGTGAGTCAAATATAAACGAGACTTTTTGTCCTGGAAGCCCAGTGAAGGTGCGGGAACGTTCCCGTGTTTAGAGGTGTTGGGCAGGGGTGCCAAGAGTGGGGGAAGCAGGCGGGCGCATGCCCTCGAACTCACCAGTGACGATGTTTGAGCAGGATGTATCGCCCTCGATTGCGCAACGTATTATCATCAAACTTCTTGCTGCTGAAGGTGTAAAACCGGCTGAAATCTTGAGAAGGTTGACTGCACAGTTCGGGGAAGAGACACTTTCTCGTGCCAGAGTGTTTGCATGGCATAAACGGTTTGTGGAGGGTCGTGATTGTGAAAGCCATGGCCGCAGACCCCGCTCCAGCATCACAGCAGACAACATCAGCCGTGTTCGACAGCTTATTGAAGGTGACAAACGTCTAACCACCAGTGCTATTGCAAGTGAGGTTGGGATAAGCTATGGAAGCACTTTTTCCATATTCACAGAGGACCTAGGGTTTCGTAAGGTGTGTGCCAGGCGGGTTCCTCGACTTCTCACAGCTGAGCAGAAGCTGAACCGTTTGCAGGTCTGTGAAGGTCTTCTTGCAAGATTTCAGACTGAGGGAGCCTCATTTCTCACTCACATTATCACCTGTGATGAAACTTGGGTGCACCATTACACTCCTGAATCAAAACAAGCGAGTATGGAGTGGAGACTGAAAGGGGAACCTGGACCAGTGAAAACCAAGTCACAGCTGTCAGCTGGGCAGGTTTTGGCTTCCGTGTTTTTTGACCAGCGTGGCTTGCTGCATCTTGATTTTTTGCATGAACGCAGGACTATCAATGCCGCATACTACTGCGCCATTTTGAATGAAGTCAGACTTGCATATCGCCGCAAAAGAAGGGATCTACCGATGAGAGAAGTGATTCTTCTTCAGGACAATGCTCGCCCGCATACTGCGGCCCTGAGGAGAGGAAAATTGGAGCAACTGGGCTGGGAGACGCTGGAATACCCTCCCTACAGTCCAGACTTATCACCATGTGACTTCCACCTGTTTGGCCCACTCAAGGAAACTTTGGGAGGTCAGAGATTCGTCAGTGACGATGAGGTTGAAGCCTACGTGCTCAATTGGCTGAAGACACAACCTACTTCATTCTATGAGCACGGGATTGGAAAATTACCTATGCGCTGGGAAAAATGTATTTCCAAATCAAGAGACTATGTAGAAAAATGAGGTGTACTTTTCTTTGTGTTCAAAGAAAAATAAACAAATTAAAAAATAAGTTTGTTTGTATTTGACTCACCCACCATCAATATCATATATGTTCCACTCTTATGAAATAGTTTAACTGTAAATCCCAATATCTTGTAGAGTGTGTACCGTTGGGAAGCTAAAAATTTTAGAAAAAAATATTATCTTACGTATTAAGTTGTAAATAAGTTGTGTTTTTCTATTTTCACAAATTGTTTTACTGTTTTAAAAACAAAAACTATTTTATTTAATATTATTACACTATTTCCTTTGTATATATTCTTAATCGAATATAAGATACAAAGTAGAAGATATACATAAAACTAAAACGATACAAACACGAAGGTGACCCGAAGACTGTGCAACAAGTCCGTCCTGATATAGGCGAGGGAGTTACGGATACGAATTGAGGACCATTTAGCTAGTCCCTATATCAGTCTGGTTTTTTTTTCAGACCAGAATCTTGTATCCTTGTTTCATTTGTGTCTCTGCCTATATAAACAGTAATATCCTAATATTGTTATTTGGAAAAAATAAACCAATGTGTAATAATTTTCTTTGTTATTATTATATTGTATTCAATATATTTAGTTCCAACATTGCAGAATTTATATAATAAAACTCATTTACTCACCTTGGCACTGAAATCCTTGCTTTCCGAAACCCCTAGAACAGAAAAAACAACATTATAATCAAATCAAACATTATTATATCTGTGTATAGCAATAAATTCTACAAAAACAATATATATATATATATATATATATATATATATATATATATATATATATATATATATATATAATTATATAATTATATACAGGGTGTATTATAAATGTCTCGTCATATTGGGAGAGCTGATACAAGACCTTAAGTAGAAGAATACGGTTGATATGATATTCTAGTATATCATATGATATCAATTTTTTTACTTCAATGATATATACGAGGCATGTTTTTTAAGTAAGTACCGTTTTGGTATTAAAAAAATAGTGCAAAGATATCGCAATAATTATATTTTTACATGAAAGCCTGTACCTTAATCTACTTGTATACATAATTTCCATGAATTTTGAGGCACTTTTCGTAACGCGGCATCAGTTTTTGAATACCCTCCTCGAAAAATTCTGCCGCCTGACTTGTTAACCACAGCATCACAAATGTCTTCTAAAGATTTTTGAAGATGCTGACCGCCCAGGTGTTTCTTTCAGTGCAGGAACAAATGGTAGTCGCTGTTTAGGGCTGTATGGAGGATGATCTAGAGTTTCCCCTTTAAATGATTTGATGAGATCTTTGGTCCGATTAGCCACATGTGGACGGGCATTGTCATGCAGCAAAACGATACCCTTACTCAACTTGCCACGTCTTCTGTTCTGGATTGCACGTAGATTACGTACTTCACAATCAGCGGGACTCACGATTGTCGGAGGCATCTTAAACACCCAGTAAACAATGTATACAATGAAGAATCTGACTGTAATGGCGACAGTGCGTAGACAAGAGATGTAGGTAACCAGCGCGCATGCGCGGAACGCCGACCGTAGCACTGCGGCGGCGGAATCGAAAAACGGTACTTACTTAACAAACATGCCTCGTATATGGTATATATATTAATTAAACGTATTACGATCTTGAAAATTTTTGAATCTCAGATTCCGTGGAAATATACACTATATTAGGGTCCCTAGCGTCCTGCAAAAACCTCTTACAAAAAAGTCGTGTAAGAAACGACGAGTTGTAAGAAATAAAAATTTCATGTTTTTATAAAGAAAATTATACAGGCTGTCACGTCAAATATATATACCGTATAAATAATCTCTAACAATAACATCATATATTAATTATTTTATAATAATATTAATGTTCTGTTTTTTTGTTTTTCCATTGTTAAGGCATGATTATGAGAACAATAAATTCTCGAAACGTCGCATAGATAAAATTGTTTATTCATTGACTGAAACCTTAAAACAACACAAACTTATATATATATATATATATATATATATATATATATATATTTATTTACTTTTTAATTTATTTGTTGTAATAATTGAAATAGTTGTCAAATACAAATCTAGAATAGTAAAAAAATATTAAAGGTAAATATCTTGGCCCAACAGTTGCAACAGCTATGAGATATACGACAGTAAAATGTTTTTACCATTATGTAATAAGTTTAAAAAAATATAGTGACTTAATTTATTTAATGACGTTATTAAAAAGAATAGAAAACATAAAATTGAATAATTATGGACCTGTATTATTGTTTTTTTTTTGTTTATTTAAAGAAATTTACAACTGTATTAAATAAATACAACAAGTAAATAGGCTGTATTAATGTTTTAAATATGGAAATTATGTCATAAAATATAAAAAAAAAAAAAAATTCGATTTGTGATTAGATGTAAATTTAAAAAAAAAGTAATTTACATTATTTTAAAAATGAAGCAGTTGACTTAGAAACGTTAAAATGATATGGATTAATTATTGTGATGAAAAATAAAAAAGCCTTTAAGAAGAAAAATGTTCTAATTTTAATTTAAAAAATAAATATATACACTTCGTGTTAATAATTGTAGTATTAAAATACTTAAGATATTTCGTCGTCTTATCTCAAACGAATAAAAATCGAATAATATCATGGTTACATTTAAAAAAAAAAAAAAAATTATTGATATTTACAACTGTATTGTACAACACATCTAGTAAAGAGGCTAAAAGAAAATAGACATAAACATGACATGTAGAGAAGCTACCCAGCGGCAGCTTGCTAAAAATATTTTGAACTAGAAGGTCTCGAGGTTATCTTCTTTTCAGACACCTCGGAGGATTGTCAGGAAGTGAAGTGGAAGAAAGGACTGAACTACAGGATTAGAGTGGGAGTGTAGTGTGACATGAAGGTAATGATACCCGGTTCGAGCTAAATCAGTAACATACAGAAAATCTAAATGGATGACTTTATTCATGACAAAGTAAAGAGCATTGGGGATTTTTCGAAGGATTTTGGATTGTAAGGATTGAAGAATTTGATGGTTTAGTAGAGCCCCAGAGCTCAACTCCGTAAGTCCAGATAGGCCTTATAATGGTGATATTGATGAGCCTTTTGTAGATAAGTGTGCTATGTATCGAGAATACTGGGAGGTGAAGAAATAATTTTAAATTGTACAAAATAGAGTAGTTTCCGGGCGACAAGCAGGAAGGCTTCTTAGAAGGGCTATACAAAAAATAGACCCCTCCACTCGTACAGCAGGGATAGCGGGGTACCTGAGGAGTCTGAGCCCGGACGGCAAGATAAGAGGAAGTCCAGCACGGAAGTCGGAAGTTGGGGGTCAAGCAGTCATGTCCAAAGGTACCTACCTATTTGTAATATTATGTGGTAAATAGAACCTCAGTATTCTCGATAATAACAATACCTCAACTGTATTAAGTTTTATGTGTAATAATAATAAGTGCTATTTGATAAAAATTGTATATTATAAGTAAATTACTTTATTACACTATATACCACGAAACATAGTAAGTGGAAGGTTAGAACGCAGGAGTAGCCAAAAACGTCGAGCAGTTTCTGACACACAAGTATCATCAGCACAGGTAGAAAGGAAAGTTTTAGGATATCAGCTGTATTGGACTGTGTATAGAGTGGGTCCAAGAATACTGACTTGAGGAATACCAGCAAACTGACTAAAGATGGATGAATAGGAATTATTATGATTTACTTCGAAGGGTGGTTACAGTATGATAATTTATTTTAAATAGGCAACGATATAAATATTTTTAAAATATAAGACCAAGTTTTTTTTTTTTTTTTATTTCATGAAATTTTCATATTATACAACTAGGTGAGGTATCGACGTTACGAAACCAGAGAGATCCGTAGAGAAGCCAAACAGGCAGGAGCACATAAGTGGTTTCCTCTAGCTATTGTGTCACCACAGTCAGGAGCTTTTAGGTGTATGTATATATGTATGTATATATATATATATATATATATATATATATATAGAGAGAGAGAGAGAGAGAGAGAGAGAGTAATAACGCGATTTTGGTTTCCGCGAACTTCCTCTAAATCACAAGACGGATTTTGATAAGGTTTTTACAATCATTTCAGTTGTTATGATTATGATAATAATTTTGAGAACTATTTATTTTCAACTTAACAATTTCCTAATGTGCAAATTATTAATACTAATATTAAAAAAAGCATAGATGTATTTATTTTTATTACAACATCATTATCAAACGAGGCACAATTTTATTTGTTAAACACCAAAGCGATAACCTCTAAAAACGTCAGATTGAGATTTTTTAAACATCATTGACACCTCAATTCTAATCTCCGTGAGAGGCAGGGACGAGTCGCTAATACACACACACAGATATATATATATATATATATATATATATATATATATATATATATATATATATATACATATATATATATATTGGGCTGTAAAAAAAATTCGCAGAGTTTTTTTACAGGTGATGCAATAAACACTTCTGATTGTTAATATTTTTAATCAATTGTATATGACCTATTTTGGTCTATTACATGTTAAATCAGATATCAGAATAAAACCTATATTATATTCAATCCCATTAATTTTTTACTTTCACTTACTATATATAGTAAGGGGAAGTATTGCGATCCTGAAAATTTTCGAATTCCAGTTTTCAACGGAAATACACGTTTTAGGGTCCCCTGAGTCCAAATAACCAAGTCCCGAAAAAAGGTCTGTGTGTGTGTGTGTTTGTGTGTGTCTGTGTGTGTGTGGTAACTCCCGGGCGGAAACGAAATGTACTATGAAACTGAAATTTCATATTTAAGACAACTATACGCCCGAGACGTGACAAAACTTTTGTCATCAAAATGAGCTTACCAGAAGAGGCACTTTATACCATGCATTTTGCACCTTTTTTCGATTTTCTCAAAAACGGTTCCGACGATTTTGATTAAACTCGCTATATCGATGTAAAATTGAATGGGCTTTAATATCATATAGGTTTTATTCAGATAAAAATGGTCTGACAGGGCTTAAATGTCGATATTTTAAATTGTCTTCCCCTAAAGTACCTTTAATTTTGTAGATTCAATAATAATAACTAGATTATCTTGTTAACGCTGATGAAAAACTGGTAAATATATAAATTGAATAAATTCGATACCCAACTAAAGGAGAAAACAGAAAAAATATTTTTTTAATGCAATTTTTCGTTTTTGAACATAAGAGCAGTAATATACATGTATGATATACCGTTGGAAAGCTAAAGATTTTAGAAAAATTATCATCTCATACACAAGCTTTTAAAAGTTAATAGAGAGTGATGAAATGAACATAACACTAACTGATTATTTTAGATAATAATATAATAGATTTTTTAATCAAACACATGTTTCTATAGAAATTTAATTTAATTTATTACTTTCACTTACTATATATAGTAAGGGGAAGTATTGCGATCGTGAATTTTCGAATTCCAGTTTTCAACGGAAATACACGTTTTAGGGTCCCCTGAGTCCAAATAACCAAGTCCCGCAAAAAGGTCTGTGTGTGTGTGTGTCTGTGTGTGTGTGTCTGTGTGTGTGTGGTAACTCCCGGGCGGAAACGGTAAGTCCTATGAAACTGAAATTTCATATTTAAGACATCTATACGCCCGAGACGTGACAAACTTTTTTCATCAAAATGAGCCTACCAGAAGAGGCACTTTATACCTTGCATTTTGCACCTTTTTTTCGATTTTGTCAAAAAAGGTTCCGATGATTTTGATCAAACTCGCTATATCGATGTAAAATTTAATGGGCTTTAATATCATGTAAGTTTTATTTAGATAAAAATGGTCTGACAGGGCTTAAATGCCGATATTTTAAATTGTCTTCCCCTAAAGTACCTTTTATTTTGTAGATTCAATAATAATAACTAGATTATCTTGTTAACGCTGATGAAAAACTGGTAAATATATAAATTGAATAAATTCGATACCCAACTAAAGAAGAAAACAGAAAAAATATTTTTTTAATGCAATTTTTCGTTTTTGAACATAAGAGCAGTAATATACATGTATGATATACCGTTGGAAAGCTAAAGATTTTAGAAATATTATCATCTCATACACAAGCTTTTAAAAGTTAATAGAGAGTGATGAAATGAACATAACACTAACTGATTATTTTAGATAATAATATAATAGATTTTTGAATCAAACACATCTTTCTATAGGATAAATAAATAAATAATAATAGGCTTAGCGAACCCGCAGGTTCGATGCCGATACCACCAAATTCCGCCTACACCTTTCTATAGGAATTTAATTTAATTAATTCCCTAATAATTTCACGTATTTTTATCTCTTACTGTATATGAAAATTCTTTCATTGATTTTAAAAATGGAGGTAAGTGAAAGTCGTGTGTTGCCCGCACCAGATTTTTTTATCTATATAGCGAGCTTAATAATGACCGTTAGGGATATTTAAAAAAAAAAAATGTAAAATGCTGTAAACGTGGAACTTCCGGACGGCCGATTTTGGCGAAAAGGTTTTACACCTCAGGCACATATGCTTTTAAAATATGAAATTTCAGTCTCCTAAAACTGTTCGTTTCCGACCTAGTCTTTCTACACAGGATCGCAATTCTTCCCCTTAGTTTATATTTCATATATAGGTAAGTGGAAGAAAAAATAAAGTAATTTGTATTTTGAGGCAAAACTAAATAATACTTTTAAATGTAAGATCAATAATTTATACATGTTATTATATTGGATTGGTATTATTACAGTTTGCTATTAAAGTGATGGAGTGGAGGATATATGTTAGTTCTGGATACGAGAGAGCTAACAGCTAATATTGTGAACTTATTTGTTTGCTTTCGGAGAATTGATATTGGTCTGGTTAGTCCGCTCCATTTCATGTATTCTGTATTATACCCTTAGCTAAGGGAAAGCAAAAACCTCTTCAAAGAAATACTTTCTCCATATATTTTAAAAAGATGATCTTAACTCAAATTGTAGTCTTTACTTTATTAATTAATTTTATTTCTTTCAATAGCCTATTTTTTTTTCATTTATTATCTACTAAAAAGAGTTAATTAATTATATTTCAATGAATAAAACAACTTACCCTCTAATATTTTGTTATTATCGATAATATCATGATTTTTGGGTTGTAAAAGAAGTTCTTACGTTTTTCAATGTTTCAATTTGATCCTCTCAGTGTTTATAAAGTCATGTTTACTTGGTCAATAATGTTAACATATTCTATAAAAATCTGGTGCGGACAACAGACGACTTTCACTTACCTCCATTTTAAAATCAATGAAAGAATTTTCAAACACAGTTAGAGATAAAAATACGTGAAATTATTAAGGAATTAATCAAATTAAATTTCTATACAAACATGAGTTTCATTAAAAAATCTATTATATTATTATCTAAAATAATCAGTTAGTTTTATGTTCATTTCATCACTCTCTATTAACTTTTAAAAGCTTGTGTATGAGATGATATTTTTTATAAAATCTTTAGCTTTCCATCGGTATATCATACATGTATATTACTGCTCTTATGTTCAAAAACGAAAAATTGCATTAAAAAAATATTTTTTCTTTTTTATCCTTTAGTTGGGTATCGAATTTATTCAATTTATATATTTAACTGTTTTTCATCAGCGTTAACAAGATAATCTAGTTATTATTATTGAATCTAAAATTAAGGTACTTTAGGGGAAGACAATTTAAAATATCGGCATTTAGCCCTGTCAGACCATTTTTATCCAAATAAAACCTACATTATATTAAAGCCCATTAAATTTTACATCGATATAGCGAGTTTAATCAAAATCGTCGAAACCGTTTTCGAGAAAAAAGGTGCAAAATGCATGGTATAAAGTGCCTCTTCTGGTAAGCTGATTTTGATGAAAAAAGTTTTGTCACGTCTCGGGCGTATAGCTGTCTTAAATATGAAATTTCAGTTTCATAGGACTTACAGTTTCCGCCCGGGAGTTACCACACACACGCACAGAGACCTTTTTTCGGGACTTAGTTATTTGGACTGAGGGGACCCTAAAACGTGTATTTCCGTTGAAAACTGAAATTCGAAAATTTTCACGATCGCAATACTTCCCCTTACTATATATAGTAAGTGAAAGTAAAAAAGATTAGTTAAGGTGCTTCTATGTATCAGTTCTAACCGAGAACCCTTATCTTTAAGTTGTATTTTGTTTGTTTAAAAATGGAAGAGAAAAATTCATTCACGTCATTTTTACTAGCATTGGGCCTTCTAAGTCGCTGGTTGTTGCGTCTTAGAACCAAACCTTCTTCTTTGACTTCCTCTTCTTGCCATAACTAGCGTCGAGGAGCCTCTATTCAATGCAGCCATGCCCCTCGGTCCCTACTAAGCCGCTTCATTTCTTGGAGTGTTTTGCCTCTCTTCTCTCCAATCCGTTGAACTCTTGTTGGAAATTCTGGGACGACCCCTCGGCCTCCTCCCAGTGGGTCGAGCTTCTAGAACTTTTCGTGGCTCTCTCTCCTCCTCCATCCGAGAAACGTGGACAAACCACTTTAATTGTTGGTTCTCTAACAGTGCCTTGAGTTCTGGCACCTCTAATCCGCTCATTTCTGACGCGGTCTCGTCTGGTCTTTCCAGCAGCTCTGCGCAGGAACTTCACCTCGGCTGCTGTCACTCGGCTAACTTGCTTGTCCAGCATGATCCAGCTTTCGCTTCCATACGCGAGGGTTGGGAGGTACACAGACTTATAAATGTGCCTTTTTGTTTCCTTGCCAACTTTCCTGTGCCCAACTATGCTGTTGCAGATAGGGTAATAGACCTGGTTAGCTTTGGAAATCCTATTTGCTACTTCTGGGTCAATCTTTCCCGTGTTGCTGATAATTGACCCCAACTAGACGGAATCTTGCACAACTTCTAGTACCTCCCCATTACAGATCAGCTGGACATCCTCATGTTCCTCCCTTGATATGATCAGGACTTTGCTTTTCTTCGTATTGATCACCATACCTTTGCGGAGGAGTTCTTTCTGCCATTCTATGAGGGCGTCATGCAGCTTGTTTTTTTGAGTCCGCAATCAGAACGATGTCATCAGCATATAGTAGGCTTTGGACCATAATATTCCTCATGTTCCATTTTCCTATGGTCATCCAGGCAGTACGGCGCTTGCAAATTTGGTGAATTTCATCCATAAATATGGTGAACAAGAGGGGACTTGAGCTGTCTCCCTGCCTGACTCCTTTCTCTATGGAAAAAGGCATGGAATCTCTACCATTAATTCTAAGGATTCCTTTTGCTGCCTTATAAGCCGATCTAATCGCCATGATAAGATCCACTGGGACATTTTTTGCGCCAAAGCATTCCATATCTCTTGTCTTGGAACCGAATCGAATGCTGCTTTGAGGTCCAGAAACGCCATATATACATTCTGTCCCATGCTTTCTCTGCGATTCCTCTCAAGACGAAGATGTGATCTTGAGTCTGCCTCTCAGGACGAAAGCCTGCTTGTTCGCTCTCTATTTGCTTCTCAACTATGTGCCTTAATTTTCTTTCTAGGGTTGAGGAGTATAATTTGTAGGCAACTGAAAGTAAGCTTATAGGTCTGTAGTTCAATCATCGAGCTAACCTTTTTATGAATAGGGGCAATCAAACTGAACTCCCAATCCCTAGGATGATCTTTGTATTCCATATTTTTGGAGGAATTGTTGGAGAAATTGAATTAATTCTTGTCCTCCAAATTGTATTAATTCAGCATTAACCTGTATGGTAGTAAGCCTATTCAAAGTCAACAAAACAGCGTCGGACGCGGACTGATCTCACGGAAACGACCTTGCAGAACAATTCTGGGATCCCATCTCCCTTGATGTTAGCTCTGAATAAACAGAACCAAACGTATTTCTTATTTAGTGTTCATCTGTGAGTCGTTAAGTGCGTGCCACTCTTGCCAAATTTTTATATAATATTTTGCTTTGAATTCTTTAACCTAAAAAAAAGAAGAGATTTGTACTGTTTAAAGAAGTAAAAGTGCTCTGCAAGGAGGTGATTAGGCCGAGATCACGCTCAGCCGCCAGGTTTTTCAGCAATAAGGGCACCCACTTTATAGAGGCTGAGTCTGCCCCGGAAGGGTCTCCATACCCTAGGGTAGTCCCCGGCTGTAATAACAGACCAAATAATATTCGTTCATAGCCGGGATTCGAACCCAGGACCCGGAGAACTGCAGACTAGTGCTCTCTATCCACTAGACCACGCCGCTCCCTCTTTAACCTTAAAAAGAAATAAAAACTAAATTTTAATTTAAAACCCTCATACAAGAAACTGCACGACGTTTTCTACTACTTCAACAATCACTAGACAAACGTTCTAATCTTCCACTTAACTAAAAAAGGCTCATCTACATGACTATGATACGTCCTATATGGACTTACGGAGTAGAGCTTTGGGGCTCTACTAAACCATCAAATTCTCTCCGTATCCAATCCCTACAATCCAAAATTCTCAATGCTCCTTATTTTGTAACTAATAAACTGATCCACAAAGACCTTAATATTCCGTGTGTTGCTGATTTGGCCCGATCTAGATACCATTACTTTCATGACAAATTCCATCCCACCCTAATCTTCTAGTTTCAATCCTTTCTTCCTTTTCAATTCCCGACAATCCTCCAAGGCGTCTGAAAAGGAGATGGCCCCGAGACCTTCTAGTTTAGAATAGTTATAGGAGTGCTACCATTGGGTAGTTCTTCTACAAGTCTTTTTCATGTCATTTTTCTTATATAATATTTACTTGTTGTATTTTTTACTTTCACTTACTATATATAGTAAGGGGAAGTATTGCGATCGTGAAAATTTTCGAATTCCAGTTTTCAACGGAAATACACGTTATAGGGTCTCCTGAGTCCAAATAACCAAGTCCCGCAAAAAGGTCTCTGTGTGTGTGGTAACTCCCGGGCGGAAACGGTAAGTCCTATGAAACTGAAATTTCATATTTAAGACAACTATACGCCAGAGACGTGACAAAACTTTTTTCATCAAAATGAGCCTACCAGAAGAGGCACTTTATACCATGCATTTTGCACCTTTTTTCGATTTTCTCAAAAACGGTTCCGACGATTTTGATTAAACTCGCTATATCGATGTAAAATTTAATGGGCTTTAATTTCATGTAGGTTTTATTTAGATAAAAATGGTCTGACAGGGCTTAAATGCCGATATTTTAAATTTTCTTCCCCTAAAGTACCTTTAATTTTGTAGATTCAATAATAATAACTAGATTATCTTGTTAACGCTGATAAAAAAACTGGTAAATATATAAATTGAATAAATTCGATACCCAACTAAAGGAGAAAACAGAAAAAATATTTTTTTAATGCAATTTTTCGTTTTTGAACATAAGAGCAGTAATATACATGTATGATATACCGATGGAAAGCTAAAGATTTTAGAAATATTATCATCTCATACACAAGCTTTTAAAAGTTAATAGAGAGTGATGAAATGAACATAACACTAACTGATTAATTCCTTAATAATTTCACGTATTTTTATCTCTAACTGCATATGAAAATTCTTTCATTGATTTTAAAAATGGAGGTAAGTGAAAGTCGTGTGTTGCCCGCACCAGATTTTTTTTTTAGTACATTTGTGAATTTCAATAAATTATGTTAAAAAAAAAAAAAATTAAACAATTGTTGCCGCATATACGGACCGCGGGGAACCACACGCCACACTAGACATTATTAAATCCGAGAAGGATCAACCTTCGGTGAAACGAGGAGAACTTTATGAAAAAGAGATTCCCTTCTAGTATTTAATATAAAGGGAAGGCAATAAATCCGGAAAGAAGTAAGACAAAGAAGAAAGGAAGTGGAACAACGTGAGGGAAAAACAAAAACAGGGTTTAAGGAGCAATATCTCAATAGTTAAGGGCGCCCCCCCACTACTCCCCACAAAATCCTTAGTCGTATTATTTTTTTGTTTTAAGATCATATTTTCGTATTTATGTAGTGAATACAATACAATTATAATTTAGGAAAAGATGATTGTTCGCGCGTACGCGAATTAAAAAAAATCTGGTGCGAGCAACACACGACTTTCACTTACCTCCATTTTTAGAATAAATTAAAGAATTTTCAAATACAGTTAGTTATAAAAATGAGTGAAATCATTAAACAATTAATTAAATGGAATTTCTATAAAAACATAAGTTTTATTAAAAAAATTGATTACCTTATTGTCTAAAATAATCACTTGTATCAATTGATTGTGTATGAGATGATAATTTTTCTAAAATCTTTAGCTTTCCAACGGTATATCATACATGTATATTACTGCTCTTATGTTCAAAAATGAAAAATTGCATTAAAAAAATATTTTTTCTGTTTTCTCCTTTGGTTGGGTATCGAATTTATTCAATTTATATATTTACCAGTTTTTCATCAGCGTTAACAAGATAATCTAGAAATGATTATTGAATCTACAAAATTAAAGGTACTTTAGGGGAAGAAAATTTAAAATATCGGCATTTAAGCCCTGTCAGACCATTTTTATCTTAATAAAACCTACATGATATTAAAGCCCATTAAATTTTACATCGATATAGCGAGTTTAATCAAAATCGTCGGAACCGTTTTTGAGAAAATCGAAAAAAGGTGAAAAATGCATGATATAAAGTGCCTCTTCTGGTAGGCTCATTTTGATGAAAAAAGTTTTGTCACGTCTCGGGCGTATAGTTGTCTTAAATATGAAATTTCAGTTTCATAGGACTTACCGTTTCCGCCCGGGAGTTACCACACACACACCACACACACACACACAGACACACACACACACACACACACACACATACAGACCTTTTTGCTGGACTTGGTTATTTGGACTCAGGGGACCCTAAAACGTGTATTTCCGTTGAAAACTGGAGTTCGAAAATTTTCACGATCGCAATACTTCCCCTTACTATATATAGTAAGTGAAAGTAATAATAATATCTATTTTAATTTAATTTAAATAGGTAGAGCCGTGGATACTGCATAGATGTTTAATTAGACTGTCTTTAAAATTTTACTCAAGCGTGTGTGAATTGAGATTCTGTCCCGATTGTATGTTTTTGTAGTCCGTGACGATATTTGTGGTGACATACGGTTCCCGGTCAGGATAGAGGGACTCAATTTTAAGAATTTAGGTTCTCCTAAGTTTTACAAGATGAAATCTAGGAGCAGCTGGAGGAGACTGCCGAGCCTGAGCGGGCCCGTTCGAGAAGACATGAAGAAGGCGATTAGGTAAGCTGCTGTCCATCTTAAATTTACTTGTAAAACGATTTGGAGGTCCCTTATTCTGGGGAGAATCTATATTTAAATCTTTGTTCGATAAATATTAGGCGTTTTACAAAAGAAATTCTTGGATATATATTTTTTTTTTAAACTATTTATTTAATCCAGTCATCGCAACGTTTCAGCCTCTAGGGCCATTCTCAAGCTTCATGCATATCCATCTTAATTATCATTTCATTTCACCGCTTTTCAGCAGCGTCGTCATAATTTTTTTAAATATCATTTTTCAAAAAAAACAAAACAAAAAAACTCAACAGTTTTCGGCCGTCTTATAGGTGTTCTCGTGCTCGACGAAAAACTGTTGAGTTTTTTTTTTTTTTGAAAAATGATATTTTAAAAAAAATTATGACGACGCTTCTGAAAAGCGGTGAAATGAAATGATAATTAACATGGATATGCATGAAGCTTGAGAATGGCCCTAGAGGCTGAAACGTTGCGATGACTGGATTAAATAAATTGTTTAAAAAAAATATATATATATCCAAGAATTTCTTTTGTAAAAACGGCCTAATATTTATCGAACAAATATTCAAACAAAAGAACAATTACGACAATGATGAGAAAAAAATCTATATTTAAAGTTTTTATTATTATTTTTTTATCATACAGTCCACAACCAGAGAATTTTTAATTGGTACGATTCGTACGAATGATCATAAAAAATCTGGTGCGGGCAACACACGACATTCAGTTACCGCCTAATTTTTTTTTTAATTTTTATTATTCATTTATTTATTGATATTTACAACTGTATTTTTTAATTATCTAGTAAATTAGCTGTTAGATTAAAAACATGAAGAGAAACTGCCCATTGGCAGCACTCCAATAGGTAATCTAAACTAGAAGGTCTCGAGGCCATCTTCTTTTCAGACATCTCAGAGGATTGTCAGGAATGAAATAGGAAGCAAGGGTTGAAACTAGTGGATTAAAGTAGGACTGGAGTTTGTCATGGAAGGATTAGTACCTGGTACGGGCAAAATCAGCCATTTATGGTACATTAAGATCTTGATGGATGAGTTTATTCGTGACAAAGTAAGGAGCATTGAGGATTTTGGATTGTAAGGATTTTTTATTGTAAGGATTTGAGATGGGAAATATTTGATGGTTTAGTAGAGCTCCAAATCATTATTCTGTAAGTCCATGATAGTCATGTAGATGTGCCTTTTGTACTTAAGTGGAAGATTTGAGCGTTTGTCCAGTAAGTGTTGAAGTAGTCGAAAACGTCGGAGATTTTTTGTAAGGCGTTTTTCAAGGTGCAGTCCTAGATATCATTGAGGTAAGAAGAAGGGTAAAGGTTATTTGTTGGGATTTATTTTGATTCTCCAATTATGACATCTTTCTTAAAGCTCTCTTATGTCGGATTGAAGAGTTTGGTAGGCAATAGTTGGATCGTTTTTGACTGATCACACACAAATGTCTTCAGCATAGGTAAAAAGTGTCCTGAGGGGATTGAGGATTTTTCGAAGGATTATGGATTGTAAGGATTAGTTACGGGAGGAATTTGATAGTTTAGTAGAGCCCCAGAGCTCAACTCCGTAAGTCCAGATAGGTCTTAGGATGCTGATATAGATGAGCCTTTTGTAGTTAAGTGTAATGTTAGACCTCCGCAGTTAAAATTAATTTAAGGACTATTAAACAAACTTTTATTTATTTTTTTATTTAAAGAAATTTGCAACTGTATTAAATAAATACAACAAGTAAATAGGCTTTATATATGATTAGTACACATAATAGTCCTGAGAAGAAACCACCCATTGGTAGCACTCCATTGTCTTATGTTAGGAGGTCTCTTGGCCATCTTCTTTTAAGGCGCCTCGGTGGGTTGTCGGGAATAGATATGGAGGAGAGGTCACGGATATTGTGGGTTTGAGTGGGCAGGGAGTTTGGAATGAAAAGAGGTATATCTGTAACGGGCCAAGTCTTCAACTAATGGGATATTTAGGTCTGTATGGATGATTTTATAAGTAACAAAGTAAGGAGCATTAAGGATTTTACGAAGAATTTTGGAATGCAAGGATTGGATGTGACAGGAATTCGATGGTTTAGTAGACCCCCATAGCTACAAATAGGCCTGATAATTGTGATATAAATGAGTTTTTTGTAATAAGTAGGAAGTTTTGAGCGTTTGTCGAGTAAGTGTTGTAGTAATCTGTATCTACGAGCAGTTTCCTGTCGTTTCAGTCTAGTATGAGGATTCCATGTTGGGCGTTTGTCGAGGTGGAGTCCTAAGTACCGAATCTGTTCAACAGGAGTAATGTAGGATATTGTTAAAGGATACGGTGGGGCAGGAAATCATAGGCTTACGACGTAGAGTGAAGGTGATTTGATGGGATTTATTAGGATTTATTTTGATTCTCCAGTTTTGACACCATTCTTCAATGGCTGAATTAAACAAAGTTAAATTAATTTGAATAAAACGTATATTCAGTTTCGTTAGAAATATATAATTTAGATTACAATGTTAAATTGCTACGTATAATTATGATAGTTATTATAAACGTATTTGCACTATTCGTCACTTTTCATCACCTTTTGCAACTTTGTGTATAAGATAATATTTTTTCTAAAATCTTTCACTTCCCAATGGTATTTTACAGTTCTTAATAACAAAAATCCATAAATTACAATACAAAATATTTTTGCATTTTTCTCCTTTAGTCGTTTATCAAATTCGTTCAACGTGCGTATTAAGGCGTTTTTTATTATAATATGATGTGCCTGTTTTTATTTTTTTTGTACAAAGTTGAAGGTATTTCAGAGAAAGAAAATTTAGACTGTCGCATTTAAGCCCTGTTAGACTATTTCAATCAGAATGAAACTTACATGATATTAAAGCCCATTAAAGTTTGCATCGACATAGCGAGTCTAATCAAAATCGTCAGAGCCGTATGGAGGAAATCGTTTAAAATGCATGATATAAAGTGGCTCTTATGGTTAGCCGATTTCGATAAAATAGTACGACTTATGCTTTTGCGCTAGATTTAACACATACACACACACACACACACACACACACACACACCTTTTTGCGGGACTTGGTAATTTGAAATGAAGGGACGCTAAAACGTGTATTTCCGGGGAAAGCTCGAATTCTAAAATTTTCACGATCGCAATACTTCCCCTTACTATATATTTCATATACAGAGATAACTGAATGTAAAAAGGGGTGTGAATGAAACTCGTATGTTGCGAGCAGAGTTATATGATTACAAATTAATTTATTTTTTACAAGGGAAATTGTTGGGAAGAGGAGCGACTAACGCGTTTGCTCGCAGCCTCAACCCGTTCGTTATTATGAGTCGCCAAATTTCCTGTCGACCAGTGTAAACTTGTTGAGGGTAAATAAATGAATTCATAAAAGAAAGAACACGAACAAGCTTATATTAATTAAAATAAAACAAAATACTGTTTACAGTCTGCAAGGTGGTGATTCTTTCTATACGTGATGACTTCCTTCCCCCTCCCGCCTGCCATGTTCCTTTCTTTCCTTCTGCGACTCCTACTCCATGCCACAATCTTCTATGATGATGTGCGAGTTCCGATTATACGAAAAATATGCGACATTCAGCGACCACCAACTTAATTAAACACAGTCTACACTCGCGAGTGACTCCATTGACTCTCTCACACAATCCCAGGATGCCCCCTGCCTAGCGGTCACTCACTTAACAGGTGATTCAAATTGAATAAAACAAATGACTGTCGCGTTTGCACATAATAAATCACAAAATAAAACAAATAAAATTACAAATGGAGAGATATAAACATAAGACTATTTCAATTCTTAACAGAAATATGATTCTGATTTTGTGAAATTTATATATATATATATATTATATATAATATATATATATATATATATATATATATATATATATATAATAAAATAAATGGAAAACGTGTAACTTGATAAACACGGTAGGAGCTTCTAGAAAACGGAAGAGGAAAATATGTACGGACTTAAATTGTTTGAGTGCAGAACGTAGTCCAAATGGGAAGTTTAGCATTGTATGAAATCGGGCGTGTTCGATCGGATTTCTCTTTTCGGAGGTAAAAAAGTTGCTGTCAAACTCAAAGTAATCATTCAGCTGATGCCACAGTTACTGGAACTCCATTTCCGAAAATAAAGTTAACGAATTTGCTTTGAAACGTTCGTCGAACAGCATGTTATAAATATTGTTATATTCTCAGAATATATTGTAATAGATAAAATGATATAGAGCACTGGACTACTCCCGGTTTCGAATTGCGGCCATGGCAGAATTTATTCTTGTCTGTTTGTTTAACTTCACTTTATGCTGTTGTGGCTAATCGGACGATGCTACAGTGGGAGTACTAAATTTCGCCTATCAAGGTTTTAATTAGGATAGGGATCTTTAACGAGTTACTGACATCGCACATGCTCGGGACCACCTTTTAACATCCCCTCTGAAGGACGGCATAACTAAGGATTTTTTACTTCCATTAAAAAATCCTAGGGCCACCTGAGGGTTTGATCCGGAACCTGTTATGATAAACCGGAGGCTGTTATGATAACCACCACGCTACAGGTAACCCCAGAATTTATTATTTTATTTAGCTCAGGAGTGATCCGGGGGTAGGGAAACCCTCTTGTTGCACCCAGCCTCTATAAAGTTGGTACCCGAAAATCGGGGGACAATTTTGGTTTAAACACCGCCTGGTACGACCGTTGGCCTAGGAACAGTTCGAATCTCTATATGTCCGAATCAATAGATTACAGTTTTTTTTTGCAATTACCCGATTATGAAACTTGCTATGAATTTCCTTAAATTATTATAAGATGTCTCTTCTCCATCTTTTCTCCCAAGCACTACAGCAGTGTGTAGTTGATCCAACCTCTTCCTATTCTGCGCCATTCCCTTCCCTGATCTCCAATGTAAATCCCTTTTTCTGCAAGCTTTCCTGATCCCATCTTCCCAAGTCTTCTTAGTTCTTCCTCTTAGTCTCCTTCCCTCTACTTTCACCTCATACGTACCACGCGATCCTCCGACATTCTTGAGACATGACCGTACCATCTCAGCTGGTTTTTTTCAATAATATCCTTGGCCGATTTCACATCAAGTTTAGAACTTATTGTGGTATTTCTTATTTTGTCTCTCTTCGTCTTACCCTCAACTTTCCTCAAACAGCACCATCTCCATAGCCTGGAGTTGGCTTTTATGTTCAGTGGTGAGGGCCCAGGATTCGCTGGCATACCTCAGTATAGGTAAGAAAGTTGTCTTGTATACTTCTATTTTTGTACGTTTGGAGACCTCTCTTTTGCCTATAAAGCCCTTCTTAAGAGATAGAAAACACCTTCCGGCAGACTTTATTCTTTCCTTCTTGTCTTCGTCCACCCAGCCCTGTTCATTTAGATGTGCGCCTGGATAATACGATGCTTTTTATTTTTAAATTATATCAAAGATGACCCCGAAGATTTTTTCTTTGTATTTTCTCTTAAAAGTGAAATGTT
This sequence comes from Piezodorus guildinii, assembly GCA_023052935.1. Lineage (NCBI taxonomy): Eukaryota > Metazoa > Arthropoda > Insecta > Hemiptera > Pentatomidae > Piezodorus > Piezodorus guildinii. The sequence goes on along the minus strand of CM041298.1, from coordinate 1,771,329 downwards.
CAAAATGGGAAATTTGAAATAAAGTTATTTGAAATAAATAAGCTAAAGTTATTTTAGCTGCTAAAATATCCATTTATTGATTTGTCATACGGATTCTATATCCCTCACAGATGTTAAAATTTAGATAGATAGGGGTTCAGTATATATTGTAATGTATTGAGGATAATGAGAGGTGGAAATTCTTTGTTAGAGAACTATTATATATATTAAAAAATGTTAATGAGCCTTTGTCAGCAAGAGATCAAAAGGCGTTTACCTAAATCCATGGGGGCCCTCAGCGATGCCTCGGGAAAGTTTCTAGACCTTAGGACAAAGGAGGTGACGACGATGAGGAGGAGATTCGAAAAGATTAGTCAAGTTCTACCCTCAAGAAGAGGAAGTCTTATTCCATCCTCAAGAAGATGTGAGTCGGGTTCCATCTAGAAGAAGAGATGTCCGTCTGGGGTCAGAGAGAGAGCAGCTGGAGATCTAAGAGCCAAGAACAGAACCTTCGCCAGCTGACTAAGTTTTTAAAGGTATTTCTGTTTGTAATATTGTATAGCAAACGTAGTAGTGACAATGTCCCTCAGTATTTTCAATCAATGTTCTAAGCAATGTATTAATATAAGTAAGTTAATAATTATAATAACGTATTAATTGAATCTTGTTTACTTTAATCTTACCCTGCATGCCACCTCTTGGATTGGTAAACACGATACCTTTGGAAAGGAATCCAATGGTATTGGGTTGATGCAAAATTAATGCAGGTTTTTAGTAGGTATTGTAAATACGCCATATCTTTACTTTAACCATATATATTTAATCAAAATAATTTCCATCTGAATCAATGCACTTTTGCCAACGTTCAACAAGCTTTCTTATTCCACCAGAAAAAAAAACCCGAATCCCTGGACTCAATGAAATCACGAAAAGAATTTTCAATGTCGTCCTGGTTTTGAAAATTTTTCTCCCTCAAAAAGTTGTCCAGATGCCTGAAAAAGTGGAAGTCTGTAGGAGAGAGGTCAGGTGAATAAGGCGGATGTTGGAGAACTTCGTAGCCCAACTCGTGCAGTCGTCGAAGCGTTGGTTGTGCTACGTGTGGTCTGGCGTTATCGTGGAGCAGGATCGGCCCCTTCCGATTCATCAATGCTGGGCAAAGACGTTGCAATTTTTGAGTTCCGAGTTCCGCCGCCATTTCTCGTGTGGTTTTGGTTGGGTCTTCTTCCACTTTTGACCTCAGCTGGTCGTTGTCCAGAGCAAGATGACGGCCCCGACCTTCCTTGTCTTCGAGGTCGAAATCTCCTCTGCGAAACTTCTGGAACCAACGCTGCACCGTGCACTCATTAATAGCCCCCTGACCCCACACTTCATTAATATTACGAGCCGTTTGCGCAGCGCTGCGCCCTAATTTAAATTCGTAAAAATAAATTTGACGAAAATCGCATTTTGACATTTTCGATTCAAGACCTTTGAACACACTGAACAAAACGATTTTACTAAACAAATTCATGGTGAAAGAGAGGGTATTAGATAAGGTTTGTTTTGGTATAATAATGATCAATGTTAGGATTAGCTTTGTTTACACAATTGGAATTAAGATATTGCAATAGAGGAAACCTGCATTAATTTTGCATCAACCCAATATCATTAAATATAGTTTATATATTGATTAAATATATCAAGTAAGCTAGTTTTTGAAGGTACCACTGCCTTAGAACAGACATAGCAATATATAGAGATTCATAGAGTTTCTAGGCCAACAGACGTGCAATGAGGTGGTTAGTTCGAGTGCACGTTCAACCAATAATATAACAGAGAAAATTAATAATTCTGCCATAGATGGAGGCCCAACCCGACATATTACAGAACAATAACGACGACTAATGCTTTATCTCATACAATATACCTTTTTGTTTTCTAAAAATAAAAAAAAATACATCGAAAAACAATACATAATTTAGATTTCATTGTTAAACAAATAAATAAATATTTTCCCTCACGAGATGTTTTGACCAGAAGAAATAATTAATTTATTCAATTAGGTAGCTGTGGTGTATTAACAATAGCCAACTCAACGTTAATTATTACAGGTTAATTACCAAGTCAATTGATTAATTAGTCTGTCGGGATCTGCCAATTTACAAGGAAGGCCTGGGCGATCCCCAGGGCTGTTCAATCCACCGTAACTTGATTCTCGGCAGCGGTATCGCCGAAATTAAACACAGGTAGTTTACTTTTAGTATCGATTATAATTTCGATATTATCATTAATATATACGTTTATTTACCAATATATGAAATACATGGTAAAGTAAATTTACATGAATTGAAATACAAGTATGGTAAATTTCCGAATTATTTAGCCGCCGCACACAGTGCAAAATGAACCATTTAGGTGGACGAAAGTCAACTCAAAAGTTTGGAATTTTCCAGTGCTTCACCTTTTCATTATTAGTTGGCAAGACCCTTAATACTAATATTTCCCACCATACTGTGTTTACAAATAAATAGTAAATGAGTGAATCATTCCTGTTCACACAAGTGCCTAATAACCGGCAATGGAATTATCTTTATTCGATGGCCATTTATTCTGTTCAAAGTGTGTTTAGCTCAAAATCTCTTTGATTGTATTTAACAATGGACATTAATGAGACAGGTATGGCATTATATTTCCTCACTCGTTATTGAATGTACATTCCAATCTACCTGTAGAGTTAATTTAGCAATTAGTAAATGTATGCCTCTATTCAATAACGAAAAACTATATAACCCCCAAGCTACCCCAAGGATTTGTTTCATCAATCCTTCTAGTCTTTAAATATTACAATTTTTTTTTGCTATTTTAAGCGTTTTGGGTGCTAGATAATTTTTTTCAGTCACAACACTCCGAATCCAAAGTTTTACAATATATAATCTGAAGAGTTTCCCAAATGATTTAAAATTAACTACACTAATAATTAACTAACACTAATTGAATTAACGCTTACACTTTCCACTTAAACTACTAAAAACTCATTTACATGAGTATCATAAGGCCTGTCTGATCTTAGGATTCTATTCAACTATAAGATTCTTTTCGTGTCTAATTCTTGCAATCCAAAATCCTACATGCTCCTTACTTTGTCACCAATAAACCCATCCATAAAATATAGACCATACCTCATTGACAGGTCCTTCAAAGTAAATCACAATAGTTCCTATTCATCTCTTTTTAATAAGTTTTCTGGTGTTTCTCAAGGCAGTATTTTAGGGCCCATTCTTTACACAGTTTATACAGCTGATATCACATACCATGCAAGCTTCTACTTATATTCGAGCGGAAAGTATTGCGCCGAATATATGGCGGTGTTTATGAAAATAATGAATGGAGGCGGAGGAGCAACCGAGAGCTGTACGATTTATATCGTGAAACTGATGTATCCTGCTTCGTTAAGATCGGGAGGCTTCGATGGGCAGGACATCTGGCTCGAATGGCTGACGATATGCCTCCAAAGAGATTACTAACCGAAATCTTTTACAGTCGTCGCCAGGTTTGGAGGCTAAGGCTGAGCTGGGCGTATTGTGTGGCCAATGACGCACGAAACTTCTTGAATGTGGGAAGCTGGATGGCCGCAGCACGAGACAGGGAATCGTGGCGCTTGCTGCTGGAGGAAGCCAGGACCCTTCATGGATTGTAGAAGACGAAGATATCCCATACCATCTTAACACCTTCCTTTCTACCTATTCTGGTGACATTTGTGGAGCGGCGTGGTCTAGTGGGTAGAGCGCTAGTCCACTGTGCTCCGAGTCCTAGGTTCGAATCTCGGCTGAGACGAAATATAATTTATTCTGTTATTTCAGCCGGTGGGTATGGAGATCCTCCTGGGGCACATCCCGCCTCAATCAAGTGGGTACCAAAAATGGTTAAAAAACCTGGCGGCTGAACGTGATTTCGGCCGAATCACCTCATTGCACGGCCGTTGGCCTGGAAACAGTACGAATCTCTATATGTACAGAGCGCAAAACTCTTCATAGGTTGTAGTGGTACAGGTTTTTTTTATTTTTTCCAATCAACAACGATTCAACTATTGCCTTCGTAAATCTCCAATCCTACAACAGAGACCTTGAGGTATCGTGTCAGAATTGAAGAATACAAAAATTCCAATAAATCCCAACAAATAACCTTTACCGTACGTCGTGAAACCTATGACGACCGACACAACAGTATCCTTTAATTACACCCCTCTTGTCCCGGTTAAACAGAACCGATATCTAGGACTGCACCTTGACAAATGTCTCATTTAGAACCCTCATACAAGACTAAAACGCCAAGAACTGCCCGACGTTTTCGACTACTTTAACACTTCCTGGACAACCGCTCAAACCTTCCACTTAAGTACAAAAGGCTCATCTACATGACTATCATAAGACCGATATGGACTTACGGAGTAGCGATGTAGGACTCTAAACAATCAAATTCTTCCTCTCTCCAATTCTTACAATAAAAAGTCCTCAATGCTCCTTATTTTGTCACAAATAAACTTACCCATAAAGACCTTAATGTTCCCAATGTTGCTGACTTGGCCCGAACCAGGTATCGTTCCAGTCTTGACAAACTCCATTTTCACTCTAACCCACTAGTATTAAACATTGCTACAATCCCCGATAATACTTCTGTTTACGTCTGAAAAGAATATGGCAAAGAGACCTTCTAGTCATGTGAATCATGACAGTATATCTTGTATCACATTTACTAAATGTATTTTATTATACAGTTAATATTTATTTTTATTTAAAAAAAAAATTTAAAAACATATTTTTAAGATTTGTCCTCAGTACTCCGAAGAGGTCTCATGTGACCCATTTTTATGGCGAGTTAAAGTAGCTCCTCTACCCAATCCGCAGACAATATTTCCTAGGTTCATACCTTTACCAAATCGTTGTCTATATTTAAATGCTGTTATCTATTAATTTATTTTTAATTCCGTTCAACAAAATATTTCATAAGAATTGTTTTTATTTTATCATTGTATATATTTTTTTGGATATATGTGTGTATTTGCGTTTACGATATGCACACATATATTAACCCATAATTGTAATTAGTTATTAATTATGTTCCTTCTATCTGTTGGCCAGACGTGTATATTTCCATATACTGTACAAACCTGTTATTCTTAGGGGACATAGTCCCAGAATAAAAATATTTGTCTATTTCTATTTCTTAATATATATATATATATTATATATATATATGACCTTATCCAAGAATCAAGTTACATTTCATTTCTATAATTTTCCCTTTTAGTTTTAAAATCGATTTGATAGCTGCTACTCGCCTCCTGCAATCTCGACCTAGCCGCAGTTCCCATCCTTCCTGAAGAAGTAGCTTCAGGACATGACAACAGCCCCTGAATTATTTCCCAACTCGCCCCCCCTCTTCCTCCCCCCACGGGACAAATTAAACTTTAACGCCTTCGTTATAGCGAGGATGGCTCTATATTATTCAGACCCTGATGAGTTTGCCCCTCTCATTATCCTCCCCGCCCCACCCTAAAGATCTACCTCTGGTCAAAGGGAATGGCTAATAGCCAATCAAGATACAAGGGATCTCACGACCTTCTTCTTATTTTCATATCTTGTTCTACTACGCAATAAATTTCAGTAGTTCGCAGCCGACAATGATTCGATAGGAAGGTAGAGGGTAGCGGGTACCTGGAGGGTTGATTAGAGCTTCGAGTGTGAAGGGTACAGGTTAAGTTTCAGACAACTAAAGAGGTTCCTTACTATTCAGAAGGTTGATAATTTTAACATCTCATCACAAATATGATGCAGTTTATGGATATCGATGGTGCCATCCTAATATCATATGGTCGTCATAGTATTTTTTTTTTTTTTTACTTTCACTTACCTATATATGAAATATATAGTAAAAGAAAGTATTGCGATCGTGAAAATTTTCGAATTCCAGTTTTCTACGGAAATAGGGTCCCCTGAGTCTAACTAACCAAGTCCCGCAAAAAAGGTCTGTGTGTGGTAACTTTAGCGCAAAAACGAAAAGTCGTACGGAACTGAAATTTCATATTTAGGACTACTATACGTCCGATATGTTACAGTGAGTTTTTCACTAAATTCGGCTGACCAGAAGTCCTACTTTATCCCATGCATTTAGCACCTTTTAATGATTTTTCTTAAAAAACGGCTCTAAAGGTTTTGATTAAACTCGCTATATCAATGTAAAATTTAATGGGCTTTAATATCATGTAGGTTTCATTCTGATTGAAATAGTCTGATGGGGCTTAAAAGAAGATATTTCAAATTTTCTTTCTCTAAAGTACCTTTAGTTTTTTAAATTCTATAAAAATAACTATATCATCTTACCACTGATGAAAAACAGTCAATCATGCAAGTCGAGCGAATTTGAAAATCAACTAAAAGAGAAAACTGAAAACATATTTTTTTAATGCAAATTTTTGTTTTTGAACATAAGAACAGTAATATACATGTATGATATACCGTTGGAAAGCTAAAGATTTTAGAAAAAATATTATCTCATACACAAGCTTTTAAAAGTTAATATAGAGTGATGAAAAGACAATAAAACTAAGTGATTGTTTTAGATAAAAATATAATCGATTTTTTTAATAATACACATGTTTCAACAGAAATTCAATTAAATTAATTCTTTATTATTTTTTCTCATTTTTATCTCTAATTGTATTTGAAAAGTCTTTAATCGATTTAATAAAACGGAGGTAAGTGAAAGTCGTGTGTTTCCCGCACCAGATTTTTTAAAGATATTTATATTTACAAGACTTTTACATTCACAAAGTCTGAAAATGTAGTATTACACCAATTTCATTTTACACTTAAGTGATATTTGCAATAGAGCTTAATCGTTACTTTTAAAACAGTAGGAAAACTCGCGCAACGCACGACTTTCACTTATTTATATTCACTTGTTTTAGAAAAAAAAAGAAACAGTAATATAGATGTATAATATACCGTTGGAAAGCTAAAGAGTTAAGAAAAAATATTATCTTATATACAAGCATGTATAAGATAATAAATAGTGATAAACTTCTGATAAAACTAACTGATTGTTTTAGATAACAATATAATCGATTTTTTAATAAGACACATGTTTCTATAGAAATTTAATTTAATTAATTCTTTACTTTAACCTATTTCTTTTTATCTAATTGTGTTTGAATATTCATTTATCGATTTTAAGAACGGAGGTAAGTGAAAGTCGTGTGTTTCCCGCACCGGATTTTTACGTTTTAGCATTATAAATGAAACAATATTAATGTTTTCTGATTTTTACGGTATATTTACCCTCAATTTTATATTTTACAGATTTTCCGCATTTTTTTTTTTTTTTTTTTTTTTTTCAAATTTTGAGATGGCATCTAGGACTGCTCTACAAACTCCGCGAATTCCTCTCTCCGACATATTTACTAATAATTCGCTGGTATCTTACAGATAGAACTTTTAAAGTTAATCATAACCTCTCCTCCTCCTCAGTATTCACCCAGTCAGCCGGCGTACCTCAAGGTAGTGTCCTAGGCCCAATCCTCTGCACGGCGTACCTAAAGGTAGTATCCTAGGCCTAATCCTCTGCACGGCGTACCTCAAGGTAGTATCCTAGGTCCAATCCTCTGCACGGCGTACCTCAAGGTAGTATCCTAGGCCCAATCCTCTGCACGGCGTACCTCAAGGTAGTATCCTAGGCCCAATCCTCTACACGGCGTACCTCAAGGTAGTATCCTAGGCCCAATCCTCTGCACGGCGTACCTCAAGGTAGTGTCCTAGGCCCAATCCTCTGCACGGCGTACCTCAAGGTAGTATCCTAGGCCCAATCCTCTACACGGCGTACCTCAAGGTAGTATCCTAGGTCCAATCCTCTGCACGGCGTACCTCAAGGTAGTATCCTAGGTCCAATCCTCTGCACGGCGTACCTCAAGGTAGTATCCTAGGTCCAATCCTCTGCACGGTGTACCTCAAGGTAGTGTCCTAGGTCCAATCCTCTGCACGGCGTACCTCAAGGTAGTATCCTAGGTCCAATCCTCTGCACGGCGTACCTCAAGGTAGTGTCCTAGGTCCAATCCTCTGCACGGCGTACCTCAAGGTAGTATCCTAGGTCCAATCCTCTGCACGGCGTACCTCAAGGTAGTATCCTAGGCCCAATCCTCTGCACGGCGTACCTCAAGGTAGTATCCTAGGCCCAATCCTCTACACGGCGTACTTCAAGGTAGTATCCTAGGCCCAATCCTCTGCACGGCGTACCTCAAGGTAGTATCCTAGGCCCAATCCTCTACACGGCGTACCTCAAGGTAGTATCCTAGGCCCAATCCTCTGCACGGCGTACCTCAAGGTAGTGTCCTAGGCCCAATCCTCTGCACGGCGTACCTCAAGGTAGTATCCTAGGCCCAATCCTCTACACGGCGTACCTCAAGGTAGTATCCTAGGTCCAATCCTCTGCACGGCGTACCTCAAGGTAGTATCCTAGGTCCAATCCTCTGCACGGCGTACCTCAAGGTAGTATCCTAGGTCCAATCCTCTGCACGGTGTACCTCAAGGTAGTGTCCTAGGTCCAATCCTCTGCACGGCGTACCTCAAGGTAGTATCCTAGGTCCAATCCTCTGCACGGCGTACCTCAAGGTAGTGTCCTAGGTCCAATCCTCTGCACGGCGTACCTCAAGGTAGTATCCTAGGTCCAATCCTCTGCACGGCGTACCTCAAGGTAGTATCCTAGGCCCAATCCTCTGCACGGCGTACCTCAAGGTAGTGTCCTAGGTCCAATCCTCTGCACGGCGTACCTCAAGGTAGTATCCTAGGTCCAATCCTCTGCACGGCGTACCTCAAGGTAGTATCCTAGGCCCAATCCTCTGCACGGCGTACCTCAAGGTAGTATCCTAGGCCCAATCCTCTACACGGCGTACCTCAAGGTAGTATCCTAGGCCCAATCCTCTGCACGGCGTACCTCAAGGTAGTGTCCTAGGCCCAATCCTCTGCACGGCGTACCTCAAGGTAGTATCCTAGGCCCAATCCTCTGCACGGCGTACCTCAAGGTAGTATCCTAGGTCCAATCCTCTGCACGGCGTACCTCAAGGTAGTATCCTAGGTCCAATCCTCTGCACGGCGTACCTCAAGGTAGTGTCCTAGGTCCAATCCTCTGCACGGCGTACCTCAAGGTAGTATCCTAGGTCCAATCCTCTGCACGGCGTACCTCAAGGTAGTGTCCTAGGTCCAATCCTCTGCACGGCGTACCTCAAGGTAGTATCCTAGGCCCAATCCTCTACACGGCGTACCTCAAGGTAGTATCCTAGGTCCAATCCTCTGCACGGCGTACCTCAAGGTAGTATCCTAGGCCCAATCCTCTGCACGGCGTACCTCAAGGTAGTATCCTAGGCCCAATCCTCTACACGGCGTACCTCAAGGTAGTATCCTAGGTCCAATCCTCTGCACGGCGTACCTCAAGGTAGTATCCTAGGTCCAATCCTCTGCACGGCGTACCTCAAGGTAGTATCCTAGGCCCAATCCTCTGCACGGCGTACCTCAAGGTAGTATCCTAGGCCCAATCCTCTACACGGCGTACCTCAAGGTAGTATCCTAGGCCCAATCCTCTGCACGGCGTACCTCAAGGTAGTGTCCTAGGCCCAATCCTCTGCACGGCGTACCTCAAGGTAGTATCCTAGGCCCAATCCTCTGCACGGCGTACCTCAAGGTAGTATCCTAGGTCCAATCCTCTGCACGGCGCACCTCAAGGTAGTATCCTAGGTCCAATCCTCTGCACGGCGTACCTCAAGGTAGTGTCCTAGGTCCAATCCTCTGCACGGCGTACCTCAAGGTAGTATCCTAGGTCCAATCCTCTGCACGGCGTACCTCAAGGTAGTGTCCTAGGTCCAATCCTCTGCACGGCGTACCTCAAGGTACTATCCTAGGCCCAATCCTCTACACGGCGTACCTCAAGGTAGTATCCTAGGTCCAATCCTCTGCACGGCGTACCTCAAGGTAGTATCCTAGGCCCAATCCTCTGCACGGCGTACCTCAAGGTAGTATCCTAGGCCCAATCCTCTACACGGCGTACCTCAAGGTAGTATCCTAGGTCCAATCCTCTGCACGGCGTACCTCAAGGTAGTATCCTAGGTCCAATCCTCTGCACGGCGTACCTCAAGGTAGTGTCCTAGGTCCAATCCTCTGCACGGCGTACCTCAAGGTAGTATCCTAGGTCCAATCCTCTGCACGGCGTACCTCAAGGTAGTATCCTAGGTCCAATCCTCTGCACGGCGTACCTCAAGGTAGTGTCCTAGGTCCAATCCTCTGCACGGCGTACCTCAAGGTAGTATCCTAGGCCCAATCCTCTGCACGGCGTACCTCAAGGTAGTATCCTAGGTCCAATCCTCTACACGGCGTACCTCAAGGTAGTATCCTAGGCCCAATCCTCTACACGGCGTACCTCAAGGTAGTATCCTAGGCCCAATCCTCTGCACGGCGTACCTCAAGGTAGTATCCTAGGCCCAATCCTCTACACGGCGTACCTCAAGGTAGTATCCTAGGCCCAATCCTCTGCACGGCGTACCTCAAGGTAGTGTCCTAGGTCCAATCCTCTACACGGCGTACCTCAAGGTAGTATCCTAGGCCCAATCCTCTGCACGGCGTACCTCAAGGTAGTGTCCTAGGTCCAATCCTCTACACGGTGTATACAGCTGACATTCCTATCCATCCGTGAATAATGATCCTATTGTTGCTTCCCAATTCCTACAGAACCATGTATGCAGAATGGTGTCACAATTGGAGAATCAAAATAAATCCTAATAAATCCCACCAAGTCACCTACACTCTACGACGTAAACCTATGACTTCCTGTCCAGTTGTTTCCTTTAATCATACCTCACTCATCACTGTAGAACAAATCCGATAACTTGGACTTCAGCTCGACAAACGTTTTACATGGAATCCTCATACAAGACAAGAAACTGTTCGTTGATATCGACTATTAAAACACTTACTTGACAAACGATCAAATCTTCCTCTTAACTACAAAAGGCTCATCAATCTTCATGACTATCATAAGACCGATATGGACTTACGGAGTATAGCTATGGGGCTCTACTAAACCATCGAATACTTCCCTTCTTCAATCCTTACAATCCAAAATCCTTCGAAAAATCCTCAATGCTCCTTACTTTGTCACAAATAAACTCATCCATAAAGACCTTAATGTTCCCTATGTTACTGACTTAGCCCGAACCTGGTACAACTCCTTTCAGTTTCAATCCCTGCTTCCTCTACAATCCCTGATAATCCCCCGAGGCGTCTGAAAAGTATATGGCAAAGAGACATTCTAGTTTTTGGAGAGCTGCCAATGGGTAGTATGTGTAATCATGTGAATCATGACAGAATATCTTGTACCACATTTACTAAATGTATTTTATTATACAGTTGTAATTTTTTTTTTTAAATTTTAGTAATTAGTTATAAATTATGTTCCTTCTGTCTGTTGGCCAGACATGTATATTTCCATATACTGTACAAACCTGTAATTCGTAGGGAACATAGCCCCAGAATAAAAATATTTTTCTATTTCTATTTCTAAATATCCCTCTTTACTTCAAAAAACACATTTACACAACCATTATTAGACCTATCTGGACTTTCCTCCCGCATCCAATCCTTGCAATCCAAAATCCTTCGACAAATCCTAGACGCTCCGTACTTTGTTACCTACAAACCCATCCATAGAGACATGAATATCCCACTCGTTGCAGAAATTGCCCAAAAAAGATACTCCTCCTTTGATTCCACATAGCCCGCCCATACAAACCCGCTTGTCCGTATCCTCTCATCGTCATATATTCCCGATAATCCTCCGAGGCGTCTGAAAAGCCGGTGGCCTCGAGACCTGCTTACCAAATAAACTCTGAAGTGCTACCACTGTGTAGATTCTTCTCAAGACTTTTCCAAGCCAATGTTCTGTAAATAGCTCATTTACTTGTTGTACTGTGTACAGTTCTAAATAACAATAAAAGAATTAAAAAAAAAAAAAAGTTGAAATTTTTACTGCATGAAAATCCGGTTTATACTTATAAGGATCACTGTTGCTTTTTATAATCTCCCGCTAGGTAAGACGCTTCCCTCCAAGCGAATCGCTTCCAGTATAGAGGAGAACTAAAGCATAAACTCCTTGGTTACAGTAATTGCCAAATCTCGGTGGCAAATACAAAGGTATTTCCACAGCCCGAGTATCTTGAATAGAGGCAATTACAATAAAACTGATTATACTACGGCTAGGGCAGAAGCACCGGAGTTCTATTGCCGTTTGTCTTAATAATGATAGGGCACATTCTGTTGTATATTGTATAATGTTGTATATTGTATTGTGTTGTATATAATATAAATTGTGACGTCACTGGCCTTTAACAGGGTAAGGGTGGGATGGAATATTGCTCACTGTTAAGCAGACATCTCTTAGATTTGTGACAGAACTATTCATAGCTTATATTAAGTTCCGTGCTTAAAAGAATTGCTAATGTTAAAGTAAAAATCTGGTGCACGCAACACACGACTTTCACTTACCTGCCTTGTTAAAAACAATTTAAGAATTTTTAAATTCGTTTGAATATAAAAATAAATTGTTAAAGAATTTATCAAATCGAATTTCAACAAAAACATGTGTTTTATTAAATAATCTATCATATTACGTTCACTTACTATATATAGCAAGGGAAAGTATTGCAATCGTGAAAATTTTCGAATTCCAGTTTTCAACGGAAATACACGTTTTAGGGTCCCCTGAGTCGAAATAACCAAGTCCCGCAAAAAGGTCTGTGTGTGTGTGTGTGTGTGTGTGTGTGTGTGTGTGTGTGTGTGTGTGTGTGTGTGTGTGTGTGTGTGTGTGTGTGTGTGTGGTAACTCCCGGGCGGAAACGGTAAGTCCTGTGAAACTGAAATTTCATATATAAGACAACTATACGCCTGAGACGTGACAAAACTTTTTTCATCAATATGAGCTTACCAGAAGAGGCACTTTATACCATGCATTTTGCACATTTTTTCGATTTTCTCGAAAACGGTTCCGACGATTTTTATTAAACTCGCTATATCGATGTAAAATTTAATGGGCTTTAATATTATGTAGGTTTTATTCTGATTAAAATGGTCTGACAGGACTTAAATTCCAATGTTTTAAATTTTCTTCCTCTAAAGTACCTTTAATTTTATAGAGTTCAATAAAAATAACTATATTATCTTGTTAACGCTGATGAAAAACAGGTAATTATATTATTTGAATAAATTCGATGCCCAACTAAACTTATTTGGATCAAAATGGTCTGACAGGGCTAAAGTTAATAAAGAGTGATGAGAAGAAGATAAAACTGACTGATTATTTTAGATAATAATATAATAGATTTTTTAATAAAACACATGTTTCTATATAAATTCAATTTGATTAATTCCTTAATAGTTTCACGTATTTTTATCTCTAACTGTATTTGAAAATTCTTTCATTGATTTTAAAAATCGAGGTAAGTGAAAGTCGTGTGTTGCCCGCACCAGATTTTTTTCATCAAGAACAATCAGTTAGTTTCATCGGCTTTTTATCATTCTCCATCAACTTTTACAATTAGATAACTTTAATTCTAAACTATTTAGCTATCCAACGGTATATGACTTTTTTCGAAATTGATTTTTTTACATATTTATATTCTCCTTAGATATTTTGTTATACTTATATTTAGTTTTATCTAAATCTTAAATTTGATTGTATCTAATGAACACTTATGTCCTTTGATAACGTGATTTAGAAATGCTATTAATTTCTTAAGATACTTATTACACATTTAGTTGCATTCCAAATCATCAAAGAACATTTCATTTCATAACCTTAATATGGTTTTATTATTATAGTAAAAAAATAATTCTAAATTTTAATGCGAAAAGAATCAAATTAGCTAGTTTAATAATATAGTAATGAGAGATTTTCGCGCTTCCTGTAAAATTCCCTAGAATGGATATAGTACCTTTTGGAAATCAACGTCTCAATTGCATTAAAAAATATGTTTGCACTTTTCTCGCATATTAAGCCGTTATTTATCAATGCAAACAAGATGATAAGCCTAATTTTTTTAATCCAAAAAACTAAAGGTACATTAGAGAAAGAAAATTTAAAAATTCGACATTTCAGCCGTGTCAGGAATTAAATTTTACATCAATATAGCGGGTTTAATCACAATCGTTAGAGCCATTGATGAGAAAATCGTAAAAAGGAGAAAAATAATTTTATTCTGTTGTAAATTCTAAATAAATATAAGACTAAGGTACTCTTTTAAACCTGTGGTGTGGGGTCACCTGTAGTATAGTGGCTAGCATAACAGCCTTCCAAGTGTCCCTCGGATTTTGTAATGAGATATAAAAATCCTTAGTTTTGCCGATCTTTTTATTTTTTTTTTTAACATAGTTTATTACAAATTGTAATATATTCAATAAAAAAAAAAAAAAAAAAAAAAAAGTTATTAAAATTTACAACTGTACTAAAACAATACATCAAGTAAATATGATATAAGAAAAATGACATGAAAAAGACCTGTAGAAGAACTACCCAATGGTAGCACTCCTGTAACTATCCTAAACTAGAAGGTCTCGAGGCCATCTCCTTTTCAGACGCCTCGGAGGATTATCGGGAATTGAAGAGGAAGAAAGTATTGAAACTAGAGGATTAGGGTGGGAATGGAGTTTGTCATGAAAGGAATGGTATCTAGATCGGGCCAAATCAGCAACATACGGAATATTAAGGTCTTTGTGGATCAGTTTATTAGTTACAAAATATTGGATACATATGTGATTGGATACGGGAAGAATTTGATGGTTTAGTAGAGCCCCAAAGCTTAACTCCGTAATTGCCGACCTTCAGAGGGGACGTAAAAAAGTGGTCCTCCGTTGGTGCAATGTCAGGTACCCGTTAAAGATCCCTATCCTAATTAAACCTGGATAGGAAAAATTTAGGACTCCCACTGTAGTATCATCCGATTAGCCACATTAGTATAAAGTGACCTTAAATAAATAAACAAACGAATCGATAGATTTCAGGTTTCTTTCAGTTTTTGGATCCGAGTTTATGAAACATGCTATGAATTCCCTAAAAATATTATACCATGCCTCTTATTTGGGCTTCAACATTCCTAGATTGGTCCATATTCTGATCTCCAGATAGCACAGACTGAGAGCCGACGAAGGTCCTTGAAGATTGAGCTATGATGTAACTAACCACATCGAAGTAGGCCAATGCCATGCTTCTGTCGAAACTTCTCACGTCTCCTGTGTCGGAGGAATATCCGCAACTATCTAACTATTATACTAGTAACTAACTAGTAATGCTAACTATCATAGCATAATCAAACCGAAACAGTAAGTTCACAACAGGTGTTCCTAGGTGAACATGAAGTTCATTTCTGAAATGACGAAATTATACACTGATAAAATAATAATAATAAAAAAATCTGGTATGCGCAAAACATAACTTTCACTTACTTCCTTTGTTAAAAAATTAATTTAAGAATTTTTAAATACTTTTCATCACATTACAATAACTTTAACAATTCCGCGTGTTAGATAATATTTTGTCTAAAATCTTCAGCTTTCCAACGGTATATCTATAGTTAAAAAAACATAAAAATTGCATAAAAAAATATGGTTGCACTTTTCTCCTTTAGTTGTTTACCAAATTCGCTCAACTTGCATATTTAGCTGTTATTTATCAATGCTAACCTAATTTTAAAATATCGGCATTTAAGCCCTGTCAGACTATTTCAATCAGAATGAAACCTAAGTGATATTAAAGCCCATTAAATTGTACCTCGATACGGCGAGTTTAATCAAAATCGTTAGAGCCGTATTTGAGAATATCGTAAAAAGGTACAAAATGCGTGGTAGGGTATAAAATTAGTACTGATAATTATGTGTAACAGTTTGATATTGCTATAATATTTAATATAAAACATATGTTTCTAACAAATCTGAATAGGGTTTCAAATTAAATTAACTTTACAAATTATAAATTTAAGTTTATTAGTTTACGACTTCACCTCAACAAACGCCGAACATGGAATCCTCATACAAGATTGAAACGACAGGAAACTGCTCCTAGATACAGATTACTACAACACTTAAACGCTCAAAACTTCTTAACTACTATAAAAAACTCATTCATATAACCATTATCAGGCCTATTTGGACCTACTGCATTGAGCAATGGGGGTCTACTAAACCATCAAATTCCTCTCGCATTCAATCCTTGCAATCTCAAATCCTTCGAAAAATCTTCAATGATCCTTACTTAGTTTAGTTACCAATAAAATCATCCATAATGACCTGTATCCCATTAGTTGAAGACCTAGAATGATTTAGATATACCTTTTTCATTCCAAACTCCCTGTCCCACTTGATCCGTGACCTCTCCTTAACATCTATTCCTGACAATCCACCGAAGAGACTTAAAAAAACAAGGATAAGAGACCTCCTATCACCAATTAGACATTGGAGTGCTATCAATAGGTAGTTTCTTTACAGGACTACCATGTGTTCTAACTATATATCAATCCCATTTACTTATTGTATTGATTAATACAGTTGTAAATTACTTTAAATACATTTAAAAAAACTAAAGTTTATTTAATAGTTCTTCAATTGATTTTGACAGCCGAGGTAAGTGAAAGTCGTGTTTTCCCCGCACAAGATTTTCTTTTCCACCAATTAGGTCATTTTTATTCTTTACTGGTTTATTTAAGGTCCCTTTATGCTACTGTTACTAATCGGACGATGCTATGGTGGGAGTCCTAAATTTGCCTATCCAGGTTTTATTAGGATAGGGATCTTTAACGAGTACCTGACATCACACTGGCTCGGGACCACCTTTTTACATCCCCTATAAAGGACGGCATAACTAAGGATTTTTTACTCCCATTAAAAATCATAGGACCACCTGTGGGTTTGAACCCGTGATCTTTGGCATAGGTGACCCCAATAGATACGGATCTTTAATGATGACCTGAAATCACACCGGCTCGGGACCCGGTTGTTAAGTCCCCTCCGAAGTACGACATAATAAAGGATTTTATACTCTTTATCTAAATCCTATGACTATCTGCCAGGTTTGAACACACGACCATATAATGCTATTATGCTAGCCACTACACGACAGGTGACACCTGCATGTTTAAGTGTAGGCATTAATATAGCAAAGCAGGTCACTTTTCCAGCCTTGGTCTGTTTTATGACCATTTCATTTGATGTCAAGTAAAAAGCTTGAACTAATTACTGAAAATACAACACTGTTAGGTAAGGCTTTGATGTATAGTTTTATTAATTCAATTTTTTTTTTTTTTTTTTGCCACATTTCCGTCAATATGACAAAGTATGAAAAAAATTTAAAAATTAGCAATCACAAACTATCATGACTAATATAAGCAACTGTAATAACAATGATGAAAATGTAACTTACAAAATATGTTCTCCAAAATCAGATCACTTACCTGAAACGAAAGAAATATTGATTAGAAAAAATATACAGATATTTTAAAGAAAATAAAAAAAATACAGTAATTTGCTAATATTACATAAAATACAGTAATATGCTAGCCACCCTGCTATAGGTGATCCCTGGGTGATTTTTAGATTGTAGAGTTTCGGTACGTAATGTTTACGTAAATTTTAAAAACCCGTCATCTACTTGTTTACTTTGTTATATTCCCCAATATCGACTACGGTTGCCTGAGGGCTAAGAAGGACTTAGCGATCAACTGGAAACAAAATTAAAACGTCTAATGAATAGTTTTATAAGATTTTTTTTTGGAGCCCGTAGACGTGACCATATTTCTGCTTATTATACTGAGTAAAAGTAGCTTTATCCTTCTGTTGGACGGCAATATTTCCATGATTCCTACCGATTCCAAACATTAAAAAATAGAAAACCTTCCTTCATAACTGAGCTCCTCACCCTCCGCTCTGATATCCATTCGTTGTTGTTGTTGTTTTGGTTTTAAGGGCAAAAAAACTGCGAGTGGTTATTATTGCCCATTAGATTTTAATAGGACGAAATCAATAGTAGCAGAGTAAAATAGAATAATAGGAACAATAAACATTATAATTTAATCGGAAATGCAAATATAATAATTGGCAACAAGAGGTAAAAATAAAAATATATAAAAAAAAAATAAATAAAAAAATAAAAAGTGTGAGTTAAATATCAAAAAGTGCGTAAAGTAGCCTGAACTATCGCTCAATGCCTCACAGACTTTACGTGTAGGGATTGCAATCTGGAAAACCGGATCCGGCATCATTATACGTTAACCGGATCCGACAATAATATACCGGATCCGGTAACCGGATCCGATTATAGCAATTTTTAGCCAAAAATAGTGCAGTTTAATAAAAAAAAGTACTTTAAATGCGTTACATTTGGTGTACATGTATGGTGGTGTCGTTCGACGCCAAATTACATCACGTCGTCAGTTCAGTCCAGCATCATTCGTTTGTCTTTCACGAGACAGTACATGAGCTTTTGTTTTGTCGGTGCTTCACCTAAAGTTAACAGATATTATTATCTTGGATATACGCGAGCTATAGCATCCTATAAGTTGTCTGTAGAGGAACTTTTGAAACAACTCTAATTTTTTTTAGAGAAATTGCTCACTCAAGTGCTGACTCATTCATGTGTACTGAATTATATGATAAACTGCTTACAAATCTATTGAAATCTAGAAAGACTGAGCTACGTTACTGCTCGCGTCTTCCTATACTTCACTTTCTCAGATAGCTCAATTAATTTATTAATTTACTTTATAAAATCCTATATAATTATCCTTGCGTAATTAACTCAGATGGGAATTGTGATAAGAATAATTTTAAATTATTTGAGAATGCTAAAAATTAGAAAAACTCTTACATTGAATGAATGAATGAATAAATGCTTTATTTACATAATATACAAAATAGTAATAACATATATATACATTTTTTTGAGATCAAAGCCCACAAGACAATGGCGTTAAGCCGTCTGTCGAGTTGCCCCTTTTTCTTTTCTTTTTTTTTTTTCAGTTTTGATAATAATTTATACATATTTTTTTTGTAATGTTATGATTTATTTTTATTTATTGTAAAAATTTAATAATTAAAATGCTGCACTAAAAAAAATTTCTGTATTTTATCTTCACAAAATTCCGCGACTTTAATTCCTCTTTCATCTATTTTACCGTCTTTTGAATTTCTGATTTCAGTTGTTAAGTTTGTTCCCTCTAAAATTCCATTAGGACATATTTTCAATTTTCCAGTGTGAGCATTTCAGTCACCGATAAGAACAACATCATAATTTCTAGTCAATTCAATTAATTCTATTACTTCATCAAATTCACTATTCCAATTACTGGAATTTAAATAGATCGGAACCAGATATATTATTTTTTCATTAATTTTTAACTTAATACAAATTTTGTTTTGAATAATACAGTATTCAGCTTGATTTTTATTGAATTTTGTTTTATTAAAGCGCCATATAGATAGATATCCCCCACTGGTTCTTCCCATTATCCCTCCCTTTTTAGCATCTATAAACTTCAATTCGAAATCTAAAAATTTTTGTTTATAAAATAAAACATTTTCTTATACTAAAAATGTCTCTACCAACAAAAAATATCGAAATTTTTGACAAATTAAAAAAAACAAAAACATTTTCTTTAGATTTAATTCCCCTTATATTATAAAATGAAATATTTATCTCACCTAAATTATTAATAATAGCTTTATCACTCTCACTTATACCATTTTTTACACTAACTTTCCTTCATTTTTTGAACTAGCACTGGAGGTAGAAGGTTGACTGTTATCGGGGGCCGCCTCGCCGCTACGGAGATCCTCTTCAAGAACTGCTTTCATGCTCTTCATCACTTCTTCGGAAAATGTAGTTCCCATTATTTCTTCCAGAATCCTTATTCCATCTTTTCCATCACATTTAAGACCCTCATCAAAGTCCCAGAAGAACCTTTTGTTTTTAAATAAAAGGTAGAAATCTCTAATTTGGACAACAGCGCTCTTATCCACTTGTATAATTTTTTCCTTTATCCTCCATAGGCACCTTCTTCTCTTCCTAGTTCTTCCAGAAAGATCCATGTGTATAAAGATCCCACTGCCTTTTAACTTCCTTGAATTTTTCAGAATATCCCATATAATTTTTTCGTTATCGAATTCTGCTAGAACTATGTTTTTTTGCGTGTTATTCTTGATTTTAAAAGCATTATTAATTGTGACATTATTTACACTAAGCACTTGGTCGCATAAAGTCTTGATAGTTTTTGGAATATCTTCCTTACTTCCTCTTAGACCCCTGAAAATGAGGTTTTTCATTTTATTTTTATTAATCAAATTCTCAATAATATTACTCATATGTTTCTCTTTTTCTTTTAATGTTTTGATTTCTTTTCTTAACTCTTCATTTTCTATTAGTAATTTATTTTCTAACAATTTAAAATCTTCTTTTGATGGTATATCTTTTTTTAGAGATTTAAATTTAACGTCTAACATTTTATTAAACCGTTCCATCATTTTTTCTATTTCCATGGCTTCTATTGTTTCAGTCTGAACTTTTTTATTTTTTATTTCTTCAGGGGAATTTATAATCCGTTTTCTTTTCGTTGAATCTACAGATTTTGGTGAAGAGATACCTTCATTAAGCTCTTTTTTTCTATTCATATATTTACGAGCCAATAGGTTTGACAAGTAAATAAACAGTACTGCCACTGACCTTGCTAGATAAGAGACCAGATAAGAGACGGCTAACAGATCTCGGGTGGGGGCTATCCTGTTCAGGCCCGCTCCAGATAACACCAGGTGAAGCCAAAAATTAGCAAATAGTTTCGCAATCACCACGGAGGTATCCGTCGTCCGATTTTCTTCAAAATTCACAGAAATACTCTGAAACACTATATTTCCGCGTATACTAATTCTTATTTCGAAACGGCTTCACAAACGAATTCTAAGATCAATCGGTACGGAGACGATGTTACTACACTGCCGGTCTGGGCGCAACTCCTCTTACATTAATGATGGGCACAATCATATTTTGATGAATATGTCTGATGAGTGGCATAATTATCACAATAATGAGTTTGTAATATGAGTATAAATCTTTAAATTATTCTACTAACAATATTTGTTTTTTAAATAGTACGTAAGTACTAATAACTTTAGTATATATTATCAAAAATCAATTTGGATTTTGGAAAAAGGGTGGTACAAAATAAATAGTCCTTATTTTCAGCAAATTGTAATCAATAGCCGACTGTTTTAATAGCCATTAAAATTTTACTAGTTACCTAAACTACTAAACTTTAATTTTTTTGCTCCATATCTAATCCTAACATAACTTTTATTTTATAAACTTCCTATTATGAGTAAAATTATATTCGAATAACATACTAACTGTTCATCTTGGACCGAAAAGTGAAAATCAACCTGATTTAGTCATACCATCCGGATCCGGCCGGATTAATGAAATTTGGAACCGGATCCGGCCGGACTGGAAATGACACCGGATTGCAATCCCTATTTACGTGGTACGCTACATTTTACCAATTCCCTACTGTAACGAGGACACTCTTCAAAAATATAACTTACTGTGAGAGTCACTTTACACAGTTGACATCGATACGGTAACCTTCGTACCATGAGGTGCTCATGAGTGAGACGGCAGTGTCCTTTCCTCAGGCGGGCGATAACTACCTCCTCACGTCTGCACTTTCTTGATGATGAGACCCAGGTGCTGATGGTCGGTTAGACATTTTTCAATTTATTATTTTTTTTTTTCAGTACAAGACTGTTGACATTCGGCTATGATCTTCGCGTTTATTGGCCGAAACAGCTCAGATGATGAAATAAAAGAGGGCGTTATTTCTTCTAGTGAATATGCCTCTGTTGCTGCTCTGTCGACTTCCTCATTCCCTGATATTCCGGAATGACTGGGAATCCAAAATAAAATTATTTTAGCAGGAGAGGTCAACAACATAAAAAAGATGAAAGACGGTACATTATTAGTAGATTTATCCATATGAAATATACATTCGTTAAACACCAGAACCCAATCAATCAATATTTACACCCCATCACATAGAACTGCGTCCTTTCACAAATCTTTTCTCACTCGCTCCTCATTATTTTGAAATTCCTTGCCTATCTCTATCCGTAAAACCGCCTATCTTCTTTCAAACATCAACTCTTCCATTACCTATTTGAATCTCAATCTTCCGTTTCATTGTAATTATAAGTTAGGTATCTGTAGTAGAAATATGTGTATATATAAGTGCCTGCTCCTAGAGTATATAACTATGCAAAGATATGTATTTATACATATTCAATTTGTTGTTTTTTTTTATTTAAAAGTAAATAACTGGTAAATAGGCAATTTTTTGTTTTCATTGTTCTTGTTTTAAGTGGAATTGGTCCCAGAATAAAGATTTTTACATTAAAAAAAAATTAATACAGTATCGACCACTAAAAATCTAAATATATAGAAAATATTTAGGATTGTGGGAGTCTCTACTATTGAATGATTGTATGAAGGGTTCAGCGAAATTGTTTGTGGGGGGAAGCACTGCTCTAGACCGTCCCACACGTGAGATATCATGAAGTTAGTTCTAGACTTCCATTAATAATCTCTTCACATCTCCCTTCACTGTTTCTTATTCTCTCTCTTCCTGGAGAAGAAGAAAGCTCCCATATCGTTCAAGATGGCAGGTCTTGTACATTATGCACCCCACCGCATCAACTTCCTCTTCTGGAGAAATATTTAATCTCCCCGGAACCCGTGTACCTCTAGTGAGAACTTGGCGCGTCAAACTTAGGCAAGGTAACATGCGGCGAATCCTGTAACGGAAGCATGTTGTGTTAAGGTAGCCTGAGGGAGCGATGTGGTCTAGTACAGTGGTTGTCAACTGGTGGTTCGCACACCCCTGGGAGTCCAAGAGATGTCGTTGGGAAAGTATTTTATGTTATCTTAACGAAATATATTTGTCAAGCCTTGGCTTCTTACAAAAATCGCTATCTCATTGCACACATACATTTTTCTTTTTATTTTGTTTATTTATTGAAATTTACAACTGTATTAGTTAAAATAAGACGAATAGCACAAAGAAGGAAATAAGAGATTATAATGTAGCGAATTCGTCCACCTCGGACAGCTCGTATCTTTTCACAACCGAATGGCAAAAGAAGTGCAAAGAAGAATAACGATGGGATGGAAAAAATACTGGCTCCTAAAAGAAGTAATGAAGGGAAACTTTAGTTTTGAAGCTAAGAAAGTAATGTTTGAAAGCTGCGTTCTCCATTCAATTACATATGGGTGTCAAACATGGGCATTGACAAAGAAGGAGGAATCCAGGTTAAGGGTATAGCAAAACTCTATCCTAAGAAGCATGTTGCACTACAGGAAGAGAGACAAAATCAAAAGCCTTACTATACGTAAGGAATCTGGGATAGGCGACATCAAAGAAATAATAAGGAAAATTAAATGGAGATGGGCCGGTCATCTGGCCAGGAATCAAGATGGAAGATGGTCGCTGAGTGTCACTGAATGGATTCCTTACAACCTGAAGAGAAGAAGGGGTCGACAATGTAGACGATGGAGAGATATCCTGAAGCTGTCGGAACTAATTGGATGCGAACAGCGAGAGATAAGGATAAATGGAAGAACCTTTGGAAAGAAATGGCCAACTCCACTTCCCAATAGGTTTGGTCACCGGGGAAGTTAGACCATCACCTCCGTAAGGAGAGGCCTGTAGGGATAACATATTGTAAATATCTTAAGCAACTAAAGAACATTAATTATATAGTTTTGTTTTGTTTTTTTCATTTAACAAGTATATGCATTATTATTATTTTTCACTTAGCATTATATCTATTGTCTCCATATGATTTGTAAACAGTATCATTGTTTTGTGCATCTCTAACTGAAAAATAGCCGGGTTTTCTATTTCTAATATAGACTGTTTGTTTATTAGATCATTTATAATAAATGAATAAACATGTTTGTTAACTGTATCATATTATTTATCGTGTTTCGCCATATTATGTAAAACATATATTTATATATTTATTATATTGTAAACTATTATATTATTCATATATTGTAATTGAGTTATTTTGTTATAAGTTTTATTGTAATACAATGTACCTAGAGCTGATAACGTAGTGAATTAGTGTCTTGCTAACTCTTTTATTGTAGTATGTTTTTTATTCTATATTTGTTATGTAGCCAGCTCTATTTGTATCGGGGTTAGTCCGAAAGCAAATAAAGTTATTCATTCATTCATTCATTTAGCATTATATTTTTATCAATTATATAAGAACTAAAAAGTAAATATTATAATTTAAATGTTATCCTTGCAATAAAGGCTTTATTCACTCATTCATTCATTCATTAGTTAATACATCAAGGTCTCGAGGCCATCGTTGGGGGATTACCTGTAGCAGGGTGGCTAGCATAACACCATTCTATGCCAAATTTCACACGTTCGAACCAGCAAGTGGTGTTGAGATTTTTAATGGGAGTAAAAAAATCCCTTCGGAAGGGACGTTGAAAGGTGGTCCCGAGCCTGTGCGATGTCAGGTACTCGTTAAAGATTCCTATCCTAATTAAACCTGGATAGGCAAAATTTAGGGCTCCAACTGTAGCATCGTCCGATTAGCCATACCAGAATATTGAGACATTAAATAAATAAACCAACAAACAACTTTTTTTATCAGATAATATTTTTTCTGAAATATTCCTCTTTCCAACGGGATATTATACGTGCATATTGGTGCTCTTAATATTTTAAAAACAAAAATTACATAAATAAATAAAAACTCTTTTATCCTTTAGTTGGTCATGAAATTTGTTCAACTTGTATATTAAGCTGTCCTTCATTAATGTTATGAAGATGATATGTTTTATTATAACAATTTATGATAAATGTAGTTTCATTACTAAAAACGTAGTTCTTACACTTGAAAACAAAATGTCTTGATAAGGTGCATATTATAATTGTTTGCTTTGTTAAAACTTTTTCATTTGGCTTTGTTATATTTTTACTTTTATTTACCTAAATATGAGATAAATAGCAAAGGAAAATATGGCGATTGTAAATACACGTTGTAGAGTCCAAATAACCAAGGCGCTCAAAAAGTGTGTGTGTATATCTGTAAGTCTAGCACGAAAACGACGTCGTACGAAGCTGAAACTTCATATTTAATACAACTATACACCTAAGATGTTAAACCAACTTTTTCATCAAAAACGGCGTACCAGAAGAACCAATTCATAACAAGCACTTTTTAACGATTTTCTCAAAAACGGCTCAAACGATTTTGACTAAACTGGCTACATCGATGTAAAATTTAATGAGTTTAATATCTTTTATAATGATGGAGTTTTGTTGACCGTAGAGAAATTAGATGAGGAAGATGGTTGGGGGTGCGGTCATAAATTAAAACCACACAATTAAAAATAAGAGTTATTTTTATTATGTGCCGACGTTTCGGCCTACAATGTGGGCCTTCATCAGGGCTAAAAGAAACAAGATAACAACCAATGTAATTAGACTTAATAATGCGTTAGGTATATAATAATAATATGACAGTAATAAATTATGGGAACATAAATAATATTAAATGTAAAATGATAATAAGATGACAATTATAAAGTATGGAAATAAGGTGACAGTTATAAAGTATGGAAATAAACAAAATTAAGATGATAGTTATAAAGTATGGAAGTAGACATAATTGAGATGATAATATTGTAATGAGAATATATAAATAGAGACTCAGTAAATGAAAAAAAAATTGATAAAGGAAAAATATGTGAACAATTAAAATTTTAAATATTATATATTATTAAAATATGAGAACTAGAATGTCCGTTAGGAAAAAAAACATTCTAGTTCTCATATTTTCCGTTCCACGCAATGAGCGTTTTTTAAACTGAGAAACATCACTTCGTAGGCAACGCTTGCACGTCATGTAAGTATTTTTTCTTATTTATAAGGGTCTTTTTTTCATCGCCCATTTCTTTCTCCCCCTTTCCATACTCATATATTTCTCCATTACATATCCTGACATATAATTATTAGTTTAATATTACATTATTTTAAAATTTAAATTATTATATTTTTTATTCATACTGTTTTCTTTTGTAATGACTATTTTTTTTTATATTTACCTATACTCTTAACTATGTTTTTAATATATTACCGTCATATATCAACTCATAATTGTTAATATTAAAATTTTAATTGTTCACTATTTTTCCTTATCATTTTTTTTTTTATTTACTGAGTCTCTATTTATATATTCTCATTACAATATATCATCTCAATTATGTCTACTTCCATACTTTATAACTATCATCTTAATTTTGTTTATTTCCATACTTTATAACTGTCACCTTATTTCCATACTTTATAATTGTCATCTTATTATCATTTTACATTTAATATTATTTATGTTCCCATAATTTATTACTGTCATATTATTATTATATACCTAACGCATTATTAAGTCTAATTACATTGGTTGTTATCTTGTTTCTTTTAGCCCTGATGAAGGCCCACATTGTAGGCCGAAACGTCGGCACATAATAAAAATAACTCTTATTTTTAATTGTGTGGTTTTAATTTATGACCGCACCCCCAACCATCTTCCTCATTTAATATCTTTTAGGTTTTATTCTAGTTGAAATAATCTCGAACTGGCTTAAATTTGTGCCGACTGTTCAATTTTATTCTCTAATGTACCCTCTATTTCGTAAATACGAAAAAAAAAAACATAGTTCATTATTTTTATTGATAAAAAACGGCAACCTATCTCATGAAATTTATTAAATATTTAAAATTACTTGATTTTTAGACTGCCTATCGGGGATTTTGTTAGCCAAATGTAGTGAAAAAATATATAAAGAAATTAATTTAATTCCTCTACTTTGCGGAAAGGGACAACATGAGTCGAAACGTTAGTTAAAAAATTGTTAGTCTCTATTTCCTAATTTTTTTTTTTTAAATCACCTGAAGCATACAATTGAGACGTTGATTTCCAAAAGGTACTAAAGGAAATTTTTTTACGAAATTGATTTTTTTACATATTTGTATTCTCATCATTTAGTTCTATATAAACATTCTATTTGGTGTTATCTAATGAATTCTCAAGTCCATAAAAAACGCAATTTAGAAATGCGGTATTTTTCTAAAAGTAATAATCACGAACTTATTTCCGTTCCAAATCATTCTAAAAAAATTCATTTCATAACTTTAATATGATGTTGTTATAAAAGTAAAAAAATAATTCTAAATTTTAAGGCAAAAAGACCGAAATTAGCTAGTTTAATAATATAGTAATGAGAGATTTTCGCTCTTCCTGTAAAATTTCCTAGAATGGATATAGTACCTTTTGGAAATCAAAGTCTCAATTGTCCTTCATACAAAACAATAAATAGTTTAGACTTTTTCATTGTTTTTCTTTCTCTGACCGCCACTAGGACTGTTTGTTTTTTTAAATATTAAATTTATGTTTACCAAACCCTACTTCTTTAATAAAACTTATAATAATTATAGTTATTACTATTATTATTATTTGATATTATTATTAGAAAGATATATATATATATATATATATATATATATATATATATATATATATATATATATATATATATATATATTAGATATAGAGAGGAGGACTGAGTAGAGTTAGTGAGCAGGGGGAGCTGCTTGCAAATCAATAGCTGTACCGCCACTGCACACCGCCGCAGTACCTTGCAGGGGCCTTAGCCTACACTGCGATAGTAGCACTCTCGTGGCAGTTAGCAGCCTCCATGTCCTATAGCCGGGTCCTGCATATGACAGTACGTATGGTAGTACTTGAAAGTACTATCGTTCATCATAAAACTGCGCCAGGGCAAGATAGAAGCACGTGAAAGTAATTGGAAGCACTCTCACGATAGTAACAGGAAAGGGAGAAAGTGTGATTATAATTATTAAAGGTGTATTATAACATCAAGCATTATTTTTGTTTGTTTCTTTATGGCTATTGTAGCTGCCTAATCAGACCACTATTTTACGAAACCTCTAAAGAGCGGCATAATCAAGGATTTTTTAAAAATTCTTAGGCTATTAGCCGGGTTTGAACACGAGAAATTGGTGATAGAAGGCTGTTGTGATAACCACTACACTATTGGTGACCCCTCCAATTCGATTTTGGATATTGAGAGTGTTATTAAAATCGCTGGAGCGGTTTTCGGGAAAAATCATGAAAATATGCAAAATGCACGATTTAAAGTTGCGATTCAGGGACGTCGATTTTGGTAAAACATAAGTTGCTATAAAATCATAGGCATATAGTAATGAAACAAACGCTGCAAATTATTACACAATGTTTTATTATTTCCAAATAACAATATTAGGGTATAACTGTATATATAGCTGTTGATAGACAATTAAGTAATATGAAAAGCAATAATTCAAAGGATAATATCATATCACTACCGCTGATTTCAAAACGCAATATCTCAGCTAGTTGTTAACCAATTTCAATGAGTATTATTTAATTTTGTCGAAAATTTAATTCTCTCTCTCTCTTTTTTTTTGTATTATTTTTTATTTGACGTCACTTTATGCTGCAGAGACTAATCGGACGACCAGGTTTTATTGGGTTGTTTCACATGAAATGTCCGTGACACAACCCAATATTAGGATAGGGATCTTTAACGAGTACCTGACATGGCACAAGCTCGGGACCACCTTTTAACGTCCCCTCCGAAGGACAGCATAGCTAAATAACTCTATAAAAAAGCACTAAAATTGGCAGACAGCTGACAAACGGATTATTTTTTATCCTTTATTCGGATTCTACGCATCTTGAAACGTAAGCTCTAGAATTTTGAGCGTGGGGTAATGTTTTTTTTTAGTCGATTACAAAGGTTCCTTATTAAAATAATAAACCAAAAGGAGCAAATAAATATATATATTTTTCAAATATAAAATTATATCTCAGATGTTTTTTTACTAAAATCAATGAACTAGGATAGCAACAGCATTTTCACATTTTTACGAATTTCCCAAACATATATTCAAAAATAAAAATAATAATATTAATTACAAGATTTAATGGGCTTAAATATCATTTAGATTTCATTGATTAAAATAGTCTAGCAGGAGTTTAATGCCTAATTTCTAAAAATTTTCCTCTTAAGTACCTTTAGTTTAAGTTAAGTTCTAAATTATTACTATATTACCTTAATATATTCCTTGTTTATTTATTTAAGGTCACTTTATGCTACTATGGCTAATCGGACGATGCTACAGTGGGAGTCCTAATTTTTGCCTATCCAGGTTTAATATGATAGGAATCTTTAACGAATACCTGACATCGCACAGGCTCGGGACCACCTTTTAACGTCCCCTTCGAAGGACGGCATAACTAAGGAATTTTCACTGCCATTAAAAATCCTAGGGCCACCTGCGGGTTTGAACCAAGGACCTTTGGCATAGAAGGCTGTTATGCTAACCATCCTGCTGCAGGTAACCCCACAATCAGTTTTTTCGGCTTTTCATGACTCTTTATTAAAATTTACAAGCTGTGTATAAGTTAATATTTTTACATAAAATAATTACATTGTTCAATATGTTTCTTAGATTTACTAGATGTCATTATTTAAGTACTATTGTAAACATCTATATAAAAAAATAAAAAAATCTGGTGGTGGCAACGCACGACTTTTACTTACCTCTTGTGTCAAAATCGTTTAAAAGAGCCACCTGAAGATTTAAACCTGTGACCTGGGTTATAGAAGGCTGTTATGCTAGCCACTATGCTCAGGTGACCACTATTATCTTGTTAGCATTGAATAAAATTGGATGATGATATAAAACTTCACCACTCTTTTATTAAATCTGTGACGGTCGTGAATAAGTGGTTAAGGCAAAATATTTCATTTTACAGGTGAGCGACTTTACTTTAAGTTTTACGTAATACCAAAATAGAGTTATTTTAGCTTTCTTTAAACCTACAATTTCTTCCATCAAAATATTTCTTTAACCAATTTAACACGACGTAAGAAAATGTCTGAGAGAGCGATACGTGAAGTTAACTCATTTTTTATATAACTCGAGTTATCTAGTTTCTGACGACCACCACAGAAATATTAATTCCCCATTCAGCTAAAATGCCATCTTCAGGTGCAAAGAACAATATTAACTAAGGTGAGTAGGTGCTTACACCTTGAAGCCTCATGTCTGAATAGAATGTACCTTTAGGATTAGTCCCTTAAAATAATTTTCACAACCAAGGTAATCTAAAGTCATGTGTTGCCTGCACCTGATTTTTTTATAATCAAGATAATATCCTTTTTACTTTTATTCCTAATAATATCTAAGAGGAAGGATATGAGATGTATTTGGTCTCCCGACGTTCTTCGGTCGTCAATGGGGAATACCCCAGCGTCTCTCCAAGGGCATTGCGTTCTACCCAACCTCTCCAAGACATCAGAAGGAAACTAACATTCAGTAAATTTACTTAGCTAGAGGTGGAATATACAGGCTGCCTTATAAATGTTATCTGTCAGAGCTTTTATATATATATATATATATATATATATATATATATATATATATATATATATATATATATATATATATATATATATATATATATACACGAGACATTTTTTAATAAGTACCGTTTTGGAATTTAAAAAAAGACGAGCAAAGATATCGCAATACTTTTATTTTTACATGAAGGACTGTACCTTAATCTACTTTTCTACATAATTTCCATGAATTTTGAGGCACTTGTCATGACGCGGCACCAGCTTTTGAATCCCCTCCTCAAAATATTCTGCCGCCTGACTTGTTAACCACTGCATCACAAATTTTTGACTTCCTTGTCGTCTTGAAGACGCCGATCGCCCAGATGTTTCTTCAAGTGCT
Source organism: Piezodorus guildinii (assembly GCA_023052935.1). Classification (NCBI taxonomy): domain Eukaryota; kingdom Metazoa; phylum Arthropoda; class Insecta; order Hemiptera; family Pentatomidae; genus Piezodorus; species Piezodorus guildinii. The sequence goes on along the minus strand of CM041298.1, from coordinate 1,740,366 downwards.
GGAACAAATGGTAGTCGCTGGGCGCCAGCTCAGGGCTGTATGGAGGATGATCTAGAGTTTCCCATTTAAATGATTTGAAGAGATGTTTGGTCCGATTGCCCACATGGGGACGGGCATTGTCATGCAGCAAAACAATACCCTCACTCAACTTGCCACGTCTTTTTGGATTGCACGCAAGACGATGAAGGAGTCAAAACATTTGTGATGCAGTGGTTAACAAGTCAGACGGCAGAATTTTTTGAGGAGGGTATTCAAAAACTGGTGCCGCGTTATGACAAGTGCCTCAAAATTCATAGAAATTATGTAGAAAAGTAGATTAAGGTACAGGCTTTCATGTAAAAATAAAATTATTGCGATATCTTTGCACGTCTTTTTTTAATTCCAAAACGGTACTTACTTAAATAACATGCCTCGTATATATATATATATATATATATATATATATATATATATATAGACACCTAGTCGTTGATATGAGCTGGTTATTTTTATAATAGCAGCCGATTAATAGTGATTTAATTCAATAATTCAGTTATTTTTGAAGACAGAGAGAAATATAATTAGTGTTTTTTAACCGAAAAGCCGCAAATAATTTAAAAAAAATAAATGTAGGTATATGGAGAAGATATCTAACAATACAAACTCTATTTTATACGAGTTACAATTCTTCTTTTTTTTTTCCTCACCAAAACAAAATCCCCCTGGATCCGCCATTGATCCTGAAAGAGGAAGGTAAAAAAAGGAAAAAAAAAAACAGTTGCATTTAACAGCTTTAATGGAGGCAGCTCTTAACTAGGGCGAGCGCTCATGGAATTGGAAATTTGTGTAAATTTAAATTGCTAGGTAGGTTCAAGGTAGTCTATACCAAAATTGTTCTCTATTATTTTTGGACTTCACTGAAAAAAAAGAAAATAAAATAAAAAGGCTGAAATAAAATAATAAATATTGAATTATCCGGAAAATGATAACTAAGTATCACCATCGACCAATCACTCTCCTGGAAACCACATATTGCCAAAATCTCCCGAAGAACAACTAGTACTCTTAAATTTTTCCATCGCTCCCGTCATCTCCTTCCCCTATCCACTCGTAAGCTCCTCGTATCCTCACTTATTTCCCCCCACTTTGACTATTGTTGTGATGTGTCTAAAGCGCATTATGAACATTTTCTTAAGATTTGTCTTCGGTACATCACGGAGGTCTCATGTTACCCACTTATACGGTAAATTAAAGTGGCTCCTCCCCTCAACCCGCAGACAATATTTCCTTGGATCATACCTCGACTAAACTATTAACTCCCAGCATCCTTCCTACATCTACAGTCTCCTTCAATTTAAATCCTCAGTCCACTTGCTTGAAACTCGATCGCGACATTCTGACCTTTACTTTCCTAACCACAGAATTAAAACTTTTGATCGTTCCTTTATTGTTCGCTTTGCCACACTCTGGAATTCTCTACCTATCCATATCCGCCATGCTGCCTCTTTATCCTCATTCAAATCCCAACTTTTTCTATACCCTCTGTCATCCCAAATGACCATTTAGGACCTAGTCCCAGAATAAATTTTTTTTCTATTCTATTCTAAGTAACTGATTTACCGATAGGGAAATTGTATGTATTATAGTTACTGATAAAATTAACGCAGATATACAGAAGGTCTCATAAATGCCTCGCCATATCGTGGAAGCAGGTACTAAACCTTAACTGATACTATTGGGTTGTGTCACATGAAATGTTCGTTTTCAAGGTAAAGGATTTTTATTAAATACGATATGAAAACAAGATCATTTTATTAGAAGTATTTACCTTCTTTTTCTACACATTTTTCCTAACGTGACACCAACTTTTTTATCCCCAAAATGAAAAACTGAGCTTTGAAGTGAAACAAAATCTGAAAACGCACTTTTCACTTGATCATCATTTTCGTTGTCTATTACGGACGGAGGTCTTCCTCGGGGCAAGTTTTCGAAATCGGTATCCCCAGCTGAAAAATTAGCAAACCAACGGCGAATTGTCCTTTCATTAACACTCCCTTCCCCAAACGCCTTGCAAATATTTCTAGCGGCCTCAGCTGTTGGATGGTTAAAGTTTGAATACATATTTGGAGGTATACTAAAAAGTGGGTAATTGATTGGGAAGCTAATGTTTATAATACCAAGGTAGAGGATTAATAACTGTTTACTTTAAATATGTAAACATTCGGGAAGAAAAAAACAGAGACCTGCAAAATCCTTTATGTATCTCAAAACTATAAAAACGGACATTTCATGTGAAACAACCTGACAATATGGCGGCCAATTGAAAGTAATTTAATTCAATAACTCAGTCATTTTTGTAGATCTTTTAAATTTAAAAGAATCATTGAAATCGGTTGAGAAGTAGCAGAGATATATCGTTTTGAATTTAGCAATCGTGATAGGCCATTTTCTTTTGAATTATTTATTGCTTTTCATATTATAATTTTTAAAAAATCAGTCCAGTAGTTTCGGAGATTTGGACAAACGGAATTTTTAATATTCTTTTGAGATCCTGTAGCACTATTATTATTGTCTATTATGAAAAATTGTAATAAATACGAATAAAAAAAAAAATTCTTTATTCGGGTTCTACGCATTTTAAAACACTGGCCTTCAATTTTTTATGGGGGGAGATAATTTTTTTTTTTGGTTCATTATAAAGGTTCATAATTGAAATAATAATGCAAAAACCGATGTTAAGTATTCGAAAATCGAAATCTTTAAAGCTTAAAATGAAACAATTTAATACACAATATTAGCAACCACATTGAATGTGTGTAATTTTGAGGGAGTTAACTTACGTTTAAAGGTAGTTTCCTGGACTATGCTACTTCTAGAAGGACACCCCGAACAAAACACCAAGAACTCGCTCAGGGAACTTGGTGTAACTTGAGAAATTCCTGCAATAGTTGCTCCAATGTCGAGTTTTTAGCCTCCCTACCAGGCCGTTTCAAACTAGTTTCAAACTGCCTTCTCCTAAGTGAGCAAATTACTTTAAAACAAATTAGTTAAGTTTTTCATGATTTCAACTTATTTTTTTTATACAAAATAAACATCTGGTGCATGTAACACCTCATATTTACAACCTCCCTTAAAAATCAATGTTAAAATATTTTAGTAAAGTATTTTTACTTCCACTTACTATAAATAGTAATGGAAAGTATTGCGATCGTTAAAATTTACGAATTCCAGTTTTGAACGGAAATACACGTTTCAGGGTCCCCTGAATCCAAATAACCAAGTCCCGCAAAAAAGTCTGTGTGTCCGTGTGTGGTAACTCCCGGGCGGAAACGGTAAGCTCTATGAAACTGAAATTTTATATTTAAGATAACTTTACGACCGAGATGTTACAAAAACTTTTTCATCACACTCGGCTTAGAAGAGCCACTTTATACCATGCATTTTGCACGTTTTTTACGATTTTCTCAAAAAAAGTTTATTTTGAATAAACTTTCTATACCGATGTAAAATTTAATGAGCTTTAATATCATGTAGGTTTCATTCTCATTGAAATATTCTGACAGGGCTTAAATACCGATAGTTTGAATTTTCTTCCTCTAAAGTATCTTCAATTTTGTACATTCGAAAAAATTAACGGTTCAGAATGATCGAATGACGATGATCGAAATCGTCGGATCAAACTCGCTATATCGATGTAAAATTAAATGGGCTTTAATATAACGTAGGTTTCATTCTGATAAAAATAGTCTGACAGGGCTTAAATGCCTTTAATTTTGTATATTTTATAAAAATAACCATATTATCTAGTTAGCATTGATAAATAACAGCTAAATACACAAGTTGAGCAAATTTGAAAAGCAACTAAAGGAGAAAACTGAAAAAATATTTTTTAAATTCAATTTTTCGTTTTTGAACATAAGAGCAGTAATATACATGTGTAATATACCGTTGGAAAGCTAAAGATTTTAGAAAAAAATATTATCTAATACACAAGAGCTTAAACGTTAACAGAGAGTGATAAAAAGCCGATAAAACTAACTGATTGTTTTAGATAATAATATAATAGATCTTTTAATAAAACGCATGTTTCTATAGAAATTCCATTTAACCAATTCTTTAATGGTTTCACTCATTTTTATCTTTTACTGTTTTTGAAAATTCTTTAATCGATTCTAAAAACGGAGGTAAGTGAAAGTCTTGTGTTTACCGCACCAGATTTTTTTGTAGTTAAAGGAATTAATCCGGGTTTGCGGTCGATGAATGAAACAATTAGGTAGTTTCAACCATTTAATTTCTGCCGACGTTTCGACCCCCATTGTGGGTCATCATCAGGACTAAATAGATAAAAAGAGATACATTTACAATAAGATTAAATATACTATTTCAAGAAATATTGAGCTAATGGATGTCAATATTAAAACATAAAAAGAAACTAGATGTGTACAAAAATCGGTTAATTAAATTACAATGACTCAGTTATAATAATGAGAGGGCTATACAGAGCAGATAATGACTTAAGATAATGTATAAAGGTATACAATAAATTACATGAAATAAGAAACATTGAAATATGGAGTAGAGTGGAGATACGTTCCTTATTGTAAGCGAATGGAAAGTAGGCACATTTTGGTAGGATGGAATCTAGGCAGGTAGATAGGAAAGTAGGTACAAAAGGTAGGTGGAATGGAAAATACGTACCACATTTTAGACGGGATCTGACAACAATGAGTAAAATTGTAATACTTTTTTTTTTTTCAACAACAATTTTTATTGAGAAAATTTTACAATCTGTCCCAATTTGGACAATAATAATAGTGCTGAATGATATCATACATACTACATTCATACAATATTTACACAACATAAAATTACTATAAAATATATACACAATAATGAATCAATACAAAAGTCAATAATTCACTTATACCTATATACACATACACACACTCATACATACATCACACTGAGTGGAGAATCTAGCCAGTGCTAGAACTCCAATATATTCACAAAAGGTCGCGGGGCCACTGCCGTTTCAACCTTCTAGGTGGTTTGTATGAATGAGTGTAGCTGGATAGGGATTGAGCTAAAGGATCAGGATGTTGAATGAGGTTCTGGTGGAATACTAACATAAAAAAAAGCAATCAGATTAAACACATAATATTAATAATATCATAATGGTACTAGAAAATGTTTTAACAAAATTCTTAAAGTGAAATCTATATAATAGTGGAATACCTCCCAACTAGCTTTTCCCTAATTATGGTAAATATATTAATACAGTTTTAATAATTATGATAAATATATTAAGACAGACTAGTTTCCACTCTCCTACAACACTGTACGTATCTCCACTCAAATCCATTTTTCAATGTTTTTCATTTCATGTATTTTTTTCTTATATATTTGTAAATTATCTTTAGTCATCTGCTCTGTATAGCCCTCTCAATAAAACCTTACCTTAGTCATTGTAATTTAATAATCGATTTCTTTACACATCTAGTTTCTTTTTATGTTTGAATATTGACATTCTCTAGCTCAATATTTTTTGAAATAGTATATCTAATGTTATTGTAAATGTATCACTTTTGTATCTTTTTAGACCTGATGATACCCTAGCTCAAAACGTTGGGAGAAAATAAATGGTTAAAACTACCTAATTGTTGCGATCATCGATCGCCACCCGGACTAATTCCTTCTAGTAATTCTCAACGGTCAACTAATTATGTCCAATATTTCTTTTTAGAAGTATATTTGTTGTTGATTATAACGTCACTTTATGCTGCTGTGGCTAATCGGACGATGCTACAGTGGGAGTCCTAAATTTTGCATATCCAGGTTTAATTAGGCTAGGGATCTTAAACAAGTACCAGACATCGCACAGGCTTGGAACCACCATTTTACGTCCCCACAGAAGTACGGCATAACCAGTCTGGGATCCCCTTAGCAGATTATATATAGTTAAGTTTGTTTGTATGATGTTTATTTATTCCCCAACTTTGTATTTATCTCTATTACAGGTTGTTTTGATTTGTTTGTTGTTTCTTTTTTGTTTTATTAATTGTTATTGTTTTTTACATATTTGTATTTATTCATTTCCGATTTTATGTAATTTGACTTTATCATTATTTTCTGTATATATTGTATAAATGTGTATCACATCGCTATTTAGTAATAGTGTTCATTATGAAACAATAAAAAATTCTAGAACCACCTGCGGGTTGTAATCCGTGACCTTTGGAATAGAAGACTGTTATGCTAGCCACACTGCTACAGGTGATCCTTTAAAACAATTGGATGGCATCCGAAAACAGTTTCGCATGTATATAAACGGCTCATTTCAGAATTGAGACAAGGTTTTATTTATACCAAGGTTACACTCGCTAAATTAGGAGAAGATACATGGTACCAATTTGGTTAATAACATGGACGTATTAATGTTTTACACCTCTAGGTTAATTCGGGGCCAGCGTTATACACGCCTGAAGCTCATCATGAAATGCGAGGTCTAGAGTGAATTATCTCGCGCGTGAACCCAATTATCTAACAGCTTTAGAATTCAACTCCCATCAAAATGAAAACTTCGTCTTATTATTACTTTCACTTACCTATATATGAAATATATAGTAAGGGAAAGTATTGCGATCGTGAAAATTTTCGAATTCCAGTTTTCAAAGGAAATACACTTTTAGGGTCATCTGAATCCAAATAACCAAGTCCCGAAAGAAGGTCTGCGCGCGCGTTTGTTTGTGTGTGATAAGTCCATCGCGAAATAAAACGTCCTAAGAAACTGAAATTTTATATTTAGGGCAAATATTTACCCGAGATGTTACAGCAACTTTTTCATCAAAGTCGGCTGACCAGAAGAGCCACTTCATACTATGCATTTTGCCCTTCTTACGATTTTCTCAAAAACGGCTCTAAAGATTTTGATTAAACTCGCTATATCGATATACAATTTAATGGGCTTTAATATCATGTAGGTTTCATTCCGATTGAAATAGTCTGACAGGGCTTAAATGCCGATATTTTACATTTTCTTCCCCTAAAGTACCTTTAATTTTGTAGATTCTATAATAATGATAAGCATATCATCTGTATAGCATGGCTATAAACCGGCTAAATGTATAAGTTGGACGAAGACCAGCATAAGGATAAAAGAGAAAAACTTTACATATATATATATATATATATATATATATATATATATATATATATATATATATATATATATATATATATATATATATTAAGAACAGTAATATAGATGTATTGGGCTGTTTTACATGAAATGTCCGTTTTTATAGTTTCTGAAATACATGTTAATCTGTTGTTTTCTTCCGAATGTTTACATATTTAAAGTAAACAGTTACTAATCCTCTACCTTTGTATTATAAACATTTTTTTTTTTTTTAATAATAACAATTTTTATTGAGAAAATTTTACAATCTGTCCCAATTTGGACATTAATAGTATTGCTGAATGATATCAAACATACTACATTCATACAATATTTACACAACATAAAATTACAATAAAATATATACACAATAATGAATCAATACAAAAGTCAATAATTCAATTATACCTATATACACATACACACACTCATACATACATCACATTGAGTGGAGAATCTAGCCAGTGCTAGAACTCCAATATATTTACAAAAGGTCGCGGGGCCACTGCCGTTTCAACCTTCTAGGTGGGTTGTATGGATGAGTGGAGCTGGATAGGGATTGAGCTAAAGGATTAGGATGATGAATGAGGTTCTGGTGGAATTTGGAAAATTTGGATGGAATTAGGTCTGAAATAAATGGAACATTAAGGTCGTGGTGCAAGGTATAATTGGAGACATAATAAGGAGCATTTACTATTGTACGGAGGACTTTGGATTGAAAGGATTGAATGCGTTTGATGTTAGAACGTTTAGCTGTCCCCCACAGTTCAAGTCCGTAGGTCCAGATGGGCTTCAGTATTGTCTTGTAGATTAATAATTTGTTTTCAACTGTAAGTTCAGATTTTCTGTTGAGTAGTCGGTATAACTGTCCGAATCGTCGGTTGAGTTCTTGTCTTTTAAGTCTTGTATGTGGGTTCCAAGTCAATCTTTTGTCTAACAGTAAGCCAAGATACCGGACTGTATCTGAGAGAGGAATCGGTAATGAGTTGAAATAAACTGGCGGACAGGATTTTCGTCTAAGAGTAAAGGTTATGTGTTTACATTTGGCTTCGTTCGCCTTTACACGCCAGTTATTACACCAGTGTTCGATAAGGAAAAGGTGTCTCTGAAGGTTTAAGGATGCTGTTTCAGGATTGGAACTGGATGATAGGATGGCGGTGTCGTCTGCAAAAGTTGCCAGAAAGGTATCAGGATGTGTAGGAATATCAGCAGTGTAAAGGATGTAGAGGATGGGTCCCAAGACGCTGCCTTGAGGAACAACGGCCTCAACGGGATAAAGGTTAGAAAATTCTTCACCACAGCGAACTCGGAAGGAACGGTTCGAGAGATAGGATCGGAGAATGAGGTATAGGGACTGGGGTAAATGGGTTTTCAGCTTGAAGAGTAATCCAGTGTGCCATACCCGGTCAAAAGCTTGCGCAATGTCCAGAAACGCACCAGAACAATACTCTTTGCATTCAAGAGCTGAGGAAATATGGTCTACAACTCGGAGCCCCTGTTGAACTGTGGAATGCTGAGGACGGAATCCAAACTGATGGGAAGGAAGATTTTGAGATTCTAATATGGGTAGGATACGTTTAAGAAGAAGCCTTTCGAAGATTTTTGAGAGGATGGGGAGTAGACTAATAGGCCTGTAGGATGAAGTGTTGTTGGAAGGTTTACCCGGTTTTAAAAAAAGGATGATGGTGGAATGTTTCCATAACAGAGGAAAATAGGTGGTGCGGAGGATGCAGTTATAAATATAAGTAAGGAATATAATAGCTTTCTGCGGAACTTGTCGGAGGATCTGGGGAGTAAGGAGATCGTGTCCAGGAGATTTACGGAGAGTCAGTTTTTGGAGAAGATATTTGACCTCAGAGGGATTAATAGCTTTAGGAGGTAGGGAAAGTGGAATCGGTGACATAAGAAAGTCTTGCACTTTTGCGGTGTGATTGATGTGGGATTCCGGATGAGGAGTGAATACTTTGGAGAGGTGTGTGGCGAATTCCTCGGCTTTATCTTCATCAGACGCAGCCCAGGAGTCATCACCACGTCGGAGAGGATGGGAAACATGATGGTATTTTAGGATCTTTTTCGTGACATTCCACAGGGAATTATCACGAGCTGATAGAGAGGAGAGGTAGGAATTAAAGGACTGGGAACGGAAGTTCGCCAACTCCCTCTTCAATTGTCTACAATAGAAGTTATAGGAGCGGCGATCTGTTGGGTGTCGGGTGCGCTGCCATAATGATCTTGCTCGGCGTTTGGTGTGGATAAGGTCTATAATAGGTTGTGGAAAATGATTTTGGTCTGGATTTATATTGGAGTGTTTAGGAGAGGAAGCAGTCCAGACAGCTTGTTGGATGGCGGTGGTAAAGGAATAGACGGAATTATCTAGGTCATCTTGGGTTTTGAGGGTTACTCTGAGGTCAATATTATCGGTCAGGATTTGGCGGAAAAGGTTCCAGTTGACATGGCCTCGGATGAATGATGGTGGAATGGGTTTTGGAATTGGAGTGAGAGATACTTTTAGGATCAGTGGACTATGGTCTGAGGATAGTTCATCAAGGCGAGTTAAAGACAAGTTGAGAGAGCCTAATCCGCTGTGGATAAAGAAGTCGAGGATGTCAGGATTGCGGTTAGGATCGGTTGGCCAGTAGGTAGGGGAGTCAGGAGGCAGGATATTAAAATTTCGGTAGTTGAGTGCAGACAGCAAATTTCGTCCCCGAGAATTCGTGGTTCTGGAACCCCACTGCTGATGCTTGGCGTTTAAGTCTGCACCCAGAATGAAACGATTTCCTAAGGAATCCAGGAAGGATACAAATTCAGAATTGGAAATGGAATGATTAGGAGGGCAATATGCAGATGTGAGGGTTACCGGAAAGGAAAAAGTCTTGATTACTATGGATGTGGCTTGTAGGAAATCATAGGTGGGAAGTGGGAGTAAATGATGAGAGAGGGATTGGTGGACAATGATAGCAGAACCGGCATGGGCTTTACCGTCTGGGTGGTCAGTACGGTATGTCATGTATTGCGGTATTTTGAAGTACTGTTTAGTCGTTAGTCTTGTTTCAGTTATAAGTGCAACATCGATTGTTTTGTCTTGCAACAACGCTGTCAGTTCGTCAGTATGATTTCTAACACCATTCGCATTCCAAAGGAGAATGGATAAGGAGTTAGGTGAAGTCATTTAAGGATTTTTCAAGGCAGGGATTAGATTCGATACTAGATTTGTAAGGAGTGATATAAGCGGCATAACAAGAGATTTGATTTCGGAGATGAACGATGTCATTAGACTGGTAAGATCTGTGACGTTTGATGGTGGAGGGATATGAGAAATTTGATGTTGAGGAGTTTTTTGAAAATTAGGTAAACTTTGAGGGATAGATTCTTGTACAATAGATTGAGAATGTTGAGGAAAATGTTGTTCCGGCAGTGCCTCGACTTCATGATTCTGGTTACCACCTCCAAGCAAGTGGGCAAATGACACGTTAGAATTTACAAGTTTTGATGGTTCTCTTCTGCTTCTGGTTGGTACAGCTGTTTCATTCGGATCCTGAGGTTTTTGGTATCTGGTTCTGAGTTTCTTGTAGATTTCACATCCCTTGTAGTTAGCCGGGTGGTCCTTGAGGCACAGAGCACATACAGCGGGTGCTGACCTTGATCTTGTACATTGTTCTGTTTTATGCTGTTCACCGCATTTCACACAGCGTGGTATGTGATGGCAATAACTTTTGGTATGACCATATGCCTGACAGTTATGGCACTGGACTATTTCTTTCTTTGTGTAAGGTTTTTCAACTTTTACACGGGTATAGTACAGTCTGCTGAGGTCATAGATTTTTTCGACTCCTGCTGATGGTTCCAAGTCCACGAAGAATAGAGGCAGTGGACTTTTATCTTTTAGAACGTTGGTGACTTGCCTCACTTGGAATCCTAATTCTGTCAGTTCTTCTTTGATTGCTTCAACGGGTGTTGAGGAATGTAGGTTTCTGATTACGACCCTTAATGCTCTCTCTTGGCGCAGCTGATAAGTATGAAAGTCAGCTTTGGTCTCAGTCAGATATTTTACAATCTTTCTGTAGGTTTCAGCAGTAGTCGGAGATATTTTAGTATCATTGGTTCTACTTATACAATAATAACTATTAGGATCTGTTACTTTGTTTAAATGCGCACACATCAGTTTAAAATTTTTAATATTTTTAACAAATATTGGTGGAGGTAGTGGTTCTCTGGGTATAGGAGAAGATTCCATGGTTTCTTTTTCATTTTGGAGGATCTGAAATGGATTCGGTGTAAAAAACGGAGATTCATCAGTTATTCCTTGTGATGATGTGCTGGGCTGTGGTTCAGAACCTAATGAGGTAGCTGACGCGGTCGCTGGTGGAATCATTTTTTTATTTTGTTCACGGCGGGGTCTCTGTTTTGTGGGAGACGAGTTAGAACCTGCAGATCTAGATCTTTTACTTGCAGACTTTGAGGACATGACTTGATGAAAATATCTCATTGATTAAGAAAATAATAATAATAAATAAATAATGAGATAAGAATTAAAGATAAAAGAAAGATAATTAAAAGAAAAGCAAACCCGAGCTTGCCGAGCTAGCGGCAATCAGCTGATCAGTGACCCTTCTTTCACTTTTTCGTGATTGTACAAAGTAAATTATAACTTTGCTTACCGAAACTTCTCCAATATTCACTGCCGTAATATTCCTTAGGTCTAGTGATGTTCTCCAGACTGAATTCTAGCGAATTCCTACTGAAAAAAGCAAAAATCTGAGAGACGATGTAACGTATGACTGTTATCATCGAGCGCATCAGCTGATCTATTATAAACATTAGCTTCCCAATCAATTACCCACTTTTAAGTATACCTCCAAATATGAACATGGAAACACGCGATTTTCGAGTAATATATTTGTACGAGTTTAAACTCGGCCATTATACAGCTGAGGCCGCTAGACATATTTGCAAGGCGTTTGGGGAAGGAGGTGTTAATTAACGGACCATTCGCCGTTGGTTTGCTGAGTTTTCAGCTGGGGATACCGACTTGGAAAACTTGTCCCGAGGAAGACCTCCGTCCGTAATAGACGATGTCCTGAAACATACAGTAGAAGGAAACCCCTACCAAACAGTTAAAGGACTCTCAGAAACCCTAAATGTAAGTGCATATACCGTTTCCAGACGTTTAAAGTGTATTGGGAAAGTAAAAAAGCTCGATACATGGGTACCTCTTGATCTCAGTGAGCGGCATGTTTTCAAAACATACCGAGCAAAAATCGAAAAAACTGGGCTACGAAGTTCTTCCGCACCCACCATATTCTCCCGACTTGTCTCCAACAGATTACCACCTGTTCAGGAATTTAGACAACTTTGTCAAAGGAAAACTTTTTGAAAATGATGATCAAGTGAAAACTGTGTTTTCAGATTTTGTTTCACTTCAAAGCTCCGAGTTTTTCAGTTCTGGGATAAAAAAGTTGGTGTCACGTTGGGAAAAGTGTGTAAGAAAAGAAGGTAAATACTTGGAATAAAATTATCTTGTTTTCATATCGTATTTTTAATAAAAATCCTTTACCTTGAAAACGGACATTTCATGTGACACAACCCAATATTATATATGTATAGCATATTGCGAAGAATACAAGAAGTTAGGCATAACGACCTGTCGGTGAAATGAGGCGAATGTAATGACGCTGTTTACACTGGGATTTGTAGATTGGGCACGATCTTGCCAATATATTGTGTCGCTTTGCTTCTTCGTATTAGTTCTGCTTTCCGCGAGCTTAGTATTGATATATCAGGGCATGAGTTTGAACACGTAGAGAAAAAGTATCTAGCTTCTATAATAACTAGAAAAATCTGATTGAGGTAATACAATTTTAGGGTCTCCTGAGTACAAATGACCAAGTCGCAAGAAGGTCTGTGTGTGCGGCAAGCCCACAGGCAACTATTTTTTATTAAAGTCAGCTAACCAGAAGACCCGCTGTCGAGGTATGTTTATTATAATGGAGAAGGAAGATCGTAAGATAGGAGGTGGTGCCCTAGAAGCACGTAACGCAGCAGAGGTTACTCTGCTAGGTAGGGGCAAACTCGCACCTACCAATTAGCAGAGGGGACTAGTTAGGAAGGTAGAAGCTCGATAGCAGCGAATAAGAATCCTCAGAGGTGCACATTGGTAGCAGCCATGCACCCCATCCAATGGGAGAGGAGGGATAGGAAGAGTGTGAAATAAAGACAGACCTCGCTATGTTACAAAGGCAGAGATACCATGACCTAATGAGATACCACCTGGTAGAAGCAGGTTGGTGATCGACTTGATGTACTAATGTCGTTATGTATTTCCCGACGAACGATAAGCACTGTTAAGTTTTTTCATCGCTCCCGGCATCTTCTCCCTCTTCCCACCTGTATGCTTCTCGTCTCCTCATTAATATTCCCCCACTCCGACTATTGCTGTGTGGTATATGGTGGCCTCCCAAAGGTGCTCGAAGACAGATCCAAGCGTATCATGAACATGTTCATAAGATTTATCTTCAGCACCTCGAAGAGGTCTCCAGTGACCCACTTATACAGCAACTTGAAGTGGCTCCTACCTTCTATACGGAGGAAATATTTTCTCGGATAATGCCTTTACCAAATCATAAACTCCCAACATCCTCCATACATACACAGCATCCTTAAATTTAAATCCTCAGTCCACTCTCTCGAAACTAGATCCCGCCATTCCGACCTTTACATTCCCACCCATAGAACAAAATCTTTTGATCACTCCTTTAATATCCGTTCTGCAATCCTCTGGAATTCCCTACCTACTCATATTCGCCATGCTCCTTCCTTTCCCTCATTCAAATCTCATCTTTTCCAACATCTTTTGGTATCCCAAATAGATGCACTACAAATGTAAATCTGCAACTGACTTATCTTAATTTCAATATAAGTTATAATTATCTATTTTACACTAACCCTAGCAGGGTGGAATAATTCGTTGTTTTGTTTTTTTATAATTCCCTCAACCCTATCAGTAGCCTTTAGGAGATTTCTCTTCTTTCTTTCCTTTTTTTTCTTTCTTGTGAGTTTATTATCCATACTTTTTTTACATGAATGTATATAAGTCTAGGTAGTGTTTTTGCACATGTGGTTTTTGCACATTTGTAAATAAAAATTAATTTTATTATTTTCTTGACCTGACATATATATGAATATATACTGTTTATTTCTGTTATTCTTAAGGGACATAGTACCAGAATAAAGTTTTTTTTATTAATATTATTATTATTATGTATATTGTCAATATCGAGAGGTTCTCTACCAGTCTAGTGTCTCGGCCCTAGGTCACGATACCTCGTAAGGTTTATTTATTATCTTGAAAAATTTCGATGAACAATGATATTTACAATCGTATTACCAAGTTAACATATACAATATTATTGAACATAGCGTCTTCTAATATTTGGCCGGTGACCCAAGTAGCAGCCGCTAGCGCTGCCTTTGAGCGAGCGTGTGAAGCATCCGCTACACCGCTTTATAAAGGTATACCATGCATTTTGAACCCTTCTTACGATTTTCTAAAAAATGGCTTTAACGATTTTGACTAAACAAGCTACATCGATGTAAAATTTAATGGGCTTTAATATCATGTAGGTTTCATTCTGATTAAAATGGTCTGACAAGGCTTAAATAACGATATTTTAAATTTTCTTCCTTTAAAGTACCTTTAATTTTGTAGATTTTATAAAAATCACCATATCATCATCTTGTTATCATTAAAAGAAAACAGGTAAATATAAGTTGAACAAATTCCATATCCAACTAAAGAAGAAAAATGCAAACATATTTTTTTTAACCCATTTTTCTTTTTTGAACATAAGAACAGTAATATACATATATAATATTGGTTATATAAAGATTTTGTTGGAAAACTAATGATTTTAGGAAAGATAATATAAAAAATATTATTTTATACACAAGCTTTTAAATTCAATAAAGAGTGATTGAAAGCTGAAAACAAATGATTGTTTTAGATAATAATAATTTATTTATATATACAAATTTACAAGTACATATAGCTACAAATAAGTTTTCTTACATGATTTTAGTTATCCTTTTATCATGATAATTAGTTTCAATCATCGTTCGATTTACATGATGATAATAAAGCAATGTTTTGCTTGAAGGCAGTAGGAAAAATAATGAGAAAAAAAAAACCTACACAATATAAATTGCAATATTAATTTCAAAGTACATGCTTTGTTCTTTTGTGCGTGTAGCGCTTTAGTGAAGGGGAATAACATAAGATTATGAAATTATGATTTGAAAAGTAACTGAAGTTCATAATCGATTTAACGAAGGCAAGACTGATAAAAAAACCATGCGTAGAATTACAACTCTTATTAACTGATATAATAAATACTTTCACTGACTATATATAGTAAGGGAAAGTATTGCGATCTTGAAAATTTTCGAATTCCAGTTTTCAACGGAATTACACATTTTAGGATCTCTTGATTCCAAATAACCAAGTCCCGCAAAAAGGTCTGTGTGTGTGTGGTAACTCGCGGGCGGAAACGATAAGTCCTATGAAACTGAAATTTCATATTTAAGACAAATATACGCCCGAGACATCACAAAACCTTTTTCATCAAAATGAGCTTACCAGAAGAGCCACTATATACTATGCAGTTTGCACCTTTTTTCGATTTCTTGAAAACGGTTCCGACGATTTTGATTAAACTCGCCATATAGATGTAAAATTTAATGAGCATTAATATCATGTAGGTTTCATTCTGATTGAAATAGCCTGACAGGGCTTAAATGCCGATATTTTTTATTTTCTTTCTCCTAAAGTATCTTTAATTTTGTAGATTCTATAAAAATAACTAGATTATCTTGTTACAACTGATGAAAAACAGCTAAATATACAAATTGTGTTAATGCGATACCCAACTAAAGGAGAAAACTGAAAAAATATTTATTTTTTTTTTGCAATTTTCGGTTTTTTGAACATAAGAACAGTGATATACATGTATTATACACCGTTGGAAAGCTAAAGATTTTAGAAAAAATATTATCTTATACTCAAGCTTTTTAAAGTTAATAGAGAATGATGAAATGAACATAAAACTAACTGATTATTTTAGATAATAATATAATAGATTTTTTAATAAAACAGATTTTCTATACAAATTCAATTTAATTAATTGTTTAATAGTTTCACGTATTTTTATCTCTAACTGTATTTGAAAATTCTTTCATTTAATTTTAAAAATAGAGGTAAGTGAAAGTCGTGTGTTGCCCGCATCAGATTTTTTTTAAATTAGTAATACCATACCACTGAACCGTGTAATACTGAGATAGGAGTAATACATAAAATTAGATAGTTTAATACATCAAATATATAATAAATAGTGTCAAATTTACTGAATGTCAGTTACTGATGAACCATTAATCGAATAAAGATATCAAGCCTTCTACTGTAATAAAAAATTTTGACATACTGTCGTCGTTATTTTTTATCTCAGACATAATAGATTTGAATTTTGAGATCATATTATTCAAATTAAATAAATTAAATATATTTTTTATTTCCTTAAAGCATTCTATAATAGAAATTTTTTTAAAATATTTATTTATTGAGAAATATTAAAATCCGTTTCAGAATGAACAATAGTAATAGAGATATAGGACCACATTCATAAAATATATACAGAAAATAATGATAAAGTCAAATTACATAAAATAGAAAAAAAAAATCAATTATATGTACAATAAAATAAAAAAAAACAAAAAATAAAATAAAATAAAAACAAACAACAACCTATAATTGAGATAAATACAAACTTGGCAAATAAATAAACATCATACAAAAAATGGTAACTATATATAATATATAAAACTGCTAAGGGGACCCCAGACTGTACTTTTCCCTCCACTTGTGGAGGAAAAAAGCGGAATCCAAGAGATCCCAGCACCTCTCTCTCAGCCGCATCACTGGTCTTAGCCAGTAGAGTCTATAATAAAAGGCTCATTATTAGGATTAATATTAGTAGGATCATTTTTAGGACTAATAAAAGTTTTTTCAAACCATTTAGAGTAGGTGTTAGGAACTAATTATTATTTATTTAACGTCACTTTATGCTACTATGGCTAATCGGACGATGCTACAGTGGGAGTCCTAAATTTCGCCTATCCAAGTTTTATTAGGATAGGGATCTTTAACGAGTACCTGACATCGCACAGGCTCGGGACCACCTTTTAACGTCCCTCCGAAGGACGGCATAACTAAGGATTTTTTACTCCCATTAAAAAATCCTAGGGCCACCTGCGGGTTCGAACCCGGGACCTTTGGCATAGTAGGGTGTTATGCTAACCACCATGCTAAAGGTAACACAAGTTGGTGTTAGGCAACGCTGGAAAATAATATAATATATTTTTTAATAAAACACGTGTTATAATAGAAATCTAATTTAATCAATTCTCTTTTATATTCACTCATTTTCATCTTTAACTGTATTTAAAATTCTTTAATCGATTTTCAACAACGCACAACTTCAGCTTTCCTACGGTGTATTATAAAACTACATTAGTAATCTTATCACACGACTTGGGTTTTTGGACTGAGTAAGTTCCGAAACTTTTCACGTTCGTAACAATTGTTCTAATTATTTATTTCGTAGATACGAAAGTGTAATTTAAAAGTACATCAAGGAGATGAAGAAGGTAAGAGATTATTGATTGCACGTAGTACAAAGATTACCAAAATTGATTAAATAACATAATATATAATAAGAAAGATAAAATCGAACTTGCGTAATTATTTTTGCAAAACGGAAATGAAATACACCTCTAAACCCCAGACCATTGACCACAACAGTATAACGAACAACATGGAGAAAGAATAGAAATCTGCTGGCACATACGATCCTCGCAGATGATATAGTCGTCCGAAGAAAACAACAGAAATTTTCCGAGATACCAATAAGACTAAGAAAATTTATCGCCTTACAAAATAAATGCAGATAAGAAAAAGACACGAGAGGAAATAGAAAAACAGCCTCGATTCTCAAGATTAGATCAAGTTGGAATACTGTTATGGATAGTGTAGGGTGTATAGTATATTTCATAAAAAAAAAAAAAAAAAAAATCTAGTGCGAACAACACACTACTTTCACTTGATAAAATTAAATAAATATAACGGAGTTGAACATGTCTTGTGTATAATATTTTTGTAGAATATTTTAGATTATATGTAAAGGAGGCTGATTGGTCTGTAGAATGAAGAACTTAAATATTTACCTGGTTTAACAATAATAATAATTTATTTATTTATTCTTAGACAAATAAATTTCTTCAGAATAATAAAAAATACAATAAATTGTGGAATTCTTGCCTTAGAGTAAGAATAGAACGTGTAAAATAAAAATAAAACAATAGTTTAAAATAATAATTAAATATAAAATAAGGTAATAATAATAACAGGCCTAGCGAACCCGCAGGTTCGATACCGATACCACCAAATCCAACCTTTCGGACGCCTACCAGTCGGATCAGCGAGTACCAACGTTCTCGGAATCCGATCTCAACAACTTTACTCGCCCATTTGAGCCTCCGCGATGCTATCCACTCAATTATATTCACAGTATACAAGTTCCGCAATTCTGCGTTGTGCAACCTTCTAAACTCCCCAGTGGCCTCATCTCTCTTAGGACCAAATATTTTACGCAGTACCTTATTTTCGTAAACCTTAAGCCGTTGTTCATCCTTCAAAATAAGCGGTCTCGTTTCACATTCGTAAAGGACCGTCGGACGAATAATAGTTTTATAAATTCTAACCTTTAAGTTTTTAGACAGAAGCCGCGAGCTAAATAATTTAAAAAAAAGATAATCAAATGAAAATAAAAAATCTGCTACGCTCAATACACGACTTTCACTTACTCTCGTTGTTAAAATCAATTTTAGAATTTTTAAATACATTTAGAGATGAAAATAAATTGTTAAAGAAATAAATTGTTAAAGAAAGAATTAAATTAAGTTTCAATAGAAACATGTGTTTATTAAATAATCAATTATATTATTATCTACGACAGTCAGTTTGTTTTATCGGCTTTTCATCACTCTCCGTTAACTTTTACAAACACAAAAATTGCATTAAAAAAAATATGTTTGCTCTTTTCTCCTTTTAGTTTTTAGTTGGATATCGAATTCACCCGACTTGCACATTTATCTGTTTGATAAAAATATAGTAGATTATTTAACAAAAGAAGTGTTTCAATTGAAATTCAATTTAATTAATTCTTTAACAATTTATTTTTATCTGTAAATGTAATTAAATATTTTAAAATTTATTTTAACAAAAGAGGTAAGTGAAAGTCGTGTGTTCCTCGCACCAGATTATTTTCGAGCTAGATTACAGAGACGTATTGATTACGTTTGCTTTGATTACTATTACAAAACTTCCCTTACAATATATTTCATACATAGGCAAGTGAAAGTAAAAATATTCCATACCTGAGATAGGAAGTGAAACAATAAATCCACTATTTATGAGTTTAATTAAAGGTATTAATGAGCTACTCTAACATCATAAAATTTATAGTTTTAATAATCCCATGATAGAGAGGGGCTGTAGAGACATTAAATCAAAACACCTTCCTAGCGCATCATTTAGAAACAAATAAATTTAATCTACGATGTAACACAAATACGCTGCAAATTATTTAATGTTTGTGAACACGTAGAGAAATTCAAGTATTTAGGTTCAATGATAACAAGAAAAATGAAATCCAGGAAGAAATAAAGTCCCGGTTAAAGGTGGGAAATGCGTGTTATTGTTCAGTTACTTAGTTCGCGGCTTCTATCTAAAAACTTTAAGGTTAGAATTTATAAAACTATTATTCTTCCGACGGTTCTTTACGGATGTGATTTGTGGCCGGTTACTTTGAAGAATGGACAACGGCTTAAGGTTTTCGAAAATAAGGTTCTGCGTAAAATATTTGGTCCGAAGAGAGATGAAGCCACTGGGGAGTTTAGAAGGTTGCACAACGCGGAATTGCGGAGCTTGTATCCTGTGAATATAATTGCGTTGATAGCATCGCGAAGACTCGAATGGGCGTGTAAAGTTGTTGGGCCCGTTGAGGAGCGGATTCCGAGAAAGTTGGTATTCGCTGATTCGACTGATAGGCGTCCGAAAGCTAGGCCGAAGCGTCGATGGGAAGATTGCGTTAAGGCTGATCTCGAAGGCTTGAGCTTGAAAGGTGAACATTGGACGAGTCTGTGCAGGCGGAGTTTGGTGGTATCGGCATCGAACCTTCGGCTTCGTTAAGCCTATTATTATTTATTAATAATGTAAATACCAAAATTATAAGGTAGCAGCTTTATCCTGATATTTCCTCAGGACTATCTAGTTGTATGTTTATTGTTGTTGTTTGTTCATTCAACGTCACTTTATGCTGCTGTGGCTAATCGGACGATGCTACAGTGGGAGTCCTAAATTTTGTCTATCCAGGTTTTATTAGGATAGGGATCTTTAACGAGTAACTGACATCGCACAGGCTCAGGACAACCTTATTACGTCTCATCCGATAGGGATCTTCCCGAGTGCCTGACATTGCAAAGCCTCGAGACTACCTTTTTATTACCTTCCAAAGAACGGTATTACTAGGGATTTTTCACTCCCATTAAAAAATCCTGAGACCACCTGTGGGTTTGAACCCGTGACCATTGGCATAGAAGGCTATTATGCTAGCCACTCGGCTAAAGGTATTAGTATTGATAAGAAACAGGCTTAATATTCAAGTTGAATAAATTTGATAACTAACTGAAGCTGAAAAGAGCAAAAATGTCATTTTAGCCAATTTGTTTTTTCTCACCTTAAGAATAACAATCTACACATATAATATGGAAATCATCGGCTCGGAACCACTTTTTTACGTCCTCTCCAAAGGGCGGTATAACCAAGAATTTTTTGCTCTCATTAAAAAATCCTAAAATTAAAATCTCATTAAAAACTTAGAATCGGTCATAGTTACTCCGAGAGATTTGAGGTGTCATCGGGTTTAAAACAGGGTGACTCCCTTTCACCTGTTTTGTTTAATATAGCTTTAGAATATGTCATAGAAAAGGTGATGTGTACCAAGAAAGGCTTAAATATGGGTGACAAGATCCGGTTTTGGGGTATGACGATGATCTGGTACTGCTAGGCGAAGACACGGAAACCATACAACTAAATACAAGTATGTTGATAAAAAACGGTAAAGAAATAGGACTCGAATTAAATACCGATAAGACAAAATATATGATATGTAGCAGAATCGGTGGCGATCTTGATATATCAGGGCATACCTTTGAACACGTAGAGAAATTTAAGTATTTAGGTTCAATAACTAGAAAAAATCAAATCCAGGAGGAAATAATGTCCCGGTTAAAGGCGGGAAATACGTGTTATTATTCGAGTTGCTAAGTTACTTAGTTCGCGGCTTCTGTCTAAAAACTTAAAGGTTAGAATTTATAAAACTATTATTCTTCCTACGATCCTTTACGGATGTGAAACGAGGCCGCTTACTTTAAAGGATCAACAACGTCTTAAGGTTTTCGAAAATAAGGTACTACGTAAAATATTAGATCCAAAGAGAGATGAGGCCACTGGGGAGTTTAGAAGGTTGCACAACGCAGAATTGCGGAACTTGTATCCTGTGAATATAATTGAGCTGATTGCATCACGGAGACTCAAAGATTGCTAAAAACTTGGAATTTGCTGAACCGTAGATAGGCCGAAGCTTCGATGGGAGGATTGTGTTAAGACTTGAACGGTGATCATTGGACGAATCTGTGTAGGAAGTATTCAGTATCGGGTTCGAACCCGTGACCTTTGGCACAGAAGGCTGTTATGTTAGCGACTATGTTACAGGTGATCCCTGTTGCGATATTTAAAATGGATAATAATTCAGTTGATTGCGAACACAAATTGTCTATCAAGTATTTTATATTCTATTAATACTGATTAATATAGAGAGGAGTGGATGTACAACTACTGGATTCGCTTTGCGAATACAAATCGCCTAATAACAAGTAACTAGTTACTACTCCGCAACGAGTAGGCACAAGATGGCTTTATTTGTCGCTGCCGGTTCTCCTCAGTAAGGCCATATCGGTCTCCTCCAGACTACGAATGGTCCATTTATCGCAAGTTACACCCGACATTGAACGTCGCGTCGCATCTAAATGTGCGCTGACCGAGTCTTCAAGAAGCTGAGTGAAGAGCATCGGTAAACTAACAATAAAACTAATCGTAACCACATTTGTAGTCTGAAAAACATCCTGGCGGTGCACAGTGGAAAATATGACCGATTTAGGCGGACAAAATTCTGGAACTTGTCCATATTTAACCTTTGGAATAAAAAAATACGAAAAAAAAAAATTAATTAATTTTTTGACACGATTGGCAAGCACACAGTGGTCAAAATTTATTTATTTGCTAAAATCTAAAACTACTAAAATATAAAACTATTGGGTTGTGTCACATGAAATGTCCTTTTTTATAGTTTCTGAAATAAATAAAGGATTTTGCAGGTCTCTGTTGTTTTCTTCCGAATGTTTACATATTTAAAATAAACAGTTACTAATCCTCTACCTTTGTATTATAAACATTAGCTTCCCACACAGCTGCTGAGGCCGCTGGAAATATTTGCAAGGCAATGTATATATTTGTTTTTAAATTTTACTCTAAGACAGTAATTCTCTCATTATTGTATATTGTATTATTCTAAAGGGACTTGTCCCAGAATAAATAAATAAATTATTATTATTATTATTAAAGAGGTTGTGTATGTCCTGGGAGCATACCCCAGGGACAACCCACGGCGGGATCACAGATGTATTTTTTTTTCCTGCCATATCAGGATTCGAACACAGAACCCGGAGAACATTGCCTATGCTCTGACCTACACCCTCCCCTTACACTCTAAACAAATAGCTGTGGAAAAATGAATTGATTTGCATGAGGAGAAAGAAGCAATTATGGGAAGCGAGCAATTAGCTAATTAATGTAATCATTGTCTCCTCTTCCAGTTTTTAATATAATTTCTCTCAAGTGCTGCACATCATCCATTGTTATGATTCAGTGCTGTACGAAAGTTAGTAATAAGTACTGCTGAATATTATTGAATTGTGTCACATGAAATGTCCGTTTTCAAGGTAAAGGATTTTTATTAAAAATACGATATGAAAACAAGATCATTTTATTCCAAGTATTTACCTTCTTTTTCTACACATTTTTCCCAACGTGACACCAACTTTTTTATCCCTGAACTGAAAAACTGTGAGCTTTTTAACTTGATCATCATTTTCAAAAAGTTTTCCTTTGACGAAGTTGTCTAAATTCCTGAACAGGTGGTAATCTGTTGGAGACAAGTCGGAGGAATATGGTGGGTGCGGAAGAACTTCGTAGCCCAGTCAATTTTCGCACGGTATGTTTTGAAACGTGGGGTCTTGCTGCCGCTCAGTGAGATCATGAGGTACCCATGTATCGAGCTTTTTTACTTTCCCAATACACTTTAAATGTATAGAAACCGTAGATGCACTTGAATTTATTTGTGCTGAGAGTCCTTTAACTGTTTGGTAGGGGGTTCCTTCTACTGTATGTTTTAGGACATCGTCGTCTGTTACGGACGGAGGTCTTCCTCGGGGCAAGTTTTCCAAGTCGGTATCCCCAGCTGAAAACTTAGCAAACCAACGGCGAATGGTCCGTTTATTAATACTCCCTTCCCCAAACGCCTTTCAAATATTTCTAGCGGCCTCAGCTGCTGAATGGCCGTTTAAACTCGTACAAAAATATTACTCAAAAATCGCGTGTTTCCATGTTCATATTTAGAGGTATACTAAAAAGTGGGTAATTGATTGGGAAGCTAATGTTTATAATATAAAGGTAGAGGATGAGTAACTGTTCACTTTAAATATGTAAACATTCGGAAGAAAACAACAGAGACCTGCAAAATCCTTTATGTATTTCAGAAACTATAAAAATGGACATTTCATGTATAACAACCCAATACTACGTTTAACGTTTGAAGTCTCAGGATACAAGACAAATAATACAAAAAGTCTAATTATTTGAAGGGAGTGGCTTAAACCTGGCAATAGATGTACTTAAAAGTCATATGGGAAACTCTTCAAATTATAGATTGTAAAACTTCTGATTAGAAGTGTTGAATCTGAAAAAAATCATGTATCTCCCAAAACGCGAAGAATCAGTATATCTGACAATTATAAAAATAAAGCTCTTTCAGTCAATTTCACAGAAGACAACCTACAGATTATTAAATAAGCACTTTTAGTATAATGCTAGACTTATTTCGTGCATACAGATCTGGAGGAACTTTGCCAGGGCCATTTTGTCTAAGGGGGCCCTAAAACGCTTATTTACGTTTTCATGATTGACAAACCGAAGGTTCGATGCCGATACCACCAAACTTCGCCTGCACAGACTCGTCCAATATTCGCCGGTCAAGCCCAAGTTCCCGAGATCAGCTTTAACGCAATCCCCCCATCTCCTCTACCTTTCGACACCTACCAGTCGGATCAGCGAATACCAACTTTCTCGGAATCCGTTCATCACCGAGCCTAACAATTTTAAGACGCTATCAACTCAATTATATTCACATGATACAAGTTCCGCAATTCCGCGCTGTGCAACCTTCTAAACTCCACAGTCCCCTCATCTCTCTTCGGATCAAATATTTTACGCAGTACCTTATTTTCGAAAATCTTAAGCCGTTGTTCATCCTTCAGAGTAAGCAGCCACGTTTCAAATCCGTAAAGAACCGTCGGAAGAATAATAGTTTTATAAATTCTAACTTTTAAGATTTTAGTAGAAGTCGCGAGCTAAGTAATTTAGCAACTGAATAATAACACGCATTTCCCAGCTTTAACCGGGACTTTATTTCTTCCTGGATTTCATTTTTTCTTGTTATTATTGAACCTAAATACTTGAATTTCTCTACGTGTTCAAAAGTATGCCCTGATACATCAATATCACCAATATCGCCACCGTGTCTGCTACTAATCATATATTTCGTCTTATCGGTATTTAATTCGAGTCCTATTTCTTTACCGGTTTTTATCAACACACTTGTATTTAGTTGTATGGTTTCTGTGTCTTCACCTAGCAGTACCAAATCATCGGCATACCCCAAAACCGAAATTTTATCACCCAGATTCAAACCTTTCTCGGTACACATAACCTTTTCTATGACATATTCTAAAGCTAAATTAAACAAAACAGGTGAAAGGGAGTCACCCTGTTTCAAACCCTCAATTTATGTTTCAAACATTTGTAACTGAAAGTATTAAAATTAATATAACAGCAATATTTTGTATCAAAATATTGGAGAGATTGATGAGGAATAAAAGGTATCGTTCGCAAAAGACACGTTCATTAACGAGAGGTGTGGGGTAGAGTGGCGCCACCTAGGAAGGAAGCGGACAACTAAAGGAGGCCATTAGGCGGCCAACTGTTTGTAGAAGGCAACAAGTGTTCTTCGTAGCAACAATACTTCCTACTGTCGCTACTCTCTCGTATTGATCTCTTCAGTTCTTGTTAAGACTGCAAGCGATCCGCTAAGAGGGTAGAGGGTCGCTCTGAGGGTATAGGTTAGATTTTAAGGTAGTGAGTAGGTTAGTTGCTTTTTACTACCACTACATCATAGGTGACCCCTGCTAGCATGTTTAAGTGTAGGCATTAATTTAGCAAAGAAGGTCTCTCTTCCAGCTCCTTTTTATTTTTGCCTTCTGTTTTATGACAATTTTAGCTTTGGCCAAGTAATTACTAAAAATACAACACTATTAGGTTAGGCTCTGATGTATAGTTTTACTAATTCAAAATTTTGTGAAAACGCATTTTTTTGCCATATTTCCGTCAATATGAAAAAGCATGCAAAAAATATCAATCTCAAACTATCACATCTAATATTAGCAACTATAATAACAATGATAAATAGAGATTAGGAATGATGATTAGGCGTTTATCTTCGTGGTTTTTTACGCCATATACTAATTGTTTGGTAAATTATGTGGTATGAATTTTAGTATAACAATCAAAATACGTTTTCCTTATAAAAATTAAAGTTTGTTTGTTTATTTATTTAACGTCACTTTATGCTACTATGGCTAATCGGACGATGCTACAGTGGGAGTCCTAAATTTTGCCTATCCAGGTTTAATTAGGATAGGGATCTTTAACGAGTACCTGACATCGCACAGGCTCGGGACCACCTTTTAACGTCCCCTCCGAAGGACAGCGTAACTAAGGATTTTTTACTCCCATTAAAAAATCCTAGGACAACCTGCGGGTTTGAACCCGAAAAATTAAAGTTATATAGCTTGCATACAGAATAAGTAATAATATATATACATATATACACACACATACATTTATATGTATACATATATATTTTTTGACTGGAAGGAATTAGTCCGGGTGGCGGTCATTAAATGAAACAACTAAATAGTTTCAACTATTTATTGTTTGCCAACGTTTCGACCCCCTTTGTGGATCATCATCAGGGCGCATGGTGGGAGAATGGAATTGAGTTTCACTAATTACATCCACATTATATATTTTTTATTTTATTTTATGACTTTTTTTTTATTTATTGTTGCTTTTTTAAATTTATTTATTTTATATATATATATATATATATATATATATATTATAATAATAATAATAACGATGATGAAAATGTAACTTACGAAATATGTTCTGCAAAATCAGATCACTTACCTGAAACAAAAGAAATATTGGTTAGAAAAAATATTTAGATATTTTAAAGTATATCACAAAAATACAGTCATACTGATATAAAAAATATGTTTAAAAAAACAGTACACTGTACTTACCCCCGTTTTTAGAACTTTTAAAGAATTGCACTCAGTTACTACAGATTTATTTATTATAAATTATATAATATAGTGGAAAATATGACCAATTTAGGTGGACAAAACTCAGAAACTTGTCTATATTTAACCTTTTTGTCTCAGATTACGAAAAAAAATATTTAAAAATTCTAATTAATTTTTTTACACGATAGACGAGCGCACAGTGGTCAAACATCAAATTTATTTGCTAAAATCTAAAATTTTCCTACATTTAAGTCTCAGAATACGGGAAAAACAATACAAAAATCTAATTATCGGCTCGGAGTTGCTGAAACCTGCTAATAGATGTATTTTAAATCGGTTAAGAAACTCTTGAAATTATAGATTATAAAACTTTTGATTCGGAGTGTTGTGTCTGAAAAAATTATGTCTCATCCAAAAAGCTAAAAATCGCAAAACTTATTTGCAACATTTAAAGACTAGAAGGATTAATGAAACAAATGCTTGGGGTAACTTGGGGGTAATAAAGTTTTTCGTTATTGAATAGGGGCACACATTTACGAATTGCTAAATTAACTCTACAGGTGAGATTGCAATGTGTATTCAATAACGAGTGTGGAAATGTAATGTCTTACCTGTCTCAGCAATGTTCATTGTTAAATAAAAACAAAAAGACTTTGCTCTAAATACACCTTGAACACAATAAATGACCATCGAATAAAGATAATCCCACTGCCGGTTATTAGGCACTTGTGTGAACAGGAATGATTCACTCATTTACTATTTATTTGTAAACACGGTATGACGGGAAATATTAGTACTAAGCGTCATACCAACTAATAATAAAAAAGTTCAAGCACTCATTAATTCCAAACTTATGACTTTACTTTTGTCCAACTAAATTGGTGATTTTTCCGTGTGTGCGTCGTCACAGAATGTCTAAATATATAT
This sequence comes from Piezodorus guildinii, assembly GCA_023052935.1. Classification (NCBI taxonomy): domain Eukaryota; kingdom Metazoa; phylum Arthropoda; class Insecta; order Hemiptera; family Pentatomidae; genus Piezodorus; species Piezodorus guildinii. The sequence goes on along the minus strand of CM041298.1, from coordinate 1,712,414 downwards.
ATATATATATTATATTTAAGGCACGACAACTAAGAGATGAAGGTAAGAAAAAATCTCAAAGAAAAAGAAAAGATTCGGATTTGCCTTGATTAGATCTGAAATAAAAGAATTCGATCAAGGCGGCTTTACAACTTAATCTGAGAAGAATTGGAAGTAAGAAAGGAATTCTTTTTTTAAGGGCCTGCTGGCTCGTTTCGAACGAAGAATTTCCTTGGATTAAAGTCAACAGTAAAGGTTTGTTTTATTTAATTTAATATCAGAAGAACAAATCAAAACACGTAACGTTCAAACTGCGACAAAACACTTGCCCACCAATTTTTAGCGACAACAACCAAATTCCTCAGACCAACTCTGTACATTAAATAGGACTGACACTCGATCGAAGGATGAATTGGGGCCCACATGTCAAGATGAAAAGACAGACTCTCAACCACCGACTGAAAGTACTATACTAACTTTTATCTAAATCTTCAAAATTAAAAATTAGACAGAAACTGAATACATACACATACCTCCTTAAGCCAATATGGACTTGAGCAATCTCATAAAGACAGTTCCTTGGTACGTAAACAACAGAACCCTACATACGGGCATACAAAAACCAACATATAGGAACACTCTATACTCGTTTTCACAATAAACTTAACGGACACGAAAATAGACTGATTAACGACATGCCGATAGCTAAAATGCCAGTCAGAAGAAGGCTAAAGAGAAGCTGGATGAGGGACCTCCTCTGCTAGATTAAAGCCTTGGAAGGGGTGCTGCTGTGCCTTTTCCTTCTTCATGCCTACCATGTCTGATCTCAATTTTTACAGCACATTTTCTGATTGTCAGATACATTCTGACAGGCGTGAATAAAGATATAAAGAGAAAAATAAATATATAAGAAGATGTCATTGATAAGGTAAAGCACCGAAAAATATGGGAGGTTATGTTTTAGTTCTATAGTACACTGAAGTTGTACACTGTTGCCTGAAGAGGTTAGAGAACTATATGTACATAAAAGATGCAAAAATTAAAAGTACGTAGTATATTACTCAAATACTAAGCCCACGGAAGGTAATATGATAAAGATGAAATGAAATGTATTATTAACAAATATATATATACAAAAAGTACTACATACTAGGCATGTTTTTTAAGTAAGTACCGCTTTGCGATTCCGCCGCCGCAGCGCTACGATCGGCGTTCCGCGCATGCGCGCTGGTTACCTACATATCTTGTCTACGCACTGACGCAATTACAGTCAGATTCCTAATTGTATACGTTGCTTACTGAGTGTTTAAGATACCTCCGACAATCGTAAGTCCCGCTGATTGTGAAGTACGATTTCTTAGTGCTAAAGGCGTAAAACCGATCGATATTTATCGTGAGATCGTTGAAGTTTACGGACAAAACATTACGTCCACACCAGAATCAAAACAACAATCCATGGAATGGCGACATTCTTCATCACCCAAAAGAGTGAAGTATAAGCAAACAATTTCTGCTCGGAAAATCATGGGCACAGTTTTTTTTTTTGGAACAGAACAGGAGTATTGCTAGTGGAGTTTCTGCCTTGTAATGAGACAATCAATGCAGCGTCTTATTGTGAGACATTGACAAATCTGCAGTGGTTAACAAGTCAGGCGGCAGAATTTTTTGAGGAGAGTATTCAAAAACTGGTGGCGTGTAATGACAAGTGCCTTAAAATTCATGGAAATTATGTAGAAAAGTAGATTAAGGTACAGGCTTTCATGTAAAAATAAAATTATTGCGATATCTTTGCACGTCTTTTTTTAATTCCAAAACGGTACTTACTTCAAAAACATGTCTCGTATAAAAGACACCTAATGCAAAATGCAGCTTAAAGGGGCGGGTCCAATAGTTTTATAATATGATTTTATTGTTTAACTTTTCAGATTTATTTGCTGTTGTGGTTTTATTTCAAGTTGCATAACTTCGAGATACTAAAGATTTTACGATCGAGCGTTTCATGCCGGCTATATAAATTATTTATGAATCTAAAGACTTATAAATGATCGATAATAAAAAAAAAAAAAAAAAATCCGAGTACTTCACATTGAATAGCTAGAGTAATGGCCGACATTATTGGAGTGGTCTCAGTAAAATATTAAGTACTCTTGAGAATTTGCCCATCTCTCATGAATACAAACCGGTAAAGAGATAGAGCTTGGAATAAATACCGATAATACGAAAAGTGTGTTATATACTAACAATAATATTGATATCGGTAATATTAATTTGTCAGGTTAATATGTTGTCTAAATTCCTGAACAGGTGGTAATCTGTTGGAGACAAGTCGGGAGAATATGGTGGGTGCGGAAGAACTTCGTAGCCCAGTTCTTTCAATTTTTGCACGGTATGATTTGAAACATGGGGTCTTGCTTGCCGCTCAGTGAGATCATGAGTTACCCATGTATCGAGGTTTTTAGCCGGGATTCGAACCCAGGACCCGGAGCACAGTAGACTAGCGCTCTATCCACTAGACCACGCCGCTCCCTGCTCCCATAGCAACTAAATATGAATAAAATCGGAGGCTGATTTTTACTTCACCACTCTTTTATTGAAAATAATTGCACTACGTTTCGGCAACAATTCTATCTTCAGGTGCAATGGAACTAATTTGCTTTCAACTAATACTTTCAACCAAAAGCCTCATGTCTAAATCAACCATGGCTTGAAAGCATCTACTAACATTAGCTCAAATTAGTTCCATTGCACCTGAAGATGGAATTGCTGCCGAAAGTAGTGCAATTATTTTCAATAAAAGCGTGGTGAAGTATAAATCAGCCTCCAATTTTATTCATAGAAATTGGCCTTCACCTAAAAGAATCTACGAATAATCTATACAGAAACTAAATATTAATATATTATTTAATCTAATTTGTTCAATACTTCTTAAATTGATTTGAACTGCCGAGGTAGGTAAAAGTAGTGTTTTGCCTGCACTAGATTTTTTTTAAATATAATTCTTATAGCATATACAATTTATATTTACAGTTGAGCGGTCTCCTGTAGGTAGTTAACACTGATTTAATAAACAAAGCCTTTAGTTGTTTATTTTTTCCTAATTACTAATTACCTCTCTTATTGTTTTCCTCAGCTGTTAATTAACATTCTGTTCTTACAGTATTTTCTCGGGCTGCATCAACGACGATAGATAGAGCCAGGTATAAAGGTAATTACAGGCTAATTAATGAGTTATGGCGGCTTTGAAAAGTAAGATATAATTATTAGTAATTGAGAAGACTCGCTGGATGTTGATTAGCCAGTCTCCTACAACCAGCATCTTTTCATTCCCTCCGAGCTTAATGAGAGTCCTTCAACTTTTTAAAGTCCTTCTTGCTAAGTTTATCCCCTTCCCTTCTCTACTTTACTAACTAGGCTGGATAGATAATTGTGCATATCACAATATTTACTCGGCTTGTAAAGCCACTTGTAAGTCGCGAAAAAATAGTACTTTTATATCTATTTCTTATGCATATTTATTCATTTAATGTTAATAAAGGGTAGGGCACGCCTGGTTACTGAAAATATTCATATTTTTTTCAGTCAATATCATAATTTATTTTTTAATAATAATAATAAATTCTTTATTTATTCTGGGACAAGTCCCTTCAGAATAATATTACAGAAAAACAAAATTACAGCTTCAGTGTCTTATAAAAAAAATTACAGAAATAACAAGAAAATGAATAATAGTAATAAATGAATAGGCGGCTTCTTAAAATAATTTAGAAAAACAAACAAAACGAATTTGACAAGAATAAAAAAAAAAAATATGTTCATACATAAACTGCAAAATAAATTTAAAATGCTTGTGAAATAATATTCATAAATATTTATAATAGAACAATACAAAGTAAAATATGGTAAATTATCGTTTCTCTCTGCTCCATTTACCGATTTTTATTGAAATTTGCAAATCAGTTGGGATTATTTGAAAATTGGGTACACAGGAAGTGTTTGAACGAACGGGATTTGAAGGTTCGGAAGATATTGGAATGACGGATTTCAGAAGGAATAGAATCGCATAAGGAACGATCTTAATTTATTATTACGATTAAATTTTTTATTTATATTTTATTGAATTTTAAAAATGTATATAACATAAATACAACAAGTAAAACCTTTATAAAAGTAAAAGAACTATAATAAAGGCGGTGAAAAGACTTGAGGAGAAACTACCCAGCGGTAGAACTTCTTTTCAATCGCCTCGGAGGGTTGTCAGGAATATGTGAGGTTGATAGCATGCGTACAAGAGGGGTTATGTGGGTTGGGGGTTTGGAATTATAGTATATTATGATATTAAGATATATTAACAAATGCGATATTAAGATCGTTAGGATGATTTTATTTGAGACGAAGTAAGGATTTTGGATTGTAAGGATTGGATGCGGGAGGAAATAGATGGTTTAGTAAAGCCCCAAAGCTCGATTCCAGATGTCCATGTGGGTCTGATAATGATTATATAAATGAGCTTTTTTGTAATAAATTGGAAGTTTTGAACGTTTCCCTAAGTAAGTGTTGTAAATATCGGTATGTACGGGCAGTTTCTTGTCGTTTTAGTCTCGTATGAGGATTCCATGTAAGACGTTTGTCAAGATGGAGTCCTAGGTATCGGATTTGTTCAACAGGGGGTATTATTAAGGCATACAGTGGGATCGGAAGTCGTCAGTTTGCGACGAAGGGTAAAGGTAATTTGTAGGGCTTTTTTAGAATTTATTTAAATCTTCCAGTTTTGATACCATCTCAATGGCTGTGATGTGGGACTGAAGGGCTTGGGATGCAGCGGTTGGACCATTATGGACGGATAACAGACAAATGTCATCCGCGTAAGTTGTGAGGACAGTGCTCCATCCATGGAGTGGAATATCAGCAGTATATACCGCATAAAGGATGGGACCTAAGATACTATTTTAGGAAATATGGATGAGTATGAAAGGTTATGATTTACTTTGAAGGTTCTATTAGTGAGGTAGGAACGGATTATCAGGAAGTATGTAGAAGGAAGGAATTGACGGAGTTATAAAGGAGTCCTGGGTGCTAGACCCGGTCGAACGCTTATTCCACGTCTAGAAAAGCACCCGTGCAATACATTCCACTCATAATTTCTTAAATCCATTTTATACAGTTAATTAAATGAAGTTTGCTATTTTTATTAAATCTTGTTGTTTCTTCATTTAACGTCACTATATACTACTGTGGATAATCCCATCCCACAATGCTACAATGGGAGCCCTAAATTTTGCCTGAAATGGTAAATATCGCTACTAGGATTTTATACTCTATTAAAAAAAAAAGTACTTGTAACATCTGCCAGATTAGAACCCGTGACCTTGTGCATGTTAAATCCTTAACCCTTTACTAAATCTATTACGGGTCGCCTTTGGTATTGTGGCTAGCATAACAGTATCTATGCCGAAAATAGCGGGTTCAATCCCGGCAGATGGCAATATCATATTTTTTTAATGTATCTTTCTAATCCATATTTTTTAACACCAACTTAGAAGAATAATAACCAAGGATTTTTTACATCAACCGGTTAAACCTCCCCTTCCCCCCATTTTAGAAGTACATATTAAATCCTAAACTCCTTAATAAATTATGGGTAGCCTGCGGTTAACCAACAACCTAAGGTCGCGGGGTCAAACCCGGTAGATATCTAGGAGTTTTCAAGGGAGAAATAAATACTTGGTTATGCCGTTATTCGTTAACTTGTTAAAAAACATTAATTGGGTTAAAAAATATGCTAGGGCCATCTACATAAAACATAAAATGGTGGTGCGATGTCAGGTACTCGTTAAAGATCCCTATCCTAATAAAACCTGGATAGGCAAAATTTAGGTGTTCCAATGTAGCATCGTCCGATTAGCCACAGCAGCATAAAGTGACGTTAAATGGATATGCAGCAAGATTTAATACAAATGTTTTGTTCCTGATAGTGAAACATCAGTAAATTAACTCTATAAAATAGGCTCAAGAAATTATGATATTGGCTAAAAAATATATGAATTAGATTGCAAATAATTGATTGAAAAAATTACGATATTTACTGAAAAAATTATGAATTTGCTGAAAAAAAAAGATATATATAAATTGATATAGTATGAACAAAAAAGTATATTTTTTTACTGAGGATATGTGGAATGCGGTTAGGTAAGAACTATCTGCAATTATTTATGTATTGTAACGAGTTTATTATGGGCAATAAAACTTGGCTCTCTTGGTGGTACAGGGAGATTTCGAGCTGAACGAACGCTTTACTATTAAAACCAGTACGTTCAGCATTACGTTGACAACATAACATACATAATATATATATATATATATATATATATATATATATATATATATATATATATATATATGAGATAGGGTATTATACGAGGCATGTTTTTTAAGTAAGTACCGTTTTGTAATTAAAAAAAGACGTGCAAAGATATCGCAATAATTTCATATTTACATAAAAGCCTGTACCTTAATCTACTTTTCTACATAATTTCCATGAATTTTGAGGCACTTGTAATAACGCAGCACCAGTTTTTGAATACCCTCCTCAAAAAATTCTGACTTGTTAAACGACGTTGACGAAACATGGGTGGCCTACGTCACACCAGAATCAAAACAACAATCCATGGAATGGCAACATTCATGATCACCCAAAAGAGTGAAGTTTAAGCAAACAATTTCTGCCCGGAAAATCATGTACACAGTTTTTGGGACAGAAAAGGAGTATTGCTATGGAGTTTCTGCCTATTAATGAGACAATCAATGCTACCATTTTTTCGTGCACTTGAAGAAACACCTGGGCGGTCGGCGATATCAAGACGATAGCGAAGTCAAAACATTTGTGATGCAGTGGTTAACAAGTCAGGCGGCAGAATTTTTTGAGGAAGCAGAATTTATATATATATATTATATAAGTTTCTATTGATCCTAGGTTTCAGTCAATGAATAAACCATTTTATTTTTACGAAGTTTCGAGGATTGTTCTCATAATCATGGCTTAACAGCGGAAAAACAAAAAACAGAACATTATATAATTAATATTAATATACAATAATTAATATTATTATAACAGTAATTAATAAACAATTTATGAATAATGAAAAAATATCTATTTACCTACGGTATGAGCAATCATTGTTCAATATATTCTTTTCTATATCTTTAACAATATAATTAATATGTCACAAAAAAACAAAAATATTTTCTGATTGTAAGGATGAATCATCCAAAATCATTGTTAACATTTTGTCAAAATGTAAATATGTGAATAAAGTTTATTTATTATAATATGATAATATTAATGTTCTGTTTTTTTTTTGTTTTTCCATTGTTAAGGCATGAATATGAGATTCCAAACGTCAGATAAATAATTGTTTATTCATTGACTGAAACCTAAGAACAATTGAAACTTAAATAACAATTGAAACTTAAATTAAATCTACTATCAATTTCAACAACCAAAAAATAGTTAATTATTTCTAAATAATCAAACCTGTGCCACTACAACCCATGAAGGGTCTTGGGTTCAGTACATATAGAGATTCGCACTGTTTATAGGCCAACGGCAGTGCAATGAGGTGATTAGGCCTTAATCGCGCTCAGCCGCCAGGTTTTTCCCTAATTAATTTAGGTACCCACTTTATACAGGCTGGGTCTGCCCCAGAGGGTCTCCATACCCTAGGGTCGCCCCCCGACTGAATTAACAGAATAAATAATATTCTGCCATAGCCGGGATTCGAACCCAGGACCCGGAGCACTGCAGACTAGCGCTCTAACCACTAAATGATGACCAAATATTTTACGCAGTACCTTATTTCCGAAAACCTTAAGCCGTCAATCATCCTTCAAAGTAAGCGGCCAATCCTAAAAATAACAAATATAAAATTAAAAACGCATAATATAAAGTGGCACTTGTAGTTCACCGATTTTAGGGATCGGACCGCATTAGGAGATAAATATTCCAGCCATACACTAATCTTAAATATGGAATTTCAGTCCGTTGAACTTATCGTTTTTGAACTGTAGATATTTCGGTCGATAACTCGAAAAAAAATTTGGTGCGCGCACACGACTTTCCCTTATTTCCGTTGTTGAAATCAATTTCAGAATTTTTAAATACATTTAAAGATACAAATAAATTGTTAAAGAATTAATTGCATTGAATTGCAATAGAAACGTGAGTTTTATTAAATAATCTATTATATTTTTATCTACAACAATCAGTTAATGTTTGGGGTAATCACCTCCAACTCAATGTCAAGATGATCACGACTAGGGGAGCTCTGCTTATGCAGGCTGCCAGGTGGCAGCACGGTCAACATGCATTTTCCTTTTCAGGAACCAGAAACTGTTAGTTTTATCGCCTTTTCATCACTCTTCATATTACTTTACAATACCGTGTATTAGATAATATTTTTTCTAAAATCTTTAGCAATCCAACGGTATATTATACATCTATATTACTATTCTTGTGTCCAAAAACCAAAAAAACTGCATAAAAAATATGTTTGCACTTTTCTGCTTTAGTTGTTTATCAAATTCGCTCATCTTTGATTTTTAGCCGTCCTTCATCAGTGCTATTATATGATTAATCTTTTGGAATGTACAAAATTAAAAGTAGTTTAGAGGAAGAAAATAAGCATTTAAGCCCTGTCAGACTATTTCAATCATAACTAAACTTACATGATATTAAGCCAATTAAATTTTTCATCGATATAGCGAGTTTAATAAAAATAGTTAGAGCCGTTTTTGAAAAAATCGTAAATAGGTGCTAAAGGCATGGGATAAAGTAGGACTTCCGGTCAGCCGATTTTAGTGAAAACGTTTCTGTAACATCTCGGGCGTATAGTAGTCTTAAATATGAAATTTCAGTTTCATACGACTTATGGTTTTAGCGGTAGACTTACCACACACACACACAGACTTTTTTTCTGGACTTGGTCATTTGGACACAGAAACCCTAAAATGTGCATTTCCGTCGAAAAATGGAATTCGAAAATTTTCACGATCGCAATAACAAAAAAAATCTCTATACTTGTCTTTATTGTATGTTTAATTTCAGGTTAGTGAAAGATACAAAGATAAATATATATTAGGAGAAAATGGAACGTTAAAATGTATAAAAATACAGAAACTAGATCATAAAAGTAATAATAATACAATAGAGGGATGAATATCACTTTAATATACGGGCGTGGAATCGATCCTATGAAGTTTAGGGTAAAGAGTTCAAGGACGGTTGGCTAATATAACCGAGTCGGCTGTTTTCGCCGCTAATCGGCCATTTCCGTTCCTAATCAACGCTTCCCTTATCACTCCCTCTTATCAGCACCTCTTCCCGCCAGAATTGTCCCGCCAAACCTCCACCAATGTCTTTACGCTTGTCTCCCTCTCTTATCAGATTGCTTCGATAATGTTATCACGTATTTTATATACAGCCTTCCTATAAATATACTGCTAAAAAAAAAAAGACATAACTAAGAGAATTTTATCTATTCGCATCGTACGACGATTGATATCAAAATAAAAATTATACGACCGATATTTTTTCTTTTTAGTAATATCTATTAAGGACTAATTTATTTCCAGTAACCTACATCACATTTTCATTACTTCCCAACATATATTGTAATATCTTACGGCAATCTTTTGTTTATTTACTTTCGGTTACCTATGTATAAGATATAAAGTAAGGGAAAGTATTGCAATCGTAAAATTTTTAAATTCGAGTTTACAACGGAAATATACTTTTTAGGCTCCCCTGAGTTAGTTTAAAATGAAATTTCGTATTTAAGATTTAAGCCTTAAAATAGTAGAATTGAATGCCGAAAATTAAAAATATCTTTCTCTAAACTATGTTTGATTTGGTAAATGGAAATAATTTGACCATTTTACCTTGTGGGTTGATAAAATATAGGGCGGAATGAAATATAGAAGAATCTGATATTCTACTGAAGGAGAAAACACCAGACAAATTGTATTAATATATATTTTTTATATTTGAAGAGTTGATATATTTAATAATAATTTTCGTGATTTTCGCTTATGTGTTATTTTATTCCTATTATTATTTTTTTTTTAAATTTATTTATCGTAATTTACAACTGTATTAAAGAACACATTAAGTGAATATGAGGAATAAAAAAAAAAAAGTCATGAAAATGTCTTGAGAAAGAACTACCCAGTGGTAGAGTTTAGAATGAAAAGAGGAGTATCTATCACGGGCTATGTCTGCAACAAATGGGATGTTAAGGTCATTATGAATGAGTTGATTTGTAACAAAATAAGAGGCATTCAGGATTTTGGATTGTAAGGATTGGATGCGGGAGGAATTAGATGGTTTCGTAGAGCCCCAAAGCTCGATTCCATATGTCCAAATAGGTCTGATAATAGTGATGTAGATGAGTCTGTTGTAATATACTGCAAGTTTTGAACGTTTGTCTAGTAAGTGTTGTAGAAATAGATATCTTCAAGCAGTTTCTTGTCGTTTCAGTCTTGTGTCTTAACTAGCCAGATTCTCCACTCAGTGTGATGTATGTATGAGTGTGTGTATGTGTATATAGGTATAAGCGATTTCTTGACTTTATTTTATTGATTCATTATTGTGTATATATTTTATTGTAATTTTATGCTGTGTAAATATTGTATGAATGTGGTATGTACGATATCTTTCACCACTACTTTTGATGTCCGAGTTGGGACAGATTGTAATTTTACTCAATAAAAATTGTCGTTGAAAAAAAAAAAAAAACTACTAAAGAGTCATTTACATGATTATCATAAAATTTATCTTGACTTATCGAATTTAGCTTTTTAACTCAACTAAACCATTAAATTCTTATCGTATCCAATCCTTGCGGTCAAAAATCCTTAATATTTTTTATTTTGTCACGAATTAACTCATTCATAGTGACTTAAATATCGCTGATTGAGTCCATACCAGATACCATTTCTTTCAAGAAAATTCTATTCCCACTCTATCACACAAGTTTTTACCCATACATACGCTTTATTATCTGATAATCCTCAGAAAAGATGATCGCCTCGAGACCTGGAGAGCTGTGAAAGGGCAGTTAACCTAGATTTACATTAACGCAATATTAATACTAATAATAATAACGCATTGTTTTTGTAAATACTCTTAATAATTAAAAAAACCCTAATAATTCGTCGGCCTAAGGCGGATGATAGAGGAAATAGTAGGCATTAGCAAAAAATATGGACTTAATATAAATACAGCAAAAACTAAAATTATGACAAACTCAATAAAAATACCAGTTTATGCTAACAATAGTGAGATAGAATATGTAGAGGAGTACATTTACTTAGGGCAGACGATATCATTTAGAGAAAATATCAATAAGGAAATAGAAAGAAGAGTTAAGCTCGGGTGGTGCAAATATTGCTCTCTCCAAAAGATCTTCAAAAGCAATCTATCACTAGATCTTAAAACCAAAGTTCTGACCACATGTGTATATCCCACGGTTCTCTACGGGGCTCAAACCTGGGCACTTACAAGAAAACTCGACCGGAGGCTGAATACCATGCAAATGCAGCTTCTAAGAAGTTTAATGTTTATTCAGAAAAGGGAGAGAATAAAAAACGAAAATATTCTTCAGAAAGTGAACATTAAAAGTCTAAGGGTTGAGGCACATGGATTAAAATGGAGCTGGGCTGGGCACTTGGCCAGGCTGAAAGACGAAAGATGGACCAGAGCTTGCACGGAGTGGATCCCGAGAGAGGACAGCAGGCAGAGGGGCGACCACATCGCAGGTGGAGGGACGAATTGACGCAGACTGTTGGCGAAAACTGGTGGCTTGTTGCGAGGGACAAATCCTGGTGCACAAACGTTTTAATAAATATTTGATTTGTGTTTGATTTTGGTGTATTTTTCAAGGAATCTGCTTTGTTTTGTTTTTTGGAGTTTTGTATTTCATAATTATTTGTGTTTGTATTTCTTAGGATTATTTGCTTTTTTTCAATCTTTTATTATATCTAACTATAGCCAACTTCTATAAATTCCTCCCTATGGGAGAGGCTTTTGTCAATACGATGCCAATAAAGCTATTATTATTATTATTATTATTAATAATTCGTATTTTTTTCACAACTTGACAACTCGAATAATCCAGATTTTGCTAAAAAAATTTTTCGTCTTTACAGCCTTTTGATTGGCTACTGCGAATGAGAAGGCGTACAAGTAAAGACATATCAAAGCCTGAGATGTGAAGGGTTGGTTGTAGAGGCTTCAGAGGCTGCTTTTCAAACAGGGATTAATGTGTCCCTCTTTGACGGAGTACTTCCTTGTGATATCTTCTGGGACCTCTGTCTTCTTTGAGTCCCGCTGGGACGGGGGAATATTTCTTACTCATTTCAAGGTAACTAGGCCACTATACAAAGCTCTCTACTTCCTTTAATCAGGAGCGTCTGGAGACCGGCCTTGCTGTCGCAACTAGCGAGCTATAGAGCAATTTATGCCATCAAAGTGCAAGAGATAATGGGGACAAAGCCCCGAAACGTCGACTAATATTCACGTGTTATATAGTTAATTATAATAATAAAGATATGATGGAAGAAAATTATGCTTCATTTAATATGTAAAAATAAGAGCCTCCTCAAATCAAACTAATTATAGAGATTTTTTTTAATCTTTATTACTTCAAAATCGCTGTTTATGTCAGTTTCATTAAAGTCTTTTTTCGCAAATTATAATAATAACATAACATAATATGTGTATGTTTAAAAAAGATACAATTCAACGTACCAAGTTAATACGTCGACACCTGAGGAGTAGTGGCTAGCATAAAAGGCATGTATAATCCAGGTCGCGGGTTACCCGGATCCTTAAGATGACTTAAGGATTTTTTAATTATTATTGGTTTGGAGCTACAACACGTTGACGCGACAATGGCACATTAATTTGGCCTAAATTCTATGTTGATTTGTTCGTTTATGCTACTGAGGCTAGTCAGACGATGTTCATATGGGAGTCCTAAATTTTGCCAATCTAGGTTTAATAAGAAATCAAAGAGCCCAGGATCAGAACCACCAATTTACGCTCCCTCCGCAGGATGGTATGATCAAGGATATTATACTTACAGTTCGGATCTTCGTTGTAGAAGGCTCATATAGTAGCCACAACACAGGTGTGCCATAATGTGTCTAATAATAATATTTATTTAAAGTCATGTTTGGTATACGAGTAGCGTAGGCTTCATAGCAGTAGTGGATAGAGCACTAGACTACTGTTCTCCGGGTCCTGGGTTTAAATCCCGGATGTTGTAGAATATTTATTCTCTGTATTCAGTCGGGGGAGGGAGGGGAGGGGGGGAGGAGGGGCGACCCTAGGCATGGAGACCCCCTGGGGCAGACCCTGCATCTATAAAATGGGTACCAGAAAAATTGGGGAAAAACTGGCGGCTGAGAATGATCAAGTCCTAATCACCTCATTGCACGGCCGTTGGCCTAGAAACAGAACGAATCTCTATATGTACAGAGCCGAAGACTCTTGTAATACAGGTTAGGTATATGGCTATTATTCTATCCACAACACCATATGTTTAATTGAAGATAATTAAAAAAATCTGGTGCGGGCAACACACGACTTTCACTTACATCAATTTGAAAGATCAATGAAAGAATTTTCAAATAGAATTAGAGTTAAAAATACGTGAAACTATTAAAGAATTAAATAAATTTAATTTATATAGAAACATGTGTTTTATTAAAAAAATCTTTTATTTTATTATCTAAAATAATCAGTTAGTTTTATCTTCTTCTCATCACTCTCTATTAACTTCTAAAAGCTTGTGTATGAGATGATATTTTTTCTAAAATCTTTAGCTTTCCAACGGTATATCATACATGTATATTACTGCTCTTATGTTCAAAAACGAAAAATTGCATTAAAAAAATATTTTTTCTGTTTTCTCCTTTAGTTGGGTATCGAATTGATTCAATTTATATATTTACCTGTTTTTCATCAGCGTTAACAAGATAATCTAGTTATTATTATTGAATCTACAAAATTAAAGGTACTTTAGAAGACGGTATTAAGGTAACCATTTATCAATAAAACCTAGAATAAATTATTTACATCGATATAGCGAGTTTAATCAAAATCGTCGGAACCGTGTTCAGAAAATCGAAAAAAAGGTGCAAAATGCATGGTATAAAGTGCCTCTTCTGGTAAGCTCATTTTGATGAAAAAAGTTTTGTCACGTCTCGGGCGTATAGTTGTCTTCAATGAAATTTCAGTTTCATAGGACTTACCGTTTCCGCCCGGGAGTTACCACACACACACACAACACACACACACACACACACACACACACACACACACACACACACACACACAGACACCCCGCTTTTTGCGGGACTTGGTTATTTGGACCTAGGGGACCCTAAAACGTGTATTTCCGTTGAAAACTGGAATTCGAAAATTTTCACGATCGCAATACTTCCCCTTACTATATATAGTAAGTGAAAGTAAAATTATATAGGAATTCAGTAGTATAATGATTATATTTACGTGTTTTTTTTTCTAGTGAAATGTTGTAAATTGTAAGCTGTAAGAGAGTAAGATACATAGACAATATATTGGACTTGCCCTGGTCCCGAGAGAGCCTTTAGATTCATAGACCCTAGCTCACTATTGACAAGCTCCGAGCTTTGTTTGCCTTCGCTTGGAGAGGTTTGGCCTATTCCAACTCCTGTATCTTACCTTCTCCAAACCAGAGAGAAATACGATCCAGTCTCCTCGATTCAGTGTCAATATATTTTATAGTTAACAAGCCATTATTCAACCTTTTATTTGATTATTTTTTCAGACTAGAAAAAACAAGCGATATTTTATTATGATGTGACTTTGAGATGTCATATCTGCATTAAAATTTCGATGTATCAGTGAAGTCGGTATTTTTAAACTCAGGTATATTTTTAAATTCTTCTGCCCGAGTTTTGTGATAAATATATTTTGAGAAATTATGAAATCGATCTATTTTAGCCAAATGACGATTATAATAAGTAAATAACAATCCTCTGCGTTAAAAACAACTTAGCTATCTACTTAAATAATTGATTCGAAAATACTGCTTTAGGTTGTCTCTAAAATCACCAAGTCCTAAAAAAAGGTTTGTGTGTATATGTGGTTAATAATTACAGCTATGGAACGACAAATCGTACAAAACTAATACTTAATAATGTTCAGAATGAGTAAATGGCTTTGATGTTATAGCAGCTTTTTTGTAATATACGAACCAAGAGTAACACTTTATACTAACTATTTTGAGCTTGTTAAACATTTCCTCAAAAACATTATCAACTTATATCAATATGTTCTAAACAAGGAAGATCTCATTTAATTATTAAGGTTGATTTAGGGCTGAATAATTCTATTACCTATCCTTATACACTGAATCTACCTACACCATACAAAAGACTCCTATAATTAATTGAAGATAAAAATTAAATGTTGTATAGAAAATAAATTGTCTGGACTGTGAAAATGTTACATAGGGGAAACGTCCAAAAAGTTAGTACTAGAACTAAACAGCACAAAAGTAATTGTAACAACAGTAAAAATATAAATACAACTGCTTTATCACAACATAGCATACATTTGAAACATAAGTTTGATCTCAATAGACCACAAATTTTGGAAATAGTCAAAAATAAACAAAATAGAAAAACCATAGAGGCTGTATATATCAATAAAAATATAGATAAAACCGTGAATTTTAAAACTGACTCAAGACGTTTAAGTTACCACTATTCCGATTTAATTAATAAATTAAAATATAATATAAATAATTAATAATAAATTTTTAAAGAATTTCACAATATGAAATAATAATAACTATATACAAGTTAAAAATTGGTCTAATCCTTAATCCAGTTGAGGACAAAGATGTGAGCAATACTCTTGCTCAGATCTGAAGTGTTTAGAATTTACTTCATTTTTATTTTTACCTGGCTGAAGGTGTGACTAGTAAAATGTTGGATTACAGAAATATATAACGAGGTAACTTTATAATATTTAATATTATTTAACTAAGTACTGTGTAACATTGTTAAATTTTTGCTTTTATTGCCTCCTTATGATTTTAAAATTTGTTAATTAATAGTTTTAAAATGTATGTTATCAATTGACTCCTAATTTATAAATTTGTTTAAACCATTCACTTCATTATAGTGATTTTTAATGTGATGGTAAATTGCTTAATAAAAAATTTTTTGTAGACTTCTGAAATGGGAGAATATCCCGAAACGTCATAAATAAAAGATCAGTGTTAATGGAAGAATTATTCAGCCCTAAATCAACCTTAATAATTATCAACTTATTATATTGGTGACAAATAAATGGAATTTAATTTCGTGAAGGTTTTATCTTTACTGAAACAGTCTGACAGGGCTTAAACCTACAATTATAACGTACCGTTGAAATTCAAAAGATTTTGGAAAAAATGTTAAGAGAAAGCATGAGGGAAACGAAGTTTATTTTTTTTTTTGGAGGGGGGAGGGGGGAGAGAGGTGAGCGACGTGGTTAGGAGATAGAGCACTAGGCTACTGTTCTCCGGGTCCTGGGTTCGAATCCTGGCTGTGGCGGAATATTAGTTATACCATTAATTCAGCCGGGGGGCAACCCTAGGGTATGGAGACCCTCCTAAGGCGTACCCAGCCTCTATAAAGTAGGGGACCTACAATAATTGGGGGAACCTTGCTGCTGAGCGTGATCTCGAACTAATGACCTCCTTGCAGAGCACTTTTACTCCTACAAACAGTACAAATCTCTATATTTACTCAGACAAGACTCTTTATGGTGGTAGTAGTACAGATTTTTTTTTTATGTTTTGAACTTCACAAAATTAAACAGTAAATTGTTTTGTAATGATGTGAATACAATAATAATCATTTGTGCGTTTTTGTAGAAAAAAAAACAACTTTATATTTAAAACAAAAAACCTTCACCCCTACGCTAACCCTGTTTAATTCCTGATAATCCTAGGAGGCGTCTGATAGAAGATATTTAAATTTAGTATTTTTTGGAGGAATGTAATAGACAATTCCTTTAGATTCATGCTAAGCATTTACTATATTCTAACATTTGATGGATGTATTTAGTAAATATTAGAATCTGTCCCATTTACTAGTTGTATTTAATAAATACAGTTGTAAATTTCTCTGAATAAATAAAAATAAAAAACATTTAAAAAAGCATATACTGTCTTCCATTCTTCATAAAATCACTTTATTTCACAAGTCTTTAAATGTTATTTTTCATCCTAGTCGACGTTTCGGGGTTATTTCCCCATTTTCAAGACTGAAACAATTTATTTATACTTTCATTATTGAATAAAATTACATTATTTAAATGTTTGTATTTGGAAAATGAAGCTCAGCAATTCGTCATAATTATTTTAAACTAACTAACTTTAATTACCTTATTCCTTTTTCATTATACAATTGCTACATCATTTTTCACCCTTCATTCCATCTTATAGCACACTGCTACTTGTCTATATTGCCTCACTGTTTCCATTATTTTACTATTTTAAACTTTGTACCTTTCCAGTATTCCGTGTAATCATTGTGCTTTTTATTTATTTTTATTTTTATCTCTATTAATTATTTGTCCTAATTATGGTTCTTGGGCTATTGTTTTATTTATTTTCAAAATTTTATCTTATTTATGATATCTGTGTAATGTGTTCCTAAATTTTTTGTATCTGTTTTATAATTTATTGTCCTGCTATTATTTTTGGTAATGTGGATCGCTTCTAGTAGTTTTCTATTTCTATTATTTTGAGATGTGTCTAAAATGACTGTGTTTTCAAAGTTAAATTTGTGTTGTTTTATTAAACTATGGGATGATAATGCTGTTGTGTTTGTGTTTTTTATATTTTTACAATTAGATATATGTTGGGATATTCTTGTTTTTAATTTTTTAGATGTTTCTCCTATATATATATATATATATATATATATTATATATATGCCTTCACAATCTTTGCAGTCTATTTTGTATATTGAATTTTGCTTATCCATTTTTTCTATTTTGTCTTTCATTATACTTAAATATTTTTCTAATTTGTTATTATTGTATAGACCAAATGATATGTTTGGGTGATCATATTTTAAAAAAATACTTTTTATGGATTCTAAAAAAATATTAGTACATAATTTTTTTAGGTGTTGTTAATTTCAGTCGAAGGTCAAGAACTACTATTATACTATAACTTTATAAATATTATACTTCGCCACTTTTTACTAAAATGCACAACACATGATGCAATCATCAGGTGCAAAAACAATTTTTTATCTTAAGGTGTGTACGTAATTAGTTTGTTTACAATGTACTCCTGGGTGGTTACCTACAAACCTAACTATAAAAAACTATTTTTGTTTTCACTTGAAGGTGGCATAATATCCGAAACGTGGTTGTATTTTAATAAAAAGTTGAGAAATATAACAACCACCAATATTTTTTTATTTTTTTTTTTAGTGAAAACTTCTTTAGGCGCGTTAAGCGATTTTTGGCAGGGGGGTAAAAGCTTTTATTTCGTCACCACGGTAACGTTACCGACATGTTCAAGACTGGCGCATACCCTCTGTGTATACCTGTCAATTAGAGATAGGAAAACGAT
Organism: Piezodorus guildinii; assembly: GCA_023052935.1. Taxonomy (NCBI): domain Eukaryota; kingdom Metazoa; phylum Arthropoda; class Insecta; order Hemiptera; family Pentatomidae; genus Piezodorus; species Piezodorus guildinii. The sequence goes on along the minus strand of CM041298.1, from coordinate 1,693,752 downwards.
ATCGATTTCCGTGAACTTTATCGATACCGGTGTAATATTGGCACAAAAATATCGATATTTATAACACTTCATTTTAGCATTTAATTGAATTATAATCAGTTGCAAATGAATGAGTAATGACATGGTAGATAAACTATGTCTTAGAACTTACCTCTTTGTAAATTCTATTGTTTTACATTATTTTCCTCCTCATAACTGTTAACACTTTAGACTCGCTCTAAATTTGTAGGTGTAGCTCAAATATAAAATTAAATGACAGTTACCAAATTAGATATTTGATGGAGAAAATTTTTGTTACATAACATTTCTCGCTATAAATACCAGTCAAGAGCCGTATTGCTTTGAATTAAAAAAGTTAGCTATGTATTAATATATATAGATGATTGAAAATCTGTTGCGGGCAACACAAGACTTCTTATTAAAATAAATTTAAAACGTATTGAATTCCCACCAAATTACCTTTACCCTTCGTCGCAAACCGATGACTTACTGCCCCACTGTATCCTTAAATAATACCCCGCGGATGACAGGCTAACACGGTAGTCTCCTACGCTAAAGGCCGTGAGTTTGAATCCCAGTGAGTTTTTCAAGCATTTAATTCACTCACAGACTTTCGTACGTGAGACCATTCCGCCAAATGGTGGCCACTCGGAAAATTAGGAGTAGGGTGAGATGACCCTACCCTATAACATATCGAGAAAGGCGAGTTTATCATCCCAGCACATGTTCTCCTGTCGCACTACCAGCAAAAAATGCCATCAGGAAAAAGTTTGATTTAACTCTATACTGCTTACAAGTAACAAAATTAGATCAATTAATTTAAAAAAAACAAACAAAAAAACCAGAACTGGAAAATCGGACCAAGACACCACTAGACACCCACACCTCATAGGTCACTTGCAATAAATTATCGAGCCTTCACCAATCTTTCCTATTTACCAGACCTAGCTCCAAGTCCATTCCATTCTCCAAGTCTATACCAGTACTGAATAGTACTGAAAGGTAAGGAATCTCGGTTGAAACTGATGCATAAAATCACCTTGACTAATCCTTCTTTAGAGTATGTAAAAATTATTAGCAGGCAAACATAAATTTATAAACACAGAGGATTAAGGAGGAGAGAGGATTAAATAGAAATATTGAAAAACGCAAGGACTTATTTTACAACCCAATATTTATGTGAAGAGGGAGGGGGAGGGTCAAAAATGTCTTATATCTTATATAAGTTTGATATTCTTTCAATTTAAACATTCCTTGGCGCATTGATACAGAACTTTTTATTTTGTTGTGAATCTTCACACAAGACTGAAACGACAAGAAACTGCTCGAAGATACCGATTACTACAACACTTATTAGACAAACGTTCAAAACTTCAGTATATTGCAAAAGACTCATTTACATCAATTCTATCAGATCTATTTAGACATATGGAATCGACCTTTGGGGTTCTACGAAACCATCTAATTCCTCTCGCATCCAGTCCTTACAATCCAAAATCCTGAATGTCCCTTATTTCGTCACAAATCAACTCCTCCATAATGACCTAAACATCCCATTTGTTGCAGACATAGCCCGTGATAGATACTCCTCTTTTCATTCTAAACTCCCTGCCCATACAAACCCACTTGTCCGTAATTTATCTTCCTTAGATATCCATGATAACCCTCCAAGGCGACTGAAAAGAAGGTGGCCTCGGGACATACTAAGTTAAAATAGTTAGTGAAGTGCTACCACTGGGTAGTTCTTTCTCAAGACATTTTCATGAATTTTTTTTTTCATTCCTCATATTTACTTATTGTGTTCTTTAATACAGTTGTAAATTACTATAAATAAATAAAAAAAAATATATATATATATTTTAGCAGAAAATATCCCAGACATGTTACAGCAATATTTTCATCAAATCAGTGAACTAGAAGAGCCACTTTATACAGTGCATTTAGTACCTTTTTAGGATTTTTCCAAAAAGAGGTTCAACGATTTTGATCAATGTAAAATTTAGTGGGTTTTAATATCACTTAGGTTTTTTTTTCTGATTAAAATAGCCTGACAGGGCTTTAAGGCTGAACATTTGAATATTCTTTCCTTAATGTACCTTTGATTATGCAGATTTTTTTTTTTCATTCCTCATATTTACTTATTGTGTTCTTTAATACAGTTGTAAATTACTATAAATAAATTTAAAAAAAAAAATGTGATAAATATATTCCAGTCTCAACAGAGCTCCATGAATGGAAAGAAATGGAAAGAAAGAGGACATCAACCTCTTAGGTCAGTTTTTAAACAAAAAGCTATTAAAATTCTATGAACATGGCATTATGAAGTTAATGGAAAGTTGGTTGGAAAAAACCCCATAATGGTAAATAAGGTAAAAAATAGTTAATATATTGTAGATTAAAATAAATTGTATGTATATAATACATTGAGTGAGAAAATAGGACTACAAATATCCTTCGAAAAGACACAGTTCCTAGCAACAAAAACGGATGTACAAAATTGAGCACGAAATACGGAGAGATCAATAGGGTTAATCACTTCAACTTGGGGGAAATTATCGAACCAACAGGACAAGAAAAACAGGCACAACAGACAAGACTAAAGAAAGTAAAGAGAGCACTATCGATGACACAGAACATATACAACAAAACATCAATCTCAACCAACACAAAGATAAGACACTACAGAACTGTAATAGGTCCAATGGCACTGTACGCAAGTGAAACACTGGCACTGAACTGCAAAGGACAAAGCGAAGAACTAAAGAAAGAGGAGAGGAAAATCATCAGAGAGATACTAGGACCAAGAAAAACAGAAGATGGATACAGACTGGAAAGCAAGAAAACAACAGAAGAACACGCCAACATCGAGACAGACATCAGGAAAAGAAGATTGAAATTCTATCACATACAAAGACTACCTGAAACAAGACTGACACGACAGATACACGAAGCAACAGCAACACTCAAAAGCACTACGAACTGGATCAAAGAGACACGAGAAGACTTACGAAGAGCAGACATAAGACAAGAGGAAATCCAAGACAGAAACATATTTAGAGACAAAATAAACAAACGGGAAGTAACTCTAGAGCAAAACAATCAAAAATCATACAGACCCAAATGGTCTGCAGAAAAAAAAAGACAAAAAGAAATGAAATGAAATGAAAATTAATTTTATTCTGGGACAAGTAGTCCCCTAAGAATAACAAGAAAAGTACAATATAAATAATAATTGTCTGGTCGTTTAAGACTTCAGTTTAACAATAAAAGATGGATTTTGTGACAATGAATAGTATCATCCATAGCTTTTAAATATTACATATGTTAGGAAGATTGATGCGTTAGGAGATGGAGAAATAGTTGGTGTTTAAAAGTGGATAATGATAAGGATTTACGAATTCATAATGTCTGGATACCGGGCTATTTGGGGATAATGGGAAATGAAATAGCAGATAAGGCAGCCAAAGAGGCTCTCACTCTCCCTGGTCGTGGTAAAGCACTGTTAACAATATCAGAACTAGCGCGCCCTCTAATTGAAAATGTTTTTAAGAAATGGGATGAAACATGGAAAAACAGCTATCCAAGCAAGCTGAAAGCGATTAAGAGAGAGCCAAAGTCTTGGAAAACCTCAAATCGCATCAACCGCAGAGAGGAGGTGGTCCTGGCCCGCCTGAGAATCGGACATACAAGGTTAACCCATGGGCACTTAATATCTAAGGATTTGCCCCCAAGATGTCAGCATTGTGGGGGAGCCCTGACAGTTACTCACATTTTCGAGGAATGTCCCTTCTACACTAGAAAATTGAACCAAAGGGGAATACCACTCAATGTAGCGGTTGCTTTGGAGAACGATATAAATAGAATTGACGAATTGATGTGCTTTCTTACGGAAATGGACTTTTACAAGCAGATTTGAAAATTGTATTTTACTATTATTTTTAAAATTATTGTAATTATTATTATTTTATTTTCTAAATTAATTAATTAATTTTTAACTTTATTTATATAAATATATATATATATATATATATATATATATATATATATATATATATATATATATATATATATATATATAAGTATTTTTTTTTAATTCAACCTGATATATGTTTATCTTTTTCTAATGATGTTACATTTGTTCTTACTAGTGATTATTCTTATAGTTAACTGCTTTCAACTATTTGTTGTTATTTGTTTTTTAGTAAAACAAATGTTCATTATTTAACTTTAAATTACTTTCTAAAAATGAGTGTCTGGCACTGATGACCGAGATGTTTTGTGCCAATAAAATATAACAATCAACCAACCAACCTGGATTTACGAATGCATACAGGCAAGGAATTCCAAAATAGGGTAGCACGAATAATAAAGGATTTTTTGAAGGAAGCATATCTGTGAGAAGGTATATACAAGTTTATGGGTTGGGAACGTCTAGTGTTTACTGAATGGACAGAGGAACAAGTGGTAAGCATATCAAGAATATAAGGAGGTTTTTTTGTATGGAATAATCGGAAGAGACAGACACGAAGGAGGTACTGCTGACGGAAAGAGCCAATTCAACTCGGTATACCTTCTAGAAACATGGGAGCGTCTAAAAAAGAACAAGAAAATTGAGTCATAAGTGCTCAGCGCCTTCTTTTTAGGGAGATATCACTGATAATAATAATAATACATTGAGTGTACACTCTGAAAAACTTAAAGAACTTACTTGCCAACCCAATGTAAAATATCAACATTTCGGATCTAAGTTCCAACGATAGATTTCTGTCCACCGATATCGCAATATTGTACATTTGATATCCCTTGACATATCTGAACTGTTCATTCACGTGATGAGAAAATAAAAAATTATCCTGCCAAAACCGATTTCGAACCCAATACGTACAGAACAGTAGATTAGTCCTCTGATAACTTGTCCTTGAGTGTAGCGAATATATGGGGCACACGATTCATCTAATAAACACTACATTTACATAATAAATTTAACATATGTATCCGTAGATAATTAACATTAATACGCTATGTAAAAGACTGACCGTACAAGACGAAAGCAGGATTTAAATATGTAAGTTCCCTTTATTAGTTCTCCTTGAGAAACTCATACATATTCAAGACCAGTCCTTTTGAACGTTCGTACAGAAATATCTCAGCAGAGATTATAGTCGGGGAAGGAATAGAAAATATTCTTTAAAGGCTAGTTTGGTATGCGAGTAGCGTAGTCTTCATAGCAGTAGCTATCACGTCTAATTACTTGTGTAGGAGCAGGGCGGTCTGATTGATAGGGCACTTCAACAGTGTTATCCGTGTCCCGGGTTCGAACACCGGTGTAGCAGGATAATTTTGTATCATGTTATTACAGCCGTGGGGTAACTCTGACGTACGGAGACTCAGGAGCACACCAGCATCTAAAAAGTGGGTAACTAAAAAAAATTTTTATTGAAATTTACAACTGTAAAAAAAATACATCAAGTAAATATGCTCAAATGTTATATCACATGAAATAAACATGAAGAGAAACTGCCCATTGGCAGCAATCTTTGGTAGTGAGTTTAAACAAGAAGGTCTCGAGGCCATCTTCTTTACAGACACCTCGGAGGATTATTAGGAATTGAAGAGGAAGCAAGGATTGAAACTAATGGATTAGAGTGGGAGTGGAGTTTTTCATGGATGGTGTGATACCTAGAACGGGCCAACCTAAAAATAAAAATTAAAGAAACAACTGAGGGTGTTAGAAGTTTAATATGTATCAACCATACCAATTTTCGAATAAATGTAAGATATTTTTTTTTTTTTGCCAACCCCAGGGCGATTTTCAAGTCTAGAGAAAAAAAATTATATATATATATAATATATATATATATATATATATATATATATATAGTAAAAGGTACAGGCTAGTGCAATGTCAGCACATAGTCATTTCCTGTCTCAGTCCTCATAAATACGACTCCCCTTGGCGTGAGAATTATTCATTGATTCATTCATTCTAGGAGTAAGATAGCTGTCATTTTTCAATTAAGTTATTTTTAAAAAGTGATTTAGTGTTAGAGATTATTTAATTATATATATATATATATATATAAAATTTTCGAATTTCACTTTTCAATGGAAATACACGTTTTAGGGTTCCCAGATTTTAAATGACCATGTCCCGCAAAAAGAATTATGTGTCCGTGTATTTGTGGTACGTCCAGCTCGAAAACGAAAAGTTGTACAAAGTCAGTTTATATAATGCATTTTTGAGCATTTCTAGATTTTATCAAAAACGGCTCTGACGATTTGATTAAACTCGCTACATGGATGTAAAATTTAATGAGCTTTAATATGAATTAAGTTTCATTCTGATTGAAATAGTCATACTAACCTTTAATTTTGTAGATTTAAAAAAATTAGGCACATCATCTTGTTTGCATTGATAAATAACAGCTAAATATGAAAGTTGAGCGAATTTGATAAACAACTAAAGCAGAAAAGTGCAAACATGAATTTTTATTCAATTTTGAAGACAAGGATGGTAATATACATGAATAATATACCGTTGGATAGCTAAAGATTTTAGAAAACAATACCATCTAATACAAGGCATTGTATAATTTATTAGAGAGTGATGAAAAGACGATGAAATTAACTGATTGTTTAGATAAAAATATAATAGATTAGTTCTGTGACGGTCGTGAAAAACTGGATAGTTCGAGTTATATCAAAAAATCTGGTGCGGGCAACACACGACTTTCACTTACCTCGATTTTTAAAATCAATGAAAGAATTTTCAAATACAGTTAGAGATAAAAATACGTGAAACTATTAAGGAATTAATCAAATTGAATTCCTATAGAAACATGTGTTTTATTAAAAAATCTATTATATTATTATCTAAAATAATCAGTTAGTTTTATCTTCTTCTCATCACTCTCTATTAACTTCTAAAAGCTTGTGTATGAGATGATATTTTTTTCTAAAATCTTTAACTTTCCAACGGTCCATCATACATGTATATTACTGCTCTTATGTTCAAAAACGAAAAATTGCATTAAAAAAATATTTTTTTCTGTTTTCTCCTTTAGTTGGGTATCGAATTTATTCAATTTATATATTTCGGCATTTAAGCCCTGTCAGACCATTTTTATCCAAATAAAACCTACATGATATTAAAGCCCATTAAAGTTTACATCAATATAGCGAGTTTAATCAAAATCGGCGGAACCGTTTTCGAGAAAATCGAAAAAAGGTGCAAAATGCATAGTATAAAGTGCCTCTTCTGGTAAGCTCATTTTGATGAAAAAAGTTTTGTCACGTCTCGGGCGTATAGTTGTCTTAAATATGAAATTTCAGTTTCATAGGACTTACCGTATCCGCCCGGGAGTTACCACACACCGCACACACACACACACACACACACACACACACACACACAACACACACACACACACACACACACAGACCTTTTTGCGAGACTTGGTTATTTGGACTCAGGGGACCCTAAAACGTGTGTTTCCGTTGAAAACTGGAATTCGAAAATTTTCACGATCGCAATACTTCCCCTTACTATATATAGTAAGTGAAAGTAAAATGAGTTAACTCCACGTATCGCTCCCTCAGACCGTCTCCCACGTCGTCTTAAATTGGTTAAAGAAATTTCTTGGTGTTTAAGTTTAAGTCGCTCACCTGTAAAATGAAAGATTTTGACTTAACCACTTATTCACGACCGTCACAGAGTTAATAAACCACATTTTTCTATTAAAATCAAATTAAATTAATTCTTTAACAATTTATTTTTATCTCTAAATGTATTTAAAAATTCTTAAATTGATTTCAACAGGTTAGTGAAGGTCGTGTGTCGCACGCACCAGATTTTTTAAATATCAATTTCGTGCGTCATTCAGCTATCTGGTTACTTCAACTGAGAGGGACTTGAATTGATTCAAAGGCTAATTAGATATGCGAGTAGCGTAGGCTTCTTAACAGTAGCCAGTCCCATCACGACTTATTGCTTGTAGTGACGTCCGCTTAAGATTAAGCGCCCATACCGCTCCTATTGGTGTCATTATACAATTTCCATGCACCTCACATACAGCTATAGTAGCAATATTGAGTGTACTTGTTAATGCATTTATAAAACATCTGGTCTCATCTCTCAGAATATTATACAAGTTGAGAAATAAGTTGAAACATTTCTTTTTTTACTTTCACTTACTATATATAGTAAGGGAAAGTATTGTGATCGTAAAAATTTTCGAATTCCAGTTTTCAACGGAAATACACGTTTTAAGGTCCTCTGAGTCCAAATAACCAAGTCCCGCAAAAAGCTCTGCGTGTGAGGTAACTCCCGGGCGGAAACGGTAAGTCCTATGAAACTGAAATTTCATATTTAAGACAACTATACGCCCGAGACGTGACAAAACTTTTTTCATCAAAATGAGCTTACCAGAAGAGGCACTTTATACTATGCATTTTGCACCTTTTTTCGATTTTCTCAAAAACGGTTCCGACGATTTTGATTAAACTCGCTATATCGATGTAAAATTAAACGGGCTTTAATATCATGTAGGTTTTATTTGGATAAAAATGGTCTGACAGGGCTTAAATGCCGATATTTTAAATTTTCTTCCTCTAAAGTACCTTTATTTTTTTAGATTCAATAATAATAACTAGATTATCTTGTTAACGCTGATGAAAAACAGGTAAATATATAAATTGAATAAATTCGATACCCAACTAAAGGAGAAAACAGAAAAAATATTTTTTAAACGCAATTTTTCGTTTTTGAACATAAGAACAGTAATATACATGTATGATATACCGTTGGAAAGCTAAAGATTTTAGAAAAAATATCATCTCATACACAAGCTTTTAGAAGTTAATAGAGAGTGATGAGAAGAAGATAAAACTAACTGATTATTTTAGATAATAATATAATAGATTTTTTAATAAAACACATGTTTATATATAAATTCAATTTGATTAATTCCTTAATAGTTTCACGTATTTTTATCTCTAACTGTATTTGAAAATTCTTTCATTGATTTTAAAAATCGAGGTAAGTGAAAGTCGTGTGTTGCCCGCACCAGATTTTTTTATTTTTTTTTATTTGGTCTTTGGGGCTTCCCCATACAAATAGAGCCTAGCTTGGCTATAAATTACAATATTATGGTTTTATAACTTTATATACATATAATTATATAAATAAAATAATAATGAAAATTTACTAAAACAATTTGACTTTCAAAAATAAATTACAGATTAAAGAATAAACAGTTACTGGTGTTATAACAGAAACAATAAATAAGCTAAATATCACTTTGAAGATAAAATAAAAATAAACACTGGATAGAAAATGGTCTAGGATAAAGAATTGAGCACTTTTTGAACTGCCATCATGTAATAGTACACTTTATGTAACTTATCAACACTATCGATACTCAGTATAGCATGGATACTTTGCTTGTCAGAAGATTCTAAGATGAAGTTTTGAAGAAATTGTCGTCTATTTTTTATTTGTGAAGGAGAATGTGATGTAGACTGTTGTAGATAAATCGATTGCATAATTGTATGTTATTACTTTAAATAACATAAAATTAATATCCTTCAGATATTTCGACTAAAATTACATTTTGTACTCAAATAGAACTTTGCCATCAAGCCGCTAAGCACTAACAAAGCTTCCTGTGTAATTAATTATATGTACCAACATCAACTTTGTCAAGTCACAAAGCAAAGCTGAGTTTGGTTGTTAAGTTTGTGGTGTGTATTATCGGTCGCTAAGTCCTAGGATGAGGTCCAGTCTTGCGTACTACGTCAGTGGTGTTGTATTCTCGCTAGTGGCACTATAAGCGGTATCATACGAAGGAAAGAGAAATTTGAAATCGAAAATCCTTTGGAGACCAAGTGGGTTAAAGTTATGCTCTCTAACTAAAGTTTGTACGAGTTTAAACTCTGCCATTCAGCGGCTGAGCCCGCTAGAAATATTTGCAAGGCGTTTGGGGAAGGAAGTATTAATGAACGAACCATTCGCCGTTGGTTCGCTAAGTTTTAAGCTGGGGATATCGAGGAAGACCTACGTCCGTAATAGACAACGATGCCCTCAAACATACAGTAGAAGGATACCCCTACTAAACAGTTAAAGGACTCTCAGCACAACTAAATGCAAGTGCATATACCGTTTTCAGACATTTACACTTGGGAAAGTAAAAAATCTCGATACATGGGTACCTCATGATCTCACTGAGCGGCAGCAAGACCCCATGTTTCAAAACATACCGTGCAAAAATTGAAAGAACTGGGCTACGAAGTTCTTCCGCACCAACCATATTCTCCCGACTTGTCTCCAACAGATTACCACCTGTTCAGGAATTCAGACAACTTCGCCAAAGAAAAACTTTTTGAAAATGATGATCAAGTAAAAAGTGAATGAAAAAGGCACAATAAGCAGAATCATACGAAGGGAAGAGGAATTTGAAATCGAAAATCCTTTGGAGGCCAATTTGTTTGAAGTTATGCTCTCTAACTAATGTGAAAATGAATCAATCTTAGAGTTTATTTATCGTTTTCACGCTCAAAAATTTTGAATGTATGCTCAATATTATTTATACTCAATGTATTATTAAAGTTAGAAATTCCAAATCTTCTCCCTTTTATCCACATCTAGCCACAGTAAATTACATTACTGACTAATGTTCTCTGGAGATGATTAGATGGCTAATTAAAATCAGGAGTGATGTTTTAAACCTAAAATATAAAAATCTGGTGCGGGCAACACACGACTTTCACTTACCTCCGTTTTTTAGAAACAATGAAAGAATTTTCAAATACGGTTAGAGATAAAAATGAGTGAAACCATTAAAGAATTAATTAAATTGAATTTCTATCGAAATATGAGTTTTATTAAAAAATCTATTATAATATCATCTAAGTTAGTTTTATCGGCTTTTAATCACTCTTTATTAATTTTAGCAAGTTTGTATATAATCTAATATTTTTTCTAAAATCTTTAGCTTTCCAACGGTATATAATATTTTAAAAACAAAAAATATTGTTAAAAAAATATGTTTTCAGTTTTCTCCTTTAGTTGTTTATCAAATTCGCTCAGCTTGCATATTTAGCTGGTAATTATCAATGATAACAAAATATTATAGTTATTTTTATAGAATATACAGAATTCAAGGTACTTTAGAGAAAGAAAATTTAAAATATCGGCATTTAAGTTCTTTCAGACCATTTTAATCAGAATGAAACCTACATGATATTAAAGCTCATTAAATTTAACATGGATATATCGAGTTAAATCAACGGAACCGTTTTCAAGAAAATCGAAAAAAGGTGCAAAATGCATGGTATAAAGTGGCTCTTCTGGTAAGCTCATTTTGATGAAAAAGGTTTTGTAACGTCTCGGGCGTATATTAGTTTGAGATATGAAATTTTAGATTCATAGGACTTAACGTTTCCGCCCGGGAGTTACCACACACACACACACACACACACACACACACAGACCTTTTTGCCAGACTTGGTTATTTGGACTCAGGGGACCATAAAATGTGTATTTCCGTTGAAAATTAGAATTCGAAAATTTTCACGATCGCAATACTTTCCCTTACTATATATAGTAAGTGAAAGAAAAAATTTAAAAGAAACATCTAATAAGTGCAATGCATCCGAATGCACCGTTTTATGTAACCAACGAATTACTTCACAAACATTGTGAATGTAATTAGTTGACCGTTGAGAATTACTGAAAGGAATTAGTTCGGGTGGCAGTCATTAAATAACATCATTTTTTAAACTTCATATTTTTATGTTTCATATGTCATGTAAATTATTCATATCTGTGTAAATTTTGTTTAGTAAACATTTTTGTCTGTATAACACTTTCATTATTATACTATAGTCATTGTATTTTAATTAATTTATTTTTACATATATAGTTCTTCTGTTATATTTTAATACCGACGTTCTCTAGCTCAATAGGTTATACAATATTGTATGTAATGTCATTGAAATACACGTTTAAGGGTCCCCTGAATCCAAATAACCAAGTCCCGCAAAAAAGGTCTGTTTGTGTGTGGTAAATCTAGCATAAAAACGAAAAGTCGTACGGATCTGAAATTTCATATTTAAGACTACTATACGCCCGAGATGTTACAGAAACTTTTTCACTAAAATCGGCTGACCGAAAGTCTTACTTTAACCCGTGCATTTAGCACTTTTTTACGATTTTCTCAAAAACGGCTCTAACGATTTTGATTAAACGCTCTATATCGATGTAAAATTTAATGGGCTTTAATATCACGTAGGTTTCATTCTGATTGAAATAGTCTGACTGGGCTTAAATGCCGATATATTAAATTTCCTTCCTCTAAAGTAACTTTAATTCTGTATATTCTATAAAAATAACTATAATATCTTGTTAGCATTGGTAATTACCAGCTAAATATGCAAGCTGAGCGAATTTGATAAACAACTAAAGGAGAAAACTGAAAACATATTTTTTTAACAATATTTTTTGTTTTTGAAAATAAGAACAGTAATATAGATGTATAATATACCGTTGGAAAGCTAAAGATTTTAGAAAAAAATATTACATTATACACAAGCTTGCAAAAATTAATAAAGAGTGATTAAAAGCCGATAAAACTAACTTAGATTATAATAAAACAGATTTTTTAATAAAACACATGTATCGATAGAAATTCAATTTAATCAATTCTTTAATGGTTTCACTCATTGTTATCTCTACCCGTATTTGAAAATTCTTGGATTGTTTCTGAAAAAGGAGGTCAGTGAAAGTCGTGTGTTGCCCGCACCAGATTTTTAAGGTATCTAAATTGAGTGTCAAAAGGATTCGGAATTCGAATTTCTTTTCATTTAAAAAGTATATTTCACATTTATGAATTTATATAATTCTTTCTCACACATAAATCTTTTAAAAGAAATTCCCAAAAAGGAAAATCACTGATAGCTTAATAATGTATACTCTTAAAATTACAAGATCATTCAGTGTTCGCATTCCCACTAATCTTCGACATAATTTTATCTTAACATAATGGCGGTAAGTAAATGTTGTGTAATGTGTGAAGTAGATTTTTCGTTAAACAAAAATCTATTAAATTTCTTGCGAGAAGATTAAACGTTAAAATAGAAGACATTACTGTATATTACTCGCTACCTGTGAATAAATAAGAAGTTGCCAATAAGACACTATTAAAAACTAGAGCTGCCATTGGCTGAGCCGGCCTTGTCATTGCACCAATGGCATTGGACCTCTCATAAATTTCGCTAATTGTTGCCATGGCAGCCGGCCACACCACACCGCAACCAATCAGCCAGCTCGTCTGTAATTAAGGCAACTCAATTCTAGATTCTGATTGGGCCTTATCCGCCAACCGTTTTTCTGGCTTTTGGCATCTCTTGCTGTCCATCACGAGTACATTATGTAACACTTCAATTCCCGATCATTTCCTTTTTTTTTAATCTACAGCTCAGGAGTTCAATTTCAAAAGATCATTAACACCCATCTGGCATAAATAACGACTATACTTTTTAGTTTAAAAATCTAGCCCCATCACACAAGCTAATACCCTATTTACTGCTTCATGCCTTTTCTAAAGAAAAAAATTAAAATATTGGGTTGTGTCACATGAAATGTCCGTTTTCAAGGTAAAGGATTTTTATTAAAAATACGATATGAAAACAAGATAATTTTGTTCGAAGTATTTACTGAAAAAAAAAAAAAAAAAAAAAAAAAAGACTACCAGTACCACCCATGAAGAGTTTTGAGCTTAGTAAATGTAGAGTTTCGTACTGTTTCTAGGCCAAGGGCCGTGCAATGACGTGATTCAGCCAAGATCACGCTCAGCCGCCAGGTTTTTTCCCCATTTTGGGTACCATTTTATAGAGACTGGGTGTGCCCCAGGAGGGTCTCCATACCCTAGGATCGTCCCCCGGTCGAAATAACAGTATAAATAATGTTCCGCCACAGCCGGGATTCGAACCCAGGACCCGGAGCACAGTAGACTAGCGCTCTACGCCGCTCCCTCTCTTGAGATTAACTGGCAACAATTATTTTTGGGGGCTCGGTCATTTGGACTTCCGTTGAAAATCGGGATTCCCTAAGTATAAACATATGCAACTTTTCTAAATTATACATTTTAAAGAAGTAAAACTAAATTCGTGCGATGTAGAAGGCCTAATCCAAAGCTTAAGGTGTAGTGCTAGATTAGATGTTAGGTTAGGCTCAAGTAGAACACGGCTAGGGTCTCTAATCCTATTGGCTAACTGGATTCCAGGTAGCCATCTCATCCACCAATCACCTTCCTCCTTACACAGTTAGTCACCATCATTATTATTTAGCGATATCATGAATGATGTCACCTATTATAGAAATCAGGGAATATATTTCCAGTGCAAGAATTGTATTATCAATAGAAAAAATTAAAATAAAAAAAAAAAAAAGTAATATTCATTTTCAACAATATTTTAATTTTTCTCTTATCACAATCCAAATATTACACTTGAGTTAAACAGCTCACTTCGACATTCCATAAAAAATCTGGTGCGCCCAACACACGACTTTCACTTACCTCCGTTATTAATTTCAATTTAAGAATTTTTTAATACATTTAGAGATAAAAATAAATTTTTAAAGAATTAATTAAATTAAATTTCTACAGAATCATGTGTATAAATAAAAATCTATTATATTATTATCTAAAACAATCAGTTAGTTTTTTTCGGCGTTTTATCACACTTTATTAACTTTTACAATTTTCTGTATAAATTAATATTTGTTCTAAAATCTTGAGCTTTCCAACGATATATTTTACATGTATATTACTGTTCTTAGGTTCAAAAACAAAAAAAATGCATTAAATAATGGTTTGTTTATCAGCTTTTTCCTTTAATTGGATATCGAATTCGTTCAACTTATATATTTACCTGTTTTTTATCGTTGATAACAAGATTATATAGTTATTTTTTTAGTATCTACAAAATTAAAGGTACTTTAGAGAAAGAAAATTTAAAATATCGGTATTTGAGCCCTGTCAGACTATTTCAATCGGAATGAAACCTACATCATATTAAAGCCCATTTCAGAATGAATATTTCAGTTTCATAGGACTTTTCGTTACCACACACATACAGACCTTTTTGCGGGACTTGGTTATTTGAACTCAGGGGACCCTAAAATGTGTATTTCTGTTGAAAACTGGAATTCGAAAATGTTCACGATCGCAATACTTTCTCTTACTATTTATTTCATATATAGGTAAGTCAAAGTAAAATACATCTATTGAATAAAATAGTGATAAATTAACGATTTAACATGAAAATAAGTTGTTCAATAACACGATATAAATGTAAAATTTAATGGGCTTTAATATCATGTAGGTTTTATTCTGATAAAAATAGTCTGACAGGGCTTAAATGCCAATGTTTTAAATTTTATCCTTCTAAAGTACCTTTAATTTTGTATATTTTATAAAAATAACCGTATTATCTAGTTAGAATTGATAAATAACAGCTAAATATGCAAGTTGAGCAAATTTTAAAAGCAACTAAAGGAGAAAACTAAACAAATATTTTTTTAATGCGATTTTTCGTTTTTGTCTAATACACAAGAGCTTGTAAAAGGTAATAGAGAGTGATAAAAAGCCGATAAAAGTAAGGGATTGTTTTAGATAATAATATAATAGATTTTTTAATAAAACACATGTTTCTATAGAAATTTAATTTAATTAATTCGTTAACAGTTTCACGTATTTTTACTTTCACTTACTATATATAGTAAGGGGAAGTATTGCGATCGTCAAAATTTTAGAATTCCAGCTTTGAACGGAAATACACGTTTCAGGGTTCCCTGAATCCAAATAACCAAGTCCCGCAAAAAGGTCTGTGTGTCCGTGAGTGGTAACTCCCAGGCGGAAACGGTAAGTCCTATCAAACTGAAATTTCATATTTAAGACAACTATACGCCCTAAACGAAACTTTTTTCATCAAAATGAGCTTATCAGAAGAGGCACTTTATACCCTGCATTCTGCATCTTTTTTCGATTTTATCGAAAACGGTTCCGACGATTTTGATTAAACACGCTATATCGATGTAAAATTTAATGGGCTTTAATATCATGTAGGTTTTATTTGGATAAAAATGGTTTGACAGGGCTTTAATGCCGATATTTTAAATTTTCTTTCCCTAAAGTACCATTAATTTTGTAGATTCAATAATAATAACTAGATTATCTTGTTAACGCTGATGAAAAACAGGTAAATATATAAATTGAATAAATTCGATACCCAACTAACTTTGTTTTTGAACATAACAGTAATATACATGTATGATATACCGTTGGAAAGTAGGATCACTTGTAGCTGGGTGGTTAGCGTAACAGCCTCCTATGCAAAAGGTCACGGGTTCAAACCCGCAGGTGGTCCTAGGATTTTTTAATGGGAGTAAAAAATCTTTAGTTACGCCGTCCTTCGGATGGGACGTTAAAAGGTGGTCCCGAGCCTGTGCGATGTCAGGTACTCGTTAAAGATCCCTATCCTAATAAAACCTGGATAGGCAAAATTTAGGACTTCCACTGTAGCATCGTCCGATTAGCCATAGTAGCATAAAGTGACGTTAAATAAACAAACAAACCGTTGGAAAGCTTGAGATTTTAGAAAAAATATTATCTCATACACAATCAATTGATACAAGTGATTATTTTAGATAATAAGGTAATCTATTTTTTAATAAAAAACATTTTTTTATAGAAATTCCATTTAATTAATTCTTTAATGATTTCACTTATTTTTATATCTAACTGTATTTGAAAATTCTTTAATTTATTTTAAAAATGGAGGTAAGTGAAAGTCGTGTGTTGCCCGCACCAGTTTTTTTTTAACCCATTTTTAGCTGAATTAATAGATATTGTACCTTTTTCCGAAATTAACATGACAACATTACCTACAACATACGAAATTAGCGTAAACACTCAATGATATATCTCTTACATAAGAGAAAAAATATCGTAAATAATACAGTCATCTTTTATATAAGAACCACTTTCGTTATATTTTCGAGATTAAAACTGTCCTTTTTAATTATAAATAAATTAAAACTTTATAAAACATTCTTCTCGATTTCTATAAATGAAGTAATCTGAAACGTACGGTTATATTAGCACTTCAATAATATATGTAATCATTTTGCCAATCGTTAATAATGATTGATTAAGATGAAAACAATTATTTTTCATTCCGGTGACGTTGTTCTCCGATATCTCAACTCAAGTGACAAGTGCTCTCGATTTAAAGGCAGTCGAGTGGGAAAAGAAATCAGTGATCCTTTTGGAGCAGGTAAGTCAAGAAAATTCCTTAAAAATTTACTTAAATGTTAAGAGGAAAGGGTCCCACGTCTCACGGATTTTAGTAAAATTATTTCCGGCGAATCTTAGCATTAAAATATAGAACTGTTCAAAAAAGTAAAGAAATCGTTTGAAGGAAATAAGTGATAAAATTGTAAAGATTTCAAACATAAACTGATTAAAAAAAAATATGGTGCGGGCAACACACGACTTTCACTTACCTCCGTTGTTAATATCAATTGATAAATTTTATAATACGTTTAGAGATAAAAATAAATTTTTAAACAATTAATTAAATGGGATTTCTATAGAAACATTAATTATTATTAACAAATCTATTATATTATTATTTAAAAGTTAGTTTTATTGGCTTTTTAATACTTTCTATTAACTTTTAAAAGCTTGTGTATGAGATAATATTTTTGCTGAAACCTTTAACTTTCCAACGGTATATCATACATGTATATTACTGTTATTATGTTCAAAAACAAAAAATTACATTTAAATTTTTTTTTTTTTCAGTTTCCTTCTTTAGTTGTTTTTCAAATTCCCACAACTTACACATTAAGGTGTTGCATATCAGCGTTAACAAGATAATATGGTTATTTTTATAGAATCTACAAATTTTTTTTTTTTTTTTTTTTTTTTTTTTATTGAGATATATTACAATTTGTTTCTATATGAACATTAGTAATAGTGATATATGAACCCATTCACACAATATATACAATGATAAAGTCAAATAAATAAAATATAATATATATACAAAATAAGAAAACAAACAACAACCTATAACTGAGATAAATACAAATAAATGATATATATAGAATTAAATAATAATAAATATAAAAACAAAACAAAACAAAACATTAACCTATAATTGAGATAAATAAAAGTTTGCAAATAAACAAACATCATTCAAACAAACATAACTATATACAAAATATACAAGTGCTATAGAGGGACCCCAGACTGGGCTTTTCCCCCCACTTGTGGAGGAAAAAGCGGAATCCAAAAGATCCTAGACCCTCGCCCTCAGCCGCGTCACTGGTGTGAATCAGTGGAGACCGAACTAGGGCGCAATAGCCACAAACATACATTACATGAGTGGAGGATCTGACCAGTGTCAGAACTCCAATTTAAACGTTTACAATACGTCTCGCGGCCACTGCCGTTTCAATCTTCGAGGAGGATTGTAGGGATGGGTGGTGCTGGATAGGGATTGTGCTAGAGGGTTAGGATGATGAATAAGGTTCTGATGAAATTTGGAAAATTTGGATGGTACCAGGTCTAAAATAAACGGAATTTTAAGGTCGTGGTGTAGGGCAGAGTTAGTAACGTAATAAGGAGCATTAACTATTGTTCGGAGAACTTTGGATTGGAAGGATTGGATGCGTTTGATGTTAGAATGTTTAGCTGCTCCCCACAGTTCAAGTCCGTAGGTCCATATTGGTTTCAGTACTGTCTTGTATATTAGTAATTTGTTGTCAACTGTAAGATGAGATTTTCTGTTTAGTAGTCTGTATAACTGGCCGAATCTGCGGTTAAGTTCTTTTCTTTTAAGTCTTGTGTGTGGGTTCCACGTCAGTCTTTTGTCTAGTAAAAAGCCAAGATACCGGACTGTGTCAGAGGAAGGAAGCGGTAGGGAATTGAAATAAACCGTTGGACAGGATTTGCGTCGAAGAGTGAATGTGACGTGTGAGCACTTGTTTTCGTTCACCTTAATACGCCAAGCGTTACACCAGTCTTCGACAAGGGAAAGGTGATTTCGTAAATTAAGCGATGCTGCTTCAGGATCGGAATTGGATGACAAAATGGCGGTATCATCAGCAAATGTTGCCAGAAAGGTATCGGGATCGGTAGGGATATCGGCGGTGTAGAGGATGTAGAGGACGGGTCCCAAGACGCTGCCTTGAGGAACACCAGCCTCAACAATATAATGTTTGGAAAATTCTGAGCCACAGCGAACTCGGAAGGAGCGGTTTGATAGATAGGATCGGAGGACTAGGTATAAGGATTGGGGTAAATGGGTTTTGAGCTTAAAGAGCAATCCCGGGTGCCACACCCGGTCGAAAGCTTGAGATATGTCCAGAAAGGCACCCGAACAATACTCCTTGCACTCAAGGGAAGAGGAAATGTGGTCCACAACTCGGAGTCCTTGCTGAACCGTGGAATGTTGAGGACGAAATCCGAATTGATGTGAAGGAAAATTTTGAAATTTGGCTAAGATTCGTTTTAGTAGGAGCTTTTCGAAAATTTTTGAGAGGATCGGAAGTAGGCTGATAGGTCTGTAAGATGACGTGTTGTTAGAAGGTTTGCCTGGTTTTAGGAAAAGGATGATAGTTGAATGTTTCCATAAAAGAGGAAAATAGGTAGTGCGTAGGATACAGTTATAGAGATATGTAAGGAATGTAATGGCTTTAGGTGGAAGTTGTCTTAAGATTTGAGGAGTAAGGAGATCGTATCCAGGGGATTTACGGAGAGGAAGCTTTTTAAGAAGATATCTGACCTCAGAGGGATTAACTGCTTTAGGTGGTAAGGAAAGCGGTATTGGTGATATAAGGAACTCTTCAACTGCCGCCGTATGGGTAGGATTAAGCTCTAGATGAGGATTAAAAACTTTGGAAAGGCGCTGTGCGAATTCCTCGGCCTTATCCTTGTCAGAAGCAGCCCAGGAACT
This sequence comes from Piezodorus guildinii, assembly GCA_023052935.1. Lineage (NCBI taxonomy): Eukaryota > Metazoa > Arthropoda > Insecta > Hemiptera > Pentatomidae > Piezodorus > Piezodorus guildinii. The sequence goes on along the minus strand of CM041298.1, from coordinate 1,673,727 downwards.
ATCACAGCGCCGGAGAGGATGGGAAATGGTGTGGGATTTTAGGATTCTCTTCGTGACATTCCAAAGGGAGTTGTCACGAGTCGAGAGAGAGGAGAGGTAGGTATTGTAGGATTGGGAACGGAAGATCGCCAACTCCCGCTTTAATTTTCTACAAAAAAAGTTATAGGAGCGGCGATCCTCTGGGTGGCGGGTGCGTTGCCATAATGTTCTGGCTCGGCGTTTGCTGTTGATGAGGTCTGTCAGGTGTTGTGGTAAATGGCTTTTATAAGGAATTATTTGGGAGTACTTGGGAGAGGAGGCAGTCCAGGCAGCTTGTTGAATAGCGGTTGTAAAGGAATATACGGCGTCGTCAAGGTCATTTGGGGTTTTGAGAATCACTCTGAGGTCAATATCATTAGTGAGGATTTCGCGGAAGAGGTTCCAGTTGACAGGGCCTCTAATGAATGACGGTGGGATAGGTTTAGGAATAGGTGTTATGGATACATTTAGAATCAATGGACTATGATCAGAGGATAGTTCATCAAGGCGAGCTATGGAAAAATTAAGAGAGCCTAATCCGCTGTGGATGAAGAAGTCAAGGATGTCAGGATTACGGTTAGGATCTGTTGGCCAGTAGGTAGGAGAATCGGGAGGTAGGAGATGAAAGCGTCGGGAGTTGAGTGCAGACTGCAATGTCCGCCCACGAGAATTGGTGGTTCTAGAACCCCACTGTTGATTCTTGGCATTTAAGTCTGCACCCAAAATGAAGTGATTACCCAAGTAGTTGAGAAGGGATTCAAATTGGGCAGAGGAAATGGGATGTTTAGGAGGGCAGTATGCTGATGCGATGATAAGCGGAAAGGAAAATGTTTTGATAACAATGGAAGTTGCTTGTAGGTAATCGTGGGCGGGAAGCGGGTGTAAGTGATGGGTGAGGGATCGGCGGACTATGACAGCAGTACCGGCATGGGCTTTGCCGTCTGGATGGTCTGTCCGGTATGTCGTGTATCCTGGTATTTTAAAGTACTGTTTAGTGGTTAGTCTAGTTTCAGTAATGAGTGCAACATCAATGTTTTTGTCTTGCAGTACGGCTGTAAGTTCGTCAGTGTGAGTTCTAACACCATTCGCATTCCAAAGGAGAATGGATAAGGAATTAGGTGTAGTCATTTATGGTTTTTTTAAGGCAGGAATGAGATTTGTTACGAGATTCGTAAGGAGTGATATTAAGGGCATAACAAGGGATTTAATTTCGGAGATAAAGGATGTCATCAAACTGGTAAGGTCTGTGGCATTTGAAGGAGGAGGGATATGAGAGATTTGTGGTTGATTAGGATTTTTAGGATTGGTTACATTTTGAGGAAGAGGTATATGTGGAATGGATTGAGGTACATTCTGTAGTTCCGGCAGGGCCACGGCTTCAGTACTTTGATTCCCACCTCCAAGTAGGTGGGCAAATGATACATTGGCATCAATAAGTTTTGAGGGTTCTCTTCTGTTTCTTACTTGTCTTGCTGTTTCATCCAGTACTTGAGGTTTTTGAAACCTGGTCCTCAGTTCCTTATAGATTTGGCATCCTTTATAGTTGGCTGGGTGGTCCTTGAGGCAATGAGCACATACAGCTGGTGTTGATTTTGCTTTTGTACACTCCACAGACTTGTGCTGTTCACCGCATTTCACGCATCGAGGTATGTGATGACAATAACTTTTAGTATGACCATATACTTGACAGTTATGGCACTGAACTATCTCCTTCTTTATGTAAGGTTTTTCAACTCTTACGCTGGTATAGTATAATCTATTGAGGTCATAGATTTTTTCAACTCCTTCTGCTGGTTCCAAATCCACAAAAAAGAGAGGTAGAGGAATTTTATCCTTTAGGACATTAGTGACTTTCCGCACTTTATAGCCCATCTCCGTTAGTTCTTCTTTAATTGCTTCAACTGGTGTCGAGGGGTGTAAGTTTCTGATTACAACCCTTAAAGCTCTCTCTTGGCGTAGGTGATAGGTATGGAAATCTGCTTTGGTTTCAGTTAAATATTTCACTATTTTTCTATATGTCTCGGCAGTAGTAGGAGATATTTTGGTATCATTGATTCTACTCATACAGTAGTAGCTGGTAGATTCGGTAATTTTGTTCAATTGCGCACACAACAACTGGAAATTTCTAATATTCTTGACAAATATGGGAGGAGGCCGTGGTTCACTGGGTATAGGAGTAGATTCCATGTTTTCTTTTTCATTATGCAAAATCTGAAAAGGATTCGGGGTGAAAAACGGCGATTCGTCAGTCATCCCTTGTGACGATGTGCCAGGTTGTGGTTCAGATTCTGAATTAGTACCCGAAGGGGTTGCTTGTAGATTTAATCTTTTATTAGTATCACGGCGAGGTCTTTGTTTTGTAGGAGACGTGATTGAACCACTAGATCTAGATCTTTTAGTTGAAGCTTTGGAGGACATTACTTGATGATAATTTCGCATTTCATGTAAGGAAAATAATTAAATAATAACCAGATGTGGGGGAAAAAAAAAATAACTTAAGAAAACTTAAGCAAGACCAGCCTTGCCTAGCTATTGGCAATCAGCTGATATGAAGAGGTGACTCAGCATTCACTTTACAGTGTAAATTGTAACTCAACTTACCGTTGTTTGCTCCAATATTAACTGTTGTTGTTATCCTGAAGCCTGGTGATGTTTTCAAGACTGTTCTGAAGTGATATCCAACTGAAAAAGCAAGAAATCCAAGAGCCGACTTGAAAGATGACCGCTATACACATGCGCATGCGCAGAACTCCGCTCTACAAAATTAAAGGTACTTTAGAAGAAGAAAATTTAAAATATCGGCATTTAAGCCCTGTCAGACTATTTTTATCAGAATACAACCTACGTGATGTTAAAGCCCATTAAATTTTACATCGATATAGCGAGTTTAATCAAAATCGTTAAAGCCGTTTTTGAGAAAATCATAAAAAGGTGCTAAATGCATGGTGTAAAGTAGATCTTCCGGATGAAAAAGATTCTGTAACATCTCGGACGTAAAGTTGTATTAAATATGAAATTTCAGTTTCATAGGACTTTTAGTTTTCGCCCAGGACTTATCACACACACACAGACCTTTTTTCGGGACTTGGTTATTTGGACTCAGGGGACCCTAAAACGTGTATTTCCGTTGAAAACTGGAATTTGAAAATTTTCACGATCGTCATACTTTCCCTTACTATATATTTCATATATAGGTAAGTGAAAGTAAAAAATAATTATAATGCTTTGACGATAATATTTATTTTACAATAAATAATATAACGATAAAATTATTTACAACAACCACTTAAAATTATGCCAATTAGCCACTTTGCCACCCTTCCATACTATACCATATTTATACTTTTAAATCATTTCATAAAAATTAAATGGGACTCCCATAAAAACTAAATATAAGAAGAAAAAATTCATTCGACACATAAGATATTGGATTGTGTCAGATGAAATGTCCGTTTTCAAGGTAAAGGATTTTTTATTAAAAATACGATATGAAAACAAGAGTATTTTATTTGAAGTATTTACCTTCTTTTTCTACACATTTTTTCAACGTGACACCAACTTTTTTATCCCTGAACTGAAAATCTCTGAGCTTTGAAGTGAAACAAAATCTGAAAACGCACTTTTCACTTGATCATCATTTTCGAAAAGCTTTCCTTTGGCGAAGTTGTCTAAATTCCTGAACAGGTGGGAATCTGTTGGAGACAAGTCGGGAGAATATGGTGGGTGCGGAAGAACTTCGTAGCCCAGTTCTTTCAATTATTGCAAGGTATGTTTTGAAACATAGTGTCTAGCTGCCGCTTAGTGAGATCATGAGGTACCCATGTATCGAGCTTTTTTACTTTCCCAATACACTTTAAATGTCTGGAAACGGTAGATGCACTTGCATTTAGTTGTGCTGAGAGTCCTTTAACTGTTTGGTAGGGGTTTGCTTCTACTGCATGTTTGAGGACATCGTTGTCTATTACGGACGGAGATCTTCCTCGGGGCAAGTTTTCCAAGTCGGTATCCCCAGCTAAAAACTTAGCAAACCAACGGCGAATGTTCCGTTCATTAACACTTCCTTCCCCAAACGCCTTGCAAATATTTCTAGCGGCCTCAGCTGCTGAATGGCCGAGTTTAAACTCGAACAAAAATATTACTCGAAAATTGCGTGTTTCCATGTTCATACTTGGAGTTATACTAAAAAGTGGGTAACTGATTGGGAAGCTAAGGTTTATAATACAAAGGTAGAGGATTAGTAACTGTTTACTTTAAATTTGTAAACATTCGGAAGAAAACCACAGAGACCTGCAAAATCTTTTATGTATTTCTGGAACTATAGAACATTTCATGTAAAAGAACCCTATAGAAATAAACCGAATAAAATGGGAAAAGTTAAAGATAACAAACAAATAAACTGGACAAATTTATATTCCTAATTGCAGCCGACGATAAAATATAAAAATGAACGGACGTGATATAATAAACATTATACTTTCTTGCTAAGTGCACTTTTCATTTCAGACGGAATCGTAATCCCAAAGTGATAAAGTCTAAATTGGTCTTAAAGATAAATTACACCAGATTTAAAGTGCACCCGAGCAAACAATGGCGGACTGCTAGTATATAAATGATATTTGTTTATAAATTAAACTCGCTTAAGTGCTTTTTGAGGCAGTTTTAGTTTCCTTCACGCTTATTTCTATTGGGTTTTTTTCACATGAAATGTCCGTTTTTATAGTTTCTGAAACACATAAAGTATTTAGCAGGTCTCTTCTTCCAAATGTTTACATATTTAAAGTAAACAGTTCCTAATCATCTACCTTTGTATTATAAACATTAGCTTCCCAATCAATTACCTACTTTTTAGTATACCTCCAAATATGAACATGGAAACACGCGATTTTCGAGTAATATTTATGTACCAGTTTAAACACGGCCATTCAGCAGCTGAGGCCGCTAAAAATATTTGCAAGGCGTTTGGGGAAGGGAGTGTTAATGAACGGACCATTCGCCGTTGGTTTGCTAAGTTTTCAGCTGGGGATACCGACTTGGAAAACTTGCCCCGAGGAAGACCTCCGTCCGTAATAGACAACGATATCCTCAAACATACAGTAGAAGGAAACCGCTACCAAACCGTTAAAGGACTCTCAGCATTTAAAGTGTATTGGGAAAGTAAAAAAGCTCGATACATGGGTACCTCATGATCTCACTGTGCGGCAGCAAGACCCCATGTTTCAAAACATACCGTGCAAAAACTGAAAGAACTGGGCCACGAAGTTCTTCCGCGCCCACCATATTCTCCTAATATTTTAATAAAAATCCTTTACCTTGAAAACGGACATTTCATGTGACACAATCCAATATTTATCTCCTCCACTTTTCCCAATCGTTTCGAACTATATCGCTTTTAATAAAAATAATATTATAAATCAAAATAAAAAATATTTGTGAATATGTTAATTGAAACGTACCAAAGAAGTATTTTCAGGCCTAACTTTAATATCCAATCGAATTCCTAGACTTGCTATTAAAAGTGGCATAACTAAATCATAAATAGTACTGATATGATTTATGTAGCAAATATCGTTATTCCCAGTAAAACTACGATATCAGTCCCTGCAAAGTATTTTAAATCGAATATATCAATCAAATATTTCTCGCAAACCCTAGGACACGTGAACCGATTTTTTTTTATTTTAAGGACCACATCAAGCAAATTTGAAATTTAGAGAGGCTTTTAGACTTGAAATTTCACGCTTTACAACTTTCATTCTATGACTTTTTTAGATTTGGACAGAAAGATATTTTCGGAAGAAACAGTGAGCCAATGAACACCCATAAGGACAAGTAGCAGTGTGCTATGGAATAAAATAATGGGTTTTATTAGAAAAGCATTTATATGCATATATATATATATATATATATATATATATATATATATATATATATATATATTTATAAAAGCATTTAGGGAAACAGCCCCGAAACGTTGACAGATATGAAATAAAGTAATTAAGTGACAAAAGGAAGGAAATGTGTGCTCATTTAAGTGTTTATATAAAGAAAAACTTCCAAAAAAATTAAAAAAGAAAAGAAACGGAAAAAAATTTTTTTTTGTTGCAATTTTTTGTTTTTATAACTTAGGGACAGTAATATACATTTATGATATACCGTTGGAAAGCTAAAGATTTAAGAAAAAGTATTATCTCATACACAAGCTCTTAAAAGTTAATAGAGAGTGATGAAAAGCAGATAAAACTAACTAATTATTTTAGATAATAATATAATAGTTTATTTAATAAAACACATGTTTCTATAGTTTTACTCATTTTTATCTTTTCCTGTATATGACAATTCTTTAATCGATTTTAAAAACGGAGGTAAGTGAAAGTCGTGTGTTGCCCGCACCAGATTTTTGTCTTTTTTTTACTGAGCTATTATGAAGTTATTCCACCTTAATTCGGAACACGCTGAGTAAATTCCGTGGGAAAGGTTTTGAATCCTCTCCTCTTAGGTTTAATTCTATGCCTGATCATGTTGGAACGCTGTTTTAGAAGATGAAAAGCCTCCTGATATCCAGCTTGATCCTGGTGACCGCTTACGGAGGTCCGGCCGGCAGAGTCGATCTCAAAGCCGTCGTCGAGGAAGTCAACACGTCAGGGGCCAAGTGGAAGGTAACGTTCAACCATATAGTATTATGTCTTTAGAGATATCTACCTCATTAATAAAATGGAAACAAAAATCCGAGCAAAAATGATATCCGCAGCCAGCAATAGCCAATTTCATATGTTTTATGCAAAACTTGATCCTGAAATAGCTATTTCCTGCATTCACACATTGATATTTAAAGCAAGAGGAGAACTGATGAGACTTAATTGTCTGCCACTGAGGAGGGATAGGTTACCTACCTGTGCTATGTGCAACCTAAATGTGCCAGAGGATACCTACCACTTTTTGCCAATATGTCCTGTCTTAAAGGAGTTCAGGATGAAATACTTAGGACAATGTAAGCTAACTCCAGAAGAGGTAATAGATAGATTAAATGGGCTAGATTGGGTTAAACTTGCAGCATACTTAAATAAATCGTTCAAATACAGAAATTTTTTGGTCCAGCATTTTAATTATAATTTTTTACAATAAATAAAAACAGATCATAACGTTACTAAAAATCAACATTATTATTATCAAAACTGAAAAAGAAAAAGGGGCAACTCGACAGACGGCTTAACGCCATTGTCTTGAGGGCTTTGATCTCAAAAAATGTAGATATATGTTATTACTATTTTGTATATTATGTAAATAAAGCATTTATTCATTCATTCATATATGTAGCATACTGGGACAACTTGTTGGTTTATTTATTTAACGTCACTTTGTGCTACAGTGGCTAATTGGACAATGCTACAGTGGGAGTCCTAAATTTTGCCTATCCAGGTTTTATTAGGATAGGGATCTTTAATGAGTACATGACATTGCACAGGTTCGGTACCACCTTTTAACGTTCCCCCTGAAGCACGGCATAACTAAGGATTATTTACTGCTATTAAAAAATCCTAGGACCACACGCGGGGTTTGAACCGTGACGTTTGACATAGCCATCCTGCTACAGGTGATCCTTGGTTGTTAGTAAATATGAAATTTCAGTTTCATAGAACTTACCGTTTCCGCCCGGGAGTTACTACATATACACACAGACCTTTTTGGGAGACTTGGTTATTTTGACTCAGGGGACCCTAAAATGTGTATTTCCGTTGAAAACTGGAATTCGAGAATTTTCACGATCGCAATACTTTCCCAAACTATATATAGTAAGTGAAAGTAAAAACTTAAATGAAATAGCCTGAGCTAGTAATTAATTCGTCATAAAACATTGCAGATCTTCACAAGATCGACTCATTTAATGACTGATGGAGCTGGTTAAATAGAAAGGTTAGAAAACCTCTGAGGCGTTCTAGTATATTACTGAGCGGTGAAGCAAATTACCAATTATTAAGCATAATGTCAATTACTAAAGTAACCCATGCACTAATACTCTCTTATACATTTTCAGGCAGGTCACAACTTCGGAGAGAAGACGAACGTAGACTCGCTGCAGAGGCTGCTCGGTGTGAGGAAGGACGGAGTGGAGAAACTTCCCCTGAGAGCCAAACACCAAATCTCGAACTCCGACATCCCGGAGAGCTTCGACGCCCGGACGAACTGGCCACAATGCAAATCCATCGGCCATATCAGTGACCAGGGCAACTGTGAATCTTGTTGGGTAAAGACTAATCTATATCTTGGCTCATCTTTCACTTGATAATCAAGTTTGGTGGGTGGGATATCCTCCAGATCGGAGAGCGGAACATTCTGCACATGAAGCTTTCTGGAAGTAGACAAGGCTTTCGATAGAGTCAACCACCGAGCTAAAGAAACATAGCAAAACACTTTTACTAACTTATTTCATATCAATTCGTTGCAAGTTCTTTCACAAAATCTACCAAGTACTTTTTTTTTAAATCATTTATTGAAATTTACAACTGTACCTCAAGGTACAACAAGTAAATGTGACAAAAGTTAAATGGCGTGAAACAAACTTGAAGAAGAACTACCCAATGGCAGCACTCATGTAACTTTTCTACACTAGAAGGTCTCGGGACCATCTTCTTTTCAGACGCCTCGGATAATTCTCAGGAATTAAAGAGGAAGAAAGTATTGAAACAAGAGGATTAGGGTGGGAATGGATTTTGTCATGAAAGGAATGGTATCTAGATCGGGCCAAATCAGCAACATACGCAACGTTGAGGTCTTTATGGATAAGTTTGTTCGTGACAAAGTAAGGAGCGTTGAGGATTTTACGAAGGATTTTGGATTGTAGGGATTCGATACGGGAAGAATTCGATGGTTTAGTAGAGCCCCAAAGCTCTACTCCGTAAGTCCATATCGGCCTTATGATAGTCATGTAGATGAGTCTTTTGTAGTTAAGTGGAAGATTAGAACGTTTGTCTAGTAAGTGTTGAAGAAGTCGAAAACGTCGTGCAGTTTCTTGTCGTTTCAGTCTTGTGTGAGAGTTCCAAGTAAGGAGTTTGTCAAGGTGCAGTCCTAGATATCGGATCTCTTCAACCAGGACAAGAGGAGTATTATTGAAGGAGACAGTAGGGCAGGATGTCATAGGTTTACGACGAAGGGTAAAGGTAATTTGGTTGGATTTGTTGGCATTAATTTTAATTCTCCAGTTCTGACACCATACCTTAAGGTCTCTGAGGTGGGATTGGAGAGTTTGAGAGGCAATAGTTGGATCAGTATTGACTGATAACACACAAGTGTCATCAGCATAGGTAGAAAGGAAATTGTTAGGATGGGAAGGGACACTTTTTTTTAATCATTTTATTGGTATTTAAAACTGTATTAACAAAAAGGCATCAAGTAAATGTGATGTGTTATATAATACAATGACATGATATACATGTAGAGAAGCTTCCCATTGGAAGCACTCTAAAAATATTCTAAACTAGAAGGTCACGGGGCCATTTCCTTTTCAGACGCCTCGGAGGATTATCCGGAATTGATGAAAAAGAAAGGATTGAAACTAGTGGGTCAGAGTGTGAATGGAGTTTGTCATGAAAGGATTGATACCTGGTCCGGGCCAAATCAGTAACAAAGAGAACATTTAGGTCTTTATGGATAAGTTTATTCGTGACAAAGTAAGGAGCGTTGAGGATTTGACGAAGGATTTTGTATTGTAAGGATTAGATGCTGGAAAAATTTGATGGTTTAGTAGAACCCCAAAGCTCTACTCCGTAAGTCCAGATTCGTCTTATAATAGTCATGTAGATGAGCATTTTGTAGCTCAGAGGAAGGTTTGACTGTTTGTCTAGTAAGTGTTGAAGCAGCCTAAAGCGGCGAGAAATCTTGCAAGTAAATTCTAATTTTGCCTTCCCATTTATATTTCTGAAATCTGCTGCAGCTGACGCCCTAACTAATCCCACCACTGTCCTCAGTTCAATATCTGATAACAAATTTGTTTTATTGGCAAACAATCACCCTTTTGATGCTTTTCAAGCACTGAAGACCAACCTAATATAGATTCGTAAGGTCTATTCGGGCTTATGGAGTTGAGCTTTCAGTCTTTACACACACACACACACATTATATATATATATATATATATATATATATATATATATATATATATATATATATATATATATATATGTTTTGTTTTGTTAGTTTTTTTAAGAGGGTAGGTCGAAATCTTCAAAAGACACGGATAGGCCCGTACCTATCCGTGTTTGGGATTTTTACTCACTAAAACCACCGCCCTACACCTCATTCATTCTCGTTCATTCCTTATTCATTCATTCACCTCGTTCATTCCTCTCCACGGGACCGCCGCTAGGCATTACTTCATGAAGGGAAATGGCTGAGTGCCGCTTCATTTCTTCACATGATTTTCATACGGTTAGTTGCGTCTTCTGGATCTCTCTTCCTCTCTAAATCTCTTCAGACGACTGCGGTGAATTTCTTCACTGAGTCCTAATGTTCATCCGATTGCACCATTTGGCTTACTACATTATCTGGTGTGATCGTTCCTCCACACACCTCACCAATGTGCTTCTTTCTTCCACAAAGCGAGTGCAGGCGAAAAACACGTGCTCCGCTGTTTCCTCGACAGTTCGGCATACAGGGCACTCTGCAGTGTTGTCCAGTTTGAATCGGTACTGGTAGGCTCTTGTCCGGTTTAAGAATTGGGTAATGTAGAAGTCCACCTCACCATGCCGGCGACCAAACCACAAGCCCACATCGGGTATTAACCTGCGAGTCCACCTCCCGGAATCTGCAGCCTCCCAACGCTGTTGCCACTGGTCGATAGTTATTTTCCGCTCCTCCTCTCGGGGAATGTGTAATAGTCGTTCATTCGTCTCCTTTCTTCAACAAGGATTTCCACCGGCGGCATTCTGGCTATCACACACGCTGCCTCGTAGGAAACGGTCGTCCTCAAGCAAAATCTGCGATAAATGGAAACCATCTTGTGTGTGTATGTGAGAGAGAGAGGAGAGAGAGAGAGAGAGAGAGAGAGAGAGATAGAGAGAGAGAAAAGAGAGAGAGAGAGAGAGAGAGAGAGAGAGAGGAGAGAGAGAGAGAGAGAGAGAGAGAGAGAGGAGAGAGAGAGAGAGAGAGAGAGAGAGAGAGAGAGAGAGAGAGAGAAGAGAGAGAGAGAGAGAGAGAGAGAGAGAGAGAGGAGAGGAGAGAGAGAGAGAGAGAGAGAGAGAGAAGTGTGTGTGTCTGTGCGCAGTATTCGTGGACCTGGAAGGGCCTTGATTCAGCTAATATGTCATATCTTTCGGGGCCACAGGCCTGTTGGATAAGCATTTCCTAGATTTTATTTCGATTCCTACGTTGACTTATTATTTTACGAACGTTTATAGTTAACCTTCTTTCATAAAATGATTTGTACTTCCATGTAGGACTCGAAGTGATTCGCAAGGAAATTGGAGGGTTAGGATCATGGGCTAGTCAGATTTTATTTTCGGCTAGTTCAACACGCTCAAAACTTCCACTTAGATACAAAAGACGCTCAAAGTAGTTAAAGAGGTTAATCAACTCAATTCAAAGGTTCCTTTATCAAGCCATTTACCATCCCTACAACCCCTGAAATTCCTCAATTCATTCCTAGGTGGCCAAATCGCTGACTACATAACCATCATAAGGGCTGTTCAGAACTATAAAACTGGGTATCGGGGCTCTGCTTAACTATGAAATATATCTCGCCTACAATCCTTACAATGGAAAATCATTAATTACTCCAACATTTTTTACGAATTAACTTCTTCGTAATGACTTAATGCTCCATATATTGCCGAATTGGCCCAAACCAGATATTATTTCTTCGATGACAAGCTCCATTTCAAGTCTTTTTTTATTTCTAAATAATACAATCTGCCACAATCTTGGGCAATGAGTATTAATGCTATAAGAAGTCATTCATTCCTTATGTACAATAAATAAAGAAATGAATACAAAATAAATAGAAATAAATAAAATACAAAGAAGAATAAATAACCCTAAATAAAGATAATAGAAAATAAAATAAAAATAAATAATAATGATCTTGTTCACATTCATACATGTAAATACAATATTTACATACTGCCACTGGGAACTCCGAATCAACCCCTCTCCCCCCCTCAACGAGGGGGTCCGAGGCAAGGAGATCCCAGAGCCTCTCAGTCACAGTATTGTCATGTCACCGGTCTAATAAGCCAGTGGAGACTGAGAGAGGGCGCTAGAGCCACAGACTCACAGGCATGAGTGGAGAAGCTGGCCATTGCCAACACTCAGCATTGCTTAGTTATAAAAGGTCTCTAGGCCACTGCCGCTTCAACCTACGAGGAGGGTTATAGGGATGGCTGGAGCTAGGTAGGGATTAGGATAATGGATTAGGAAGGTGAGTAAGCCTCTGGTGGAAGTTTAGGAATTTAGATGGGATTAGATCGAGGACAAATGCCATTTCAAGTCTAACCATAAAGTTTCAATCCTTGCTTCCTCTTGGATTCTTGAAAAAACATAACCTCAAGATCTCTGGATATTATTGACTGATATTTTCTGGAGTGTTAGCAGTGTGTGTATTGCCAGTGACACGTGTAGGTAACGATAAATTGTTATGTTCACAGGCCGTGTCTGCCGCAGACGCGTTCACCGACAGACTGTGCATCGCGACTAATGGCAGCTTTACCTCCCAGCTCTCCTCCGAAGACTTGCTGTCCTGCTGCTCGCTGTGCGGCTTCGGCTGTGGCGGAGGGTGGCCCCAGATGGCCTGGAGGTACTTCGCCACTGACGGGCTGGCCACCGGAGGAGACTACGGATCCAATGTGGTAAGTGCTGCAGTCTGTAGTACAAGGCTGTCAACGAGTACACCGAGGATAATCAGAACCCTGTTTAATACTTTTTTTCCTTATTACACAAGGAGTACTGAATTAAAAAAAAAAATTAGGAGAACGAAAAACACAATGGTTTAATATTTCTAAATAACTTTTTAAGTTATAACAGTTTATATAGCTGTTTACAAGCAATTAACTAAAATGGAAGCAGTAAAGAAACTAAAGTAAAATGACCTATTACCACTGCTATTTTCAAAACAATATACCTGTTATTTCTAAACCTATTTCAATGATTCTTTTTGTTTTGTAGGGAATTTAAAGCCTTATCAAGAAGCACTAACAACAGAATATATATATATATATATATATATATATATATATATATATATATATATATATGTAAGGGAGGATTTTTTTTTTTTTTTTTAGTAGCAGAAACGGTGGCGATCTTGGTGATATTGATATATCAGGGCATACTTTTGAGCAATTAGATAAATTCAAGTACTTAGGTTCAATAATAATAAGAAAAAATGAAATCCAGGAAGAAATAAAGTCCCGGTTAAAGGTGGGAAATGTGTGTTATTATTCAGCTGCTAAATTACTAAGCTTGCGGCTTCTGTCTAAAAACATAAAGATTAGAATTTATAACACTATTATTCTTCCGACGTTACTTCACGGATGTGAAACGTGGCCGCTTACTTTGAAGGATGAACAACGGCTTAAGATTTTCGAAAATAAGGTACTGCGAAAAATATTTGGTCCGAAAAGAGATGAGGCCACTAGGGAGTTTAGAAGGTTGCACAAAGCGGAATTGCGGGTCTAGTAGCCTGTGAATGTAATTGAGTTGATAGCATCGTGGAGACTCAAATGGGCGAGTAAAGTTGTTGGGCTCGGTGAGGAACGGATTCTAAGAAAGTTAGTATTCGCTGAACCGACTGGTAGGCGTCGGAAAGGTAGGCCGAAGCGTCTATGGAAGGATTGCGTTAAGGCTGTGCAGGCGGAGTTTGGTGGTATCGGCATCGAACCTTAGGGTTCGGTAAGCCTATTATTATTACAAATTACAAAGGTACGTTATTACCTAAATCATATTAAGTTAAAAGATGAAGTACCATAGCAAATCCTTTTCAGCGCAGAAAATATGGGAAAGAGGTAAATTAAAAAGGCGTCTTTTCACATTAGGTAAACGAAAGCTAGCAGATGATTAAACAATTCTCTGTTAACTTGAATAGTCTACCGAATTCATTTATTTGTTTTATTATTATTTTCATTAGTGTATTTCGCCTATCTCATTCACATTATTTTTTTTGTTTATTTATTATTATTATTTTCTATGTTACTTACTTAACCTGAAGCATTTACCTAATTTGGTATTAAATTACACCAAAAATGTATTGACTAAATAGAATTTAGTTTTAAGCTTTAAAACTCGTATGTAAAGATCTAAAAAACAAATAAAACAAATTACTACCCCCAAAGGTTGAGGACTTACGTTTACTAATAAAAAAATTAGTTATTTTTCCCAATTAACAAATAAATACTTATAAATAAAAAGGCTGTCATAATATTGAAATTGGTTTAGAACTGGCAGAGATTCTAGTGAAATTTGAAAATTAGCAGTAGTGATATGCCATTTTCCTTCGGATTATTGGTTGCTTTTAATTTTAGTTAATTACCTATTAACAGGTATATAAACAGTTATACCTTAATATAGTTATTCGAAAATTACAACATTGTGTAATAATTGGCAGCGTTTTTTTTTTTTCTTCTGAATTTGCATGAACAGTATATAACTTCTAACATTTATTTCAAGCAGAGAAGTGAGTGAAATTTGTATGGTTTTCGAACAAGATTTTCGAATAGTTTGGATACTAATCTATAATTACCCACTTACAGGGTTGCCAACCGTACGGAATCCAATCCTGCTCGCATTACACCAACACTAGCTTGCCATCCTGCGATACCTTGCCGTTACCAGACACACCTCAATGCCAGAGGAACTGCACCAACCCGGCCTATTCCACCCCGTACTCGGCTGATCGCCACAAAAGTGAGTTTTTAAAATTATAATTTTTATTTATTTTTGGACGCTTATTTGCGATTTCTTCTATATTCTCTTTGCTCTCCTGAGACTACCGTTATTTCTAGGAATTTTATATTTACAAATTTTAAAACATTCTCATTTTTTTAAAGTAATTTTTTCCCGAGCACAAGAATTGTGCTATAGATATATAAAAACCGTTGGAAAGCTAAAGATTTTAGAAATAATGTTTTTTTACTTTCACTTACTATATATAGTAAGGGGAAGTATTGCGATCGAGAAAATTTTCGAATTCCAGTTTTCAACGCAAATACACGTTTTAGGGTCCCCTGAGTCCAAATAACCAGGTCCCTCAAAAAGGTCTGTGTGTGTGTGTGTGTGTGTGGTAACTACCGGGTGGAAACGGTAAGTCCTATGAAACTGAAATTTCATATTCAAGACAAATATACGACTAAGATGTTACAGCAACTTTTCGATCAAAATCTGCTTACCAGGAGAGCCACTTTATACCATGCATTTTGCACCTTTTTTCGATTTTCTCGAAAACAGTTCCGACGATTTTGATTAAACTTGCTATATCGATGTAAAATTTAATGGGCTTTAATATCATGTAGGTTTTATTTGGATAAAAATGGTCTGACAGGGCTTAAATGCCGATATTTTAAATTTTCTTCCCCTAAAGTACCTTTAATTTTGTACATTCAATAATAATAACTAGATTATCTTGTTAAAGCTGATGAAAAACAGGTAAATATATAAATTGAATAAATTCGATACCCAACTAAAGGAGAAAACAGAAAAAATATTTTTTTAATGCAATTTTTCGTTTTTGAACATAAGAGCAGTAATATACATGTATGATATACCGTTGGAAAGCTAAAGATTTTAGAAAAATTATCATCTCATACACAATAAATTGATACAAGTGATTATTTTAGATAATAAGGTAATCAATTTTTTAATAAAACTTATGTTTTTATAGAAATTCCATTTAATTAATTGTTTAATGATTTCACTCATTTTTATATCTAACTGTATTTGAAAATTCTTTAATTTATTCTAAAAATGGAGGTAAGTGAAAGTCGTGTGTTGCTCGCACCAGATTTTTTTTATCTCTAACTGTATTTGAAAATTCTTTCATTGATTTTAAAAATGGAGGTAAGTGAAAGTCGTGTGTTGCCCGCACCAGATTTTTTATATACGAAGTAGTGAAAGGTAATGTAGAGTGACGAATAGCGCATACGATTTTGTAATTATTTCATATAAAAATTGTATATTGTTATATCATTTTATTTAAATAATATGTTTCCAACGAAATTGAAAATAATTATTTATATTCATTTCTACTCTTACTTTATTTAAGACTTTTTTAATTGATTTTAAAAACCGAGGTAAGCTAAAGTCGTGTGTTGCCTTACTGTATTTGAAAATTCGTAAATTGATTTCAACTACGAAGGGTCAACAACGATCTAACTATTGTCTCCCAAACTCTTCAATCCCACATCAGAGACCTTGAAGTATGGTGTCAGAATTGGAGAATGAAAATAAATTCCAATAAATCCCACCAAATAACCTTTACCCTTCGTCGTAAACCTATGACATCCTGCCCAACCGTATCATTCAATAATACTCCTCTTGTCCCGGTTGAACAGATCCGATACCTAGGACTGCACCTGGACAAACGTCTTACTAACCCTCATACAAGATTGAAAAAACAAGAAACTGCTCGACGTTTTCGACTACTTCAACACTTACAGGACAAACGCTCTAACCTCCCACTTAAGTACAAAAGGCACATCTACATGAATATCATAAGACCGATATGGACTTA
The DNA here is from genome assembly GCA_023052935.1 of Piezodorus guildinii. Classification (NCBI taxonomy): domain Eukaryota; kingdom Metazoa; phylum Arthropoda; class Insecta; order Hemiptera; family Pentatomidae; genus Piezodorus; species Piezodorus guildinii. The sequence goes on along the minus strand of CM041298.1, from coordinate 1,656,998 downwards.
CGGAGTAGAGCTTTGGGGCTTTACTAAACCATCAAACTCTTCCCGTCTCCAATCTTTGCAATCAAAAATCCTTCGAAAAATCCTCAATGCTCCTTATTTTGTCACAAATAAACTCATCCATAAAGACCTTAACGTTCCCTATGTTGCTGACTTGGCGCGAACCAGGTACCACTGCTTTCATGACAAACTCCATTCCCACTCTAATCCACTAGTTTCAATCCTTGCTTCCTCTACAATCCCTGATAATACTCCGAGGCGTCTGAAAAGAAGATGGTCCCGAGACCTTCTAGTTTAACAGTCTTTGGAGAGCTGCCAATGGGTAGTATCCCCACATGTCCAATCCAAAAGTAGAACCCATGACATTTGTATCTTTTATCTCATTAACTAGATGTATATCATTATACAGTTGTAAATAGTAATAAATCTATTAGAAAAAAAAAATCAACGAAGGTAAGGAAAAGTCGTTTGTTTGTTTATTTATTTAACGTCACTTTATACTACTGTGGCTAATCGGACGATGCTACAGTGGGAGTCCTAAATTTTTAAAGGATAGGGATCTTTAACGAGTACCTGACATCGCAAAGGCTCGGGACCACCTTTTAACGCCCCCTTCGAAGGACGGCATAACTAAGGATATTTTACTCCCATTGAAAAATCCTAGGGTTACCTGCGGGTTTGAACCCGGAATCTTTGACATAGGAGGTTGTTAGACTACAGGTAACCCTCAGGAAAAGTCGTTTTTTGCAAGCACCAGATTTTTTATTTTAATTTTTGAATTTATTTGAAACTTCATGAAAGTTGTAACGCGCACTAGATTTTCTGTTGTTGTTTTTTTTAACGAAGTTTACTCCCGCTAATTTACAGTATATAATAATGATATATCATTATATTGGCTTAGAAGTAGTATAATTTTAAATGATGACTTTATTATTATATTATAATAATAATAACTACATAATATGGGATCACTTGTAGCAGGGTGGCTAGCATAACAACCTCCTATGCCAATGGTCACGGTTTCGAACCCGGAAGTGGTCCTAGAACTTTTTAATGTGAGTAAAAACTCTTTAGTTATGCCGTCCTTCGGAGGGGACGTTAAAAGGTGGTCCCGAGCCTGTGCGATGTCAGGTACTCGTTAAAGATCCCTATCCTAATAAAACCTGGATAGGCAAAATTTAGGACTTCCACTGTAGCATCGTCCGATTACCCATAGTAGCATAAAGTGACGTTAAATAAATAAACAAACTACATAATATTATATAATTACTCATTTTACTTAATAATTTTATGTTATTTAACCTTAAACATAAGTTTTCAACAGGACTTAATGTAATTATTAAAACGTTTTTCAAATTTAACTTTATTTGATAGTTTTAAAATTGATTTTAAAATATGAGGTATGTGAAAGTCGTGATTTATTTATTTGTGTCTGATTTCTTTATTATCATTACTTACGTATTTATGATAAATATATATGTATATATAAATACATACAATTTTTTTATTTAGTCGTTGAGGCTTACTCAATCAGCGAAACCCCAGAAGAACTTCAGAAAGAGATAATGACACACGGACCGGTGCAAGCAGTCTTCTTGGTATACACAGACTTCCTGACCTACAAATCAGGTAAAGGATTTTGAAAATTCTGTTTTTATTTTAACCTTTTGGAAACCAAACATCAGTATTTATCTCCATATATTTAAAATAATCACACGATTTTGGTTTCCGCTCTTTCTAAACCCCACAAGAGCGATTTTGATACGGTTTTCACCATAATTTAGGGCATCCTTTCTTGAAGGTTGAATAAGTAAAATACATTGCAATTTAGCTTTTCTTTAAACGGGAAATATAAATTATCTTTAAACAAGTCATCAAATTGTTATTCCTGAAATATAAGTAGTAATATAGACTTATAATATACCGTTGGAAAGAGCAAGACTTTAGAAATGTTAATATGCAAATAAATATGATTTAATATATAGACGTTGTAAGCCCATAAATGTATGAACATATGTTATTGGTAAAGAGGGAGGTTATAGTAGTTAAGTGTACAGGATCGTACAAATTAAGATGTTGACAGTATGATTGATGTCATTTAGGTGTCTACCACCAAGTGGCCGGTTTCGCCCTAGGTCACCATTCCGTCAAGCTCATTGGCTGGGGAGTGGAAGGGAACACATCCTATTGGCTGGCGGCTAACCAATGGAACGAGAGCTGGGGAGATGGCGGCTTTTTTAAGATACTCAGGGGACAAGACGAGTGTGGTATAGAAGCTGAGATACAAGCCGGTGTTCCAATTGTATAAATACATTATTATAAATATATGTTTTAATTAAAATGTCATTTTATGTCCTTTATAGTTTCCTTAATACAGTAATTCCCAGTGGATGTTCAGGCGTTCCGCGAGATGTCATTAGAAAAAAACCTGTACCACTACAACCCATGAAAGGTCTTGGGCTCAGTACATATAGAGATTCGTACTGTTTCTAGGCCAACGGCAGTGCAATGAGGTGATTAGGCCTTAATCACGCTCAGCCGCCAGGTTTTTCCCCAATTAATTTGGGTACCCACTTTATAGAGGCTGGGTCTGCCCCAGGAGGGTCTCCATACCCTAGGGTCGCCCCCAACTGAATTAACAGAATAAATAATATTTTTGCCACAGCCGGGATTCGAACCCAGGACCCGGAGCACAGCAGATTAGTGCTCTATCCACTAGACCACGCCGCTCCTTGTCATTAGAAAAAACATTTTAAATTATCCCAACGAATTATAGCCTTGGTAGCAACAAAATCACGCACGCACATTAAAATATGCGAGTATGTTAAAGTATGTGTTTTCGTATTTCATAATTTTCTCTAAAAAACCGGTTTTTAAAAACCGACAAACCCTAGTAGTTACAATATAAAATAGCTACTGTTGAACTATAAACAATCAAACCGATGTTATGTTATTAGGTATCATTAGAAAGGTACTTTAATAAGATAGATTTTCTGGGCATCTACAATACAATGAAAAAAATATATATATTTTTCTTTTATTTACACCACAAATTTTAAAATTTTCTTTATTGGTTAATTTTAAAGGTTAGTTGTTGAATATTTAACCTAAAGCACTTATCTTTTGATTTAATTTTTTTTTGTACAGATTCAAATAAAAAATCCTAACAATATCTTTTCAATAAAGTGAGTACCCGAATATTAGCGAAAGACAAAAATTTACGGACTATTAAGTAATTTTTATTGTAATGGTTATTTTTCGGGACATTTACCAATGATCAAAATAAACAGAACAGTAAAAACATGATAGCGAAGTTTAGAATTGAAACCACAATCAATTAGTGAAACACATAGGAATTAATTCAAACAGAAGTTATAATTAAATATTGCAGCCGCCAATTTAACTCGTAACAGTTTATATACTCATCGTTAAAGTATATTATCAAAGTAATAAAACAATATATCTCTTCAGAAGGGTAATTTCACTCCCTTTAATTAATTCCCTGTAATTCCAGTTTTAATCTCTTTAATTAATTTAAATTGTGTCTGAGTTTGTGTGAATATGTATATATACAAACATACATATATATATACATATATATATATATATATATATATATATATATATATATATATATATATATATTTAACTAAAGAAAGCCGTGGGCGTAGAATTAGAAGAAAACAAAAATGGCCAAAGAGCTACTTGCAGATTACTGTCGATAAAGGAACAATGTAACTCGATACGTACTTTGTCCAAGACCTAATATGAAATTTTTACTAATATGAAAAGCAATAATTCAAAGAATAACATCATATCACAATTGCTAGTTTCAAAACGAGTTATCGAGTTGTTTCAGCGAGTTGTTTAGCAATTTCAATGATTTTTTTTGGGTGAAAATTAATTTCTTTATCAAATGGCACTAAAAACAATAAATACCATAAATAAATATCCAAAAACAATGTTGGTATATATTTGCAATAGGCTATAAAATTAAAATATTTATATTTTGTTAACAGATTACTTTAAATTCCTCAATTGTTCAATTTTTATTTTATTTTTTTGTGTTATCGTTTTACTTTTTTTTTTTGTAATTTCAAAAAGTATCCTTTATTTATTTTATATTAATAATGTTTGTAAACAGTCTTTAGTTGTTTTTATTTTGAATTTTTTGTGATATTGTTAATATTGTCAATATATGAACTGTTATTACCAACTCCTTTTGTATGGGGACTACCCCAAAAAAAAAAATTAATATTATAATATAAAAGTATTGCATTAAAAAATATAAATAATAAATTAGCACTTACATTCACTGCTAATTTGTTTTGAACACATCATATAACTCACCTGAAACAAAAAAAAAAGAAGATGTAATTAAACGTATCTAACAACGCAATAAAACTTTAAAAAAATATTAAAATGCAATAAACTATCGTAATAGATAGATAGATAGATAGATAGAAAAGTCTGTTTTTATTTTTCAAAATTAAGTACATCAAATAGCCAATGAGCAAATAAAAATAAAATAAACAAATCACAAATTACGAAATACAATAATAAAAATCAGACACACTACATGGTCTGTTGACCGTCCGTGGACATATATTCATGGTACTAAATCATATGTGGTTTACTGGCTAGAATAACAGCCTTTGAATGCTTAATATCTTGGGTTCAAACCCTGTCTATGGCACGAGGAAACATACAGTGAGTAAAGAATCCTTGGTTATGGCGTCTTTCGGAGGGTGCGTAAAATCATGGTACTGAGCGTGTGTGAAGTCAGGTAATCGTAGATTCATATCATTACCGATTACTCAACAGAAAATCTGAACTTACAGTTGACAACAAATTATTAATCTACAAGACAATACTGAAGGCTATCTTGACCTACGGACTTGAACTGTGGGGGGCAGCTAAACGTTCTAACATCAAACGCAATCAATCCTTTCAATCCAAAGTCCTCTGTACAATAGTAAATGCTCCTTATTATGTCTCCAACTATACCTTGCACCACGACCTTAATGTTCCATTTATTTCAGACCTAATTCCATCCAAATTTTCCAAATTCCACCAGAACCTCATTCATCATCCTAATCCTCTAGCTCAATCCCTATCCAGCTCCACTCATCCATACAACCCACCTAGAAGGTTGAAACGGCATTGACACCGCGACCTTTTGTAAATATATTGGAGTTCTAGCATTGTCTAGATTCTCCACTCAGTGTGATGTATGTATGAGTGTGTGTATGTGTATATAGGTATGAATGATTTCTTGACTTTGTTGTATTGATTTATTATTGTATATATATTTTATTGTAATTTGATGCTGTGTAAATGTTGTATGAATGTAGTATGTATTATATCTTTCACCACTACTTTTGATGTCCAAATTGGGACAGATTGTAATTTTACTCAATAAAATTGTTGATTGATTAATCTAAAGATTCATATCCTAATTAAACCTGGATATAAAAAGGTCTGTGTGTAGCGGTTAAGTCGTAAGAAACTGAAATTTCATATTAAAAAAAATATAAGCCCGAGATGTTGTTAAAACGTTTTCATCAAAATCAGCTAACTAGCTAACAGCTAAATCATATCATCTTGTTAGCATTAATAAAAAAAAGCTACATAAGCAAGTTGAGAGAATTTTGTTGCCAGCTAGAGGAGAAAAGTGAAAACATATTTTTGTGTGCAAGTTTTGTGTTTTGAACATTAAAAGAGTAGTATACCGTTGGAAAGCTTAAGATTTTAGAAAACATATTATCTAATAATAGGAATTGTAAAAGTATATGGATTATAAAATACATTTCATATATAGGTAAGTGAAAGTAAAAAATTTGGTGGAGGCAACACACGACTTTCACTTACTTCCGTTGTTAAAATCGATTAAAGAATTTTCAAATACAGTTAAGTTTTCAAGTACAGATAAAAATCACCGTTAAAGGATTATTTAAATTGAATTACGATAGAAACAAGTGTTTTATAAAAAACATCTATTATATTATTATCTAAAATAATCACTTAGTTTTATCGGCTTTTCATCACTCTCTATTAACTTTTACAAGCTTCTATATAATATAATATTTTTTCTAAAATCTTTAGCTTTCCAACGGTACATTATACATCTATATTACTGATCTTATGTTAAAAAAAAATATCGTAAATATTTTTTCAGTTTTCTCCTTTAGTTGGGTATCAAATTCGCTCAACTTGCATATTTAGCTGTTAATTATCAATACTAACAAAATAGTATAGTTATTTTTATAGAATATACAAAATTAAAGGTACTTTAGAGGAAAGAAATTTAAAATATCGGCATTTAAGCCCTGTCATACTATTTCAATCAGAATAAAAACCTACATGATATTAAAGCTAATTAAATTCTACATCAATATATAGAGCGTGATCAAAATCGTCGGAGCCGTTTTTGAGAAAATCGTAAAAAGGTGCAAAATGTGTGGTATAAAATGCCTCTTCTGGTCAGCTGATTTTGATGAAAAAGTTTTTGTAACATCTCGGGCGTATAGTTGTCTTAAATATGAAATTTCAGTTTCATAGGACTTACCGTTTCCGCCCGGGAGTTACCACATACACACACACACACACACACACACACACACACACACACCTTTCTTGCAGGACTTGGTTATTTGGACTCAGGGGACCCTAAGTCTATTTCCGTTGAAAACAGGAATTCCAAAATTTTCACGATCGCAATACTTTCCCTTACTATATATTCTATATAGACAAGTGAAAGTAAGAATGAAAAAAGATTTTGCAACGGAATCACCGCTCATTCATCCTGAAGACCGCATGTCAAACTGGTCCATGCGAAAATATACGACAGTAATATGTCTTGGGGGGACTTGACTTCAGGGTAGAAAGGGTTAATAGTAGGCAAGTAAAAACTGCACCTCTGCAAAAGGGTTGGTGGTTCAGTAAACACAGAATTTGGTAAGTAACATTGGTAAGTAACATGTTATTTCCAGAAGTAAAATTGAGCCACACGGCACTAAGCTCGGTATAAGATAATACTCGGAACCTGTTGATGCGGCGAAGATAAAAACCAGACAGCTATTTGACCATCAACTTTTTTCCGCACATCTTTCTTTAGGGCTTATGACGCTCCACCATTTTTCACAATTTTTTCTTTGTTCACTTTTTTTTTTTGCAACTCTAACTCGCTGATAATGCTCCGCGTTTTGGTCGTTATCGAAGACGATAAATCTTGCGAGGATGTGAGAGAGTTCTCTTTATTATACGGTAATACTGCTACCTGTTATGATGTCACATCAAATTTTCTTATCTAAAAAGTTAAAAACAGAATATTTTTTAATATAATAATAATAATAATAGTCTTACCGAACCCGAAGGTTCGATGCCGATACCACCATATTCCGTCTACACAGACTCGTCCAATGTTCTCCGTTCAAGCCCAAGCTCCCAAGATCAACCTTAAGGCAATCATCCCATTGACGCTTCGGCCTACCTTTCGGACGCCTACCAGTTGGTTCAGCGAATAACAAACTTTCTCAGGATCCGTTCCTCACCGAGCCCAACAACTTTACTCGCCCATTTCAGTCTCCACGATGCTATCAACTCAATTATATTCACAGGATACAAGCTCCGCAATTTCGCGTTGTGCAACCTTCTAAAATCCACAGTGCCCTCATCTCTCTTCGGACCAAATATTTTACGCAGTACCTTATTTTCAAAAACCTTATGCCGTTGTTCCATAAAGAACCGTTGGAAGAATAATAGTTTTATAAATTCTAACCCTTAGGTTTTTAGATATAAGCCGTGAGCTAAGTAACTTAGCAACTGGATAATAACACGCATTTCCCACCTTTAACTGGGACTTTATTTCTTCCTGGATTTCATTTTTTCTTGTTATCATTGAACGTAAATACTTGAATTTCTCTACGTGTTCAAAAGTATGCCCTGATATATTAATATCACCAAGATCGCTACCGTTTCTGCTACTAATCATATATTTCGTCTTATCGTTATTTAATTCGAGTCATATTTCTTTACCGGTTTTTATTAACACACTTGTATTTAGTTGTATGGTTTCCGTGTCTTCACCTAGCAGTACCAGATCATCGGCATACCCCAAAACCGGAATCTTGTCACCCATATTTAAGCCTTTCTCGGTACACATCACCTTTTCTCTGACATATTCTAAAGCTATATTAAACAAAACAGGTGAAAGGGAGTCACCCCGATCGCACCTGAAATGTCTCGGATTAATTATGACCGATTCTAACTTTATGAAATGTTTCTGACAAACACATCTCAACTAGGTTTACTAACTTTCTAGGTATTCTTTGTTCAATCATGATGTTATATAGCTTCTGACGGTCTATTGAATCATAAGCCTTTTAAAATCGATATAAAGTTGATGGACTACACCGTTGTATTCCAATTTTTTCTCTAATATTTGACGTAAGGAAAATATTTGATCAATAGTCGAGCGATTCCGGCTTAAACCGCACTGGTAGTCTCCGATAATTTTCTCAGCGTATTCCGTGATTCGACTAGTTAGAATTGACGAGAATATTTTATAGCATACTGGGAGAAGAGAGATCCCACGTTAGTTGTTACAATCCGTCCTCGGTCCTTTTTTGTGAATCGGAATAAGTATTGATTCTTTCCATTCCTCGGGCATTTTTTCAGTTTCCCAGATCTTTTTAACTAAAACATGTAATTTGGAAACGCCCGCTTCTCCACACGCTTTGATTAATTCACTCGTGATATTATCATTTCCAGCAGCTTTATAACGTTTTAATTGTCCTATCGCCATTTCGACTTCCTCTTTACTCGGTGCGTCTATCCATGATCCAGCGCTCTGAAATTCAGATTGAGGAGATAGATTATTATTTTCCGTATTTAGAATGCCGTCAAAGTGTTGTTTAGATTTATTTAATATCTCAGTCGGATCCGCAATTATATCGTTATTAATAGTAGGCAGATAGGCGATTTTTATTTTACACTAAATAAATCCAGCTGTATTTTTTTGTTTCATTTTATAAATTAAGCTGGTATGTAGGGCATTACCAATTAGTTTAAATTTCAATTATTATTATTATTTTAATTATTGTAGTGTAATCTAATTTTTTTGTATGATTTACCACCTTTAGTTGGGCCTAGTGGTGGATGATGTTAAATAAAAATAAAATTCTTTAATAATAATAATAATAATAATAATGCAAGAGGTGACAAAGAGCTGAAAAACATGATTCATATGTTTGAGTCATTTAGTAATGAAATTGGTATGACTTTCGGAATAGAGAAGTGTGCTGCAATTCATGTTAAAAGAGGAGTGGTGACAAACAAGGCAGACGTGGAGCTTATCAATAATGAAACAATAAAACAATTAAGCGATTCGGACTGTTATAAATACTTAGGATTTGGCCAAATTTTGAAACTCACGAAGAATAATAAAGATCATTTTAAAGATGAGTTCAAAATGCGAGTAAAAAAAAATTCTCAGAACGTATTTGTCAGCTGGAAATCTAGTAAAAGCAATAAATACATGAGCTATTCCAGTACTGACTTACACTTTTGGAGTTTTAAAATGGTCTAATATGGAACTTGAAGAAATGGATCGTTTAGTTAGAGTCCTGTTTACGTCAGAAAGAAAACGACATCCCAAATCATCAATAGAAAGAATGTACTTACCACGTAAGCAAGGTGGTAGGGGACTCGTTTGTCTGTTGAGAAGCTGCAGAGAGCAAGAAAATAATTTAAGACGCAGTTTCCTAGATAATGATTCTCCAATATGGTCTGCAATAAAAGCGTTAGACATTGGATACACGGCTCTAAACCTCAATTCAGAAGAGCATAAAGAGGGACCTACCGAAGAAACTCTGATTGAAAATTGGAAAAGTAAGTCACTACATGGTCGATTTCACAACTCTATGTCCCAATCAGGAGTAAATTGGGAAGCTTCTACCTTCTGGCTTAAAAAAGGTCACTTGTTTCCCGAAACAGAAGGATTTATTTTGGCCATACAAGATCAAGTGATTTCAACCAATGCTTATAGGAAATACATTTGTGGAGAGAATATAAGTGAACGATGTCGTCTTTGTAAAACGGCTATAGAGTCTATCCAACATGTATCATCTGGGTGTCAGGCATTAGCAGGGAGAGAATACCTTATGAGGCATAACAACTTGGCAAAAATTATTCACCAATCGCTGGCATTATCATAGCAAATGATAGCAGACGAGGTTCCTTATTACCGATACGAACCAAAACAGGTACTCTCAGGTGAAAAAAAAACAATATACTGGGATCGTTCCATTATTACCGATCACATGATATTAAACAACAAACCGTACATAGTGGTTATGGATCTAAATGTAAAATGCGGCTATGTCATTGATATTGCTGTCCCGAATGATGACAATATCGCCAAAACTATTGCTGAGAAAATACGGAAATATCAAGATTTATGCCAGGAACTACGTCAAGTCTATAAGCTGGAACAAATCAAGGTATATCCAATAATTATCTCATGCAACGGTCTCATTCCAGATGACACCATTTTAGCAACTAAAAACTTAAAACTTCCCGAAAAGGTTCTGGAAGAAGGACAGAAAGCAGTTCTCCTCGGTACAGCCAGTATCATAAGAAATTTGTTTAATATAGTGTAGTATTTTTTGCCTAGCCCTTGACTTTGGTCCGGGTAGGTAAATGTTCTGGTAAAACCAAGAAAATGTGCAATAAAAATAATAATAACTTTATTTTGGGACTGTGTCCCTTAAAAATAACAATGATGTACAGTAAATATACATTTCAATATCTTTATGTAAGTGGGCTTGTATATATGGAAAAAAGGCAAAAACATTTTAAGATCTATCGGGCTGATGCGAAATTAATGCAGGTTTCCTCTATTGCAATATCTTAATTCCAATTGTGTAAACAAAGCTAATCCTAACATTGATCATTATTATACCAAAACAAACCTTATCTAATACCCTCTCTTTCACCATGAATTTGTTTAGTAAAATCGTTTTGTTCAGTGTGTTCAAAGGTCTTGAATCGAAAATGTCAAAGTGCGATTTTCGTCAAATTTATTTTTACGAATTTAAATTAGGGCGCAGCGCTGCGCAAACGGCTCGTAATATTAATAAAGTGTGGGGTCAGGGGGCTATTAATGAGTGCACGGTGCAGCGTTGGTTCCAGAAGTTTCGCAGAGGAGATTTCGACCTCGAAGACAAGGAAGGTCGGGGCCGTCATCTTGCTCTGGACAACGACCAGCTGAGGTCAAAATTGGAAGAAGACCCAACCAAAACCACACGAGAAATGGCGGCGGAACTCGGTGTGAACCAATCCACAGTTGTACGCTTGGAAGCAATTGGTAAGGTAAAAAATTTGGCCAAGTGGGTGCCAGTAGTAACGCCAGACCACACGTTGCACAACCAACGCTTCGACGACTGCACGAGTTGGGCTACGAAGTTCTCCAACATCCGCCTTATTCACCTGACCTCTCTCCTACAGACTTCCACTTTTTCAGGCATCTGGGCAACTTTTTGAGGGAGAAAAATTTTCAAAACCAGGACGACATTGAAAATTCTTTTCGTGATTTCATTGAGTCCAGGGATTCGGATTTTTTTTCTGGTGGAATAAGAAAGCTTGTTGAACGTTGGCAAAAGTGCATTGATTCAGATGGAAATTATTTTGATTAAATATATATGGTTAAAGTAAAGATATGGCGTATTTACAATACCTACTAAAAACCTGCATTAATTTTGCATCAACCCAATAGTTTACTTGATAGCTTTGTATAGCCCCGAATGAGTTGAATATAGGCCTAAATATATATTTTGAAGAGCTTCAGTCAAAGAATCCAGTTACAAACTAATCCAATGAATGGCGACCATAATCGGCTCTCCCAGAGAAGCCACACTATCTTGACTCACTCCACACTCCACGGCCCGCGCTGTCTGCTGTCATGTACTTATATTTTACCACTCAGCTGAGGGGATTAAATAGAAGTGAGTCTTGAAGTCTCAAGATCTCTGGTCTTCGAAGGGAGTAGAGGTAGCTGGGGATCGAAATATCGACAATATCTCTGCGAAACATCCTTAGAACCTATTATTTCAACTAGAGTAACCAGACAAAATAATGAAAAAAAAGCTGCAAATTATCACACAATGGTTTATTATTTCCAGATAACAATATTAGGGTATAACTGTTTATATAGCTGTTGATAGGCAATTAAGTAATATGAAAAGCAATAATTCAAAGCATCATATCATAACAGTACCACTGATTTCAAAACGCAATATCTAAGCTAGTTGTAAACCAAATTCAATTATTCTTTTTTCATTTAGTCCAAAATTTTTTTGGGGAATAGCACTGGGATTTCCAGGAATCCTGATTTGTTATCTACTTGTGAATGGCAAAGTTTGTCGTTACCGAGTGTATAACGTAAATCATTAGTTCAAGATAATTGTTTTGATGCTAATAAAGATTCTATTAATTTTCTTTGTATTATTGACATGTAATTTTTTATCGCGCTTTAATGATTCTAAAGCTCACTTTTCTTTATCTTAAAAAATAACTCAGTTATAAGCGTATATATAAGCCAGATTTTTTTTTTATTTTTCCTTTTTTTTTTTTTTTTTTGTTTATCGCGTTTTACTGATTCTAAAAATCTAGACATACTTTTCTTTATCGTAAAAAATAACTGAGTTATGAGCAGATTTAAGTGATAAATATCAATTTTCTTTTCTTTTATTTTATTTTTTCTCTTTTATATAATTATTAGCCCTTTTGTTGATTTTTCTCTATCTTCAAAAATAACTGAGTTATTGAATAAAATCCTTTTAATCGGCCGCCATTTTAAAACTAACCAGCTGATATCAACGTCTAGGTGTTAGGATTATTGTTGAATGGACTAGTATTTTTGGGGCGAATTTCAAAAAATTGGTCCGACAAACGGATTTTTTTTTATTCGTTATTCGGATTCTACGCATCTTGAAACGTAAACCCTCAAATTTTGATCAGGGGTATTTTTTTTTTTGGTCGATTACAAAGGTTGATTATTGAAAATAATAAACCAAAATATTACCCTAAAAAAGTTTTATTAACACGTTCACGAGATCAACTTTTTTTTTTTTTTTCGGCGTGAGGTAGGACTGTGCTGCTTACGACTCCTGGGATGGGGACACACTGTTCCAAGTCCCAACTCACTAAATGCGAGATTGTAACAGTTTTGAAATGGGGTTTTAAGTAGTTAAAATTACAACACAAAAAAAAATATATATATATAAAATTTAAAGAAATTCTTTCCGCGTATGGGGAGCGTCCCACGGATGGCGGAATGGTCGGTGGAATTTCCTCGGAAGCTCCTCCCGGCTAAGTCCGATGGACTCGCTGACCAACAATAAGAGCGGCTTTTCAGGCTTGCTGGAGGGTGTGACGTAGTTTCGAACGCTTTACTATCATATTTTAGTTCAGAAAATACCACAAACAGTCACAGATTCCGATGATTTGGTACTGCTAGGTGAAGACACGGAAACCTTACAACTAAATACAAGTGTGTTAATGAAAACCGGTAAAGAAATAGGTCTCTAATTAAATACCGATAAGACGAAATATATGATTAGTAGCAAAAATGGTGGCGATCTTGATGATATTGATATATCACGGCATGCTTTTGAATACGTAGAGAAATTTAAGTATTTAGGTTCAATGATAAGAAAAAATTAAATCCAGGAAGAAATAAAGGCCCGGTTAAAGGTGGGAAATGCGTGTTATTATTCAGTTGTTAAGTTACTTAGTTCGCGGCTTCTATCTAAAAACATAAAGGTTAGAATTTATAAAACTATTATTCTTCCGGCGGTTCTTTATGGATCTAAAACGTGGCCGCTTACTTTGAAGGATTAACAACGGCTTAAGGTTTTCAAAAATAAGGTACTGCGTAAAATATTTGGTCCGAAGAGAGATGAGGTCACTGGGAAGTTTAGAAGGTTGCACAACGCGGAATCGTGGAGCTTGTACCCTGTGAATATAATTGAGTTGATAACATAACGGAGACTGAAATGGGCGTGTAAAGTTGTTGGGCTCGGTGTGGAATGGATCCTGAGAAAGTTGGTATTCGCTGAACCGATTGGTAGGCGTCCGAAAGGTAGGCCAAAGCGTCAATGGGAGGATTTCGTTAAGGCTGATCTCAGGGCTTGAGCTTGACGAGTCTGTGCAGCGAAACCTTCGGGTTCGGTAAGCCTATTATTATTATTATTTAAATTCTTAAAGAAGATTAATGAAATAAAATCAACCGATAAGAGTCCTTTAAGAGGGGATCTTGAAGACAGTGTTGAGGTAAACTATAATAAACTTATTTTCTGAAAACAAGTGACACCTGTGATGCACGTCGCCCCACGGTGTAGCTAAGCGTGACCCAGTAGTGGGTCATACCGTCCCACGGAATATTCAAGTGGGTCCCGTTAGTGTGAACGTGTTAAATATCTTACTTATCGTTGTTAATTCATTTAACGTCACTTTATGCTGATGTTGCTAATCGGACGATACTACAATGGGAGTCCTAAATTTTGCACAATTAGGATAGGGATCTTTAACGAGTAACTTACATAGCAAAGACTCGGGACCATACATAGTTTATGATGTAATATGGAGTGATGAAAACCGCAAAACATAAGTAATTCCAGTTGATAACAATAGTAGATTATTTAAAGTTACACAAATGACTCCGTGATTATTTAAAACTTTATTTAACTTAACTTCAATTAAAAGTTCAATCAAAAACAGAGGGAAGTGGCTTCTTATGCCCACCAGGTTTTTTGAAATGAAAAATTATAAAAGAGAGAAACGTCGGTATCTCCGTCGAACTGAATCGAGCTCCTGCAATACTTTTTTTTGTATTCCGAAAAGAATAAACATCGATAGAAGGGAAAACTGCTGGAAGGTGCGCCATTCCAACCGGAATAATTACGCCTTTAAAAGTTGCCTTATTAAAAGCTATTCCCGATTCGAGCAGTTTCTGTAGTCGGGGGCGTCTGCAACGCTTGGCTTGCTTTTATAGCAACTCAACCAAGTCAGCCTTCGTTAAATTATTAACAATTGCCGACAAATTTCTAAATTATTGTTAAATTAAAGTCTTGCTGAGGCCTTCGAGAATGATAGTGTGATGCCAGCTTTTTTACTTTCATTTACCTATATAATATATATACTATATATATATATATATATATATATATTGGGTAGTTGATAAAATCGCAAAAAGGTGCAAAATGCATGGTATAGTGGCTCTTCTGGTTAGCTGATTTTGATTAAAACTTGCTGTAACATAGTTGTCTTAAATATAAAATTTCATGAAACATTTCGTTTTCTTCACGGAGTTACAACACACGGACACACACACACAAACCTTTTTGTAGGAAATTTGGAATTATGGGACACTAAAAAGTATATTTCCGGTGAAAACTAGAATTCGAAAATATTCACGATCGCAATACTTTACTATATATTTCATATATAGATAAGTAAAAGTAAAAATCCATGATCATCCATCTTCAAAAGGAAAAAAAATGAAAAAAAACAGAGAATAAAAAAACAACAAAAAAACTACGGATCTTTAGTATTAGCAAGATTGATAGGATAAGAAGGCTGAGAATAAAGTGTTAATTTTTAATGAAGAAATGTGAAGTAAGATATTGGAAATCAGCCGCGGAGGCAGGAGTTGCAAAATTATCAAATTGAGGGGGGGCCCGATAACTTTCTTCAGCAACAACTTTTGGATAATGAACCCTTCGTCGGTTTGGAGCAACTCTTATTGTATCTAAAGGGGATCTTATCTTTCCATCTCGAATAGATATTCAATAAGGGCTATGATTAAAAATTTAATATAAATAAATAAATATATACACACACATATTGGGTTGTTTCACATGAAATGTCCGTTTTTATAGTTTCTGAAATACATAAAGGATTTTGCAGGTCTCTGTTGTTTTCTTCCGAATGTGTACCTATTTAAAGTAAACAGTTACTAATCCTCTACCTTTGTATTATAAACATTAGCTTCCCAATCAATTACCCACTTTTTAGTATACCTTCAAATATGAACATGAAAACACGCGATTTTCGAGTAATATTTTTGTACGAGTTTAAACTCGGCCATTCAGTAGCTGAGGCCGCTAGAAATATTTGCAAGGCGTTTGGGGAAGGAGTGTTAATGAACAGATCATTCGTCGTTGGTTTGCTAAATTTTCAGCTGACTTGGAAAACTGTCCGAGGAAGACCTTCTGCCGTAATAGACAATGATGTCCTCAAACGTAGAGTAGAAAGAAACCCCTACCAAACAGTAAAAGGACTCTCAGCACAACTAAATGTAAGTGCATCTACCGTTTCCAGACATTTAAAGTGTATTGGGAAAGTAAAAAAGCTCGATACATGGGTACCTCATGATCTCACTGAGCGGCAGCAAGACCCCATGTTTCAAAACATTCTGTGCAAAAATTGAAATAACTGGGCTAACGAAGTTCTTCCGCACCCATCATATTCTCCTGACTTGTCTCCAACAGATTTGCCACCTGTTCAGGAATTTAGACAATTTCGTCAAAGGAAAACTATTTGAAAATGACGATTAAGTGAAAAGTGCGTTTTCAGATTTTGTTTCACTTTAAAGCTCAGAGTTTTTCAGTTCGGGGATAAAAAAAGTTGGTGTCACGTTGGGAAAAATGTGTAAAAAAAGAAGGTAAATACTTCGAATAAAATTATCTTGTTTTCATATCGTATTTTTAATAAAAATCCTTTACCTTGAAAACGGACATTTCATGTGACACAACCCAATATATATAATATATATATATATATATATATATATATATATATATATATATATATATATATATATATATATATATTATTTGATTAGCTCTAGACTATCGATAATTTATTTAGTGGTCTTAAAGTTCAGCCAATAAATAAGCAATTTTATTTAGCCTACGTTTCGAGAATTTATAGTTCTAATATTCATGTTTTAACAGTGCAAACAACAAAAAACAGAACATTAAAATTTCTATAGAATGATTAATAAATGATGTTATTGTTAGAGAGACCAAAAATCTGGTCCGGCCACAGTATAGAATTTTTAAATAGAGTTAAAGATAAAATGAGTGAAACTAATAAAGAATTGTGTGTTTGTTTAACGTCTATCTATACTACTGTGGCTAGTCGGACATTGCTCTAGTGGGAGTCCTAAAATTTGCCTATCCAGGTTTTATTAGGATAGGGATCTTAAACGAGTACCTGACATCGTACAGGCTAGCATCCCCTCCGAAGGACGGCATAACTAAGGATTTTTGACTCCCATTAAAAAGTCCTAGGACCACCTACGGGTTTGAACCCGTGACCTTTGGCACGGGAGGCCGTTATGCTAACCACCCAGCTACAAGAGATCCCTAATAAAGAATTAATTAAATTGATATCTATGGAAACATGTGTTTTATTAAAAAATCTATTATATTATTATCTGAAATAATCAGTTAGTTTTATCTTCTTCTCATCACTCTCTTTTAACATTTAAAAGTTTGTGTTTATGTCATTTTTTTCTAAAATCTTTAGCTTTCCAACGGTATACATGTATTCTGTTTTAATGTTCAAAAATACAAATATTGCATGAAAAAATATTTTTGATCTTTTCTCTCTTAGTTGGATATCGAATTCTCTCAACTTATATACCTATCCGTTTTTTATCAATGTTAACAAGATGGTATGGTTAATTTATTCAAATAAACAAAATTAAAGGTAGTTTAGAAGAAGAACATTTAAACCATCGGCATTCAAGCCCTGTCAGACTATTCCAATCAAAATGAAACCTACATCGCACAAAAGCCCATTAAATTTTACATCAATATAGCGAGTTTAATTAAAAACATTAGAACCGCTTTTGAGAAAAAACATAAAAAACGTGCAAAATGCATGGTATAAAGTATATCTTTCGGTCAGCCGATTTTAAAGAAAACGTTGCTGTACCATCTCGGACGTATTCTAGTCTTATATATGAAATTTCAGTGTCGTGAGGCTTTTCATTTTAGCGCTAGACTTCCACACACACACAAAAACACAAACGTACAAACACACACACACACAGACCTTTTTGCAGGACTTGGACTCAGATAACCCTAAGAGGTGTATTTCCGTTGAAAACTGGAATACGAAAATGTTTAACTATATTGAATTGTTAATATTTTCCATTAGTCACTTTATCTTACCTTTTACAACTTTATATATCAGATTATATTTTTTCTTAAAATCTTCCTCTATCCAACGGTATATTATACGTCTATATTAACACTTATTATTGTAATACCTAAAATTACATTAAAAATTGTTTTGGTCTTTTATGTTTTCGATATTCGTCCAACTTGTAAATTTAACCTTTATCAATATTAATAAGATGATATGGTTAATCTTTAGTAATGTACAAAATTAAAGGTAGTTTAGAGGAAGAAAATTTTCATGTCAGCATTTAAGCCCTATTTCAGTCAGAATGAAACCTACACGATAATGTGTGTGTGTGTGTGTGTGTGGTAACTCCCGGGCGGAAACGGTAAGTCGTATGAAACTGAAATTTCATATTTAAGACAACTATACGCCCGAGACGTGACAAAACTTTTTTCATAAAAATGAGCTAACCATAAGAGGCACTTTATACAATGCATTTTGCACCTTTTTTCGATTTTCTTGAAAACGGTTCCGACGATTTTGATTAAACTCGCTATATCGATGTAAAATTTAATGAGCTTTAATATCATGTAGGTTTAATTTGGATAAAAATGGTCTGACAGGGCTTAAATGCCGATACTTTAAATTTTCTTCTCCTAAAGTACCTTTAATTTTGTAGATTCATTAATAATAACTAGATTATCTTGTTAACGCTGATGAAAAACAGGTAAATATATAAATTGAATAAATTCGATACCCAACTAAAGGAGAGCAGTAATATACATGTATAATATACCGTTGGAAAGCTAAAGATTTTAGAAAAAATATCATCTCATACACAAGCTTTTAGAAGTTATTAGAGAGTGATGAGAAGAAGATAAAACTAACTGATTATTTTAGATAATAACATAATAGATTTTTTAATAAAACACATGTTTCTACATAACTTCAATTTGATTAATTCCTTAATAGTTTCATGTATATTTATCTCTAACTGTATTTGAAAATTCTTTCATTGATTTTAAAAATCGAGGTAAGTGAAAGTCGTGTGTTGCCCGCACCAGATTTTTTGTTTTAGTGCAGGACTTAACACACACACACACAGACCTTTTAGCGGGACTTGGTCATTTGGACTCAGGAGAGACCCTAAAACGTGTATTTCCGTCGAAAACTGGAATTCGAAAATCTTCACGATCGCAATACTTTCCCTTACTATATACTTCATATATAGGTAAGTGAAAGTAATAACTATGTACACATATAATTATAATAAGAAATCTCCTAAATTATTGTGTGATGAAGTTTTCGATTTAAAATAGCCACTGATACGGTTTACATATATTTAGCTCTAGTATTTATATTGTCTAAATATTTATAGAAGTCTCTTGGATTGAATTGAGTAGAAATCATTAGATTATAATCAGAAGGAAATTCCAAGTACACTTGCAAATGTAAACTGATTCTTGAAGTGTTTAGCTATTATCTGCTTCAAGATAAATAAATTAAGATAGTTTTTATTTTAAACGTCAAGTTAAAGAATCTTGGAATAAAATTAAATTTAAAAAATAATGAGTCTTTGGTTAAGTTCATTCGGAAAATCTGCAATTTGTCTAGACTAATTGTTGGGCACGTCGGCTGAGAACGTCGCTAAATCTTTTCTATTTCTATTGTTGGCGCGGCATGCCTTAGAGACCTGTGGTGGCTCGTTTCCGAATGAAATCTATGGTTTCCGAAGATTTCACACCGCGCGATACTCGATTATATTATATTTGTGTGAGAATCCTCTTAATTATATGCTTGTTTGTTTATTTATTTAACGTCGTCCCTTTATGCTACTCGGACGACGCTACAGTGGGAGTCCTAAATTTTGCCTATCCAGGTTTTATTAGGATAGGGATCTTTAACGAGTACCTGACAACGCACAGTCTCGGGACCACCTTTTAACGTCCCCTCCGAAGGACGGCATAACTACGGATCTTTTACTCCCATTAAAAAATCCTGGGACTACCTACGGGTTTGAACCCGCGACCTTTGGCACAAAAGGCTGTTACGCTAACCACCATGCTACAAGTGATCCCAAATCGGTCATTTTATTTTTCGCCAGTTTATCGCAGTCCTTGTTATAGGTATGCAGCAGAACGAAAGTATAAGTAACCAGCTCTTTCTCCCTCCCCGCCATTGCTCAGACTTTAGTCTATAAGAACCTTACAACTACCCTCCTGTGGACTTCCTAACCAGCCTCATTACAATTTCAATGAAGAAAAAGAAAGCAGTTGCGCGACCACCGCTCCTTATCGACACAGCTCACTCAACCCGGCCGACACCTGGTACCCCCATCACCCGGATGAAGAATCACCTCTCCTACCCTCCGACTCCCTACCCTTGAACCACCCCGTCTCTCAGATCCTGATGGATGTGGCCCGGTGCTCCATCACTTCCCCTCTCTTCGGGAGATCTCTTCTCTTCGAATTAACTCTCGGCCATCAGTCTCTAAAGGCGAGTCAATACTCTCCCAGATCGAAATCAAAGGCCTTAATAGTGGACGATTTAAAAAACGTTGCGAATTGTGACACAATGGTTCATTATTTACAAATAACTATATTGGAGTATAACTGTTTATATAGCTGTTGATAGGCAATTAACTACGACGAAAAGCAAAAAATAATTCAAAGGAAAATAAAATATCCCGCTACTAATTTTCAAAACGCTATACCTCTGATAGTTCTGAACCAATTTAAATGATTCTTTTTCCATTCTGTAGGAAAATAAAAATCAACTTATATATATATATATATATATATATATATATATATATATATATA
The DNA here is from genome assembly GCA_023052935.1 of Piezodorus guildinii. NCBI lineage: Eukaryota > Metazoa > Arthropoda > Insecta > Hemiptera > Pentatomidae > Piezodorus > Piezodorus guildinii. Next base: position 1,635,981 of record CM041298.1, on the reverse strand, counting down.
TATATTATATATTTTTTTTTTTTTTTTTTTTTTTTTTTTTTTTTTTTGTACAGAATCTAAAACTCGATTAATACTTTCCTCTATCTTCAAAAATAATTAAGTTATGGGCGTATTTATGGATGAGATATCAATTTTTTTCTTTTATTCTTCGTCTGTTTTCAAACTATTCGCGGTTTTTTTATTTAAAAAACACTAATAATTCTTTTTTTTAATCTTCGAAAATAACGAGGTTATAAGCACAAGACTTTATTTTTTGCTTTTAATCGCACTTTACTGATTCTAAAACTCTTTATACAAAGTTTTCTCTATCTTCAAAAATAACTAAGTTATAAGCGTAATTTTAAAAATTAAGGGTTAAATTTCAATTTTTTTGTTTACATTTATATTTTATATTTTTTTATAGGGTAGACGCACCGAGTAAAGAGGAAGTTGAAATGACGATAGGAAAATTAAAACGGTATAAAGCTGCAGGAAATGATAATATCACGAGTGAATTAATCAAAGCGTGTGGAGAAGCGGACGTTTCCAAATTACATGTTTTAGTTAAAAAGATCTGGGAAAATGAAAAAATACCCGAAGAATGGAAAGAATTAATACTTATTCCGATTCACAAAAAAGGACCGAGGACGGATTGTAACAAACTATCGTGGGATCTCTCTTCTCCCAGTATGCTATAAAATATTCTCGTCAATACTAACTAGCCGAATCACGGAATACGCTGAGGAAATTATCGGAGATTACCAATGTGGTTTTAGGCGGAATCGCTCGACTATTTATCAAATATTTTCCTTACGTCAAATATTAGAGAAGAAGCTGGAATACAACGGTGTAGTCCATCAACTTTATATAGATTTTAAAAAGGCTTATGATTCCATAGACCGTCAGAAGTTATATAACATCATGATTGAACAGGGGATACCTAAAAAGTTAGTAAACCTAGTAGAGATGTGTTTGTCGGAAACATTTCATAAAGTTAGAATCGGTCATAATTACTCCGAGAGATTTGAGGTGCGATCGGGTTTGAAATAGGGTGACTCCCTTTCACCTGTTTTGTTTAATATAGCCTTAGAATATGTTATAGAAAAGGTGATATGTACCGAGAAAGGCTTAAATATGGGTGACAAGATTCCGGTTTTGGGGTATGCCGATGATTTGGTACTAATAGGTGAAGACACGGAAACCATACAACTAAATACAAGTGTGTTAATAAAAACCGGTAAACAAATAGGTCTCGAATTAAATACCGATAAGACGAAATATATGATTAGTAGCAGAAACGGTGGCGATCTTGGTGATATTGATATATCAGGGCATACTTTTAAACGCGTAGAGAAATCAAGTATTTAGGTTCAATGATAACAAGAAAAAATGAAATCCAGGAAGAAATAAAGTCCTGGTTAAAGGTGGGAAATGCGTGTTATTATTCAGTTGCTAAATTACTTATCTCGCGGCTTCTGTCTAAAAACTTAAAGGTTAGAATTTATAAAACTATTATTCTTCCAACGGTTCTTTACGGATGCGAAACGTGGCCGCTTACTTTGAAGGATGAACAACGGCTTAAGGTTTTCGAGAATAAGGTACTGCATAAAATATTTGGTCCGAAGAGAGATGAGGCCACTGGGAAGTTTAGAAGGTTGCATAACGCGGAATTGCGGAGTTTGTACCCTGTGAATATATAATTGAGGTGATAGCATCGCGGAGACTCAAATGGGCGCGTAAAGTTGTTGGGCTTAGTGAGGAACGGATTCCGAGAAAGTTGGTATTCGCTGAACCGACTGGTAGGCGTCTGAAAGGTTGGCAGAAGCGTCGATGGGAGGATTGCATTAAGGCTGATCTCGGGGCTTGGGCTTGACCGGCGAACATTGGACGAGTCTGTGCAGGCGAAGTTTGGTGGTATCGGCATCGAACCTTCGGGTTCGGTAAGCCTATTATTATTATATTTTTTTTAATAACAATTCGCGAATTTTCGGCCATAATTTTTTTTCTGTATCTTTAAAAATAACTGAGTTATTGAATTGAATAATTTTTAATCGCTCGCCATTTTAAAAATAACCAGCTGATATCAACGTCTAGAAGTTAATATCATCGTTGCATGCCCTAGTATTTTTGTGGCGAATTAAAAAACAAAAAAAAGAATGGTCAATTAGTTTCGGTGAAATGCCGCAGACGGTGGACGGGGGAAAACAGATTTTTTATTTTATTTTATTGGTGTTTTACGTATCTTGAAACATAAGCCTTCAAATTTGGTAATTTTTTTGGTCGATTACAAAGGTTCATTATTGGAAATAAACCAAAAAAATAAAATCCCATGCACCTAACACACGACTTAAATTTAACTTGCCAGGATCTTCCCCATACAAAAAGTGTTGCTCATACAGTTCATAGTCACAAAAAACAAACAAAAAAAAACTGCAATTTATTACACATGGGTTTATTATTTCCAAATAACTATATTAGGGTTTAACAGTTTTTTTATTTTATTTATTTAACGTCACTTTATGCTACTATGGCTAATCAGACGATGCTACAGTGGGAGTCCTAAAAGTTGCCTATCCAGGTTTTATTAAGAAAGGGATCTTTAGCGAGTACCTGACATCGCACAGGCTCGGGACCACCTTTTAACGTGCTCTCCGAAGTACGGCGTAACTAAGGATTTTTTACTCCCATTAAAAAATCCTAGGACCACCTGCGGGTTTGAACTCGTGACCTTTGGCATGGGAGGCTGTTACGCTAGCCACCCAGCTACGAGTGATCCCAGTTTAACAGATTATATAGCTCTTTATAGGCAATTAACTAATATAAAAATTAGATGCGGGTAACACACGACATACACTTACCTCGTACGTTAAAATCAATTTAAGAACTATAAAATAAACTTATATTTAAAAATTTTAATGTTAATTTAAATATAAAGTCTATTTGGTTTCGTTGGAAACATATGATTCTGATTAAATAATATAGAAATATCAAATTGTTACTTATTATTATCAGTAATAATTTTTGCCACTTTACATTACCTTATACAACTTTATATATATATATAGGCCCTGGGCCTCGCTGTGTTAACTCCTGCGTGTTTACACTCACGTATCACGATGCAATTTTTAGTGTAGGGTCATAAGTCCCTACGACTAAGTTTGTGAGTGGCCTTTGACTGACGGGTCTCACATACCCGGGAGAGAGGTTATGAGTGAATCCACATTTTTTTTTTACATTCTTAAAAAGCCCCGCCGAGACTAGTATTCGAACTCAGAACCTGTAGCATGAGAGACTAGCCACTCAGCCACGGTCTCCCCTAATATATATATATATATATATATATATATATATATATATATATATATATATATATATATATATATATATATATCACTAAAGTACCGCTCCTTCCATAACAAACTCCATTCTCACTCGAACCCACTAGTTTCAATCATTGCTTCCTCTTCGATCCCTGAAAATCCTGCAAGACGTCTGAAAAGAAGATGGCCACGAGACCTTCTATTTTAGAGTGCTGCCACTGGGTAGTGTCTCTAAATGTATTTCATGACAGTTTTCTATATTACCATCTCATTTACTTGATGTATTTTTTATTTAATACAGTTGTAAATATCAATAAATATGTTTAAAAAGAAATGAAATTTAAGAGTCCTTCATTTCTTGTAAAGAGGTAAATGAAAGTCGTGTGTCGCGCGCACCAAATTTTTTAAGAGGCCTAGAACAATCTTACCCAAGAATATTTAGCCCGGTTATAAATTTCCCTTGTCGTTCTATATTATTCTAGGTTTATTTAGAAACATCTGTTTTTGGAACGGTCCATTGACATATCATTTGGCCAGGGATACCAACTGTGGAAAATAATAGTATAATTGGCCCGAGAGGTAGGATCTGGTAGAAATTTCGATTTATACTCGTGCCAAGTTGGCAGCAGTGTGCCTTATTAGTACACGTGTGCCCTCACACAGACACGCATGTATGTTGACTTTCAGGGTATTCACAATCTTGTTGAACGTATGAGGCGATAACAATGTTGTATTTAGTATTAATTGAGACGTTGATTTCCAAAAGATACTAAAGGACATTTTTTACGAAATTGATTTTTTTACATATTTGTATTCTCATAATTTAGTTCTATCTAAACATTCTATTTGATGTTATCTAATGAATTCTCAAGTCCTTAAAAAACGCGATTTAGAAATGCGGTAATTTTCAAAAAGTACTAATTACGAACTTATTTTCGTTCCAAATCATTCTAAAAAAATTCATTTCATAACTTTAATATGATGTTATTATTAAAATACAAAAATAATTCTAAATTTTAAGGCAAAAATGCCCAAATTAGCTAGTTTAATAATATAGTAATGAGAAATTTTCGCGCTTTCTGTAAAATTTTCTAGAATGGATATAGTACCTTTTGGAAATCAACGTCTCAATTATTTAAAAAAATAAATAAATAAAAATACCCCTTCATATACATATGCCATTTGCGGCATTTATCTGAAACTTCTGGACCAATGTTTTTGAAATTCACCTCAAAAATACTAGGGTATGCAACGATGATCCTAACTTCTAGACGTTGATATCAGCTGGTTAGTTTTAAAATGGCACCCGATTAAAAGTGTTTTAATTAAATAACTCAGTTATTTTTGAAGATAGAAAAAATTATAAGTGTTTATTAACCATAAAACGGCTAATAATTATAAAAATGAAAAGAAAAATAAATAAATAATAACTCAGTTATTTTTTAATATAGAGAAAAATATGTAAAGAGTTTTAGAATCAGCAAAGTGCGATAAAAATAATAATAAGTGGGTATGTATATTCAAGTCACAAATTCTAATAGATGTAATTCCACTAAAAATCTTTTGAGATCAACACAACGCGATAAACAAAGAGAAGAAAGAAAAAATAACTTATATGGTCAAGCTACAACTTAAAAGAGATGTGACACCCTGATAACTCCGTTATTATTGATGGTAGAGAAAAAATGTAAGGTGTTCTGGAATCAGGAAATTTTATTTGAATGAATATCGAAAGAAAAGAAAATAATAGAAAATATTACCGCAGTTTACTAAATACCAAAAATGAAATTGGTTAAGAACTAGCAGAGATGTGGCGTTTTGAATTCTGTGCTGATATGTTATTTTTCTTTGAATTATTTTTTTTTTAATTTATTTATTTATATTTAACTGAATTAGACAACTGTATATTACATAAATACAATAAGTAAAAGTGATGAATTATAATAAAAGGCTGGTGAAGAAACTACCCAGCGGTAGTACTTATGTTATGTTTATTTAAGTAAGTAGATCCCGAGGCCTCTTCTTTTTAATCGCCTCAGAGGGTTGTCAGGAATATGTGAGGTTGATAGGTTGCGGACAAGATGGTTTATATGGATTGGGAGTTTTGAATTAAAAGTGGTATATCTGGTACGAGAAAGGTCTGTAACAAATGGGATATTAAGGTCGTCATGGATGATTTTATTTGTGACGAAATAAGGAGCATTTAGGATTTTGTCATATATGTTCAGATGGGTATGATGACAGTAATATAAATGTGCTTTTTGTAGTGAATTGGAAGTTTTGAACGTTTGTTTAGTAAGTGTTGTAATCGGTATCTACGGGCAGTTTCTTGTCGTTGTAGTCTCGTATGAGGGTTCACATCTTTATAATGAGTTATAACGTAATATTGATATATGAAAAAAAAAAATTGTGTAATAATCTGCAAAGTTTATATTAAATTAATTACTCTTATTAATACTGAATACATAATCGCAATAAATTATTTTTCTTATAGGCATACTGAATCTGAAGGTGCGATGCCGACAGCCCAAATACACTTCAATGAAATGACAGTATGGTTTGTTGTTAATTTATTTGACGTCACTTTATGCTGCTGTGGCTAATCGGACGATGCTACAGTAGGAATCCTAAATTTTGTCTATCCTTGTTTGAACCCGTGATCTTTAGCGTAGAAGGCTGTTACGCGAGCCAATCTGCTACAGGTGATCCCTAATTAGGTTATGGTATCCAGGTTTAATTAGGATAGGGATCTTTAACTAGTACCTGACATCGCACAGGCTCGGGACCGTCTGTTTACGTGTCTCAGTCCAAAATATTACTGATTTATGTGAACAAAATTCTGAAACTTGTCCATGATTAACCTTTTGGGTCACAGATTACGAAAAACAATTTTTAAAAAATTATAAAAACTGATTAATTTTTAGACATTATTGGCGAGTGCACATCAAAATAATTTGCTAAAATCTAAAATTTCACTACATTTTATGTTTGAACACCCAGAATGTGGGATAAATAATACAAAAATCTAATTATGGCTCGGAATGGTTTAAACCTGCTAATAGATGTATTTTAAAACATTTAGGAAAGTCTTCAAATTATAGATTGTAAAAGTAAGAATCACCCAAAACGCAAAAAATCGCAAAAATTCTTTGCAACATTTAAAGACAAGAAGGATTGATGAAACAAACCGTTGTGGTAACTTGGGGGTTATATAGTTTTTCGTTAATGAATAGGGGTATACATTTACAAATTGCTAAATTAACTCTACAGGTGAGATTGCAATGTATATCCAATAACGAGTGAGGAAATATAATGATTTATCTGTCTCAGCAATGTCCACTGTTAAATAAAAGCGAAAATACTTTGATCTAAACACACCTTGAACACAATAAATGACCATCGAATAAAGATAATCCCACTGCCGGTTATTAGGCACTGCGAACAGGAATGATTTATTCATTAACTATTTATTTGTAAACACGGTATGGCGGGAAATATTAGTATTAAGGGTCTTGCCCAGTAATAATAAAAAGGTGAAGCACTGGAAAATTCCAAACTTTTGACTTGACTTTTGCCCATCTAAATTGGTGATTTTGCCTACTGTGCGACGTATCAACTTAATAATATGTCTAGCACTTATCACTGGAGTTAATCAAGTGATCAGAGATTGTACATCAGGCCAAATTCACACTGGTCATTTAAACACAGATTTGATCAAGAAGTTCCACTTAAACAAGCATTAAACAAGATCCTTTGGACTCTGCTTGTCCTTCCACAAGTGGGGAGACAAGCCCCCACTCCCAAGCTGATTGTAAATATTGTACATAGGTATGAATGTGACTTGTTTTGTTTATTTATTTGTTAACTTCATTTATTTGTATTTATTTCGTCTACTTAATTTTGTTATTGTATACGTTTATTTATTTTGATTTTATTTTATGTAATTTGACTTTCCTTTTGTTTATATTGTAAATATTGTATGAATGAGATCCTGTAGCACTATTATTATTGTCTATTAAGACAAATTGTAATATATACGAATAAAAAAAAAAAAAAAATTTGATGATTTTGCCGCCTGTACGTGGAGAGCATAAGAGCTTTCTATGCCAAGGTGGCTCAAGGAATTTTTTAATGGGAGTAAAAATTCCTTAGCTATACTGTCCTTCGGAGGGGACATAAAAAGGTGGTCGCGAGCCTGTACAATGACGGTTATTCGATAAAGATCCCTATCCTAATTGGGTAAATTTAGTACTCCTACGTTAAATAAATAAACAAAATTACGCTATTACTGCAATTTGAGAGGCTTATGTTGTTGTTTCTCAATATATAAGGAAAAGAAGCTAGTAACGAGATTGAGAAGTAGAGTAAGGAAATTGGGGGGGGGGGGATATCGACCCAACCGCAAAGCCTTTCATATTTTCCCACTGCCTAATCTTATATCAGGATCAGGCTCAACAATTTTAAAAATCCGGTGCGTGCGACAAACACTCTCTGTATAAAATAAAATTCGAAAATACAATAATAAAGAAAAAAAAAGAATTTTTTTTTTTTTTTTAAGGAAAATATTTATTTTAGATTTAATAATATAACTAAATGGTGCACCAGATTTTTACTTAAAAAACACTCATAATTTTTTTCTCAATCTTAAAAAATAACTGAGTTATTGAATTAAATCACTTTAAATCGGCCATAATTTTAAAAATAACCAGCTGATATCAACGTATTTTTGTGGCAAATTAAAACAAAAAAAATTGTCTAGTAGTTTCGGATAAATGCCGCGGGCGGTCGACGGCGGACATACAGATTTTTTTAATTCGTTGTTCGGGTTCTACGTATCTTGAAACGTAAGCCCTTAAATTTTTGGATGACGTATTTTTTTTTTTTTTGTTGGTCGATTACTAAGGTTCATTATTGGAAATAATAATTCAAAAAAGTAAAATCCTATGCACCTAACACACGACTTAACTTTAATTAGCCCATATATAACAGTAAGGGATAGTATATAATATTTATTTGTTTTCGGGATCTTCCCCATACAAAAAGTGTTGGTCAATATAGTTTATAAAGCACAAATACAAAAAAAAACAAAAAAAAAAAACGCTGCTAATTATTACACAATGGTTTATCATTTCTAAATAACAATATTAGGTTATAACAGTATATATAGCTTTTTATCGCCAATTAACTAAAATAGAAATCAGCTGCAAACACAACTAACACTTACCTCGTATGTTAAAATCAATTTAATAACTATTAAATAATTTTTTTATTTTATTTCTTTTACTGAAATTTACAACTGTACAATTTACATAGTACAATAAGTAAATGTGCTATTTACAGACAATTGGCTTGAAAAAGACATGAGAAGAATCTACCCAGCTGTAGCACTTCAATGTTTATTTGTTCAGCAGGTCTCGAGGCCACCGGCTTTTCAGACTCCTCGGAGGGTTATCGGGAATATATGTCGATGAGAGGATACGGGCAAACGGGTTTGTATGGGCGGGTAATTTGGAATGAAAGGAGGTGAATCGTTTAGGGCAATTTCTGTAACTAGTGAGATATTCAGGTCTCTATGGATGAGTTGGTTGGTAACAAAGTAAGGAGCGTCTAGGATTTGTCGAAGGATTTTGGATTGCAAGGATTGGATGCGGGAGGAATTGGATGGTCTAGTGGAGCCACATAGCTCTATGCCATAAGTCCAAATAGGTCTGATAATGGTTGTGTAAATGAGTTATTTGAAGTAAAGGGGGAGTTTTGATCGTTTGTCAAGTAAGTGTTTTAGCAATCGATATCAACGAGCAGTTTCTTGTCGTTTAAGTCTTGTATGAGGATTCCATGTAAGGCGTTTGTCAAGATGGAGTCCAAGGTATCGTATTTGTTCTACAGTGATGAGTGGGCTATGATTAAAGGAAACAACGGGACAGGAAGTCATAGGTTTACGTCGTAGAGTGAAGGTGATTTGGTGGGATTCATTTTAATTCTCTAAGTGTGACACCATTCTGCAATGGTTCTGTAGGTATTGGGAAGCAACAATAGGATCATTATTCACGGATAGCACACATGTGTCATCAGCGTAAGTAGAGAGTACAGTGCTTGGATGGATAGGGATGTCAGCTGTATACACCGTGTAGAGGATTGGACCTAGGACACCACCTTCAAGCACACCGGCTGACTGAGTGAATACTGAGGAGTAGGAGAGGTCGTGATTAACTTTAAGGGTTCTACCTGTAAGGAAGGAGCGGATTATTAGGAAATATGTCTGGGAGAGGAATTTGCGGAGTTTGTAGAGCAGTCCTGTATGCCAAACTCGGTCAAAAGTCTGTTCCACGTCCAGAAAGGCTTCAGTGGAATTAAATAAACATAAATTTAAAAAACAACTTCTAGATGTTAGGATAATTATTGCATGCCTTAGTATTTTTGTGGCGAATTAAAAAAAAAAAAAAAAATGGTCCAGTAATTCCGTAGTTATTCATATTCTACTTACATTGAAATGTAAGCCTTTAAATTTTGAGGGAGCAAGGATATAATTTTTTTTTTGATCGATTACAAAGGTTCATTATTGAAAACAATAATTCAAAACAATACTAGATTTCAATTAAATAAGCATCAAATCATTGGTTAAATTTTAAATTAATGAGTGAATACCTTCTGAAATCAGCTTCTCGTATACCATATGATCCAAAAACAAAATCATTAGAAAAAAATATCGAATTCCCACAGTATATGGTTCTTGGAATCGATACATCGATCTTAGCTGACTCAACTTGCAAGTTGGCGTTAATAGTCAATTCTAAAGTTTTCGAACCGACGGAGCTTCTAAGTGCAATAGTTGACAATGTACTCGCAAACTAAGCAACTTAAGTTTCAAAATACCAAGTCCTCAACTCTTTGGAGTGGCTTTGGCTTAACGAACTTAATACGAATAGAAAAAGTATCATAAACTTTTACAATATAATATAAAACATTATTAGATTCCGGACTGCTTCGCACTGGTGCATTTGAATGGGTTTTCATTTATGTTTAAAAGAACTCTATCTGACTGATAAACAATTTATCGCTTTGGTAGTTTTAGTTTCTCGTAACGAAAAGTGCAGTTAGCCAGAAAACATTTTTATTTAATAACGTATTTCCATTATTATCGAGGCCGCTTACTTTGAAGGATGAACAACGGCTTAAGGTTTTCGAAAATAAGGTACTGCGTAAAATATTTGGTCCGAAGAGAGATGAGGCCATTGGGGAGTTTAGAAGGTTGCACAACGCGGAATAGCGGAACTTGTATACTGTGAATATAATTGAGTTGATAGCATCGCGGAGACTCAAATGGGCGAGTAAAGTTGTTGGGCTTAGTGAGGAACGGATTCCGAGAAAGTTGGTATTCGCTGATCTGACTGGTAGACGTCCGAGAGGTAGGCCGAAGCGTCGATGGGAGGATTGCGTTAAGGCTGATCTCGGGAGCTTGGGCTTGACAGGCGAAAGTTGGACGAGTCTGTGTAGACAGAATTTGGTGGTATCGGCATCCCGATCGGTTCTGTAAGCCTATTATTATTATTATTCCATTATTATATTTAATTATCGACAGAAGTGAAAAACATAGATCAAAATTAGTTAAATTCTTTTATTTGCTATTTTAAAATGAAGCCTAGATAACTGAAATTTAATTTTCCATATGATGAAAACTTGGTTGCTCTATATATATATATATATATATATATATATATATATATATATATATATATATATATATATATATATATATATATATATATTCATATTCAAAAAATAACAACGGTTAATATTTTATTTGGTATATAACTATTTAGTATTTCCAATAAACTACTTAAAATAAATTAGAAAGGTTTAATTTAGTTTTCATAGGAATTCCATTTAGCTCACAGTGAAAAATCCGTTTTCGTGAAACAGTATTAAATTTGAAATAATTAACAACAATGTTAGTTTATAGATTTATACTAACTTACCCTTTATGTTAACAACTTAGATACAATTCGCTAAGAAATATTGTTTCTAAAATTGTGCGTACTAAATGGAAGAATATAACTTGTACGATCCTGTACATTAAACTATTGTGTCTGTGTCACACGAAACGTCCGTTTTCAAGTAAAGGATTTTATTAAAAATACGATATGAAAACAAGATGATTTATTCGAAGTATTTATCTTCTGTTTCTACACATATTTTATCCTGAACTGAAAAACTCTGAGCTTTGAACTGAAACAAAATCTGAAAACGCACTTTTCACTTGATCTCAATATCAAAAATTTTCCTTTGACGAAGTTGTCTAAATTCCTGAACAGGTGGTAATATGTTGAAGACAAGTCGGGAGAATATGGGGGTGCGGAAGAACTTCGTAGCCCAGTTATTTCAATTTTTGCATGGTATGTTTTGAAACATGGGGTCTTGCTGCCGCTCAGTGAGATCATGAGGTACCCATGTATCGAGCTTTTTTACTTTCCCAATACACTTTAAATGTCTGGAAACGGTAGATGCACTTGCATTTAGTTGTGCTGAGAGTTTCTCTTTTGAACCACATATCTTTACGTAGACCTTATTCTCGAAAGGTGTTGTTCATCCTTCTTTGACAGAAGCCGCAAGCTAATGCTAGGGTCTTGACCGGCAGCTTTTCTAAGGTAGTGGTAGCTTTGAAAACTAGCTTACTTGATATATTTAATGTCATGTTTGCCAATTCTAATAGGTGGCATGCAGAGGAAGATTAAATTAAACAAGTTTTGATAAATGCCATTATTATTTAAAATTAGGTTATACATATATAAATTTTAATTTAAATTTGTCTCAGAATACTATATTAAGATAAAGTCGCAGAAACTCTCTTTCCGATGCAAGAATCGGTCCAAAATAACATAAGTCTATATAAGGAAGGGATGATGGGTTACGCACGAAAAGGAATATGTTTACTATTTCGAAGGATATACCTGATTTTCATATTTAAAGGACTGTTTTTTTTTTTTGTTTAATCCGAATTACCATCAGGCCTTTTTTTTTTTTTTTTCATTTTGAAGTTTGACATTTAAGGAAAAAGATACAAAGCTTTATGATGAGATGTGGTTGTGGAGTTGGAGGCGTTCTTTCAAACCCAGAAGCTGTCGCTGATGTGGAAGTCATGAAAAACTTTGAAGATTATTTTAAATAATGTTCTGCCCTCAGGCGAACACGAGTCCATGAAGGTTGTATAACAACTTCGCCCAAGAATGGAAAGTTTTAAATTAAGTACTCGATGGAGCTTAGGCAACGCATGGTCGTCAACTTCAACTTGAAGTCTTCTTCATCACTATAAAATATATTTAAAAAATTTGGTGCGACAACACACGACTTTCACTTACCTTGATTGTTAAATTTAAAAACTATAAAATATACTTCAATTTGAAAAATATTTGAAGTTGAATTAATAAACGTGTATCCATTTTCGTTGGAAACATTGATTTAGATTAAATAATATAACTATATTAAATATGTAATTCAGTAATAAATTTTATTCCCTATTCGTCATTATATTACACTTTTACAACTTGTGAAAAAAAAATATTTTTCTTTCAAGCGGTATTTATAAGTCTATATTACTGTCCCTTAAAAAAAAAAAAAAAAAAAAAAGAAAATTGCATAAAAAAATTGTTTTGTTCTTTTATCCTTTGGTTTGTCATCTATTCGTACTTTATATTAGCCGTGTTTATCAATGTCATTAAAGATATAGTTAATCTTTTGGAATGTACAAAATTAAAGGTAGTTTGAAGGAAGACAATTAAAAATAACGAACATTTAAGCCCTGTCAGACTAATTCGATCAGAATGAAACCTACATTATATTGAAGCCCATTAAATTTTACATCGATATGTAGAGTTTAATTAAAATAGTTAGAGCGTTTTTGAGAAATTCGCATTGATAAAAAATCAGCTAAATATGCAAGTTGAGCGAATTTGATAATATACCGTTGTATAAGTAAAGATTATAAATTTAAAAAAAAATATTATTATATAATATATAATACACACGGAATTGTAAAATTGAATGGTAAATTGATGAAAAGCCGATAAAACTAACGGATTGTTTTAAATAAAAATATAATAGATTATTTTATAAAACACACGTTCCTATTTACATTCTATTTTATTAATTCATTAACAATTTATTTTTATTTATATATCTCTTTAAAAATTCTTAAATTGATTTCAACAACGGAGGTAAGTGAACGTCGTGTGTTGCGCGCACCAGATTTTTCAACATCTTATTGATATGTATCTCTTTTGTTGTTCTGATGTTTTCTGATGATGGTCAAGTTTTAACCGAAACGTCAGAAACATTAAATTTTCAAAAAAAGACTGACTCCCGATTATTTTGACCTTCGACATTTTATTTATAAGTTTTTAAACTGACTTTCACTTATCTATATATGAAATAAATAGTATGGGAAAGGATTGCGATCGTGAAAATTTTCAAACTCCAGTTTTCAACGGAAATACACGTTTCATGGTCCACTATGTGTGTTACTAAAATCGGCTGACCAGAAGTGCTACTTTATACCATCCTTTTTGCACTTTTTCATAATTTTCTCAAAAACGGCTCTAAAGATTTTGATTAAACTCAATGAATCGATGTAAAATTTAATTGGTTTTAATATGATGTAGGTTTTATTCTTATTGAAATAGTCTTACAGGGCTTAAATGCCGATATTTTTAATTTTCTTTTCTTAATTACTTTAATTTTGTTTATTTATAAATAAACAATTGTTTGTTACCGTCGAGCATTGATAAACAACGGGTAAATATGCAAGTTGAGTGAATTTTATAAACAACTAAAGGAGAAAAGTGCAAACATATTTCTTTATGCAATTTTTGTGTTTTTGAACACAAGAATAGTAGACTTATAATACACCGTTGGAAAGAATAAGATTTTAGTCAAAATATTATCTGATAACAAAAGTTATAAAAGGTAATATAAAGTGACGAATATGAAATAAACGTATTATTGATTAACGATTTAATATAGTTATATTATTTAATCTAAATCATATGTTTCCAACAAAAACGTTTTATTAAAATCGATTTGAAATATTTTCCAAATTGAAGTACAGTTAATAGTTGTTAAATTAATTTTAACAGTCTCGGTATGTGATAAGCCTCGAGCTTACTTATTATCAAACGCACCGTTCCGTCATAAAAATATTTGCACAATTAAGACTTTCTGGAAACTACAATATTAAATTAACATTTAAAAATATATATTACCATTTTGAACCCAAGGAAAACTGCACTCTATGTAACCTCAACGAAAGAGAGGACTTATTCCACATTTTCATCCGATGTCCCATATACGCACCGTTCCGAACCCATCACATCCCTAAGGCCTTAAATATGAACAGTAGAAATTTTATCGCCCTGTTTACCACCGAAGATATTGAGGAATCAAAAAACATTTATTATTATACCAGGCAATGTTGACATATTAAATCATTTATAATAAATGAATAGAATTACTTGTTAACTTTATTTTATTATTTATCGTGTTTCGCCGTTTTATGTAAAATAATATATTTGTTATATTGGAAACTGTTATAATATTCATATATTATATTTGCATTATTTTGTTATAAGTTTTATTGAAATTTATTAATATTCAAAGTACCTAGAGCTGATGACGTACTGAATTAGTATCTTGCTAACTCTTTCGATATATCGATGTAAAATTTAATGGGCTTTAATACAATATAGGTTTCATTCGAATTAAAATGGTCTGAAAGGGCTTAAATACCGATATTTTAAATTTTCTTCCTCTTAAGTACCTTCAATGTTGTAGATTCTATAAAAATAACTATATTATCTTGTTACCACAGATAAAAAACAGGTAAATATATAAATTGAATAAATTCGATACCCAACTAAAGGAGAAAACAGAAAAAATATTTGTTTAATGCAATGTTTTATTTTTGAACATAAGAGCAGTAATATACATGTATGATATACCGTTGGAAAGCTAATGATTTTAGAAAAAATATTATCTTATACTCAAGCTTTTAAAAGTTAATAGAGAGTGATGAAAAGAAGATAAAACTACCTGATTATTTTAGATAATAATATAATAGATTTTTTAATAAAACACATGTTTCTATAGAAATTTAATTTAATTAATTCTTTAATAGTTTCACGTATTTTTATCTCTAAGTGTTTTTGAAAATCCTTTCATTGATTTTAAAAATGGAGGTAAGTGAAAGTCGTGTGTTGCCCGCACCAGATTTTGTATGATATATTTGTTATGTAGCCAGCGCTATTTGTATCGGGGTTAGTCCGAAAGCAAATAAAGTTATTCATTCGTGGTATGTGAAAGTCGTGTGTTGCCCGCACCAGATTTTTCATATACAGATAAGTGAATGTAAAAACTGTACCTGTACAAAAGGGTTGAGGGTCCAGTAAACACAGAAATTGGTAAGTAACATGTTATTTCTAGAAGTAACATTGAGCAACACGGCACTAAGCTCGGTATAAGATAATACTCGGAACCTGTTGATACGGCGAAGATAAAAACCAGACAGCTATTTGACCATCAACTTTTTTCCGCACATCTTTCTTTAGGGCTTATGACGCTCCACCATTTTTCACAATTTTTCTTTTTTCCTTTTTTTTTTTTTTTTTTGCAGCTCTAACTCGCTGATAATGCTCCGCGTTTTGGTCGTTATCGAAGACGATAAATCTTGCGAGGATGTGAGAGAGTTTCTCTTTATTATACGGTAATACTGCTACCTGTTATGATGTCGCATCAAATTTTCTTATTAAAAAAGTTAAAAACAGAATATTTTTTAATATAATAATATAAATAATAATGAGGCATAATAACTTGGCAAAAATTATTCACCAATCGCTGGCATTATCATACCAAATGAGAGCAGACGAGGTTCCTAATTACCGATACGAACCAAAACAGGTACTCTCAGGTGAAAAAAGGACAATATACTGGGATCGTTCCATCATTACCGATCACATGATATTAAACAACAAGCCGGACATAGTGGTTAAAAATATAAAATGCGGCTATGTCATCGATATTGCTGTCCCGAACGATGACAATATGGACAAAACTATTGCAGAGAAAATATGAAAACATCAAGATTTGTGCCAGGAACTACGTCAAGTCTATAAGCTGGAACAAATCAAGGTATATCCGATAATTACCTCATGCAACGGTCTCATTCCAGATGACACCATTTTAGCAACTAAAAACTTAAAACTGCCCGAAAAGGTTCTGGAAGAAGGACAGAAAGCAGTTCTCCTCGGTACAGCCAGTATCATCAGAAAATTTTTAAATATAGTATAGTATTTTTTGCCTAGCCCTTCACTTTGGTCCGGGTAGGTAAATATTCTGGTAAAACCAAGAAAATTTGCAATAAAAAAAAATAATAATAGGCTTACCGAACCCGAAGGTTCGATGCCGATACCACCAAATACTGTCTACACAGACTCGTCCAATGTTCACCGTTCAAACCCGAGCCCCCGAGATCAGCCTTCACGCAATCCTCCCGTCGACGCTTCGGTCTACCAGTCGGATCAGCGAATACCAACTTTCTCGGAATCCGCTCCTCATCGAACCCAACAACTTTACTCGCCCATTTGAGTCTCCGCGATGCTATCAACTCAATTATATTCACAGGGTACAAGTTCCGCAATACCGCGTTGTGCAACCTTCGAAACTCCCCAGTGGCCTCATCTCTCTTCGGACCAAATATTTTACGCAGTACCTTATTTTCGAAAACCTTAAGCCTTTGTTCATCTTTCAAAGTAAGCGGTCACGTTTCACATGCGTAAAGAACCGTCACAAATAATATTCTTATAAATTCTAACATTTAAGTTTTTATATAGAAGCCGCAAACTAAGTAACTTAACAACTGAATAATAATAGGCATTTCCCACCTTTAATCGGGATTTTATTTCTTCCTGGAATTTTGACGTAGGTTCGAACGCCCTACTCACATATTTTAGTTCACAAAATACCACCAACAGTCATTTTTTAATATAGATTTAATATTTAATATTGATACTTTCTTTACATACTTTCATAGATATTACTCGTAATAATAGAGTCATTACACACAAATCTTCGATACCCTTTTGATAAAAACCTATATTACGTCAAGTAACAAAGGGCCTAGCTGAATAAGCAAGAGAAATCAGCCCCCGCGTATATTAAGACCAAATTTATACCATCGAGTCACACCTATTAGAAACTACCTTGTGAAAACTTTTAGCCCTTTAATCTTTAACTGAGGGGAAGTTATGGAGGGGAAAAGATAAAACAAAAAAAAAAAAAATGTTTTCTCCGGAACAGTTCAACCGATATTCACGAAAAAATATATGTTATGGATTTTACAAAAGGGCTACAAAAAATATTTTTTCCCACGAAAATGTTAGACAATGTTTTTAGGTTATGATGGTTTGGTACACCTCAAATTTTTCGCTACTTTATTTCATTGGAGGGACCTCCGTAATATTTTTTTCAATTTCATAGGAAGGGTACCCCATAGTGAAAAATCAAAAAAACATATTTTTCACATGAACGGATCAATCGACTTTCACGAAAAAAATATATGTTAATGTTTTTCTAAAATAGTTCCAAAAAAGAAAAAATTAAACTTTGATTTCGCAAACGCGAGTCAAAATTTTAATTTAAAATTTTTCAAAAACAAATAGTAACTGGTCACGCGTGAAGAGTAGGGATAGGTAAGAGTAGACAGTAGGATCGCTAAGTCATTAGATATTACTTACACACTATGCACCTATTTTTTTCATTTTTCTTCCATGAAAATGTTAGTAAACACATTTTTCTTGATTTAAAAAAAAAAAAAAAATCAGGTAATAAGGATTTTGTGTGTTGTCAAAATTTTCATTCTTAACTTTTTCATATTGTTCTACCACTTCACACTGAGTAGATAGGAGTATAAAAGACATTTTTTGACAAAATCTGGTGATTGACATCTTTCAAAAAGGTCTTAAAAGAACAAATTTTGATTTTCTTACCTTGGATAAAAATCAACTTTTCGTTTAAGAATCATGATCATGTTATTTTTTTATGTCTTCGAATTCTAAGAATCAGTAAAAAAAAAAAGTCATAAATTAATTATGAATTTTATTATTAAAAAAATCATTAAAAAAGTTTATATTGAGGATGTATAGTCGACTGTAGAAACGTTTACTTGGACATGGCTCAGTAATGCCTTGATGATGGCTCACAAGCTTGAGCCGAAACGTAGGGAAAATTCAAAAAATGATTGACTCCTGATTATTCCACCTATAATAAAAAAAGAGATGAGGAAGATGGTTGGGGGTGCGGTCATATGACCGCACCCCCAACCATCTTCCTCATCTAATTTCTCTACGGTCAACAATACTCCATCATTATAATAAAAAAAGTTTGTTTTATTTTGTTTGTTTTTAATACGGAAAACCGTTTCAATTAAAGAGCTAAAAATTTGGGAGAATTATTTTGATTTGACATCATAGCGACACCTTAAGCATGAATCAAAAAAGTCGCAGAGGTAAATTTTCCAAAATTTACTCTTTCAATAAATATATATTTTTTTTTAATTGATTTTTAGTATTTTGCCATCTCTACTCTACCTAAGATATTTAAATGTATTATTATTCCGAAGTGGCTTACTAAGGCACCGCCTAGATTTCGTGCTGACCTTGAGGCAATTAGTTATTCAAAAAATTTGTATTCACGTGGCATGTTCCACGGCAGTACGCATTCAGAGAAAAAAACACAACTAAAGTAAAAAAAAAAATAATAAAGAAGATTAATTGATTTTAATTTTTCCCCTAAGTGACCCAATAACTCTAAAGCGGGGAAAACAGGCAAGCCTTGTCAACAACACTGATACACGGTTTTATTTCCCTTGGAAAATGATTTAAACCGCGAAAACACACCCGAATTCAGAGGATAACCAAACTACAATAACACATCCCTCAAAGTAACATTAATGATTAAGGTCGCCTGTGAAGTAGTGGCTAGCAGATCAGCATACAATGCCTAATGTCCCTGGTCCATACCCGATAGATGACCCTAGGAAGTTTTAAACAGGATAAAAAATCTGGTGCGGGCAACACACGACTTTCACTTACCGCCGTAGTTAAAATCAATTAAAGAATATTCAAATACAATTAGATATAAAAATGAGTGAAACTAATAAAGTATAAATTTAAATGAATTTCTATAGAAACATGAGTATTATTAAAAAATATGTTACTTTTATCGGCTTTTCATCACTTATTAACGTTTACAAGGTTGTTTATAAAATAATATTTTTTCTAAAATATTTATCTTTCCAACGGTATGTCATACATGTATATTACTGCTCTCATGTTCAAAAACGAAAAATTGCGTTAAAAAATATTTTTTTCTGTTTTCTCCTTTAGCTGGGTATCGAATTCATTCAATTTATATATTTACCTGTTTTTTATAGATGATAACAAGATTATATGGTTGTTTTTTTATAATCTACAAAATTAAAGGTACTTTAGAAGAAAAAAAAAATTAAAATATCGGCATTTAAACCCTGTCAGATTATTTCAATCAGAATAAAACTTACATGATGTTAAAGCCCATTAAATTTTACAACGATATAGCGAGTTTAATCAAAATCGTTAGAGCCGTTTTTGAGAAAACCGTAAAAACGTGCAAAATGCATGGTATAATGGCTCTTCCGGTCAGCTGATTTTGATAAAAAAGTTGTCTTGAATATAAAATTTCATGAAACATTTCGTTTTCTCCACGGAGTTACAACACACGGACACACACACAGACCTTTTTGTAGAACATTTGGACTCAGGGGACCCTAAAATGTGTATTTCCGTTGAAAGCCGGAATTCGAAAATTTTCGCGATCGCAATACTTTACTATATATTTCATATACAGATAAGTAAAAGTAAAAATCCATGATCATCCATCTTCAAAAATGAATAAAAACAGAGAATAAAAAAAAAATAAAAAATACGAATCTTTAGTATTAGCAAGATTGATAGGATAAGAAGGCTGAGAATAAAGTGTTAATTTTTAATGAAGAAATGTGAAGTAAGATATTGGAAATCAGCCGGGCCCGATAACTTTCTTCAGCAACAACTTTCTGGATAATGAACCCTTTGTCGGTTTGGAGCAACTCTTATCGTATCTGAAGGGGATCTTATCTTTCCATCTCTAATAGATATTCAATAAGGGCTATGATTAGAAATTTATATAAATAAATAAATAAATATATATATATATATATATATATATATATATATATATATATATATATATATATATATATATATACACGCATATTGGGTTGTTTCACATAAAATGTCCGTTTTTATAGTTTCTGATACATAAAGGATTTTGCATGTCTCTGTTCTTTTCTTCCGAATGTTTACATATTTAAAGTAAACAGTTACTAATCCTCTACCTTTGTATTACAAAAATTAGCTTCCCAATCAATTACCCACTTTTTAGTATACCTCCAAATATGAACATGGAAACACGCGATTTTAGAGTTATTTTTTTTGTACTAGTTTAAACTCGGCCATTCAGGAGCTGAGGCCGCTAGAAATATTTGCAAGGCGTTTGGGGAAGGGAGAGTTAATGAACGGACCATTCGCCGTTGGTTTGCTAAGTTTTCAGCTGGGGATACCGACTTGGAAAACTTGCCCCGAGGAAGACCTCCGTCCGTAATAGACAAAGATGTCCTCAAACATACAGTTGAAGGAAATCCCTACCAAACAGTTAAAGGACTCTCAGCACAACTAAATGCAAGTGCATCTACCGTTTCCAGACATTTAAAGTGTATTGGGAAAGTAAAAACGCTCGATACATGGGTACCTCATGATCTCACTGAGCGGCAGCAAGACCCCATGTTTCAAAACATACCGTGCAAAAATTAAAAGAACTGGGCTACAAATTACCACCTGTTCATGAATTTAGACAACTTCGTCGAAGGAAAACTTTTTGAAAATGATGATCAAGTGAAAAGTGCGTTTTCAGATTTTGTTTCACTTCAAAACTCAGAGTTTTTCAGTTCGGGGATTGTTCACGCTATATGTTATGGCCTGATGAGGTTTCATGACTGTTTTATGGAAAAAAAAAAAGGAAAACTGTATAATTTTTATGATATTTATCAATAGATCATTTTTGTATTAATCTTTATTTTTTATCTGTTTTAAAAATAGTTATTATAAATATAATTAAAAGTTTTGAATAGAAGAGAAATAAAAAGAAGACGATCGTTTTCAATTGTTTTTTTACTGCCTCGTGGCCAGTCGAGTCTTAAGCTAGCGTCTGAACGGTGAAGATGTGCTGTATTTAGACCCGAGTCTGCTCTTACTTAGTACGTTTGCAAACAAAGTTTTTTCTTCTCATCGTTCCCCTTGGAACTTGGAAAAGCCGCCCTGCGGTCATTCAACATACCTGAGAACTTCGTCCAAGCCGCCCTGCGGAGATTTTCTACAATACGCAACTGGACTTTTTTCACGTGAATATAGCTTATCTATTAAGGGAACATTTAATTTCTTAATTCTTATTCAAGAAACTGTTTAATTTTGATAACTATTTTTTACATTTTTAAGCATTAATTAAGTTAAGTTTGTTTCTTCTATTTTCTACAATATTTTAATTAGGTTTATTTTGTTTCCTACATGTTCTTACAGCTGTTTAATTATAATTAGGTTAATTTTTTTTGTTATACAAATTTATTAGGTTAAGTTGTTTCTTATCTTGTTTATATGTATTTCATTGTATTAAATGTATTGCGATTCGTCGTTTGCTTTCATTATTTTTATTTATTTTAAATCTATACAGTCCACTAATTTATTTCAATAGAACCACCCTCAATTTTGAGTTGTCCCTTGGAAGTAGTATTCTTTCACGAATAGCCCAGCGTATACAGGGATACAGCTGGACAGCCCAGCGTATACAGGGATAAAAAAGTTGGTGTCACGTTGGGAAAAATGTGTAAAAAAAGAAGGTAAATAGTTCGAATAAAATTATCTTGTTTTCATATCGTGTTTTTAATAAAAATCCTTTACCTTGAAAACGGACATTTCATGTGACACAACCCAATACATACAGGGTGTTACGTAATTGCACAAATGTTTTCAAAATACAAATATTTTAATGGTTTTTTCAAGAATTACGTTTCGAAGTGAAATGATGTAGAAACCAAAATTATTTTTCGATCTTAACTAGAACCAGGGATATTAAATAAAATGTGTTTTTCGCGTAAAAACTTTCCGATTTTTATTATATAATTGAAACTCCTATCACCGGTAGAACTAGCAAAATATTATAGGTAGATGCTATATATCCTGCTTCCCTCTCCTCATTCAAATTCCAACTTTTCCAATACCTTTTATTATCCCAAAAAGACGCTCAGAAACTGTAACATTTTTATTTCTGACATCACACTTTGAATGAAGAATAATTTTGTTCATTGTCTATATTTAAATGGTGTTATCTATTAATTAATTTTTAATTCCGTTCAACAAAATACTTTCTATGAATTGTTTTTATTTTAATTTTATCATTGTATTTATTTTTTTTGTATATATGTGTGTATATGCGTTTATGATATGCACACATATATTAACCCATAATTGTAATTAGTTATTAATTATGTTCCTTCTGTCTGTTGGCCAGACGTGTATATTTATGATATGCACACATATATTAACCCATAATTGTAATTAGTTATTAATTATGTTCCTTCTGTCTGTTGGCCAGACATGTATATTTCCATATACTGTACAAACCTGTTATTCTTAGGGGACCTAGTCCCAGAATAATTTTTTTTTTTCTATTCTATTCTATTCTATATCTCCATCATTTCTCTAAAATCCTCTGAGGCGCCTGAAAAGACGTTGGCCTCGACACCTCCTTATAACTTTGAACTTTTGGAACTTTGAAATCCTACCACTAGGTAGCTTCTTCACAGGTCTATTATTGTAATCTGCCATTATACTTATTGTATTTTTATATATTATACAATGATAGAATATTACTTAGTCTTTTAATTTAGCTGGGGTCGCAACCCTTGTGTATAGAGACCCTCCTGGGGCAGACCCAGCCTCCTTCACCTCCTTGCAGAGCACTGTTACTCCTATAAATAGTAACAATCTCTATATGTACTCAGCCCGTAGAGGTACAGGTTGTTTTGTTTTTTTATTTGAATATACATTTTTAAAAACCAATAAAATATATTTCTTTTAAATCTCCACGAATTACACGATATCGCTCTGCCTTTGAATCGACAACTAGATGACTCTAGAACCACCTTATTTCACTTTTGACCTATTTCACCGTTATTGAAATATCGCCTTCCGATGGCCGTTAAAATAAAAAATACCCGAGACTCCACTCAGCCGAAATAGAATCCAAGAGATCAAAAGCGATCGTCATCAATTTCAGCGGAAGATTCCTTCGAAATAAAACTGATTCAGAAATATCTTGAGGTGACAGGGAACACCTACGCGCTGGCCTGTAGATATATTAATTACAAATAACTAAATTAGTATCCTTCATTCAGTAGAATCCTATGCGATTTCATTCATTGAAATCCAATGCAACTTCATTGATTATAATTTCATTCATTGAAATCCCACGCAAATTCATTTATTGTAACTTCATTCATGGAATCCTATGCAACTTCATTGATTATAACTTCATTCATTGAAATCCCATGCAACTTCTTTTAGTGTAATTTCATTCACTGAAATCCCATGCAACTTCATTCATTGTAACTTCATTCATTGAAATCCCATGCTACTTCATTTATTGTAACTTCATTCATTGGAATCCTAGGCAACATCATTGATTATAACTTCATTCATTCATTATATTATAAGGGATTGGCAAGGGTATAGGGTAGCGGGTTTCTAAAGAAAAACTGGAAAAAAGAATAGTTATGCTAAAAGAGGATGTTAGTAGCTATTTTCCGGTGAAATCATAAATTTTGTTACGATTGTGATAGTTTTTACTTTGACTTAACTATACATGAAATATATAGTAAGGGACAGTATTGTGACCGTGAAAATTTTAGAATTCCAGTCTTCGACGAAATACACGTTTTAGGATCGTCCAAATGACCAAGCCACGAAAAAATGTCTGTGTGTGTGTGAAAAGCTCAAAGAAGAAAAGCCGTACGAAACTTTTTTAATTTTTTTATCTCTGGCGCGACAGGCCATGTAGGCCCATGGCCTCGTGGTGTAATCTCCCTATTACTCTCCCGACGGTTCTTTACGGATGTGAAACGTGGCCGCTTACTTTGAAGGATGAACAACGGGTTAAAGTTTTTGAAAATAAGCTACTGCGTAAAATATTTGGTCCGAAGAGAGATGAGGCCACCGCGGAGCTTAGAAAGTTGCACAACTGCGGAACTTCTATCCTGTGAATATAATTGAGTTGATAGCATGGCGGAGACTCAAATGGGCGAGTAAAGTTGTAGTGGTCGGTGAGGTGCGGATTCCGAGAAAGTTGCTATTCGCTGATCCGAAAGGTGGCACGAAGCGTCGATGGGAGGAATGCGTTAAAGCTGATCTCGGGGACTTTTGTCGGGGAGTTTGTGTAGGTATCGGCATCCAACCTTCGGGTTCGGTAAGACTATTATTATTATTTGTCAATCTTCAATAATTACCGAGTTTTAGTATAATTACATCAATTAAAATATGAAACTTTATATATATAAATATATAAACTTTTTTTTTTGTTTATCGCGCTCTACTGATTCTAAAACTCTACATATTTTTTTTTTTTTATCTTAACAAATAATATGGGCGTATTTATGGGTAAAACCGGCCGCCATTTTAAAACTGATCAGTTGCTATCAACGTGTTTGGTGTGTGTGGATGCGATAGTATTTTTGTGCCGAGTTTCAAAAAAAAATTCGGTAAAGTAGTTTCGGAGAAAGGTCGAGAACGGCGGACAAACGAATTTATTTTTATTCTTTATTCGGATTTTACGTATCTTACAAAGATTCATTATTGTAAATCATTAACCAACAACAAAAATCATGCCAGACATTAAATTAAAAATCCCCCCAAAAAAAGCATACTTTTGACTCACATTCACAGCTAATCCATTCTGAATACACGGTATCACTTACCTGGAAAAAAAAGAATTCATTAATAGATACATAAAATATTTTTAAAAAAGTTAAATAAATAAAATTCTGAAATTAATAATAAAATACTTTTTAAATATATACATATATATATATATATATATATATATATATATATATATATATATATATATATATATATATATTTCAAAGGTTGTAGGCTAAACATGTCTAATTAAGACACTATTTTGTCCAAAATTGTAAGTAATTTTATAATAATATCTTTAATGTAAATCCTAATTTAAAATATCTATGTACCTACAGCATGATTATTCATTGTTCAATGTACTCTTCTTTATATCTCTAACAATAACATCATATATTAATTATTGTATAATAATATTAATGTTCTGTTTTTTTGTTTTTCCACTGTTGAGGCATGATTATGAGAACATAAAATTGTTTATTCATTGACTGAAACCTGAGAACAACACAAACTTATATATATATATATATATATATATATATATATATATATATATATATATATATATATATATAAACATATATACATAGTAGCTAGAAGAGTAGAGAGTAGTAGTTACTTAAAAGTTCTAGGTTACGTTCTATTATTATACATATGGGTCAATCCATTTAAAATAGGCCAATAGTTATTAATTTGCCGCTCGACATTTTTGATTTTGGTGATTTTTTGACTAGTTATTCTCTATCCTTTCGTTATTATAAAATCATAATTAATTTTATTAGGGCCAATACTTTTAGTATTGTACCCGTTATAGGTCGACTCTGCGAGCAAGAACATATGATGAAAAAATCTTTATAATTCTTTTAATTTTAACTTCCACTTACCTATATATGAAATATATAGTAAGGGAAAGTATTGCGATCGTGAACATTTTCAAACTCCAGTTTTCGACGAAAATAGATGTTTAAGTGTCCCTTGAGTCCATATGACCAAGTCCCGCAAAAAGGTCTGTGTGTCCGTATGTTTGTGGTAAGTCTAGCACGAAAACCAAAAGTAGTACAAAACAATAGTAAAACTTAATATTGGGTTGTTTCACATGAAATACGTTTTTATAGTTTCTGATATCCATAAACGATTTTGGAGGTCTCTGTTGTTTTCTTCCGAATGTTAACATATTTAAAGTAAACAGTTACTAAGCCTCTACGTTCGTATTATAAACATTAGCTTCCCAATCAATTACCCACTTTTTAGTATACCTCCAAATATGAACATGGAAACACGCGATTTTCGAGTAATATTTTTGTACGAGTTTAAACTCGGCCATTCAGCAGCTGAGGCCGCTAGAAATATTTTCAAGGCGTTTGGGGAAGGGAGAGTTAATGAAGAGACCATTCGCCGTTGGTTTGCTAAGTTTTCAGCTGGGGATACCGACTTGGAAAACTTGCCCCGAGGAAGACCTCCGTCTGTAATAGACAACGATGTCCTCAAACATACAGCAGAAATAAACCCCTACCAAACAGTTAAAGGACTCTCAGCACAACTAAATGCAAGTGCATCTACCGTTTCGAGACATTTAAAGTGTATTGGAAAGTAAAAAGCTCGATACATGGGTACCTCATGATCTCACTACAGGAAACGAAATATTGGTTGTTAAAATCGGTATATCTAATGGGTACCTCATGATCTCACTGAGCGGCAGCAAGACCCCATGTTTCAAAACATACCGTGCGAAAATTGAAAGAACTGGGCAAAGAAGTTCTTCACACCCACCAAATTCTTCCGACTAGTCTCCAACAGATTACTATCTGTTCAGAATTTAGACAACTTCGTCAAAGGAAAACTTTTTGAAAATGATGATCAAGTGAAAAGTGTGTTTTCAGAAAAACTATTTTTTAATCTAATTTTTGTTTTTAAAAATAATAATTACAGTAATATAGACTATAATGTATCGTAGAAAAGAGAAAGATTTTAGAAAAACATTATCTGATACACAAAGTTGACAAAGTTAATATAAAGTGACGAATAGCGAATAAACTTATTACTAATTACCAATTTAATTAGTTTATTATTAATCTAAATCATATGTTTCCAACAAAAATTAATACACATTTTATTAAAATCAACTTTTACTTACTTAAACCAATATTTTTCAAATTGAAGTATATAAAATAGATTTTAACATTCGAGGTAAGTGAAAGTCGTGTATTGCCCGCAATAGATTTTGAGTGAAGCAATTGCTATGATAACGACTGTGTATATTTAAAAAGACGAGTCTACTAGTTTATATATAAAAGTATATATATATATATATATTATATATATATATATATATATATATATATATATAATAATAATAAATTAAGTTAATTTGCTTTGTAAAATAATTATTTGTTTCTTTAGAGACAATATAATAAGAAGTTAGAATAATACTCGTAATAATTAACAACTACCCCCGCGACACTAAAATATCATCTATGCTCCAGGACTTACAGCTTCCAACAATTAAACATTTTGTCCATACTCAAACAGCTTCTTACTTCAGTAAAACACCAGTCTCCAAAAATCCTTTAATAAAGGAAATCGGTATCTATAATAAGCATCTCTAAAACGCTACAACTCATAAAGGAACTATAAACATGTGTTGCTAACTTAAAACTAGTTTATCTTAATTTCTAATTTTATATTATCAATTGTGTTATCTGTATTTTTTTTTTTTTTTTTTATATGTAGGTTTTTTATTTAGTTTTTCTACAAACCATAGTTAATATCAATTTAAATTTTACCACTAATTATAGATTAGATAATTAGATTATAACTACCAAATGAACCAAACATTTGATGATTGTAAGATGTCTCATCCGAAATCATTTATAAATTTTGTCAATATGTAAAAATGTAAAGTAAAGTTTATTTTCTTTCTTTCTTTCTACTCGTAATAAAACTATAAAAGTAATTATAAGGCGTTTAAGTCCATATGCGATGGAAAACAATTTTATGAACTCTCATAAACCTAGTATTAGACTCTTTTACGCCTTCGGGTTCCTAGAGCGAATTTTAATTCAATGGTCGTCTAGAGGAGGATTTCTTTAATAATATCAAGAATAAAAAAAATCACAATAACTTCCAATATCTTTAAAGCATTTTCATTATTAAACGAATAAAAGATTTAAAACAGATACAAATATAAAAGACAGCTATAAGATTTTTTTTTAATTTATTAATTTATTGAAATTTACAACTGTATTAGTAAATACATCAAGTAAATTGGCTCATGATATAGATAATATACATGAGAGAATATGCCCATTGGCAACACTCCATAGGTAATCTACACTAGAAGGTCTAGAGGCCATCTTCTTTCAACGCCTCGGAGGATTGTTAGAATGGAAGAGAAGCAAGGATGAAACTAGTGGGTTAATGTGGGAGTGGAGTTTGTCATGGAAGGAATGATACCTCGTACGGGTAAAATCAGCAACATATGGGGGCATTAAGGTCTTTATGGTTGAGTTTGTTAGTGACAAAGTAAGGCATTAAGGATTTTCGAAGTATTTTGGATTGTAGGGATTGAATACGGGAAGAATTTGATGGTTTAGTAGAGCCCCAGAGCTCAACTCCATAAGTCCAGATAGGCGTTATGATGGTGATATAGATGAGCCTTTTGTAGTTAAGTGGAAGGTTAGAGCGTCTGTCCAGTAAGTGTTGAAGTAAGGAAAGCGTTGGGCATTTGTTTGTCGTTTCAGTCTTGTGTGCGGATTCCATGTTAGACGTTTGTCAAGTAGGAGTCCTAGAAAGAAAATCTGTTCAACCGGGACTAGCGGAATTTTATTAAAGGAAACTGTAGGACAGGATGTCGTAGGTTTACGACGAAGTATAAGATATAAAACATAAAAGAAAAAGAAAACTTTTTCCTATCAATAGAAACAGTAGGGAGAATGGGAACAAAAATTCAATAATATTTCAAATTGGTGCCTCTTTACTTCACCGTGTAGGAATAAATGTTGTTATTGGTTGGCCAATCTGTAAATAATTCGATTATATGGTTTTGTTTTGTTTGTAGTACTTTGGACTTATCAGTTCGACCTGTGAACAATTGTACTAGTTTCTAGTTACTGCATCCTCGGTTCCCAACTCCTCAGAATTCTCTCTGAGTGATGGCTAATTAACTACTATCTAAAACCATCTCCGAAGGACGGTATAACTAAGGATATTTTTTACTCAAATTTAAAAATCCTAGAAGCACCTGCAGGTTTGAACCCTCGTTATAATTACATTGAACGAATATAATTATAGTGGATGTAAATTAGTTGACCGTTGAGAATTACCAACGTTTGCCAACGTTTCGACCCTCCTTTGTGGGTCATCTAAAAAATATACAAGAGAGGGTGTAGGTAGGATGGAAATGTATGGTAGTATTAAGAAATTTATTCATTGTTGTCAGACCCTGTCTATAAATCGGTACGTACTTTCCATCCTAGTTTTTTCCTAGGTATTTTCCATCCTACCTACCCCCCATCTACCAAACAGTACCTAGTTTTCATTCTCCTACATGTGGTACGTATCTCCACTCTACTTCATATTTTTATGATTCATATTTCATGTAAATTATTGATATCTGTGTACATTTTGTTTAATAAACATTTGTTTGTATAACACTTTCATTATTATACTATAGTCATTATATTTTAATTAAGTTTTTTACATATACAGTTCTTCTGTTATATTTTAATACCGACGTTCTCTAGCTCAATAGGTTATATATATTGTATGTAAGGTCATTGAAATTGTAAAATCTTTTGTATCTTTTTAGCCCTGATGATGACCCACAAAGAGGGGTCGAAACGTTGGCAAACAAAAATAGGTGAAACTATTTAGTTGTTTCATTTAATGCCCGCCACCCGGACTAATTCCTTCCAAGAATATAATTATATATATATATTTTTTTTGTATATTTTAAAACATATAAAGAT
Organism: Piezodorus guildinii; assembly: GCA_023052935.1. Classification (NCBI taxonomy): domain Eukaryota; kingdom Metazoa; phylum Arthropoda; class Insecta; order Hemiptera; family Pentatomidae; genus Piezodorus; species Piezodorus guildinii. Next base: position 1,605,627 of record CM041298.1, on the reverse strand, counting down.
ATAATTAAGCCAGCGATAGAGCTAATGGAAGGATTACAAGAAGCAACAGCCAGCAAATAGATCAACAGCTGAGTGATGGAGTGAGGCGGCTCTGGGTCAGTGGGAACGGGGACCGAACCGGTTCTTGGGCTGTGTGGCTGCGAGTCCGTTCCAACACGCTCGGCATCAGTAATCAAGGCGTCGGACGTTTGTTCCAACAAAACACACGGCATGGTCAGATAGCTAAAGGCATGCGCAAGTATTAGAACACAGATCCCTCAAAGTTTCAACATGTGCAGAAAGTTATACTTTCCTAATAAGAAATAAACATACTTTTACTTTCACTTACTATATATAGTAAGGGAAAGTATTGCGATAGTGGAAATTTTCGAATTCCAGTTTTCAACGAAAATACACTTTTTATTGTCCTCTGAGTCCAAATAACCAAGTCCCGCAAAAAGCTCTGTGTGTGTTTGTGTTTGTGTATCCGTGTGTGTGTGTGTGTGTGTGGTAAGTCTAGCGCAAAAACGATAAGTCGTACGAAAATGAAATTTTATATCTAAAACAACTTAATTCCAAGGGGATCACTTCTAGCTGAGTGGTTAGCATAACAGCCTCCTATGCCAAAGGTCACGGGTTCAAACCCGCAGGTGGTCCTAGGATTTTTTAATGGGAGTAAAAAATCCTTAGTTATACCGTCCATCGGAGGGGACGTTAAAAGGTGGTCTCGAGCCTGTGTGATGTCAGGTACTTGTTAAAGATCCCTATCCTAATTAAACCTGGATAGGCAAAATTTAGGACTCCCACTGTAGCATCGTCCGATTAGCCATAGTAGCATAAAGTGACGTTAAATAAATAAACAAACAAACTTAATTCTATTCATAAAACCGTCTCTCTCTCTCTTCTTTCAAACATCATTTCTCTCTTCCATTAGCTATTTAAATCTCAATTTTCCGTTCCATTGTAAATAACATTATTTCTAGTATAAATGTGTATCTATGATTGCGTGTGTTCCGCACATACATAACTATACAAATATTTATGGATTTATAAGATTGTTGAAATATTTTATTTAAAAGTAACTAGATCATAAGAACTTTTTGTTTTTCATTGTTTTTGGTTCTAAGTGGACTTAATCCTAGAATAAAGATTTTTTTCATTTTAAATTTAAATCATAACATAATTAAATATTCACAAGAAAAAAAACACGAGTTATATTTAATAAAATTATTAAAAAAAACGTCTACATCATAATTTAAAATGGTAAATAGTGTACGTAGCACAGAGGGAGCCTTGAATTATGTTTACTTAAGGAAATCAATCGCTAGATGGCGTGACTAAACGAGGCTCCTTTCAAAAATGACGGGTTCGAATCCAGGCGAAATAGCTACCTTTTGCCTCATTGCTACCTTCCAACGAGAAACAGATTGCTATCCATTTATATCGCACGTATTTTAGAAAACCAGGCAGTTCTGAGGGTGGTCTAGTGGGTTAGGCACAAGTCTACCGTTTTCCAAGTTCTAGAGTTCAAACCCGGCTGAGGTAGGATGATTAGTTATCCCAGCCGTGGAGCGACCCTGGGGTATGGAGACCCTTGTGGGGTGTGCCCCAGGCTGTATAATGTTGGTACACGAAAAAATAGTTTAAGTTTGTGACTAATCTCGAATTTTGCAGGTCTCTGTTGTTTTATTCCAAATATTTACATATTTAAAGTAAACAGTTACTAATCCTCTACCATTGTATTATAAACATTAGCTTTCCAATCAATTACCCACTTTTTAGTATAACTCCAAATATGAACATGGAAACACACGATTTTCGAGTAATATTTTTGTAAGAGTTTAAACTCGGCCATTCAGCAGCTGAGGCCGCTAGAAATATTTGCAAGCGTTCCCCAAGTTTTCAGCTGGGGATACCGACTTAAAAAACTTGCCCCGAGGAAGACCTCTGTCCATAATAGACAACGATGTACTCAAACATACAGTAGAAGGAAACCCCTACCAAACAGTTAAAGGACTCTCGGCACAACTAAATGCAAGTGCATCTACCGTTTCCAGACATTTAAAGTGTATTGGGAAAGTAAAAAATCTCGATACATGGGTACCTCATGATCTCACTACAGGAAACGAAATATTGGTTGTTAAAATCGGTTATATCTAAAGATTTATCGATTAAACAATATATAGATTCAACAGAATATCGAAGGTAAATAAGCGAAGGGTGGAATTCGCTAAAAATGCAATCTATTTACAAATAATCCTGCACCGTAGTACTCGACCCAAGGATATATATATCGTAGGAACTGTTATATTTAAAGATTAATTATAACTTTTAAACAATTCACTTCCGAAATACGTGATAAAAAAAATTGTAGTTCGCGCAATACACGAGTTTTGCATATTTTCCTTTTTAAATCAAATTTTAACGTTTAAATAAATGTGAAAAAATAATATGATTGAGTTTAGGCATATACATATATGGGTTTTTTTAAAATTATTTTTATTGAAATTTACAACTGTATTTTCTATATACAAAAAGTAAATATGCTGGAAATGATTTTTTTTATTTAAAGAAATTTACAACTTTATTAAATAAATACAACAATTAAATAGGCTTTATATGTGATTAGAACACATGGTAGTCCTGAGAAGAAACTACCCATTGGTAGCACTCCAATGTCTCATTTATGTTAGGAGGTCTCTGGGCCATCTTTTTTTAAGGATAAGCGAGTTAGAGTGGGTAGGGAGTTTGGAATGAAAAGAGGTATATCTGTAACGGGCCAAGTCTTCAACAAATGGGATATTTAGGTCTTTGTGGATGATTTTATTAGTAACAAAGTAAGGAGCATTGAGGATTTTGCGAAGGATTTTGGACTGCAAGGATAGGATGCGAGAGGAATTCGATTGTTTTGTAGACCCCCATAGCTCAATGCCATAGGTCCAAATAGGCCTGATAATTGTTATATAAATGAGTTTTTTGTAGTAAGTAGGAAGTTTTGAGCGTTTGTCGAGTAAGTGTTGTAGTAATCTGTATCTACGAGCAGTTTCCTGTCGTTTCAGTCTTGTATGAGGATTCCATGTTAGGCGCTGGTAATAATAAAATACATGAAAAAACATTAAGAGAAAAGGCCCATTGCCATCACTCCGCTAGGTAACTGAACTAGAAGGTCCCGAGGCCATCTTCTTTTCAGACGTCTCGGAGGATTGTCAGGAATTGAAGGAGGGGGGGGGAAGCAAGGATTGAAACTAGTGGATTTGGATGGGAGTTTGTCATGGAAGGATTGATACCTGGTTCGGGCCAAAACAGCAACATATGGGATGTTAAGGTCTTATGGATGAGTTTATTTGTGCCAAAATAAGGAGCATTGAGGATTTTTCGAAGGATATTGGATTGGATACGGAAAGAATTTGATGGTTTCGTAGAGCCCCAAAGCTCAACTCCGTACGTCCAGATAGGCCTTATGATGGTGATATAGATGAGCCTTTTGTAGATAAGTGGAAGGTTGGAGCGTCTGTCCAGTAAGTGTTGAAGTAAGCGAAAGCGTTTGGCAGTTTCTTGTCGTTTCAGTCTTGCGATTTCCATGTGAGACGTTTGTCAAGATGGAGTCCTAGATAGCGGATATATGATAGGTAGCGGATATATATATGAGATAACATATATGTTAGATTATTTTTTCAATAAAATAGCTGGTTTCTATTTCTTCTCCAAAAAAGTTTATTACGGTGAACTTTAAGGAGTCAACGTTTCGAGGGACTTCCCTATCATCAGGAAACACTATAATACATCAATAATCAATAACTAACATCAAGATACAACCATTTAATATATTTAAATAAAAAGGCACTGAAAAATTCCAAACTTTTGACTTGACTTTTGTCCGAATAGATTGGTGATATTGCCCACTGTGCGGCGGGGATAACTTACCGTGTGATAATTGATCAGTTATCGAACGGGGTGAAAAATTATTAAATTACTAAAATAATTATTAAAAAATAGGTTTATTGTATTGATTCATTATTGTGTATATATTTTATTGTAATTTTATGCCGTGTAAATATTGTATGAATGTAGTATGTATGATATCTTTCAGCACTACTATTGATGTCCAAATTGGGACAGATTGTAATTTTACTCAATAAAAATTGTTTTGTTGTAGTTGAAAAAAATAGGGGTTGGAGACAGAAGGACGAAAATTTAGTGTTGTGTGTATTTTTAATGCCACATTATAATTTTTTTTTTAAACATAATTTATTGAAATTTACAACTGTACAAAAAAAAAAAAATACAACAAGTAAACATGATATAAGAAAAATGACATGAAAAAGACTTGTAGAAGAACTACCCAATGGTAGCACTCCTATAACTATTCCAAACTAGAAGGTCTCAGGGCCATCTCCTTTTCAGACGTCTCGGAGGATTGTCGGGAATTAAAGAGGAAGAAAGGATTGAAACTAGAGGATTAGGGTGGGAATGGAGATTGTCATGAAAGGAATGGTATCTAGATCGAGCCAAATCAGCAACATACGGAATATTAAGGTCTTTGTGGATCAGTTTATTAGTAACAAAGTAAGGAGCATTGAGGATTTTGGATTGTAGGGATTGGACACGGGAAGAATTTGATGGTTTAGTAGAGCCCCTATAAAAAAATTAAAAAAAAAAAGGTACAAAAAAATAAGAACATATGTTAGGGGTGGATATCCCCTACCACTTAGGGGTATGAAAAATAGATAGTAGTCGATTCTTGGAACAAAATTCATAAAAATCCATTCTTAGATAAAAATTCATGAAAATCGGTCTAGCAGTTTCGGAGGAGTTTGGTAACTAACATTGTGACACGGGAATTTCATATATTAGATATTATCTTGTATACAAGGCTGTAAAAATTAGTAGTGCAAAGTGACTAATAGGGCATAAACTTATTACTGATAATTAAACATAATAAATTTATATTGCTTTATTACTTAATCTTAATCACATGTTTCCAACAAAACTAAATAAACTTTTTATTTAAATTAACTTTAATATTATTGATAATAATAATCTATATTGTAATATGATTAAATTTAAAAATAAATAATAAAAAACTCTAACATTAAAAGAAAAAAGTGAAATCTTTCGTGTGTTCTGCGCGCCATATTTTTTTTTTTTAAATTGCTCACTCGAACAATATTGCAAATGAAAAGCTGTAAAAATATATAACCGAGCTTTCAAAAGAACCGATATGCAGCAAACTGCCTTGAACATCCGTTGCAGATTGAAGCCGATCTAGAAGGTCATGACCTAAGTCAATCGTCGGCAATTGCACGCTATTTGTGGATTGTCGTCTAAAGCCACTCACGACTCCAACAAGTGTGTGCATCTGAATGTGTGTGTGAGTTTTTTCAAGCGTTTGTTTTTAACTCTTTATTATTCGCAGTTTGTAGAAAACCCAATTAAATACAATTTAAAAAAATCTGGTGCAGGCAACACACGACTTTCACTTACATCAAATTGTAAAATCAATGAAAGAATTTTCAAATAGAGTTAGAGTTAAAAATACGTGAAACTATTAAAGAATTAAATAAATTTAATTTATATAGAAACATGTGTTTTATTAAAAAATCTTTTATTTTATTATCTAAAATAATCAGTTAGTTTTATCTTCTCCTCATCACTCTCTATTAACTTCTAAAAGCTTCTGTATGAGATGATATTCTTTCTAAAATCTTTAGCTTTCCAACGGTATATCATACATGTATATTACTGCTCTTATGTTCAAAAACGAAAAATTGCATTAAAAAAATATTTTTTCTGTTTTCTCCTTTAGTTGGGTATCGAATTTATTCAATTTATATATTTACCTGTTTTTCATCAGCATTAACAAGATAATCTAGTTATTTTTATTGAACCTACAAAATTAAAGGTACTTTAGGGGAATAAAATTTAAAATATCGGTATTTAAGCCCTGTCAGACCATTTTTATCCAAATAAAACCTACATGATATTAAAGCCTATTAAATTTTACATGGGATATAGCGAGTTTAATCAAAATCGTCGGAACCGTTTTGGAGAAAATCGAAAAAAGGTGCAAAATGCATAGTATAAAGTGCCTCTTCTGGTAAGCTCATTTTGATGAAAAAAGTTTTGTCACCTCTCGGGCGTATAGTTGTCTTAAATATGAAATTTCAGTTTCATAGGACTTACCGTTTCCGCCCGGGAGTTACCACACACACACACACAGACCTTTTTGCGGGACTTGGTTATTTGGACTCAGGGGACCCTAAAACGTGTATTTCCGTAGAAAACTGGAATTCGAAAATTTTCACGATCGCAATACTTCCCCTTACTATATATAGTAAGTGAAAGTAAAAAGAGTACTAAAAACTAGTTATGAAATCGATTACACTACTGTTACATACAAATTTAAAGTATAAAGTAAATAGTTTTTTTCAGATAATTATCCCTTTATTGGTTCAATCTTTACAATAACGTACTTTTATTATCGAAATATAATCTTTTCTCTCATAATATCACCTTAAAATTTCAGTTCTCTCCCCTACGTAACCCAAATCATGAATAAAAAATTCTGGGGTCACGTCTTGTGCAGTAACCAGCATAACAGTTTTTCATACCAATGGTGGTGGGTTCACGCCCGGCAGGTGGCCATAGGAAATTTTTAATGGGAGTAATAAATCCTTAGTTGTGCCGTACTTCAGAAGGAACGTAAAAAGGTGGTCCCGAGCCTGTGCGATGTCAGGTACTCGTTAAAGATCCCTATCCTCATTAAATCTGGATAGGCAAAATTTAGGACTCCCACTGTAGCATCGTCCGATTAGCCACAGCAGCATAAAGTGACGTAAGATGAATAAAAAAAAAAAAAAAAAAAAAAAGTCTGCCTTATAAATAAATTAATTCTTCGGTTCGTGTTTCTTAAGCCCGTTGATTAATTTATAGTTATATACATAAAAGTTAACTGTTTACACACCAATACATATCGTTACTCTTTAATATATAATAATTATTCAAAAATAATAAACCATTACGAAATCATTTATCTGGTTTTTTGTAAAGCAATAATAATAAGTAAATTGTAGCTGGGTGGCTAGCGTAACAGCCTCCCATGCTAAAGGTCACGAGTTCAAACCCGCAGGTGGTCCTAGAATTTTTTAACGGGAGTAAAAAATCCTTAGTTACGCCGTCCTTCGGAGGGGACGTTAAAAGGTGGTCCGAGCCTGTGCGATGTCAGGTACTCGTTAAAGATCCCTGTATTGGGGTCACCTGTAGCAGGGTGGCTAGCATAACAGCCTTCTATACCAGAGGTCATGGGTTCAAACCGAGAGTAAAAAATCTTTAGTTAAGTTAAAGGTGGTCCCGAGCCTGTGCGATTTAAGTTACTCGTTAATGATCCCTATCCTAATAAAACCTGGATAGGCAAAATTTAGGACTCCCACTGTAGCATCGTCCGATTAGCCATAGAGCATAAAGGGACGTTAAATAAATAAATAAACAATAAGTAAATAATTAAAGAAGATTAGATTATATTAAAAAAAAAAATAATATATTATATATATATATATAATTCAATAAATGGTGCTAAACTTGGTAATACATAATTCGATATATTGATTGATAAACATTCCAATTATATAATGAAATCGAATATTCACCAAATAAGAGGAAATGACTTAGGCAACGGATATAACTAAAACAGAACGAATTAGGATTAAGGCAGTGGGACACCTGTTCAATATTTACCTGGTTCTCGAGGTCAGACCGATCAGTCGTTCTATATACAGTTCGTTCTCATATCACAGTAGGTTCGAACTTTATCACGTTAAAAGTAACTGTTGTTTTGAAGTAACTGTTATAATATTATAAATGTAGTTTTATATTAGGATAAAAGCAGTGGGACACCTGTTCAATATTTACCTGGTTCTCGAGGTCAGACCGATCAGTCGTTCTATCTACAGTTCGTTCTCTTATCAGAGTAGGTTCGAACCTTTATCACGTTAAAAGTAACTGTTGTTTTGAAGTAACTGTTATAATATTATAAATGTAGTTTTATATTAGGATAAAAGCAGTGGGACACCTGTTCAATATTTACCTGGTTCTCGAGGTCAGACCGATCAGTCGTTCTATCTACAGTTCGTTCTCTTATCAGAGTAGGTTCGAACCTTTATCACGTTAAAAGTAACTGTTGTTTTGAAGTAACTGTTATAATATTATAAATGTAGTTTTATATTAGGATAAAAGCAGTTGGACACCCGTTCAATATTTACCTGGTTCTCGAGGACCGAACACCTGTTCTATACACAGTTCGTTCTCTTCTCTAAGTAGGTTCGAACCTTTATTACGTTAAAACGAACTGTTATTTTGATGTAACGGGTATAATATTATATGCAGTTATATATATTGGATAGAAGCAGTGGGCACCTGTTCAATATTTACCTAAGTGCTACCACTGGGTGGTTCTTTCTCAAGACATTTTCATGATTTTTTATATTCATTCTACATATTTACTTATTGTATTCTTTAGTACAGTTGTAAATTACTATAAATAAATTTAAAAAAATATATATATATTTACCTGGTTCTCGAGGTCAGACCGATCGGCTGTTCTGTATACAGTTCGTTCTCTTATCAAAGTAGGTTCGAACCTTTATTACGTTTAAAAGAACTGTTGTTTTGAAGTAACTGTTATAATATTATATGTAGTTATATATTAGGATAGAGGCAGTAGGACATCGTTTAATATTTACCTGGTTCTCGAGAACAAACCGATACGTCGTTCTACGTGTATATATAGTTCGTTCTCTTATCGGAGTAGGTTCGAACCTTTATTACGTTAAAAGTAACAGTTGCTTTAAAGTAACTTTTAATATTGTATAAATATATTGTATATTTTAAGTTAGTATCGTTTTGGAATTAAAAAAAGACGTGCACAGATATCGCAATAATTTTATTTTTGCATGAAAGCCTGTACCTTAATCTACTTTTCTACATAATTTCCATGAATTTTGAGGCACTTGTCATAACGCGGCACCAGTTTTTGAATACCCTTCTAAAAAAATCTGCCTGACTTGTTTGCCACAGCATCACAAATGTTTAGACTTCGTTTTAGCCGACCGCCCAGGTGTTTCTTCAAGTGTAGGAACAAATGGTAGTCGCTGGGCGCCAGATCAGGGCTGTATGGAGGATGATCTAGAGTTTCCCATTTAAATATTTGATGAGATCTTTGGTCCGATTAGCCACATGTGGAAGGGCATTGTCATACAGCAAAACGATACCCTTGCTCAATTGCCACGTCTTTTTAAGACGAAACGAAGTCAAAACATTTGCGATGCAGTGGTTAACAAGTCAGGCGACAGAATTTTTTGAGGAGGGTATTCAAAAACTGGTGCCGCGTTATGACAAGTGCCTCAAAATTCAGGAAATTATGTAGAAAAGTAGATTAAGGTACAGGCTTTCATGTAAAAATTCAATTATTGCGATATCTTTGCACGTCTTTTTTTAATTCCAAAACGGTACTTACTTAAAAACATGCCTCGTACTAGGATGGAGGCAGCGGGACACCTGTTTAATATTCACCTGTATTATTATAAGTCATGTATTATTAATTCAACTGTATTATGTACTCTTATCAGAATAGATTCGAATCTTTATTACGTTTAAAGTAATTGTAGTTTTGAAGTAACTGTTATAATATTATATATAGTTATACATTGATAGAGCAGTGGGACACCCGTTCAATATTTACCTGGTTCTCGAGGTCAGACCGATCAGTCGTTCTATATACAGTTCGTTCTCTTTCAGATTAGTTCGAACTTATCACGTTAAATTAACTGTGTTTGAAGTAACTTAATATTAATATATAGTTATACTTAGAAGGCAGTGGGACCATTCAATATTTACCTGTTCCGAGTCAGACCGATCATCGTTCCTATACATCCATTACTTTTCTTATAACTGTATTTTGAATAACTACAAAATATTTTATATATATTCCGAAGAGAGATGAGGGCACTGGGAGTTTAGAAGGTTGCAATATGCAGAATCGCGGAACTTGTATCTGTGAATATAATTGATTTGATAGCCTCGCAGAGACTCAAATGGGCGAGTAAAATTGTTGGGCTCGCGAGGAATGGATTCCGAGAAAGTTTGGTATTTGCTGATCCGACTGGTGAGCTTCCGAAAGTAGGCCGAAGCGTCGATGGGAGGATTGCGTTGAAGGTTGCTCTTGTGGGTTTGGGCATGAACGGAGAACGATCAGCCGTTCTATATGCAGTTCGTTCTTTATCAGAGTAGTTTCGAATCTTTATTACGTTAAAAGTAAATGTTATAATATTATATATAGTTAAATATTAGGATAGAGGCAATGGGGAACCTATTCAATATTTACCTGGTTCTCTAGGACCGATTACCTGTTCTATATACAGTTCGTTCTCTTCTTTAAGTAGGTTCGAACATTTAATACGTTAAAATTAATTGTTATAATAATATAATTTATTCGGGTGGAAGAAGTAGGGCATCTGTTTAATATTTATCTATGTCCCAAGGTCAGACTGACATGTCGTTCTATTCACAGTTTGTTCTCTTTATAAAGAATTGATATTTAAAGGTTACCGTTATATTGAGGATGTATAGTCGACTGTAGAAACTATTATAGGTGGAATAATCAGGAGTCAGTTTTTTTCTAAATATTTTTCATTTTGCCAACGTTTCGGCTCAAGATTGTGAGCCATCATCAGGGCATTACCGATGATATTACCGCATTACCGGGCTCAGTAATGCCCTGATGATGGCTCACAAGCTTAAGCCGAAACGTTGGCAAAATGAAAAATCTGGTGCGGGCAATACACGACTTTCACTTACCTCCATTTTTAAAATCAATCAAAGAATTTTCAAAAACAGTAAGAGATAAAAATGAGTGAAACTATTAAAGAATTAATTAAATTAAATTTCTGTAGAAACCTGTGTTTCATCGGAGTTACACACACACACACACACACACACAACCACACACACACACACACACACACACACACACACAGACCTTTTTGCGGGACTTGGTTATTTGGACTCAGGGGACCCTAAAACGTGTATTTCCGTTGAAAACTGGAATTAGAAAATTTTCACGATCGCAATACTTCCCCTTACTATATATAGTAAGTGAAAGTAAAAATATTTAAAAAAAAAAAAAAAAGTTACCGTTACAATACATTCATTGAAAAATTAAGGTATTTTTCTAAACTCCTATATGAATTGATGATACAATGATATACTCAGTAGTAGTATTGTGATCGTGAACATTTTTGAATATGATTTTTCAACTAAAATACACGATTTGGGAGGCCTGAGCGAACGTAAAGAAATCCCGTAAAAATATCTTTGAGGGGGTATCAGTGTTTGTGTGCGTGTAATAGGTTTGACTAAAATATAAACTAAATACTTTTGGTGTTACAGCAATTTTTAAAATCGGCAAACCAGAAGAGCTACTTGAAACAAAGCATTATCCAACAAAAGCGAGGTGGCTGTGTGTGTTAAAGCACGTTGCCCTATCATCCACAGAGCCAAGAAAGCTAGAGTAAAAATAATTACAAGTTCCCTTCTTGGTGGCGGGGGACTTTTAACTAGGCATTTATCCCCCTTATTAGGCGAGTAGGGGTGGGCACAAAGATAAAAATATAAAAATGCATTTTACGAATTTTTCGCAAACGGCTTTACCGATTTAGATTAAATAAATAGATACAAAACAACAAAATAAAGAATTAGTGTAAAATAAAATATTTTTCAATGACATGTAGGTTTCATACATTTTAAAATTGTCAGACAAGGCTTAAATGCAAAATTTAATTTTTTTTTCTAAAGTAGCTTTATTTGAATTGGTTAGAAATTATTATCCAATTCTTCTGGTTCGGATCGGTATAATACAGCTGGATACGAAATATCAAAGAATCGGATAGCTAACTGGCAAAAATTTTATTACTTGTTAGTCCAAGTATGTACATATATTTTAATTGGTTTAATTATGTGACAGTGAAGTGAATATTACCAAATAGTGATTATGTTAATTATAATGATAATTATGAATATAAATTTGATAAAATGACCTGTATTATTTTATTATGTAATTTTTTAAAATTAATTTTTCTGAAGATGAGACAATCATGGACCGCGAAACGTTAAGTGATGTAGATTGATTTATTTATGTTATAATAAATAAATTTAAAAAAAAAAGTGAAAGAACTAATAAATTATTTAACAGTAATTTATATGTATAATACACCGAGGGGGTCACCTGTGGTGTAGTGGCTAGCATAGCAACCTTATAAGCCTAAGGTCGCGAGTTCAAATCCAGTAAATGTCACTAGGATTTTAACAAAGAGAATAAACTAAAATTCTTTGTTTAAGCCATCTTTCAATAGGAGGGGAAGTAAAATGGATGTCAGGTACTCGTTAAGTATCCATATTCTAATTAAATCTGAAAGTTAGGACTCCCACTGTAGTATTGTCCATTTCCAGATTTCACATCATTTACAGTTCTAAAATTTTATTTAACAAGGGATGTAAGAAAAAGGTGTGTTACGCGCACAAGATTTTTTCTTACGTACAATTAGAATATCTTCTTTTCGTATTCCAGATAATGAACAAGTATCTCTCGGTCCAGTTCTTTTGAAAGGATCCAGTTATTAAAATATTCAAGATTAATAGGTTCAGATAATGAAGCGAAGAAAGTTGTTGACATTGCAAGGGCTGGCCATGTATGGCGAAGAGTCTGGGCAGTATATGGTCATCCGCAGTGTGTATAAATCGTAAGGAGCGCAGTAATCCAGTGGGTAGGGCGATATGCTACTGATCTCCTGGTATCGGGTTCGAAACCGGCTGTGGCAGGATACTATTTTTTTTTTTTATAATAATAATAAATTCTTTATTTATTCTGGGACAAGTCCCATCGGAATAATATTACAGACAAATTAAATAAGAGCTTCAATGTCTTAGAGTAAAAAAATAAATAAATAAAATAAATAAATAAAAAGCAACATAAATGACATAGAAAATAAATAATAGTTATGAATTCATAGGTAGCTTCTTATAGTAATTTAGAAAAACAAAAAAGAAAATAAGAATAAAAATATGTTCATATATACGTTGAAAAAATAAATTATGCATAAAATAAAATTCATAAATCTTTAATATACAAAATAAAATGTGATAAATAATCGTTTCTCTCCGCCGATTTTTATTGAAATTTGCAAATCACTTGAGGTCGTTTGAAAATTGAATAGACGGGAAAAGTTTGAATAAACGGGATTTGAAGGTAGGAAGAGTATTGGAATGACGGATATAAGAAGGAATAGAACTCCATATGGACGAGGATCGGATAAGGAAAGATCTGTCGAAAGCTGCGGTCCGATGAGGCGTTATATACAGGTCTGAAGTCCGTGAACGAGTGTTGCGGGAGTGGATGGAGGATTTAAATAAAAGTATATTAAAGATGTACGATGGACGTTGAGATCGGAGAACTTGGAAGAGAAAGGATTCCAGGAAGTACTTAGAACGGTATGAAGGGTTAAGCCACTTTAACTCCTCGTAGAATCGGGTTACAGAGGTGTTCCCGGATATCCCAAAGATGAAACGTACTAGACAGTTAAATAATCGTTTTAGTTTAGCTTTAAGATCCCCAGAGACAATATATATTCTGTTATTTCAGCTAAGGGGCATCCCTGGCGTAGGGAGACCATCCTTAGGAAGACTCAGCTTCCAAAAAGGTTCAAACCCAGCTAACAGTGAAAAGGAAATTGACATCTTGGTACATCACCTATAGAGTTTATGCTTGGAAAGAACTCAGTAAAGACCTGATGATGGCTCACAAGTTCGAGCGGCAACGTGAGCAAAATTAAAATATCAAAAAAAAAGACTTCCGATTATTTCCAGCTACACCCATACTTTGATTTTTTATCATTGTCGAAATAATTAGTTGAACGTTTGAGAATTCCTGTAAGGAATTAGTCCGAGTGGTGGTCATTAAATGAAACAACTAAATAGTTTCAAATACTTATTGTCGACCAACGTTTCGATCCCCATAGTGGGTCATCATCAGGGCTAAAAAGATAGAAAATAAATTCAATTACAATAACATTAAATACAATATTATATGAACTATTAAGCTAGAAGATGTCGGTATTAAAAAATTAAAAAAGAAGTAATATATATGTAAAGAAATCAATTAATTAAAATACAAGATTTACATATATATTTCTTATTTTTACATTCAGACATTTTAACACATTTATCAGACATATAGTTGGAACCGAATCGCCCATGAATCTTAGGAGAAGATTAAAAAGGTGCTGGATTCGAGATCTCCTGAGCTAACTAATATTTGATGAGAAGGACTTGACATAAAAGACTTCCACACATTAGCTAATTTTCCTTGTGTTGTAGACAGGTGCATATTAATATTTCATGAGAGACAACAAAAACAAGGTTAAATATTAGGATATATTTTATCAAAAATCTCCTTAAGAGCAGGTGACCGTTACCGCCTTTGAGCAGACTAAAACCTCGCAACGGTAGAGTAATGCGGGCACTGTATAGTCTCTACCCCTTGGCTCCTTTATAAGTTGTAATAGTACATTATTTATACAAAAGCTTTGGGAGTATACTGTCATTGTATTCTATATTGCTAAACCTCCTTTTCAGGATTTTATAAAATTCGTGGGTGGAAAACCTCACAGTGAAAGCAATCCCGTCGTGGAAAACCTCAGCTAAACCCTAAAACCCTGATTTTCCATATTGTAAGAAGTCTTTTACCTGGACAAATCTCGGGTAAAATCCACAAAACAGAGAATAATTATAATTAATATAGTATACTATTGGGTTGTTTCACATGAAATACGTTTTTATAGTTTCTGAAATAAATAAAGGTTTTTGCAGGTCTCTGTTATTTTCTTCCCAATGTTTACATATGTAAAGTAAACAGTTACTAATCCTCTACCTTTGTATTATAAACATTAGCTTCCCAACCAATTACCCACTTTTTAGTATACCTCCAAATATGAACATTGAAACACGCGCTTTTCGAGTAATATTTTTGTACGAGTTTAAACTCGCCCATTCAGCAGCTGAGGCCAATAGAAATATTTCCAAGGCGTTTAGGGGAGGGAGTGTTAATGAACGGACCATTCAACGTTGGATGGCTAAGTTTTCAGCTGGGGATGCCGACTTGGAAAACTTGCCCCGAAGAAGACCTCCGTCCGTAATAGACAACGATGTCCTCAAACATACAGTAGAAGGAAACCCCTACCAAACAGTTAAAGGACTCTCAGCACAACTAAATGGTAAATGCTTCGAATAAAATTATCTTGTTTTCATATCGTGTTTTTAATAAAAATCCTTTACCTTGAAAACGGACATTTCATGTGACACAACCCAATAAAAATGATTAATATTTTTTTCCTTCAACTTATTCTTCCTTTAAACATTTTTTTATTTATTATTGTTTATGTCTTTTTATTCTTATTTTTTTTGGCTTTCCTTTTCTCGCTTATTTCTCATAATACTTAATATATATATATATATATATATATATATATATATATATATATATATATATATAATATGAATTAAAAAAAAAATTAAATATATTACTAATAATCATAAGAGTTATCAACTATCAGCAACCATAACCCTGCATCAATATCGAATCTGTAGCATACAATATAATAAAAATAAAAAAGTAAAATAAAATAATAATAATAATACTAAAAAAATATAAAATTAAAAGATTAAAATATAAATATGAAACAATACGATCATAATAATATAAAATACCGTTGGGAAAGTAAATTTTGGAGAAAAATATTGTTCATATTATATAAAAAGTTGTATGATGTAATATAAAGTGACCAAAAGATCATAAACATAAGTAATTATTGTATTTAACAATTTTACATTATTATATTATTTAATTTATAACATATATTTTTAACGAAACTGAAAATAATTCCGTAAACCGTTTTCATCTCTACCTTAAATTAATTTTAACAACTGAGATAGTTAATATTTGGAATTAATAATAGGTAATTTGGACTCAGGAGTCCTTAAAACGTGTAATTCGAATTCTATAGTAAAGTTTTTGGGATTACAACACTTTAGCTTACTATACTTTACATATATGTGTAAGTTTGTTTGTTCATTTAACGTCACTTTATGCTACTATGGCTAAACGGACGAAGCTGCAGTGGGAGTCCTAAATTTTGCCTATCCGGTTTAATTAGGATAGGGATCATTAATGAGTATCTGTGCTATGTCCATCTTTTAACGTACCCTCCGAAGGACGGCATGACTAAGGATTTTCTACTCCCATTAAAAAACCCTAGGGCCACCTGCGGGTTTGAACCCATGACTGTTATGCTAGCCACCCTGCTACAGGTAATCCCATATATGTAAAAGTAACAGCTGATCAGATATTATAAGTGTAATTATATTTCTTCTAGAGTGCGATATTGATTAGAAGAAGATATCAGAGCGTGTAAGAACTGGAACCGTGCTAGCTGCGAAGAGATTAATCTGAATTGCAAATAGTTAATGGCTCCTATAGTCGAGGTCTTCTGCTTTCTCTTCGCCCTATCTTTCTTATAATAGGCTACTTAAAGTTTGTATTATCGCAAAAAAACAAAACAATAACATCATCATAAGTGGGACAGGGTTCGCAACTCGATAAAGCCAACAGCTACAAAATAATCCAGATCTATTGGGTTGATGCAAAATTAATGCAGGTTTCCTCTATTGCAATATCTTAATTCCAATTGTGTAAGCAAAGCTAATCCTAACATTGATCATTATTATACCAAAACAAACCTTATCTAATACCCTCTCTTTCACCATGAATTTGTTTAGTAAAATCGTTTTGTTCAGTGTGTTCAAAGGTCTTGAATCGAAAATGTCAAAGTGCGATTTTCGTCAAATTTATTTTTACGAATTTAAATTAGGGCGCAGCGCTCCTGCTCCACGATAACGCCAGACCACACGTTGCACAACCAACGCTTCGACGACTGCACGAGTTGGGCTACGAAGTTCTCCAACATCCGCCTTATTCACCTGACCTCTCTCCTACAGACTTCCACTTTTTCAGGCATCTGGACAACTTTTTAAGGGAGAAAAATTTTCAAAACCAGGACGACATTGAAAATTCTTTTCGTGATTTCATTGAGTCCAGGGATTCGGATTTTTTTTCTGGTGGAATAAGAAAGCTTGTTGAACGTTGGCAAAAGTGCATTGATTCAGATGGAAATTATTTTGATTAAATATATATGGTTAAAGTAAAGATATGGCGTATTTACAATACCTACTAAAAACCTGCATTAATTTTGCATCAACCCAATAGTTTCTGGTTTAGCGACGATCTATAGGAAATCTTACATTTATTATTTATATATTACTTTTTTTTCACTGGCGCGACAGGCCGTGTAGGCCCTAGGCCGCGTGGTATAGACTCCTGGAAGAATATACTAACGTTTCTCGATGAAATATTTAGGGTAGGGTCATCACTCCTTACGCCAATTTTTTGCGAGTTGCCACCAGTAGGCTGACGAGTCTCAGACATATATTATACCATTTATTATTTAGATTATCTAACAGTTAATATTTATATCATAGGAAATCTAACAATTATTATTGTAAAGTAGTTGTTTTTTGTAAATTATTAATTGGAATTTACAACTGTACAAAAAATACATCACGTAAATATGCTGAAATGTTATAACAAATGAAGAGAAACTGCCCAATGGCAGCACCCTTTGGTAGTGAGTCTAAACAAGAAGGTCTCGAGGTCATCTTCTTTTCAGACGCCTCGGAGGATTATCAGGAATGGAAGAGGAAGCAAGGATTGAAACTAATGGATTAGAGTGGGAGTGGAGTTTTTCATGGAAGGTGTGATATCTGGTACGGGCCAAATCAGCATATGGACATAAAGATCATTGTGGATAATTTTATTCGTGACAAAGTAAGGAGCGTTAAGGATTTTGGATTGTAAGGATTGGATACGGGAAGAGTTTGATGGTTTAGTAGAGCCCAAAAGCTCTACTCCGAATTTACAACTGAATAATAGAAAACAACCAGTAAATTTGATTAAAATATAAAAAGGCATGAAACACATCTAGAGAGACTTCCCATTGGAAGCACAGTAAAAATATTCTAAAGTAACGTCTCGGGGCTATCTCCTTTTCGGAGGCCTCGGAGGATTATCAGGAATTGAGACGTACGGTTCCAAAATGAACTATATGCACTTTAGACAGTTTTACAGGAAACGCAAAAATCTGTCATTTATTTATTACTGGACCAATTTACTTGATTCTTTTTTATTAAAATCTAATGTTGATTTTTTACTTTATTTACAACTAATTTTTCCAAATAATGGCCCTTTACCCATGACGTTTTAACAATATAATATGGATATAGAACCTTTTGGAATAAAACGTGTATATAGTACTTTTTGGAAGAATAGGTAACAGTCATCGTAACCTTCCTCATACAACATTACTCACAACTAACGTCTTTATAATGTTAATTACCAAGTTATGTATATTTCTCTATTATCACAGTGAGAAATATCTTTCCTTGTTGGTTAACTAGATTTTATTGTCTATTCTTTATAAAGAAACCGAAAGTTCAAAGGACCTTTTATTTATTTTTGGTATTATAATAAGAAAGTATGTAATTATGAAATTTGTTTTGAACATTCACTTATTCTTTCTGTGAATTTAACAAATCTATTTATATTATTAACTAAGAGTAAACAATATTTAACTATAAAGACTGATAAATAAATAAATTTTATTTTGGTCTTCTACCTTTTTCAACAAAAACAATTCTCTTTCGGATTTTTCTTCTCATATTTAGTAAGGTCAGGGAATTCTAATTACAAACATTTGCTGGATAAAACCATTATTCTATTAAAATCCGAGTTTCTTATTATTTTTATATCAAATTTATGAGGCTTCAAAAAGAAATACTATGAATAAAAATAATTTAATTAAGAGCCTACGAGAACAGAAGCAAGGCAATTAAGTTGTTTCAAACTACCTAAAACCTGATTATTAGATTAAAATTATTGATAAAAAAAATAGCAGTGATTCAAGCTGAACTAAATGAACGAATAAAAATGTATAAAATGAAGAAAACAATAAATGAATGGTGACATATTACGGGATTAGGTGCTTCTGCCGTATAGTAGGAAATATAGTACCTTTTGGAAGGAAATGAAAGGAAAGGTTGTATCTGTTTACATAGGATATAGTACCTTTTGGAACGAAACATGGATATAGTACCTTTTTGAATGAAATTAAAAGTAGATATAGTACCTTTTGGAATGAAATGCAATTTTTAAATACGTTTTTGAAGAATTTATATGTTTCTTAGATAAGAACTGATGACGGATTTAGATAAAACTAAACCAATAGTATGGAAATATGTCAAAATATCAATTTAAAAAAAAAAATGTCATTTAGTACCTTTTGGAAATCAACGTCTCAATTGATGAGGAAGAAAGGATTGAAACTAGAGGATTAGAGTGGCTAATGGAGTTTGACACGAAAGGAATAATATCTAGTTCGGGCCAAATCAGTAACATAGGGAACATAAAGGTCTTCATGGATCAATTTATTCGTTATAAAGTAAGGAGCGTTGAGGATTTTACAAAGTACTTTGGATTGTAAGGATTGGATGCGGGAAGAATTCGAGGTTTAGTAGAGCCCCAAAGTTCTACTCCGTATAGGCCGTATGATAGTCATGTATATGAGCCTTTTGCAGTTTAGTAGATTGAGACCTTTGTTTGGGAATTTTAAAGCAATTTTTTTTACAAGCAAAAAGTTAGTGAAAGTAGTCTGATTCTCGCACCAGATGGTTTTTATGAACAATTTTTCGAAAAAAAAAAAGAATTCTATTTAATCAATAGTTATAATCGACATAGCGGTAAATGTTTGAACATTATTATTAGCAGTAAAGAACCCGACGGACTATGCATTGCTGAGAAGCGGCCTAAAGAATTGGCAGGCTGCACCAAGGTATCACAACTGGATCGGAATAACAAGCAGCTAACTGTACGGCGAATCTTTTTAGCAATAGCAATCCTCTCTATTAGAAGTCCAACCAGTGTATACACCGCTTCATGCTCCTTGCACGCTTTATATCATATATACTATATGTTATAGCCAAAGTTTTAGAACCTGATAGGTACCTTGTATAGGGTCTGAAGATAACGAGTACATGACATCTCACAGGCCTCGGTACCACCTTTTACGCCCCCACGAAGAATGGCGTAACCAGGGTGCCTAGCAAATTAGCTCAAAGATATTCCCTGACTTTCCCAAATTGTTAGAAGTCTTTTACAAGGCCATATCTCGGCACACATCGAGTACAATAATTCTCTGAAAGATTAACACTTACCTGATAAAAAACAGATAAAAATTGACAAATACAGACGAAAACTTGTGATGAACGACGTTTTTATTTTTTGGTCACAAAATAAACAAAACACAGGAGCGCTTCACTCGCTCAGCCGCCACTAGCGATCGCGTGGTGAATATCCCTTCCACGAGTCTTTCTTTCCGCCAAAAGATGTCTAAGCGTTCGGTGAATAGCTAACAAAGTATTTCAATTGCCCTACTTACCCCAATGCTCAACTAGCCCCGCTCTGCCCTACATTGCAATTAATCTTTTCTTAAAACAGGAAAAATAAATTTTCTGTAACCAAGTAATCAAAAAACTATTCCTGAAATATAAGTATCGTAGTATCGTAGTAATATAGGCGTATCGTTGGAAAACGTAAGATTTAAAAAAAGTAAATATGTAATAATTTTTTTTTAAAATTTAATATAAAGTTCCTGTAATTTAAGCTCATATACTTTATATATATTTTTTTAAATATTTATTTATTGAAATTTACAACTGTAATTTATATTACAACAAATAAATATGCTAAAAGAAAAAATCACATGAGACAGACTTGTAGAGGAGCAACCCAATGGAAGCACTCCAGTAACTATTTTAAACAAGAAGGTCTCGAGGCCATCTTCTTTTCAGACGCCTCGGAGGATTATCAGGAATCGAATAGGATGCAAGGGTTGAAACTAGTGGGATGGGGTGGGAATGGAGTTTGTCATAGAAGGATTGATATCTAGTTCGGGCCAAATCAGCAACATATGGAACATTTAGGTCTTTATGGATGATTTTATTTGTGACAAAGTAAGGAGCGTTGAGGATTTTAAGAAGGATTTTGGATTGTAAGGATTGGATACGGGAAGAATTCGAGGGTTTAGAGCATGTAGGCCTGATGATAGTCATGTAGATGAGCCTTTTGTAGTTAAGTGGAAGGTTAGAGCGTCTGTCTAGTAAGTGTTGAAGTAATCGAAATCGGCGAGCAGTTTCTTGTCGTTTCAGTCTTGTGCGCGGGTTCCATGACTTTATATAAATGAATATAAAATATATAAAAACCTAATAGGATAGGAACTTTTGTTATTTCTATAGTTTTTATACATACATACCACTCAAGTTTATTTTTATAGGAAAATTAAATTTTCTGATATCTCTCTTCACGTTAAAATATATATATATATATATATATATATTATATATATATATGTAATTCATTAAGTTAATTAGCTTTGTTAAATAATATATTTGGTACTTTAGAGACAAAAATACAGCAATAATGCTGCAATAAAGTTTGAATGGTGTTGCGCAATAATACTTGAGTAATTAAAATACTTCCAATTGGATGCAGTTGGGATGGAAAACAATTTTATAGAACTCTCATAAACCTAGTTTTAGGACTCTTTTAAGTCTTAGGGTTCCTAGAGCGAATTTTAATTTGTCAGTCGGAGGAAATGGCCATCTAAAGGAGGATTTCTTTAATACTTTCAAGAATAAAATTAAAAATAAAATTGCAATATTTTTAAAGCATTCTTATTATTGAACGAATAAAAGGATTTACATTATCTAGGACTGATATTCCATCGAATGATGATTGAAGACAGACTCTAAACTACCGAATGAAAGTACCATACTCTCTTTTATCTAAATCATCAAAATTTTTTTGATTTCATATTTTATTGAATTTTACAACTGTATTAACATAAATACAATAAGTAAAACTGTTGAATTAGAATAAAGGGCGTGAAAGGCTTGAGAAGAAACTACCCAGGGTAGAACTTCGATGTTTATTTAAGTAAGTAGATCCCGAGGCCATCTTCTTTTCAATCGCCTAGGAGGGTTGTCAGGAATATGTGAGGTTGATAGGTTGCGGACAAGAGGGTTTATATGGGCTGGGAGTTTGGAATTAAAAGTGGTATATCTGGTACGAGAAAGGTCTGTAACAAATGGGATATTAAGGTCATTATGGATTATTTTATTTGTGACGAAATAAGGAGCATTTAGGATTTTGCGAAGGATTTTGGATTGTAAGGATTGAATACGGGAGGAATTAGATGGCTTCGTAGAGCCCCAAAGCTCGATTCCATATGTCCAGATGGGTCTGATGACGGTAACATAAATGAGCTTTTTGTAATGAATTGGAAGTTTTGAACGCTTGTCGAGTAAGTGTTGTAGTAATCGGTATCTACGGGCAGTCTCTTGTCGTTTTAGTCTCGTGTGAGGATTTCATCAAAATTAAAAATTATACAGAAACTAAATATGTACACATACCTACATAAACCAGTCTGGACTTACGCTTCACAGAATTTCGGCTCAGCAAAAAAGACTCACATACAAATCTGCAATAATTTTAATAAAAAATGTTAAGACTCATAACGACAGCTCCTTAGTACGTTAACAAAACCCTACATACAGTTTTATAACAACCAACAGTTGACCAAAATATACGAATATTCTATTCTCGTTTTCACACTTAACGGACACAAGAATAGACTGATTAACGACATGTCAATAGTTGAAAAGCCAGTCAGAAGAAGGCTAAAGAGAAGCTGGATGAGGGACCTCCTCTACCTAAATCAAAGCCTAGGAAGGGGTGCTGCTGGGCACTTTTCTTCCCCATGCCTACCATGGCAGATCTCTCATTTGTACAGCACATTTGCTGATTGTCAGGTAGCTTCTGACAGGTACATATAAAGATAAATTAAAAGAAAAGAAAAAAAAAAAAGATTTTAAACAGACAAAAATATAAAAGACAGTAATAAAATGTCAAAACATAAAAGAAAAATTAAACTTTTTTGCCTGCTAATTTATTCTATAAATTACATCAACGTCATTGTGATGAAGAATATTGGGTGACTACATTTAAAAATCTTCTCTTATGAGTTTAGCAGAAGCAATTTAACAACAAGAGTGATTAGTTCTGAGGATCCTAGGGACTATATTGTCCCTACAAGGGATTGTAGGGGGATGAGGTAGGCGGCAGAGGGCGGTCCAAGGAAGTGTTTGCAGGTGTTGGGTATTGTCCCGTAAGTACAGATGAGGGTTCCTTTGTCGGCACTTGCTAAGTCCTAGGTAGCTGCTTCAGGGCTTTCAGAGCTAGTAATGGGTATAATAAATATTTTAATAAAAAAAGAAAACTTGAAAAAGTTATAATGATGGAGTTTTTGTTGACTGTTGAGAAATTAGATGAGCAAGATGGTTGGGGGTGCGATCATAAAATAGAAATACACATTTAAAACAAGTGCTATTTTAATTATGTGCTGTTGTTTCGGCCTACATTGTGTACAAGAAGTCTGACTTCTTTAGACACCGTCTCAGAGTCAATCTGATGAAGGCCCACAATGTAGGCCGAAACGTCGTCACATAATTAAAATAGCACTTGTATTAAATGTGTGTTTAAATGTCTATTTTATTACCGCACCCCCAACCATCTTCCTCATTTAAAAAAGTTATAATTAACGATTAATATGATTGATGAATCATTCTGACTCTATAACTGTTGGAAAAAAGAATAGAAAGTTCGTATTTGTTAGTCGACTGTTGCAATAAAATGTACCAGAGATCCAGTGAGGTGAGATATCACACCATTAGTATCTCTAGTCTAGGCTCTAATCACTTTCATGCATAGCCGTTGGCCTACAACAGAAACGGTCCCTGAATGCAAGACAGTAGAAGATATATTTAAGCAGTATACAAAGATAGAAGAGGAATTGAGAGGAAAGGTACAAATGATGGGGCTAGAAAAAGATTGATACCCTTTAGGGCCAAGTATTAGCCCTTAGTATCCCTCGTCCTTCGTCCTTAATCCTTCACAAGTCCTTCCAGGATCCTGTGGTCCTTCTTAGTAGAGAGTCTCAACCAAGGGGTATTATATACTGGGGGAAGGCTTTGAGGTATCTTACATTTCAAAATATATATTTTTATAAAGGATGAGATAAATATAAGTCTAACGTCCGATCAATAAAGCCGTGCATAAAGGACCAAACAGAAAGATATAACAAGGAAATCAAAAGCTCAAGGTAAGTCCAGTAAACAAAATACAGATCGCACATTTTTCATACATTTAGTAAATTAATTCAATACATATCTTTATGGAAAATATTTCATGGTAATTTCAGAGTTCAAGATATTTGCTCATTCATTTTTAAGTTTGGTTTTAATTTCACGTAAGTTATAATTATAAGTAACAGTTGTTTGAAGGCAAATAACTAATCTAAAAAAACAATAATTAATTCAAAGGAAAATGGTTTATCACTACTGCTAATTTCAAAACGCTATATCTCTGATATTCCTAAACTGATTTCAATGATTCGTGTTTGTTTATTTAACGTCGCTCATTGGACGATGCTACAGTGGGAGTCCTAAATTTTGCCTATCTAGGTTTTATTAGGATAGGGATCTTTAACAAGTACCTGACACCCCACAGGCTCGGAACCACCTTTTAATGTCCCCTCCGAAGGACGGTATAACCAAGGATTTTTTACTCACATCTATGCTATTACTGATCAGATTAAGACGATTTTGCTTCCGGGTGGTTAGATATATGCTTGTCATTCAAATGAGTACTTATAGTTTTTGAGGATGCGTATAGTTTAGAAGTTATTCGATTTATTTATTTATTTAACGTCACTTTATGCTACTATAGCTAATCAGACGATGCTACAGTGGGAGTCCTAAATTTTGCCTATCCAGGTTTTATTAAGATAGGGATCTTTAACGAGTACTTGACATGGCACAGGCTCAGGACCACCTTTTAACGTCCTCTCCAAAAGATAACATAGCTAAAGATTTTTTACTCACATTAATAAACCATAGGACCACCTGCGGGTTTGAACCCGGGACCTTCAACCTGTGATCTTTGATATAGAAGGCAGTTAATCAATGATTCTTCTTCCGTTTTATAGAAAACAAATAAACAACCGTATATATAGGAAACATTTCCTTTTCCCGTTCCTTTTATTTTTTTAAAATTTTATTGGGTTGTTTCACATGAAATATCCGTTTTTATTGTTTTTGAAATACATAAAGGATTTTACAGGTCTCTGTTGTTTTCTTCCGAATGTTTACATATTTAAAGTAAACAGTTACTAATCCTCTACCTTTGTATTATGAACATTAGCTTCCCAATCAATTACCCAATTTTTAGTATACTTCCAAATATGAACATGGAAACACGCGATTTTCGAGTAATATTTTTCTACGAGTTTAAACTCGGGCATTCAGCAGCTGAGGCCGCTAGAAATATTTGTAAGGCGTTTGGGGAAGGGAGTGTTAATGAACGGACCATTCGCCGTTGGTTTGTTAAGTTTTCAGCTGGGGATACCGACTTGGAAAACTTGCTCCGAGGAAGACGTCCGTCCGTAATAGACAACGATGTCCTCAAACATACAGTCGAAGGAAACTCCTACCAAACAGTTAAACGTCTCTCAGCACAACTAAATGCAAGTGCATCTACCGTTTCTAGACATTTAAAGTGTATTGGGAAAGTAAAAAAGCCCGATACAAGGGTACCACATGATCTCACTGAGCAGCAGCAAGACCCCATGTTTCAAAACATACCGTGCAAAAATTGAAAGAACTGGGCTACGAAGTTCTTCCGTACACACCATATCCTCCCTACTTGTCTCCAACAGATTACCACCTGTTCAGGAATTTAGACAACTCCGTCAAAGGAAAACTTTTTAAAAATGATGATCAAGTGAAAAGTGCGTTTTCAGATTTTGTTTCACTTCAAAGCTCAGAGTTTTTCAGTTCGGGGATAAAAAAGTTGGTGCCATGTTGGGTGTGTAGAAAAACAAGGTAAATACTTCGAATAAAATTATCTTGTTTTTATATCCTATTTTTAATAAAAATCCTTTACCTTGAAAACGGACATTTCATGTGACACAACCCAATATTTATCACTGCCCACCACACGGACCAATTTCCTCTTCATTATAGTCTGATTTGTATATATCCATGTAATGTAATGACCCACCTAGCGGGAGATCCCACCTAGCGGACACCCCCCACCTAGTGGACGATCCCATTATACACAGAGCCAACAGATAGAGCGTTCTTTAAGCCAGTCAGGTTCCCCCCATCCATCAACCCCACAACAAGACTTAATTAATTAACAGCTCTTCAATTAATGACCTCCTTTAATGAGCTATCATAAAGGGAACTGACAAATCACCTCCAGCGATTAATAAAGGACCATTAGGATTCAAAGGAACAGGCTCAGATGATGTAATCACCTCCTTAATACCCCTGACCAGCAAGTTCTTTAATAACGTACATAAACTATAATATAGGTAAACACTCATTATGTATTTATTGATAGACATATGTACCCTACATCATCTACAAAGCAGCATTCAATTCCTGTTGGTATATTATTTTCAATAATGATCGACCAAAAAAAAAAAAATATAATCCTTCCAAAAATTTGAGGTCATAGCTTTTAAGTTACGTAGAATCCTAATAAAAAAATCTGGTGCAGGCAACACACGACTTTCACTCACCTCAGCTTTTTAAATCTATTAAAGAATTTATAAATACAGTTAGAAATAAAAATAAGTGAAACTATTAAAGAATTAATTATATTGAATTTCTATAGAAACATGTGGTTTATTAAAAAATCGATTATATTATTATCTAAAATAATCAGTTAGTTTTATCCGTTTTATATCACTCTTTATTACCTTTTAAAAGCTTGTGTATGAGATAATATTTTTTTCTAAAATATTTAGCTTTCCAACAGTACATGATATATGTATGTTACTGTTCTTATGTTTAAAATAAAAAAATAGAAAAAAAAAATATATTTTTTTCAGTTTTCTCATTTAGTTGAATATCGAATTCGTTCAAGTTATATATTTATGTGTTTTTCATCGGTGGTAACAAGATGATATGGTTATTTTTATAGAATCTACAAAATCAAAAGAAGTTTAGAGGAAGAAAATTTAAAATATCGGCATTTAAGCCCTGTCAGACTATTTTAATCATAATGAAACCTACATGATATCAAAGCCCATTAACACGGGCAACACACGATTTTCACTTACCTCCATTTTTAAAATCAATGAAAGAATTTTCAAATACAGTTAGAGATAAAAATACGTGAAACTATTAAAGAGTTAATTAAATTAAATTTATATAGAAACATGTGTTTTATTAAAAAATCTGTTTATTATTATCTAAAATAATCACTTAGTTTTATCACTCTCTATTAACTTTTAAAAGCTTGTGTATGAGATAATATTTTTTCTAAAATCTTTAGCTTTCCAATGGTATATCATACATGTATATTACTGCTCTTAAGTTCAAAAACGAAAAATTGCATTAAAAAAGTATTTTTTCTGTTTTCTCCTTTAGTTGGTTATCGAATTCATTCAATTTATGTATTTTTCTGTTTTTCCTCAGTGGTAACAAGATAATATAGTTATTTTTAAAGAATCAACAAAATTAAAGGTACTTTAGAGGAAGAAAAATTAAAAAATCGGCATTTAAGCCCTGTCAGACTATTTCAATCATAATGAAACCTACATGATATCAAAGCCCATTAAATTTTACATCAGTATAGGAAGTTGATTCAAAACCGTTAGAGCCATTTTTGAGAAAATCGTAAAAAGGTGCAAAATGCATGGTATAAAGTGGCTCTTCTGGTAAGCTCATTTTGATGAAAAAGTTGCTGTAATATCTCCTGGGTATAATTGTTTAAAATATAAAATTTGAGTTTCATAGGACACGGGCACACAGAACTTATTGCGGGACTTGGTTATTTGGACTCTGGGAATCTTAAAACGTGTATTTCTATAGAAAACTGGAATTCGAAAATTTTCATGAATGCAATACTTTCACTAACTATATATTTCATATATAGGTAAGTGAAAGTAAAAACGGAATATTCGAAGAGAACTGTTCTTAGAAGTAGTAAAGAAAAATCAGTGCTTCAAGCTAGCCTTAGAAAGGTTTATGACAATAGTAAATAAAACTGAAGATTGAATGAAACTGCACAAGACAATCAAGAAACTAAAAATATCTTTCGCTATAAACTTTTCACGAGCGAAATTATCATTTAAATGCGCAATACATCTTCCTCTTCAATTCATTCCAACTACCTCCATCATTCCGGAATATCACTTCCCTACCTACACATCTGTATATTGTATTAGTTATTTCAAATCTCAGTTTTTGCAAGAAAATTCATGCTTAAGAACAAGTTTTTTTTTTTCTTCTTCTTCTTGGCATTGGAGCTCTCCATTAGCACATCATTACTAAATATTTATAGCATAAGTAGCTATCGCCATTTTTATTTTTTTCATATTTATTGGGTTGTGTCCCATGAAATGTCCGGTTTCAAGGTAAAGGATTTAAAATATCAGCATTTAAGCCCTGTCAGACCATTTTAATCAGAATGAAACCTACATGACGTTTAAGCCTATTAAATTTTACATCGATACAGTTAGTATAATCGAAATCGTCGGAACCGTTTTTGAGAAAATCGAAAAAAAGGTGCAAAATGCATGGTATAAAGTGGCACTTCTGGTAAGCTCATTTTGATGAAAAAGGTTTTGTAACATCTCGGGCGTATAGTTGTCTTAAATATGAAATTTCAGTTTCATAGGACTTACCGTTTCCGCCCGGGAGTTACACACACACAGACCTTTTTGCGTGACTTGGTGATTTGGACTCAGGGTACCCTAAAATGTGTATTTCCGTTGAAAACTGGAATTCGAAAATTTTCACGATCGCTATACTTTCCCTTACTATATATAGTAAGTGAAAGTAAAAATATATAGATAAATGTAGGGTAAATGCCTGTGCTATGTATATTAAGAAAGGGAAAGTAAGCCCTAGAGAAGGGCGAAGACGAAGGTCTACGCGACCTAATACCGAAATACCTGAGAATTATTGGCTCCTCAGGTATTTCTAAAATGTTTCCATCCTAGCCCCCGAGTCCAAGTCACCCGCAATAACTCTTCTTCAGGGCAATTTGGCAGTTATAAAATATTTTTATATATTCACATTAAGCCACTGATTTTAAATTTATTTTATAATTTACAACTGTATTATACAAGGAAATACATTTAATTATAATTAATTATTTGGTCATGGTGTGAACAGGCATGTGAAGAAAGTCCTCAGTGGTAGAAATTCAGTGTTTGTTTAAAGTAGTAGGTCTCTAGTAGGGGTGGACATAATTGAATGATCGTCATAATAGGATGATCGGACTTCGATGATTTAAATAATCGAATGATTTCATAATCGAATGATCGAATGATTAATATGCCTTCTGAGAGACAATAAAGCACAATTCCCCTCTCTATGATGGCTGAGCTGGCTGAGCCTAGGTGCAAATGCATATAATTATTGCTATGAGAAAAAAAAAAAAAAGTACGATTGTCAGAGCCCCTTGCCCCTTATAATCTCTCGATTATCCTTTAACAATTCAGTTCGAATCTCGATTAATTCGAATGAATGAAATAATCGAATGATCCAATAATCGTCATTCGATTATGCCCACTCTTAGTCTCTAAGCCAACGTCTTTTCAGCCGCCTCGGAGGATCCTGTTTACTACTACTCGGAGGAAGTAAGATTGGGTGGACGAGTAATTTGGAATAAAAGGATGTATATTTAGGTCTTTATAGAATATTTTATAGGTGACAAAGTAAGGGACATTTAGGATCTCCCGGAGGATTTTGGATTGAATTGAATGCGGGCGCAATTGGATGGTTTGGTAGATCCACATAACTCAATCCTATATGTTCAAATAGGTCTAATGATGGTAATATAAATTAAATTTTGTTGGTATGTCGAAAGTTTTGAGCGTTTGTCGAGTAAGTGTTGTAGTAAACGGTATCTACGAGCTGTTTCTTGTCGTTTCAGTCTAGTCTGAGGATTCACGTAAGACGTTTGTCAAGAGTCCTATATGCCGGATCTATTTAACTTACGAACGTGAAAATTTTTCAATTCAAGTTTTCAACGAAGGGATAACTTGTAGCTGGGTGGTTAGCATAACAGCCTCCTATGCCAAAGGTCACGGGTTCAAACCCGCAGATGGTCCTAGGATTTTCCCTCAAGCCTGCCCACGCCATGTTTTTTATTTTGGCACATTGGCTTATTGTAATTTTTTTTACAGGTGTGAAAAAAATGTTGAGTGAAAAGAAAAAAAAAAAAATTTTCAACGAACACATTTTATGGTTCTCTGAATCCAACTGACTAAAGACCTAAAAAGATCTCTGTGTAATGTGGTAAATATAGCTACTAAATTATCGTCTCATTGTACAAAAGTGGAATTTCTTATTTTAGGGATGGTTATATGCTTATGTATACATATATATATATATATATATATATATGTATGTATATATATTATTCCATTTTGGTGTATTATTTTCAATAATGAACCTTTGTAACCGACAAAAAAACAATTACTCCCCCACAAACTCAAGATACATAGGGCCCGAATATAGAATAAAAAAAAAAACCGTATGTCTACCGCCCGCGGCATTTCTCCGAAAGTACTTGAACAATTTTTTTGAAATTCAACACAAAATTCCAAATGTTCGACAAAATGAAAAAATAATCATTGAAATTGGTTCAGAACTAGCTGAGATACAACTTTTCGGAATCAGCTGTAGTGATATGACATTATCCTTTGAATTAGTGCTTTTCATATTACTTAATTGCCTATCAACAGCCTTATAAACAGTTATACCCTAATATAGTTATTTGGAAATAATAAACCATTGTGTAATAATTTGCAGCGTTTTAACTTTCACTTACCTATATTTTCATTCCGAAATTAATTAACAGTTGGTTAATAGTAAATGGACTTTAACAAGCGAGGTAAATGAAATTCGAGTGTTGACAGCACTAGATTTTTATTTTATTTTATTTAAGGAATTATTTTTAATCAGTTCTTTTGATTTGAAGATATTTTTTAGTTCCATCTTGGATTTCTTCCCTAATATTCTATCATAATTTCTCCCGATCCCTTTAAATCCGATTTCTTTTCCTCTCGCTTTATTGGAATTCTATTGGCTTACTAAGACGGATATCTTTCCTTTTATATTACTCTTAAAGCAAAGTTAAAACAATACAATACCATATTAAGTAAGCTAAGTCAGTCACCGACATTGTTTTGGGTTAACACAGATAGGATATAATAAAAAAAAAAAAAAAACTTTACCATGAAGGGTCTTAGCATCAGTATTTATAGAGATTTGTACTATAACAAGGCTAACGGCTGTGTAAGGTGGTGATTGAGCCGAGATCCGATACATATGGAGGTCCCCCGTCCATCTTCTTTTCAGCCTTCTACGAATGTTGTAGGGCACGTCAGGAGTGGCCGTGTTTTGTATTAGTGAGTTGGTACTTCCGTGTAAGTTGTGCAAACGTTTGTAGGGGGTCCGCACCTGTTTATTTTTTAGTTTTAATTTTGAACTTCTTGAGAGTAGTGAGTGTAAAACTTTGTCACGAATAAGCTCTTCCATAAAGACCTTAATATTCATTACGTAGCTGATTTGGACCGAACCGGATATCAATCCTTACATGCCAAACTCCACTCCCACTCTAACCCACTAGTTTCAATCCTTGCTTCCTCTTTCATTCCTGACAATCCTCCTGACGTCTGAAAAGAAGATGACCTCGAGACCTTCTGGTTTAAGATTACCTATTGGAGTGCTGCATATAGGCAGTTTCTCTTCATGTATTTTAATTAACAGCTAATTTACTAGATGTAATAACCAATACAGTTGTAATTATAAATAAATAAATAAACAATAAACCTTTAGCTACAAATTTAAAAGAATCTGATGTTTAAAACGCTACAAATTTATTTTATAACACAATATATAATTAATTATCCAAATTTTTAAATAAATTATGAAAATTAATAATAGATTACTTATTTATAGCCGTCATAAAAAAGCTACGCAAGGTTATTATGAGTATACGCTGACAGTAGATAAAATTTCTATTTAAAACTGCTAGGGGCAGACTATACAGTACCCGCATTACTCAACGGTTTTAAGGGTTTTGTGGGTCTAAGGGACGGACACAGTTGCACCTCTAGAGATTTATATAATAGATTTCCTCTCTCATTCTTTTTTAAATAAAGTTATTTAATATATATATATATATATATATAAAATATATATATATATATATTTTTTTTTTTTTTAGATGCTGCGTTAATACGAAATAAAAAAAAAGTACTTAATAAATCATAGTTCTTTTATTATTTTCTTATCATAGTAAGTTTTTTATATATTTTTTCTAATATGCTGAAAAAATGCTTAATAACAAACATGATTGAGGATTATAGGCAGGGCTACTTTTCTATAGAACAACCCATCTTCCGAAGAACAATAAGTACCCTCAAATTTTTCCATCGCTCCCGCCATCTTCTTCCACTGTCTATCCGTAAGCTCCTTGTATCCTCATTTATTTTCCCCCACTTTGACTATTGCTGTATGGTATATGGAAGCCTCTCGGCTGTGCTCGAGGACAGGCTAAAGCGAATTATGAACATATTTTAAGATTTGTCCTTGGTACACCGAAGAGGTCTCATGTGACCCATTTATGCAATGAGTTAAAATAGCTCCTTCCTTCTATCCGCAGACAATATTTCCTAGCATCATATCTTTACCAAACAATCAACTCCCAGTTACCTTCTTATATCCACAGACTTCTGCAATTTAAATCGTCAGTTCACTCGCTCCAAACTAGATCGCGCCATTCCGAACTTTTTATTCCTAAACATAGAACAACAACTTTTGATCATTCTTTTATTGTCCCTTCCACTACTCTCTGGAATTCCTTACCTACTCATATCCGCCATGCTTCTTCCCTACCATCATTCAAGACCCAGCTATTCCAGTACCTACTGTCATCCCAAACAGACGCTCAATAAGATATTTCAAATCAAATATCGAATCAAAAAGAAAATTTGTTATTGATTGTTCATATTTTTATATGGATCAATTATGAATCGATTTCAATGTTTAGTTTTATTTAACACGCCAGAAGTTATTATTTATTTACTTTACTGTTTTGTTTTATTATATCCTTTCTTTTTTTTTGTATCATTGTGAATTAGAATTAATTATATTCCTTTGGTCTTGTAGCCAGACACATTATATATATATATCTTAATTGTACATATGAATTGTTCATAAGCGACCTTGTCCCAGAATAAATATATTTTTCTATTCTATTCTATTCTTTCATTCATTCATAGTATGATTAGAAACATGTACGAAAATTTGTCAAGAATACGAGATAATTTAATTTTCTTAGTATAAAACTTTTATAAAACAGGAACAGATTTAATCTTTATAATTATTGGAATAAATTAATTTTTACTTTATTATCTCTTATTGATTTTAACCTGACTGTCAAAGGGAGAACATAATTCAGTTATTTTTTTCATACTAAGGTCTTTTGAGGATGTAAAATGAACGTATAATATAATATATAATAAGAATAATTTTTATGTATATATTTTTTTATTATATACATTTATTTATTAGTTTTTTATGTAACTTGACTTCACCTTATTATATTCTGTAAATACTGTATGTATCTAATCTTATCTATATTTATAAAAGAAAGTGCTTTTTTACTCGATTTTCTGGTCATCTTAGTTTCTCAAAAATATAATTGTATACATAGCCGTATGGTTGTGAAGTTGAAATTTCTCCTGTAGGTTCATCTTATTGTTTAGATGAGCAATAAGGCTGGATTTAGGAAAATTCGTCCACTAAGTGATTTAAAAAAAAAAAAAATGTTTCTAAAACGTAAAATTGGTTATCGAATAACTTCTGGGATCACTTGTAGCTGGGTGGCTAGCATAACAGCCTTCTATGCCAAAGGTCATGGGTTCAAACCTTAAAAATTAATGGGAGTAAAAAATCCTTAGTTATGCCGTCCTTCGGAGGGGACGTTAAAAGGTGGTCCCGAGCCTGTGCGTTGTCAGGTACTCGTTAAAGATCCCTATCTTAATAAAACCTGGATAGGCAAAATTTAGGACTCCCACTGTAGCATTGTCTGATTAGCTATAGTAGCATAAAGTGACGTTAAATAAATAAATAAGTCGAATAACTTTAAACTATAAGTACTCATTTGAATGACAAGCATATATCTAACCACACGGAAGCAAAATCGTCTTAATCTGATCAGTAATAGCATAGATACTAAAATACTTATAACAAATATATTTAGGCGTGTTTTGTTTCATAGCAATATTTCGTGTTTGGGTTTCTAAATTATTCTGTTGATTTTTTAAATGATCAATAGCCTGATTAAGTTTTGAAATAATAATAGAACTTAGTTCTGAATCCTAAAAAAAAAAATGCGACCTTATTCAGTTGGAAGGGTACACTTCCGAGTGGAAACAATACAGATTTATGTCACATAGAAATTACGATGGTATAGAATGATAATGTTTTAAAGCAAAAATGTCACTATTAGATAATCACGGGTATGGCTACTTGCTACTGGTATGTTATGGTAGATTAAACTGAATAAAATTAATATCTGACAATCAACAATAATCATTTATTTTTCATACATAGACATAGTTAAAAGTTTAACTCACTGCTATCTCATGGATATTTCTACTGTATAACCTCACCCAACACAGTTATTATAAACGACTTTCTTAATTCGCAGCAATTTAAAAAAAAACTCTCGTGCGGGCAACACACGACTTTCACTTACTCTTGTTAAAATCAATTAAAGAATTTTAAAATGCAGTTTAAGATAAAAATTAGTGAAACTTTTAAAGAATTAATTAAATTTAATTTCTAAGGAAACATGTGTTTTATTAAAAAATCCATTATAAGTTAGTTTTATATTCTTTTCTTCACCCTCAATTAACTTTTAAAAGCTTGTGTATGAGATAATATTTTTTTCTAAAATCTTTAGCTTTCCAACGGTATATCATACATGTATATTACTGTTCTTATGTTCAATAACGAAAAATTGCATTAAAAAAACATGTTTTCAGTTTTCTCCTTTATTTGAATATCGAATTAATTCAATTTATATATTTACCTGTTTTTTATCAGGGGCAACAAGATAATATAGTTATTTTTATAAAAACAACATAATGAAAGGTACTTTAGAGAAAGAAAATTTAAAATATCGGTATTTAAGCCCTGTCAGACTATTTTAATCAGAATGAAACCTACATGATATTAAAAACCCATTATATTTTACAACAATATAGCGAGTTTAATCAAAATTGTCGGAACTGTTTTCGAGAAAATCGAAAAAAGGTGCAAAATGCATAATATAAAGTGGCTCTTCTAGTAAGCTCATTTTGATGAAAAAGGTTATGTAACGTCTCGGGAGTATATTTGTCTTAAATATGAAATTTCAGTTTCATAGGGCTTATCGTTTCCACCCGGGAGTTACCACACATACACACACACACGCACAGGCAGACCTTTTTGCGGGACTTGGTTATTTGGACTCAGGGGACCCTGAATGTGTATTTCCGTTGAAAACTGGAATTCGAAAATTTACTATATATAGTAAGTGAAAGTAAAAATGAAATAGTCGCGTGCAAAGCCGCGTTGTACAGCTAGTATCATTATAATTGTCCATTTTGAGTAAATGGATAATTTTAAGTCCGATATCTACGACTTCTTAACAAAGATCTAACTTGGAATTCGCACACAAGACTGAATTGACAAAACAGTACTCTTCAATTTAGGCTAGCTCAACGCTTACAAGTTGGTATCTTGCGCTTAACTTCAAAATCTTCATTTCCAAGACTGTGTATAGTAAGGTCTACTTCGTACATATTACTTGATGTTTAAGTTGCCACTTTGGCTCAAACATTGTTTTTGTATTTTTTTTATTCATATTTATTTATATTTACAACTGTATTAAAGAAAAATGCATCTAGTAAATTTGATGGTAATATATAAAACTGTCATGAAAAACATGTAGAGACACTACCCAGTGGCAGCACTCTAAAAATATTCTAAACTAGAAGGTCCCGAGGCTATTTCCTTTTCAGGCGCCTCGGAGGATTATCCGGAATTGAAGAGGAAGAAAGGATTGAAACTAGTGGGTTAGAGTGAGAATGGAGTTTGTCATAAACAAAAAAACTTAAACATTTTCATCTTTGACAAACTCCACTTTAACCACTTAAGTTTCAATCATTGTTGTTTGAGTAATTTCCTAATAGTTGATCATTTGAATGCCTCTGAAAAGAAGAAGACAACGAGACCTTGATTGAAATTCGCATTGCAGTGCTATCATCTATCCCATGTCATTTGTCTATTAATATATTTACTAGAGTATAGTATATAATTATAAATTATAATTGTTAATTTTAATAAATAATCAAAATTTAAAAAATAAATAAAAATGTAAGTGACCGTATTTGCTTAATAATGAGGTCATCATTGTGGATTGAGATAGGTCCCTTTGACACGCGAAATCAATATGGCATTCCATTTGCATTCATAGCAGGTCGGGTTTTGGCGCTCTGGATGTATAAATGTTTTCCAAGTTCCGCACGTATTTACATTCGCACGGTGTCTTGTTCCTTGTCGGTCCGACATTCTTCACCGTGTCATTCGATTTAATTCTAGAATAATAATTAACGCCTTCGATAATCGAATTAGGTCACAGTCCAAATCGAGACTTCTTTTCTTTAATCTTAATATATATTTTACGCACACCTGTCATGCAGTTGACAATTGAGACGTTGATTTCCAAAAGGTACTATATCCATTCTAGGAAATTTTACAGGATGCGCGAAAATCTCTCATTACTATATTATTAAACTAGCTAATTTAGGTCTTTTTGCCTTAAAATTTAGAATTATTTTTTTACTATAATAATAACATCATATTAAAGTTATGAAATGAATTTTTTTAGAATGATTTGAAACGAAAAAAAATGCGTAATCAGTACTTTTAGAAACTGACCGCATTTATAAATCGTGTTTTTTAAGGACTTGAGAATTCCTTAGATAACATCAAATAGAATATTTAGATAAAACAAAATGATGAGAATAAAAATATGTAAAAAAATCAATTTCGTAAAAAATGTCCTTTAGTTCCTTTTGGAAATCAACGTCTCAATTAGTGATTTTAAACGACAATAAAGTTGATGTGGCGTGGTAGGCATGATGGAGAGAGGATTCCCTATGATGGAGAGGCACCGTTGAAGTGTTTTCTAATTTTTATTTATTTGGGAAGTCCCTCATCCAACTTCTCATCAGCGTTGTTATAGGGGTTTATGTTCGACTTCTGGTATGATAATGAAATTAAATATTCAGATGTTAGACAAAATATTATAAATTTTTTATACGTCTGGCCCATTTTTAGCCTGGAAATCTTTTCTTTATCTTCTTTAATTTATGCCATGAATACCAGAAAATACAGGGAAAACATTAATTAGAAAATTGATATTTGGAATCTAACGTGTTTTATTGAAACCCGTCATCTAATTTAACCTAAAAAAAACGAATTCCTTTACAAACGCCTTTTAAAAATGCAGGTCTTTTTAAATGTACTAATTACGTATTTCCGTTTTATCCCTAATAAAAAATAAAAAAAAGGAAGAGCGTTTAACTAGAGTAAGTAAAAAGAGAGTGGCTGAGTGGCTAGCGCCCTAGTCTCTCCACGATAAGGGATGTGAGTTCAAATTTGGTTATGTGCTCCTTCGGAGGGGACGTATGATGGTGGTCCCGAGATTATAAGATGTCAGGTACTCAGGTTGAAACACCTTTATCTTAATTGAACTTGGATAGGTAAAATTTGGATGCCACTATAGCCTGAAATGCAGGTAAATAATAAACAGAATGTTAATGACTAAGTTCAGGTACCGAAATTTTCAGGAATGTTATAATCTTACCTTATATTTTCAAGAAGAAGAAATCACTTACCTGTAAACAGAAAAATATATATAAGAATACAAATAAAACAAGTAATAAAGTTAAAACAAGTAATTTACATAAAAAGGTTTTAATCAGTTCACATTGTAGGCTTTAGAATTCGTATGTTCTTTCTAATTGGCTATAGGTCATTCCTTAATTTTTTTTCTCAAATTATAAATTATTAAAACAAAATAAAAAATCTGCTGCGGGCAACACACGACTTTCACTTACCTCCATTTTTAAAATCAATGAAAGAATATTCAAATAATGGTAGATATAAAAATGAGTGAAACTATTAAAGAATCAATTAAATTGAATTTATATAGAAACATGTGTTTTATTAAAAATCTATTATATTATTATCTAAAATAATCAGTTAGTTTTATCTTCTTTTCATCACTCTTTATTAACTTTTAAAAGTTTGTGCATTAAATAATATATATTCTAAAAGCTGTAGAATTCCAACGGTATATTACACATGTATATTACTGTTGCAATGTTCAAAATAAAAAAAATTGCATTAAAAATATAATTTTTTAGTTTTTTCCTTTAGTTAGATATCGAATTCGTTCAACTTATATATTTATGTGTTTTTCATTGGTGGTAACAAGATAATATATTTATTTTTATAAAATCTACAAAATTAAAGGTACTTTACAGGAAAAAAATGTAAAATATCGGAACTTAAGCCCTGTCAGACCATTTTAATCAGAATGAAACCTACATTGTATAAAATGTACCTAAAAGGTGCAAAATGCATGGTATAAAGTGGCTCTTCTGGTAAGCTCAATTTGATGAAAAAGGTTTTGTAACGTCTCGGGCGTAGATTTGTCTTAAATATGAAATTTCAGTTTCATAGGACTTACCGTTTCCGCCCGGGAGTTACCACACCACACACACACACACACACACACACACACACACACACACACACACACACACACAGACCTTTTAGCGGGACTTAGTTATTCGGACTCAGGAGACCATAAAACGTGTATTTCCGTTGAAAATTGGAATTAGAAAATTATCACGATCGCAATACTTTTCATTACTATATATAGTAAGTGAAAGTAAAAAACTTCTACTAAGTTAAACATTCGTTCAGTAAATTCTTACATTCTGGACGAATTCCAGACATTCTTCGGTCGATAATCATCTCTTGCTTCTTCCCTGTAGTAGACACGCTTAAACCAAAAGAGATGAAATTAAAATGGCTACAATTTCTTCTAAATTCATTGCTACTCACAATCTTTTTTTTTTTTTTTTCTAAGTTGAATTTCATTTAAATTAACTTGATATATATATAATATATATATATATATATATAATATAATTATATATATATTTCTTTTTATTATTGATTATTCTTATTCTTTGTTTTATTTAATATTGGTATTTATTGTTTTAACTAAAACCAAAATTGATTGTTCAAAAAAATATTATTCGTCTTAGATTGATTTTCTAAAATGAGTGTATGTGAGTGTACTAGCACTGATGACCAAGATGCTTTGAGCCAAGAAAAATTAAAAACCAAAAAAATCTTCAAGACACTGAATAAAATTAGAAAGAACAAGACAACAGCAGATTTTCTAGAAAAAATTAATATATCAGCGCTCCTACAGGGGTAACCTGTGGTGTAGCCTTCTAGGCCCAAAGGATTCAAACCCACTGGTGGCCCGAGGATTTAATGCGAGTAAAAAATCCTTAGTCATTCCGTCCTTCGGAGGGGACGTAAAATGGTGTTCCTGAGCCAGTGCGATGTCAGGTACTCCTGAAAGATCCCTATCCTAATTAAACCTGGATAGGCAAAATTTAGGACTCCCACTGTTGCATCATTGATTAGCTACAGTTGCACGACGTTAAATAAAAAAAATAGCAACGGTTATGAATTAAAAAAATCATTAACCAGTATCTCCAAAACCCATTAATGGTCTTGGTCTAAGTACATAAAGAGATTCGTACTGTGGCTTTCAACGCTCAGGTATATCATTTTACGTTGCCTCTGAAGTACGGCATAACGAAGGTTAATATTTACTCCCTTTAAAAAATTCTAGAGCCTTCATTCGCGTTTAAAATTACGACCTTGAGGATTGAAGGCTGTTATACTAACTACTATTCAACAGGTGATCCCAGTCTTAAATGTTTTTGTTAGCATTTAACCATTTGTAAGAACGTGTAATTTAATTCTTCTACAAGTAATAATTTTATTATCATTGTGGATATAATTAGTCGACAGTTGAGAATTACTGAAGGAATTAGTCCGGGTGGCGGTCATAAATGAAACAAACTGAGTAGTTTCAACTATTTTATTGTTTGCCAACGTTTCGACCCCCATTGTGGGTCATCATCAGGGCGTCTGTAAGCGAGTGGAAACTACTCGCAGTTGGAAACTAGGCAGTTTCCACTCGCTACCAGACGCCCTGATGACCCACAATGGGGGTCGAAACGTTGGCAAAAAATAAAATAGTTGAAACTATTCAGTTGTTTCATTTAATGACCGCCACCGGGACTAATTCCTTCAATAATTTTATTACTTTGGATATTAGGTTATTTATATATTTCATTGTAATTGAATGTGTTCTGTAACTTTCTATAAAATAAAATCACGTTTTTAAATGTTTTTGTTGAAAATATAACATCTATTTTAGTGTTAATTAAAAAAAAAAATCATAATATTTATAAATAAAATTTTATAAAATAATTATATATATATATTTTTTTTTAATAGATGAGCCATAGCAATATATTGTAACAAGTTTTTAATTTTCCCGCTCGGTTTCGTCCGCCCGGTGTCTTAAACTTGGGCCTATATATATATATATATAAGGAAACGTACAGTGTCGCTGCCTAGGATAAGTACCGTGATATACGAGATTCTGGGATTTTAAGCCATTCCGTAGGAAGTCTCGTACCGAATAGATGGATGGGAGTACCGAGTTAGCAGGGAAGCAACCAGGAGCAGTTTAAGGCTATTTCTATTTAATTTTTCGTCATATATATTTAATATACCCAGCGGTAAGCATCCTCTGTTAACTTTACTTTGAAGATTATTTGATATTATTTCCTTTTTTTTATTTTTAAAACTGATTATTATTTAATTAATTTTAGTTGGTGTTATGGTAGAATTTTTTTTTTTGCCGTATGCATGTATGCCGCTGACAAAGGAAATAAAGTATAACATCGAAAATAATTTTATAGATGGACCTTAACCATTAACCATGTCACAATATAATGTGGTGCTAGATTCGTCCAGAAGTCCAGAATAATAGTATAAAACTGCTTGCAAAATTGCAGATTTAATAATATTTTTTAAAAAACGCAGATAAGTTGATATATATATTTTTTTAAATATTTTTATTGAAAAATATTAATATTTACTGTAATTTTTAATACAACAAGTAAATATACTCGTAATGGTAAAATACATGAAGAGAAAATGCCCATTGGCATCACTCCACTAGGTAACTAAACTAGAAGGTCTCGAGGCCATCTTCTATTCAAAACCCTCGGAGGATTGTCAGAAATGGAAGAGGAAGCAAGGATTGAAACTAGTGAATTAGGATAGAAATGGAGTTTGTCATGGAAGGATTGATACCTGGTTCGGGCCAAATGTTGATATTAAAATCCGTCCTCTTACGCAAGAATGATGAACCGTATCAGGCATAACCTTTGAGTAAACATAATAAAATAAGTGGGGGTTTATAATTGTTATTGTGTAACGTTTTTATTACCCTTAAAAATCTAAAAGGTTTTGACACTCTCTAGCTCTGTTTTTGGTACACGGATCGAAAATATACTGCGTTTTCTAAATCAAACATTTAATGGAAAATATTTTAAATTTAATAAATTTTGATGCAGGAGCTGATTGTTTTAGATAATAATATAATAGATTATTTAATAAATCACACGTTTCTATAGAAATTCGATTTAATAAATTATTTAACAGTTTCACTCACTTTTGTCTCCAACTGTGTTTGAAAATTTAATTTTTGCTTCTTAGAAAATAAGGACAGTAATATAGACGTATAATATACCGTTGGAAAGAGAAAGATTTTATTTAAAATGTCATCTGATATACAATATTAAATCAGTAATAAACTTATTACTGATTAACAATTTAATATAGTGTAACGGTTGCACTATCAATCAAATCACGGAGGTTACACGACGGTTTTTCAGGTCCCTCAGTGTTGCCAGATGGAAAGTAATTTAATTATTAATATTTATTTTTTACCTGCAACACTGAGGTAACCAGCTAATTACCTGCATTTTGTGTACCTTGTTGTTTTGTGGTAATATAGTTAAAAATCTTGAGTGTGGACTTGTAAAACATTCTTTTAAAAATTTCTGTTATCCCACATCCGAGACCTTGAAGTATGGTGTCAAAAATGGAGGATTAAAATTAATTCTAACAAATCCCACCAAATAACTTTTACCCTTCGCCGTAAACCAATGACTTCCTGCCCCACAGTATCCTTTACTGACACTCCACTAGCCCCTGTTGAACAGATTCGATACCTAGGACTCCACCTTGACAAACGTCTGACTTGGAATCCCCATACAAGACTGAAAATACAAGAAACTTCCCGACGTTTTCAACTACTCCAACACTTACTGGGCAAACGCTCCAATCTTCCACTTAATTACAAAAGACTTATTTATATGACCATCATAAGACCGATATGGACTTACGGAGTAGAGCTATGGGGCTCTAGCAAACCATCAAATTCTTCTCGTATCCAATCCTTACAATCCAAAATCCTTCGTAAAATCCTTGACGCTCCTTACTTTGTCACGAATAAGCTCATCCATAAAGACCTTAATATCCCATATGTTACTGAATTAGCCCGAACCAGATATCAATCATTCCATGAAAAAACTCCATTTCCACTCTAATCCACTAGTTTCTATTCTATCATCCTCTTCGATTCCTGATAATACTCCGAGGCGTCTGAAAAGAAGATGGCCCCGAGACCTTCTAGTTTAATATATTTTTAGAGTGCTTCCGATGGGTGGCGTCTCTTCATGTATTTAATGTTAGATTACTATATCCACCACATTTACTTGTTGTATATAATTATACAGTTGTAAATATCAATAAATAAGTTAAAAAAAAAAAAAAAATTCTGTTAAATTTGATTTGATTATCTGTTTTTTTTATTTTTCATCATTTTAATTGTCTTAAATCGTTCTTTTAGTTAATAAAAATAACTTTTATTTTCGAACTTTATTTATTTTATTGTTTTTCAATATCCATCAAAATAGTAATATTATTTAATCTAGATCATATGTTTACAACGAAAATGAATACACGTTACATTTTTCAAATTGAACTATATTTATTAGTTTTTAAATTGAGTTTAACAGTCGAGGTAAAGAAAAGTGTGTGTTGGAGCACCAGATTTTTTCATACTTGCGCTTTTTTTTTCAATGCTAAGTTAAAGTAGTTAATTATTTCTAAAGAACAAAATTAAAGGTAGTTTATAGGAAGAAATTATTTTTAATATATACTATAAATGTTTTTAGTAGATTATTTATTTAACTCTAATAGTTCCTCAATCCGCCTTTTTGTCCAAAACTCAATTTCTTTCTGAATGGGAAAAGCAGTTGATCAAATCTAGACTTATCAATAATTTTTTGTTTCCAGTCAGGGATAAATGTACATTTTTTTTATTTTTTTTTTTTTTTCGCTTTTATTTCTCAACACCGGAGATTACCACTCGTAAATGCCGAGATAAAAAAAAGGGGGGTAGAGTGGCTGATGAGGACACAAACAGAGGAGACTCCTAACAAAGGAAAGAACGGACTGAAGTGAAATTTCGAAAGGAAAGGCGAAAGATTTCTCGAGGGAATTCTCTCGTTAAAGTCCATCTTCTTCTAATACGCCATTAGGGACTCCTGTCTCTTTCCTGCCAATTAGTGAGAACGTCACGAAAAACAAAATCTGGTGCGTCCAATACAAGTCTTTCACTTAACTCCCTCGAAAAAAAAAAATTGTTCGAACTCTTAAATTAAGTTTAGGTTATACTGTGAGAAATATTTTCTACAAATATGACATAAGTTTGTACGCTTTTCGCCCCATTCCAAAACCTTCTATAGATCTATATGTATGTTTGTTTATTTATTTAACGTCACTTTAACTGTGACTAATCGGACGATGCTACAGTGAGAGTCCTGAGAGTCCTACAGTGAGAGAAATTTTGCATATCCAGGTTTAATTAGGATAGGGATCTTTCACGAGTACCTGACATCGCACACCTTTAACTTAACTGAAGATTTTTTACTCTCGGTTTGAACCCATGACCTCTGGCATAA
Source organism: Piezodorus guildinii (assembly GCA_023052935.1). Lineage (NCBI taxonomy): Eukaryota > Metazoa > Arthropoda > Insecta > Hemiptera > Pentatomidae > Piezodorus > Piezodorus guildinii. The sequence goes on along the minus strand of CM041298.1, from coordinate 1,561,030 downwards.
AAAGGCTGTTATGCTAGCCACCCTGCTACAGGTGATCCCAATACAGCTCTGTAAATAATATAAGGTGAAAACAATTCTAAAATCTTTTGCTTTTCAAAGGTATATTAGATCGAACAATTAAAAAAATATATATTTAAAAAATTATCATTCTAGTCCGGTACATAACTTTGAGATAAACAAAAAATAAAAATAAAATACAATCAATGTCTAACTTATATTAAAAAAAAAAAGACGCTTTCGGTTACTTCAACACTTACTGGACAGACGCTCTAACCTTCCACTCAACTACAAAAGGTTCATCTTTATTACCATCATAAGGCCTATCTGGACGTACGGAGTTGAGCTTTGGGGCTCTACTAAACCATCAAATTCTTCCCGTCTTCAATCCTTACAATTCATAGTCCTTTGACAAATCCTTAATGCTCCTTACTTTGCCACGAATCAACTCATCCATAAAGACCTCAATGTTCAATATCTAGCAGATTTGGCCCGAACCAGGTATCAATCTTTGCATGACAAACTCCACTACAACTTTAACAAACTACTTTCAATCCTTACCCGTTCTTCCATTCCTGACAATCCTCCGAGGTGTCTGAAAAGAAGAAGGCCTCGGACCATCTAGTTTAGATTACCTAGTGGAGTGCTGCCAATGGGCAGTTTCTCTTCATGCATTTCTCACGAATTTTATCACATAGCTCATTTACATGTTGCATCAACTATTGGGTTGTTTCACATGAAATGCCCGTTTTTATAGTTTTCGAAATACATAAAGGATTTTGCAGGTCTCTGTAAGTTTTCTTCCGAATGTTTACATATTTAAAGTAAACAGTTACTAATTCTCTACCTTTTTATTATAAACATTAGCTTCCCAATCAATTACCCACTTTTTAGTATACCTCCAAATATGAACATGGAAACACGCGATTTTCGAGTAATATTTTTGTACGAGTTTAAACTCGGCCATTCAGCAGCTGATGCCGCTAGAAATATTTGCAAGGCGTTTGGGGAAGGGAGTGTTAATGAACGGACCATTCGCCGTTGGTTTGCCAAATTTTCAGCTAGGGATACTGACAGGGAAAACTTGCCCCGAGAAAGACCTCCGTACGTAATAGACAACGATGTTCTCAAACATAAAGAAGAAAGTAACCCTTGTTCAGGAATTTAGACAACTTCGTCAAAGGAAAACTTTTTGAAAATGATGATCAAGTGAAAAGAGCGTTTTCAGGTTTTGTTTCACTTTAAAGCTCAGAGTTTTTCAGTTCGGGGATAAAAAAGGTGGTGTCACGTTGGGAAAAATGTGTAGAAAAAGAAGGTAAATACTTGGAATAAAATTATCTTGTTTTCATATCGTATTTTTAATAAAAATTCTTTACCTTGAAAACGGACATTTCATGTGACACAACTCAATAGTACAGTTGTAAGTATCAATAAATAAATATACTTAAAAAAATCTGGTGCGGGCAACACACGACTTTCACTTACCTCCATTTTTAAAATCAATGAAAGAATTTTCAAAAACAGAGATAAAACTACGTGAAACTATTGAGGAATTAAGTAAATTTAATTTATATAGAAACATTTGTTTTATTAAAAGTTCTATTAAAGTTTTATTAAAGTTAAAGGTACTTTAGGAGAAGAAAATTTAAAATATCGGCATTTAAGCCCTGTCAGACCATTTTAATCAGAATAAAACCTACATGATATTAAAGCCCAATAAATTTTACATCGATATAGCGAGTTTAATCAAAATCGTCGAAACCGTTTTCGAGAAAATCGAAAAAAGGTGCAAAATGCAAAGTGCAAATCTTCTGGTAAGCTCATTTTGATGAAAAAAGTTTTGTCACGTCTCGGGCGTATAGTTGTCTTAAATATGAAATTTCAGTTTCATAGGACTTACCGCTCGGGAGTTACCACACACACGGACCTTTTTGCGGGACTTGGTTATTTGGACTCAGGGGACCCTAAAACGTGTATTTCCGTTGAACACTGGAATTCGAAAATTTTCACGATCGCAATACTTCCCCTTACTATATATAGTAAGTGAAAGTAAAAAATACACTTCGTTTTAAGTAATTTTATCTATGTTCATATTTATTTGATGTTTTTCCAAATACAGTAGAAAAATTTTATCGAATCAGTAAAAATATTACGTTCCTAAAATATGAAGATGGTGACGATAACTTCCGTTTATATTTCTTTTGCTCAGTGAAGTTGTGATATTTATTATTTTATTTTCTATCCTTATCCTCTCAGGTAAGGACATAATAAAGATAGATAAAGAGGGGATATCCATTCTCTCAGTGGAACACATTTCAGTGGACTCGTAGCGTCATTGTTGAGAAACACAATATATAGGCAGTAAAAGGGAGTGAAGCTATAGTTCTTTATACAGAGGATAATACAGTATAGGGCTTGAGGTCACGCGCACCTCTGGGATCTCCCAGTGCACTCCAATGCGGGCAGATCTTCACAGTTCCACCTTTTTACTGTCTCCGATATTGAATAGTTGACCGTATGTATAAAATGTATGATGAAATGGTTCGGGTCGCGATGAAAAAAGTTGTGTAAACTATTAATTGTGAAACATAACACATTGCGGGTATTCATTAAGACTAAAAACGCTGCAAATTATTACACAATCGTATATTATTTCCAAATAACTATATTAGGGTATAAATGTTAATTAAATTTTTATTCATCTTCAATAATAACCGAGTTTAGGTGGAATCACATCTATAATAATTTGTTACTTGAATACATACATACCGAGAAAGGTTTGAATATGGGTGAGAAGATTCCGGTATTATGGTATGCCGATGATCTGGTACTGCTAGGTGAAGACACGGAAACCATACAACTAAATTCAAGTATTTTAATAAAAACCGGTAAAGAAATAGGTCTCGAATCAAATACCGATAAGACGAAATATATGATTAGTAGCAGAAACGGTGACGGTCTTGGTGGTATTGATGTATCAGGGCATACTTTTAAACTCGTAGAGAAATTCAAGTATTTAGGTTCAATGATAACAAGAAATAATGAAATCCAGGAAGCAATAAAGGCCAGGTTAAAGGTGGGAAATGCGTATTATTATTCAGTTGCTAAGTTACTCTAAAAACTAAAAGGTTAGAATTTATAAAACTGTTATTTTTCCGACGGTTCTTTACGGATGTGAAACGTGGCTGCTTACTTTGAAGGATGAGCAACGGCTTAAGGTTTTCGAAAATAAGGTATTGCGTAAAATATTTAGTCTGAAGAGAGATGAGGCCACTGGGGAGTTTAGAAAGTTGCACAACGCGGAATTGCGGGACTTGTATCCTGTGAATATAATTGGTTGATAGCATCGCGGAGACTCAAATGGGCGAGTAAAGTTGTTGGGCTCGTTGAGGAGCGGATTCCGAGAAAGTTGGTATTCGCTGAAACGACTGGTAGGCGTCCGATAGGTAGGCCGAAGCGTCGATGGGAGAATCAATTTAAGGTTGATCTCGGGGGCTCGGGCTTGAACGGTGATCATTGGACGAGTCTGTGTAGGCGGAATTTGGTGGTATCGGCATCGAGCAGAGCCTATCATTATTATTATTATACATACATGTTTCTGTTTATGAGCTTTTCTGAATCTCAAAAGGGAGTAAATGAAAAATTATTAAAATATTAGAAATTACACGCCACGATACATATTAAGGGGAAAAAATCTGGTGCGCGTAACACCCGACCTTTACTTACGTCCGTTGTTGAAATCAATTTAAGAATTTTTAAATAGTTGTAGAGATAAAGATAAATTGTTAAAGAATTAATTAAATTGAATTTCAATAGAAACATGTGTTTTATTAAATAATCTATCATATTTTTATCTACAACAATCAGTTTGTGTTTAGGGTAAACACGTCCAACTTAATTAAGATTTAGGAACGCTCTGCTTCTTTGGCAGGCCGCCAGGTGGCAGCATGGTCAACATGAATTTCCCTTTTCAGGAACCAGAAATAGTTAGATTTATCGGATCTCTCCCTATTACCCAACGATTCCGTGTATCAGATAATATTTTTTTCTAAAATCTTTAGCTATCCAACGGTGTATTATACATCTATATTACTATTGTTTGTTCAAAAACACAAAAATTGCATTAAAAAAATATGTTTGCACTTCTCTCCTTCATTTTTTATAAAATCCGCTCAACTTTTATATTTACCCGTTATTTATTTGTGCTAATAAGATGATGTGCCTATTTTTTTAAATTTTAAATATACAAAATTACATGTACTTGAGAGGAAGAAAATTCAAAATATCGGCATTTAAGCCGTGTGTATTTCAATCAAAATAAAACCTTATTTAACCTTGATTATTATTTTCCGTATTTAAAATGCCATCAAAGTGTAGTTTAAATGTATTTAATATCTCAGTCGGATCCGCGATCATATTGTTATTTGCAACTTTAACCGCATTCAATAGGGGTTCAAATCTTTTGCGTGATTCTAGATGTATTTAAAAATTTAAATTGATTTTGACAATGAAGGTAAGTGAAAGTCGTGTGTTGCGCGCACCAAGTTTTTTTGTTCCATATAAGGTCTGAGACTGCTCTCACAATAAGACTAGACATTCATGAGCCAACATGTGCAGCGGAGGATGAAATAGTTCAGATAAGCAAAACAACACAAGTATTTTTCTGAGTTAATTATTTTGTTTTTTGGAACGATATTAGTTACATATTATATTATGTATTGTTGAAAATTTGAAGATTTTAGAAAAAATGTATAATACTTTGTTCATCATTCAGTTTATAAAGAACTAGGTTATAAGAAGGGATGAATAACTGGTACTCATCACCTTAAAGTCCAACGAAACGAACTACAACCCATTATTACACTATTATATAAACTGTTGCATAGTTTGTAAAATATAATTTGTAACATATAACTTTGTAGATATAGTTTTAAGTTACTTAACATAGCCTGCATATAGGCGTTACTTGTTATATATAACATGTTAGATGTAACTAGTTATATAACACTGACCGAGAGAGCCCCAGAGCACTGTGTCACTCCCACACAGAGCCGAGACCTCTCGCATCGATCGTTTTCTACAGAGGCCTACCTTACCCTCTCGTACTTCTATATTCTGTCTATACTCTCTTAGGGTATATATATATATATATATATATATATATATATAAAAACCCCAAAGAGTAAAAACATCGAAGTTATACGAGTGTATGTTATATGAAAATACCAACAATTAATTTTACTTTCACCTACCTATATATGAAATAAAAGTATACATGAAAAAATATATATGAAAGTATTGCGATCATGGAAATTTTCGGATCCCAGTTTTCAACGGGAATAGACGTTTTATGGTCCACTGAGTCCAAATGACCAAGTCTTAAAGTTCATATTTAAGACAACTAACCCGAGATGTTACAGCAACCTTTTCATCAAAATCACCTAACCAAAAGAGTCACTTTATACCATGCATTTTGCACTTATTCACGATTTTCTCAAAAACGGCTCTAACAATTTTGATTAAACTCGCTATATCGATGTAAAATTAAATGGTCTTTAATATTATGTAGGTTTCATTCTGATTAAAATGGTCTAACAGAGCTTAAATGCCGATATTTTAAATTGAAATTGTATCGCGCATTAAGATCATGCGTTCATAATAATGAAAAATACAGTTAGCAAGGAAATATGTTTATTACTTTAACTTACTTATATATGACATATATAGTAAGGGAAATTATAGCGATCGTGAACATTTTTGAATTCCAGTTTTTACTGTAAATACACGTTTTAAGGTCCCATGAGTCCAATTACTAAGTCTTGCAGGAGTCATCCATAGCGTAGTTGCTAGCATAACAGCTTTCTATGCCAAAGGTCGCGGGTTCAAACCTGAGGGTGGCCCTAGGATTTTTAATGGGAGTAAAAAATCCATAGTTATGCCGTCCTTTGGAGGGGACATTAAAAGGTGGACTCGAGCCTGTGCGATGTCAGGTACTCGTTAAAGACCCCTATCCTAATAAAACCTGGATTGACAAAATTTAGAACTCCCACTGAAGCATCGTCCGATTAGCCATAGTAGCATAAAGTGACGTTAAACGAATAAACAAACAAAGTCTTGCAAAAAGGTGTGTGTATGTGGTAACTCTCGTGTTAGTTAGTGAAAAGTCCTATGAAATTAAAATTTCTTATTTAAGACAACTATATTACAAAAGCTTTTTCATAAAAATCAACTAACCAGAAGAACCACTTTGTACCATGCACTTTGCACCTTTTTACGATTTTCCAAAAATCGGCTCTAACTATATTTTGATTAAACTCGCTATATCGATGTAAAATTTAATATGCATTAATATGATGTAGGTTTCATTCTGATTAAAATGGTCTAACAGAGCTTAAATGCCGATATTTTAAATTTTCTTCCTCTAAAGTACCTTTAATTTTGTAGATTCTATAAAAATAATTATATTATCTTGTTACTACTGATGATAAACAACTAAATATGCAAGTTGAGCAAATTTGATAAACAACTAAAGGAGAAAAATTAGCAAATATTTTTTTATGCATTTTTTGTGTTTTTGAACACAACAATAGTAATATAGATGCATAATATACCGTTGGATAGCTAAAGATTTTAGAAATAATATTTTATGATTCACGGACTTTTAATGGTTAATGGAGAGCGATGAAAAGCCGTGAAAACTAACTGTTTTGTTTTTGTTCCCGAAAAGGAAAATTCATGGTGACGGTGCTGCAACCTGGCGGCTTGTCAATGAAACACAGTGCGGCAATTATGTTTTTGAATATAAGAACAGTAATATAAACGTATAATATACCGTTTGAAAGCTAAAGATTTTAGAAAAAATATTATCTTATACACAAGCTTGTAAAATTGAATAAAGAGTGATGAAAAGCCGATAAAACTAACTGATTATTTTAGATAATAATATAATAGAGTATTTAATAAAACACATGCTTTTATATTAATTCAATTTAATTAATTCTTTAATGGCTTTATTCATTTTTATCTCTTACTGTATTTGGAAATTCTTTAATCGATTTTAAAAACGTAAGTAAGTGAAAGTCGGGTGTTGCCCGCACCAGATTTTTTTTTATTTTGTATAGTTTTAGGTCGGTTCCCTGCTAAAATTAATTAAATGATATACAAATCTTAATGGCCGTGGATGATATATCCATCTCTTTACACCGTTTTCCTCTACTTGCAATAATTTCACACGCAATTCGCCTATTGTATATGTATATGGTTTTAATACCAATTTTAATAACTTTTCATCAAAATTCCATTTTTTTTTTCCAGTATAATTTACGAGACGATATATTTTTTTTTTAGATCATTCTTCAAGGATATTGTATAAATCGAGCAAAAAAAAAATTTTTTTTAGACCCAAATAAACCAGAAGGTGATATAAGAGGGACGAGGTGACGCAATATAATCCCACTAATTCGCTATTCTCTTACAAACAGGAAACTCGGCAAACCATCTATTTCAATGTCAAACTTCACGTCACGTAAATAATAAAAAATAAAAAAAATACTTTTTATTTTTTCATTTTTTACTTTCGCTTCCTTAAATGTGAAATATATAGTAAGAGAAAGTATTTCAAATGAAATAGACGTTTTAGTCACCAAAGTCGCCAAGTCCCACAAAACTTTTTTTTTAATTTTTTTTTTTTAATTTATTTATTTATTCTGGGACAAGTCTCTTTAGAATAATACAATATACAATAATGAGAATTACTGTCTTAAAGTAATATTTAAAAAACAAAACAGAAATATACAATGAATAATAAGAAAAAAAGAAACCATAAGAGAAATGAAAAAAATAAAAATATTATAAAACAGTATATATCTTCGAAAACTAATGGCTGTAAAAATATTTGTAATGAGTGAAACCATTAAAGAATTAATTAAATGGAATGTCTATAGAAACATGTGTTTTATTAAAAAATCTATTATATTATTATCTAAAATAATCACTTAGTTTTATCGGATTTTCATCATTCTTTACTAAATTTTTAAAGCTTGTGTATGAGGTAATATTTTTTCTAAAATCTTTAGCTTTCCAACGGTATATCATACATGTATATTACCGTTCTTATGTTCAAAAACGAAAAATTGCTTTAAAATTTTTTTTTTCTATTTTCTCCTTTAGTTGGGTATCGAATTAATTCAATTATATATATTTACCTGTTTTTCATCAGCATTAACAAGATAATATAGTTATTTTTATTGAATCTACAAAATTAAAGGTAATTTAGATTAAGAAAATTTAAAATATCGGCACTTAAGCCCTGTCAGACCATTTTAATCAGAATAAAACCTACATAATATTAAAGCCCAATAAATTTTACATCGATATAGCGAGTTTAATCAAAATCGTCGTAACCGTTTTCGAGAAAATCGAAAAAAAGGTGCAAAATGCATGGTATAAAGTGGCTCTTCTGGTGAGCTCATTTTGATGCAAAAAGTTTTGTGACGTCTCGGTCGTATAGTTGCTTTAATTATGATATTTCAGTTTCATAGGACTTACCGTTTCCGCTCGGGAGTTAACACATACACACACAGACCTTTTTGCGGGACTTTGTCTTTTGGACTCAGGGGACGCTAAAATGTGTATTTTCGTTGAAAACTGGAATTCGAAAATTGTCATGATCGCAATACTTTCCCTTACTATATATAGTAAGTGAAAGTAATAAAACAGTATATATCTTCGAAAACTAATGGCTGTAAAATATTTGTAAAAAAAAATATATGAGCGATGATAATAACTAAATAATTATCATATTTCCATAATTAACCTAGACTAAAAAATAAAATAAAATTCTTACTTAGTTAAAAAAATAAAAAACACTTCTTTAACTTTTTCTTTTTACATATTTTTATGGAACTGGATCATTTAGGATTGTTTAGAAATTGAATGGACATGAGGTAATGGAATAAACGAGATTTAAAAGTGGATAGGGTAGTAGAATTGCGGATAATAGAAGGAATAGAGTTCCATATGGAAGAGGATCGGATAATGAAAGATCTGTCGAAAGCTGCGGTTCGATGGGGCGCAATATATAAATCAGAAGGGCGCATACGGTTGTTGCGGGATTGGATTATTTGTGTGTGTGTGTGTGTGTGTGTGGTAAGTCTAGCGCAAATATAAAAAGTCGTATGAAACTAAATATTCAAATTTAAGATCACTATAGTTCCAACGTGTCAAGGAAACTTTTTCATTAAAATCGGCTGACCGGAAGATCTACTTTATACCATGCTTTTTACACCTTCTTATGATTTTCTTAAAAATTCTATAACAATTTTGATTAAACGAGGTATATCAATGTAATATTAAATAGGCGTTAATATCATGTAGGTTTTATTCAGACTGAAATAGTTGCCAGAAGCCGATTTTTTTATGATTTTCTACCTCTAAAGTGACATTAATTTTTTTAATTCCAAAAAATTAACCATTCCGTTTTATTAACATTAAAAAAAATGGCTAAATATATAATAATAATAATAGGCTTAGCGAACCCGAAGGTTCGATGCCGATACCACTAAATTCTGCCTACACAGACTCGTCCAATGTTCACCGTTCAAGTCCAAGCTCCCGAAATCAGCTTTAACGCAATCCTCCCATCTACGCTTCGGCCTACCAGTCGGATCAGCAAATACCAACTTTCTCGGAATCAGCTCGTCATCGAGCCCAACAACTTTACTCGCCCATTTGAGTCTACGCGATGCAAGCAGCTCAATTATATTCACAGGATACAAGTTCCGCAATTCCGCGTTGTGCAACCTTCTAAACTCCCCAGTGGCCTCATCTCTCTTCGGACCAAATATTTTACGCAATACCTTATTTTCGAAGACCTTAAGCCGTTGTTCATCCTTCGAAGTAAGCGGCCACGTTTCACATCCGTAAAGAACCGTTGGAAGAATAATAGTTTTATAAATTCTAATCTTTTAAGTTTTTAGATAGAAGCCGCGAACTAAGTAACTTAGCAACTGAATAATAACACGCATTTCCCACCTTTAACTGGGAGTTTATTTCTTCCTGGATTTCATTTTTTCTAATTATAATTGAACCTAGATACTTGAATTTCTCTACGTGTTCAAAAGTATTAACATATGGACATGAACAGTATGAAGTATGAACATGAACAGCGGCTAAATATATAGTAAGTTAAATTCAACTAAAGGAGAAAAAGGCAAATATATTTTTTTAGATAATTATTTTTTGCCGAACACAAGAATATACCGAAGGAAAGTTTAAGAATTTGTTCATTTAACGTCACTTTATGCTACTATGGCTAATCGGACGATGCTACAGTGGGAGTCCTAAATTTTGTCTATTCAGGTCTTTAATTAGGATAGAGATCTTGAACGAGTACCTGACATCGCACAGGCTCGGGACCACCTTTTAACGTCCCCTCCTAAGGACGGCATAACTAAGGGTTTTTTAATCCCATTAAAAAATTCTAGGGCCACCTGCGGGTTCGAACACGTGGCCTTTGGCATAGGAGGCTGTTATGATAATCAACATGCTACAGGTAACCAGCAGTTTGAGATTTTATTCTGATTGAAATAGTGTGAAAGGGCTTAATTGCCACATTAAAAAATTTCTTTTAATATAGTACCTTTGATTAAAATTATTACTATATGTCAGCTGTGGTATAGTGGCTAGCATAACAGACTTCGAAGCCCAAGGTCGCGGGTTCAAACCTAGCTGATAGCCCTTGATTCTGCTATCTTTTGTAGCTAACTAAATCCTGATATCTTGATTGCTATTCCAGGACCCTTTGAGACTATTTCAATGAAAATAGAACCTACATATTAAAGCCTATCAAATTTTACATCAATATAGCGAGTTTAATCAAAGTCTTTAGAGCCATTTTATAGAAAATCGTAAATAGGTGCAAAATGCATGATATAAAGTGGCTCTTCTGGTTAACCGATTCTGATGAAAAAAGTTGCACACATACACACACACACACAGACCTTTTTGCGGGACTTGATTATTTGGACTCAGGGACCCGAAAAGTGTATTTCCGTTGAAAACTGGAATTCGAAAATTTTCACGATTCCAATACTTTCCCTTACTATATATTCCATATATAGGTAAGTGAGAATAATAGCGATGATTAGTTTTTTTTTTAGGGTAGTTGATAACGTATTAGTAACTACTAGAGAAAGTAAAATGGTGTTTACATTTTCTCCTTTTCGAAGAGGTAGCAGACTAGATTAGAAAACTGGAATGTTTACATGAGTCACCAAACTGATAAGGATATCGATTAGTGATTATTGCGGATTAACAATTGTTATCAAGAATGATTATGATAAAAGGTAGCTTTAGTGAGCGATGTAACAGTTAATTATCGGACAGAAAGAGAAAAAAAAAATCCAAAAAGCATACAGGAATTTATTATGGTAATGGTGATTTCAATAAAAACTTTTTTTTTTTTTAATCAATAATATAAGACCCATTTTATATATTTATACAGATATTACATACCTTGATGTAGCTATCTATCAGGTAATGTTTGCATTTTGGCAATCATCAACTGAAGAACGAACCGAGCGCTTTGCATCTTTCAAGTCCAAATTTCCGGTTCTGAACCTAGCAAACCACTTACGGACGGTGCTTCATCATCGTCATACACACTGCAATTTTTTTTTATATTCTTTGCAACGGATTTTCCTTTTCGGAAATAAAAAATCATTAAATGATATTTTGATTTTTTTTTCAATTTCGAGCAAGCAAAATACCACATTAATATAAGGAATCTCGGTTGAAAATGATGTTTAAAAGCACCTTATCTATTACTTTCACTTACTATAAATAGTAAGGGGAAGTATTGCGATCGTGAAAATTTTCGAATTCCAGTTTTCAACGGAAATACACGTTTTAGGGTCCCCTGAGTCCAAATAACCTAGTCCCGCAAAAAGGTCTGTGTGTGTGTGTGTGTGTCTGTGTGTGTGTGCGTGTGTGGTAACTCCCGGGCGGAAACGATTAGTCCTATGAAACTGAAATTTCATATTTGAGACAACTATACGCCCGAGACGTGACAAAACTTTTTTCTTCAAAATGAGCTCACCAAAAAAGGCACTTTATACCATGCATTTTGCACCTTTTTTTCGATTTTCTCGAAAACGGTTCCGACGATTTTGATTAAACTCGCTATATCGATGTAAAATTTAATGGGCTTTAATATCATGTAGGTTTTATTTGGATAAAAATGGTCTTACAGGGCTTAAATGCCGATATTTTCAATTGTCTTCCCCTAAAATAACCTTAATTTTGTAGATTCAATAATCATAACTATATTATCTTGTTAACGCTGATGAAAAAAAGGTAAATATATAAATTGAATGAATTCGATACCCAACTAAAGGAGAAAACAGAAAAAATATTTTTTAATGCAATTTTTCGTTTTTGAACATAAGAGCAGTAATATACATGTATGATATACCGTTGGAAAGCTAAAGATTTTAGAAAAAATATCATCTCGTACACAAGCTTTTAAAAGTTAGTAGAGAGTGATAAAACGAACATAAAACTAACTGATTATTTTAGATAATAATATAATAGATTTTTTAATAAAACACTTGTTTCTATATAAATTCAATTTGATTAATTCCTTAATAATTTTACGTATTTTTATCTCTAACTGTATTTGAAAATCCTTTCATTGATTTTTAAAATGGAGGTAAGTGAAAGTCGTGTGTTGCCCGCACCAGATTTTATTTTTAGCTTATGAAAACATTATTGACTTAAGGGGTACTCACTACGTTTGCTATATCATGCTATTTGTGTTATTTTGCTAAACCCGTCAAGTTTCTACAGTTATTTCCTGTATAAAATTCATGAGTTTAGCACAATAGCACAAATAGCATGCTATAGCAAACGTAGCGAGTACCCCTTTAGTAAACTTGATTTTCGATTGGGATATTTACAAACGCTAAGAACTTATTTTATAGCCCAATATAAGTTGAACGAATTAAGCTAAAGGAGAAAAGAGCAAAAATATTGTTGTATTTAATTTTTTTTTTTTTATGTATTTAATATTTTTTGGGCATAAAGATTTGTGAAAAAAATGTTCTATGTACGCAAAGTAAAGTAGCTAATAGGGCAAAAAATTAAGTAATTATTTTATATAACAATTTTATATTATTATATTATTTAATGGGAGCGACGTGGTCCAGTAGATAGAGCACTAGTCTACTGTTCTCCGGGTCCTGGGTACGAATCCTGGCTGAGGCGGATTATTTATTCTCGAGGGGTGACACAAGGGTATGGAGACCCTCCTGGGGTACACCCATACTCCATAAAGTGGGTACCAAAAAAAATTGTGGGAAAACCTGGCGGCTGAGCGTGATCAAGGCCTAATAACCTCATTGCACAGCTGTTGATCTAGAATTTTTACGAATCTCTATACGTACTGAGTACAAGATCCTTCATGGGTTGTAGTGGTACAGGTTTTTTTTTCTTTTCTTTCTATTGAATATTTCACTATTTTATTTACATTTTAATCTTTCAACTTTTTATTTTTTTTTAGTATTATTTTATTATTTTTATTGTATATGCTACAGATTTAATATTGAAGCGGAGTTTCATATATTTCTTATAGGATGTCATGTTGTGATAATTATTAGAGAGATAAGCAAGGAAAGGAAAAAAAAAAGAAAAAGAATAAAATGAGAAAAACAGTTTAAATAAAAGGGTAAAAACAATTTTTTTAAATTAATCTATTTTTTTTTATGTATTGCATGTTAAGATATTTATATTAAAAATTATCCAATGAGGAAAAAATAGTAAGCTGTGTAAATAGGAACCCAACTAAGTCGGGGAGCATCGGTTGTTCAATAAAGTGTAACTCTCACATGTTTCCAACTAAATTGAATATGATTGTTTAAACATTGATTTCAATAAGTGAGAGTCGTGTGTTGCGCACATCAGATGTTTTTCTTTCTTCGACCACCACTCGGAATAATTTTCTTTTGAATCCTCCAACTGTCAACTATAGGTATACATTATAAAACTGTTAGTTTTCGAGTGTGGAACAGAGACATCCAACCAAGGAGAAAGAAAAATCGCCTGTCGAAGTTCTTGTCTAATGAACTATGTTGATGACTTTGAAATTATTGACGAATTCGTTAGTGGCCTCAAACTAGCTTTTACTTAGTGTGGTCATCAATTAGTAATCTGCGACCTCTTGTAAGTTTTTATTAATTGCTTAAAAAGTTCAGGAAATAGCACTTTTGGTCAGGGTACAAACATTTGGTACGAGGGTTAGTAATCGAATTCGAATTCGTAAAACTTAGATATTTACCTGTTTTTTTATCGTCGATATCAAGATTATATTATTGTTTTTCTATTATCTAAAAAATTAAAGGTACTTTAGAGGAAGAAAATTTAAAATATCTGCATTTAGGCCCTGTAAGACTATTTCAATCAGAATGAAACCTACATCATATTAATGCATTAAATTTTACATCGATATAGCGAGTTTAATCAAAATATAGTTAGAGCCGATTTTTGGAAAATCGTAAAAAGGTGCAAAGTGCATGGTACAAAGTGGTTCTTCTGGTTAGTTGATTTTTATGAAAAAGCTTTTGTAATATAGTTGTCTTAAATAAGAAATTTTAATTTCATAGGACTTTTCACTAACTAACACGAGAGTTACCACATACACACACCTTTTTGCAAGACTTTGTTTGTTTATTCGTTTAACGTCACTTTATGCTACTATGGCTAATCGGACGATGCTTCAGTGGGAGTTCTAAATTTTGTCAATCCAGGTTTTATTAGGATAGGGGTCTTTAACGAGTACCTGACATCGCACAGGCTCGAGTCCACCTTTTAACGTCCCCTCCAAAGGACGGCATAACTATGGATTTTTTACTCCCATTAAAAATCCTAGGGCCACCCTCAGGTTTGAACCCGCGACCTTTGGCATAGAAAGCTGTTATGCTAGCAACTACGCTATGGATGACTCCTGCAAGACTTAGTAATTGGACTCATGGGACCTTAAAACGAGTATTTACAGTAAAAACTGGAATTCAAAAATGTTCACGATCGCTATAATTTCCCTTACTATATATGTCATATATAAGTAAGTTAAAGTAATAAACATATTTCCTTGCTAACTGTATTTTTCATTATTATGAACGCATGATCTTAATGCGCGATACAATTTCAATTGATCAAACTAATCTTTTTTAAACATAATTGACACTTCATATAAATTGTATCCATGCGAAGTGAGGCGAGGCCATAGTTTTAAATACATTAGTAACAAAAGAGACAATTTTCCTGTGATTTGAAGTATAATGTTTTCTGTTTCATATTAAATTTGATGTAAAGGGTTACATGCCAGGCAATCTTAGTTTATTTTACTTTCACCTACTCTCACCATATAGCAGGACTTGAAGTGCTGACCCCAGGATGAGGTAATGGAAGAGGTAACCTATTTCCTCAGCTAATCACCAAACTCCTCAATCTCCATATCTAATTTTTCTTCAAACAGGTTTCTGCCTCTAGAAGATAGCTCGTCCTTATCTTCGCCTCGGAGAGGTCCATTCCAGTTTTGATGAAAGGTGGAGTTCCACAGCCTCTCGGATCTTTTCGCCTAATTATATAAATGGACTCCTTCATTCCATTAGCTCCTTATGATATCATTTATATGCAGATAATCTCACAGTCTATCTATTCCTAAATCCAACATCCTGAATTCGTTCGAGACGATGTTTATAATACCGAGGGATAGAATGTGGTCAATAAATTTCGAATGAATGTAGGAAAAAACGGAATGTCCTCTCGTATCTTTTAAATCTTAATTCTTTTTCTTTGATATCCTCATTTTATTCAACAAAGTTAGAATCTGTAACAAATATTATGAGAAGTTTCAAATTCGGTCAGGTTTTACACTTCATTAACATTTATCTCTTTTATTCGATTTAGACTTTATTTTTTTTTTTATTTTTTTTTTTTTTTTTATTCGTATATATTACAATTTGTCATAATAGACAATAATAATAGTGCCAAAGGATCTCATTCATACAATATTTACAATATAAACAAAAGGAAAGTCAAATTACATAAAATAAAATCAAAATAAATAAACGTATACAATAACAAAATTTATAGACAAAATAAATACAAATAAATGAAGTTAACAAATAAATAAACAAAACATGTCTCATTCATACCTATGTACAATATTTACAATCAGCTCGGGAACCCGGACGGGGCTTGTCCCCCACTTGTGGAAGGACAAGCAGAGCCCAAAGGATCCCAGCGCCTCCCTCTCAGCCGTATCACTGGTGAGAGCCAGCGGAAGCTAAGTGAGGGCGCCACAGCCACAATCAAACCGCACATGAGAGGAGAATCTGACAGTGTCAGAACTCCAGAATAGATGTTTATAATATGTCTCGGGGCCACTGCCGTTTCAACCTTCTAGGAGGGTTGTATGGATGAGTGGAGCTGGATAGGGATTGTGCTAGAGGATTAGGATGATGAATGAGGTTCTGGTGGAATTTGGAAAATTTAGATGGAATCAGGTCTGAAATAAATGGAACATTAAGGTCGTGGTGCAAGGTATAGTTGGATACATAATAAGGAGCATTTACTATTATTCGCAGGACTTTGGATTGAAAGGATTGAATGCGTTTGATGTTAGAACGTTTAGCTGTCCCCCACAGTTCAAGTCCGTAGGTCCAGATTGGCTTCAGTATTGTCTTGTAAAGTAATAATTTGTTGTCAACTGTAAGCTTAGATTTTCTGTTTAGTAGTCTGTATAACTGTCCGAATCGTCTGTTGAGTTCTTTTCGTTTAAGTCTTGTATGTGGGTTCCACGTCAATCTTTTGTCTAGTAGTAAGCCAAGATACCGGACTGTGTCTGAGGAAGGAAGCGGTATGGAATTGAAATGAACCATTGGACAGGATTTGCGTCGAAAGGTGAAGGTGACATGGGTGCATTTGCTTTCATTAACCTTAATACGCCAAGCATTACACCAGTCCTCGATAAGACAAAGGTGTCTTTGCAGGATTAAGGATGCTATTTCAGGATCGGAATTGGATGATAGGATGGCGGTGTCATCTGCAAATGTTGCCAGAAAGGTGTCAGGATGATTAGGAATATCAGCAGTGTAAAGGATGTAGAGGACGGGTCCCAAGACGCTGCCTTGAGGAACACCGGCCTCAATGGGATAAAAGTTAGAAAATTCTACACCACAGCGAACTCGGAAGGAGCGGTTTGAGAGATAGGATCGTAGAATGAGGTATAGAGACTGGGGTAAATGCGTTTTAAGCTTGAAGAGTAATCCGGTGTGCCATACCCGGTCAAAAGCTTGCGCTATGTCCAGAAACGCACCAGAACAATACTCTTTGCATTCAAGGGCTGAGGAAATATGGTCTACAACTCGGAGTCCTTGTTGAACAGTGGAATGATGAACACGGAAACCAAACTGATGGGAAGGAAGATTTTGTGATTCTAATATAGGCAGGATTCGTTTTAGAAGGAGTTTTTCAAAGACTTTTGAGAGGATGGGGAGTAGACTAATAGGTCTGTAAGATGAAGTGTTGCTGGAAGGTTTACCTGGTTTTAGGAAGAGAATGATTGTGGAATGTTTCCACAAGAGAGGAAAATAGGTGGTGCGTAGGATGCAGTTGTAGATATAGGTTAGGAATATAATAGCTTTCTGCGGAAGTTGACGGAGGATCTGGGGAGTAAGGAGATCATGTCCAGGAGATTTACGGAGGGTCAGTTTCTGGAGAAGATATTTAACCTCAGAGGGATTAATAGCTTTAGGAGGTAGGGAAAGAGGTATTGGTGACAAAAGAAAGTCTTGTACTGCTGTGGTATGATTGCTTTGGGATTCCGGGTGAGGAGTGAATACTTTGGAGAGGTGTGTGGCGAATTCCTCGGCTTTATCTTCATCAGACGCAGCCCAGGAGTCATCACCACGCCGGAGAGGATGGGAAACTTGATGGGATTTTAAAATCTTCTTCGTGACATTCCACAGGGAATTGTCACTAGCTGACAGAGAGGAGAGGTAGGAATTAAAGGACTGGGAACGGAAGGTCGCCAACTCCTGCTTCAATTGTCTACAATAGAAGTTATAGGAGCGGCGATCAGTTGGGTGTCGGGTGCGCTGCCATAATGATCTGGCACGGCGTTTTGCATGGATTAGGTCTGTAAGGTGTTGAGGCAAATGGTTTTGGTGAGGAGTTATATTGGAGTGCTTAGGAGAGGAGGCAGTCCAGACAGCTTGCTGAATGGCGGTGGTGAAGGAGTAGACGGAATCGTCAAGGTCTTCTGGGGTTTTGAGGGTCGCTCTGAGGTTAATATTATCGGTCAGGATTTGGCGAAATAGGTTCCAGTTGACAGGGCCTCGGATAAATGACGGTGGGATAGGTTTTGGAATTGGAGTGAGAGATACTTTTAGGATCAGTGGACTATGGTCTGAGGATAGTTCATCAAGTCGAGCTACAGATAAGTTGAGGGAGCCTAATCCGCTGTGAATGAAGAAGTCAAGGATGTCAGGATTTCGGTTGGGATCGGTTGGCCAGTAGGTAGGGGAATCAGGAGGTAGGAGATTGAAATGACGGAAGTTGAGTGCAGACAGCAAATTTCGTCCACGAGAATTCGTGGTTCTCGAACCCCACTGTTGATGCTTGGCATTTAAGTCTGCACCCAGAATGAAATGATTTCCTAAGGAATTTAGAAAGGATACAAATTCGTTGTTGGAAATGGAGTGTTTGAGGAGGGCAATATGCTGATGTAAGGGAAAAAGGAAGTTTTGATTACTATGGCTGTGGTTTGTAGGAAATCATAGGTAGGAAGTGGGAGTAAGTGATGAGAGAGGGACTGGTGCACAATGACAGCAGTACCGGCATGGGCTTTGCCGTCTGGGTGGTCCGTACGGTATGTTACGTATTGAGGTATTTTGAAGAACTGTTTAGTGGTTAGTCTAGTTTCAGTAATAAGTGCTACGTCAACGTTTTTGTCTTGCAATAAAGCTGTAAGTTCGTCAGTATGATTTCTAACACCATTCGCATTCCATAGGAGAATGGATAAGGAGTTAAGTGAAGTCATTTAAGGATTTTTAAGGAAGGGATTAAGTTTGATACAAGATTATTAAGTAGTGATATTAGCGGCATAACGAGGGATTTGATTTCAGTGATGAAGGATGTCATCAAACTTGTAAGGTCTGAGACATTTGATGGAGGAGGAATATGAGAAATTTGATGCGGATGAGGTTTTTGAGGGTTGGGTAAATTTTGAGGAATAGCTGGTTGTGGAACGGTTTGAGGATTTTGAAGTGTGCGTTGTTCCGGCAGGGCCTCGGCCTCTTTGTTCTGGTTCCCACCTCCAAGTAGATGGGCAAATGTAACATTGGAATCAATTGTTTTTGACGGTTGTCTTCTGCTTCTGATCGGTTCAGCTGTTTCATCCAGATTCTGAGGTTTTTGGTATCTGCTTTTGAGGTTCTTGTAGATTTGACATCCCTTGTAGCTAGCCGGGTGGTCCTTGAGGCACAGAGCACAAACAGCGGGTGTTGATCTTGGTCTTGTACATTCTTCTGACTTATGTTGTTTCACCGCATTTCACACAGCGTGGTATGTGGTGACAATAACTTCTAGTATGACCATATGCCTGACAATTGTGGCACTGCACTATTTCTTTCTTAGTGTAAGGTTTTTCAACTCTTACACTAGTATAGTATAATCTATTGAGGTCATAAATTTTTTCAACTCCTGCTGATGGCTCCAAGTCCACAAAGAATAGAGGCAGTGGAATTTTATCTTTTAGGACGTTGGTGACTTGCCGCACTTTATAGCCTATCTCCGTCAGTTCTTCTTGGATAGCTGCTGCTGGTGTCGAAGGGTGTAGGTTTCTAATTACAACCCTTAAAGCTCTCTCCTGGCGTAACTGATATGTATGAAAATCAGCTTTGGTCTCCGTCAGATATTTTACTATTTTTCTGTAGGTTTCGGCGGTAGTCGGGGATATTTTAGTATCACTGGTTCTACTTATACAATAATAACTGTTAGGATCGGTTAATTTATTTAGATGCGCACACAGTAGTTGAAGGTTTTTAATATTTTTAACAAATATTGGTGGAGGATTGTGGTTCTTTTGGTATAGGAGAAGATTCCATTGTTTCTTTTTCAATTTGAAGGATCTGAAATGGGTTCGGTGTAAAAAACGGCGATTCTTCAGTAATCCTTGTGATGATGTGCTAGGCTGTGGTTCAGATCCTAAAGAGGTAGCTGAAGCAGTCGCTGGTGGAATCATTTTTTTATTATTATCACGGCGAGGTCTCTGTTTTGTGGGAGACGAGTTTGAACCTGCAGATCTAGATCTTTTACTTGTAACTTTCGAGGACATCACTTGATGAAAATATCGCATTGATTAAAAAAAATAAATAGGAATAAATATATAATGGAATAAGAATAAGAAGGAAAAAAAATAAATAAAAGAAAGATAAGGAAAATAAAAGCAAGCCCGAGCTTGCCGAGCTAGCGGCAATCAGCTGATCAGTGACCCTTCTTTCACTTTTTCGTGATTGTACAAAGTAAATTATAACTTTGCTTACCGAAATTTCTCCAATATTCACTGCTGTAGTATTCCTGAGGTCTAGTGATGTTTTCCAGACTGAACTCAAGCGAATTCGTACTGAAAAAAGCAAAAATCTGAGAGACGAAGTAACGTATGACTGTTATCATCGAGCGCATCAGCTGATCTCAGACTTTATTTTAAATGATTATTTTGGTTTATTATTTTCAATAATGAACCGTTGTAATTTAGAGAAAAAAATTACCCCCGCCCCCCTCAAAATTGAGGGTTTACGTTTCAAGGTACGTAGAACTCGAATAACGAATGAAAAACGCTGCTAATTATTTATTACACAATGGTTTATTATTTCCAAATAACAATATTAGAGTATAACTGTTTATATGGCTGATGATAGGTTATTATGTAATTAGTCCGGACAAATTACACTTTAATTTTGTAGACTTCAAAAAATTAGGCACATCATCTTTTTGGCAATGATAAATAACAGTAAATATATAAGTTGAACGATTCAATATACAACTTAAGGAGACGACTGAAAAAATATTTGTTTAATGCATTTTTTTGTTTTTGAACATAAGAACAGTAATATACATGTATAATATACCGTTGGAAAGCTAAACAATTTAGAAACAAAATTATCTTATACGAAAGCTTGTAAAAGTTAATAAAGAGTGACGAAAAGCCGATAAAACTAAGTGATTATTTTAGAAAATATTATAAAATATTTTTTAATAAAACACATGTTTTTATATCAATTCACTATAATTAATTCTTTAATTGTTTCACTCATTTTTATATCTAACTGTGTTATAAAATTCTTTAATCGATTTTAAAAACAGAGGTAAGTGAAAGACATGTGTTACACGCACCAGATTATTATTTTGTAGAAAATTTAATTCTCTATGAAATAAAAGTAAAATGATTTGTTATTTACTTATTTATTACAATAGATAGGAGAAACGGATTTAACATATTACTATACTATATTATATACTATACATATTTTTTCTATATCTTTAAATAAAAACTGCGTAAAATATTTGGTCCGAAGAGAGATGAGGCCACTGGGGAGTTTAGAAGGTTGCACAACGCGGAATTGCGGAGCTTGTATCCTGTGAATATAATTGAGTTGATAGCATCGCGGAGACTCAAATGGGCGAGTAAAGTTGTTAGGCTCGGTGAGGAACGGATTCCGAGAAAGTTGGTATTTACTGATCCGACTGGTAGGCGTCCGAAAGGTAAGTTAGGATTGCGTTAAGGCTTATCTCGGGGGCTTGGGCTTGAATGGTGAACATTGGACGAGTCTGTGTAGGCGGAATTTGGTGGTATCGTCATCGAACTTTCGAGTTTGGTAAGGTCTAGTATTATTATTATTATTATAAAACAATAAATGATTCAAAGAAAAATAGCATATCACCACTGCTAATTTCAAATCTCTGCTAGTTCTTAACCAATTTCATGAAATAGTACTGAAAGAATTTGTTATTAAAGTTTAAAGTTGTTGGGCTTAGTGAGGAACGGATTCCGAGAAAGTTGGTAATCGCTGAACCGACTGGTAGGCGTCCGAAAGGTAGGCCGAAGCGTCGATGGGAGGATTGCATTAAGGCTGATCTCGGGGGCTTGGGCTTGACCGGTGAACATTGGACGAGTCTGTGCAGGCGAAGTTTGGTGGTATCGGCATCGAACCTTCGGGTTCGGTAAGCCTATTATTATTACTTTAAATAAAATTGAGTTATGTGGCTTATATATGAGCGATATTTCATTTTGTTTGCTTTTTAATAGATTTATTTCTTGTTTATCGCGCTTTACTAATTATTCACGGTTATTTGGTTAATAAACACTGATAATTTTTTTCTCTATCTAATAACATAAAATAAATAAAGAAAGAAAATTAAAAAAGGAGAAAGTTGAACAAAAAAATCAGATGAGGAAGAAGTTTCTGAATGACATCTTTAGACACCGTCTCAGAGTCAACCCTGATGTAGGTCGAAACGTCGGTACATAATTATAATATCACCAAGTTTTAATATGTGTTTTAATGACCGCAACCCCAGCCATTATCCTCATATAATATTCTCAACGGTCAACTAAACTACATCTTTATGAAAAAAAAAATACATTTTCTTAATTAATAAATGAATAAATAACAAATTCTTTCAGTACTATTTCATGAAATTGGTTAATAACAAGCAGAGATTTGAAATTAGCAGTGGTGATATGCTATTTTTCATTGAATCATTTATTGCTTTTTATATTACTTAATTGCCTTTATAAACAGTTATAACTTCAATTGTTATGTAAATAGAATTGAAAATAAAATATTTATGTATATAAGTGTTTAGATAATTGCACCCCTAATCAACTCGAAATTAAATATACTTGTTTACTTTAACTTACCTATAAATGAAATATATTGTAAGGGGAAGTATTCCGATGGTTTAACATTTCGAATTCAAGTTTTCAACCGAAATACACATTTTAGGGTACCCTGAGTCCAAATGACCAAGTCCCGCAAAAAGGTCTGTGTGAATGGTAAGTCTGGCACGAAAACAAATAGACGTACAATACCAAAATTTCATATTCATGACAAATATACGCCCGAAATGTTACAGCAACTATTTCATCAAAATTAGTAAACCGGCAGAGCCATTTTATACCATGAATTCTCCACCATTTTACGATTTACTTAAAAACGGCTCTAACGATTTTGATTAAACTCCCTGTATCGATGAAAATTTAATGTGCTTTAATACAATGTAGGTTTCATTCTAATTGAAATAGTATAACAGGGCTTAAATTCCTATATTTTATGTTTTCTTTCCCTAAAATACCATTAATTTTGAAGGTTTCAAAACATAAGGCACATTATCTAATTAGCATTGATTAATAACGGCTAAATATGCAAGTTGAGCGAATTTGCTAAACTACTAAATGAGAAAATAAAAAAATTAATACAATTTTTGTGTTTTTGAACACAAGAATAGTAATACAGATGTACAATATACCGTTGGATAGCTAAAGATTTTAGAAAAAATATTATCTAATACACGTAATTTTAAAGGTTAATGGAGAGTAATGAAAAGCCGATATAACTGACTGATTGTTTTAGATAATAATATAATAGTTTTTTTAATAAAACACATGTTTCTATAAAAATTCAGTTTAATTAATGCTTAAATAGTTTCACTCATTTTTTAATCTTTTTCAAAAAAGGAGGTAAGTAAAAGTCGTGTGTTGCGGACACGATATTTTTCAAATTAGAGTACATTTAATGGTTTTTCACAGTCAAGGTAAGTGAAACTCGTGTGTTGCCCGCACCTAATTTTTGTTTACTTCTGAATTTAATATGTAATTATTTGTTTATATATGTCTCGTATATAGAGTTTTTTTTTTTTATCTATGACACTCTAATGTTGTTTTTTATTTGTTAAATTATAGCTTGGTATTTTAATAATTGCATGTTGAGTGTAAAAAGGCCAACCAGCTTGAAACACCGTTATAACTTGTGAAACTTCAATTGTTATGTAACTATGTTTAACAAAAAAATACTTACCTATCTTACTTAATTGAAATTGTTCGTTGATCGTACCCCTAATCAACTGCTCCTCTAAATTAAATATAGTTTTTGGAATTTAATGTGCTTTTTTTTAGAAAAAAAAATTTAAAACCTTTAAAATTTATTTTAGCTAGATAGGTAAGTGAATGTGAGTTAATAAGCGCACCAAATGTTCAGAACGACAGTTACAAATATGAAAATTTATTAGAATTATAGAGAGAAAGACAAAATATCGGTGTAGAGAAGAGAGAGGGGTAGATAGAGACAGAGGGAGACAATGACGAAGGATAATAAAGACGGCAGTGGAAGGTGGGGGAGATAGCGTCGTCCTATCTCTTCCTCTCTTCACTGTCTCTCTGTCACTATCGCCGTCTATACTGTCGTCTTACTGCTCTGTCTCTAGCTAGGGTGTAGTGTAGCAGCATGGGGTAGGGGGAGGGAAAATACTCACAAAAAAGTACGAGGACTGGACTCAAATAATGACCACTTTAAGTACAGAGCAATCGATTATTTTAAACTCTTCAGGAATATTTGATATGTGGGTATATTACTATGTTTTGGTTTATTCGAAAAAAAAAAAATACCCCCTCCCAAAATTTGCTTACGTTTAAATATAAGAAGATAGAAAGAAAAAAAAAAGAAAAAAAAACGTTTCTCCTAATTAATAAATCAATAAATACTACACATTTTTACTTTCACTTACTATATATAGTGAGGGAAAGTATTGCGACCGTGAAAATTTTCGAATTCCAGTTTTCAACGGAAATACACAATTTAGGGTCCCCTGAATTCAAATGACCGAGACCCGCAAAAAAGTCTGTGTGTGTGTTTGTTAACTCCCGGGCGGAAACGGTAAGTCCTATGAAACTGAAAGTTCATATTTAAAACAACTATATGCCCGAGACGTGACAAAACTTTTTTCATCAAAATGAGCTTACCAGAAGAGGCACTTTATACCATGCATTTTGCACCTTTTTTCGATTTTCTCGAAAACGGTTCCGACGATTTTGATTAAACTTTGAATCGATGAAAAATGCAATGGGCTCTAAAGTACCTTTAATTTTGTTGATTCTATAAAAAAAACTATATTATCTTGTTACCACTGATGAAAAACAGGTAAATATATAAATTGAATGAATTCGATACCCAACTAAAGGAGAAAACTGAAAAAATATATATTTTTAATGCAATTTTTTGTTTTTGAACATAAGAACAGTAATATGCATGTATGATATACCGTTGGAAAGCTTGAGATTTTAGAAATAATATTATCTCATACACACCCTTTTAAAAGTTAATAGAGAGTGATGAAAAGAATAGTTTTATATAATAGATTTTTTAATAAAACACATGTTTCTAAAGAAATTCCATTTAATTAATTCTTTAATGGTTTCACTCATTTTTATCTCTAACTGTATTTCAAAATTCTTTAATTGATTCTAAAAACGGAGGTAAGTGAAAGTCGTGTGTTGCTCGCACCAGATTTTTTGATGTAATTTTGCTTTAAAAATAAAATAAAAAATAATCATTAAAATAAGAACTAGCAGAGATATAGCGTTTTGAATTTAGCAGTGGTGATATGCCATTATCCTTTGAATTATTGCTTTTCATATCATATTATATTACATAATTGCCTATTTACTACAGCTATGATAACAGTTCAACACTAATATTGTTATTTGGAAATAATAAACCATTGCGTAATAATTTGCAGCGTTTTTTTTTTTTTATTATTCTCGATTTTAAAATCAATTATTTTTAACTCTTCAGCTATATTTTATATTATTATTATCCATTAATATGTTTTAGGTTTATTATTTTCAATAATGAGCTGTTGTAATTGATTATAAAAAAAATTAACTCTTCTCAAAATTCGAGGGCTTACGTTTAAAGATACGTAGAACCCGAATTTCTCCCAAACTAATGGACCAATTTTTTTTTTTTTTTTTTTTTTTTAATAGGCCACAAAAATACTAGGGCATGGAACAATGATCCTAACATCTAGGCGTTAATATCAGCTGGTTATATTTAAAATGGCGGCCGATTAAAAGTGATTTAATTCAATAATTCAGTTATTTTTGAAGATTGAGAAAAATATGTATAGATTTTTAGAATCAGTAAAAAGGGATAAACATGAGAGAGAATAAATCTGGTGCGGGCAACACACGACTTTCACTTACCACCGTTTTATAAATCGATTAAACAATTTTCAAATACAGTTAGAGATAAAAATTATTAAAACTATTAAGGAATTAATTAAATTGAATTAATATAGAAACATGTGTTGTATTAAAAAATCTATTATATTATTATCTAAAATAATCAGTTAGTTTTATTGGCTTTTCATCACTCTTTATTAACTATTAGAAGCTCTTGTATATTAGATAATATTTTTTCTAAAATCTTAAGCTTTCCAACGGTATATCAAACATGTATATTACTGCTCTTATGTTCAAAAACAAAAAAAAGCATTAAAACAAATTTTTTTTTCAGTTTTCTCCTTTAGTTGTTTTTTAAATTCGCACAATGCTAACAAGATAATTTGGTTATTCTTATAGAATCAAAATTAAAGGTACTTTAGAGGAAGAAAATTTAAAATATCGGCATATAAGCCCTGTCACACCATTTTAATTAGAATGAAACCTACATGATATTAAAGACTATTAAATTTTACATCGATATAGCGAGTTTAATCAAAATCGTCGGAACCGTTTTCGAGAAAATCGGAGAAAGGTGCAAAATGCATGGTATAAAGTGCCTCTTCTGGTAAGTTCATTTTGATGAAAAATGTTTTTTAACGTCTCGGGCGTATATTTGCCTTAAATATGAAATTTTAGTTTCGTAGGACTTATCACAAACACAAACAGAGACCTTTTTCGGGACTTGGTTATTTGGACTTAAAAACGTGTATTTCACGATCGCAATTCTTTCCCTTAATAATAATAATAATAATAGGCTTACCGAACCCGAAGGTTCGATGCCGATACCACCAAACTTCTCCTGCACAGACTCGTCCAATGTTCACCGGTCAAGCCCAAGCCCCCGAGATCAGCCTTAATGCAATCCTCCCATCGACGCTTCGGCCTACCTTTCGGACGCCTACCAGTCGGTTCAGCGAATACCAACTTTCTCGGAATCCGTTCCTCACTAAGCCCAACAACTTTACGCGCCCATTTGAGTCTCCGCGATGCTATCAACTCAATTATATTCACAGGGTACAAACTCCGCAATTCCGCGTTGTGCAACCTTCTAAACTCCCCAGTGGCCTCATCTCTCTTCGGACCAAATATTTTACGCAGCACCTTATTCTCGAAAACCTTAAGCCGTTGTTCATCCTTCAAAGTAAGCGGCCACGTTTCGCATCCGTAAAGAACCGTTGGAAGAATAATAGTTTTATAAGTTCTAACCTTTAAGTTTTTAGACAGAAGCCGCGAGCTAAGCATAATAATAACACGCATTTCCCACCTTTAACCGGGACTTTATTTCTTCCTGGATTTCATTTTTTCTTGTTATCATTGAACCTAAATACTTGAATTTCTCTACGTGTTCAAAAGTATGACCTGAAATATTAATATCCTCAAGATCGCCACCATTTCTGCAACTAATCATATATTTCGTCTTATCGGTATTTAATTCGAGACCTATTTGTTTACCGGTTTTTATTAACACACTTGTATTTAGTTGTATAGTTTCTGTGTCTTCACCTAGTAGTACCAAATCATCGGCATACCCCAAAACCGGAATCTTGTCACCCATATGTAAGCCTTTCTCGGTACTCATCACCTTTTCTATAACATATTCTAAGGCTATATTAAACAAAAAAGGTGAAAGGGAGTCACCCTGTTTCAAACCCGATCGCACCTTAAATCTCTCGGAGTAATTATGACCGATTCTAACTTTATGAAATGTTTCCGACAAACACATCTCTACTAGGTTTACTAACTTTTTAGGTATCCCCTGTTCAATCATGATGTTATATAGCTTCTGACGGTCTATGGAATCATAAGCCTTTTTAAAATCTATATAAAGTTGATGGACTACACCGTTGTATTCCAGTTTCTTCTCTAATATTTGACGTAAGGAAGATATTTGATCAATAGTCGAGCGATTCCGCCTAAAACCACATTGGTAGTCCCCGATAATTTCCTCAGCGTATTCCGTGATTCGGCTAGTTAGTATTGACGAGAATATTTTATAGCATACTGGGAGAAGAGAGATCCCACGATAGTTGTTACAATCCGTCCTCGGTCCTTTTTTGTGAATCGGAATAAGTATTGATTCTTTCCATTCTTCGGGTATTTTTTCATTTTCCCAGATCTTTTTAACTAAAACATGTAATTTGGAAACGCCCGCTTCTCCACACGCTTTGATTAATTCACTCGTGATATTATCATTTCCTGCAGCTTTATACCGTTTTAATTTTCCTATCGCCATTTCAACTTCCTCTTTACTCGGTGCGTCTACCCATGGTTCAGCGCTCTGGTATTCAGAGGGAGGAGATTGATTATTATTTTCCGTATTTAGAATGCCGTCAAAGTGTTGTTTAAATGTATTTAATATCTCAGTCGGATCCGCAATTATGTTGTTATTCGCATCTTTAACCCCATTCAATACAGGTTCAAATCTTTTACGCGATTTGTTTATACCTTTGTACATCTCTCTTACGTTATTTTCGCTTCTGTGTTTTTCTATTTCTATTATTTTGCCTTTAAGATACTCTCTTTTCTTATTTTTTAAGAATTTTGAAGTTTCGTTTTTTACTAACCGAAAGTAAGCCACATTATTATCGCTTGGATTATTTAAGGAATTCAGTTTAGCGGTTTTTCTTTTTTCACACATATTTTGACAATCCCTGTCGAACCAAGGTTTGTTCTTTTTATTTTCGATTTTCCCAAGACATAAGTTACCGACCTCTTTAATATTATCCCTGATCCCTTCCCACAATTTGTTTACATCTTCGTTTTCCTCGTCTGAAGATTCCAAAGCATCGAACCTATTTTTTACTTCTATCGCGAATTGTTTTCTAATTTCGGGGTTGTTCAATTTAACAACATCAAAAATCTCGGGATGAATATAGTTCGGTGTTCTCTTTTTTGTATTTAGTTTTTGTCGAAGTTTCGCGATTACTAATTCATGATCAGATCCGCATTCTGCACCACGATACGATCTCATGTTAATTATGCTACTTTGCCATCTGTTTTGTACTAAAATATGATCTATTTGATTACGAGTATGTCCATCCGGCGATGTCCACGTATACTTATGAATGTCCTTATGTTTAAACGTAGTACTTTTGATTATTAGGTTTTTCGAAATGGCAAAGTTTATTAGTCGGGTCCCATTATCATTACTATATTCGTGCAAACTTTCTTTACCGATTGTAGGACGATATACTTCTTCCCTTCCAACCTTTGCGTTTGCGTCACCTAGTATAATTTTAATGTAATTTCGCGGTAACTTATCGTAAACCGATTCTAGTTTATCATAAAATTCGCATTTTACTTCATCATCACTATCTTCGGTGGGAGAGTGAATGTTTATAAACGCGATTTTATACCAACGACCCTGAAATATAGCAACCGATATTCTTTCACTAAAGAACTGTACATCCCGTAATGCGGAAAGAAATTTATTCCTAATCAGAAACCCGGTACCTAAACAATAATTAACGCTCCCCCCGTACCAAATAGTATACTTTCCTTCTGTTAACGAACCCTCCCCTGGCCAGCGAACCTCTTGTAATGCAACGATATCTAAATGGTACCCCTTAACTTCATTCGCGACCGACTTTAACCCACCTGCCGTATTTAAAGTTCTAACGTTCCACGTCCCTATTGTTAGATCTCTACTTTTCATCTTGCGCCTAGATTCCTCTGAAGCAGTCCCCACCCGGAGACCCGAACGGGGGACTAGTTTGCTTCCGGATAATGGGCGTTTTACCTCAGAGGAATCCATGACTGTTTGTGGTATTTTGTGAACTAAAATATGTGAGTAGGGCGTTCGAACCTACGTCACACCCTCCAGCAAGCCTGGAGGGCCGCTCTCATTGTTGGTCAGCGAGTCCATCGGACTTAGCCGGGAGGAGCTTCCGAGGAAATTCCACCGACCATCCCCACATCCGCCACCCGTGGGACGCTCCCCATACGCGGTAATGAGATCCGCGCGAGGAATTCTTTCCCTTACTTAATATAATAAGTGAATGTAAAAAGAGAGTTGATCTATATATTCAAGTCACAAATTATAATAAATGTATTATATAACGAACGTTACTGAATACACATGTACACTCTAGCCAGAACTTTCAATTATGAAACAATAAATTAAGTTTATACTTAATTGTGTTTTCTATTGACTGCACCCTGAACCAACTTCCCCCATATAATATATGTAATCCCACCAAAACTCGGTTATTGTTGTTGTTGTTTTGGTTTTAAGGGCAAAAAGTGCGAGTTGTTATTATTGCCCAAAACATCTTCAGAAGAGGATTAACTTACCTATGATGAAGAGAAAAAAATAAATAAACAAATAATAAAAAAATAAAATAAATAAAAATTATGAGTAAAATATCAAAAATTACGTAAAATAGCCCGAATGTGCTAAATAAGGTGATATAAAGGAATGTTCTTGACTAATTGAATGACACCGCCGAATCACTATCGCTCAATGCCTCCGAGACATTACGTGGTACGCTACATTTTAACTCGGTTATTACAAAACTCGGTTATTATTGAATCGGTTACAAAACTCGGTTATTATTGAAGATAAATTAAAATTTAAAAATCTGTATTTATAAACAGCTATATAAATAGACTAGCTTTTGTCCACGACTTCGTCCTCATCAATTTCTGTTATTATGATCGGGATTTAGAATTTTTTTTTTCTCAGGTTCTGCAACTTGCGTCACATTCCTAATTTAATATCCCTGAAGACCAGTGCTCCCTGTCCCTGCAGCCCTCCACTGGCCACCACGTCCTCCCTCACACTCTCTATCCACGTTTTGCGGGGTTTTCCTCTTCTCCGCCTCTCCTTTTTCTCGCAGAGCACTTTTACATCATTTTATATGGCCACCGAGTCTCGTCCATCCTGGATATGCCATAGGTTCTTCTCCAAAAGTCCACCTCCAGAGCCAACAATCTCCTTTCAGACGATTTTACCACTGTCCATGTTTCTGCTACATATAAAGTGGTCCCTAAGATGAAGGATTGGTAAATATCTTTATTCGTAAGAGGCGACAGCTGTTGCTCCAGAGAACTCCATTCAAGATACCTATGATCCTTCTACCACTTCCAACTTTATTTTCGATATTTTTTGCCATCGTTCCGAAATCCGAAACGCCAAGATATTTAAAGATGTTGCTCCGTAGGATTTTTAAAAGAATATATTTTAAAGTACGTAAATGAAATTTTTTAGTTTTATTTTCTCTTGGCAGAAGAACATACTGTATTTCTCTGCAATCCGATCTTGACAGCGCGACATAAAGCGGACCGTGTGAAAAGCAGTCTTGACGAAAATCGTTTCCCACGTGTTTAAATGTTTGCCCCTGTGATTTATTAATAGTTACGGCAAAAGATAACTTAACGGGAAATTGAATTATTTTAAAATTAAAAGGTAAATAATTTAGAATTATTGGGATGCGAGGTGAATTTTCCTCGTTTTTTCCAACATTTTCTACTGATTCTTCGCTCCTATTGGTCGCAATGTGATCTTATATAGCCTATAGCCTTCCTCGATAAATGGACTATCCAACAAAAAAAGAATTTTTCAAGTCGAACCAGTAGTTCCTGAGATTAGCGCGTTCAAAGAAACAAACTCTCTAGCTTTATAATATTAGTATAGATTTGTTGCACAACGCGGAATTTGTACCCTGTGAATATAATTGAGTTGATAGCATCGCGTAGACTCAAATGGGCGCGGCGTAAAGTTGTTAGGCTTAGTGAGGAACGGATTCCGAGAAAGTTGGTATTCGCTGAACCGACTGGTAGGCGTCCGAAAGGTAGGCCGAAGCGTCGATGGGAGGATTGCATTAAGGCTGATCTCGGGGGCTTGGGCTTGACCGGTGAACATTGGACGAGTCTGTGCAGGCGAAGTTTGGTGGTATCGGCATCGAACCATCGGGTTCGCCAAGCCTATTATTATTATTATATAAATAGATATACGCTAATATAGTTATTTGGAAATAATAAACCGTTGTCTTTTTAGTTTGCGGGTGTAACCAAGTGGCTCCATCTCAGGATCCTTGCCCTAGAGTCTGTTGGTTGTTTGTTGTTGGTCCACTTGTTGGCCGACTAGGGATTCTTCCAAAGAATTACCTTCTGGGGTAATGGCGAAATAACGAAGAGAAAATGTCTTGAAGGAATGTTTCCAAGTCGAACACAAGAAGGCTTCTTGGAAAAGTAGAGGGACAAATAAGAATTGTGATTCCTGATCCTGATCTCCAAATGTTCTAATCGAAAAAAAAAACATTCTGTAATAATTTGCAGTATTTTTAAGGTATATTAATAATTTATTAAGCCCATCTTTTTTTCTTATTCACGATTTTAAAATCGATTATTATAAACTCTTCAGATATATTTAATATATGGGTCTATTATTATGTTTTTGGTTTATTATTTTCAATAATGAGCCTTTGTAATCTACCGAGAAAATAAAATTCCTCTTCTCAAAATTCGAGAGATTAAGTTCAAAGAATTTTTTCCGAAACTATTGGACCAATTTCTTTTAAATAATAATAATAGGCTTACCGAACCCGAAGGTTCGATGCCGATACCACCATATTCCGTCTACACAGACTCGTCCAATGTTCTCCGTTCAAGCCCAAGCCCCCAAGATCAGCCTTAACGCAATCCTCCCATCGACGCTTCGGTCTACCTTTCGGACGCTTACAAGTCGGATCGGCAAATACCAACTTTCTCAGAATCCGTTCCTCACCGAGCCCAACAATGTTACTCGCCCATTTAAGTCTCCGCGACGCTATCAACTCAATTATATTCACAGGATACAAGTTCCGCAATCCTGCGTTGTGCAAACTTCTAAACTCCCCAAGTGGCCTCATCTCTCTTCGGACCAAATATTTCACGCAGTACCTTATTTTCGAAAACCTTAAGCCGTTGTTCATCCTTCAAAGTAAGCTGCCACGTTTCACATCCTTAAAGAACCGTGGGAAGAATAATAGTTTTATAAATTCTAACCTTTAAGTTTTTAGATAGAAGCCGTGAGCTAAGTAACATAGCAACTGAATAATAACACGTATTTCCCACCTTTAACCGGGACTTTATTTCTTCCTGGATTTCATTTTTTGTTGTTATCATTGAACCTAAATACTTGAATTTCTCTACGTGTTCAAAAGTATGCCCTGATATATCAATATCACCAAGTCGAATTTTTCTTTAAAATACGGCACAAAAATACTAGGGCATGTAACGATGATCCTAACACCTAGACGTTGATATCAGCTGGTTATTTTTAAAATGGCGGCCGATTTACAGTGATTTAATTTAATTATTAGTGTTTTTTAACTAATAAAGTAAAGTATTCCTTCATTTGTCCACTGAAGACTCTCTTTCTTTCTCCAGTCCACTTCGGCCTTTGGGCTTCAGGTCCTGTTTTATCTGACATCACTTCCCACTTGTACACTTTTTCCTTTAGACGGCCTTTGTCCATTACGTTTGCTGAATATCTGAGCTCTTTCCAGATCAATGTCGACTTGTGTCATCCAGGGTGAAGTGGTCTCGAGTCCCTGGTTGTATCTGAGGACTCTATTGGTGAGTCTAGTCTGCGGGAGTGAGAACTGAGAGTTGAGATCTTCTCTCTGGTGTCCCTGGAGTGAAGCCGATATCCTTCGTCTGTGAGTTTTGGTCCAATAATTGTCCTAATGTTTTTTCCTTTTCTGTGTGAGAATGCTCTCAAGGTCGGCCATTGTGCGTAGCATCAGTGTCTCACAGGTGTATAGCAGCTCAGGTTTGATTGCAGTGTTGTAGTGACAAATTTTGGTGCGGGTGGACATACATTTCTTGTTTGAAATACCCTGTGTTTTGAATAATACACTCTTCATTTTCAAAAACCTAGTGTTCTGGGCAACCTTCTCCTTTCCTGTCGGCTCGAGTACTTCACCTAAGTACTTTTTTTTACTTTCACTTCCTATATATAGTAAGGGGAAGTATTGCGATCGCGGACATTTTTAAATTCCAGTTTTCCACGGAAATACACGTTTTAGGGTCCCCTGCGTCCAAATAACAAAGTCCCGCAAAAAGGTCTGTGTGTGTGTGTTAACTCCCGGGCGGAAACAGTAAGTCCTATGAAACTGAAATTTCATATTTAAGACAACTATACGCCCGAGACGTGACAAAACTTTTTTTATCAAAATGAGCTCACCAGAAGAGCCACTTTGCACCATGCATTTTGCACCTTTTTTCGATTTTCTTAAAAACTGTTCCGACGATGTTGATTAAACTCGCTATATCGATGTAAAATTTAATGGGCTTTAAAAACATTTAGGTTTCATTCTGATTAAAATGGTCTGACAGGGCTTAAATGCCGATATTTTAAATTTTCTTTCTCTAAAGTACCTTTAATTTCGTTGATTCTATAAAAATAACTATATTATCTTGTTACCACTGATGAAAAACAGGTAAATATATATGTTGAATGAATTCGATACGTAAAAGGAGAAAACAGAAAAAAAAAATTGTAATGCAATTTTTCGTTTTTAAACATAAGATCAGTAATATACCTGTATGATATACCGTTGCAAAGCTAAAGATTTTAGAAAAAATATTGTTTTATACGCAAGCTTTTAAAAGTTAATAGAGAGTAATGAAAAGCCGATAAAATTAACAAATTATTTTAGATGAAAATATTATAGATTTTTTAATAAAACACATGTTTCTATATAAATTCAATTTAATTAATTCTTTAATAGTTTAACGTATTTTTATCCCTGACTGTATTTGAAAATTCTTTCA
The DNA here is from genome assembly GCA_023052935.1 of Piezodorus guildinii. Lineage (NCBI taxonomy): Eukaryota > Metazoa > Arthropoda > Insecta > Hemiptera > Pentatomidae > Piezodorus > Piezodorus guildinii. The sequence goes on along the minus strand of CM041298.1, from coordinate 1,525,932 downwards.
TTGATTTTAAAAATTGAGGTAAGTGAAAGTCCTGAGTTGCCCTCACCGGATTTTTTATATATTATTTCACAAATGTTTTTGTTGCTTAGAATATTACATTAAAAAAAAGAAAAAATATTAATAAATGTATTTAATATCAGCCATTTATTTAATTTTATAAGCATCCTTTCGTATGGTACCTATAGAAAATAGGTTGAACTGACGTTTTTTACAAGAATAAAAAATTCTAGATGTTATAGGATTTAAAAAAAAAAAATAAATAAATAAGGTCTTGGGTCTGAGAGACCCCACCTCATATATATATATATTATATATATATATATATATATATATATTATATATATATATTTATATATATATATATATATAATATACTCGTACATACACACACCAGTATTGGTTTTTCGATAATAGGGAATAGAGACGATCCGACATAGGTTCCAACTGAATTGGCAGTGAACCAGAAATCGGAGAATGATCTCACAACGTTCTCAGAACCTTCTTCCCTAACAGCCATTTAGTGAGACAACTATATTAACCAGTTCTGTCCGTATCTTAATGACCAAATACTATATACGGTATTCTATACCGTTATGATGTTATTACTATTGTAGGTTTAATCTGAACACTTCCTTTTATGTTAATATTACAATTTTACTCATTGTTGTCAGATCCCGTCTAGAAATGTGGTACGTATTTTCCATTTTACCCAACCTTTTGTACGTACTTTCATATCTACCTGCCTATATTCCATACTACCAAATTGTTCCACTCGCCTACCAGACGTTACGTCTATCCACTGTAAAAAATGAAAAAAAAAAAAACTTCTTTATTATCCTGGGACTAAAGTCCCTTAAGAATAAAATAAAATACATAATTGATGACCGGAACAGTGTGGTCATGATTTAGAATAACAAAATACTAAACTAAAAAATAATTAAGGTAGTAATATATGTACATATTTACAAGTCAGACTTTCGGAATAAGAAAAACAAAAACAGAAATAGCTGGTTCATCAATGATAATTTGAGTAATACAAACACATAAAAAAAAAAAAAAAAAAAAATAATAATAATAATTGGTATTTATAGCATCTGCAGTTTGAAGTTATTGTCTGTTTGACTGGGTAAGGAGAAGGTGGTTGAAAAGTAGCGATTTGAAGGAGGAAGCAGTACTTGCATGACGGATCTCAGGAGGAATAGAACTCCAAAGAGTGGTTGCTTTGGCTAGAAAGGACTTGTCAAAGGCAGCAGTACGGTGAGGAGGAGGGTAGAGGTCAGAAAGACGGGATCTAGTAGAACGGGACTGAATTGATGATTTAAATTGAAGGGATTGGAAGATGTAGCTGGGACGATGAGTTCTGATAACCTGGTAGAGGAAGGAGGCTAGGAAATACTGGCATCTGTAACGAGGATAAAGCCACCTTAACTCGGTGTAATACTGGGTTATATGCGTGTCTCTGGTGATTCCGAATACAAACCGTATTGCACAGTTCATAATACGCTTAAGTTTTGCTTCGAGCTCACCTGAAAGTCCGCTGTACACCTCGCATCCGTAGTCAAAGTGGGGAAAGACAAGGGAAGAAACAAGGAGTTTACGAATATTGAATGGTAGGAGGTGATGGAGGCGACGGAATTGCTTTAGGGTTGTTATGGTTCGGCGGGATATTTGGGAGATGTGCGGTTTCCAAGAGAGAGTTTGATCAAGAGTAATACCTAAGTTCTTGACAGATGAATGAAAAGAGATAGGAGTATTGTTTAGGAAAAGGTTGGGGGACTGGGTAAAGGATTTAAGGAGAGCATGTGATGCTATCAGGATGGCTTTTGTTTTTTCAGCGCTTAGCAGGAGTTTGTTGCTGTTTGACCAAGCACTTATATTATTTATGTCCTCCTGAAGTTTAGAGATAGCATCAGGAAATTCATTTAGGGTAAAGGAAATATAAATCTGAATATCGTCGGCATAGAGGTGGTATTGGGAGTGCTTGATGGAGAGCGGAAGATCATTTATGAATATGGAGAAAAGGGTAGGAGATAACGAGGAACCTTGTGGTACACCTTTTGTTAGTGGCAGTGAGTCGGAGCGGGGTTTATTGGGAACTACAACATACTGGGAACGGCCGGTAAGGAATGATTGAAACCATTGAAGAGCGCCTGTGGATACTGGGAGTCTATGGAGTTTGGTTAAGAGGATATTATGGTCCACAGAATCGAAGGCTTTGGAAAAATCAAGCAAAACAAGGATAGTTATTTTGTGCTGATCTATGGCCTTGTGGAGATCTTGGGAAATGTGGGAGAGAGCAGAGTGAGTAGAATAGCCAGGCCGAAAACCAGACTGGAGGGGGTTCAAAAGGTTATTTTGCTCGAGGTAGAGGGATAACTGAGATTGGACCAGACGCTCTAAAGGTTTAGAAAGGTTTGAAAGGAGAGAAATTGGGCGAAAGTCATTAGGAGATACCGGATTTGAGTTTTTCATCAGTGGACGGACCAGAGCGGTTTTCCAGGAAGTTGGGAAGGTTGCACTGTCTAGAGAAAAGTTATAGATATGATATAATATTGGAAGGATGGAAGGAAGCAAGGCTTTGATTAGTTTTACTGGGATATTGTAGGTCCGTAGTCATTGGTTTGGGATTTACGAATAGAATTAAAGAGGTCCTCAGGGGTGATATGGGAAAAAAAGAATGAATCCGGATTGAAATGGTGCATAGGAGCAGGCATCGGCGTCTGACATGATAAGTGAGAGGAGCAGGAAGCAAAGTGGGTGTTAAGATCATCAGCGGAAATAGGAATAGGTTGGTTATGGGTGTGTTTTCCTAAGGATAGTTTACGCAGGATTGTCCATTTGGTTTTGGAGTCGGAAGCACAAGATAAGGATTGCTGAAAATATTGGGATTTAGCTTGGCGTATCATGGATTGGGTACTGTTTCTGAGATGTTTGAAGGTGGAGTAATCACTAGGAAGACGGGAGCGCCTGAATCGTCGCCTTGCAGCATCCCTGTGCCTCATACATTCCCTGATTTCTGGCGTTAACCAAGGAGCAGGAGGGTGTCGGATTTTCTTTGTGATAAGGGGAGCATGGTTGTCTAGGATATTATGGAGATGACAGGTAAGGGTTTCAACCATAGAATCTACGGTCCTAAGCGAGTATATGGTGTTCCATGGGATAGCTTCAAGATCTGGCGCCAAGATTTCAGAGGAAAGGGTGTTAAGGTTACGAAAAGAAATGGTTCTTGGGGAAAATAGAGTGATCGGAAGATTATAGGATATCTGGATAAGGTCGTGAGCAGACAAGAACGGAACAGGATGTTGAGACGAGGCGAGGAGTTTATCAGCAGAATCCAGAACATACAGATCGAGCCAGGATTCTGAGGACTGGGTGTGGTGTGTGGGATTATATGGTACAATATAAAGATCGAGAGAGAAGAAGAGGTTGGTTAAGTAGGCATGGTCTGAGGAAGGCAACAATAGGTTGGTGTTAAAATCCCCAGTGAGGATGATATTGTTATAGGATGGGATTAGATTGTAAAGAGTGGATTCGAATTCTGTCTCAAAGGGTACTCTGGGAGGGCGGTATATGACTCCAAATAGTAGGGAATGTGAAGCTGTGGATATTTCGGCGAAAAGGTATTCGAGGTGAGGGCAATCGGAATGGGGTGATTGAATGAGTTGTTTGGATTTGAGGCTGTCATGAACAAAGAGACCCACGCCGCCACCCGTTCGGTCATCTCTGTCATGACGGAGCAATGTATAATTCGGAAGGGAAACTTGCGATGTCGGAATTGTAGGTTTCAGCCAGGTTTCAGAAACAGCTATTAAGTGATAAAAGTTATGGAGGAAAAAGTCATGGAATTCATCGATATGGGCTAGGAGTGACTGTGCGTTGACGTGACAGGTTAAAAGGACATTAGTCATGGGAAAGGAAAATTGGAAGTAGTGAACCGAGATGGTGGGCCATGAGAAAAGGGGAGCGAGGAATGAGAAGATGAATAAACCTGCAGTGCATTGACATTATTTGTGGAATAAGAACTAGAAACATAAACATTCTTAGAAAATAGAAATAAAACAAACATAATATAGAAAATCAAAAAGGTTTTTACAATTTCAACAGCTGTTAGTAGTCTGTACATAGCGAATAACAATAAAATAATTATTACTCTTGTTGAGTTAGATAACAAAAAAATAAAAATAGCTACAGTAATAAAGAAAAAAATAATGATGAGATGAAAATCGCGAATTAGTGGTTAAAAAACGAATGGTCGAAAGCCGATGATCCCGAAAGGTGAAAAGTAGTCCCTGATGTCAGTCAAAAACTTCTAAGTCAGAAGGCGAGTTGATGACTATTACTGGTTGGCCATCCGCACGCCGACATTTCACTTTACCATCATTAAACCATGTGTATTTCAATTTGCCGGCGGCTCTTCTTTGCCGGGCCAGCCAGTAAAGATGCCTGTTGGTCGGGGACATCGCCTCACCCAAGAATATTTTATGGACATCGTTTTCTTGCCATCCTAGGTGGCGAGTAGAAAAGTCAATAATCAGTACTCCATTTTTTAATGTTTTTTATTTCATGTAATTTTTTTCTTATATATTTGTACATTATCTTTAGTCATTATCTGGTCTGTATAGCTCTCATTAGTATACCTTTATCATTGTAATTTAATTAATTGATTTGTGAGTCTGCTATGTCCGATGCCAAGTCTCGCCAAAGCAGCTTTGACTCATCACGTGACCTAATGAATTCAAGTGCATTTGATATTGCTACAAGTTCCGCAGTATAAGTAGCAACTTAGGTTAGGCAGTTTGAATTTAAGGATACTTTTAATATACATGTATGATATACCGTTGAAAAGCTAAAGATTTTAGAAAAAATATTATCTTATACTCAAGATTTTAAAAGTTAATAGAGAGTGATGAAAAGAAGATAAAACTAACTGATTATTTTAGATTTTTTAATAAAACACATGTTTCTATATTTTAATAGTTTCACATATTTTTATCTCTAACTGTATTTGAAAATTCTTTTATTGATTTTAAAAATGGAGGTAAGTGAAAGTCGTGTGTTGTCCGCACCAGATTTTTTATCTCATATAAGTATTAATATTTTGTACATTATGAAATTGTTAAATTTAAAATAAATAGCCCTGAAAATTAATAGCATGCTGTAAGGAAACTTTTTTGAGTGTGTAGTTCAGTGAAAGGTGTGTGTAGAGCGCAGTAGTTTTTTTAATTAATTTCTATCAAACTTTTTGTATAAGTTGACTAAATGGAAAAGCGAATTACCCAATTATTTTCGGACGAGTCCAAAGCCACTGACTGGACTGGAACACTTATTCCTAAATTCGGCGAGATCCTCTCCCGGAAGAGCTGTCAGAACTAAATCCCTCCCGGGCCGGTTCTGAAGGATAATGCCTCTCTTTGATTTCACCCCGGGATTGAAAACCTTCCAAAAGCTTACCAAAGGATTTATTTTTAATTTAAGAAAGTTAGGTAAAAAAGGATGAAAATCCTTCATTTCAACAAAGGTAACCTTTTTTTAAAGGGACTCGATAAAGCACAGAATGATCTGTTTCTTTCTTCAAAACATTATTTTGACAGGTGATTTTTAAGTGAACTCTTATATAAACTTTAATAATAATAATAATTTTCAATGGACAACGAATAAACTTTTCTTTCTTCTTTTTTATATCTCTTTTTACTTCAACTTGGCTACTTATATAATTACAATAAATACAATAAAAATGGAGAAACTATTGACAAAACATAATATAGGAATCTTTAAAATGGAGACAAGACACCAAAACAAAAAGAAAATGTAAAAAGGCTTAAAAAAAAAATAAAAATTCTGGTGCGGGCAACACACGACTTTCACTTACCTCCATTTTTAAAACCAATGGAAGAATTTTCAAATAAAGTTAGCGATAAAAATAAGTGAAACTATTAATGATTAATTGAATTGAATTTATATAGCAACATGTGTTTTATTAAAAAATCTATTTTATTGTTACCTAAAATAATCAGTTAGTTTTATCGGCTTTTCATCACTCTCTATTAACTTTTAAAAGCTTGTGTATCAGATAATATTTTTTCTAAAATCTTTAGCTTTCCAACGGTATATCATAGATCTATATTACTAATTGTTGTGTTCAAAAACACAAAAAATACATTAAAAAAATATGTTTTCAGCTTTTTCATTTAGTTGGGTATCGAATTCATTCAATTTATATATTTACCTGTTTTTCATCAGTGGTAACAAGATAATATAGTTATTTTTATAGAATCTACAAAATTAAAGGTACTTTAATGGAAGAAAATTTAAAATATCGGCCTTTAGGCTCTGTCAGACTATTTTATTGAGGATGAAACCTACTTCATATTTAAGCCTATTAAATTTTACATCGATATAGCGAGTTTAATTAAACTCGTCTGAACCGTTTTCGAGAAAATCGAAAAAAGGTGCAAAATGCATGGTATAAAGTGGCTCTTCTGGTAAGCTCATTTACGGGAGTTACCACACACACACACACACACAGACCTTTTTGCGGGACTTGGTTATTTGGACTCAGGGGACCCTGAAACGTTTATTTCCGTTGAAAACTGGATTTCGAAAATTTTCACGATCGCAATTCTTTCCATTACTACATATAGTAAGTGAAAGTAAAAAAGGTAATGGAAGTATAGAATGCCTTATCGAACATTTAACATATATATTTTAAGCTCTGTCAAACTATTAACTATATTAAGGAGTCCTGTCGATATTTGAATGACCAAATATACAACAATACGTCTTATACGTAAAATTGGAACAAATACATAAATAAATCAGTTTATTTATTTTATTTTAGTCGTGGGTCGACTTTAGGCTAGGGAGACTCTCCTGGGCACACTTAAACTCTACAAAGCTGTTACCCGAAAATCTAGGGGGGAAAACAGGCGGCTGAGCGTAATTTCTACCTAATCAATTACTTGCGAAAATGTTACTAAACCTTAAAACTAATATGGTATTGAATTTTAATCTGAATGCAGGTTACTGTTTTTTACTTTCCCTTACTATATATAGTAAGGGAAAGTATTGCGATCGTGAAAATTTTCGAATTCCTGTTTTCAACGAAAATACACATTATAGTGTCCCTTGAGTCCAAATAAACAAGTCCCGCAAAATGGTCTGTGTGTGTGTGTGGCAACTCCCGGGCGGAAACGGTAAGTCCTATGTAACTGAAATTTCATATTTAAGACAACTATACGCCCGAAACGTGACAAAACTTTTTTCATCAAAATGAGCTTACCAGCAGAGCCACTTTATACCATGCATTTTGCACCTTTTTTCGATTTTCTCGAAAACGGTTCAGACGAGTTTAATTAAACTCGCTATATCGATGTAAAATTTAATAGGCTTAAATATGAAGTAGGTTTCATCCTCAATAAAAAGTCTGACAGAGCCTAAAGGCCGATATTTTAAATTTTCTTCCATTAAAGTACCTTTAATTTTGTAGATTCTATAAAAATAACTATATTATCTTGTTACCACTGATGAAAAACAGGTAAATATATAAATTGAATTAATTCGATACCCAACTAAAGGAGAAAACAGAAAAAATATTTTTTTATTGCAATTCGTTATTTTTGAACACGAGAACAGTAATATACATGTATGATATACCGTTTGAAAGCGAAAGATTTTAGAAAAAATATTATCTTATACTCAAACTTTTAAAAGTTAATAGAGAGTGATGAAAAGGAGATAAAACTAACTGATTATTTCAGATAATAATATAATAGATTTTTTATTAAAATACATGTTTCTATATAAATTAAATTTACTTAATTTTGTAATAGTTTCACGTATTTTTATCTCTAACTGAATTTGAAATTTTTTTTATTGATTTTAAAAATGGAGGTAAGTGAAAGTCTTGTGTTGCCCGCACCAGATTTTTTAATTTTTTTTTTTTTAAGCCGTTTTACATTTTGTTTTCGTTTTGGTGTCTTGTCTCCATTTTAAAGATTTCTATATTATGTTTATTCAATAATTTCTCCATTTTTATTGAATACTGATATTTTAAATTGCCTTTCTCTAAAGTTGATATGTAGCCAAGTTGAAGTAAAAAGGGATATAAAAAAGAAGAAAGAAAAGTTCATTCGTTGTTCATTGAAAATTATTATTATTATAATTATTAAAGTTTATAACAGTTCACTTTAAAATCACTTTTTAAAACGGAGGTAAGTGAAAGTCGTGTGTTGCCCGCACCAGATTTTTTTTATTTATCATTAACAAATGACATTCTCCCTCGTTTGAAATTAATGTTGAAATAAAATTAAATAAATCTATTTTCGATCTCATATTACTATTAATAATTTGTACATTATGAAATTGTTAAATTTAAAATAAATAACCCTGCAAATTAATATCATGCTGTATGGAAACTTTTTTTAGTATAATAGATTATTTTAATAAACCACATGTTGCTATATAAATTCAATTTAATTAATTCTTCAATAGTTTCACGTATTTTTATCTCTAACTGTATTTGAAAATTCTTTCATTGACTTTAAAAATGGAGGTAAGTGAAAGTCGTGTGTTGCCCGCACCAGATTTTTTTTTTCTTTGGATCACAAAGTCTAATTAAATCACTTTAAATACATTTTTTCTGTTGGAAATATTCATTTTCGAGGCTCAGTGCTGAATAAATTAACAAAAATGTAGGTATCTGTTGAAAGAGAATTTAGTTTAGAGTCTGTAATTACAACTGAATGCAAGGTTTTATTTTATTTTCTTGTTCTGACGTAAATGAATGCTTGGCAATACTTCAAGATACAAAGAAACCCTGAATTATATAACCCAGAAATATTCAGTTCTATATTAACTGCGCTTAGTCCAATCCCTGATATAAAGCTCTTAAGGGAAAACCGGCCTCCGTAAAGTGGGTACCTAAAAATATGAGAAAAAGCTGGTGACTGAGCCCAATCTCTGGCATGAACGCTTGCCTGAAATCAGAACGAATCTCAAACTTTACTAAATACAAGAACCTTCATAGCTTGTAGGGCTATAGTTTATTTTTTAATTTTGGTTTATTATTTTCAAAAATAAACCATTAAAATTCACCAAAAAAAATATATATATATTTCGATTGTCCAAGCTCCTTTTGATACCTCGATTATCATTAACAATTTCTCCGAACCGATTAATCCAATAATCTTTTAATTCGAATGATTGAAATAATCGAATGATCCGATAATCGTCATTCGATTATACCCACCCCTAGTTTGAACCTGGAACCATTGGCATAGGAGGCTGTTGTACTAACCACCATACCACAGGTAATCCCCTAGATTTTATTCAAATCCTATAATTTTTGCACAATATTAATTTTTTTAATTTTACTTTAGCTTTAAATGTTTGATGATAATATTATTTCATTTCTTTCTTAATACTCCTACACCGACTGAGGTCTTTAAAACTTGGTAGAACTTTAAAAACCTGGCGCTGATGATCAACAAGTGCCAGTAAACGAACAAACTTTAAAAAGTTAATATTAAGATGGTGAGGGATGGAAGAAGACTTGGCTTCTTTACAAGAAGAAAAGAAACGAAATCAACAAGTATCCTGGAAATATTCCAGGCAAAATAATAACTTGCCAAAAATCAAAGTAAGTTAATAAGAAAATAGAAGAAGGCATTGCTCTCAGTAACAAGGAGCAAAAACAAAAACAAAAAAATAATAATAAATATACAAGTAATGTTGGATAGAAACTAAAAAATCCGAAACAGTAATTTTATGCCTCTAAAAAAAAAAAAATAAATAATAAAAAAATGGATCCTCACATTAATGATTTTTATGAATTTTAAAAAAAAACATATTTACTGATATTTACAACTGTATTAAATAAAAAAACATCAAGTAGATGTGATGGTAATATATAAAACTGTCATAAAATACATGTAGAGACACTACCCAGTGGCAGAACTCTAAAAATATTCTAAACTAGAAGGTCCTGTGGCCATTTCCTTTTCAGGCGCTTCGGAGCATTACGTCTAAAAGGGTTAAGATAGTCCTCACCTCTTTCATTTGTTAAATATTGTTAAAAAATCGCATTTATATACCATCAGCACCCAATTGAGTACGATAAAGTGTGAACCAGAATATTTCTTCATAACATAAAGAGGAATACAAAAAATGATCTTATGACAAATATTATAAAAATGATAGAATTTTTTATTTTCAATTAAAAAGTCATGAAATCCTATATATATATATATATAATATATATATATATATATATATATATATATATATATAATGTACTAAATTCCAAGAGATTATTATAATATAAGATGTTAGGGAAATAGGGTGACAGTTTCCAGGTGACAAGGCTTGAGTTCACTCCCAGCGCGCCTCAAAGCCGCCTCACACAATATTCTATAATCTTCTCCTTTAAGGGAACTTCATCCATGAATTTATCTTCAAAAATTAATTATTACACCCTAAATTTTTCATTATTTAACATTTATTATAAAATAATTATAGGTAGAAAGCACAAAAAAAAAAAAATAAAACAAACGATCAAAAAAACTGGTGCGTGCAACACACGACTTTCACTTAACTGCGTTCTTAAAATCAATCCAATAAAATCAAAGAAATTTTAAATGCATTTAGAGATAAAAATGAGTGAAACCATTAAAGAATTTATTATAGTGAATTTCTATAAAAACATGTGTCTTATTAAAAATTTTTTTATAATATCATCTAAAATCAGTTAGTTTTATCGGCTTTTCATCACTCTTTAATTATTTTTAAAGCTTTTGAATAAGTAAATTCTTATCTAAAATCTTTAGCTTTCAAACGGTATATCATACATGAATATTATTGTTCTTATGATCATAAACAAAAAAATGCATTAAACAATTATTTTTTCAGTTGTCTCCTTAAGCTGAAGATTGAATCCGTTCAAACTTATATATTTACCTGTTTTTTTATCAATAGTAACAAAATGATATAGTTATTTTTATAGAATCAACAAAATTAAAGGTACTTTAGAGAAACCGTTTTCGAGAAAATCGAAAAAAGGTGCAAAATGCATGGTATAAAGTGGCTCTTCTGGTAAGCTCATTTTGACGGAAAACAATTTTGTAACGTCTCGGGCGAAGAATTGTCTTAAATATAAAATTTCAGTTTCATAGGACTTACCGTTTCCACCCGGGGGTTGCCACACACACACAGACCTTTTTGCGGGTTATTTGGACCCAGAGGACCCTAAAACGTGTATTACTTTCGCTTACATATATATGGAATAAATCAATTTTGGAATTACAGTTTTCGACGGAAATGCACGTTTTAGGGTCTCCTGAGTACAAATGACCAAGTCTCGCAAAAAGGTCTGTGTGTGTGTGTGTGTGTGTGGTAACTCCCGCGCGGAAACGGTAAGTCCTATGAAACTGAAATTTCATATTTAAGACTAATATACACCCGAGACGTTACAAAACCTTTTTCACCAAAATAAGCTGACCGGAAGTTCTACTTTATACTATGTATTTTACACCTTTTTACGATTTCCTCGATAACGGCTCTAACGATTTCGATTAAACTCGCTATATTCATGTAAAATTTAATGGGCTTTAATATCATGTAGGTTTCATTCTGATAAAAATGGTCTGACAGGGTTTAAATGCTGATAGTTTAAATTTTCTTCCTCTAAAGTATCTTCAATTTTGTACATTCGAAAAAATTAACCATTTCATGTTGTTAACATTGATTAAAAACCGCTAAATATATAAGTTGAATAAATTTGATAATAAACTGAAAGAGAAAAGTGCAAAAGTATTTTTAATGTATTTTTTTTTTTTTTTTTTATGTATGTGTAATATACCGTTGGAAAGTTAAAAATTCAAAAAGATATTATTTAAGCACAAAGTTGTAAAATGTAATGAAGAGGTGATGAAAAGCGATATAATTAACTGATTGTTTTAGATAATAGATTATTTAATAAAACACATGTTTCTATCAAAAATCAATTTAATTAATTCTTTAAACTAATTTTATCTAACACGGTATTTAAAAAATCTTAAATTGATTTTAACAAGGGCGGTAAGTGAAAGTCGTGTGCACCAGATTTTTTTAGGTAGAAATTCGAATTCCAAAATGTTCACGATCACAATACTTTCCATTGCTATATATCTCATATATAAATATGTGAAAATAAAAAACAACACATGAATAAAACTAAAAAAATAAATAAATAAGTTGATTTAGAGGATTTCTGAAGAGACTATTAAGAAGGATAAAGCGGAGAATACAGAGTGACCTCAGCTCTTTGTTAATATCGATCTAATTCAATCGCTTCCTCGTCAGCTCAAACTGAACGCTTCGTTCGTGAACGAATAAACACATTTTATATTTATGTTATTATTATTGTGTTTATTTCACTTATATACGAACATATATACGAAATACATAATACATAGAGTTCGGATTTCCTTGATTTAAATTTAAACGATTATGTATGTAATTAAAATCCACTATATTTATGTAAAATTAAATGTACTTGTTTGTTTATTTATTTAACGTCACTTTATGCTACTATGGCTAATCGGACGATGCTACAGTGGGAGTCCTAAATTTTGCCTATCCAGGTTTTATTAGGATAGGGATCTTTAACGAGTACCTGACATCGCACAGGCTCGGGACCACCTTTTAACGTCCCCTCCGAAGGACGGCGAAACTAAGGATTTTTTACTCCCGTTAAAAAATCCTAGGACCACCTGCGGATTTGAACCCGTGACCTTTTGCATGGGAGGCTGTTACGCTAGCCACCCAGCTACAAGTGATCCCTAAATGTACTTAAATTTCATATAGTTTTTGTACTCATTTAAATATTCTAGTGGGATTTAGATTATGTTTTTTTTTTTTTTTTTTAATTTCTCCCTAAAAGTACCTTTAATTTATTTGATTCGAAATAATTTAACGAGTTCTCGGGGTTAGATTTGATAAAAAGAGGGTAAATATGAAATAATGCGATAACCAACTGATGAAGGTAATCTGTGGCGTAGTGGGATCGAATCATGCAGATGGCTACGACTTTTTTAAGGGAGTAAAAAATCTTTGGTTATGCTGTTCTTTATCGTAGACGACGTAAATGAAGGTACCTGAATTAAGAATTGAGACGTTGATTTCCAAAAGGTACTAAAGGTTTAGTTTTATCTAAATCCGTCATCAGATTTTATATAAAAAACATAGAAATCCTTTAAAAAGTATTCGAAAATTGCATTTCATCCCAAAATATACTAAATCCACATTTAATTTCGTTCCAAAAGGTATTATATCCTCTGTAAACAGATATAACCTTTCCTTTCATTTCCTTCCATAAGGTACTATATTTCCTACTATACGGCAGAAGCACCTAATCCCGTAATATATCACCATTAATTTATTGTTTTCTTCATTTTGATCATTTTATTGGTTCATTTAGTACATCTTGAATCACTGCTATTATTTTAACCTAATAATCAGTTTTAAGGCTGTTTTAAACAACTTAATTGCGTTTCACGTAGGTTATCAATTATATTAGGTTTCTTCAAAGTATTTCTTCTTACAGCCACATAAACTAGATATACAAATTTTCAGAGACAAATTTTAATAGAATAATAGTATTTCATCCATCAAATAGTTGGAATTAGAATTCTCTGACCTTACTAAATAATAAAAGAACTAACCTAAAAAAATTTTTTTTTAATGTAAAAGGAAGGTGAACGAAAGCAAATGCACACACGTCACTTTCACCCTTCGACGTAAATACTGTCCAACAGTTAAATTCAATTCCATACCGCTTCCTTCCTCAGACACAGTTCGGTACCTTTACTAGACAAAAGACTGACGTGGAACCCACATACAAGACTTAAAAGGATAGAACTCAACCTCAGATTCGGCCGGTTATACAAACTACTTAACCGAAAATCTCATCTTACAGTCGATAACAAATTACTAATGTATAAGACGGTACTGAAACCTATAACCTACGGACTTGAACTATGGGGGACAGCTAAACGTTCTTGCATCAAACGTGTCCAATCCTTCCAATCCAAAGTCCTTCGAACAATAGTTAATGCTCCTTATTACGTTACCAACTGTACCCTACACCACAACCTTAATATTCCATTTATTTTAGACCTGGTACCATCAAAATTCTCCAAATTCCATCAGAACTTTCTTCATCATCCTAATCCTCTTGCTCAATCGCTCTCCAGCTCCACCCATCCCTACAATCCTCCTCGAAGATTGAAACGGCAGTGGCCCCGCGACGTTTTGTAAACATTTATTCTGGAGTTCTGACACTGGTCAGATCCTCCACTCATGTACTGTATGTTTGTGGCTATTACGCCCTAGCTCGGCCTCCACTGGCTTACACCAGTGATGCGCAGAGTGAGAGGCGCTGGGATCTCTTGGATTCGGCTTCTCCCCCCACTTGTGGAGGGAGCAGCCTAGCCTAGGGTCCCTTTAGCAGATTGTATATAATTAAGTTTGCTTGTATGATTTTTATTTATTTCCCAACATGTATTTATCTCTACTACAAGTTGTTGCTTTAATTTGTTTGTTGTTGTTTTTTTTGTTTTTATTAATTGTTATTTTTGTATATATTTGAATTTGTGTATTTCCGATTTTATGTAACTTGATATTATCATATTTTTCTGTATATATTGTATGAATGTTTATTACATCACTATTACTACTGTTCATTATGTAACAAATTGTAATATTTCTCAATAAATTAACATAAAAAATGTAAAAGACCAAAATAAAAGTCTAAATGTTATATTCTTTACACGTAGTTAATATTATAAATACATTTGTTAAATTCACATAAAGAATAAATAAAAGTTCAAAACAGGTATCAGAATTACATACTTTCTTATTATAGTACCGAAAATAAATAAATATTTATTTGAATATTCACTTCCTTTATGAAGAATAGACAATAAAATCTAGTTAAACAACAAGGAAAGATATTTCTCACAGTAATAATAGATAAATATACATAACTTGGTAATTAACATGATTAAGACGTTAGTTGTAATGTTGTATGAGGAAGGTTATGATGACTATTATCTCGCGTTATATTCTTCCAAAAAGTACTATATCCACGTTTCATTCCAAAAAGTACTATAGGGGCACTCACTACGTTTACTATAGCATGCTATTTGTGTTATTTTGCTAAACCCGTCGAGTTTCTACAGTTATTTTCTGTATAAAACTGATGGGTTTAGCACAATAGCACAAATAGCATGCTATAGCAAACGTAGTAAGTACCCCTTATATCCAGATTATATTGTTAAAGAGTGCAATAATTTGGAAAAATGAGTTGTTAAAAAAGTAAAAATCAATATAAGAATTTAATAAAAAAATAAAAAAAAAGAAACAAATAAATTGGTCTAATAATAAACAAATGACAGATTTTTGAGTTTCCTGTAAAATTGTCTTAAGTGGATACAGTACCTTTTGGATCACAACGTCTCAATTGATAGATTTTTAAGTGTGCTGCCAACTTATTTTTCCAAATGATTGCACTTTTCAGATGATTTTAAACAATATAATATGGATATAGCACTTTTTGGAACGAAACGTGGATATAGTACTTTTTGGAAAGAATTAAAAGGAATATAGTACTTTTTGGAAGAATATAACGCGAGATAAGTTGGTAACAGTCACTATAACCTTCCTGATACAACATTAGTGATAACTAACGTCTTTATATTGTTAATTACTAAGTTATGTATATTTCCTTATTCTCCCTCTGAGAAATATCTTTCTTTGTTGGTTAATTACATTGATTATCTATTATTCATACAGAAAGTAAATATTCAAAGGACAATGTATCTATTTATGGCACTATAATAAGAAAGTATGTAATTATGAAGTTTGTTTTGAACTAGTATTTACTATTTGTGTGAATTTAGCAAATTTATCTATATTATAATTACACTATGTGTAAACAATATTTAACCATAGATACTGATAAATAAGTTCGATCAGGCACGTGTTTTCTTTAGATATTTAGCAAGTTCGTGGAATGCTGATTCCAACTATTTGCTGCACCAAATACCATTATTCTATTAAAATGTGAGTTTCTAAAAAAATTTAAACCAAATTTATGTTGCTGCAAGAAGAAATACCATGAAAAAACTTAATTTAATTGACAACCTAAAAGAACCAAAGCGACGCAACTAAGTTGTTTCAAATAGCCTAAAAACTGATTATTAGGTTAAAATCAGTGATCAAAATAATAGCGGTGATTCAAGACGTGTTAAATGAAGCAATAAAAATGCACAAAATTGAGAAAACAATAAATTAATGGTAATGTATTACGGGGTTAGGTGCTTCTGCCGTATATTAGGAAATATAGTACCTTTTGGAAGGAAATGTTTTTAATACCTTTTGAAATTAAATACAATTTTTAAATACTTTTTGGAAGGATTTTTATGTTTTTTAGATAACATATGATGACGGATTTATTGGGTTGTGTCGCATGAAATATACGTTTTCAAGGTAAAGGATTTTTATTAAAAATACGATATGAAAACAAGATAATTTTATTCGAAGTACTTACCTTCTTTTTCTACACATTTTTCCCAACGTGACATCAACTTTTTTATCCCCGAACTGAAAAACTCTGAGCTTTGAAGTGAAACAAAATCTGAAAACGCACTTTTCACTTGATCATCATTTTCTAAAAGTTTTCCTTTGACGAAGTTGTTTAAATTCCTGAACAGGTGGTAATCTGTTGGAGACAAGTCGGGAGAATATGGTGGTTGCGGAAGAACTTCGTAGCCCAGTTCTTTCAATTTTTGCACGGTATGTTTTGAAACATGGGGTCTTGCTGCCGCTCGGTGAGATCATGAGGTACCCATGTATCGAGCTTTTTTACTTTCCCAATACACTATAAATGTCTAATAAATAAAAATACGATATGAAAACAAGATAATTTTATTCGAAGTATTTACCTTCTTTTTCTACACATTTTTCCCATCGTGACACCAACGTTTTTATCCCCGAACTGAAAAACTCTTACCTCTGAAGTGAAACAAAATCTGAAAAGCTCAGTGAGATCATGAGGTACCCATTGTTATTACCAATGTCTAGAAACGGTAGATGCACTTGCATTTAGTTGTGCTGAGAATCCTTTAACTGTTTGGCAGGGGTTTCCTTCTACTGTATGTTTGAGGACATCGTTATATATTACGGACGGAGATCTTCGGGGCAAGTTTTCCAAGTCGGTATCTCCAGCTGAAAACTTAGCAAACCAACGGCGAATGGTCCATTCATTAACACTTCCTTCCCTAAACGCCTTGCAAATATTTTTAGCGGCCTCAGCTGATGAATGGCCGAGTTTAAACTCGTACAAAAATATTACTCGAAAATCGCGTGTTTCCATGTTCATATTGAGGTATACTAAAAAGTGGGTAATTGATTGGGAAGCTAATGTTTATAATACAAAGGTAGAGGATTAGTAACTGTTTACTTTGAATTAGTAAACATTCGGAAGAAAACAACAGAGACCTGCAAAATTCTGTATGTATTTCAGAAACTACAAAAACGGACATTTCATGTGAAACAACCCAATAGATAAAACTAAACCATTAGAATACAAATATGCTTTTGGAAATCAACGTCTCAATTATCAGGTACTCGTTAAAGATTCCTATCCTAATTAAACCTGGATACGCATAGTTTAGGAATCGCCTACAGCTCTATCCACTTTAACGCAAGGACTTAATTAATAAATTATACAGATGTTATTTTAAAACAATTTATTACGCCTCTATCCTTTGACGACGCCATAATTCACGGACGAAACCAAACACAATAAAATAAAAATAGAGAGAAGCAGTTAAATAAAAGAAGAGAATAAATAAAACAACACTTTTATTATGGCCATTTTTATTTATTTATTCTTTCTTCTAAAAGATAAACTGAAGGAGCTAGGATAAAAATTTTACAACTCCAATCCAACTGGGACTAGATCTAAATTAAGTAGTCTCTGAAAAAAAAAAAAACTTATACAACCCACTATGGTTTCGTACTATTTCTAGGACAACGGCCGTGCAAGAAGGTGATTAGACCAAGAACAACAGCTATTAACTTTTTCCCTTATTTTGGGGTACCTACTTTGTTAAGGCTAGGTGTGGCTCTTGATTTACCTACCCCAGGATGGAACGACACAAATGAAAGATACAGAGATAGATTAATGTTTATTGTTTAAGCAATTGCTTTTAAAATTGAGTTGGACTTAATTACGAGGCATGTTTTTTAAGTAAGTACCGTTTTGGAATTAAAAAAAGACGTGCAAGGATATCGCAATAATTTTATTTTTACATGAAAGCCTGTACCTTATCTAATTCTACATAATTCATGAATTTTGAGGCACTTGGCATAACGCGGCACCAGTTTTTGAATACCCTCCTCGAAAAATTCCGCCGCCTGACTTGTTAACCACTGCATCACAAATGTTTTGCCTTCGTTATCGTCTTAAAAAGATGTGGCAAGTTGAGTAAGGGTATCGTTTTGCTGCACGACAATGCCCGTCCACATGTGGCTAATCGGACCAAAGATCTAACCAAATCATTTAAATGGGAAACTCTAGATCTTCCTCCATACAGCCCTGATCTGGCGCCCAGCGACTACCATTCTTCGGCGTCTTCAAGACGATAACGAAGTCAAAACATTTGTCATGCAGTGGTTAACAAGTCAGGCAGCAGAATTTTTTGAGGAGGGCATTCAAAAACTGGTGCCGCGTTATGACAAAAGCCTCAAAATTCATGGAAATTATGTAGAAAAGTAGATTAAGGTACAACCTTTCATGTAAAAATAAAATTATTGCGATATCTTTGCACTTACTTAAAAAACATGCCCCGTATTAAAATACAAAAATTAAATCTTATTTGATATTAATTGATTAATTGATCTTACAATCATTAAATCTTATTTGGTAAAATCAATTTGTAAAATGTGGCGTGCCACGTAAAGTCTCTGAGGCATTAAGCGATAATGATGGAGCCGTCGACGGTGTCATTCGATTGGTGAAGAACACTCGTTTACATCACCTCATTAACACTTTATAATTATTTTACGCACTTTTTAATATCACTCACACTTTTCATTTTCATATTCTGTTGCTAATCATTATGTTTGCAGTTCCGATTAAATCATAATGTTTATTGTTCCTATTGTTCTATTTAATTTTTATTAGTTTAGAATCGATTTTTTTTTTCTCATCATAGGTATGTTAATCGTTTTCTGAAGATGCTTTTGGCTATTGCCAATATATATATTATTATTATAACCACTCGCAGTTTTAAACCGAAACAACAACAAATCGTATTTAACAAACATAATAACAAAACAAAACAAATAGTTTCAAATTCTTCATAAGCAGACATTGGATAATCTGGTGCGCGCAACGCACGACTTTCACTTACCACTTTTGTTAAAATCAATTTAAGAATTTTTAAATACATTTAGAGATAATAATAAATTTTAAATAATAATAGGCTTAGCGAACACGAAGGTTCGATGCCGATACCACCAAATTCCGCCTACACAGACTCGTCCAATGTTCACCATTCAAGCCCAAGCTCTCGAGATCAGCCTTAATGTAATCCTGCCACCTACGCTTCGGCCTACCTTTCGGACGCCTACCAGTCGGATCGGCAAATACCAACTTTCTCGGAATCCGCTCGTCATCGAGCCCAACAACTTTACTCGCCCCGCGAAGCGATCAGTTCAATTATATTAACAGTGTATAAGCTTCGCAATTCCGCGTTGTGCAACCTTCTTAACTCCCCAGTGGCCTCATCTCTCTTCGGACCAAATATTTTACGTAATACCTTATTTTCGAAAACCTTAAGCCGTTGTTCATCCTTCAAAGTAAGCGGCCACAGTTCATATCCGTAAAGAACCGATGGAAGAATAATAGTTTTATAAATTCTAACCTTTACGTTTTTAGATAGAAGCCGCGAACTAAGTAACTTAGCAACTGAATAATAAAACGCATTGCCCACCTTTAACCGGGACTTTATTTCTTCCTGGATTTCATTTTTTCTAGTTATAATTGAACCTAAATACTTGAATTTCTCTACATGTTCAAAAGTATGCCCTTATATATCAACATTACCAAGATCAACATCGTTTCTGCTACTAATAATATATTTCGTCTTTATCGGTATATCGGTATTTAATTCGAGTCCTATTTCTTTACCGGTTTTTATTAACACACTTGTGTTTAGTTAATTTAATAAATTAATTAATGGAATTTCAATAGAAACATGTATTTTATTTTATTTTTTTTATTTTTTTTTTTTTTATTGAGATATATTACAATTTGTTACAAAATGAACAATAATAATATTGATAAGAGACCTCATTCATACTATATATACAGAAAATAATAATAATGGTCAAATTTCAAAAAATATAACATAAATTCAAATATATACAATAAAATAATAATAAATAAAAAACAAAACAAATCGAAACATAAACCTATTATTGAGATAAACAAAAAGTTGGCAAATAAATAAACATCTTACACACAATCATAACTATATACAATATATACAATTGCTAAAGGGACCCCAGCAAGCGCTTTTTCCTCCACAAGTGGAGGAAAAAGCGGAATCCAAGAGATCCCAGCACCTCTATCTCAGCCGCATCACTGGTCTGAGCCAGTGGAGGCTGAGTTAGGGCGCTGTAGCCACAAACATACCGTACATGAGTGGAGCATCTGACCATTGTCAGAACTCCAGTTTAAATGTTTACAATAGGTCTCGTGGCCACTGCCGTTTCAATCTTCGAGGAGGATTGTAGGGATGGGTGGTGCTGGATAGGGATTGTGCTAGAGGGTTAGGATGATGACTAAGGTTCTGATGAAATTTGGAAAATTTGGATGGTACCAGGTCTAAAACAAACGGAATATTAAGGTCATGGTGTAGGGTACAGTTGGTAACGTAATAAGGAGCATTAACTATTGTTCGGAGGACTTTGGATTGGAAGGATTGGATGCGTTTAATGTTAGAATGTTTAGCTGTCCCCCACAGTTCAAGTCCGTAGGTCCATATAGGTTTCAGTACTGTCTTGTATATTAGTAATTTGTTGTCAACTGTAAGATGAGATTTTCTGTTTAGTAGTCTGTATAACTGGCCGAATCTGCGGTTGAGTTCTTTTCTTTTTAGTCTTGTATGTGGGTTCCACGTCAGTCTTTTGTCTAGTAAAAAGCCGAGATACCGGACTGTGTCTGAGGAAGGAAGCGGTATGGAATTGAAATTAACCGTTGGACAGGATTTGCGTCGAAGGGTGAATGTGACGTGAGTGCATTTGCTTTCGTTCACCTTAATGCGCCAAGCATTGCACCAGTCTTCGACAAGGGAAAGGTGCTTTTGGAGATTTAGCGATGCTGCTTCAGGATCGGAATCGGATGATAAAATGGCTGTGTCATCAGCAAATGTTGCCAGAAAGGTATTGGGGTCGGTAGGGATATCGGCGGTGAAGAGGATGTAGAGGACGGGTCCTAAGACGCTGCCTTGAGGAACACCGGCCTCAACAGTATATTGTTCGGAAAATTCGGAACCACAGCGAACTCGGAAGGAGCGGTTGGATAAATAGGATCGGAGGATTAGGTATAAGGATTGAGGTAAATGGGTTTTGAGCTTAAAGAGCAGTCCCGGGTGCCACACCCGGTCAAAAGCTTGAGCTATGTCCAGAAAGGCACCCGAACAATACTCCTTGCACTCAAGGGCGGAGGAAATGTGGTCTACAACTCGGAGTCCTTGCTGAACCGTGGAATGTTGAGGACGAAATCCGAACTGATGTGAAGGAAAATTTTGAAATTTGGCTAGGATTCGTTTTAGTAGGAGCTTTTCGAAAATTTTTGAGAGGATCGGAAGTAGGCTGATAGGTCTGTAAGATGACGTGTTGTTAGAAGGTTTGCCTGGTTTTAGGAAAAGGATCATAGTTGAATGTTTCCATAAGAGAGGAAAATAGGTAGTGCGTAGGATACAGTTATAGAGATATGTAAGGAATGTAATGGCTTTCTGCGGAAGTTGTCGGAGGATCTGGGGAGTAAGGAGATCGTGTCCAGGAGATTTACGGAGGGTAAGTTTTTGGAGAAGATATCTGACCTCAGAGGGATTAACTGCTTTAGGTGGTAAGGATAGTGGTACTGGTGACGTGAGGAACTCTTCAACTGCTGCAGTATGGGTTGGATTAAGCTCTGGATGAGGAGTAAAAACTTTGGAAAGGTGCTGTGCGAATTCCTCGGCCTTATGCTTTTCAGAAGCAGCCCAGGAACCATCACAGCGCCGGAGAGGATGGGAAATGGTGTGGGATTTTAGGATTCTCTTCGTGACATTCCACAGGGAATTGTCACGAGTCGAGAGAGAGGAGAGGTAGGTATTGTAGGATTGGGAACGGAAGATCGCCAACTCCCGCTTTAATTTTCTACAAAAAAAATTATAGGAGCGGCGATCTTCTGGGTGGCGGGTGCGTTGCCATAATGTTCTAGCTCGACGTTTGCTGTTGATGAGGTCTGTCAGGTGTTGTGGTAAATGGCTTTTGTAAGGAATTATTTGGGATTGTTTGGGAGAGGAGGCAGTCCAGGCGGCTTGTTGAATAGCGGTTGTAAAGGAATATACGGCGTCGTCAAGGTCATTTGGGGTTTTGAGAATCACTCTGAGGTCAATATCATTAGTGAGAATTTCGCGGAAGAGGTTCCAGTTGACAGGGCCCCTAATGAATGACGGTGGGATAGGTTTAGGAATAGGTGTTATGGATACATTTAGAATCAATGGACTATGATCAGAGGATAGTTCATCAAGGCGAGCTATGGAAAAATTCAGAGAGCCTAATCCGCTGTGGATGAAGAAGTCGAGGATGTCAGGATTACGGTTAGGATCTGTTGGCCAGTAGGTAGGAGAATCGGGAGGTAGGAGATGAAAGCGTCGGGAGTTGAGTGCAGACTGCAATGTCCGTCCACGAGAATTGGTGGTTCTAGAACCCCACTGTTGGTTCTTAGCGTTTAAGTCTGCACCCAAAATGAAGTGATTACCCAAGGAGTTGAGGAAGGATCCAAATTGGGCAGAGGAAATGGGATGTTTAGGAGGGCAGTATGCTGATGCGATGATAAGCGGAAAGGAAAAGGTTTTGATAACGATGGAAGTTGCTTGTAGGTAATCGTGGGCGGAAATTGGGTGTAAGTGATGGGTGAGGGATCGGCGGGACTATGACAGCAGTACCGGCATGGGCTTTGCCGTCTGGATGGTCTGTCCGGTATGTCGTATATCCTGGTATTTTAAAGTACTGTTTAGTGGTTAGTCTAGTTTCAGTAATGAGTGCAACATCAATGTTTTTGTCCTGCAGTACGGCTGTAAGTTCGTCAGTGTGAGTTCTAACACCATTCGCATTCCAAAGGAGAATGGATAAGGAATTAGGTGAGGTCATTTATGGTTTTTTTAAGGCAGGAATGAGATTTGTTACGAGATTCGTAAGGAGTGATATTAGGGGCATAACAAGGGATTTAATTTCGGAAATAAAGGATGTCATCAAACTGGTAAGGTCTGTGGCGTTTGAAGGAGGAGGAATATGAGAGATTTGTGGTGGATTAGGATTCTTAGGATTGGTTACATTTTGAGAAAGAGGTATATGTGGAATGGATTGAGGTACATTCTGTAGTTCCGGCAGGGCCACGGCTTCAGTACTTTGATTCCCACCTCCAAGTAGGTGGGCAAATGATACATTGGCATCAATAAGTTTTGAGGGTTCTCTTCTGTTTCTTACTTGTCTTGCTGTTTCATCCAGTACTTGAGGTTTTTGAAACCTGGTCCTCAGCTCCTTATAGATTTGGCATCCTTTATAGTTGGCCGGATGGTCCTTCAGGCAATGAGCACATACAGCTGGTGTTGATTTTGGTTTTGTACACTCCACAGACTTGTGCTGTTCACCGCATTTCACGCATCGAGGTATGTGATGACAATAACTTTTAGTATGACCATATGCTTGACAATTATGGCACTGAATTATCTCTCTCTTTGTGTAAGGTTTTTCAACTCTTACACTGGAATAGTACAATCTATTGAGGTCATAGATTTTTTCAACTCCTTCAGCTGGTTCCAAATCCACAAAAAAGAGAGGTAGAGGAATTTTATCCTTTAGGACGTTAGTGACTTGCCGCACTTTATAGCCCATCTCCGTTAGTTCTTCTTTAATAGCTTCAACTGGTGTCGAGGGGTGTAAGTTTCTGATTACAACCCTTAAAGCTCTCTCTTGGCGTAGCTGATAGGTATGGAAATCTGCTTTGGTTTCAGTTAGGTATTTCACTATTTTTCTATATGTCTCGGCAGTAGTAGGAGATATTTTGGTATCATTGATTCTACTCATACAGTAGTAGCTGGTAGATTCGGTAATTTTGTTCAATTGCGCACACAACAACTGGAAATTTCTAATATTTTTGACAAATATTGGAGGAGGCCGTGGTTCACTAGGTATAGGAGTAGATTCCATGTTTTCTTTTTCATTATGTAAAATCTGAAAAGGATTTGGGGTGAAAAACGGCGATTCGTCAGTCATCCCTTGTGACGATGTGCCAGGTTGTGGTTCAGATTCTGAATTAGTACCGGAAGGGGTTGCTTGTAGATTTAATCTTTTATTAGTATCACGGCGGGGTCTTTGTTTTGTAGGTGACGGGATTGAACCACTAGATCTAGATCTTTTAGTTGAAGCTTTGGAGGACATTACTTGATGATAATATCGCATTTCATGTATAGAAAGTAATTAAATAATAACCAGATGTGGGAAAAAAACAATAACTTAAAAAAAGTTAAGCAAGACCAGCCTTGCCGGGCTATTGGCAATCAGCTGATATGAAGAGGTGACTCAGCATTCACTTTACACTGTAAATTATATCACAACTTACCGTTGTTTGCTCCAATAATAACTGTTGTTGTTATCCTGAAGTCTGATGATGTTTTCAAGACTGTGCTGAAGTGAAATCCAACTGTAAAAGCAAGAAATCCGAGAGCCGACTTGAAATATGACTGCTATACTCACGCGCATGCGCAGAACTCCGTATTTTATTAAATATTATATTTTTACCACCAACAATCAGTTAGTTTTACCGACTTTACATCACTCTCTATTAACTTTAACAATTCCTTGTATAAGATAATATTTTTTCTAAAATCCCTAGCTATCCTACGGTATATTATACACACCTATATTACTAGTTTTGTGTTCAAAATCTTTTCTCCTTTAGTTGTATATCAAATTCGCTCAACTTGCATATTTAGCTGTTATTTATTAATTCTAACAAGATTATGTGCCTAAGCTCTAGAAATCTACAAAATTAAAGGTACTTTACAGGAAGACAATTTAAAATATCGACATTTAAGCCCTGTCAGAGTATTTAAATCAGAATGAAACCTAGATCATATTAAAGTCCAATACATTTTACATCGATATAGTGAGTTTAATTAAAATCATTACAGTTGTTCTTGAGAAAATCGTAAAGAAGTCCGAAATGCTTAGTATAAAGTGACCCTTATGGTTAGCTGATTTTGATGAAAAAGTTTCTGAAACATCTCGGGCGTATAATTGTTTTAAATATGAAATTTCAGTTTCTTACGACTTTTAGTTTTTACGCTAGACCTACCACACAGATCTTTTTGCGGGACTTGGTCATTTGGACTCAGAGGACCCTAAAACGTGCATTTCCGGTGAGAACTCGAATTCGAAAATTTTCACGATCGCAATACTTTCCCTTACTATATATTTCATAAATAGGAAAGTGAAAGTAATAAACAAAACAGAGAAAAAACAAATCTAATTCTCCGGTATTTTAAATTTTTTTACTCTAATGTACCTTGAATTTTATGAAATTTATAAAAATAACTATATCATGTATTTAGTACTGATAAAAAAAAGGATAAATATAAAATTTTAACGAATACGATACCCGACTAAAGGAAAAAAGTGCAAACATATTTTTTGGGTGCAATTTTGGTGTTTTTTAACATAAAAACAGAAATATAGAGGTATAAGATGCCGTTGGAAAGCTAAAGATTTTAAAGCTAAATTATTATCTTATACACAAAATTGTAAAAATAAATAGAGAGTGATGAAAAGCCGATAAAACTAATCGATTGTTAAAGATAATAATGTGATAGATCATTTAATAAAACACACGTTTCTATTGAAATCTTATGTAATTAATTCTTTTATAATTTATTTTTATTTCTAAGTGTATTTAAAAATTATTTAAATTGATGTTAGCAACTTGTGTTGCGCGCACCAGATTATTTTTAAGTCGTTTTTTTTTAGGTATGATCACAAAGGTAACCATCAGCATTTATATCCTCCAGTCAAATTAAATTAAAAATTAAATCCGTTGCAATCCATTAACTAATAGATCGTATTATCTCAAAACGTGGAAAACGAGATGACTTAATGCTCGGTGAATCTCGTTGCTACTAAAATAGAAGATACTGGGCCCTAAATCTGTAGCCAGTCTAAATCAAGCCTTTGAGAACATGACAGAAATTAGCAGAGAACTGAAGTGGCTAAAAAGAAAAGAATCCTATAGCGAGATCTCTCTTCTCAACTGACGGTTTGTTGGCATCCTACCATCCGACTGTCTTCCAACCTGAGCTTCTATTTCATAATCACCTTAGGAACTATTAGTCGGAGATAAAAACGCAGATAATTTTTACACTGCGGTTTATTATTTCTTAATGACCATAAAATATGATAATATTTTATAGCTGTCTTGGTAATTAAGGTATCTTTTGAATAAAGATACCCACGTTCTACTAAAAATGTAACATTGCTATACCAACAAAACACACGACTTTCACTTAATTAATTTTTAAAATCAATGAAAGAATTTTTAAATACAGTTAGAGAATACGTGAAACTATTGAAGAGCTTATTAAATTGAATTTATATAGAAACATGTGTTTTATTAAAAAATCTATTATATTGTAATCTAAAATAATCAGTGAGTTTTATCTTCTTTTCATCACTCTCTATTAACTTTTAAAAGCTTGAGTATAAGATGATATTTTTTCTAAAATGTTTAGCATTCCAACGGTATATTATGTATATTACTGCTCTTATGTTCAAAAACGAAAAATTGCATTAAAAAAATATTTTTTTTTGTTTTCTCCTTTAGTTGAGAATCGAATTTATTCAATTTATATATTTATCTGTTTTTCATCAGCGTTAACAAGATAATCTAATTATTTTTATTGAATCTACAAAATTAAAAGTACTTTAGGGGAAGAAAATTTAAAATATCGGCATTTAAGCCCTGTCAGACCATTTTAATCAAAATAAAACCTACATGATATTAAAGCCCATTAAATTTTACATCGATATAGCAAGTTTAATTAAAATCGTCGGAACAGTTTTCGAGAAAATCGAAAAAAGGTGCAAAATGCATGGTATAAAGTGCCTCTTCTGGTAAGCTCATTTTGATGAAAAAAGTTTTGTCACGTTTCGGGCGTATAGTTGTCTTAAATATGAAATTTCAGTTACATAGGACTTACCGTTTCCGCCTAGGAGTTACCACACACACACACAGACCTTTTTGCGGGACTTGGTTATTTGGACTCAGGGGACCCTAAAACGTGTATTTCCGTTGATGACTGGAATTCTAAAATTTTCACGATCGCAATACTTCCCCTTACTAGATATAGTAAGTGAAAGTAAAAACAAACTATTTTGACGAAACCACAAATAATGATGACACATTAAGACATTTTCTTTTTTATTGTTATACTGTGATTAATTGAATATGTTTGTAATTTAATAGTTAAGTTTTATATTTAGGAATTTTTTTATTCTTTTATATTATCGTTGCAGATAGATAATAAATAGATATTATACCTTTCTTTTTTATTTGATTAATTTTTTTTAAATTATTCATTATTTAAAACAATTTAATTAATCTCTAGAAAAATTTGATATTTTCTAAATACATTCTTTATCACGCTATTTTCATATAAGCTTATAAATTTGAATTAAAAAAAAAATGAATGTAAAGTCTGATAATAAGCATATTTCAATGAAGTACTTTTAGTGTTAAGATGTCTTTTGTAATCTTACGAAACCTTTTTGTGATTATATCCAATAAGTCTTAATAGTCCAGCCAAATTACACCAAAAAATAAGATTAATAACAATAATATTAATAGGCTTACTGAACCCGAAGGTTCGATGCCGATACCACCCAACTTCGCCTGCACAGACTCGTCCAATGTTCGCCGGTCAAGCCCAAGCCCCCGAAATCTTCGAGAATGCAATCCTCCCATCGACAATCGGCCTACCTTTCGGACGCCTACCAGTCGGTTAGGCGAATACCAACGTTCTCGGAATCCGTTCCTCACCGAGCCCAACAGCTTTACGCGATGCTATCAACTCAATTATATTCACAGGGTACAAACTCCGCAATTCCGCGTTGTGCAACCTTCTAAACTCCCCAGTGGCCTCATTTCTTCGGACCAAATATTTTACGCAGTACCTTATTTTCGAAAACCTTAAGCCGTTGTTCATCCTTCAAAGTAAGCGGCCACGTTTCACATCCGTAAAGAACCGTCGGAAGAATAATAGTTTTATAAATTCTAACCTTCAAGTTTTTAGACAGAAGCCGCGAGCTAAGTAATTTAGCAACTGAACGATAACTTGCATTTCCCACCTTTAACCGGGACTTTTATTTCTTCCTGGATTTCATTTTTTCTTTTTATCATTAAACCTAAATACTTGAATTTCTCTAAGTGTTGAAAAGTATGCTCTGATATATCAATATCACTAAGATCGCCATCATTTCTGCTACTATATTTCATATATTTCGTCTTATCGGTATTTAATTTGAGTCCTATTTCTGTATCGGTTTTTATTAACACACTTGTATTTAGTTGTATGGTTTCCGTGTCTTCACCTAGCAGTACCAAATCATCGCCATACCCCAAAACCGGAATCTTGCCATCCATATTTAAACCTTTCTCGGTACACGTCACTTTTTCTATGACATATTCTAAAGCTATATTAAATAATATAGGTGAAAGAGAGTCACCCTGTGAGCTAAATGAGATATCAATTTTATTAAGCTTTTAAATGTAATTTAAAAGTTTATTAGAAATATAAAATCGTTATAAATCTAATAGGATTGGAACCTTTGTTTATTTTTTGTTTAACAATTGTTGCAATAAAGTTTTGATGTATAGGAGAAAATTAAATTCTATCATATCGATGCTTCACTTTTAAATAACAAAGAAATAAACTGAATCAATTTTGATTTATGTTTTTCATTTCTGCCGATGGTTAAATATATATAGACGTTATAAAAAAACATATTTTCTTGCAAATTGGATTTTTTTATGATGAACTAAAACTCGATTTTGTCAAAAATAGCTCGACGAGATTGATGAAATTCGCTATATCGATGTAAACTTTTATGGGATTTAATATTTTGTAGTTTTCATTTTAATTGAAGCAGTCTGACGGGGCATAAATCCCGATATTTATAACCCCTTCCCCCTAAGGTGCCTTTAATTCTGTAGACTTGAAAATGTTAAAGATATCATGTAATTAGCATTAATATAGGACGGCTAAATATACTATTTGAACGAATTTGACAACCAACTAATGGCTATTCGCTCATTTTCCCCCAGTTTGACTACAGTTGCCTTGTTTATGGCGAGAAATTCGATATGAGACTCAAAAGACTTATGAATTGTTTCATTAGATTCACATGATGTATACCCAGACGCTCCCATGTTTCTAGAAGGTATACCGAGTTGAATTAGCTCTATCCCTCTTTCCGTCCTAGGTGTCTGTCTCTTCCGATTTTTCAACAAAAAAAAACCTCCTTATATTCTTGACACTTGTTCCTCTGTCTATTCAGTAAACATGATCCCAACCCATAAACTTGTATATACCTTCTCACAGATCTACCTCGTCCAAAAAATCCTTTGTTATTCGTGCTATCCTTTTTCGGAATTCTTTGCCTATATCCATTTGTAAATCTTTATCATTGTCCACTTTCAAACACCAATTATTTCTCCATCTCCTGAAGTATCAATCTTCCCAACATATGTAATATTTAAAATCTATAGATGATAACTATTCATTGTCACAGAACCTGTCTTTATTGTTAAACTATAACCATTAACGACCAGACAATTATCATGTATATTGTACTTTTCTTGTTATTCTTAGAGGACTACTCGTCCCAGAAT
Source organism: Piezodorus guildinii (assembly GCA_023052935.1). Lineage (NCBI taxonomy): Eukaryota > Metazoa > Arthropoda > Insecta > Hemiptera > Pentatomidae > Piezodorus > Piezodorus guildinii. The sequence goes on along the minus strand of CM041298.1, from coordinate 1,495,673 downwards.
AAAATTACTTTACAATTCATTATCCCATCCCTGGCTTAAGCCTTATCAGAGGTAAATGTTTAAATATATATATATATATATATATTATATATATATATATATATATATATATATATATACCTTTTTGATTAACAGAACTTGAAATCTAAGTTAATTTTCCAACACTAATTAACTAGGAAAAAAAGAAGAATCGTAATTTTTAAAAATAAATAAGTAGTGAGTATAAGATAATTATAATATCTTTAAACCCCCTATAATGCAAAAAAAAAAAAATTTTATGAAATGTTAGTTGTTTTTATTTATAATTAGAACAGTAATATAGATGTATAATATACCGTTGGAAAGCTAAAGATTTAAAAAAAAATATTATCATATATACAAAGTTGTAAAAGGAAATGAGGAGTGACTTGTTGTAGACAATAGTATAATAGATTATTTAATGAAACACATGTTTCAAAAGTTCTTAAATTGGTTTTAAAAGCGGGCGTGGCCTTTGATCGAGTCTGGTACCCTGGATTGCTTTAAAAGCTCATATTATAAGCTCAGATTGCTTATTTCCTTATTATCCAGTCCTACCTCGCTGATAGATCTTTCAAAATAAACCACAATAGTTCCTATTCCTCCCTGTTTTCTCAATCTGCTGGTGTTCCTCAAGGCAGCATCCTAGGACCTGTTCTTTACACAGTCTGTACAGCTGATATCCCAACCCATCCTAACACTTTCCTTTCTACCCATGCTGATGACACGTGTGTGCTATCAGTAGATAATGATCCTGTTACAGCCTCCCAACTCTTCAATTCCACATCCGAGACCTTAAAGTATGGTGCCAGAATTGGAGGATTAAAATTAATTTTAACAAATCCCACCAGATAACTTTTCCGTTTCGCCGTAAACCAATGACTTCCTGCCCTACAGTATCCTTTAATGACACTCCACTAACCCCTGTTGAACAGATTCGATACCTAGGACTCCACCTTGACAAACGTCTGACTTGGAATCCCCATACAAGACTCAAACGACAAGAAACTGCCTGAGGTTTTCGACTACTTCAACACTTACTGGACAAACGTTCCAACCTTCCACTTAATTACAGAAGACTTATTCATATGACCATCATAAATGGACTTACGGAATAGAGCTATGGGGTCCGACTAAACCATCGAGTTCTTCTCGTATCCAATCCTTACAATCCAAAATCTTTCGTAAAATCCTAAACGCTCCTTAGTTTGTCACGAATAAGCTTATCCATAAAGACCTTAATGTCCCATATGTTTCTGAATTAGCCCGAACCAGGTATCAATCATTCCATGAAAAACTTTATTTCCACTCTAATCCACTAGTTTCTATCCTATCATCCTCTTCGATTCCAGATAGTCCTCCGAGTCGTCTGAAATGAAGATGGCTCCGAGACCTTCTAGTTTAGAATACTTTTAGAGTGCTGTCAATGGCGTCTCTACACGCTTCTCATGTCAGTTTACAATGTCCATCGCATTTACTTGTTGTATATAAAAATACTGTTGCAAATATCAATAAATATGTTTAAAATTAAAATAAAAAAAACGGGCGTAAGTAAAAGTCGTGTGTTGCGAGCACCAATTTTTTTTTCAATTTAACAAAACTTATTAAGAAAGATAAGGTTATTTCCAAAAAAACAATTGTTAACACATTATGAAAACATTTTTTTGAATTTAGGAATAATATTTAAATAAAGTCAACATTATTTAATATAAATGATAAAGTCATATAGAAAACTCGGTGATTGTATATTTATTACAAAAATCTGGTGCGGGCAACACACGACTTTCACTTACCTCCATTTTTAAAATAAATTAAAGAATTTTCAAATACAGTTAGATATAAAAATGAGTGAAATCATTAAAGAATTAATTAAATGGAATTTCTATAAAAAACATGTGTTTTATTAAAAAATCGATTACCTTATTATCTAAAATAATCACTTATATCAATTGATTGTGTATGAGATAACATTTTTTCTAAAATCTCAAGCTTTCCAACGGTATATCATACATGTATATTACTGTTCTTATGTTCAAAAACAAAAAATTGCATACATAATATATTTTTTCTGTTTTCTCCTTTAGTTGGGTATCGAATTTATTCAATTTATATATTTACCTGTTTTTCATCAGCGTTGACAAGATAATCTAGTTATTATTATTATTGAATCTACAAAATTAAAGGTACTTTAGGGGAAGAAAATTTAAAATATCGGCATTTAATCCCTGTCAAACCATTTTTATCCAAATAAAACCTACATGATATTAAAGCCCATTAAATTTTACATCGATATAGCGAGTTTAATCAAAATCGCCGGAACCGTTTTCGAGAAAATCTAAAAAAGGTGCAAAATGCATGGTATAAAGTGTCTCTTCTGGTAAGCTCATTTTGATGAAAAAAGTTTTGTCACGTCTCGGGCGTATAGTTGTCTTAAATATGAAATTTCAGTTTCATAGGACTAACCGTTTCCGCCCGGGAGTTACCACACACACACAAACACACACACAGACCTTTTTGCGGGACTGGGTTATTTGGACTCAGGGGACCCTTAAAACGTGTATTTCCGTTGAAAACTGGAATTCGAAAATTTTCACGATCGCAATACTTCCCCTTACTATATATAGTAAGTGAAAGTAAAAATGTTGAAAGTGGGTGATAAATCACTATCGCCGAGTTATCATACATTTTCATACTTGCCTCGTATACCGCCGTGTAGCAAGGGCCTTTACTATTGCATGTATTTATTTCATAAATATGTAAGTGAAAGTAATATTACAGCTAATTAGGAGTATTTTAAATGTCTCTCTATGTATAAATTTGTAACTTCAAGGTGCTGCCTATAATTAAAGCTTATTAAGTTTAATTATTAAATCAAATAAAAATAAAAAAACTCCATAAAAATGATGAAGAGCCTTCCTTACTAAGATCAAAGGGAGGAAGAACAAAGAAGTTGCGAACGAGATTAAAAGGGAGCTAAGATTAAGAAGGGAGATAGGGACTGATCTTCTTAGGAGACGTAGGGCTGAGTACAGGATCCTGTGGTAGCCTTTTTGTGGGGTAGCTTAGTAGGCAAGCACGAGGGCTTCCATCTTTTGGACATCTTTATTACGAGCATCATACAACACGTGATATTAGTAATAATAATAATAGGCCTACCGAACCCGAAGGTCCGATACCGTCACCACCAAATACCGAAAACACGAATTCGCCCAATGAACACCGTTCAAGCCCAAGCTCCCCGAGATCAGCCTTAAAACAATCTTCCCATCGACGCTTCGGCCTACCAGTCAGATCAGCGAATACCAACTTTCTCGGAATTTGTTCCTCACCGAGCCAAACAACTTTACACGTCCATTTGAGTCTCCGCGATGCTATTAACTCAATTATATTCACAGGGTATAAGCTCCGCAATTCCGCGTTGTGCAACCTTCTGAAGTCCCCAGTGGCTTCATTTCTCTTCGGATCAAATATTTTACACAGTACCTTATTTTTTAAAACCTTAAGACGTTGTACATCATTCAAGGTAAGCGGCCACGTTTCACATCCGTAAAGAACCGTCGGAAGAATAATAGTTTTATAAATTATAACCTTCAATTTTTTTGACAAAACCCGCGAGCTAAGTAACTTAGCAACTGAATAATAACACGTATTTCCCACCTTTAACCGGGACTTTATTTCTTCCTGGATTTCATTTTTTCTTGTTATCATGACCCTAAATAGTTAAATTTCTCTACTTGTTCAAAAGTATGCCCTGATATATCAATATCGCCAAGAGCTACCCCCTATTTCGTCCTATCGGTATTTATTTCGAGTCCTATTTCTTCACCGGTTTTTATTAGCGTACTTGTATTTAGTTGTATGGTTTCTGTGTCACCGTTTTTAAAACATATTCTAGAGCTATATTTAATAAAACAGGTGAAAGAGACTCACCCTGTTCCAAACCCGATCGCACCTCAAATCTCTCGGAGTAATTCATACAATACTTGAAATGCCAGTAGATACCGATTACTACAACACAGACTTTACAAGCATTCAGTTATTATTTAGATTTCTTTATTTATAAAAAACAATATCATGAGTAGATGTGATATAAATTCGATGACTGGGATTTAAGTGATTCTGAAGTTCAGAACAGGGGGTTAGTGAGTAAACAAAATCATAAAAATTTAAAATTTAGATTGCCATCCAATGAATTAGACCTTATTTTTTCTGAGTGGTGAGTTCTTTTTTTATTGGGGAACATCTCCCGACCAAATCGTTCCTTCGTATACAAAAAGATAGCTATATAAAAAACAGTAAAAATAAAATAGAATCAATATTGAAAAGGAGAACAAAGTGAGTATTGCATCATAAGACAAGTTCTAAATATAGCCCGGGTTTTAACTATTCACAAACACGATTAGGAAGAACACAATAGTAACCTCCAACCGACGCAAAATATCTCACTCTCAAATCTCACTATTTCTTTTCTGGTATAATTAATTGTACCAAAGATCTGATGCAAGAGTTACACAATTTTTTTTTAATTTTGTAATTTATTTTGTTTTATTATTTTTAATAATGAACCTTAGTAATCAACCAAAAAAAAAAAATACTCCCCCCCCCTCAAAAATTGAGAGCATACGTTTCAAAATGCGTAGAATCCGAATAACGAATTTAAAAAAACCCGTTTACCTGCCGCCCGCGGCAGTTCTCCGAAACTACTGGACTATTTTTTTTTTTTTTTTTTTTTAATTTCGCTACAAAAATACTAGTCCATGCAACGATGATCCTAACATTTTTAAAATTTAATAACTCAGTTATTTTTGAAAAACCGCGAATAATAATATAAAAGAGAAGAACAGAAAAAATCCGTTTCTCCTAATTAATAAATCCAAAAACCAAAACCTGTACCACTACTACCCATGAAGGGTCTTGGGCTCTAATACATATAGAGATTCTTACTGTTTCTAGGCCAACGGCAGTGCAATGAGGTGATTAGGCCTTAATCACGATCAGCCGCCAGGTTTTTCCCCAATTAATTTAAGTACCCACTTTATAGAGGCTGGGTCTGCCCCAGGATGAACTCCATACCCTAGGATCGCCCCCCGACTGAATTAACAGAATAAATAATATTCCGCCACAGGCGGGATTCGAACCCAGGACCCGGAGCACAGCAGACTAGTGCTAAATTGATAAATAAAGAACTATATAAAGATAAAATTATAGTATGAAAATAAAATCATTGAAATTGGTTCATAACTAGCAGAGTATAGCGTTTTGAAATTAGCAGAGATGATATGCTATTATCTTTGAATTATTTATTGCTTTTCATATTACTTAATTGCCTATATACAGTTATATCCCAATATTGTTATTTGGGAATAATAAACCATTGTGTGATAATTTGCAGCGTTTTTTTTCTCCATCTTCCATAATAACTAAGTTATTGAATTAAATCACATTAATCGGCTGCCGTTTTAAAAATAACCAGCTGATATCAAGGTCTAGGTGTTAGGATCATCGTTGCATGGCCATAAACCATTGTGTAATAATTTGCAGAGTATTTATTTTTAGAGTACGTGAAAAAAGTACATCATATACTATATATATATATATATATATATATATATTCAGTGGCGCGACAGGCCGTGCAGATTTGTAGAGTGGGGTCATCACTCTCCTACGCCTAATTTTGTGAGTGGCCACTATTTGGCTGACGGGTCTCACATACACGGGGGAGAGGCTGTGAGTGAATCCCCATTTAATTACATCCTTATAAAAGCACCGTCGGGATTGGGATTCGAACTCACAACTTTAGCATGAGAGACTAGCGCGCTAGCCACTCAGCCACGGGCTCCCCGGGTATTTATAAGTTATAACCATAACTTTACAGTAACTTTTACAATATTGTTTATAAGATCATATTTTGTCTGAAATCTATAGCTTTTCAACGGTATATGTGTATTTTCGTTGATAACTTCAATTCGAAAATTTTCACGATCGCAATACTTTCTCTTACTATTTATTTTAAATATAGGTGAGTGATTGCAAACAAAAAATTTAATTCATGCCTAATTTTTATTGAAAAAGTCTTTACTTGTTTTTAACAACAGAGGTAAGTGATATTCGTGTATTGGGCACCAAATTTTTCCTCAATAATAGAGAATTTTGTTTATTAATTTATAAAACTTTTAATAAAGAAAGCACAGCATCCTTTGCATAACATATCAAGCCGTTCCCTGTTCATAACCATTGAGAGAATGAAACTTTAAAACACCAAGGCACGTGTGTTCAAGAACTGGAGCTCCAAATCTACCATAATCAACTCTGGTTAAAACTTCGCAAAGTTCTTATAAATTAAATGAAGCTTGGCGATAGTGTGGAAAGGAAAAATTGGTGAAGGGAATTTGAGGAAAGGTTAACCAAGGTGCTGAGGCTAACTAAGTTTAGTCTCGACCCTAACCATCATAACTTTCTATATCTTGAGCAACATCTTACCCAAAGGTTCTTACTCTTTTAAGTTTCGTTTATCGTGTAAGAGGTTTACTAGGAGGGTAGAGGGCTGCTTAGCGGGAAACTGACAATGGCTACAGAGAGTAGTTTTAAAAAAATATTTATTGATATTTACAACTGTATAATAAAATACATCAGAAAAATGCGATATAAGATTATGATCGTGATTGACATGTAGGGATACTGCCCATAGGCAGGTCTGGAGGTTATCTTATTTTCAGACGCCTCGGAAATATATCAGGAATTAAACAGTTAACAAGGTTTGAAACTAGTATAGAGATACTTATAACAGGTGTTTATAGTGCGAGAAGGCAACGATTTGTAACTAGACAGCATCACAAATAACACCTTTATTAACCATAGTCTTGGTTGAAATCGCCAACCCACAATGCCAGTTCTTTCATTGGTATACTGGTACTTTTGGTTTAATATTTTCAATAACGAACCTTTGCGATCGACCAAACAAATAAAAAAATGAATTGTTCCCACCCCTCTCAAAATTTGAGGGCTTATGTTTCAAGATACGTAGAACACGAATAACTAATAAAAGAAATCTATTTGTCGGCCGTCCACCGTGCGACAAATAGTAATTTCTCAGAAATTACTAGACCAATTTTTACCTTCACTTATCTATATATGAAATATATAGTAAGGGAAAGTATTGCGATCGTGAAAATTTTCGAATTCCAGTTTTCAACGGAAATACACGTTTTAAGGTTCCCTGAGTCCAAATAACCAACACCTGCAAAAAGGTCCGTGTGTGTGTGTTAAGTCTAGCACAAAAACGAAAAGTCGTGCAATAGTGAAATTTCATATTTAAGACAACTCAATTGAAATAAGACAATATATAAATTGAATGAATTCGATACCCAACTAAAGGAAAAAACTGAAAAAATATATTTTTAAAGACATTTTTTGTTATTGAACATAAGAGCAGTAATATACATGTATGATGTACTATTGAAAAGCTAAAGATTTTAGAAAAAATATTATCTTATACTCAAGCTTTTAAAAGGTAATGAGAGAGTGATGAAAAGTCGATAAAACAAAATGATTGTTGTAGATAATAATATAATAGATTATTTAATAAAACACATGCTTCTATTTAAATAATTCTTTGACAATTTATATTCGCCTATTAATTTGTTTACAAATTCTTGTATTGATATAAACAATGGAGGTAAGTGAAAGTCTAGCTCACCAGATTTTTTAAATTTGTTTTTAGGGTTCTATGCATCTTGAAACGTAATCCCTCAAATTTTAAGAGGGGGTAGTTTTTGTTAGTTTTTTTGGTTGATTACAAAGGTTCATCATTGAAAATAATAAGCCAAAAAAAATGTAAATTCTTCAATAATTTTAATGTCTATTCAACTACTCTTTACATCTGTGAATTCAATGCATTTTGAAATTCATACAAAAAGGTTTTCTGTCTTTCTAACTATAAAGGCGGCGATACACGGTGATAAATAGGGTATGTGTAGGTGAGGTGAAATGGCGATATTCACATCGTTGAGCGCGCTGGAAAGAAATATCGTGATAGTTGATGTACTACATCACACTTGCATCTACTTTCCATAACGATAATTAATAACAATATCATTTGTTATATTCTTTTGGTCAAACTTCAACTAAAAATAGTTTATTTACATTCATATATATTTAATTGTGTTTCTAGATTCCAAAACCATTATTTAATAATATGATATTTTCACTGTTTGGATATTACATTTTAATTATATAGTTATTATTAAAAATTATATTATATATTTTTTTGTATTATAGTTTGAGATTCATATTTTTTTTTTTTTGCGTTAAAATTCGAAATAGAAATAGAAAAAAATGAAAGTGATTTGACAAAGCAATGTTGCTGTCATATGTGGCGTGCATTTTCCCGTCACTTATCACTTGTGTTTGTGACGTTTGTAGTTGGATAGTTAGTAAATTTGTATAAAAAAGCCGAAAACTTTTTTAGATATTACCCTTATTATTTTTGAAACAAGATGACACCAATTGAACATTCATCTTTACATAAGAACTTGGTAACCTAAACAGAGCTAACCAACCTTTTCAACAACTTTCCTGAATAATCAGCTGTTCACACATCCGCCATTTTGCCGAGTACTTGCGTATTCTCACCGTATACACGTGCAAATTTTTACTCTCACGCAGTTTTCACCACCCTCTACTCTCGCGAGAGTACTTTCACCTCACCTACACATAACCGATTTCTCACCGTGTATGGGCCGCCTTAACAATCATCTATTAATTATTGTTTACAAATTTTAATATTCAGATTTGTTTTTGTTTTTTCCACATTAGGGATATGAATATGAGAACAATTAACTCTCGAAACTTAGTCTAAACAAAATTGCTTATCTATTGATCCGTAGATAACTTATACATAAATTATTTTTAGACAATTAATATGCATACATTGATTAACTAAAAATAATAATATATTCAACACTATATAAAAATATTGGAGACTAAAGAAGGCAGTGGCTACTAGAGCGCCGTGGGACCACCTGTTGAGCAGGAAAAGAACTAATCATTTCCAATCCCACCTTTTCATTCCATTTAACATAACATTGAGTCCTCAACTAATTCAATTTATTTCATCTATTGCTTTATATCATAAATTTATTTACAATAGACCTATCTATCAAATAGATAATGAAATTGAGTTTTTCTTTATGCTTTAAAATTTCGAAGTTTATACGATACGTTCGAATATTTTAAATCATATGTAGGATTTAAACCGGAATAAAAAAATTTAGTGCTCGCAACACACGACTTTCACTTACCTCCGTTATTTATACCAATGTAAGAATTTTAAGAAAAAATTTAGAAACGAAATAAATTGTTAAAGGATTTTAATAGAAAAATGTGTTTTAATAAATAATCTATTTTATTATTATCTACGACAATAAGTTTGTTTTATCGGATTTTCATCACTCTCCGTTAACTTTTACAATGGTGTGTAGAAGAAAAATATTTTTTTCTAAAATCTTTAGCTTTCCAACAGTATATTATACATGTATGTTACTGTACTTAAGTTCAAATCATATAAATCTGGTGCGGGCAACACACGACTTTCACTTACCTCAATTTTTAAAATCAATGAAAGAATTTTCAAATACAGTTAGAGATAAAAATACGTGAAACTATTAAGGAATTAATCAAATTGAATTTATATAGAAACATGTGTTTTATTAAAAAATCTATTATTTTATTATCTAAAATAATCAGTTAGTTTTACCTTCTTATCACTCTCTATTAACTTCTAAAAGCTTGTGTATGAGAGAGATATTTTTTCTAAAATCTTTAGCTTTCCAACGGTATATCATACATGTATATTACTGCTCTTATGTTCAAAATAGAAAAATTGCATTAAAAAAATATTTTTTCTGTTTTCTCCTTTAGTTGGGTATCGAATTTATTTAATTTATATATTTACCTGTTTTTTAGCAATGTTAATCCGATGATATAGTCAATTTCATAAGAATAAAAAAATTAAAGGTTCTTTAGAGGAAGAAAGTATGAAACATCGGCATTTAAGCCCTGTCAGACTATTTCAATGAGAATGAAACCTACATGATATTAAGGTCCATTAAATTTTACATCGATATAGCGAGTTTAACATCTTGAAAAATAACAACATGCATGGTATGAAATGGCTCTTCTGGTCCGCCTATTTTTGTGTAACATTTGCCGTAACACCTCAGAGATACACGGTTCTAGCCCAGTAAAATGAGAATATTTATGGAAAGTAATTCAGACAAACCTGGAAATCGTTTTAATACCTCTTAATTAATAGTCCTTTATAAAATTAATCTGAGTTTGCACCATCACAGGTGTGTGTTTAACTTTTTGGAGCCGAAAAACTTCGAACTTTTTGTACTGTTTTCAGTTTTTCACCTAGAACTCGAAAACGGTTCTTCCTACCGAAAATATTGGGTTGTGTCACATGAAATGTCAGTTTTCAAGGAGAAGGATTTTTATTAAAAATACAATATGAAAACAACATAATTTTATCCGAAGTATTTACCTTCTTTTTCTACACATTTTTCCCAACGTGACACCAACTTTTTTACCCCCGAACTGAAAACTCTGAGCTTTGAAGTGAAACAAAATCTGAAAACGCACTTTTCACTTGATCATCATTTTCAAAAAGTTTTCCTTTGACGAAGTTGTCTCAATCCCTGAACATGTGGTAATCTGTTGGAGACAAGTCGGGAGAATATGGTGGGTGCGGAAGAACTTCGAAGCCCAGTTCTTTCAATTTTTGCACGGTATGATTTGAAACATGGGGTCTTGCTGCCGCTCAGTGAGATTATAAGGTACCCATGTATCGAGCTTTTTTACTTTCCCAATACACTTAAATGTCTGGAAACGGTAGATGCACTTGCATTTAGTTGTGCTGAGAGTACAAAAATATTACTCGAAAATCGCGTGTTTCCATGTTCATATTTGGAGGTATACTAAAAAGTGGGTAATTGATTGGGAAGCTAATGTTTATAATACAAAGGTAGAGGATTAGTAACTGTTTACTTTAAATATGTAAACATTCGGAAGAAAACAACAGAGACCTGCAAAATCCTTTAAGTATTTCAGAAACTACAAAAACGAACATTTCATATGAAACAACCCAATAATTTTCTTTTGAAAATATTTTTTTGAAGGTTTGTACCAACCAAATCTGAAATTAAAAGAGACTTGAAAAATTGATGCTCTACAAATTTTATTCTCTAACTTTTTTCGATTTGGATAATTGTTTTCAAGTTACAGTTGACTCTTAGTGACCGAATTGGGTTTATAAAAAAAATGGAAAAAGTAGCCTATTTCTGACGAACGAATGCGGCAATATAAATAAACCAAATTTAAAAACTAAGATGGCTTTAATAAAGGAAATTTAATGTTCTTTTATTTTGAGAAGAAAAGTATTTTCTATAGGAACCATCGTTTACGAGTTATAGGTGAAAAACTGAAAAAAAGTGCGAAAATTTCGAGGTTTTTCGGCTCCAAAAAGTTAAGCTCAACACCTGTGATGGTGCTAACTCAGATTTTAGCCTCTTTTTTTTTGGGCTATTCTAGAACATGAAAATTCAGTTGTATACAACTTATCGTGTTGAAATCATTTTATTATTATTTTTGGATTTCGTCATTCGGACTACAGAGATCATAAAATGTGGGTTTTACTATATTTTCTTGATCTATATTTCGTATGTAGGTAAGCGAAAGCAAAAAAAATTATTTATTTACAATCGTTTTTGTTTGAGCTTTAATGTTATTTACTATCTGCAAAAAAAAACAAACATTGCAATAAGCAAATATGATGACTTCCGAAAGTCGGTTAAAGCAAGGCCTCAAAAGTCGTCGGGGTGGGTTGTATGGGTTCGTGTAGGATTTAAGTGTTTGGGCCGATCGGATCATGTTGTATGTCAGTCTGTCACGAAATCTTTTATAATATTCTGTGGCTGTGTCTGAAACTGTGAGTATGTCCAAGTCCTTGTGAAGTAATTCGTTGGTTACATAAAACGGTGCATCCACGATTTTTCGATTAAGGGTCTGAATTATTTGGACGTTAGAATATTCGGTAGATCTCCATAGCTCTATCCCGTATGTCTATAATGGTTTGATCAGTACTTTGCAAAATAATAAGTTTGGTGTTCACGGATAATTTGGATCGATTGTCAAAAAGACGGGATAGTAGTCCATATCGTCTGTTCAGTTGTTGTCTTTTAAGTCTAATGTGGGTCCTCCATGTCAGTCTTTTGTAGTACAGTCCCAAATATCGTACTTCCCCTGATGTCGGAATGGGTTTATCCTCGAAATAGACTGCTGGACAATCCCCATGATTGAGCGTGAAAACGATAAATAGACTCTTTGATTGATTCATTTTCACTTTCCATTTATTAGCCCAACTGGATAAATCGTCAATGTGGTTTTGCAACATGAAGGATACCAGAATTGGGTTTTGATGGGATGTCAAAAGAGCTGTATCGTCTGCAAAAGTGGCTAGTAAGGTGTGGTCATTTTCTGGTAAGTCTGCCGTGTAGATATTAAATAATAACGGCCCCAGTACACAGTACAGAAAGCAAAAAATAAATAAAAATGCTATAAATAACTAATTAAGCTGATTAAGATCCATTTGTATAAAGGAAGGATGTGACCCAGGCACTGAATTAATTCTTGGAACAATCTTTTTGTAATTTATCTTGATCAAGGTCTGGAAGTGTGCTAAGGCAGGATGTTACTAACATTTCCTACGGCAACGGTAACATCTCTGTCGCAAGGGGAAATTCCTCTGGTGGTGCATGGTCAAGCATTGTTCATACGGGAGCGATTCGCTTGGAGGGTAAAGGGTTACCTAGCGGCAAACTGACAATAAAAAGGTAAGCGATTTGTCCTAAGATAAAATCGCAAACCCAAACACGGTTAGAGGTAGATGAAAATTCATGAGAGCTAGTTATTGTGAGAGTTCACGATAGTAGCGGGAGAGGGAGAAGGCATAAATGTTTTTAATAAATTCGGATAATAACATAAATTATTACTTATTAAAACAATGTATAATATAATTCAATATTATTTTTTAAAAAACTAGGGGAGCGGGGTGTTCTAGTGGGTAGAGCGCTTGTCAAATGTGCTCTGGGTCCTGGGTTCGAATCCCGGCTGTGGTAGAATATTATTTATTCCGTTATTTCTGGGGTATGAAGACCCTCCAGGGGCAGACCCAGCCTCTACAAAGTGTGTACCCAAAAAAGGGGGTAAAACCTGGCGGCTGAGCATGATCTCGGCCGAATCACCTCATTGCACGACCGTTGGCCTAGAAACAGTGCGAATCTATACTGAGCCCAAGACCCTTCATGGTTTGTAGCGGTACAAGATTTTTTTTTTTTTTTTTTAACTAAAAGATAAAGTTATATCAAAACAAACAAGTGTAATATACAAATCATAAAAGCATGTTTTTTTTTCTTTCACATGTTTTTTTTTCTTTCTTTTTTTTAAAAGCATGTTTTCTTTCTTTCTTCTTTCTGTACCTATATATGGAATATATAGTAAGGGAAAGTATAGTAATACACGTTTTAGGGTTCCCTGAGTCCAAATAACCAAGTCCCGCAAAAAGGTCTGTTTGTGTGTCCGTGTGTGTGGTAACTGTAGCGCGGAAACGAAAATTCTTATGAAACTGAAATTTCATATTTAAGACAACTATACGCCTGAGATGTTACAGCAACTTTTTCATCAAAATCGGTTAACCATAAGAGCTACTTAATACTATGCATTTTGCACCTATTTACGATCTCAAACGGAATTTTGATTAAACGGATCTAACTTTGGACGGGCTTTGTATCAGGTTTCATTCTGATTTATATAGTCTGACAGGGCTTAAATGCCGATATTTCAAAATTTCTTCCTTCAAAGTACCTTTAATTTTATAGTTTTATAAAATTGGCCATTTTGTTAGCAATGTTAAAAAAACAGGTAAATTAATAAGTTAAACGAATTCGGTATCAAACTCAAGCAGAGAGGAGCAAAAATTTTTTTTATTAATTTTTGTGTTTCTGAATTTAAAAACAGTAATATAGATGAATAATATACCGTTGAAAAGTTAAAGATTTTATATAAAATATTATCTCGTACACAAGCTTGTAAACCGTAATGGAAAGTGATGAAAAGCCGATGAAACAAAGTGATTGTTGTGGATAATAATATAATAGATTATTTAATAAAACACATGTTTGCTATTTAAATAATTATTTAACAATTTATTTTTGTTTCTAAATGTATTTAAAAATTCTTAAATTAATATAAATAACTTAGGTAAGAGAAAGTCGTGTTTTGGGCGCACGAGATTTTTAACACATGGTTCTAAAGAAATATAATTTATATAATAATTAAATGGTGCCACTCATTTTAACTGTATTTAAAAATTCTTTGATCGGTTTTAAAAACCGTAAACCCCTGAGATGTTACGGCAAATGTATCACAAAAATAGGCGGACCAGAAGAGCCATTTCATATCATGCATGTTGTTATTTTTCAAGATTTTCTGAAGAACGGCTCTTATAAATTTATTTAAACTCGCTATATCGATGTCAAATTTAATGGGCTTTAATATCATGTAGGTTTCATTCTGACAGGGCTAACATGCTACCATTTTAAAATGTTTTCCTCTAAAGTATCTTGAATTTTTTTTTTAGGCTAATCAGACGATGCTACAATGGGAGTCCTAAATTTTGCCTATCGAGGTTTTGTTAGGATAGGGATCTTTAACGAGGATCTAACATCGCACAGGCTCGGGACCACCTTTTAACGTCCCCTCCGAAGGACGGCATAACTAAGGGCCACCCGCAGGTTTGATCCCGCGACCTTTGGCATAGGAAGCTGTTATGCTAGCAACCCCTATTTTATTCTTATGAAATTGACCATATCATCTGATTACCATTGCTAAGAAACAGGTAGATATATAAGTTCGACGAAATCTATATCCAACAAAAGGAGAAAACTGCAAACATATTTTTTAAAGTAATTTTTATTTTTTTTATTCTCTAAAGTACCTTTAATTTTGTTGATTCTATAAAAATAACTATATTATCTTGTTATCACTGATGAAAAACAGCTAAATATGCATCTTGAGCGAATTTGAAAAGCAACTAAAGGAGAAAACTGAAATAATATTTTTTTAATGCAATTTTTTATTTTTGAACATAAGAACATTAATATACATGTATGATATACCGTTGGAAAGCTAAAGATTTTTGAAAAAACATTATCTTATACACACTATTGTAAAAGTTAACGGAGAGTGATGAAAAGCCGATAAAACAAACTTATTGTCGCAGGTAATAATTTATAGATTATTTAATAAAACACATTTTTCTATTAAAATCCAATCTAAATAATTATTTAACAATTTATTTTCGTTTCTGAATTTGTTTAAAAATTCTCAAATTGATATTGACAACGGAAGTGAAAGTCTTGTGTTGCGCGCAACAGATTTTTTAATAAAACACATGGTTCTAAAGAAATATAATTTAATTAATTCTTAAATGGTTTCACTCATTTTAACAGTATTTGAAACTTCCTCAATAGATTTTAAAAACGGAAGAAAGTGAAAGTCGTGTGTTGCCCGCACCACATTTTTTTTAAAGGCAGAAAACATATTTTAAGAAATTTTTGCATTATTGATAATAAAAGTTGTTAAAAAATAAATAAAGAAGTTTAATAGAAAATACGGTAATTGAATATCAAATATACAAAAATCTCGTGTTACGAAGTTAGTGGTCCAATACCTAGAAGGTCGAAAATATATGATGGGCGGTGGGATAAGATAACTTGGTAAAGGAATGACGGAAGAAATACTTGCGACGATTAAAAGGGTAAAGCCACTTCAACTCGCCATAAAATTGGGATACGGAGGTGTACCTAAGGATCCCGAAGATGAAGCGAACAAAGCAACCAATTAAGCGTTTTATTTTTACCTCGAGATCAGCAGATACACCACCGTGTACCGTACAGCAGTAGTCGAAGTGGGGGGATATTAGAAAAGTAACTCGGAGTTTTTAATGATATTAATATTTCAGGTCATACTTTTGAACACGTAGATAAATTCAAGTATTTAGGTTCAATGATAACTAGAAAAAATGAAATCCAGGAAGAAATAAAGTCCCGGTTACAGCTGGGAAATCAATGTTATTATTCAGTTGCTAAATTACTTAGCTCGCGGCTTCTGTCTAAAAACTTAAAGGTTAGAATTTATAAAACTATTATTCTTCCGACGGTTCTTAACGGATGCGAAACGTGGCCGCTTACTTTGAAGAATGAACAGCGGCTTAAGGTTTTTGAAAATAAGGTACTGCGTAAAATATTTCGTCCGAAGAGAAATGAGGCCACTGGGAGATTAGAAGGTTGCACAACGCGGAGTTGCGGAGTTTGTACCCTGTGAATATAATTGAGTTGATAGCATCGCGGAGACTCAAATGGTCGCGTAAAGTTGTTGGCCTTAGTGAGAAACGGATTCCGAGAAAGTTGGTATTCGCTGAACCGACTGGTAAGCGTCCGAAACGTAGGCCGAAGCGTCGATGGGAGGATTGCATTAAGGCTGATCTCGGGGGCTTGGGCTTGACCGGTGAACATTGGACGAGTCTGTGCAGGCGAAGTTTGGTGGTATCGGCATCGAACCTTCGGGTTCGGTAAGCCTATTATTATTATTAACTCGGAGTTTCCGGTTTTCATACGGGAATAGGTGAGGAAGAGAATTCAGTCGGTTTATGACTTCGGATATATGATTTTTGAAGGATAGTGTTTGATCCAAGGTCACTCCCAGATTCCTGACAGAGTTGGACATATGTGGAACAGTTTTCAGTTACTCTCACCGTGGCCTGTAATATCAACTATCACTGTTGCTATTGCAAGTACCACATCGCAGAAAATATTTCCTAGAGTCATACCTCTACCAAGCCATTCCTGATTCCAGCATCCTGCCTATATCCATGGTCTCCTTAAATTTAAATCCTCAGCCCACTCTCTTGAAACTATAACACGTTATTCTCACCTTTACAAATTCCTACCCAAAAAACTAAAACCTTTGACCGTTCCTTTATTATCCACCTCTACAATTTTCTGGAATTCTCTACCATCCTACATCCACCATGTTGCTTCTCTATCCTCATACAAATCCCAACTTTTCCTGCACCTCTTATCATCCCAAACAGACGCTTAACAATTATGATATTGCAATTATAAGTATTGAATTTTGAATGAAGAAAATAAGTAAAAAGCCTACTGTTTAAATGTGTATATTGTTTTTTTATTCATTTATTTTTTTTTATTCTGTTCAACATGATCGTTTCGGGATCACTTGTAGCTGGGTGGTTAACATAACAGCCTCCTATGCCAAAGGTCACGGGTTCAAACCCGCAGGTGGTCCTAGGATTTTTTAATGGGAGTAAAAAATCCTTAGTTATGCCGTCCTTCGGAAGGGACGTTAAAAGGGGGTCCCGAGCCTGTGCGATGTCAGGTACTCGTTAAAGATCCCTATCCTAATAAAACCTGGATAGGCAAAATTTAGGACTCCCACTGTAGCATCGCCCGATTAGCCATAGTAGCATAAAGTGACGTTAAATAAATAAACAAACAAACACCATCGTTTTTTTTTTTTGTTGTATAATATTTCTTCTTCTATCTTATCACATTCTGTTAAATATTGGGTTGTTTCACATGAAATGTCCGTTTTTATAGTTTCTGAAATACATAAAGGATTTTGCAGGTCTGTTGTTTTCTTCCAAATGTTTACATATTTAAAGTAAACAGTTACTAATCCTCTACCTTTTTATTATGAACATTAGCTTCCCAATCAATTACCCACTTTTTAGTATACCTCCGAATATGAACATGTTAACACGCGATTTTCAAGTAGTATTTTTGTACGAGTTTAAACTCGGCCATTCAGCAACTGAGGCCGCTAGAAATATTTGCAAGGCGTTTGGGGAAGGGAGTGTTAATGAACGGACCATTCGCCGTTGGTTTGCTGTTTTCAGCTGGGGATACCGACTTGGAAAACTTGTCCCGAGGAAGACCTCCGTCCGTAATAGACAACGATGTCCTCAAACATACAGTAGAAGGAAACCCCTACCAAACAGTTAAAGGACTCTCAGCACAACTAAATGCAAGTGCATCTACCGTTTCTAGACATTTAAAGTGTATTGAGAAAGTAAAAAAGCTCGATACATGGGTACCTCATGATCTCACTGAGCGGCAGCAAGACCCCTTGTTTCAAAACATTGCGTGCAAAAATCGAAAGAACTGGGCTACGAAGTTCTTTCCGACCCATCAGAGTTTTTCAGTTCGGGAATAAAAAAGTTGGTGTCACGTTGGGAAAAATGTGTAGGAAAAGAAGGTAAATACTTCGAATAAAATTATCTTGTTTTCATGTCCTATTTTTAATAAAAATCCTTTACCTTGAAAACGGACAACTCAATAGATAACCCTTTACCCTCGAAGGGAATCGCTTCCATTAGCCAATAGAAAGGCCCGGATGAGGTACAGCGCAACAAGATGGATCTAATATTGCTTCTTCCATGACCGAGCTACCTCAAGGCTAACCGCTTCGAGAATTATGAGAAAGGCTCATTTTCAAACCTTTTTTTTTCTTTTAATTATCTCACCTTTTTACAGGTAATTTCTTACCTTCAATTCAGGCGAAACCGCGTCCTAAATTAAAAAAACAAAGCAGCGTTAATCCAGACGGTAGGATAACATGGTATCCTTATAAACAAGCTACAAGATTTTTAAGAGCTACATAAAATGACTAATTTACAAGAATTAAATAAAACAAACTAAAAATAAAAAAGTCTAATAATTAATTGAACATAGCTAGCTCACCATTCCACTCAGCTATATAATGTGGCTATATACTAAATTCAGAAACAACACAAACATCATGTGTTAGTCTGTAATAACAAAAATAATGTCCTATAAAGGCACATTTAGATTTTTAACGCACAAATTATTTTTCTCGAAAAAAAAAATAGTGATTTAATTGTATAAGAGACAGTTGGAATGCTTAAATATCAAAAATAAATAAATAAATGCCCATAAAAAACTGAAACGACAAGAAACTGCCCGACGTTTCGACTACTTCAACACTTACTGGACAAACGCTCCAACCTTCCACTTAATTACAAAAGAATTATTTATATGACCATCATAAGACCGATATGGACTTACGGAGTAGGGCTATGGGGCTCTACTAAACAAAGGAATTCTTCTCGTATCCAATCCTTATAGTCCAAAATCCTTCGTAAAATGCTTAACGCTCCTTACTTTTTCACGAATAAGCTCATCCATAAAGACCTTAATATCCCATATGTTACTGAATTAGCCAGGTATCAATCACTGCATGAAAAGCTCCATTTCCGCTCTAATTCACTAATTTCCATCTTATCATCCTCTTTGATTCCTGACAATCCTGCGAGGCGTCTGAAAAGAAGATGCCCTCAAGACCTTCTAGTTTAAAATATTTTAGAGTGCTTCTATTGGGAAGCTTCTCTACATGTGTTTCACGACAGTTTTTTATATTACCACCACATTTACTTGATGTATTTTTTTTTTTAAATACACTTGCAGATGTTTATTTATTTATTTAACGTCGCTTTATGCTACTATGGCTAATCGGACGATGCTACAGTGGGAGTCCTAAATTTTGCCTATCCAGGTTTTATTAGGATAGGGATCTTTAACGAGTACCTGACATCGCATAGGCTCGGGACCACCTTTTAACGTCCCCTCCGAAGGACGGATAACTAAGGATTTTTTACTCCCATCTTTTTTACTCCATAAATTCTAGGACCACTTGCGGGTTTGACCCCGTGACCTTTGGCATAGGAGGCGTTATGCTAACCACCCAGCGATCCCTACATATCCCTGTAGATATCAATAAATGTGTTTTTAAAAAAACATTTAGCTTTATAATTATACATCTATATTACTGTTCTTATCTCCTTTAGTTGAATATCGAATCTGCTCAACTTATATATTCTTGTATTATATCTTATGTGAAAATAGCTGATACACGTTTTAGGTTCCCCATTTTCCAAATGAGGAAGTCCCGCAGAAAGGTCTGTGTGGTAAGTATAACGCGAAAAATAAAAGTCCTATGAAACTGAAATTTCATATTTAAGACAACTATACGCCCGAGAGGTTACAGCAACTTTTTCATCAAAATGAGCTTACCATAAGAGACTTTATATCATGCCTTTATACCTTTTTACGATTTTATCAAAAAAGGCTCTAACGATTATGATTAAACTCCCTCCACTGATGTGAAATTTGATGGGCTTCAATATTGGGTTTTGTCACATGAAATGTCCGTTTTTAAGGTAGAGGATTTTTATTAAAAATACGATATGAAAACAAGATAATTTTATTCGAAGTATTTACCTTCTTTTTCTACACATTTTTCCCAACGTGACGCCAACTTTTTTATCCCCGAACAGAAAAACTCTGAGCTTTGAAGTGAAACAAAATCTGAAAACGCGCTTTTCACTTGATCATCATTTTCAAAAAGTTTTCCTTTGACGAAGTTGTCTAAATTCCTGAACAGGTGGTAATCTGTTGGAGACAAGTCGGGAGAATATGGTAGGAGCGGAAGAACTTCGTAGCCCAGTTCTTTCAATTTTTGCCCGATATGTTTTGAAACATGGGGTCTTGCTGCCGCTCAGTGAGATCATGAGGTACCCATGTATCGATCTTTTTTACTTTCCCAATACACTTTAAATGTCGGGAAACGGTAGATGCACTTGCATTTAGTTGTGCTGAGAGTCCTTTGACTGTTTGGTAGGGGTTTCCTTCTACTGTATGTTTGAGGACATCGTTGTCTATTACGGACGGAGGTGTTCCTCGGGGCAAGTTTTCCAAGTCGGTATCCCCAGCTGAAAATTTAGCAAACCAACGACGAATGGTCCGTTCATTAACACTCCCTTCCCCAAACGCCTTGTAAATATTTTTAGCGGCCTCAGCTGCTGAATGGCCGAGTTTAAACTCGTACAAAAAATATTACTCGAAAATCGCGTATTTCCATGTTCATATTTGGAGATATACTAAAAAGTGGGTAATTGATTGGGAAGCTAATGTTTATAATACAAAGGTAGAGGATTAGTAACTGTTTACTTTAAATGTGTAAACATTCGGAAGGAAACAACAGAGATCTGCAAAATCCTTAATGTATTTCAGAAACTATAAAAACAGACATTTCATGTGAAACAACCCAATATCATGTAGGTTTCATTCTGGCTAAAATAGTATGACAGGGTCCAATGGCCGATATTTAAAATTTTCTTCCTCTAAAGTACCTTTGTTCAAAATACTCACATGATCTTGTTAGCTTTGATAAAAAAGTGATAATATATAAGTTGAACGAATTCAACATACAACTAAAGGAGAAAGGAGAATGTATTTGTTTAATGCAATTTTAGATTTTTTGAACAAAAGCACCGAAACCTAGATGTATAATATACCGTTGGAAAGCTAAAGATTTTAGGAAAAGTATTATCTAAGACACAAGCTTGTAAAAGTTAATAAAGAGCGATGAAAAGCCGATAAAACTAACTGATTATTATCTCAGATAATAATATAATAGTAATAAAACACATGTCTATCGAAACTTTATGTAATTAATTCTTTGATATTTTTATTTATCTCTTAATTTTAACTAAAAATTCTTAAATTGATTTTTCAACGGAGGTAAGTGAAAGTCCTGTGTTGCGAAAACTTTTTTTTTTTTTTTTTTTTACTATTGTCGGCAATAAGAAACGATTTAAAGTTGACAATAAAAGTAAAAATAAACTTTGAGCGATAACTTTTTTTTTATGTTTCGAGGATATTTCAAAAAGCATTGTAAAAATACCGCATTGCGGGCGTAGACTGACTCCCCCCCCTCCTACCGGTACCCCCTTCGTATTTTGAAAGCTCAAGATAGTATTTTAATAGAGAGTAATAAAAATTATTATTAATATTATTATTACTTATATACAGTTGTGTTTATAGAATTACACCCACCCAATAAAAAAATGTTTCCAAAATTAAACATAAACATAAAAATCTTGTGCGAGCAACAAACGACGTTCACTTACCTCCATTCTTAAAATTAATTAATAATTAAAAAAAAAAAAAACGAATTGAAAGAAAATGCTTCCTTTTCATTTAGTAATTCATTACTTTATTTTTCCAATGAACCATTTCAAAGACACATAAAAAAAATCTGGTGCGGCAACACACGACTTTCACTTACCTCAATTGTTAAAAATTTAAAATTATTATTAAAGATGAAAAAATGTTATATAAATTTTCAATAAAAACATGTGTGTTATTAAATAATCTATTATATTTTTATCTACAACAATCAGTTTGTTTTATCGCATTTTCATCACTCTCCATTAACCTTTACAATTCCGTGTTATATCGATATTCCTATTCTTGTGTTCAAAAACCCAAAAATTGAATACAAAAATGTTTTTGCACTTTTCTCTTCAGTTGTTTCAAATCAAATATGCTCAACTTGCATATTTACCCGCTATTTATCAATGCTAATTAGATGATATGGTCAAGTAGTTTCGGAGAAAAGACGCAGACGGCGAATAAACGGATTTTCTTTTCTCGTTTTTCGGATTCTACGTATCTTGATACGTTATCCCTCAAATTTTGAGGGGGTGGGGGTATTTTTTAAAAAACAAAATGCCTACAAATATGTATACCTTAGCTTAATTATTAATTTTTTCAGTACTTCTGGATATACAAAAAATGTTTCGATTAATCCCCGCGTTAAAGAAAAATATGATGAAAAACAACACATCGTAAAAGAAGTGAATATGCTGGATGTTTGCCATATTTAAAAAAAGAAATGTGATTGAATTTAAATTCTAACATATGAATCCCATCCTAAATAACGTAATAATAATTATAGTTTGGATAAAACAAAATAAAGAATTCAGTACGTAAGAGTAAAATACGAAGAGCAGTTAGTGATCATTTTTTTTTTTTATTTAGACATATTTATTAATATTTACAACTGTATAATTATATACAACAAGTAAATGTGATTGATATAGTAATCTGACATGAAATACATGAAGAGATGCCACCCATCCACAACACTCTAAAAATATTTTAAACCAGAAGGTCTCGGGCCATCTTCTTTTCAGGCGCCTCGGAGGATTATCAGGAATCGATAGTATAACTATCATATAAAGATAGGATAGAAACTAGTGGATTAGAGTGGAAATGGAGTTTTTCATGGATTGATTGATACCTGGTTCGGGATAATTCAGTGACATGTGGGATATTAAGGTCTTTATGGATGTGCTTATTCGTGACAAAGTAAGAAGCGTTAAGCATTATACGAAGGATTTTGGATGGTTTGTAGAGCCCCATAGCTCTACTCCGTAAGTCCATATCGGTCTTATGATGGTCATATATATGAGTCTTTTGTAATTAAGTGGAAGGTTGGAGCGTTTGTCCAGTAAGTGTAGAAGTAGTCGAAAACGTCGGGCAGTTTCTTGTCGTTTCAGTCTTGTATGGGGATTCCAAGTTAGACGTTTGTCAAGGTGGAGTCCTAGGTATCGAATCTGTTCAACAGGGGTAGTGGAGTGTCATTAAAGGATACTGTAGGGCAGGAAGTCATTGGTTTACAGCGAAGGGTAAAGGTTATCTGGTGGGATTTGTTAGAATTAATTTTAATCCTCCATTTCTGACACCATACATAAATCCTTTATGTATTTCAGAAACTATAAAAACGGACATTTATGTGGAACAACCCAATAATTCCCGATGTTAAAACTAAGTAAAATTTATTTGAAATTTTTTACTATAGCTTTGGAAGAATAAAAAAAAATAAAACACATTCAATTTATTTCAAACAAAGTTTTGTGATTGAATGCACAGATTTTTTCAAATTATAGTTCTGAAAAAAAAAAAATAGTTCAAATAATAACAGTTGTTGTTAATATCGTCTATTTTTGGAATAGGATTTGTTTTCTCGCAGACATTTCCCTCCTAGACTATACGTCAAGGTCGTACTAATTTTTATTCTATAAAATCACAACAACAGCCCATCCAGTCAACAGCTGATATTTAACACGTTTATTTTTAAATATATATAAAACATATGATTAATTATAATTAATACCATATGATACATAAAGATGTTATAATATTTTACTTAGGTGTCGATTTAAATTAACGTATATGCGTTAATAATGAGAGATATATATAGTTAAACTTCGCTATGATTCAATCAGTCTCTCTTTCAACTATTTTTATGTAAATGAATAAAAAGATTATTTAGTAATTTTTATTAGTAAGAAAGTAATTTTATTCTTTCAAATTCACATATCATCATACCAGAGAAAGTACGAAAACCATAATACCCAAAACGTTTAAGCCTTTAATAAATATAATCGCTTTTCAACACATTAATGCGTTGTTTTTTTCTAATCATGGGTGAAGTTTTCTATTAAAAAAAAGTTCGTTCTAATATCTAAGACTTTTGAAATACAGTAAGAGTTAAAACCCTGGTGCGGGCAACACACGACTTTCACTAACCTTCGTTGTTATAATCGATTAAAGAATTTTCAAATACGATTACAAAAAAAATGAGTGAAACTAATAAGAATTAATTAAATTGAATTCTATAGAAACATGTACTTTACTAAAAAATCTATTATATTATTATGTATGACAATCAGTTATTTTTATCGTCTTTTCGTCACTCTTTATTAACTTTTACAATTCCGTGTATTAGTAATATTTTTTTTCTAAAATCTCTAGCTATCCAACGGTATATTATACATCTATATTACTATTCTTGTGTTCAAAAACACAAAAATTACATTAAAAAAATATTTTTGCACATTTTTCCTTTAGTTGTTTATCAAATTCGATCAACTTCCGGCTGTTATTTATCAATGCTAATAAGATGATGTGCCTAATTTTTTTAAATATACAAAATTAAAGGTAGTTTAGAAGAAGAAAATTTAAAATATCGGCATTTAAGCCCTGTCAGACTATTTCAATCAGAATGAAACCTACATCATATTAAAGCCTACTCAATGTTACATCCATATAGCGAGTTAAATCAAAATCGTTAAAAGGCTTTAGAGGTTAATTTTCGTATGACTTAAGTTTTTGTACTCAGTACAGTCCCCACACACCTTTTTGTGGGACTTAGTCATTTGAACTCAGGGGACTATAAAATGGCATTTCCGTTGAAAACTGTAATTCGAAAATTTTCACGATCGCAATACTTTTCTTTACTACATACACTCGCTCAAAAAAGTTTCCATACACCCATAAATAAATTCTTAGTTATAAAAGCTTAGGTTGATTTCCTCCACACTTTTGACCATCCATCGAGCCCAAAAATATTAAATTTGGATTCCTAATAGAATATTACCCTTTCCTAGAAATATTTGGATTTATTTACAAACTCCCTAGCAAATTACAGCCGCTTCTTCTGGTTTATTTTACTGAAGAAAGGCTTTCTTCTTGCGACTCGACCACTGTATTTGTGCACCACAGATGACTCTTAAAAGATTTAATAAGTGGAACTCGTAAAAGATCCCTATTTTAAGCAAAACCTGGATAGGCAAAATTTAGGACTCCTGCTGCACCGTCGGATTAAGCACAGTAACATAAAGTGACATTGAATGGATAAACAACAAGATTTAATAAAAATGTTAAGTTCTTGGTAGCAAAACATCATTAAACTAACTGCATAAAATGGGTACAAGAAATTATAAAATTGACTGAAAAAATTATGAATTTGATTGAAAAAATTATGAATTTGACTGAAAAAATTATGAATTTGACTGAAAAAATTATGAATTTGACTGAAAAAAGCAATATATGTATATTTATATATAATATATATATATATATATATATATATATATATATATATATATATATATATATATACATAGAATAAGAATATAATGTATTAATAAAATATAAAAAACGAACATAAAATAAAAACGTGAAATCTTAAGGCAACCTGTGGAAACCTTCAACAGGCATCCAAGCTTTTAAAACAAAAATACCAACGAAATATTTCCTTTTTTTTTTAATTATTTTAATTAGACTAATTTACATTTATTATCATAATAAGATATAATTATATAGTAAGATTTTTTTTATTATATTTTTAAATTAAATAATTAAGACGAAAATTTTACAAGAAACGCAAAAATCTTTCATTAATTAATTATTGAAGCATTTATTTAAATAAATAAATATATATATATATATATATATATATATATATATATATATATTTTTTTTTTTTTTTTTTTTATCCAGTGAAATGGTTTGGAAATTGGACCGGAAATTTAGAATGCTTTGGAATGAAATTAAATTTAATGTTTTTTTTTCTTGTTTTTTTGTTTTTTTTAAAGAACTACAATTTTCCAACCCATTTTTATAGGATTGACATAAAAAAATGTTCATACAATATCATAAAAATATAATTTGGAAATTCCTGAATATGCTAATAAAAATACTTTATGTATTATAAATAATTAATATTGTATTTTTTTAAAATAATAAAATTGAAAGATTAAAATGAAAATATATTGAAAAGGCTCTTGAATATAGATATATTATATATTCCATCAATATGACTCTAGGTCAAATATTTAACATGAAGAGAATTTATTCTTTCTTTAATACTTTATTTTTTCTAGTTACTATTTTATTTTTTCTAGTTAACTATTATTAAACCGCTTACAGTAACGAATAAATATAACCATCAATAACAAATAATTAATTTATAGGTACAATATATCATTGAAAGCAAAATAATTAAGAAATAAATATTATTTAGTTTATAATGTTATAATAAATTCCTGAAAACCTCTTCAAAAAAGATTTAGATAATAATATTATATATAAATTATTGTAAATTTTTTGTTTCAAACTAGATTATTTTTTAACGATTTGCAGTACAATAAAAAAATTATTTATATTTGATAATAATAATTTAATTAAGACATTGATTCCCAAAAGGTATTATAGTACATATTTTTACAAAATAGATATTTTGACATTTATATTCTACTGTTTTTGTTTTAGCGAAATCCGTCATCAAAAACGCAATTATTTTCATATTTGCATGCTAATTATACTATAAAAATTCCTTATATAAAGTAAAAATAATGGTATTTTAATATAACAATAAAAAAAATCTAAATTTTAATGCGAAAAAAAAATAAAAAAATTAATATAACTTTTTTTTTTGGTTTCGTAAAATTTCCGAAAAATGGATACAGTACTATTTGGAAAGAAAAGTGACTATTAATTACTGTGAATTCACTACATCCCTTTAGTGTATTATATTTTTTGTAATATTAATGTCATAAATTAATAATTGTAAGAATTTTCTAGTATTATTTTGTTGTTATTTTATTTACTGTTATGAGAACAATTAAATTCTTGAAACGTTACGTTGCTTCAACATAGTTCTATATTAATTTACTTAATCTTAAAAAAACTTTATTGGTAAACAGTCATTATTTTGTAAATTTTGATCAATTTATCCTAATAAACGGTATTTATATGAGGTTAAAAAATATATATTTATACATAAACACTCTTCAGAATAAAATTATTATATGAATAATACAAAGTAAATAAGAAAAAAAAACATAAAGAGGTAAAAGAAACTCGTGAAAAGCAATGTCACATCGATAATACCAACAGTTGTGCTGCCCCAGTTTCCGGGAAACACGGCAACAATGTTTGTATTATTATTTAATTACAGTTTTAATTGATCCAAACGCTTCTAAATTTTCAAAATAATTAATTATACATTTGTTTAATACAGATATACACAAAAAAGGTTTTAATAAATAAAAAAAAAGAATATTTAATTATTCATTGAATATATAATTATGGATATCAAGTGTGCTGATATGCAGGAGGCATTGATAATAGATATAGTTAGCGAAATAAACGCTCGGTGTTTTTTTGACAGTTTTGACATGTCATGTTTTCTTTGCGTGTGTAGCCCTAATTAATAGCCGCGGTACGTAGGATCGATACGGAGGTAGCCGAATACATAACTTAGGAATATAAATAAATAAAATTTGATGGACTTACCAAATAAAATCCTTGCAGTGGCTGCAGAAAGTGGGCTGCTTGAAGAACCTCGGGATGAACTTGTGGCCCTTGACGTTGTAGACATTCTTCTTCTTCAAGGCACCTTTTCTCCCGCGGACGCCAAGACCAAACTTGGTGTTAATGTCAGAGCTTGACAGCTCGTCGTTGGAGTTGGATTCTTCCTCCGCCATCACTGGACTCCTGCCTCGGCCCGAATGAGAGACCTCTCGCCGACACCAGCGCGTCTAGCGGCGTCCTACCGAAACACTCCGTCAATGAGCTGTCTTCTCGTTCATACAACTCATACGGTTCTGAAAGTGTATATATTTATAAACACCTACACAAAATTATCTATATACAAAAAATATGCTCAAAAACTAAATTAAAACCTAAACTACAAATCATAATTTGGATTTATAATCAATTAAATAATACAGTCAACAATGAAGTTTATCAAAAGCTATTTAGAAGACATTGGTATAACCCTCACCAAACCTTCCAAATTCAGTGTCATTTGTATACAATTGTGTTTCTATTTAAACTACTTGAACATTGATGTCATTTATCTTATAACATAATGGAACTTCAGGATAAATATTACGATAGAGCGGAATACGTTGAAACTGTAAGTGTTTTTTAACAATTACGGAAGTGTATTAATTAATGTACAATTAATAATAGTGAGAAGTTGAGATTTGGGAATCTACTAAACAACCGAATTCTTCCCATCTCCCATCCTTACAATGAAAAATACTCAATGCTCCTTATTTTGTCTCAAATAAACTCATCCATAAAGACCTAAATATTCCCTATGTTGCTGTGAACTATGCTCAAACCAGATACCACTATTTTCATGACTAACTCCATTCCCACTAGTTTCAATCCTTGCTTCCTTTACACTCCCTGATTATCCTAAAAGACATCTGAAAAGAAGATGCCTCGAAACCTTCTAGTTAAGCATTGGTTTTGGAGAGTTGCTAATGGGTTGTATCCCTACATGTTAATCATGACAGTATATCTTGTATCACATTTACTAAATGTATTTTATTATTCAGTTGGAAACATCAATAAATATATTTAAAATTTTAAAAAAAAATTGTGAAAATAATCGAAGGGTCATGACTTTCTTTTCAACATGAATAAAAATTTAAAAAACTCCTTATATTCTTTATATGCTAACTACTTGTTCCTCTGTCCATTCATTCAACTCTAGATCCCAACCCATAAACTTGTATATACCTTCCCACAGATCGGCCTCATGAATAGAATATATGGCAAGCATTTCAATAATTTCCAGCTCATGCTAATTTTAAATTTTATTGCCTTTTGAACTTTTAATATGCGAGTTAAGTAATAATATTAATATGTTATTTTAAAAAACGTATTGTAATTTTTCAGACTTCAGGGAACAAAGTGAGCAGACAAACAGTGCTATGCGGATCGCAGAACATTGTCCTGAATGGGAAGTGCATCGTCCAATCGGACGCTATTATACGCGGTGACCTGGCCAACGTTCGAACTGGTCGCTACTGCATAATCAGCAAGGATGCCGTTATTAGGCCTCCCTTCAAAAAGTTCAGCAAGGGGTAAGTCAAGTAAAAATCTATTACTTTTAAGGGTATGCTACACTATAATAGTATCATGCAAGCGACAGTACTATCATGACAATATATGTTTGTAAAATTTATCATTTTTATTGATGATTTCTAAATTTTGATTGGCGTGACAGGCCATAGTGGCCTTTGGCTATTCTCTTATGACAGTTATAGGGTAGGGTCATCATTCCCTACACCTATTTTTGTAAGTGACCACCAATTGGCTGATGAGTCTCACATACCCGAGGGTAGGTTGTGAGTGAATCCCATTTAATTATTTGTGTGAAATAGTCCCCTGGGTCTGGGATTCGAATCTAAAACCTTTCACCTGGTAGACAAGTGCACTATGAGTTTCCCTCCGATGCTTTTAAATATATTTAATCAATTACAATAGGGCCATTAGACAGATCAACCATTGACTAAATCTTCACACTCAGGCAGATTGATGAAAAAATGTGGAGTATAATTTGGTTACATGGTGATTGTTATTGATTTCAGAGTGAATCAGACACGATCTATAGATCTTTGGTGTGTAAGGCTATAGAAGAAGCAAAAATCCCTCCTAAAGGAGCGGGGTAGCTGAGAAGGTTCCCTAGTAACACAGAGGACCAAATAATTACAAGTTCAAGACTTGGTTCTGGGGAGGCTTTTATTTCAGCATTTATCCTCCACCCTCACCCCTGGCTGAGAAACCCCGTATAGCCTTCAAAGGTGAGGTTGGGGTGAACAAAAAAAAGAAATATATTCCTCAGTCAGAGCTACATTAATGAGTCCAACAGTAGGAGAGAGATAACACACGATAATATATATATATATATAAAATGATAATGGGATTTTGGTTCCATTAACTCCTTCTAAACCATGAACAGGTTTTTATACGGTTTTCACCTCCATTTAGGGAATTATTTCTTGAATGTTTAAAAGTAAAATACATTGCAATTTAGCTTGAAATGAGAAAAATACATTTTCTGTGACAAGTCATATAAAAAATTTATTCCTAAAAACATAGACGTATAATATACGATGAAGCGCAAGATTTCAGAAAAGATAATAAGCAATAAAATTACAGGTTTATATACTTCCATACTGTAGTCAGGATTTTAGAAAAAATGTTATGTAAAAATCGTACGTAAATTGCTAATATAAAGGAAAAGTTGTTATAAACTAATACTGTTAATTATTTCTGCTTTTAGTTTATTTCACAAAGAATATTAATTCCACTGTAAAGTAAATGGGACTCACATGGAAACTAAATTAACTTTTATACATTATAATGTATTAAGAAAAAGTTCTTATGAAATTTAAAATTGTAATAAACCGATAAAAAATTGGAACCGTTAACATAACAAACAAATAAACTAAACCAATTTATGTTTCTAATTTCTGCGGATAATTAAATATTAGGATTAATAGACGTTATATTGGGTTGTGTCACATGAAATGTCCATTTTGAAGGTAAAGGATTTTTATTAAAAATACGATATGAAAACATAAGTTTTCCTTAGACGAAGTTGTCTAAATTCCTGAACAGGTGGTAATCTGTTGGAGACAAGTCGGGAGAATATGGTGGGTGCGGAAGAACTTCGTAGCCCAGTTCTTTCAATTTTTGCACAGTATGTTTTGAAACTGGGTCTTGCTGCCGCTCAGTAAGATCATGAGGTCCCATGTATCGAGCTTTTTTACTTTCCCGATACACTTAAAATGTCTGGAAACGGTAGATGCACTTGTATTTAGTTGCGCTGAGAGTCCTTTAACTGTTTGGTAGGGGTTTCCTTCTACTGTATGTTTGAGGACATCGTTGTCTATTACGGACAGAGGTGTTCCTCAGGGCAAGTTTTCCAAGTCAGTATCCCAGCTGAAAACTTAGCAAACCAACGGCGAATGGTCTGTTCATCAACACTCCCTTAATATTTTTAGCGACCTCAGCTGCTGAATGGCGAGTTTTAAGTCGTATAAAAATATTACTCGAAAATCGTGTGTTTCCATGTTCATATTTGGAGTATACTAAAAGTGGGTAATTGATTGGGAAGCTCAATGTTTATAATACAAAGGTAGAGGATTAGTAACTGTTTACTTTAAATTGTAAACATTCGGAAGAAAACAACAGAGACCTGCAAAATCCTTTTTTACATAATCACAAAGTAATAAACTTTCAATTGGTCAAACCGAAGTTTTTTAAAAATAAATCACACTCCATTTAAATTGCACCTGTGCGAAGCCAGGCAGGCGAATTACTAGTTTCTGATAAAGATGGATAATATCATAAAATATTACTTTTAAAAATCTCATAACAGTAAGTATCATTTGTAATCAAAGTGTAAAAAACTAAACAGTACAGTTACATCAACACAATTTGTTGTTGTTTACACATTATATAGACTCGTTTTGTTTTCTTTATTTGGTTATTCATATATTGTAGATAAGGGAATGGCATGGTCTAATGGATAGAGCACTAGTCTACTTTCTCCGGTGCTGGTTTGAAATCATGGTTGTGGCGGAATGTTATTTATTCTTCTATTTAAGCCAGGGTATAAAGACCCTCTGTGGCTCACCTATCCTCTATAAAGTGGGTACCCAAAGGTAGAGAAAAACCTGGCGGCTGAGCGTGATTTCAACCTAATCACCTTATTCCATGGCCTTTGGCCTATAAATAGTAGGAATCTCTATATGTACTGATCCAAGACCCTTCATGGGTTGTAGTGGTACAGGTTTTTTTGTAAAATATATATTTGTAGATATAATTATTAATGTTTAAAACAATAGTAATATTTTGTTTTTATTATATGTTTTTATTTCTGTATTTCAGTGTAGCTTTTTTTCCCTTGCATATGGGAGATCACGTTTTCGTCGGAGAAGGTTCGATAGTCAACGCTGCTTCTGTAGGATCTTACGTGTACATAGGAAAAAATGTTGTCATCGTAAGTGTATATTTGTTATTTATAATTTTTTTTAAAATAGTCAAGTTTTCTGTATCTATAACGAGTAAAGAGAAATTGTGAATTTTAATTCAGAAATATTATTTTAAAAGAGGAAGAAACTATTCCTCAGTAAAATAAATCTTGTGCGAACAACACACGACTTTCACTTACCTCCGTTTTTAAAATCGATTAAAGGATTTGCAAATACAGGAAGAGATAAAAATGGTGAAACCATTAAAGAATGAATTAAATGGAATTTCTATAGAAACATGTGTTTTATTAAAAAATCTATTATATTATTATCTAAAATAATCACTTAGTTTTATCGGCTTTTCATCACTCTCTATCAACTTTTAAAAGCTTGTCTATAAGATAATATTTTTTCTAAAATCTTTAGCTTTCCAACGGTATATTATACATGTATATTAATTACTGTTCTTATGTTCAAAAACAAAAAACCGCATTTAAGAAATATTTTTTTTCAGTTTTCTCCTTTTGTTGTTTTTCAAATTCGCACAACTTACATATTTAGCTGTTATTTATCAATGCTAACAAGATAATATGGTTATTTTTATAGAATCTACAAAATTAAAGGCACTTTAGGGGTAGAAAATTTAAAATATCGGCGTTTAAGCCCTGACAGACTATTTTAATCTGAATGAAACCTACTTGATGTTAAAGCCTATTAAATTTTACATTTTACATATAGCGAGTTTAATCAAAATCGTCGGGAACGTTTTTGAGAAAATCGAAAAAAAGTGCAAAATGCATAGTATAAAGTGGCTCATCTGGTAAGCTCATTTTGATCAAAAAAGTTTTGTCATGTCTCGGGCGTATAGTTGTCTTAGATATGAAATATCAGTTTCATAGGACTTACCATTTCCGCCCGGGAGTTACTACACACACACCCATAGACCGCGGGACTTGGTTATTTGGACTCAGGGGACCCTAAAACGTATATTTCCGTTGAAAACTGAAATTCGAAAATTTTCACGATCGCAATACTTTCCCTTACTTTATATATTAAATGAAAGTATTAATCTAAATTTTCAACAAAAATATACGTTCTAGTGTCTCTTAGTCTAAATAACCCAGTGTATGGTTTATTATTTTCAATAATCGACCATTGAATTCAACTAAATTTGTAAAATTGTAAATTCATTTAGAAAAGTTTGTTCGAATTAGTGCACAAAGAGTTTTAAAAAAATAAATCAGCGAAAAAACTATACAATTGCATTGTAATCGACTAGAAAAACAATAGGTACTCAAAACTATCACCAAAAAACAAACTAATTCTCTACATAACTGTCATTTGTCCCATACTGACCTACGCTGCCCCAGTCTGGAGTTAGACATGCCACTACAATTATCAGAAAATGGTGCAGAACAAATGCATGCGAATCGGAAATAATTATCCTCGTTGCAAGCGAATCACAACAATGTTATCAGATTTACAACTCCCATCGATTAAAAAACTATGCTATATTCCCTGGCACAAATTTGTTTTTCTCTTACTCCTACTAGTGACAACCCAATTGTTCATAAAAAATAGATGATTACGGCAAGAACACACTAAAACGTTACGTAGATAAATGTACAAAACAGATACTACTGCATTAATATTGAAATGTAAAAAAGAAAAATTCTTAGTTTGATATATTAGCATATAACCAAATTATTGTTATTTGTTTTGTTTTCTTACTTTAATTATTTTGTTGTTACTTAAATTATTTTTACTTTCACTTACTATATACAGTAAGGGAAAGTATTGGGATCGTGAAAATTTTCGAAATCCAGTTTACAACGGAAATACACATTTTAGGGTCCGCTGAGTCCAAATAACCAAGTCCCGCAAAAAGGTGTGAGTGTGTGTGTGTGGTACCTCCCGGGCGAAAACGATAAGTCCTATGAAACTGAAATTTCATATTTAAAACAAATATACGCCCGAGCGTATTTTCATCAAAATGAGCTTACCAGAAGTGCCACTTTATACCATGCATTTGGTACCCTTTTTTTTTTATTTTCTCAAAAACGGTTCCGACGATTTTGATTACACTCACTATATCAATGTAAAATTTAATGGTAAAATGTAGGTTTCATTCTGATTAAAATGGTCAGACAGGGCTTAAATGCCGATATTTTAAATTTTCCTCCTCTAAAGATCCTTTAATTTTGTTGATTCTATAAAAATAACTATATTATCTTGTTACCACCGATGAAAAACAGGTAAATATATAAATTGAATGAATTTGATACCAAACTAAAGGGGAAAAACAGAAAAAATATTTTTTTAATGCAATTTTTTGTTTTTGAACACAAGAACAGTAATATACATGTATGATATACTGTTGGAAAGCTAAAGATTTAAAAAAAATATATTATCTAATACACAAGAGCTTGTAAAAGTTAATAAAGAGTGATGAAAAGCCGATAAAACTAACTGATTATTTTAGATAATAATATAATAGATTTTTTAATAAAACACATGTTACGATAGAAATTCTATTTAATTAATTCCTTAATAGTTTTAATAATTTTTATCTCTAACTGTATTTGACAATTTTTTAATTGATTTATAAAATGGAGGTAAGTGAAAGTCTTGTGTTGCCCGCACCAGATTTTTTTTTTATTGTATAGGTTTTTGTTTTCATATTTTTCCTACTGTTCAAAAGTAACATAGACTATAATTACCACTAACCCCTACTGTAAATATCACGTAAAAGTAACATGTAATTGGTGCAATTACCACAACATGTATAAAGTATGAGGCATGTGGCCGTTTGTAAAAAAAATATTGAAAAATAAAAATCTTAATCTAATCTAACTAGAAAAAAAACTATATCAATACCCTAAAAATTAAATATTTATAGAATCCAAAGATGGGGGTTTTGAAATTTGTATTCATGACTTGTAAAATACTTTTTACAATAATAATTTACTGATCAAATAATAAATGATAATAAATATATATTAATATTGGGTTATTTCACATGAAATGTCCGTTTTTATAGTTTCTGAAATACATAAAGGATTTTACAGGTCTTTGTTGTTTTCTTCCGAATGTTTACATATTTAAAGTAAACAGTTACTAATGCTCTACCTTTGTATTATAAACATTAGCTTCCCTATCAATTACCCACTTTTTAGTATACCTCCAAATATGAACATGGAAACACGCGATTTTCGAGTAATATTATTGTACGAGTTTAAACTCGGCCATTCAGCAGCTGAGGCCACTAGACATATTTGCAAGGCGTTTGGAGAAGGGAGTGTTAATGAACGGACCATTCGCCGTCGCAAAACTTGCCCCGAGGAAGACCTCCGTCCGTAATAGACAACGATGTCCTCAAACATACAGTAGAAGGAAACCCCTACCAAACAGTTAAAGGACTCTCAGCACAACTAAATGCAAGTGCATCTACCATTTCCAGCCATTGGGAAAGTAAAAAAGCTCGATACATGGGTACTTTATAATCTCACTGAGCGGCAGCAAGACCCCATGTTTCAAAACATACCGTGCAAAAATTGA
Organism: Piezodorus guildinii; assembly: GCA_023052935.1. Lineage (NCBI taxonomy): Eukaryota > Metazoa > Arthropoda > Insecta > Hemiptera > Pentatomidae > Piezodorus > Piezodorus guildinii. The sequence continues at coordinate 1,459,468 of CM041298.1, read as the reverse complement.
AAGAACTTGGCTACGAAGTTCTTCCGCACCCACCATATTCTCCCGACTTGTCTCCAATAGATTACCACCTGTTCAGGAATTTAGACAACTTCGTCAAGGAAAACTTTTTGAAAATGATGATCAAGTGAAAAGTGCGTTTTCAGATTTTGTTTCACTTCAAAGCTCAGAGTTTTCCAGTTCGGGGATAAAAAAGTTGGTGTCACGTTGGGAAAAATGTGTAGAAAAAGAAGGTAAATACTTCGAATAAAATTATCTTATTTTCATATCGTAATTTTAATAAAAATCCTTTATCTTGAAAACGGACATTTCATGTGACACAACCCAATAACTATCTATATAATGAAGGGTATGAGACAGTTAAGGTTAAGTATGGACAGTTAACTATTTATTGTGCCATTAATTAAGTTAAAACATTTCTTTATTTACCTTTAATTATCTTTACTTAACTTTAATTAACCTTTTTAAACTTTAATAATAATAGGCTTAGCCAACCTAAAGTTTAACACTGATATCACCAAATATTGCCTGCACAGATTTGTATAATGATCACCGTTGAAGCCGAAGTCCAGCCTTAGCACAATCAATTTCAGACTTTTAATATTTTACATTCACTTACCTATATATTGGGTTGTGACACCAACTTTTTTATCCCCGAACTGAAAAACTCTGAGCTTTGAAGTGAAACAAAATCTGAAAACGCACTTTTCACTTGATCATCATTTTCAAAAAGTTTTCCTTTGACGAAGTTGTCTAAATTCCTGAACAGGTGGTAATCTGTTGGAGACAAGTTGGGAGAATATGGTGTGTGCGGAAGAACTTCGTAGCCCAGTTCTTTTAATTTTCACACGGTATGTTTTGAAACATGGGGGTCTTGCTGCCGCTCAGTGAGATCATGAGGTACCCATGTATCCAGCTTTTTTACTTTCCCAATACACTTTAAATGTCTGGAAACGGTAAATGCACACGCATTTAGTTGTGCTGAGAGTCCTTTAACTGTTTGGTAGGGGTTTCCTTCTACTGTATGTTTGAGGACATCGTTGTCTATTACGGACGGAGGTCTTCCTCGGGGCAAGTTTTCCAAGTCGGTATCCCCAGCTGAAAACTTAGCAAACCAACGGCGAATGGTCCGTTCATTAACACTCCCTTCCCCAAACGCCTTGCAAATATTTCTAGCAGCCTCAGAAGCTGAATGGCTGAGTTTAAACTCGTACAAAAATATTACTCGAAAATCGCGTGTTTCCATGTTCATATTTGGAGGTATACTAAAAAGTGGGTAATTGATTGGGAAGCTAATGTTTATAATACAAAGGTAGATGATTAGTAACTGTTTACTTTAAATATGTAAACATTCGGAAGAAAACAACTGAGACTTGCAAAATCCTTTATGTGTTTCAGAAACTATAATAACGGACATTTCATGTGAAACAACCCAATATGAAATATATAGTAAGTGAAAGAATTGCGGTTGTGAAAATTATATAATTCTAATTTTTAACAGTCCAAAAACAAGTTGCGCAAAGTCTGTGTGTTTGTGTGTTAAGTTTAGCAAAAAAATGAAAAGTCATACGGAATCGAAATTACCTATGTAAGACAACTATACCCTTGAGATGTGCATGCCAACTTTTTCAGGAAGATCGACTGACCAGAAGTTCTGGTTTTTACCATTTTAGACCTTATCGTGCACTAACAATTTTGATTAACCTTGCTATATCATCAAATTTAATGGGCTTCATCATCATGTAGGTTTCATTCCGATTAAAATTGTCTGATAGGGCATAAAGGCCAATATTTCAATTTTGTACATTCCTAAAGATTAACCACATCATCTTAATGACATTTATGAAGGACGGCTAAATATATTGAAGTTTGACGAATTTGATGACTAACTAAAGGGTAAAAGAGAAAAATATTTTTTTTAATGTAATTTTTTTTTTTTTTATAAATACAGTAATATAGACGTTTAATATAATATAACGTTGGAAAGAGAAATATTTTAGAAAAAATATTATCTGATACACAAAGTTGTAAAAAATAATGTCAAGTGACCATTAGGGAATAAACTTATTACTGATTAACAATTTAATGTAGTTATATTGTTTAATCTAAATCATATGTTTCCAACGAAAATGATTACATTTTTTATTAAAATCAACTTAAAGTATTCTTCAAATTGAAGTATATTTAATAGTTTTTAAATTGATTTTTACAGTTGAGGTAAGTGAAAGATTTTTTTTTATTAATAAATATTTACTTTTAAAATTATTTTCAGGGAAGAAGGTGTATATTGAAGGACTGTTGTATGATCGAAGACGACGCCATTGTCCCCCCGGAGACTGTTATCCCGTCGTTCACCCTCTACAGCGGCAGCCCTGCCGTCAGGAAGGAGAATCTCCCGGACTGCACCCAGGACATCATGATCGACTTCACCAGGAACTATTACCAGCACTTCGTAGCCAAACCCAAAGCCAAGGATGAACCCTTGTAGTCTGACTCTTTTTTAGTTTTTTAAGGAAGGAATATTTATAAAAGGATAATGAAGTATGAGATGGTTCCAATGGCGATCCACAAATTATTATAAAAATAGTGAAAAACTATTTAATGTGGAACCGGGTCTTCATAAGGACTTACTAGGTAAAACTTAAGTTGCTTCTTAACTTCAGCCTTTAAGCCCTGATGAACACCCCCAATATAGACCTACAAGCGATGGTTATACATTAAATACAAGGACTGTCCAGAAAGTAACAGACGTTTTAAAATTAACAATTCATATATTGAGAAACTCGAAGTTTATTATTTTCATTTGAAATTTTGGTACCCTCTTGAGCTATTTTTCTACATAATCACCATTCAAATTGAGACATTTATCATATCGTGGAACATATTTTTCAATACCCTCTTTGTAGAAATCTGCTGCCTGCTATATCCATCACTGGTTTAAACCAGCATGCAGTTCGACATCAGTATCAAAGCGTTGTTTACCGAGCTATTTTTTCATCACTGAGAGGAAGTGGTAAACGCTCGACCTCAAATCAGGGCTGTATGGTGGATGGTCAAATACCCCCAACCCAAGAATCCCTGGATACAATGGCCGTGTGTGCATTGTGAAAAAACAACAGCTTGATTTGTTTTCCCCAAAGCTTATTTTGTATGACAAAATAACTGAATCGCTGAGAACAAAGTAAGGAACGCTCACGGTCCTCGTGCTACAACCCAAAGATGACGGCTCTACTACCCCCACCCATTGTCACGATTAGCCAAAACGTCTGTTACATTCTGAACAGCCCTTGTAGTTGTTCACTAAATAAAATATTCTATATGATTATTTTAAGTCTTATTTATTATATTTAAAGTACATGTGATTATTTTTGAATCATGTACTATAAAGTGCACTATTATTTAACTATACAAGTTGTGGTATTACTTTGGCAGGACATCACATTGTCACTAGATGCCTCTTGCTGTCAATATAGTAATAGAAAATAACTTTCAACTATTTATCAAGAGAAGTTGGTCGAGAGATGCTTTCATTAAAACACTCCAAATTAGCTAACTTATTTACTATACCAATATTTCGGAACAAATTTTATACCATCATCAGGGCTAAGAAAAAAGCAATATAAAACCCAGTTTTAAAAGAAATACAAATACAGTGCTGGTCAAAATTTTGAAATCACCTATGGTTTACATCAATCCCTCTTTTTGATTTTTTGGATGAGGAAGATGGTTGGGGATGTGGTCATTAAATAGAAACACACATAAAAACAAGTGCTATTTTAATTATGTGCCAACATTTCGGCCTACATTGTGGGCCTTCATCAGTGTTGACTCTGAGACGGTGTATAAAGAAGTCATTCTTAAGAAGTCTTTCTAAAGGAGTGAGTCAACCCTGATGAAGGCCCACAATGTAGGCCGAAACATCGGCACATAATTAAAATAGCACTTGTTTTAAATGTGTGTTTCTATTTTATGACCCCAACTCCAACCATCTTCCTCATTTAATTTCTCAACGGTCAACAAAAACTCCATCATTAAGAATCCTCTCTCCCGGGGCCCGCAAGTAGATAGCAACCAACCTCTGCACCATAGTAATCTACCTCTCACCATAGTAATACCTCTTTGCCGTAGTAACCGATTAGCAAATAGAAGATCTCCTCATGGCCCTACCTTGACATCTCAACATTCTTCAGTTCTTATTTCGTTTTATTGTCATCAAATTTCACCTATATCTCTTGTAAATCCTTCCTCTCCAACCGTTTCTTCTTCTACTCAATTAAATTTGTCTTTTTCTTCCCTAAAATCCTCCTTCCCCCATCTTAAATCTCAGTTTAATTTATTCTCCAATCTTCACAAACGTCTAGATAACAGTTTAGAACAAAGGATCTTTCTCTTAAAATGCCGATCCAATGCAGTTTTTCCAAAATTCATAGAATATTCTTTAAATCATATCATAACTTCAAAATCACCTTTTCCAAAATTAGCATCATTGGCTCTTAAATTTAAAAAATCCCTTCTAAATATCAAAATCAGAGAATGCATCTTACAGATTAATTCCCTAAATAATAAAATATCCACTCTTAAAATTTTATTCAATTATTATGACTTCTTTAGACACCGTCTCAGAGTCGACCCTGATGAAGGCCCAAAATGTAGGCCGAAACGTCGGCACATAATTAAAATGTTTCTATTTTATGACCGCACCCCCAACTATCTTCCTCATTTAATTTCTCAAAAAAAAAAAAACTCCATCATTATATTTTATTTAGGTACTCATAGAGATTATTCATGATTAATTGATGTAAACTATAGTTTGTCTCAAACTTTTTACTGGGAGTGTGTATTACTATATGAGAAAACTATTAATAAGACAGACAAGGCAATGTTTGTTATAAATCATAAAAAATTAAACTAATAGCATGGGACATAACACCACAACTGGTTTATAGGATCATGGAGGTTAGCAAAATTGACACTAGAGCTCGCTAGTGTACTGACACCATGGCTCATCTACAGATGTGATGTTCATTCAAAGTTATTTAAATAATTTATGAAATAAAAAATACTAAAAAAAAAAAAAAAAAAAAAAAAAGGCTAAATTGTGATATTGAATGCTTAGTTTTAAGTATATGTCTTCTGATGCATATAGTTTATTTGTTCTTAGCAATCAAAGTGTACATAATTAAACAATTAGGAGTATTATTTATTTATGTAGGTGTATATTTTCACAATATTAAATAATATTATTAACATCTGTATTTTGCTGTATAAATATTTGTAAATCAAAATTAATTGCCTAAAGTGTCTTTATTTTTTCTTTCACTTACTCAAATGTATTATGTTTTTGAAAATTTTTTATTTCGAATATTCCACAAAAATACATGTTTTATGGTTGTTGGGAAGAGGGGCGACTAACGCGTTTACTCGCAGCCTCAACCCGGTCGTTTTAATGAATCTCTGAATTATCTGCTGATCCGTTCAATTTTGTTGAGGGTAAATAAATGAAATAATAAAAGAGAGAAAATGAACAACCTTATATTAATTAAAATAAAACAAAATACTGTTTATAGTGTGCATGCGATGTTCCTTTCTTTCCTTCTGCGACTCCTACTATGATGATGTGCGAGTTGCGATTATACAAAAAAAAGCGACAACCAACTTAATTAAACACCATCTATACTCGCGAGTGAATCTATTAACTCTCTCACAATCCCAGAATTCCCTCTGCCCCGCAGTCACTTATCAGCTGTTTCAAATTGAATAAAACAATTGACTGTAGCGCTTGCACATAATGAATCACAAAACAGAACAAATAAAATTAAAAATGGAGAAATATAAACATATGACTATTTCAATTCTTAGCAATGGTCTCTCGAGTCTAAATGACCTAGTACCGCAAAATGATCTGTGTGTGTAAGTGGAAGGTCTAGCACGAAAATAAAAAATCATACATTACTGAAATTTCATATTTGATACAAGTATGTGTCTAAGATGTTTCAGAAACTTTTTTTATTAAAATCGTCTTTCTAGAAGGGTCACTTTATGAGATGAATTTTACTTTTTTTATATTTTTTTCTAAAAAAATGACACGGTTTTGATTAAACTTGCTATATAGGTATAAAATTAAATAGGCTTAGGTTTCATTTTAATTGGAATAATCTGACAGGGCTGAAAAGCTGAATGTTGAAAATATCTTCCTCTGAGGTATCTTCAAATTTTTAATAATTGTGAATTTTTAGTTGACGTTAAGACTATATGATGTAGAAGTTTATTGAGGCTGCGGTCATCAAGAAATACCACACTAGTACAGAGTGTCTTGCAACATCGAAAAGTCAATCGAAATTTGTACTTTGGTCAGGGAAAATGGTCCCTAGATTACATTGTTTCTACTTCACTCAGACAAAAGTTCCAATTTGCCTACTTGTTGTGATGTTGCAAATATCATAAGCGAGTTTTAAAATAAATTTGTAAATATTGATTATTATTAACAACAGTATCCAAATTCATCGGTAACTCGCCTTAAACAACTACAATTTCAGCTGGTGTCAGGTAGATATAGTTGAATCGTATCGTAAAGTAATTAGTCATTATATATATTTTTAATCTAGTATACCATATTAATTATAATTATTCTTTGTTTTGTCGATTTTCACCGAGATTCGGCCAGCTAAAAGACTTCTTACAATATGGAAAAGTCAGAGAATCTCTTTGAGCTGATTTCCTAGACATCCTGTAGTAAGGAAAACTTATTTTATTCTATATCAATTATTATTATAGAAGAGTAATTTTAATTATGAATGTATTAGTTGGAACAATCTCTTCTTTTTATTTATATATTTATTTATTATAACATATATAAAACTTGATTATAACAACGTAACGTTCCAAGGTACTTTCTATGCCTCAGATTCTTCAGATTATTAAAAATCAACTAAAATACAATTCAATATTATAAGCAAAACCATACAAACAATAACAAATATTATCAATAATTTAGAATTCAATTATCACCTACATATATACAATCTGTTTATAAAATAACTTTATTAAAAATTGTACTTACATATATTTACATATTATATCATAATATTGGTCATACAATAATGTACTATTATTCATACATAGCCCCTATATACGAATTATTTTGTCATTTGTTGTTAAAATAATCTCTACTTCACTATCACATAATAATTGTTTAAACATTTTACTGCTAGATAATTGCAACTATGAAGCAGACTAAATTATCTTTTCATCTAATTCTTCTTATTTTGTTATTAATAGTTTCTTCTATTGTAAATTTTAATTTGACATTTTGATGATTAAACTTGTCTATCTATAAACAGATTGTATAAATGTAGGTGATAATTGAATTTTAAATTATTGATAATTGGTTTTGCTTATAATATTGAATTGTATTTTAGATAATTTTTAATAATCTGAAGATGAGGCAAAGAAAGTACCTCGAAACGTTACGTTGTTATAATCAAGTTTTATATATGTGATAATGAATAAATATATAAATAAAAAGAAGAGATTATTCCAACTAATACATTCATAATTATTTTATTCGTGTGCTGATGTTTTGTCCTTCATCAGGGCTGAGAGAAATAAGATAATAACCAATACAATTAAAAGGAAAATAATGATTGGTTGGATTCAGTAACTAGATAACATTAATAAAACCCAGATACAAACATTAATTTAAAATTATAATATTTTAAGACTATAATAAGAAACTAAGTAAATAATTAAACTTTAAAGAAGAAAGACCTTGCAAAAGATTAAAAATTTTGAAATAATACAATTTTAAACAAACAATCATATGTGAGGAAGCTAGATACATAAGAGAAGAATAGAATGATGTTAGAAGTGAAAATAGACAAGTAATGATGAGAGAAGTGTGGAAGGAAATCATAATTATAAGAATAAAAAAATAGATACCTGAATATAAGAGATTCCCAAGAAAGTGATAATTAGCGCATTTCTAAACGCCCTCTACGTTTTACAGAACATACAGGAACTAAAAAAACGCTCGAAATGTAACAGGAGCAATATAAAATAATAAAAAAATATGATGTGTTTTTTGCGTAGAATTTTTTATTTAAAAACATGTAAATAAAAAAAAAGTATTGATTATTGCTAAAACATTTTAATGTAAAGAATAATGTTATATTAAACAGCGGACTAATTGTAAGATTAAAAACCGCTGCAAATTGTTACACAATGGTTCATTTTTTCCAAATAATATTAGGGTATAACTGTTTATAAAGCTGTTGATAGGCAATTAAGTAATATGAAAAGCAATAATTCAAAGGATAATATCATATTCCAACTTCTGATTTCAAAACGCAATATCTAAGCTAGTTTTTAAGTAATTTCAATTATTCTTTTTTCTTTTGGTCGAAAATTTAATTTTCTATCAAACAATACTAGAAGCAAAAAATCTTGGTATTTATTTATTTATTAATTAGGAGAAACGAATTTTTTTTTTTATTCGTTATTCCGGTTCTAAGCATCTTGAAACTTAAGTTCTCAAATTTTGAGGGGGGTGGGAGTTAAAATTCAAAGGTTTATTATTGAAAATAAAACAAAAGCATTTACGAGACATGTTTTTTAAGTAAGTACCGTTTTGAAATTAAAAAAATACGTGCAAAGATATCGCAATAAATTTATTTTTACATGAAAGCTTATACCTTGATCTACTTTTCTACTTAATTTCCATGAATTTTGAGACACTTGTCATAACGCGGCACCAGTTTTTGAATACTCTCCTCAAAAAATTCTGCCGCCTGACTTCTCAACCACTGCATCACAAATGTTTTGACTTCGTTATCGTCTTAAAGACGCCGACCGCCCAGGTGTTTCTTCAAGTGCAGGAACAAATGGTAGTCGCTGGGCGCCAGATCAGGGCTGCAAGGAGGATGATCTAGAGTTTCCCATTTAAATGATTTGATGAGATCTTTAGTCCGATTAGCCACATGTGGACGGGCATTGTCATGCAGCAAAACGATACCCTTACTCAACTTGCCACGTCTTTTGTTCTGGATTGCACGAAGCAGATTTTTCAATGTCTCACAATAAGACGCTGCATTAATTGTCTCATTACGAAGCAGAAACTCCACTAGCAATACGGACGCACACTCCGTTCTTCATCATGCATATTTGTGCGGCCATCTTTAAATGTTCTCACCCATTTCCTTACCATTCCATCACTCATAATGTTTTGTCCGTAAACTTCAACAATCTCACGTTTTACGCCTTTAGCACTAAGAAATCGTATAACAGCCAGTACTTCACAATCAGCGGGACTCAGGAAAAACACTCAGTAAACAACAATTATTGCAAAATTATTGCGATATCTTTGCACGTCTTTTTTTAATTCCAAAACGGTACTTACTTAAAAAACATGCCTCGTATACAGGACTGCGTTACTGTTTCTTTTCTTTCGATTTTCATTCAAATAAAATTTCCTCATTCCAGAACACCTTAAATTCTATCCTTATCATCAATAATAACCGAGTTATCAGAGAATCACATCTCTTATAAGTTGTGGCTTGACCATATAAGATGATTTTTTTTCTCTCACTTTGTTCATCGCAATGTATTGATCTCGAAAATCTTTTTGATTTTTCTCTATCTTCAATAATAAACGATTTTGTTGGAATTACATCTATTATAATTTGTTACTTGAATATACATATGGATTTTTTATTATTATTTATTTTTTTTTATTTATCGCCATTACTGATTCTAAAACTCTATACACATTTTTCTCCATCGTCAAAAATAACTGAGTTATGAGCGTATTTATGGTTGAAATTTACATTTTTTTTTTCAATAATTATTCGAGGTTTTTCGGTTAAAAAACACAAATTTTTTTTTTATTTATCTTCGAAAATAACGTAGTTACAAGCGCATATATAGGCGAGTATATATTTCAATTTTATTTTTTTTCACGCTTTACTGATTCTAAAATCCTATACATTTTCTCTATTGTCAAAAATAACTGTGTTATGAGCGTATTTATATGTAAAATTTCCATTTTTTTATTTTCTTTTATATTGTAGCGGAAATCGCGTTAGCCACTTGGTCACATAATTTGTCTAATTCTTATTTTTGGTTGTGAATATTTTTGATAAGTTCATTAAATTTATTTGTATATATTTTATAAAATGTGTACCAGGTGGCTAACCAAAAAGTAACCTTCCTGTAAATAAAACATATGTTTTTTAGTGTAGTTAAAAAAAAGGCTTGTATGAAGATAATAAAAATGTGCTTTTTGGTTATAAAAGTTTAAATTTATAAGTAATAATTAGTTTTAACGAAACACGTTAAAATATAATTATCCGCGGTTTTTTGGTTAAAGTATGTGTAGGATGGCATTACCAAGGATTTTTTATCCCCATTAAAAAATAATAGAGTTTCCTGCCATGTGTGACCTGCAAAGGTGGTATGGTATGGTTTAAAGATGCAAATGTGTATGCTAGCCGCTACACCACTGATGATATAGTGTTTTTATTCATGAATCTCTTCATATATAAAATGATACCTATATTGGACAAGTTAATATAAAGTTTTAAGCCCATAAACTTATGTTATAGGTAAAGAGGAAGGTTATGATAGTTCAATGTTGCCGCCCTTGTACAGAATCATAAAAGCTATATTATTTCATTCAGTATGCAAGATTATAGAAACAATATTACGTACCGAATCGTAACTAAGTTGTTAAAATAAATGTTAAATTTTTATAAAACTATATTCTAACATTGTTATTAATTATTTCAACTTTTAAATTATTCCATGAATACAGATCTTTCACTACAAAATAAATGGAATTCCCATAGATACTAAATTAAACCTTTAAAATGTATTTCAAATAGTTTATTTAAAATATAAAATAAATAAACCTAAATTGGGAACTTTTGTTATTTTAATGAAAATCGAAAGAAAAGAAAAGGAAATAGTACCACAGTCCTGTATATTTTCTATAATGAACTTTTGTAATACAAAAAAAACAAAAAAAAAAACACAAGACATAGGGAGCTGACTATAGTGGCGGCTATCTGCGTTTGAGAATTCAGACCCTACCTACACCATTGGCACAGCCCTGGAGTGGTGCAATCAAAGTATCATTGCAGGTCTGGATGCCAACGCACACCACAAAATCTGGGGAAGCACGAACACCAACAATAGAGGTGAGCTAATCCTAGAATACATTATTGAAAATGATCTCATTATCTTGAGCAAAGGCAAAGTACCTATTTTTTTCAACAAAAACAGATCTGAGATCATAGATATAACCTCAGTCTCTAATTCCTTAAGATCTCACATTACTAACTGGCATGTAGTTGATGAAGAAACATGTTCAGAAAATAAATATATCAGGTTCGATCTTAAATGTGATGAAACCTATTCCATAACATTTAGGAATCCCAGACTAACAAACTTGATAACATTTTATAGGGTAGGGTCATCACTCCCTACGCAAGGGTTGATAATCCATGGAATCTTGAATGTCTCAACTCCTCATTAACTGATGCTCTAATGCATTCCTACTTTGAAAGCAATCCTTTAAAGAGTTCCACGAATAATAGGAAGGCTCCTTGGTGGAATAATCACCTTAACAGGCTGAGAGTTCTCACCAGGAGACTTTTTAATTCGGCCAAAAAACCTGGCAGATGGGATACTTATGAAGCAGATTTAACTGAGTATCATAAATCTGTCAGACACGCTAAACGACAGGTATGGAGGAACTTCTGCAGTGACATAGACAACTTACCGGCTGCTTGCCGAGTTAAGAAAATCCTATCTAAACAACATGACCAGGGGTTACTTGGAACCCTGAAGACACATGACAAACAAACAACAAACAAATATGAAACACTACTATGCTTGCGGAATCACACTTTCCAAACTGTAAGATTATAAACTTAGACAACAATGTGTGGTCTACCCTACAGACCGAGCCAGCAAAGAGGCCTGGCATACGGCCGGGGGAATCATTATGTCTAACACACTTGAATGGGTAATTGAATCACTAGCCCCATTTAAGTCCCCAGGCATTGATGGCATCTTTCCCACTTTATTGCAGAAAGGCCTTCCAATTATCAAATGATACCTTCTCTTACTACTCAGAGGTAGCTTAGCTTTAAAATATGTACCAGTTAGTTGGAGGGAATCCAAACTCTCCTACATCCCCAAACTTGGGAAAGGTACCTATACGGACCCGAAATCATTCAGACCTATATGCCTGTCCTCCTTCCTGAAGAAAATTCTTGAAAAAATTTTGAGAACACTTATCTCTTAACAAACCGTCACATTCACTTCAATTCGCCTACCAGGCTGGTAAGTCTTGCGAATTAGCCTTACACAATCTAGTATCCAGGATTGAAATATCCCTGGAAGAGAAAGACATAATGATTGGTACTTTTATCGATATTGAAGGTGCCTTTGACCGAACTCCCTATAACACTATCCTGGGTGCCCTGACTGACTGTGACATTGATCCTGTCATCAGAGGGCGGATAATGGTTATGCTTGAAAGTAGAACCTTAGTATCGGTACTATCCAATACTACACTAATGATCAAACCACATGGCCGCTGCCCCCAGGGTGGCGTCCTATCGCTTCTACTTTGGTGTTTGGTAATTGATCCGCTTATCAAGAAACTAAACTCCCAAGGCTTCTACACACAAGGCTACGCAGATGATGTTGCGATTCTTATAGGGGGCAAATATAAATGCGTGGTATCCTCCTTACTCAAACATGCTATCTGCATTCTTTGTGATTGGTGCAAATCTTCTGGACTTGACATCAATCCATATAAGATTAATGTCTGCACATTCACACACAAAAGAAAGGTAAATATGAACTTACCTAATATAAATGGCACACAACTCACCAACTCAAAAGAAGTTAAGCATTAAGGGTCATTCTTGACCACAAATTGCGGTGGGACACTCATCTCTCATATTGCTGGTAAAGCTTTAAAATACCTTTGGGCATGTAAAGGCGCTATTAATAATGTTTGGAGACTCAAACCCCAAATCGTCTATTGGCTCTACACAACGGCCATTAGAACAATGCTCACATACTCCTCTGTTATATGGTGGCACAGGGCTCACATAGGGAACAATAAAAAGGTACTTTGTAAATAGCAAAGGCTCGCTTGCCTCATGATAACTGGGGCAATTAAGACTACTCCAACAGCTGCGATGGAGACAATGCTGAACATCATGCCTCTAAACTTGGAGGTGGAAGCGCAAGCACTAAGAACCATCTACCGCTTTACCAAACTAGGCAAGTGTTCCAATAAGTTTACCTACCAAGGTCATTGTAACTTACTTGGCAGGCTCGATTAAAACAATATCCGAGCTATGCCCTCAGATTTACAAATCCGGAAGTTTATCAGTGCCAACTATAATGTCAACATTGATAAATCAAGGAAACACAAACCCAATCATGGTATAAACTGCTACACTGATGGTTCACTAATGGACAACAGCTCAGGTGCCGGGGTCTGGAGGAAAGACAAACTGAACTCTGGAGCTATCATTCCACTAGGCAAACACACAACGGTTTTCCAAGCTGAACTTCTAGCTATTCTCCACTGTGCAACTCACTTATGTGCTGAGAATACTAGCGGCAAAAATATATGCTTTATACTGATAGTCAGGCGGCACTTGGGGCCTTGAACAATTACACAACTATCTCAAAAGTCATTGAAGCATGTAATCTGACCCTAAACAATCTTGCTAGGAATAATATCGTTAGCATCGAAAGGGTACTCTGGTTTCAGTGGAAATGAGAAAGCTGATGAACTAGCTAGGAAGGGATCAGTAATAATTCCCATCACACCAGAACCCGTATGTGGAATCAGCATAAGTTCTGCCTTTAGGACTATTAAACAATCCTACTTGATCAAATTTAAACAACTTTGGTTAAACAAAGGACTTGAACACTCACTTAAATTTTTAGATGGTCCTAGCATTAGCAGAAGGAAGTGCCTACTTAGTATGAGTAGGTCATGGCTAAAAACCATAACTGCTATCTACACAGGACACGGAAAACTTAAATAGCACATGTTTAAACTTGGTATCTCTAATACCCCTTTATGTAGACTATATGGACAGAAAGATGAAACATTGTTCCACATAGTCTGCCACTGTGACAGGCTAGCAAAGTTAAGGTTCACTCTATTTGGTGAAGTCCGCCTAGAACATCCTATGAACAATAAACTTGTTAATCCTAACAACCTTTTGAATTTTGCCATTGCAACATAGTTTATGTTTTAAAACAACCACTTTTTGACTCTATGGTGCACAATAGACCGACTTGGTCGCGGTGCAAACCCCATGCTAGCTTAAAAAAAAACAACAACAAAAAAAAACGCCATATGTGCCATTTCTCCGAATCTACTTGAAAAACTTTTTTTTAAATTAGCTACAAAAATACTTGTCCATGCAAAGATTATCCCAACACCTAGATGTAAAATGGTGGTCCTGAGAGCCTGTGCAATGTCGTTAAACATACCCATCCTAATAATGCCTGGATAGGCAAAATTTAGGACTCCCACTGTAGCATCGTCCGATTAGCCATAGTAGCAAGTGACGTCAAATGAATAAACAAACAAAAACACTATATTATTATGAAAAGTAATGAACAGGATATATGAACAAAAACTTTTTTAAAACTTAAATATTATTATATATTCACATCAGATACAAGATTAAATAGCAGTATTACACATTCTATGCCAACATTAAATTTTAAATATACGGACTAGAAATTAAAAATAATATTGAACAGAAGTAACATAATCCTTTCTAAACACTAATCTACTGTTTGGACTGAAGACAAGTCTCTTCACCATCTTAAAGCCTTAAAATTATTACCTAGAATAACCTACTATTTTCTTAACAGTTAACTTCTTTGGTTTATGATACCCATCTCTTTATATACAGATCAGTCTGATAACAGTGAACTGAAGGGAATACGATAACAATATCTCTTTCCATGATCGAGACTTGAGATCAAAATTATTCAAAACAATACAAATAAAACTGAATGATCAGAAATATTAACCCATTACTGGCATTGTGGAGTCCCTAATAATTAATAACTTTGATATAGTCCCCACAAACAGCTGATCTATTTCAATATATATTACAAAGGAATAAGGACCTGCCAGGTGCACAGTTGGTATAAAACTGAGATATAGGAAGCTTATGCCAACTGTGCTCTGAGAGTCCATATAGTAATGACTACATATCATAATCCAGATAAGAGTTAAACATACAGCTTTTAAATTTGAGGAAACAATACTAAGATAATTATAGAAAAGTAACATATAGTTTTTAAATCAAAATACAGTAAACCCTCTTTTTAACGAACACTCGTTTATAACGAACTATCTTTGCGGTCCCTTGAAAAACGAATAGAAAACTATGCTTTCTCCTCGTTTATAACGAAATATTCTCTATACTCTGGTTTTCGGAGTTTCAACCTGTCATTGCTTTTATTAGAGGTCAAGTCTGTCTCGCTTTTTTCAGTGCGCTTCCGCTCCGTGCACTATGTCAAAGAGAAAATCCATTGATTTAAATAGAAAGTTGGTGATTCTTCAAGAAGTGGATAAAAAAATTGAGTAAAAATCGAAAATTTTGGAAAAATATGGGATGTCAAAATCTACTTTATCAACAATTATTGCTAATAAAGATAAAATCGATGCCTCCATTGCGTCTTCATCGGGATGTGCAAAAAAAATTAGAAGAGCAACACATTAAATTCTTGATTGCCATGTTCTCCAGTGTTTTCGAGAAATAAGGGCCTCAGGAATACCCATTTCAGTCAAATAGATAATGAATTGAGCATCTCAGACTTATAGTGCTCATCCTGCTGGCTTTGGCCTTTTCAGAAATGTCATGTGATAACATGGCTGATAGTTAGCGGTGAAGAAAATAAAGTAAACCAAAGCGAAGTCAAGTCGATAGTTCGCTGGAAAGGTTTTTGCCAGAGTACGCAAAATATGATGAAAGAAATGTTTTTAATATGGACCTTGGAATTCAAAGGATAAAAATGTCATAGTGGAGCACAGAACAAGGAAATCTTAAAGTATTATGTAATATGTGAAACATGATAGATATGTACATAGTGCATAGTTATAATTGCTTTTGTAGTTTCTAAATAAATATGTGCCTGAAAGTGACTGCTGTATTGAAAATATATCTTTTTAACCACCTGAATTTATACCAAGACATATAACATACATACAATATATTTTTCGGATATAACGAATTCTTTCATAACGAACAGAGAATTTTTTGGTCCCTTGGAGTTCGTTATAAGGAGGGTTTACTGTAGTGATAATGAAAGAAATATTACAACCAAAAATACCAACACTAATGATATAGGCTTTTGAATTAAGCTCAGATTTTTATTAATAAATAATTGGGAGTTAGTCTGTGTGTGAAAAATATTTTAATTTGTGGGTGTTTCGTACCAAACATATGAGTTATTATCGCGCCCACAGCATTAACAGTTTATGCTTGACATGGCTCATATGTTTGAGCCGAAACGTCTACAAAATTAAAATATTTTTTACCATACATACTACTGTTTATTTCTGTGATTAGATTTTTACAATTATATTACAAAAGTTTATTTCATTTTATTTCTAGCAAACATGTTTAAAAACGATGCTTTACCTAACAATATATAGATAAATGAAATTAAACAAAATATTATAATTTGATTTTTCTCTTGTACTGGTTATATCAATTAAATTTTTATTTTTAAAGGTGCTACATGATAAAATATGTAAAGGAACATCACAGATATTCTTTTTGTAATCTCATAATCTCCACAATGTATAAAGCGTGAACACGACTAGTCATGCCAGTAAAGGGTTAAGTTCAAAATACATTTTCAATCTTTTTATATTTAGATGGTTATATAAACTTGTCTGAAAACCAATTACACAAATATAATTGAGACATAGATTTTCAAAAGGTATTACTTTGATTTTTAAGTTAATTTTTTTGTCTATATTATCAACTTTTTTTTTCCTTTATGGAAGAATATGTTTTAGTGTGATTTGTAAATTTTGAAAAAATAAAAATAAATAAATTTCCTAAAGCCTTTATAACGGGCTTAAGTGTGTTTTTAAATGAAAACGGAAAACATATTTTTACAAAACTAAATGATTATAATGCAAATATGTCAAAACACCAGCTTCTTAAATAATTTCTTATTAGTACCTTTTGTAAATTAGTGTCCCAATCAGTAAAATTATCGCTTAAATTACATGGAATTTTGATAATTTATTTCAAAAGGGCTTTAAGATAGTTGGTAACATTATTCGACTTGGTATTATCTCTACACTTTTCACAATTACATCATGAAAGGTCACTTTAAAAATTGACAAATCATGCCAAAGTTAGCTTAGGAATTAGTCAACTCGGAATACAACAACTTGAAATAATAATCAACAGAGCTTTCAACTTAGTAATCAGTCAATAAAGTTCAGTCTAAAACGTTCTAAAAGGCAGGAAGTTATCAGCCTTTATACATACACATTACAAAAATATATGAACTATTCACAGAACGTTCTCTCAAATCTATATGGCAGAAAAAAATACAAATCTTCAATTAGTTTCAGATATGAAGAACATTAATTCACAGTTTGATTATTCACTTATAATTTACACATTAACATTTTTCATACTTCCTAGCATTATACCAATATTTTTTTCATCTCTTCAGTTCATAATACTGTATAACTTGATGGAATGTACACACACATTATTTACACAAAAGTACTTGAAAAGAGTACTCGAATAACATTTCACAAATTTGAACAATTTTCTATAAATGAAGATTGTCAATTAGGTTCCGTATAAGTTTTTTTTTAATCACTTCTATCACTTCTGCTTTGGAAACAGAAGCGCAATAATAATTTGTAATAAAGTCCTCTTGGATTCCAGATTTGTTTTCTAGGTGTTCTTCAAATCTTGGACTGAGCTAGTTCTCCTGATTGGGGGTGTTTCTTCTTCTGCCTGTCTCCTGTTCAAAAACATAAATAACAGTGGATGAGTCGCATGTAGAATAAAATAAAATGGAAGGTTAACAATGAATGAGAACTAATACATAATAATGATTATTATTTATACCCGGTTGTTTCACATGAAATGTCCGTTTTTATAGTTTCTGAAATACATAAAGGATTTAGCAGGTCTCTGTTGTTTTCTTCCGAATGTTTACATATTTAAAGTAAACAGTTACTAATCCTCTACCTTTGTATTATAAACATTAGCTTCCCAATCAATTATCCACTTTTTTGTATACCTCCATATATGATTTTCAAGTAATATTTTTGTACGAGTTTAAACTCGGCCATTCAACAGCTGAGGCCGCTAGAAATATTTGCAAGGCGTTTGGGGAAGGGAGTGTTAATGAACGGACCATTCGCCGTTGGTTTGCTAAGTTTTCAGCTGGGGATACCGACTTGGAACACTTTCCCTGAGGAATACCTCTGTCCGTAATAGACAACGATGTCCTCAAACATACAGTAGAAGGAAACCCCTACTGAACAGTTAAAGGACTCTCAGCACAACTAAATGCAAGTTCATCTACCGTTTCCAGACATTTAAAGTGTATTGGGAAAGTAAAAAAGCTCGATACATGGGTACCTCATGATCTCACTGAGTGGCAGCAATTGAAATGCCTTGAGACCTGCGTTTCTTTGCTTGTGAGGTAAAAAACCGAGCCTTTCCTCAAGGATAATTACCTGCGATGAAAAATGGATCGCATATGACAATCAGCGTCGGTCAGGGCAGTGGTTGAACATCGAAACCATTCAGCCGGGGGCAAATGCCAAAACCGAATTCGCATCCCAAAAAATTGTTGGTTACAGTATGGTGGTCCATGGCTGGGATAATTCATTATTCCTTTTTACCTAGAGATGAAACCATTACCTCTACCACGTACTGCAATGAAATTGACCAAATGCACACAAAATTATTAATAAAACAACCTGGATTGGTAAATCGGAAGGGTCCTATACTCTTACACGACAACGCTAGACCCCATGTTTCAAAACATACCATGCAAAAATTGAAAGAACTGGGCTACAAAGTTCTTCCGCACCCACCATATTCTCCCGACTTGTCTCCAACAGATTACCATCTGTTCAGGAATTTAGACAACTTCGTCAAAGGAAAACTTTTTGAAAATGATGATCAAGTGAAAAGTGCGTTTTCAGATTTTGTTTCACTTCAAAGCTCAGAGTTTTTCAGTTCGGGGATAAAATAGTTGGTGTCATGTTGGGAAAAATGTGTAGAAAAAGAATGTAAATCCTTGGAATAAAATTATCTTGTTTTCATATCGTATTTTTAATAAAAATCCTTTACTTTGAAAACGGACATTTCATGTGACACAACCCAATAGGATACGGTTTTACCATTTTGATAGATATTTTAGATCCTAAGCTCTGTGAACTGTTCAACCCCAATAGTGTGGTCAGATTCACTGAGGCAATAGGCGTGTACTAACAGGATAATGGGCGGCGCACAATAAGTCTGGTTGAGGATGCAGTGAAAAGTTGTTATTATATATTTGGATTCTACTTATCTTGAAATATGAATCCCAAATTTTCAGCAGGTTTTTTTTTTTTTTTTTTTTTTTTTTTTCAATTACAAAGACTCGTTATCAAAAATAATTAACAGTAACTGTATAATAAAAAAATATATGAAAACTTGAATTTTACCTATCAACGTTAGACTGGGAACGCTTGAGAAACCTGCTGCTGAGCCTGAAGACCCTCGACAGAGCTGAGTCTGTTCTCGGTTTGTTGTTGTCGTTGGAAGTATCGTTGGAAGAAGTTGCAGCTCCACTACTCGAGTGCGCGGTCTCATCAACAACCGTACAAGAAACGCTGTACTCAGGCGCCCTCTCCTGGCTACTGTGAGAAGTGTATGCGTGGCTGGAATGTGAAAACAAACAATTAACCTTTCGAATAACAAAATTTACAAAAACATGATAATAAATATGATTAAGTCACCATTGCTTAGGATACAGAAGATACTATATAAAAGCATATAAAATTAAACGGATTTAACGGAAAAAATTGAGGAATACTAACAAAGAGGTTTAGTTATTAATACTGAGAAAAGGTTAAAAAAATTAATGTCAAATAATATATTCTTAATGAAAATTCCACCAAGCCAATTTTTTAAAAGTATTATTTTCATTTAAATAATTCAATAAAACATTTTTAACATCATAAGTTCTAAAATTTCATTTACAAAAATCTCATAAATATACTTTTTTCAATGTCGATTCTATCCAAACAGGTTTGGATCAAAACCAGAGATGAATACATCTTAAGTTTATTTATTTATGCTGCCATAATATTCAGAAGATGAAAAATGAATTCTGTATAAGATAATTATTTCTGTTGAAGAAGGTTAATATGAAATCAATTAGAATCTGGTGATATGTGGGACGGGCAAGAAAGTAGAGCTCATATTTTTTTGTTCTGTCGGTTCTGGTTTTGGTTCCCCACACAGCAGTAGTCATAGTGGGGATAGGAGGAGCTTGCTTGAGGTACTTATTGACCGAAATAAATACTTTTGGTGTTTACCAGAGGTAGAAGTATGAAACCGGAATTTTTACTTCCACTTACTATATATAGTAAGGGAAAGTATTGCAATCGTGAAAATTTTCGAATTCCAGTTTTCAATGAAAATATAAGTTTTAGGGTCCCCTGAGTCCAAATGACCAAGTCCCGCAAAAAAGTCTGTGTGTGTGGTAACTCCCAGGCGAAAACTAAAAGTGCTATAAAACTGAAATTTCATATTTAAGACAACTATGCACCCGAGATGTTACATAATCTTTTTCATCAAAATCAGATAACCAGAAGAGGCACTTTATACTATGCAATTTGCACCTTTTTATGATTTACTCAAAAACGGCTTTAGCGATTTTGATTAAACTCACTGTATGGATGTAAAATTTAATGTGCATGAAGATTTCATTCTGATTGAAATAGTCAAACAGGGCTTAAATGCCGATATTTTAAATTTTCTTCCTCTAAAGTACCTTTAATTTTATAGATTTGAAAAAATTGGAACATCATCTTATTATCATTGATAAATAACGGTTAAATATGCAAGTTGAGCGAATTTGATAAACAACTAAAGGAGAAAAGTACTAAAATATTTTTTTTAATTTAATTTTTGCGTTTTTTAACACAAGAGCAGTAATATAGATGTATAATATACCGTTGGAAAGCTAAAGATTTTAGAAAAAATATTATATAATATACAGAATTTTAAAGGTTAATCGAGAGTGATGAAAAGCGGATAAAACTAACTGATAAAACTGTTTGTTGTTGATAAAAATATAATAGATTATTTAATAAAACACATGTTTCTATTGAAATATAAAAAGAATAATGATTCGTTAACAATTTATTTGTATCTTTCAATGTATTTAAAAAATTCTTACATTGATTTTAACAACGGAGGTAAGTGAAAGTAAGGTGTTGCGCGCACCAGATTTTCCCCCCAAAAATTGCACATCTGTTATTTGAAAATTATAGAAAATATTTTATTCAAAATAGTTTCCATTGGAATTTATACATATTCCCACCTCTTCAGCAGGTTATGAATGCCAAGCCGAAAAAAAACAAAAAAAAAAAAATTCTTCTTTGAAGAAGACCAGTTGTCAAGCTATTTTCGTAAGAATCAAAGTGTTGTTCAGCATGTCCCAATGATGCAAATAGATGGTAATCAGACGGAGCCAAGTCTCGAGAATAAGCTGCAAGCGCTAGTATTTCCCAATTGAACACCTTGATTGTATCTGTGATCCGTTTTGCTGTATGTGAGGGGGCATTATCATGAAGCAAAATTATTTTATGTCGCCTTTTTGTATATTCTGGTTGTTTTTCACGTATTGCTCAATCCAAATCCATCATTTGTCATTGGTAGCGATCAATGTTAACGGTTTCGTCTGGGGTTTTAGTAGATCATAATATTATACACTTTTGATCCAACCAAACACACAGCATTGTTTTCTTTCCAAAACGATTTGTTCTTGCAGTGGATGTTGATGGTTTACCTGGATTCACCCATGATTTAAAACCCTTAGGATTCTGAAAATATTTCCACTTTTCATCACCTGTTACTATTCGATGAAGAAATGATTTTCTTTAACATCTGACGAGCAGCATTTGACAAGTGGTTTTTTGATTTTCTTGCTGTCATCCCATAACTTTCAGACAAAGAGAAATTGCTTTTTGAATTACATTTAATTGTTCCACGAGTCCTTGTTGAGTCCGAGTATCGTGTTCATCCAATAAGGTTTGCAAGTCCTTGTCTTCAAACTTTTTCCCACGCTCCTCGTTTCTCATGTCAAAATCACCACTTCTAAATTGTTTAAACCACTCAAAGCATTAAGAGTATGTTTACCCTATGCTTTGAAAAACATTCTATGCGATTCTGCAGAATTTTTCTTCAAATGATAGCAGAAAACCAATGCTGTCTGCAAATCATAGTTCGTAGGCACAAAACTTGACATTTTTGAGGTTATAGAAAAATATAACGGTGTATGAAACTTAGGTTATTGTGTATTGACAAACTTCATCAGATGTTAGAGGAGAAGATTGTGCGGAGAGAAGCGGTCTTATGGTCTTTAAAGTGATAGCGAGCACCATCTATAAGGAAATTCCGGTTTCATAATTCTATACCTGGTATACTTTTATCAGAATGCACTTCTCATCGTTAATTAGGATTTTAAATTAAGAGATATATAACATATTTTTAAATACTAACCTGGTTGCTGGAAGATACGCTGGAGACAGCCTGATGGCGTCGTCATAGCTCGGAGGTGGGGATAAGTCTGCGACTGCATCGTAATCGGGAGGCTTCTCGCGATGCATTCTACCTCTCTCGATAATGCTCACCATCATATCTTGCTGTGCTCCGCTAGGACGTACCTGATTATTAACATCCATTATAAAAATCAAATACTACCCAAACCATATATGAGATTTTAAAATTACAAATAAAGGTGTAGGTTGATGGATTCACACTTTTTTTTTTTTTTAAGGCTGGCATAGGGTTTGCACCGTGAGGAAGTCGGTCTATTGTGCGCCATAGAGTCATACAGTGGCTGTTTTAAAACATGAATTTTGTTGCAATAGCAAATTTCAAAAGGTTATTAGGATTAACAAGTTTATTGTTCATGGAATGTTCTAGGCGGACTTCACCAAATAGAGTGAACCTTAACTTTGCTAGCTTGTCACAGTGGCAGACTATGTGGAACGATGTTTCATCTTCCTGTCCATATAGTCTACATAAAGGGGTATTAGAGATACCAAGTTTAAACATGTGGTAATTAAGTTTTCCGTGTCCTGTGTAGATAGCAGTTATGGTTTTTAGCCATGACCTACTCATACTAAGTAGACACTTCCTTCTGCTAATGCTAGGACCATCTAAAAATTTGAGTGAGTGTTTAAGTCCTTTGTTTAACCAAAGTTGTTTAAATTTGATCAAGTAGGATTGTTTGATAGTCCTAAAGGCAGAACTTAAGCTGATTCCACTTAGGGGTTCTGGTGTGATGGGAATTATTGCTGATCCCTTCCTAGCTAATTCATCAGAAACCAGTGTGTCCAGGTACCCATTAGATGCTAACGATATTATTCCTAAAATTCACACTTATTTTCTCCTTAATTAAAATATCTGTATGTTTCATAAACTAATTACTAAAGTTGACATATTTTGGGATTTTGCTGCTACATAACCTGCTAATTTCCTAGCAAACTGCTTCCATGATAGAAAATGCCTTATATAGTGATAAACAACAGTAAATGAAGTAAAAATACACCTCGTGAATCCCCTAGGCATCGTCTGCAGACCAATAGTTGGGAACCACTGATTTAACGACACTTTAACACGTCCGTCACACTTGACTGTTCCGTGGCTTACCCAGGATTAGGAGAGAAATAAGTATATGAACCACCATTCAATGTCTGCTCCAAAGGATGGTATAACCAAGGAATTTTTAATTCCTTTAAAAAATCTTAGGTACATGAGATGGGTTTAAAAACTATTACCTTGGACATATACAGATTTGATTTATTATTCTACAGACAAATATTTCAGATGAATGACTACCTGGTTAACAGCCCTGTGGTGCATGCTGGAGTTAGCGTTGGCCCAGAAGCAAATGGCCATACAGATGAGGAGGGCTCCCGAGGCCAAGCAGGTGTAGCCGATGAACTTGATCGGGTCTGAGTTGCTGCTGTCGTTCATCCCGAGCCAATTGAAGAGGGCTCCGACGCAGAGCAGCGTCATCCCGTACCTGTACGCCCTCTGTCGCTCCCCGCCCACCATCCTAGGCTCGTCCCGGATAGTCTCAACACTAGAAAATAGAAAAAAAAATTATAATAAATATCATATATCATATAATGCTTAAAAATAGCATTTTATATACATATTTGTATATAATATAAATAATAGTATATAATAAAAATTGTGTAATTTATAGACAGGCTGTCACAATTTAAAATATCGACATTCAAGCCCTGTCACACCATTTTAATCAGAATGAAACCTACATGATATTAAAGCCATTTATATTTTACATCAATATAGTGAGTTTAATCAAAATTGTCGTAACTCTTTTGGAGAAAATCGAAGAGGTGAAAAATACATGGTACAAAGTGGCTCTTCTGGTAAGCTCATTTTGATGAAAAAGGTTTTGTAATGTCTCGGGCCTATATTTGTCTTAAATATGAAATTTCAGTTTCATAGGACTTACCGTTTCCGCCCGGGAGTTACCACACACACACACACACACACATGGGATTTGGCAGCGAGCGGAAGGTGGATCCATAGACTTGTACCTTGCATCCAACCCTGGATGGATAGAAGCCACGGGGAAGTGGACTACTACCTAACCCAAATGCTCACTGGACATGGCTGCTTCAGAGCCTACCAATTACGGTTTAAGTTGGACAATACAGCAGAATGTCCAAGATGTCCAACAATAGATGAGACAGTAGAACACGTATTCTTCTGCTGTCCTCGCTTTCAAGTAGAGAGGGAAGAATTTCAAGAAATATGCAGATCAGAAGCTACACCTGACAACATCGTCAACCTCATGCTACTTTCTCAGGAGAACTGAATGGCAGGCCAACGTCTGGCTGCGGATGTCATCAAGAAATTGAGAATGAAAGAGAAGGAGAGGCGTGCCTAGAAATATAGGGTAAGGTGCCTAACAACGGGGCGGCACACAGCCACTCTCCTCCACGAAGTAATGCTTAACGGTGGTCCCGTGGAGGGTGAGAAACAGATGTAGGGAGGTTGGTTTTAGTGGGTAGAAATCCCACACACGGATAGGTACGGGCCTATCCGCCTCTTTTGAAGATTTCCACCTACCCTCGTAAAAAAAAAAAAAAAAAAAAAAAAAAAAAACACACAGACACAGACCTTTTTGCAGGACTTGGTTATTTGGATTCAGGGGACCCTAAAATGTGTATTTCCGTTGAAAACTGGAATTCGATAATTTTCACGATCGCAATACTTTCCTTACTATATATAGTAAGTGAAAGTAAAAATGAATCCCTATTTTCCTTGGTTATGGCATCAGGCCTGAACAGCTGGACCAATTTTGTTATTTCTTATTTTTGTTGTATTGGTTATTGTCAGAAAAAGTTCGTTTGAAAGAAAAATATAAGATTAAATTAGCAAAAGCGACCAGAAGTAAGAGTATTAAAAAATGTTCATAGAGGAGTTGAGATACTGTTTTTTTGGTTACATTTTGGTACCAATAATTTGCTATACAATATCCTATACTTTAGCAGATTCCGGGTCAAACACAAAATCTAACAGGTTTATTATTGCCAATGCCAGGTGGTGATATGCATAGTTAAGACAAGACATTGTCAGGTCAGCAAGAACTTAATAAATATAATGTACTAGTATACTGTATTCCGGGTTTCAATTTTATTAGAAACATGAGAATAATACAACAAAATAAATTATTATCAACAACAATCTATCAGTTTTATATGCTTTTCACCACTCTCTAATAACTTATACAACTTTGTATTTTAGATTTCAATTTTCCAATAGTTGGTTGACAAATTCTTTCACATTTCGTATGTCGGCAGTAATATATCATAAACTTTCAACATATTAAATATATGAACTTATCATATATTTTTTATAAACATTTTCTATAAATAAAGTTTTACTTCTTAAATTGGAGTTCTATATTTAAAAAAAAAATATGTTTTCAGAATGTGCATATCACAATTGGTTGTTTTGATATGACTTTATCATTAAGCTTTGTTATATTTAGAAAAAATAATTGTTAACATGAAGTGACAATGGTTGAAATAATTCTCAAATAATTGTTAACGTTAAGATAGGATTTTTTAAAAGTAATATTTGATGTTATTATCTGAATTTAATACAGGGAAAAAAAAAAAAATCTTTCCCCTACCTGCTACTTTCGTGAGCTCTCACGAACTTATACTACACACTGTGTTGTGTGGCCTTCAGTGAAAACACTGTCACGATAGTAGCAACAGTGGAAGGCGGCATGATTATTTTTAGGTCGGAAAATATTTTTCTTTTTTTATAATTTTATTCATAACAAAAGTGAAGAAAAATAAATGGTCTTAGTCAAAACAATCATGACTAAGTCATATTGAAAATACGATTATTATATTTTTGTAATAAATACGTGTGTGATTGTTTACTATCACCGAACTATCAGACACTTTCAGCTTACACTTGCCTGTTTTGACTTTATCGTCGTGTAGCGTGGACATAACTGAAAGTTGAGAGTTGTGCTCACCAGATTTTTTTTAGTAAAAAAAAAATTGTAACTATATTATAAGAGTAATTATTGAAACTTTTATTAGAACTATTGAATAAATTAACTATATAGAAAGAGGGTTTAACAAGACATATTCTTCTAACAATATATAATCACATGTTATAATTGTCTTAATTAAATATGTAACCTAACTAGGAAGGTAGAAAATCAGTGTTGCCACTAATTACAACAGTGTTGGCAAAGATTACAACAGTAATTAATTAGTTTAGAATGTGAATCTACATACAAATGTAAGATTACATTTTTTGTTTTTTAACAAACCTGTAGCGAGATCTCGCCAAGTAGTATTCCATACTCCTGACAAAAAACCAACTACACTCAGTGGATAGACACAACAGACTGGATCGGAGCAGGTATCTGGTAGTCTGTTGTGAAGGGATGAGTTCTGAGAAAGGTGGGTGGTGGCATTACGATCCAAGCAGGTAGCATTTCCTTTGTTAACTTAACTCGTAAAGCAGGGGCAATATATATATTTTTTTTTTTTTTGCTATTCTTTATTTGCTCTGAAACCGTGTGGGGAGTAAAATACAGTGACGGAGGATATAGACAAATATCAAAAGAAAAAAAAAAAGAAAAGAAAAAAAAGGGTGTTTGGTTTAGAAATGTATAGACAGCGGCATTTCAAACAAGTAGGTGAAAACTTGTGAGATCGAGTGCTGGTGAGAGTACACGAAAGTTGCGGGAGAGGAGGAAGGCATAATTTTTAAAAATAAATTCGGATAATAACATTTAATATTACTTTATAAATATCATTATTAAATATTATTTTAAAAACGTTGGCCGACAATAAATAGTTGAAACTATTAAGTTGTTTCATTTACTGACTGCCACCCTGACTAATTCCTTCCATTATTTAAAAAGAAACCAAATTGAGGATGTATAGTCGACTGTAGAAACTATTATAGGTGGAATAATCATGAATCAGTCTTTTTTAAAAGTTTTTAATTTTGCCAACGTTTCGGCTCAAGCTTGTGAGCCATCATCTGGGCATTACTGAGCTATGTCCAAGCATAAACTCTCTTTTTATTTAACTAACAGTTTATGCTTGGATGTGGCTCAGTAATGCCCTGATGATGGCTCAGTAGCTTGAGCCGAAACGTTGGCAAAATTAAAAAACTTTTAAAAAAAGACTGACTCCTGATTATTCCACCTATAAAAAGAAACTAAATGATGAAGTGAATCAAAACAAACATGTGTAATATACGAATCATGACAACGTGTTTTTTTAACACATTAGAAACTTCATAATAAAAGTAAATACGGAAATATAAAATATGCTAATTGAATGTTGAATATAATAAGTTGAAGTTATGTAAGTGATAATTCACTATCACCGAACATCACGCATTGTCACCTACTTCTTCACTCACCGTAAGGCGCGGCCTTTAACTCAAAAAGTAGGGGCCATTTCTTGCAAAATATAGCTTATTATTATATTTTATGTGTTTTTGTTTGTCGTCTTTCTTTGTTTGGTCTGGAAACCTGTGGGAGTAAAATATAGTGGCGTTGGATATGGTAAATATTAAAAAAAAGTTTTGGGTTCAGCAAATATAGAACAGGGCTTTTCTACACGGTGAGAGAACAAGGATGAAATTTCGTGAGAGCGAAGTCTTGTGAGAATTCACGCAAGAGAAAAGGGCAAGGCATAATTTTTTTTTTTTTTATTAATTGAGATAATATTGTAAAATATTACTTTAAAAAATCCTATATAATTAAATATTATTAAAAAAAAAACTATAACAAAACTAATTGATGACGACATTTAAAAAAAACGAATGTAATATAGACACCATGAAAACATGTGTTTTTTTAATTTAAAAACTCCATTTTAAGAAATCAAACATTACTTATAATAAAAGCTTAAAAAAATAAATGATGAACTTAAAATAGAAAATACGGTAATTGATTATTTATTATAACACGTTGAAAGTATGGGAGAATGTATGAAAATCCACTATCAACAAATCTTGAAATATTTCATCTGCGGTACGGTCTTAAAAGCAGGGGTGGTTGTTTCAAACAAAATATAACGTTTTTTTTTGTTTTGTCAAAAAAAAAAGTAGGGTATAGGTGTTTTTTTTTTGTTTTTTTTTTTTTTTTTTTTATACATTGGGATAATATTGTAAAATATTACTTTCACAAAATTCCTATAATGCCATTAATGTAGAAACTCCATTTTAAGAAATTAAGCATTATTTTTAATACTAGTAAAAATTAAATAAATATATGATTAAGTTTATAGTATGTGACAGTGTATGATAATTTACTATCACCGAACATAACGAATTTTCAACAACTTCTACTTACCTCGCCTTTAACTCATAAAGCAGGGGCCATTTCTTGCAAAATATAGATTTTTTTCTGATCATTATTTATTTGCTCTTGAGACGTTTGGTTTACCCCCAGTACAGTAGCGGATAAAATAATAATAAAAATAAAATTTCTGTTTGTTTATTTATTTAACGTCACTTTATGCTACTACGGCTAATCGAACGATGCTACAGTAGGAGTCCTAAATTTTGTCTATCCAGGTCTAATTAGGATAGGGATCTTTAACGAGTACCTGAAATAGCACAGGCTCGGGACCACCTTTTTACGTCCCCTCCGAAGGACGGCACAACTAAGGATTTTTTAATCCCATTAAAAATACTAGGACCACCTGCGGGTTTGAACCTTTGGCATAGGAAAATAAAATTTCTTTATAAGCTTATCATAACTTATAATAAAATAATAACTAGGTTTGAAGCGGAGGTAGGTAGAAATCGTGTGTTGTGCACACCTGATTTTATTTTTTTATTAAACTCCTTTTAGAAAAAATAAAATACTATTCTATAATAGAGTAGGATATAATACAGTCAGTATATCCGGCTAGCTTGGAGGCGGAAGCCAGCCCGAAGGTGGACCAGTCCCTGCTGCCTATATCTTGCTAGCCATAATTATACCATATTATACTTTCATTCAGGATCCCTAAAGTCTTCCTATTCCTTATTGTATCCTGACCGAGGGATCATTATGTCGTCCAAATAACGGGTTCTCGTCGAGGAAGGAGTAAAGGTCGACTTCTTAAAGCCTGAGGAGGAAAAGCGAAGAAGAATGACGAGTATTTCTTCTGAAGGTCGTCTTAAATGGCAAGTTAGACGGTGATAGGAACAGGTAAGTGAAAGTTGAAATAGTCTAAGTCACTATCATGATGGAACTTCACTATCAACGTACTTATAATTATAAATATTATAATCAATGAACTAGCTATAACACTTTATGTACAACAAATAAGAGTCATTACATTATGCCCGATCTTAATTTACAGTAATATACCAGTATAAGAGAGTAAAACGTCTTGGTTATGCCGTTCTTCGGAGGGGATGTAAAATGGTGGTCTCTAGTCTATGCGATATCAGATACTCGTTAAAGATCCCTACCTAATAAACCTGGATCGGCAAAATTTATTACTCCCACTGTGTTATCGTCTGATTAGCCACAGTACCATGTTAGTGATGTTAAATTAATAGACAACAAACGAGTAGGGTAATTATGCCGTTAATTATCAATATATTTTAGCTTTCCAATCCCATATCATCAAATTTCAAGTGTAATTTTTTCCATACTGGATGGATGTTTCCGCCTAAAACGACACACAAAAAATATGTTTTTTTAAAAATATTTTAGAAATATGTTCATCTATGTTGTAATAGAGAAATAGCATTCAGCCACTTATTGCCGAGCTACAAGTTGAGAGGAGAGGCAGATGACAATTCGTTAGAACGTGGATGTGGGAGCTTTTGAGAGTTGACGATAATTGTAGGAAAGAGGAAAGGCAATATATATATATATATATATATTATAATTCGAATAATAACATCAAATCATTTTATCATATCATCAAATGTGGGGAGCGTCGAAGTCATCCTTGATAGAGCACTAGTCTACTGTTCTGAACACCGGCTTTGACAGAATTATTTACTCTGTTATTTTAGCCGTGGGGCGACTATGGGATAAGGAGACCCCTCCCGTGGCAGACCCAGCCTCTACAAAGTGGGTAACCAAAAATTAGGAGAAAAACCTGGCGGCTGAGCGTGATCAAGTATTATCACCTCATTGCAGAGCACTGTTACTCCTATAAACAGTACTAAACTCTATAGGTACAAGGGTTACCTGTAGCATGGTGGTTAGCATAACAGCCTCCTATGCCACAGGTCCTGGGTTCACACCCGCAGGTGGCCCTAGGATCTTTTAATGGGAGTAAAAAATCCTTAGTTATGCCGTCCTTCAGGTAATCGTTAAAGATCTCTATCCTAATAAAACCTGGATAGGCAAATTTAATTCTCCCACTGTAGCATCGTCCGATTAGCCATAGTAGCATAAAGTGACGTTAAGTAAATAAATAAACAAACAAGAGTTATTACTTAATGCCCGATCTTAATTTATAGTAATATACCAGTAGAAGTTCGTCCTTCGGAGGGGACGTTAAAAGGTGGTCCCGAGCCTGTGTCAGGTACTCGTTAAAGATCCCTAATTATTACTGGATTGACTAAATTTAAGACTCCTAATGGTGTTATCGTCCGATTAGTCACAATGGCATTAATTCACGTTAATTAATAAACAAACAAAGATACATTTTTGTAATCAGTCAAAAAGTTCTTTTAACTGTTCTTTATGCACAAAGAATTATGTGCTATTATTTAATGACAGATCATAATTTTACAATGTTAAATTAATAACATCCTAGTAGAAGGAGGCATAACCATAATTAATTAATAAGTTTAAGCCTTTATATAAATGTAATTCATACATATCGTTACAATTCAACTGTTAACTTTTTCAATTCTTGAGCGAATTTTTCAAAAAAATGAGTTTTTAAATTTAAGAAATATTTTTTCTATCAACTAAATATTTCATTTTGTGTTCATCGACCCTTTTAGTGCCGGATGAAGTCATATGTTTTAGAACGTGGTACTCAGACAGTCTGGTTTCGTTTATACAGATTTAGAAACAGAAGTCTTAAGTTTTAACAGCAGTTCTCTTCCGAAATCTTTTCACAGCAAAGTTTGGGTTTAAGCGGGAGATGCAGTTACGAAATTAATCCCCAAATCACTCAAAGTCTAATAGTGACGACTAAAAAACATGTTTTTTAAAATTTATAATTAAACTTTTTCAAACTCAAGAGCCCTTCTTATTTTTCTGATATGGTAATCTTAATATTTGCTGATGGAATTATCGCTATACTTGAAACAAATTTTAAAAGTTTAATTTTTTTTTTAATAATTTATTTATGAACACTTAAAATTATTATTATTAATAAAATTATTATTAAAATTAAGGTTACAAAACTAGTAAATTTTTTCATAGGTATGCTTAATAATGTCTTGTGATGGTATTTCAATGTCTGATTTAAGGAAGAAATTCCCGAGGCCATTTTTATACATCAAGGAGTATTATCAGGAATTTCAGGTTTAGAATAAAAGGGTTTGTGAAGACAGGGAGTTCAGAATCAAATGAGTTACACCTATTTCGTCCTAATTCTTCAGGT
Organism: Piezodorus guildinii; assembly: GCA_023052935.1. NCBI lineage: Eukaryota > Metazoa > Arthropoda > Insecta > Hemiptera > Pentatomidae > Piezodorus > Piezodorus guildinii. Next base: position 1,427,040 of record CM041298.1, on the reverse strand, counting down.
AATACTATATTCAGGTCTATATGGATGGTTTTATTTGAGACAAAAAAAAGGGAAATCAAAGGTGTGCGATGGATTTTCACGGAAATACACAGCTTAGGATCCCCAAGGTATAAAAAATTGAAAAGAAAAGTCTTTGCGTATATGTTAAGTCTAACTCAAAGCTGGAAAGTCGTACAATACTGAAATTTTATATTTGTTTATTGTTTATTTATTTAACGTCACTTTATGCTACTATGGCTAATCGGACGATGCTACAGTGGGAGTCCTAAATTTTGCCCTTCCAGGTTTTATTAGGATAGGGATCTTTAACGAGTACCTGACATCGCACAGGCTCGGGACCTCCTTTTAACGTCCCCTCCGAAGGACGGCATAACTAAGGATTTTTTACTCCCATTAAAAAATCCTAGGGCCACCTGCGGGTTTGAACCCGTGACCTTTGGCATTGGAGGCTGTTACGCTAACCACCCAGCTCACAAGTGATCTCCTAAAATTTTATATTTAAGATAGACTAGGATGTCACAGCAACTTTTCTTAACAAAAAGTTACCCAAGGTATTCTATAATAATACGACTTTTTACGATTTTCTCGAAAACAATTCTAAATATTTTGATGTAAAACTAAATCATCTTTAACTTCATGTCGGTTTTTATCCTTACTGATATCGCCTAGTAAAACTTAAATTTTAAAATTTCTTCCTCAAAAGTAATTTTAATTTTGTTGAAAAAAAAAAAAAATGCCGATGTTTCAGTCAACAAAATATTACGAAAAATCGTGGATGCACCATTTTATGTGGCAAACGAATTACTCCAGGACATAGACTTAAGTTTCAGATCCTACAGAATATTATAGAAATTTCCTCGACAGACTGACTTACAATATGAATAATATGTCATCGGAAGATAACATATTTGCTTATTACAATTTTTTTTTTTTGTCAGATGGCAAATAACAATTTTGCCAAAACAATTAATTTTAAATAAATAATTAAATGTTTATTACTGAACGGAAACTTATAAAATTTATTTTTGTTTCGAAAAGTAAGTGCAAAGTCTTGTGATAGGCACACTGGATTTTTTGTACTTTGAACTATCACACTATTATACTTTCAAACTCCCCCTGAATGTACTATCGTCATAGAAACTACCATCATTATAGGTGGAATAGTCAGGAATCAGTCATTTTTTGAAAAGTTTTTTAATTTTGCCAACGTTTCGGCTCAAGCTTGTGAGCCATCATCAGGGCTACAAACATCAGAACAAAAGAGATACATATTAATATAATAATGAAAATTTTCTTTTGAATATAGTGACAATGATAACATTAGAAATAAAACAGAAAATATACCAACATACTTCAATATTATAGATACAAATAATGATAATATGATACATAATCTGATGATGATAAACATAAGAAATTTTTGAGTTTATGCTTGTACATGGCTCAGTAATGATACGTTTATATATATGTTTTTTTTTTTTTACTTCTATATTAAAGTCTAAAGTTCTCTAAAATTTGTTATGCTTATCATCATCAGATTATGTATCATATTATCATTATTTGTATCTATAATATTTAAGTATGTTGGTATATTTTCTGTTTTATTTCAAATGTTATCATTGTCACTACATTCAAAAGAAAATTTTCATTATCATATTAATATGTATCTCTTTTGTTCTGATGTTTGTCGCCCTGATAGATGGCTCACAAGCTTGAGCCGAAACGTTGGCAAAATTAAAAAACTTTTCAAAAAATGACTGATTCCTGACTATTCCACCTATAATAGTTTCTACAGTCGACTATACATCCTCAATATCACAAACTACCATCGTCTATTTAGGCCATAACATAAAGCTGACTGTCAAAACAAGTGTTGGAACAAACCAAAAAACTGGGCTTTGATTTTTTTTTTTTCTTTTTCGCGAATGGTATAAAATATCCTTTCGCAATTTCAGGAATTCGACTCGCTAAACTTGTTCCCTTTCAAAATATTTTTTTTTTCCTCCATTGACTGGTTTTCTTTATCGTATAATTATCTTTAAAATCATTGCAACATTAAATGAACATGCATTTATCAACTGTTTTTATATGTTTTTGCTTTCACTTGACTAAATGTAAAACGTATCAGAATATTATTGGAAATAAAAGGTTCAATTATGGGTTATGATGAAGTACTTAAGTAGGTTTCGGATATCCAGGAGTTGAATTTTTCTTTTTAAGGATTTTAACATAGTTACAAACTTTTTTATATATTAATTATCTAAAGAAATTTACAACTGTATTAAATCAATACAAAAAGTAAATAGGGTTGATATATGGTCAGTCCTGTGATGAAACCACCCATTGGTAGCACTTCAATGTCTAATATTTTTTTTTTAAATATCTTTATTGTTATTTACAACTGTATAATAAAATACATTTAGTAAATTTGATACAAGAATGAGTATATGTCATGATTCACATCTAGGAATACCACCCATTGGCAGCTCCCCAAAGACTATGCTAAACTAGAAGGTCTCGGGGCCATCTTCTTTTCAGACGCCTCGGAGGATTATCAGGGATTGTAGAGGAAGCAAGGATTGAAACTAGTGGGTTTGAGTCGGAATGGAGTTTGTCGTGAAAGGAGTGGTACCTGGTTCGAGCCAGGTCAGCAACAAAGGGAATATTAAGGTCTTTATGGATGATTTTATTTGTGACAAAATAAGGAGCATTGAGGATTTTTCGAAGGATTTTTGATTGGAGAGATTGGAGACGAGAAGAATTAGATGGTTTGGTAGAGCCCCAAATCTCTACTCCGTAAGTCCATATCGGTCTTATGATAGTCATGTAGATGCGTCTTTTGTGCTTAAGCGGAAGGTTTGATCGTTCCTCCAGTAAATGCTGAAGTAGCCGAAAACTTCGGGCAGCTTCTTGTCGTTTCAGTCTTGTATGAGGATTCCAAGTAAGACGTTTGCCAAGGTGCAGTCCTAGGTATCGGATCTGTTCAACCGGGACAAGAGGAGTGTTATTGAAGGATACTGTTGGGCAGGATATCGTAGGTTTACGACGAAGGGTGAAGGTTATCTGGTGGGATTTATTGGAATTAATATTTATTCTCCAATTCTGACACCATACTTCAAGGTCGTTGATGTGGGATTGAAGAGTTTGGGAGGCAATAGTTGGATCAGTATTGACTGATAGCACACAAATGTCATCAGCATAGGTAGAAAGGAAAGTGTGATGGGATATCAGCTGTATAAACTGTGTAAAGGATGGGTCCTAAAATACTGCCTTGAGGAACACCAGCATATTGATTAAATAGAGATGAATAGGAACTATTGTGATTTACTTTGAATGACCTGCCATTAAGGTAGGATTGAATAATGAGGAAATACGTAGGAGGGAGAAATTTACGGAGTTTGTAAAGCAGTCTTGGTTGTCACACTCGGTCAAAGGTCTGTTCTACATCGAGGAAGGCTCCCGTGCAGTACAATCCGCGCTCCAATGAAGACGAGGCAACGTCCACCACATGATGGCATTGGTGGATAGAATGTCTAATTTACGGTAGGAGGTCTCTTATCCTTGTTCTTTTACGTAGCCTCGGTGGATTGTCAGGAATCGATGTTCAGGAGAGGTCACGGGATAAGTATTCAGTCGATATAGTGGGATATTTAGGTCTTTATGAATAATATTATTGGTAACAAAGTAAGAATCATTGAGGCGCGTAAAGTTGTTGGACTCGGTGAGGATCGGATTCCGAGAAAGTCGGTATTCGCCGATCCGACTGGTAGGCGTCTGAAAGGTAGGCCGAAGCGTCGATGGTAGGATTGCGTTAAGGCTGATCTTGGGGGCTTGGGCTTGACCGGCGAACATTAGACGAGTCTGTGCAGGCGAAGTTTGGTGGTATCGGCATCGAACCTTCGGGTTCGGTAAGCCTATTATTATTATTATTTAATAGTTTATCTTATATTTTATTTCTTTTTATTATTTGTATGATCATTTTTTTAAAATTAATTTTATTGACCAATTTTATTTTTCATATATCTTTTTTTACTTTCACTTACTATATATAGTAAGGGGAAATATTGCGATCGTGAAAATTTTCGAATTCCAGTTTTCAACGGAAATACACGTTTTAGGGTCCCCTGAGTCCAAATAACCAAGTCCCGCAAAAAGGTCTGTGTGTGTGTGTTGTGGTAACTCCCGGGCGGATCCTTTTAACGAGAATGGCGACTTTAACTTAGAATGAAAAAAAAAAAAATTAAAACAGTCCTTAAAATATGAAAATCGGGCATATCCTTTAAAATAGTAAATTAGTCCTTTTCGGGCGTAACCCACCTCACCCATCCTAATATAGACAGTTAGACTTAAGTTATTTCGGACAGCTTCTTGCATCGGGAAGAGAGTTTCTATATTAAAAAGAGTCCTTTTTAGTATGGTAATCCTAGTTACCATTGATTTATTTCGATTCGTATCCTTTTAAAAGGAGAATCGATTCAAAAATGGAGGTTCTCTTCCATTTTGAACCGTATCCTGGTTACAATAAATTTCAATTGTTACGAATCCTTTCAACGAGAATGGCGACTTTAACTTAGAATGAAAAAAAAAACAAAAATTAAAACAGTCCTTAAAATATGAAAATCGGGCATATCCTTTGAAATAGCAAATTAGTCCTTTTCGGGCGTAATTGCAATTTACTTTACTTATAAATCTTCAAAGGAGAATGCCCTACATTATGGTGAATACAGTATCAAAACCCGTCTTGTCGTTTAGAAGGAGTTAGCGGAAACCTTAACCGCGTTATCATTTTATGTATATAGAGAGATTAGCTATTTTCCTCCACTGTGTGAAACACATAAATAAATAAAATAATAATAATTAAAAAAAAAACATTCAGGAAATGATACATAAAAATTGCTAACCGGTGGAAAAGTAACGACATAGATACGAAGTTCAATAACCCGTTATCAGTTGTAACTATGTTAATGATGCTCTAATTTCCATGTTTTTTTCTTTTTCCCCGGAAATGTTTGACTGAATTGAAGGTAAAATAGAACAACAATTTTAGCATGTAAATTCCTCCCCCCAACATACTTCCTCATCCTCCAGTCCTACCTCTCTGATAGAACCTTTAAAATCAACCACAATAGTTCCTATTCATCCACTTTTACTCAGTCTGCTGGTGTTCCTCAAGGCAGTATCCTAGGACCCATTCTCTACACAGTCTATACAGTTGATATCCCAACCCATCCGAACACATTCCTTTCTACCTATGCCGATGACACTTGCGTGCTATCAGTTAATAACGATCCTAGTATTGCCTCTCAAAACCTCCAATCCCACATCAGAGACCTTGAGGTATGGTGTCAGAATTGGAAATTAAAATCAACTCCAATAAATCCCACCAGATTACTTTTACCCTTCGTCGTAAACCTATGACATCCTGCCCTACAGTGTCCTTTAATGATATTCCGCTTGTCCCTGTTGAACAGATCCGTTATTTAGGCCTCCTGCATGACAATCATAAGGCCTATCTGGACTTACGGAGTTGAGCTTTGGGGCTCTACTAACCCATCACACTCTTCCCGTATCCAATCCTTACAATCCAAAATCCTTAACGCTCCTTACTTTGTCACCAACAAAATCATCCACAAAGACCTTAATGTTCCATATGTTGCTGATTTGGCCTGTACCAGGTATCACTCCTTCCATGAAAAACTCCACTCCCACTCTAATCCAATAGTTTCAATCCTTGCTTCCACTTCAATTCCTGACAATCCGCCGAGGCGTCTGAAAAGAAGATGGCCTCGAGACCTTCTTGTGTAGATTCACTACTAGAGTGCTGCCAATGGGCAGTTTCTCTTCATGTGTATTATCATTGTAGCCGATTTACTTGATGTATGAACATACAGTTGTAAATTTCAATAAATGAATTAAAAAAAAATAAAAAAGCATGTAAAAAAAAAAAAAATAAATAAATAAACCTATGTCTTAATAATCTATGAAGGTTCTTGGACTTAGTACATATAGAGTACTGTTTATATTCTTCGAACTGTTTATAGTTGAGCCGTCTTTCATTAATTACAGTATGGGATTAAGAAAAGATTACACCCAGTCACTTAAAAGATTTTTGTTCGCAATTTTTCGGTGAATAAATTTGATAACCAACTAAAGGTGTAAACAGCAATCATATGTTTCCAACTTAATAAACTAAATTTTTTTAAATTTAAGTATATTTAATAGTTCTTCAATTGATTTTGACATCTGAGATAGATGAAAGGCGTGCGTTGCCCGCACTAAAATTTTAATGAAAGCTTAAAAAATTAAGTTGCATCATATCAGACTGTCGTTTTAAAAAATCTGGTACGCGCAACACACGAATTTCACTTACCTCCTTTGTTATAACCGATTTAAGAACTTTTAAATACATTTAAAGATAAAAATAAATTGTTAAAGAATTAATTACTCTGAGTTTCAATAGAAATGTGTATTTAATCAAATCTATTATATTATTATCAACGACAATCAGTTAGTTTCATCGGCTTTTTATCACTATCTATTTACTTTAACTAGCTTTTGTATAAGATAATATTTTTTCTAAAATCTTTAGCTTTCCAACGGTATATTATACATCTATGTTACTGTTCTTATTTTCATAAACACAAAAATTGCATTTAAAAATATTTCTGGCCTTGAATTGACTAGAAATTATGATGTTGTTCTTATCGGTGACTGGAATGCTCACACTGGAAAATTGAAAATATGTCCTAATGGAATTTTAGAGGGAACAAACTTAACAACTGAAATCAGAAATTCAAAAGACGGTAAAATAGATGAAAGAGGAATTAAAGTCGCGGAATTTTGTGAAGATATAATACAGAAATTTTTTGGTACAGCATTTTAATTATTAAATCTTTAAAATCAATAAAAATAAATCATAACGTTACTAAAAAAAAATATACATAAATTATTATCAAAACTGAAAAAAAAAAAAAAAAAAAAGAACAAGGGGCAACTCGACAGACGGCTTAACGCCATTGTCTTGTGGGCTTTGATCTCAACAAAATGTAGATATATGTTATTACTATTTTGTATATTATGTAAATAAAGCATCATTATTATTCATTCATTCAATATTTCTGGCCTTTTCTCTTTTATTTAGTCATCAAATTCTTCCATCTTGTAATTTAGCTATTAATGGTAATAATAAAACATGGTTAATAATTCGTAATATTGAAAATTGAAGGTACTTTAGAGAAAGGCAATTAAAAATTTCGTTATAAAAGCCCATTAAATTTTACATATATTTATCGACTTCAAACAAAATCAATAATAGCATTTTTAGTGAAAATTGTAAAAAAATGTGCAAAATGCTTGATATAAAACGGCTCTTCAAGTAAGTCGATATAAATAGAAAACATTGCTGTGCCATCTCAGGCATATAATTATTTTTAAATTTCATTTGAAATTCTTTCAGTTTCCCCCTAAATGTGGGTCTTGGTCAGGTAGACCATAAAACGAATATATATCTATATATATATATAGGTGAGTGAAAGTAAAAATCGCATGCCAGTTTATATTAAGTCTCTAATGTTTACTTCGTTGTAATACGGTTTGGCACTTCATTTTCATGGCATTTTCACTCAGTTACCATCTAAAAATTCTGAATTTTCATTCATTAATTGAGACGTTGATTTCCAAAAGGTACTATATCCATTCTAGAAAATTTTACAGGAAGCGCGAAAATCTCTTAATATATTAAACTAGCTAATTTGAGTCTTTTTGCCTTAAAATTTAGAATTTTTTTTTTTACTGTAATAATGACATCATATTAAAGTTATGAAATGAATTTTTTTAGAATGATTTGGAACGAAAATAAATGCGTAATTAGTACTTTTAGAAAATGACCGCATTTCTAAATCGCGTTTTTTAAGGACTTGAGAATTCATTAGAAAACATTAAATAGAATATTTAAATAAAACTAAATGATGAGAATACAAATATGTAAAAAAATCGATTTCGTAAAAAATGTCCTTTAGTATCTTTTGGAAATCAACGTCTCAATTATGACCTTTGAATATTTACGTGTATAAAACTCATGATGGTTAACATAGAATTCTAAATACTAAAAAATAAAAAATAGCTTAAATCTAATCTATACCCGGCTTATGAATCAAAATGGTTAAGAGCTACCTCGTTTTTGAGGTACAAAATGCAAAATTTGGAATCAGAATTTTATAGGCTAATTTTCAAACCAACATACCTTTAAAAAATGTTACATTTTTGAAGTATAGACCCCAGTCAAAACAAATATCCATAATCCATAAAGACATAAGAACACATGTCTAGATATTAATGAAAAAAATCTGGTGCGCGCAACACACGACTTTCACTTACCTTCGTTATTTATATAAATTTAAGAATTTTTAAACAAATTTAGGAACGATAATAAATTGCTAAAGAATTATTTACATTGGATTTCAAAAGAAACATGTGTTTTATTAAATAAACTATTATATTATTATCAAAAATAATCAGTTAGTTTTATGTTCATTTCATCACTCTCTATTAACTTTTAAAAGCTTGAGTATAAGATAATATTTTTTCTAAAATCTTTAGCTTTTCAACGGTATATCATACATGTATATTACTGCTCTTATGTTCAAAAACAAAAAACTGCAATAAATAAATATGTTTCCTCCTTTCTCGTTTAGTCGAATATCGAATTCGTTCAACTTATATATTTACCTGTTTTTTTGGCAATGCTAATTACACACAGCTACTTTAGAGGAAGAAATTTTGAAATATCGGCATTTAAGCTCTGTCAGACTATTTCAATCAGAATGAAACCTACATGATATTGAAGCCTGTTCAATTTAACATCGACATAGCGAGTTTAATCAAAATCGTTAGAGCCGTTTTTAAGAAAATCGTAAAAAGCTGCAAAATGCAAGGTATAAAGTGGTTGTTAAACATCTCGGGCGTATAGTTGTCTTAAATATGAAGTTTCAGTTTCATAGGACTTATCGTTTACGCGCGTGAGTTCCCCCCCCCCTCCACACACAGACCTTTTGCGGGATTTGGACATTTGGACTCAGGGGACCCTAAAACGTGTATTTTCGGTGAAAACTGGAATTCGAAAATTTTCACGATTACAATACTTTTTCTTGCTATATACTTCATATATAAGGTAAGTGAAAGTAATAAATTTCTGTATAGATAAATCGCAGAGATATTTTTGCTTTTCGAACGTTTTGTGCACGCTCCAGATTTTTTTACATTTTACGCCGCACACTCTTATGTGTTGTCCTCATTTCAAATAGTCTCGGAAAATTTTCAAAAACGATTTAGCCGTTAAGATCTTAATGACGTCTCCAGAAATAGAAACAATACACCTGAGTCTTATCAGAATTATTTAGAGCGAATTCCTTCCTCGGTATAACTCGAAATATAACCGGCGCCAGAAAATATCAGCTCATTCCACCAGTCAAAATATAAACTACATTTGTATTTTATTTATTTATTCCTTGAGGTATGGTGTCAGAATTGGATAATTAAAATCAATTCTAATAAATCCCACCAGATTACCTTTACCCTTCGTCGTAAACCTATGACATCCTGCCCTACAGTGCCCTTTAATGATATTCCGCTTGTCCCAGTTGAACAGATCCGCTACCTAAGAATTCCACTCGACAAACGTCTTACATGGAATCCGCACACTAGACTGAAACGACAAGAAACTACTCGCCGATTTAGGTTACTTTAACATTTACTTGACAGACGCTCTAACCTTTCTCTTTACAACAAAAGACTAATTCACATGACAATCATAAGGCCTGTCTGGACTTACGGAGTAGAGCTTTGGGGCTGTACTAAGCCATCAAACTCTTCCCGTATCCAATCCTTACAATCCAAAATCCTTCGCAAAATCCTTAACGCTCCTTACTTTGTCACCAATAAAATCATCCACAAAGACCTTAATGTTCCATGTGTTGCTGATTTGGCCCGTACCAGGTATCACTCCTTCCATGAAAAACTCCACTCCCACTTTAATCCACTAGTTTCCATCCTTGCTTCCACTTCAATTCCTGAAAAGAAAATGGCCTCGAGACCTTCTTGTGTAGATTCACTACTAAGTGCTGACAATGGGCAGTTTCTCTTCGTGTATTTTATCATTGTAGCATATTTACTTGATGTATGAACATACAGTTGTAAATATCAATAAATGGATTTAAAAAAAAAAATTATTATCCTCACACTAGACTGAAACGACAAGAAACAGCTCGCAGATATCGTTTATTACAACATTTACTTGACAAACGTTGTTCAACTGGAGTGAGTGGAGTGTTATTAAATGAAGCAGTGGAGCCGGAGATCATTGGTTTGCGACGAAGGGTAAAGGTAATTTGGTGGGATTTATTTTGATTTTCCAGTTCTTTGAACCATTCCTCGATGGCTGTGAGTTGGGACTGAAGGATTATATTAAACTACATTATATTAATAATACATAATAATTACTATATACTAAAAGAAGAATAACTTGAATAAACAATGTAGAAATGAGTAAATCTTGTTTTTAAATTATAATAACAAAATCTGGTGCGGACAACACACGACTTTCACTTACCTCCGTTTTAAAAATCGAATAATGAATTTTTAAATAAAATTAGAAATAAAAATGAGTGAAAACATTAAAGAATTGATTAAATTGAATTTCAATAGAAACATGTGTTTTATTGAAAAATCTATCGGCATTTTATCACTCTTTATTAACCTTGTGTATAAGATAATATTTTTTTTTTATAAAATCTTTAGCTTTCCAACGGTATATTATTTATCTATATTACTGTTTTTATGTTCAGAGACAAAAAATTGCATTAAAAAAATATTTTTTCAGTTTTATCCTTTAGTTGTTTATCTAATTCGCTCAACTTGCATATTTAGCTGTAAATTATCTATGCTAACATAATAATATAGTTATTATTATTATTTATTATTCTACAGAATTAAAGGTACTTTAGAGAAAGAAACTTTAAAATAACGCAATTTAAGGAAAAGGTGCAAATTGCAAGTATAAAGCTGATCTTCCGGTCAGCTGATTTTGATGAAAAATATTTTGTAACATCTCGGGTGTATAGTTGTCTTAAATATAAAATTTCAGTTTCATAGGACTTTTAGTTTTAGCCCGAGAGTTACCACAGACACACACATGGACGGACGAACAAACAGGCAAACAGACCTTTTTGCGGGACTCAGGGGATCCTAAAACGTGTATTTCCGGTGAAAACTGGAATTCGAAAATTTTCAAGATCGCAATACTTTCCCTTACTACTATATTACTTGAAAGTAATATATCGTTTGGGTAGCTAAAAAGTTTAGAAAAAATATTATCTTATACACAAAATTATAAACATTAATGGAGAGTAATGAAAAAGCGATAAAACTAACAGACTGTCGCAGATAACAATAAAATAGATTATTTAATGAGACACAGGTTTTTTTTTGTTATTAAAAATTCTTAAATTTATTTCATAAACGTAGGTAAATGAAAGTCGTGTGTTGTTCGCACCGGATTTTTTATGCTTCTTTTTATAATAATAATAATAATAATAACAATAATATGCTTACCGAACCCGAAGGTTCGATGCCGATACCACCAAATTCCGCATACAGAGACTCGTTCAATGTTCACCATTCAAGCCCAGCCCCCGTGATGAGGCTTAACGAAATCCTCCCATCGACGCTTTGGCCTACCTTTCGGACGCCTACCAGTCGGATCAGCGAATAACAACTTTCTCGGAATCCGTTCCTCACCGAGCCCAACAACTTTACTCGCCCATTTGAGTCTCCGTCTATCAACTCGATTATATTCACAGGATACAAGTTCCGCAATCTTCTTAACTCCCCAGTGGCCTCATCTCTCTTCGGACCAAATATTTTAAGCAGTACCTTATTTTCGAAAACCTTAAGCCGTTGTTCATCCTTCAAAGTAAGCGGCCACGTTTCACATTCGTAAATAACCGTCGGAAGAAAACTTCTTTATACGGTTCTTAAACGAATTTCAACTTCGAGGTAAGTGGAAGTTGCACCAGATTATTATTATTTTTATTTTTTTTTTTTTTATACTTTTTTGGAACGTATTTTTTTTTATATTTCTCCAGAGTCATATTCTATACTCTTATTCTTGCTTTGTCAACTGTTAAACTTGGGTATCCTGTGGCGTAGTGGCTAGCTTAACAGCCTTCTATGCCCGAGGTTACGGGTTCAAACCTGGCAAGTGACCCTAGTATGTTTTAATGGGAGTAAAAATTCCTTAGTTTTGCCGTCCTTTGGAGGTTACGTAAAAAAGTGGTCCCGTGCCTGTGCGATGTCAGGTACTCGTTAAAGATCCCTAGCCTAATAAAACCTGGATAGACAAAATTTAGGACTCCCACAGTAGCATCGTTCAATTAGCCAAAGTGACGTTATATAAATTAAGAGCGACTGTTAAACTTAAATAATATAATATTACTCACCAAATGTATGGAGTAACAGCTATATTACAAATCCTCTTTTACGATGTAGAATACAACATACAATGGTGTATAGTCTATCTTGTATGGTATGTTCTACTTGTATGAATGCTAGGTTATGTGATGTGTGTTCTATGTATGGTAATGTTATACGTACGATGTTCTGAGTTGCTGTACGTTAAGTTATACGATATGTCATATATTTACGGTGTAGTATGTATGTTATATGTTTGTCAGAGCACGCTACGTGATGTAACTAACTTACACCGACAGACTACCGGCCCCTTATCAAATACCTATTCGAGTACTGATAAGGATTCGTTTGGTATCTATATAAGATACAGAAATGTAATCATAAAGTTGCGACACCATTTTTAATTTGAAAAATAAATAAAATCTATTTATCTAAATCTAGTCTAGGATGTTCTAGCTTCAAATATTAATGACAAACAATACCCTAATAGATATGTTTCTATTTTTGGATTAAACCGAAAACCTTTTTTTTTTTCTTTTTTTTTTAATTGTTGTATTGAAATTTACAACTGTTTATAGTACAATAAGTAAATAAGCTATTTACAGAACATTGGCTTGAAAAAGTCTTGAAAAGAATCTACCCAGTGGTAGCACTTGAATGTTTTTTTGATCAGCAGGTCACGAGGCCACCGTGTTTTCAGACGCCTCCGAGAATTATCAGGAATATATGTCGATGAGAGGATAAGGACGGCGGGTGTGTATGAAATGAAATGAAATGGAAAGTAATTTTATTCTGGGACGAGTAGTCATTTAACAATAACAAGAAAGAACAATATACATGATAATTGTCTGGTCGTTTAAGACTTCAGTTTAACAATAAAAGATGGATTTTGTGACAATGAATAGTTATTATCTATAGCTTTTAAATATTTCATATGTTGGGAAGATTGATACTTTAGGAAATGGAGAAATAGTTGGTGTTTGAAAGTGGACAATGATAAGGATTTACGAATGGATACAGGCAAGGAATTCCAAAATAGGGTATCACGAATAACAAAGGATTTTTTGAAGGAGATGGATCTGTGAGAAGGTATATACAAGTTCATGGGTTGGGATCTAGTTTTACTGAAAGGACAGAGGAACAAGTGGTAAGCATATCAAGAATATAAGGAGGTTTTTTTGTATGGAATAATCGGAAGAGACAGAATAGAAAAAATATTATCTCATGCACAAGATTTTAAAAGTTAATAGACAGTGATGAAAAGGAGATAAAACTAACTGATTATTTTAGATAATAATATAATAAAACTATAGAAATTCAATTTAATTAATTCTTTAATTGTTTCACGTATTTTTATCTCTAACTTTATTTGGAAATTCTTTCATTGATTTTTAAAATGGAGGTAAGTAAAGTCGTGTGTTGCCCATAATAATAATAATAGGCTTACCGAACCCGGAGGTTCGATGCCGATACCACCAAACTTCGCCTGCAGAGACTCGTCCAATGTTCACCGGTCAAGCCCAAGCCCCCTTCGACGCTTCGGCCAACCTTTCGGACGCCTACCAGTCGGTTCAGCGAATACCAACTTTCTCGGAATCCGTTCCTCACTAAGCCCAACAACTTTAAGCGCCCATTTGAGTCTCCGCGATGCTATCAACTCAATTATATTCACAGGATACAAACTCCGCAATTCCGCGTTGTGCAACCTTCTAAACTCCCCAGTCTCCTCATCTCTCTTCGGGCCAAATATTTTACGCAGTACCTTATTCTCGAAAACCTTAAGCCGTTGTTCATCCTTCAAAGTAAGCGGCCACGTTTCGCATCCGTAAAGAACCGTTGGAAGAATAATAATTTTATAAATTCTAACCTTCAAGTTTTTAGATAGAAGCCGCGAGCTAAGTAATTTAGCAACTGAATAATAACACGCATTTCTCACCTTTAACCGAGACTTTATTTCTTCCTGGATTTCATTTTTCTTGTTATCATTGAACCTAAATACTTGAATTTCTCTACGTGTTCAAAAGTATGACCTGAAATATTAATATCATCAAGATCGCCACCATTTCTGCAACTAATCATATATTTCGTCTTATCGGTATTTAATTCGAGACCTATTTGTTTACCAGTTTTTATTAACACACTTGTATTCAGTTGTATAGTTTCCGTGTCTTCACCTAGCAGTACCAAATCATCGGCATACCCCAAAACCGGAATCTTGTCACCCATATTTAAGCCTTTCTCGGTACACGTCACCTTTTCTATGACATATTCTAAGGCTATATTAAACAAAACAGGTTAAAGAGAGTCACCTTGTTTCAAACCCGATCGCACCTCAAATCTCTCGGAGTAATTATGACCGATTGTAACTTTATGAAATGTTTCCGACAAACACATCTCTACTAGGTTTACTAATTTTTTAGGTATCCCCTGTTCAATCATGATGTTATACAGCTTCTGACGGTCTATGGAATCATAAGCTTTTTAAAATCTATATAAAGTTGATGGACTACACCGTTGTATTCCAGCTTCTTCTCTAATATTTGACGTAAGGAAAATATTTGACCAATAGTCGAGCGATTCCGCCTAAAACCACATTGGTAGTCTCCGATAATTTCCTCAGCGTATTCCGTGATTCGGCTAGTTAGTATTGACGAGAATATAGTGTTGCCCATACCAGATTTTTTTTTTTTTTTATCTAAAAATAAAACGTTTAGTCAACAAGTCCGACATAACAATTTTATTTCCCGAAGACCAAGATAGAATGTTTATTACTTAATCTGTATTAACATTTCTTTTGCAAGTGATAACAATTTTACAATGTGTTATTTCATGGTTTTATTGAAGATATAACGGATTAAATACAGTGTGGATCTTCTTGCTAAATAATCCATCAAAGCGTTATTATATAATGTTGGAAAATACTGTGTCATTCACAGAATTTAAATCATGAAATGTGTGTGTATGTGGGGGCGCGCGTGTTTTAAATCTTTCCCTTACTAACCCCATAATATTAATTAACTAAATGAAATTAGTTATAGATTTTAGACTATTAAGTACAAATTAATGTAAAAAACGCAGAAAATTATTACACAATGGTTTATTATTTCCAAATAACAATATAATGGTATAACTGTTTATAAAGCTGTTGATAGGCAATAAAGAAATATGAAAAGCAATAATTCAAAGGACAATATCATATCACTACAGATGTTTTTAAAACGCTATATCTCAGCTAGTTCTCAACCGATTTCAAAGATTATTTTTTCATTTTGTAGAACAGTTTAAAATAGGACTCGAATTAAATACCGATAAGACGAAATATATGATTAGTAGCAGAAACGGTGTCGATCTTGGTGATATTGATGTATCAGGGCATACTTTTGAACACGTAGAGAAATTCAAGTATTTAGGTTCGATGATAACAAGAAAAAATTAAATCCAGGAAGAAATAAAGTCTCGGTTAAAGGTGGGAAATGCTTGTTATTATTCAGTTGCTAAGTTACTTAGTTCGAGGCTTCTACCTAAAAACTTAAAGGTTAGAATTTATAAAACTATTATTCTTCCGACGGTTCTTTACGGATGTGAAACGTGGCCGCTTACTTTGAAGGATGAACAACGGCTTAAGGTTTTCGAAAATAAGGTACTACGTAAAATATTTGGTCCGAAGAGAGATGAGGACACTGGGGAGTTTAGAAGGTTGCACAACGCGGAATTGCGGAACTTGTATCCTGTGAATATAAGTGAGTTGATAGCATCGCGGAGACTCAAATGGGCGACTAAAGTTGTTGGGCTCGGTGCGGAACGGATTCCGAGAAAGTTGGTATTCACTGATCTGACTGGTAGACGTCCGAAAGGTAAGCCGAAGCGTCGATGGGAGGATTGCGTTAAGGCTGATCTCGGGAGCTTGGGCTTGACCGGCGAACATTGGACGAGTCTGTGTAGACAGAATTTGGTGGTATCGGCATCGAACCTTCGGGTTCGGTAAGCATATTATTATTATTATTATTATTAGAACATTCTAAAACTCTACATACTTTTCTTTAGCATCAAAAATAATTGAGTTATGAGCGTATTTATGTGTAAAATTTCAATTTTTTTTCTTTTCTTTTTTCTTTTTTACACAATTATTCGCGGTTTCTTGGGTAAAAAACACTAATACATTTTTTCTATATCTTCAAAAATAACTGAGTTATTGAATTAAATTGCTTTTAATCGGCCGCCATTTTAAAACTAACCAGCTGATATCAACGTCTAGGTGTTAGGATCATCGTTGCATGGACTAGTATTTTTGTGGCGAAATTCAAAAAAATTGGTCCAGAAGTTTCGGAGAAATGCCGCTGACGGCGGACAAACAGATTTTTATTATTCGTTATTCGGATTCTACCCATGTTGAAACGTAAGCCATCAAATTTTGTGGGGAGGGAGAGTAATTGTTTTTTTGTTGTTTTTTTTGGTCGATTACAAAAGATTATTATTATTGAAAATAATAAACCAATATAAACATTAATAAAACTAAAATAAAAATGATGACAAAATGAATTACCCACACTGCCCATCTCTTACCAGTGAGTCGAAGTATATATTTTTAATGAGTTGCAGTGTCTGATTTTCTAATTTTATAATAATTTTAACAAATAACTTTAAACAACAATAGGTTTCATTCTGATTGAAATACTCTGACAGGGCTTAAATGCCCATATTTTATATTTTCTTCCTCTAAAGTACCTTTAATTTTTCCGACGGTTCTTTACGGATGTGAAACGTGGCCGCTTACTTTGAAGGATGAATACCGTCTTAAGGTTTTCGAAAATAAGGTATTGCGTAAAATATTCGGTCCAAAAAGTGACGCCACTGGATAGTTTACAAGGTTGCAAACAACACGAAATTGCAGAACTTGTACCCTGTGAATATGATTGAGGTGATAGCATCGCGGAGACTCAAATGGGCGTGTAAAGTTGGAAGAACGGATTCCAAAAAAGTTGATATTCTCTAAACCGACTGGTAGGCGTCCGAAAGAAGGGACGAAGAGTCGATGGGAGGATTGCATTAAGGCTGAGCCCGGGGGCTGGGGAGTCTGTGGAGGCTAGGGATGGGCATAATCGAATGACGATTATCAGATCATTCGATTATTTCAATCATTCGAATTAATCGATTATCGGATTAATCGCTTTGGAGAAACAATACCATATTTTTTTTCTTTTTTTTTTAAGTATATGCATATTTGCACGTAAGATCAGTAATCATACAGGGGGGAATTGTACGATATGGTCTTTCAGAATACATGTGAATCAACGATCATTTGATTATGGAATCATTCGATTATTGAAATCATCGAAGTCCGACCATTCGATTATGATCATGCGATTATGCCCACCCCTAGTGGTGGCGAAATTTGGTGGTATCGGCATCGAACCTACGGGTTCTGTAAGCCTATTATTATTATTATTATTATAAAGTACCTTTAATTTTATCGTTTCAAAACAATTAAATATATTATCTTCTTGTCATTGATAAAAAGTAGCTTATATGAAAAATATACAAGTCGAACTAATGCCATAGGTCCCAATAAGCCCTATAATGGTTATATAAATGAGGTTTTTGTATTAAATAGGGTTTTGAGCGTTTGTCGAATATATGTATTAGTAATCCGTATCTAAGAGCAGTTCCTCTCAGCAGTAGATTAACCTATTGGTATTTATTTAGTTTTGTAACTATTAATATATTTTGAAATTAATATTTATTTATTTTAAAAATTTTATTTTAGCGAGGGGGGTAAGAGAAAGTTGTGCACATATACCATGCTTTACCAAAAAAAAAAAAAAAAAAAAAATATATATATATATATATATATATATAAATATATATATATATATATATAAAATATACATATATATATATATATATATAACTTAAAATAAGTTAAGATGCTGTGTTATATATTAAGAATTCAACTTGTTAAAAAATAAAATTCTAAAAGTGAAGATATATCTAATTATGACGTACCCACACAGGACTCACCCAATATCCTCATAGCCAACAACTTCCTAATTAAATTATAGGATGTTTACATTTTGCCAATATAAATGTCTGTCTCCCTTCTATATTACCTTAACATCATTTAGTTGACATCTGGTCTCTGTGCGGTTAGGTCTACTCTCTGTCCGTTATTATATAAAGAAATTGTTGTAGTGTTAATTATTGTTTATTAATTTTACATTATTCAGTTAACTTTTATTTCAAAATAAGAATATATAAAAAAACGTCATCTTACAATGGTTAGTGTATAATTGTGTTGCTAAATGGATTTCACTACTATTCGGTTATCACCAACATATTAAATTGTTTAAATATGTTTTTTATGTTTATGTATATATCTAATTTTATATATATATATATATATATATATATAATATATATATATATATATAAAATCATAAAACATAAATAACATTAAAAAAAAGTATTAATTTAAAACTATTATAAAATTTAATCCATTAATAAGGTATGAATATGTATTATTTACTAAAAATAACCAATTAAAAATTATTTTTCAACCGTAGACTTAAAATTCATTAATTAATAATATGTTTAATAAATACCAGTGTAAGGAGGCTAGAGTGAACAGTGTAGTAGAGATAAATGAGACTGAACAATATTGCAATAAGTGTTTTGAGTTCAGTGGTAGACCCCTCAGCCAATGAGGAGCCACCTTTCAAATCAAAGTCAAAATAACTTCCCTAAACACAACTGTCTGTATCTTCACTTAGATTACTCTTGTTCGGTTCGGGTCAGTGTCGAGTGGTTAACTGTATTTTGAATGTGTTTTAAAAGTGAAAATAGTGATTTATTTAAGTTTCTTAATGGCTCTTTAGTTTTATTATTTTGTTCGTTTCGAATTAACCCTATTTTAAAGAACAAGGCAAGTTGTGGTGAAATTAAAGATGGCCATGTTGAATCTTTCAACATAAAGGTAAGAATTTAATATTAAGCATGACAATATATTTTTTTTTTTTTTTAGAAATGTACTTCAAAATATTTTGTTTTATATTAATCCCTGAATAACTGTTGGCAATCTTAATAATTATTATTTGAAATATAATCAATTTATTTACAATATGAATAATTTAATATTGACATCTTATACAAATGTTCTTTTGTGTCTAACTTGATCTGCAATTTATTAATTATATTTTAGACAACAAGGAAAAAATACGATTAAAAAAATAATAATATATATCAATATTATATACAGTGAGTGTCAAAAGTATTCGGAATTCACTACTATTCTGTTATTCACTTGTTTTTAACTTATTTTTTATGTTTTTAAAGAGTTATTAACCACTTTATAACGGTAGAAGGAAGCTATACAATAGCTTAAACCAAAAAATACGACAACAATCATTTTATTATTAACGTATAGAACGTTTATTTACGAAAAAATTAGAAATAGTGTATGTTAATGGTGTCAAAAGTATTCGGAATTTCTTGGTTTCCTAGTTATATTAATGCAGTGATCATTAATAAACATCCTGTTGGTAAAAACTTTTGTATAATTATAGATTTTAGCCAACTAGGAATTGATCTTACAAATTAATTAATTGTTTAGTGTGAAATATTACCCCACTCCAACACTTATTGTATCTTGAGGCCATTTGGGGGCTTACTTTTTTTATTTCATATTTTATTATTATATCCTCTACACTTTACTCAGCCATCCAGATGTTCTCACAATTTTTTTTTTTTACATTTCAATCATTTTTCTGTAAAAAAAAGGTTCACAGCCGTTGTTCGATCGTTGCGTTTTTATTTTAGGGCCTTATTTTTAAAAGAATTCTATCCAAGGTTGATTATATGTTACACGAGGGAGAAGAATTGTTTAGAACATAAAATTATGTCGAAGATTAGTGAAAATATGAACATTTGAAGCCATTAAACAGTAGGATATTACGATTTCCGAATACTTTTGACACTGAATGATCTTGTAATTTTACATTATTAATCAGATATTTTTAATAACAATAAACTTTCCGGTTATCTGGTCAGTGATTTTCCTTTAAGGAGGTCTATTTTAAAGATTTATGAGTTGAAAAGAATAATATAAATTCATAGCTGTGAAATATACTTATTAAATGAAAATAAATACGAATTCCGAATACTTTTGACACTCACTGTATTTGTAATTGTAACTGTATCATTTTTATTATATTTTTCTTTATTATATCAATAAATATATTTATTAGACTTTTTTGATATTAAATATATGACGGTATGATACAGGGTATAGCCGGGTTACGATTGTAAATCTGCCCCCCGAGGCTTTTTGGTGTTAAATAAAAAAAAATCACCCCATTTTTAAGCTTTTAAATTCAAATGGTTTTCGAGATTTTTCAAAAAAACTTTTAATTATTAGAGATTTTAATTTTTTTAATAGTAAAATTTGAAATTAATTATTGATGATTTTTTTCTCTAATTCTTTTAATATATATTAACAAAATTGCTAATATTGAAATGAAGAACCAACAAATCTAGAAAGAACTAAATATTGAACTAGCTTTTTAAAACCTATAATATAATTTTCATATTTATAAACATAAACTTATTGGTTACATATAATTTTTATATTTATGTTTTATATATTTCTATACAGAATAGTTATTTATTTATTAAAAAATATATTGATTTTCATATATTGAATGAAACTAAGTTAAACTTATTGTGATAAGTGATCGATCTGGCAACATTGCATAAAGCGAAATTAAGAACCAACAAAGCTAGATCTAAACTATGAACTAACATCTTAAAAATTATATAAGTTTATAAATATAAATATAAAAATTATATAGTTTATATATAAAGTAGTTAATTATTTATGAAAAATATATTGATTTTCATATATTGATTTAAAAATACTTTAAATGTATTGTGTTAATATAAGCGGTAGATCTGGCAACATTGCTAATAGTGAATTAGGAGGCGCCAAAGCCAGAACAGTGAGCTTATTACCTTCCATCTCAAACCTTATTATAATTTTTTTTTTTTAATATATTCATTTTAAATAGTTTTTCACGCATTTATTAATAAAAGGGTTCCATCTACACTTTTCATTGGTTAAGATGTGTAAAATCGTACAATAAAACATTTAAAATTCAATACCAGATAACATTAAATATTTCAATAATAGCGAAATTAAGAATCCGTCTAAGCCATGTGTAGTACTGGACGTTTTAACCAGCATCTTAAAGTTTAATATATATATTTATTTTAATATGTTGATTTAAATATTTTAGTAATTAAGTTATCTTCTTTATTTAATCAATAAAATCAGGTGATAAAACACCATGTTAATATCAGAAACAGATATAAATATTTTGTATTATTTTACTTTACAAAATAATAATAGGCTTAGCGAACCCGAAGGTTCGATGCCGATACCACCAAATTCCGCCTACACAGACTCGTCCAATGTTCACCACTCAAGCCCAAGCTCCCGAGATCAGCCTTAACGCAATCCTCCCATCTCCGCTTCGGCCTACCTTTCGGACGCCTACCAGTCGGATCAGCGAATACCAACTTTCTCGGAATTCGCTCGTCATCGAGCCCAACAACTTTACTCGCTCATTTGAATCTCCGCGATGCAATCAGCTCAATTATATTAACAGGATACAAGGTCCGCAGTTCCGCGTTGTGCAACCTTCTAAACTCCCCAGTGGCCTCATCTCCGGACCAAATATTTTACGCAATACCTTATTTTCGAAAACCTTAAGCCGTTGTTCATCCTTAAAAGTAAGCGGCCACGTTTCACATCCGTAAAGAACCGTTGGAAGAATAATAGTTTTATAAATTCTAATCTTTAAGTTTTTAGATCGAAGCCGCGAACTAAGTAACTTAGTAACTAAATAATAACACGCATTTCCCACCTTTGACCGGGACTTTATTTCTTCCTGTATTTCATTTTTTCTTGTTATCATTGAACCTAAATACTTGAATTTCTCTACGTGTTCAAAAGTATGACCTGATACATCAATATCACCAAGATCGACACCGCTTCTAATACTAATCATATATTTCGTCTTATCGTTATTTAATTCGAGTCCTATTTCATTACAAAATAAATTTGAAAATATATATATATATTTTTTAATGTAAATTTGGGTACCTACTTTACAGAACATGGTTGAGCACCAATAGATTCAGTAGATGTCGAGATTCGTACTGTTTCTAGGACAACGGCCGTGCAATGAGGTAATTAGGCCGAGATCACACTCAGCTTTCAGGTCTTTTTTCTCAATATTGAGTTCCCACTTTATAGAGGCTAGGTGTGCCCTAAGAGGGTCTCCATACCCCAGGGTCGCTCCACAGCAAATAATAAAATAAATAATATTCCGCCTTAGCCGAGATTCAAACCCAGGACCCAGAGAACAGTAGACTAGTGCCCTATCCACTAGATCAAGCCGCTTCATTAAATTTTAATAATATTATTAAATTAATTTGTATTGAGGTCTCCATGGCTACAGAACAGCCGACCTTGCCATAAAGTTAGAACAATGAGACAGTAGGCTGTAAAAGAAGACAACAGAACGCTGTCATACCTTATAGGGCGTGCCTCAAGGTGACAGCACTGTCATGATAGTAGACACTATCTCCTGCTATGACCTACCTCTTGCCGTGATAGTAATGTATGCAGCTCAAGTTAGATACCACCTGTCACGGTAGTTATTAATAAATCCCATGATAGCCACATTCTGGTATGATAGTAATGTACACGACCCATGTGAGTCAGCTACTATTGTGATAGTAATACATACAACCTATCTAAGATATTTCCTGCCATGATAGTAGTTAAACAGGCACTCTTAGCTACCTCCTGTTTCGGTAGTAATGTATAAATCTCATGCTAGCTATCTTCTACTATGATAGTAATGTACACGGATCATGTTAGTTACCTACTGCCGTGATAGTAATTTATACAACCTATCTTAAATACCTCCTACCTTGATAGTAATGTGTAAAGCCCATTATAGCTATCTAATGCTTTGATAGTTATGAATAAACCCCATGCTAGTAATATCTTGTGATGATAGTAATGTACACGGTCCATGTTAGTTAGCTACTTCAGTGATAGTAATGTTATTTTCCTTCGTAATTTTAGATATCTCCTACTATGATAGTGGTTAATCAGTTAATGTATAAAGCCTATGTTAGCTCTCTTCTGCTGTGGTAGTAATGCATATTGCTAATGTTAGATACCAACTGTCTCGGTAGTTATGTATAAATCCCATGATAGCCATATTCTGGTATGATAGTAATGTACACGACCCATGTGAGTCAGCTACTACTGTGATAGTAATACATAAAACCGATGTTAAATATCTCCTCTCATGATAGTAATGTATAAAGCCCATTTTCACTATCTAATGCTGTGATAGTAATGAATAAACTCCATGTTAGGTATCTCCTGCCATGGCAGTAATGTATTAGCTACTAATGTTGTGATAGTAATGTATAACGCTCATGTTAGATGCCCCCTGCCTTGATAGAAGTGTACACAGTCCATGTTAGTGACCTACTACCGTGATAGCAATGTATACAACGAACGTTAGATATCTTTAATATTTACAGTTGATGTATAATTAATTAATTTATAAAACCTGTTAGCTATCTACTGCTGTGATACTAATGTATATAGCCAACGTTAGATATCATCTGCCACGATAGTAATGAATACAGCCTATGTTAGATACCTAGATAGGAATTATATAACCCGTACTGCCATGATATTAATTTATACAGGCAAATTTTAGCTAACTACTGCCGTGATAGTAATTTAAAATAAACTCCATGCTAGATCCTACCTGCCATGATAGTAATACACCCCATGTTAGATACACGCAATTTTAGATGTCTCTTGCCATGATAGTAATTTATGCAGTCCAAGTTTATGATAGTGACGTACAGTGGCACTTTCAGCTAAACCCTACCATGACATTTAAATATATAGGTCATATTACGTTAGATATCTCTTTCCATGATATTAATGTATAAAGGCACTTTCATCTACCTCTTGACTTGATTGTAATTGTAATGTATACAGATGAAGTTAGTAGCTTGGCATATGCTACTGTCATGATAGTAATTTACACGATCCATGTTAGTTAGCCCCTGCCGTGATAGTTATGTAAACACCCCATGCTATATATCACTTGCCATGATAGTAATCTATACATGCACTCTTAGCAACCTCCTGCCACGATAGTAATTTAAGCGGTCCATGCTAGTTAGCTAATGCCATGATAATAATATAAACACCCCGTGCTAGATAACTCCTGCCACGATAGTTCTGTAAACAGCTCATAATAGATATCTTCTGCCATCTTAAAAGAAAATGGCACTGTTAGTTATCATCGTTAGCAATGTAAAAAGGTCCTCTGTACGACCTTCTGCCATGATAGTAATGTCTACAACCTATCTCAGATATCTCCTGCCATGATCGTAGTTAAACAGGCACACTTAGATAACTCCTGTCTCGGTAGTAATGTGTAAATCTCATGATAGTTATCTTCTACTGTGATAGTAATGTACACGGTCCATGTTAGTTACCTACTGCCGTCATAGTAGTGTATACAACCCATGTTCGATATCTACTGCAATGATAGTAATGTGTAAAGTAATAGTAATTTATACCGGCACTTTTTAGTTAGTTCCTGGCGTGATATGTTTTGAAATAATAGCAATGTTAACAGGCACTCTTAGTAGATATTTAGCTTTATCCACATTATTTAGCTAATGCTATGATAGTAATTAAACAGCTATACAGATACCTCTACCATGGTAATAATGTACGCGTTCCATGTTAGATACAGACTGTCATGAAAGTATTGGTAAAAAGGCACTCTGAGCTACCTCCAACCTCGATAGCAACGTAAATAGGTCCTCTGAGGTACCTTCTGGCATGATAGTAATATAAACAGCTCATATTGATACCTCCTATCATGGCAAGAGACATCTAACAGGACATATATATACTTTAATATCATGATAGGAGGTATCCTAATATGAGCTGTTTATATTACTATCATGGCAGGAGTAGCTCAGAAGACCTTATTACATTTCTATCATGGCAAGAGACATCTAACAGGACATATATATACTTTACTATCATGATAGGAGTATCTATATGAGCTGTTTTATTTACTATCATGGCAGGAGGTAGCTCAGAGGTCTGCTTACATTACTATCATGGCAGGAGGTAGCTCAGAGGGTCTGCTTACATTACTATCATGGCAGGAGTAGCTCAGAGGGTCTGCTTACATTACTATCATGGCAGGAGGTAGCTCAGAGGGTCGCCTACATTACTATCATGGCAGGAGGTAGCTCAGAAGATCTTATTACATTGCTATCATGGCAGGAGGTAGCTCAGAGGTCTGCTTACATTACTATCATGGCAGAGGTAGCTCAGAGGTCTGCTACATTACTATCATGGCAGGAGGTAGCTCAAAGATCTTATTACATTACTATCATGACAAGAGAATCTAAAGGACATATATTACTTTACTATCATGATAGGAGGTATCTATACGAGCTAAATAAGCTCCTATCATGATAGTAAAGTATATATATGTCCTGTTGATGTCTCTTGCCATGATAGTAATGTAATAAGGTCTTCTGAGCTATCTCCTGCCATGATAGTAATATAAACAGCTCATATTAGATACCTCCTATCCTGATAATAAAGTATATATATGGTCCTGTTAGATGTCTCTTGCCATGATAGTAATGTAAAGGTCTTCTGAGCTACCTCCTGCCATGATAGTAATGTAAGCAGACCCTCTGAGCTGCCTCCTGCCATGATAGTAATGCATACAAACAGTATGGAATTATATAACTAGCTGCACCAGTAGAATGAGAATGGTCCATTACTGCCGTGCGGGTTTAGCATCATATCCACTCGGAATATTAATTTCATTGTGATACCGTTCCTCTTACATAACGCTTTCTACAATGCCAATCCCTTCTTTGGCACATTGCAATAGCAAACATCTCTCGAATATTATATGTGTGAGTGAGTATATATGTATGCATGTATGAGTGGAGTGACCGAGCGGGTTAGGTCGTTAGTAAGACGACCATTTTCAGTAAAACAGTAGGAATCCCATAAGGTATGGAACTCACAAGGAGAAGATCCCAAACATATCTCACCGATTTGGATGAAATTTTTTAGGTAAATCTAGACGTTAAACCATTATACTCTGCGAAATATTAGGGGCAAACGATCCCCAGGAGTCGCATAAAAAAATCAGAAAGTTTGCGGGTGAAAAGCAAATTTTATTTAATATCTTTTATCTTACGCGCAACACTTGACTTCATTTACCTCCGTTATTTATATCAGCTTAAGATTTTTAAACAAATTTAGATACGAAAATAAATTGTTAAAGAATTATTTACATTAGTTTTAATAGAAAAAATATTTAATTAAAAAATCTGGCGCGGGAAACACACGACTTTCACTTACCTCCGTTTTTAAAATCGATTAAAGAATTTTCAAATATAGTAAGAGATAACATGAGTGAAACCATTAAAAAATAAAATAAATTAAATTTCTATAGAGACATGTGTTTTATTAAAAAATCTATTATATTATTATCTAAATAATCAGTTTTACCAGTTTTTAATCACTCTTTATTAACTTTTACAAGTTTGGTCATTAGATAATATTTATTCTAAAAGCTTTAGCTTTCCAACGGTATATTATACGTGTATATTACTGTTGCTATGTTCAAAATAACATAATTGCATTAAAAAAATATGTTTTCAGTTTTCTCCTTTAGATAGATATCGAATTCGTTCAACTTATATATTTAGCTGTTATTTATCAATGCTAACAAGATAAGTTGATTATTTTTATAAAATCTACAAAATTAAAGGTACTTTACAGGAAAAAAATATAATCGTCGGAACCTTTTTTGAGAAAATCGAAAAAAGGTGCAAAATGTATGGTATAAAGTGGCTCTTCTGGTAAGCTCATTTTGATGAAAAAGGTTTTGTAACTTCTCGGGCGTATATTTGTCCTAAATATGAAATTTCAGTTTCATAGGACTTACCGTTTTCGCCCGGGAGTTACCACACACACATACACTCACAGACCTTTTTGTGGGACTTGGTTATTTGGACTCAGGGGACCCTAAACCTAAAACGTTGAAAACTGGAATTCGAAAATTTTCATGATCGCAATACTTCCCCTTCCTTACTATATATAGTAAGTGAAAGTAAAAAAGATAATATTATTTACATTATTGATAAAATTATATTTTTTCTTAAATCTCAAGCTTTCCAACAGTATATTATACATCTATATCACTGTTTTTATGTTCAAAATAAAAAAAATTGCATTAAAAACATATTATTTCAGTTTTCTCCTTTAGTTGGATATCGAATTCGTTCAACTTGTTTTTTAGCAATGCTAATCAGATGATATGGTCAACTTCGTAAAATGTACACAATTAAAGGTACTTTAGAGGAAGGAAATTTAAGATGTCGGCATTTAAGCCCTGTCAGACTATTTCAATCAGAAAGTAACCTACATAATATTAAAGCCCATCAAATTTTACTAATTAAAAAAAAACAATTACTCAATGGTTTATTATTTCCAAATCATAAACCATTAGCTTTTGATGGGCTATTAAGTAATATGAAAAGCAATAATTCAAAGGATAATATAATGTCAGTTCTGCTGATATCAAAATGCTACATCTCAGGAAGTTGTTAACCAATTTACATGATTCTTTTTTCATTTTGCCAAAATTTATTTCGAAAATTTTTTGGTATTTATTTATTTACTAATTAGGAAAAACGGATTTTTTTTCTCGTTAAAAACACTCATGATTTGTTTCTTTATCTTCGAAACTAACGTAGTTACAAGCATATACAAGCTGCTTAGTATATGGTGGCCTCCCGACAGTGCTTGAGGACAGGCTAAAGCGAATTATGAACATATTTTTAAGTTAAGAGTGTCCTCTCATGTGACCCCGAAGCGGTCTCATGTGACCCATTTATACAGCGAGTTAAAGTAGCTTCTTCTCCCTCCAATTCGCAGACAATATTTCCCAGGATCATTCCTTTACCAAACCATCCACTCCCAGCTCCCTCCTTATATCCACAGTCTTCTACAATTTGAATCCTCAATCCACTCCCTCGAAACAAGGTCTCGCCATTCTGACCTTTACATTCCTACCCATAGAACAACTTTTGATCATTCCTTTCTTGTCCGCTCTGCAAATCTCTGGAGTTCCCTACCCACTCATATCCGCCATGCTTCTTCTCTATCATCATTCAGGTACCAACTGTTCCAATACCTCCTGCGTTCCCAAACAGACGCTCAACAGCAATGACGTTTTATATCAAATATCAGATTTTGAATGAAAAAGGAAATATTATTTATTTCTAATACCTAACTTAATTTATTAATATTTTTAAATTTAGTTTTGTTTAGCAAATGTATGTATCTGAAGAAGTTTATTTATTTTACTCTTTTGTTTTATTGTATAGATATGTATACGTATGTATATGTATAATATATAGATATATTTCTTTTTTTATTTTATTACTTCTTACACCATTGTAAATAATAATTATTTATTTATTTATTACAAAACAAAAAAATTTGACATAAAATTTAATTTTTCATCTGCATTTCTTTTGCAATAAGCAA
Source organism: Piezodorus guildinii (assembly GCA_023052935.1). NCBI lineage: Eukaryota > Metazoa > Arthropoda > Insecta > Hemiptera > Pentatomidae > Piezodorus > Piezodorus guildinii. Next base: position 1,397,870 of record CM041298.1, on the reverse strand, counting down.
ATTTGTGGACTGCTGAAGCAGCGGCTCATCAGAGCAGAGTTCGTTAAGTGATCAGCATATCTCTTGGCCACCGCCTGCGTAGTCGTCGGGTTGGGCTGTAAGGATTCGTAGAGCATTTTAATGTTTCTGTAAGAGGGTTGGTGTTGTATGTTAGTCTTTGGTGGAAGTTATTGTATTGTTCTGTAGCAGTGGCTGAAATAGTCGGAATGTTTAAGTCGTTATGTATAACGTCATTTGTTACGTAGAACGGTGCGTCAACGCAAAAGCGCAGCACTTTCAACTGAAAAGACTGTATTTTTGGATACTTGATGGTTTAGCAGAGCCCCACAGTTCTCTCCCGTATGTCCAGATTGGTTTTAGCAAAACTTTGTAAAGTGTTAGTTTGTTGGTTAATGATAATTTAGAGCGTCTGTCAAGTAATCTCGATAAAAGACCGTATCGTCTGTTGAGTTCTTTGCGTTTTTGTCGAATGTGGGTCCTCCAGGTCAGTCTTTTGTCCAAGTGAATACCTAAATATCGAATTTCGTCGGAAGTCGGAATAGGAATATTATTAAAGTTAATGGGAGGAGAAGGTTTAAGGTTCAGGGTGAACACTACATGAGCACTCTTGGACTCGTTCATCTTTATTTTCCACCTAGAAGCCCAAGCAGAAACTTCATCAAGGTGGTTTTGGAGAGATATTGCCGCTTGTAAAGGATCCTTATCTGAACAAAGAACAGCTGTATCATCAGCAAAAGTAGCCAAAAGAGTCCCAATGTGCTGAGGAAGATCTGACATGTAAATGTTAAACAATATTGGTCCTAAAACACTGCCCTGAGGTACACCTGCCTTAATTTGCCGAATGTCTGAGAGTTCGGTCCCCAGTTTCACAGAAAAATGTCTATCCGAAAGGTATGAAAGGAATACTAAATAATAATTAATCATAATCATTTGGTCTTTTAGCCAGATACATTGTATACCTTAATTGTACATATTTGTTGTTCTTAAGGGACTAGGTCCTAGAATAAAGATTATTGTCTATTCTATTCTATTCGATATGTAGGAAATATTTCAATGTTTTTCGTTTTTCATTTTTTTTTTTTTTTATAGCGCTTTGCTGATTCTAAAACTCTATACATTCTTTTCTCTATCGTCAAAAATAACTGAGTTATAAGCGTATTTATGTATACAATTTTAATTTTTTTTTTCTGTTTTATATAGTTATTCGCGGTTTTGTGGTTAAAAAACACTAATAAATTTTTTCTCTATCTTTAAACATAACTGAGCTATTGAATTAAATCACTTTTAATCGGTCGCCATTTTAAAACTAACAAGCTGATATCAACGTCTAGGTGTTAGGATTATTGTTGTATGGACTAGTATTTTAGTGGCGAGTTTCGAAAAAATCTGGTGCGAGCAACACACGACTTTCACTTGCCTCCGTTTTTAAAATCGATTAAAGAATTTTCAAACACAATAAGAGATAAGAATAAGTGATTGAATTAAATGGAATTTATATGGAAACATGTGTGTTATTAAAAAATCTATTATATTATTATCTTAAATAATCAGTTAGTTTTATGTTCATTTCATCACTCTCTATTAACTTTTAAAAGCTTGTGTATGAGATAATATTTTTTCTAAAATTTTTAGCTTTCCAACGGTATATCATACATGTATATTACTACTCTTATGTTCAAAAATGAAAAATAGCATTAAAAAAATATTTTTTCTGTTTTCTCCTTTAGTTGGGTATCGAATTTATTCGATTTATATATTTACCTGTTTTTCATCAGCTTTAACAAGATAATATAGTTATTTTTATTGAATCTACAAAATTAAAGGTACTTTAGGGGAAGAAAATTTAAAATATCGGCATTGAAGCCCTGTCAGACTATCAGAATAAAACCTACATGATATTAAAGCCCATTAAATTTTACATCGATATAGCGAGTTTAATCAAAATCGTCGGAACCATTTTCGAGAAAATCGAAAAAAGGTGCAAAATGCAAGGTATAAAGTGCCTCTTCTGGTAAGCTCATTTTGATGAAAAAAGTTTTGTCACGTCTCGGGCGTATAGTTGTCTTAAATATGAAATTTCAGTTTCATAGGACTTACCGTTTCCGCCCGGGAGTTACCACACACACACACACAGACATAGACCTTTTTGCGGGACTTGGTTATTTGGACTCAGGGGACCCTAAAACGTTGAAAACTGAAATTCGAAAATTTTCACAATCGCAATACTTCCCCTTACTATGTATAGTAAGTGAAAGTAAAAAAATGGTCCAGTAGTTTCGGAGAAACGCCGGGCGCACAGTTGGTTAAATCCCCAATTTAGGTGGACAAAAGTCAAGACAAAAGTTTGGAATTTTCCAGTGCTTCAACTTTTTATTATTAGTTGGCAAGAACCTTAATACTAATATTTCCCGCCATACCGTGTTTACAAATAAATAGTAAATGAATGAATCATTCCTGTTCACACAACTGCCTAATAACCGGCAGTGAGATTATCTTTATTCGATGGTCATTTATTGTGTTCAAGGTGTATTTAGAGCAAAGTCTTTTTGTTTTTTTTAAGAATGGACATTGCTGAGATAAGTAAGACATTATATTTCCAAACTGGTTATTGAATATAAATTTCAATCTCACCTGTAGAGTTGATTTAGCAACTTGTAAATGTACGCCCTTATTCAATAACGAAAAACTATATAACCCCCAAGTTACCCCAAGGATTTGTTTCATCAATCCTTCTGGTCTTTAAATATTACAATGAATTTTTGCGGTTTATTGCGTTTTGGGTGATACGTAATTATTTTCAAACACAACACTCCAAATCAAAAGTTTTAGAATCTATAATTTCAAGAATTTCCTAAATGATATAAAATACATCTATAAGCAGGTTTTAGCAACTTCGAGCCATAATTAGATGTTTTTGTATTATTTTTACCGTATTCTGGGACTTCAAAGGTAAAATATAGGGGAGTTTTAGATTTTAGTAAATACATTTGATGTTTGACCACTGTGCGCGCGCCAGTCGTGTCAAAAATTAATTAGTTTTTATTATTTTTCTCATAATTTTTTAAAAATATTTTTTCCCATACTCTGGGACCCCAAACGTTGAATATAGAGAAGTTTCAGAATTTTGTCCACCTAAATCGATCATATTGCCCACTGTGCGGCGGACAAACTGATTTGTTTTTGTTCATTATTCGGATTCTACGCATCTCGAAACGTAAGGTCTCAAATTTTGAGGGGAGGGGAGGGGATTTTTTATTTTTTGGTCGATTACAAAGGTTCGTTATTGAAAATAATAAACCAAAACTAAAGTATAGGTGATAAATAAAGAATGGCTATGACTGTATGTAATAACAGTTTCGTTTAAGCTACACAGGGTTTAAGTTTAGGCTATACAGACCTACAATAAGACAAGGAGCTAGACAACAAAAAGGTTTCCAGATCTCGCCCTTGGAACAGCTAAGACTGAAGGCTACCTAGGGCGAAGCCAATCCTGACCTTTATAGCGACCTCTCACAGTTCGTTAACTTTTTACTTTCATTACTAACAATAAGGAAAGGATCTATTGTAATGGGGTCACGTTTTATAGATGCTACTCCAAGGAAATGTGCCTTTTTACGGAGTAGCAACTACAGTGGAGCGATCCTAAACCATAAGATATACCGTGAGATTCACGTATTTTTATCTCTAACTGTGTTAGAAAATCCTTCCATTGATTTTAAAAATGGAGGTAAGTGAAAGTCGTGTGTTTCCCGCACCAGATTTTTTTGGTAAGTAATTCATGAAGGCCTTAAAGAAAGAGGTACTTACGTTTTTTAATGTTAATTTTTAGAGATAATCAGAGACACTTACCTGAAACAAACAAAAAAAAAAATTATTTATTGAATTACAGTATTAATAAGCTTTAAAATGACCACGTAGTGGAGAAACAAATGACTAAATATTAATCATCAAAGCATCAAAATCTGTTTTTTTTAGCTATTACATGTACATGATGCAATTTTTCGTTTTTGAACATAAGAGCAGTAATATACATGTGTGATATACTGCTGGAAAGCTAAAGATTTTAGAAAAAAGTTTTTTTTTTTGTGGTTTTTGGAAAATCGTATCATGTATTATTTACAAAAAAAATAAAAAATTAACAGAAAAAAAATTCTTCTTTCTCCTAAAGTTGGGTTATCAAATTCGCTCATAGATCATGTTATCCTACACTATATTTATAATGATAGAGTTTTGTTGACCGTTGAGAAATTAGATGAGGAAGATGGTTGGGGGTGCGGTCATAAATTAGAAACACATATTTAAAATAAGTGTTATTATAATTATGTGCCGAAGTTTCGGCCTACAATGTGGACCTTCATCAGGGCTAAAAGAAACAAGATAACCAATGTAATTATAGACTTAATAATGCGTTAGGTATTTAATAATAATATAACAGTAATAAAATATGGGAACATAAATAAAATTAAATGTAAAATGATAATAAGATGACAATATAAAAGTATGGTAATGAACAAAATTGAGATGATAGTTATAAAGTATGGAAGTAAACATAATTGAGATGATAATATTGTAATGAGAATATATAAATACATACAATATAAATAAGTCTATTATGCAATAAAATACAATAAATTAGCATTAATGCAAATTTAATGTTAATCGATATCGCAAGTTAAATCAAAATCGTTAGAGACTTGTTTGAGAAAATCGTAAAATTGTGCGATATTCATGTTATAAAGTAGTTCTTCAAATGAATCGATATTAATAAAAAAAATCTGCTGCGGACATCACACGACTTTCACTTACGAATTATAAAGAAATATAAACAAGGAAAACTCTTCAATAGTGGGATCAATTGTAGCTGGTTGGCTAGAATAACAGCCTCCTTTGCCAAAGGTCACGGGTTCAAACCCGCAGGCGGTACTGGGATTTTTTAATGGGAGTGATAAATCCTTAGTTAAGCCTTCCTTCGGAGGGGACGTAAAAAGGTGGTCCCTAGCCTGTGCGATGTCAGGTACTCTTTAAAGATCCCTATCCTAATTAAACCTGGATAGGCAAAATTTAGGACTCCCACTGTTGCATCGTCCGATTAGCCAAAGTAGCATGAAGTGACGTTAAATAAACAAACAAACAAACTCTTCAATAGTTTAAAATCTAACTGTGAAAATCTCTTCAAAGTAACCGCCTACCCTCTGCCCTCTAAGCTAATCGCTTCTAGTATAAATAAGTCTAAAGGTATTACCCACAAGGATGAAGGTGTCTGAAAATGGACGAAAAGCATTCCAACACGATCCGAAACCAGCCGTTGTGCTGTTCGATGCTAGTTAAAACTAGGTTGTTGGAAGAGACCTAATGACTCCAGCTACCTGACACGCATGGAAAGACGTACATTAGCAGCCAGCTGTGACTAGCCACACGCACGCATACACACACAAACACACACACACACACACAGACCAAAGGATTGCGGGCGCAGTCGGTCAGTGGTTTGTATGCCAAGGCCGGACCAGAGGTTGCCACAGGCCAATTATCAAACTTCTCCTCTTTAAGAAATATACTCGAATAGTGGATTTCACTTTCATGCCTTTCAAAAAGCACTCAAATCTATCAAAATATTAATTTATTTTTATTTATACTTTTTAATGAAGTTAAATTTTTCCATATTCACATAAGCATTGAATAACTATAATATTAAATAATTTATTTTATTCAGTTTTAATTATTTATATGTGTGTGTATACATTTGTAACGATGTATAGATTTATAGAATAGTTGATCTTTTATTTTAATTTTTTAAAGTAACCAGACCATATATTTACTTTCACATACTATATACAGTAAGGGAAAGTGCTGCGATCGTAAAAATTTTCGAATTCCAGTTTTCAACGGAAATACATGTTTTAGGTTCCCCTGAGTCCAAATAACCATGTCCCGTAAAAAGGTATGTGTGTGTGTGTGTGTGTGTGGTAACTCCCGGGGCGGAAACGGTAAGTCCTATGAAACAGAAATTTCATATTTAAAATTACTATACGACCGAGATGTAACAAAAACTTTTTTATAATACCATATTGCACCTTTTTATGATTTTCTCAAAAACGGTTCCGACGTTTTTGGTTTAACTCGCTATATCGATGTAAAATTGAATAGGCTTTAATATCATGTAGGTTTCATTCGGATTAAAATAGTCTGACAGGGCTTAAATGCCCATATTTTAAATCGTCTTTCTCTAAAGTATCTTTAATTTTTTTTTGATTCTGTAAAAATAACCATATTAACGTGTTACTATTGAAGAAAAACAGTTTAATATATATAATTGAATGAATTCGATACCCAACTAAAGGAAAAAAAACTGAAAACATATTTTTTTAATGCAATGTTTTGTTTTTTTACCTTAAGAATAGTGATATACATGTATAATACACCGTTGGAAAGCTAAAAATTTAGAAAAAATATTATCTGATACAGAACCTTTTAAACGTTAATAGAGAGTGATGAAAAGCCGACAATCCTTTAGTTTTTTTTCTCAACAAACATTCGAATCAGTAAACATAACATAGCTTCTTGGAAAAGCTCTAACGGACATTCTAGTTCCCATATTTTCCGTTCCACGCAATGAGCGTTTTTTAAAACGGAAAAAAACACTTCCTTAAACACAGTCTCAGAGTCAAGTATGTATCTTTTTTCTTTTTGATTAGGTTTTTTTTTTTTCATCGCCCATTTCTTTCTCCCTCTTTCCATACTCATATCTTTCTCAGTTACATATCCTGACATATAATTATTAGTTTAATATTACATTATTTTAAAATTTAAATTAATTTTTATTCATACTGTTTCACTTTTTTAATGACTATGTTCTTTTTATATATTACCTATACTCTTAACTATGTTTTTAATATATTACCGTCATATATCACTTCAAAATTGTTCATATATTTAAAATTTTAATTGTTCACATATTTTTCCTTTGTCATTTTTTCATTTGTTTAGTCTCTCTTTATATATTCTCATTACAATATTATCATCTCAATTATGTTTACTTCCATGCTTTATAACTATCATCTTAAATTTGTTTATTTCCATACTTTATAACTGTCATTTTATTATCATATTACATTTAATTTTATTTATGTTCACATATTATATTACTGTCATATTTTTACTATATACCTAACGCATTATTAAGTCTATATATAACATTGGTTGTTATCTTGTTTCTTTTAGCCCTGATGAAGGCCCACATTGTAGGCCGAAACGTCGGCACATAATTAAAATAGCACTTGTTTTAAATGTGTGTTTCTAATTTATGACCGCACCCCCAACCATCTTCCTCATCTAATTTCTCAACGGTCAAAATAACTCCATCATTATGACAAAACTAAGTGATTATTTTAGATAATAATATAATAGATTATTTAATAAAATACATGTTTCTATAGAAATTATATTTAACTAATTTTTTAATGGTTAGACTCATTTATATCTCTAACTGTACTTGAAAATTCTTTAATCGATTATAAAAACGTAGGTAAGTGAAAGTCGTGTGTTTTCCCGCACCAGATTTTTTTTTCATTGTATTTATTCCAAAGAAACTTGATCCAGAATAAAAATGTAAAAAACAAAACAAAAACAAAAACTTTTTTTTTTTTTAACGTTTCGGGCCTTCCTTCGCCATTTCGATTATTCCACATTAGTTGCGGATATTAAAATTTGGACAATTTAGTTTTATCATAAACTTTTTTTAAATATTTAATTATTTATTCTAAATGTAATTCAATTAAATAAGACAATAACAATAATTATTTTTTTTAATTGCCTTTATAAATGAATAAATATATGTGAAACACTCAATGAAATGAAATTTAAAAAAAAATTGTGTGTATATATATATATATATTATTGCACTGCAGTTAATTAGTTTTGAGGTATGTCATCGCACCTGCTTGCTATATTTTGAGAAATGGACATTGTATAAGTTGTTGCAGTAGCGTGCCTAACAAGGTTGCGTTACTATCAAGGCCTTCTTACGATAGGAACGCCACCTTACAGCTTTCATGGCAGTTCAAACAAAATCGTTTGAGCCGTTCTTCGAGAAAATCGTTCTAAATGCGTACTACAAAGTATCACTTCTTGTTCTTAGATTTAGGTAAAAAATTGCTGTAACAAACCAGGCATATAATCTTATAAATCTCTCTCTCTCTCTCTCTCTCTCTCTCTCTCTCTATATATATATTATATATATATATATATATATATATATATATATATATATATATATATATTATTATTATTATTTTTTTTTCTTACATGGTAACTCCACATAAGGACTGTTTATTATAACATCATGTTCCATACCTTAATGGTGCTACATGAATGATAATATGATTACATTAATTTACATATGAAAGTAGTATTACATTTAACAATTATCACAGAATAATGTTTCAAATGAAATAGAACAAAATAAATAAAGTAACTTAAATTAAATATAACAAATTTAAAATAAATTTTAGCCAACAGAAGACAATTACCTACGCTGCCCATCTTTTCAAGTCTATCTTTTTAATGAATTTAAGTAAGTCTGTCTTGAATTTAGAGAACAAATTTGTTCCGACTCTGGCCAGTTTCCGTTTTTAAGTATTATATTTTTAATTAAATTAAATCTTTGTCTGTCAAAGTCATAAAGTATATGTTTAAAATTTTGAATTTGTCCGTCTTCGTCACACAAGTCTGTTTGTATTATGTTAAATCGTTTATATATGTTATATATATATATATATATATATATATATATATATATATATATATATATATATATATATATAAAATTATATCGCGATACTCGGTTTCTCCGTTAACTCCTTCTAAACCACGCGAAGGAATTTGATACAGTTTTTACTATCCTTAACACGTCCACGCCGGGGTGAATATCTACGTTTTTTTGCGTGAGGCGAGAAAACTCCACACGCCCCTCGGAACAGACAAGTGTGACCCACCGGTGGGTCACGCCGGCGTGAACGTGTTAAAGAGCATTTTTTCCCAAAGTTTTGTAAATAAAATAAACTGCAATAAAGTTTTCCTTTAGATGGTAAATTAATTTTTCGGTAATATTACAATTTTCTCATTTAGGACAGTTATAATAGGTCTAAATTACTTCATTGAAAAAAATATATGCAAAATAATAAATCTATCAATATAATGATATGACTATATTGAATAAAAAAAATCAATAAAATATGTACAAATTTTAGAAACCAATGAAAATCTGAAAAGCATACATTTATTATTATCATTACATAACTGTCAGAAATACCTAGTAGAAATTTTATAGTTTTAAAAAATGTTATTTTTCCTGTTATCATGAATCAAATTTCGGAAAGTAGGGTTACCTGTGGTGTAGTGGCTCGTATAAAAGCCTTCCGTGCTCTAGATCGCGGTTCAAATACAGCAAATGAAAGCATTTTTTTTTTTTTTTTTTTTTAAAGTATTGCACAGCACATTATGAATATCTTTTTACATAAAATAATACAGCGATTTTTAGTTTGTTTGTTTATTCGTTTATTTCAACTTTATGCTACTATAGGCTAATCGGACGATGCTACAGTGGGGGTCCTAAATTTTGCCTATCCAGGTTTAATTAGGAAAGGGATCTTTAACGAGTACCTGAATCGCACAGGGTCGGGACCACCTTTTAACGTCCCCTCTCCGAAGGACGGCATAACTAAGGATTTTTTACTCCCATTAAAAAATCCTAGGGCCACCCGCAGCGATTTTTAGTTTCCGTAAGCTCCTGAACGAGACGAATTTTAACACGGATTTACAGTAATTTAGGACATTCTGCCCTGAAGGTTTATAATGTAAAATACATTGCAATTTATGCATACATGCCATTGTTTTTGTAATAATGGCATAAAAAAATTCTTTCCTAAAATATGAGTAGTAATATAAACGTATAATACACTGTTGGAAAATGTAAGAATTTGGAAAGTTAATATACAATAAAATAAGCCCTATAAGTTTATTACAAGTTAGACTAGTGTTATAAATATATATACATCTAAAAGCTATTTTTATTGTAAAATTAGAATATGTCATATTTAACAAGCAACCCGAATCATTCCATACTTCATATCACACCATCAACTCTTTAATATTAAATACATAATTACAATGAAAAGTATTTTTGGAATTCAGAATTGAAAAAGAATTAACGTACATTTTTAAAATATCTTTTCTTCAAAATAAACAATCTTACTGATTAATTAATTAAGATAGAATGAAGTTTAAAATAAAGAAAGTATATATGTGGCAGAAATTATCAGAGGAGATAAGGCAGAAGGAAATTAGGACACAATAGGAAATTATCAAAAGATTATAAACACCTAAAAAAATATTTAATGTCTTTTTTTTAAACCGATCGATCAAAACGAGTCCATCATCTTCTCTTGAAACGAGTTATTTAAGGAAAGATTATGCGAGGTGGACTAATATTTGGTTTGGTTCATTAGAAATAAGTAACCATTTCGGCTGGATAGGATTAATATAATGTATGTTAACATGAAATATGATAGAATTTGGTAACACAACTGTAGGAGACAGGAGCATAATTTTTTTTCCTGTTAATTTTTTTTTTTTGTGTATAAGATACGATACGATTTCCTCACAAAAAAAAACAAACGGTTATAACGGTTTTGATTAAACCTTCTTTAACGACGTGATATTAAAAAAAAATCATATTGTTTTAATTATAATTGAAATGTTGATATATTTCATATTCCTTTTTTCTTTGTTAGCATTGCTGTTGAATTTAGAAAGAATTTGATGGGCAATTGAAGGGGGGAGGGGAAATTATTTTTATTGGTTACATTCTTCATATTTCGTGATCACCTGTGGTGTAGTGGCTAGCATGACAGCCTTCTACACAGAAGGTCGCGTTCTGTTTATGGCTGTAAAAATCTGTTTTCGGCTCTGACGTCTTTCGGAGGAAACGTAAAATGGTTGTGCAGAGCCAGATACAAGTTAAAGATTGCTATTTCAATTAAACGTGGATAGGCGAAACTTAAAGGTCCTACTAAAGCATTGCTTGATTAGTGATAGTATTATTTAGTAATGTTAAATTTATAAAAAAAAAATTCAAATTTAAGTATGATTAAAATTTGATTATAAGAATAGAGGTTAAAGTGTGGGGTTACCTGTAGCATGGTGGTTAGCATAACACCCTCCTATGCCCAAGATCTCGCGTTCAAAACCGCAGGTGGTCCAAGCATTTTTTAATGGGAGTGAAAAATCCTTAGTTATGCCGTCCTTCAGAGGGGTCTCGAGCCTATGCGATGTCAGATACTCGCTAAAGATCCCTATCCTAATAAAACCTGGATAGACAAAATTTAGGACTCCCGCTGTAGCATCGTCCGATTAGCCACAGCAGCATAAAGGGACGTTAAATAAATAAAAATGTAAGTTAATTCTTTTTCAATTCTGAATTCCAAAAATACTTTTCATTGTAATTATTTATTTAATATTAAATAGTTGATGGTGTGATATGAAGTATGGAATGATTCGGGTTGCTTGTTAAATATGACATATTCTAATTTTACAATAAAAATAGCTTTTAGATGTATATATATTTATAACACCAGTCTAACGTGTAATCAACTTATAGGGCTTATTTAATTGTATATTAACTTCTCTAAATTCTGGCACTTTCCAACAGTGTATTATACGTTTTTATTACTACTCATATTTCAGGAAAGAACTTTTTTATGATTACAAAAACAATTGCATGTATGCATAAATTGCAATGTATTTTACATATAAACCTTTAGGGCAGAATGTCCTAAATTACTGTAAATCCGTGTTAAAATTCGTTTTGTTCAGGAGTTTACGGAAACTAAAAATCGCTGCGGGTGGCCCTAGGATTTTTTAATGGGAGTAAAAAATCCTTAGTTATGCCGTCCTTCGAAGGGGACGTTAAAAGGTGGTCCCGAGCCTGTGCGATGTCAGGTACTCGTTAAAGATCCCTATCCTAATAAAACCTGGATAGGCAAAATTTAGGACTCCCACTGTAGCATCTTTCGATTAGCCATAGTAGCATAAAGTGACGTTAAATAAATAAACAAACAAACAAACGTGTGTTGCGGGAATTCTCAACATAATTTGGAATTAAATTATTATTTAATTGTTATTACTTTTTAGAAAAACTTCAACTAAATGACTTGTGGGTTATGTTGTGACTTGTATACTAAAATATCAGTTTCGTTAATAATTTTTTTTAGTACTTTTTAGAAATCATTTCAATTACTGAAACTTGATCACCTGTGGCAGGGTGGCTAGCATAACAGCCTCCTATAAGACAGCCTCCCGGTTTCAAACCCGTTAAAATTCGTTTTGTTCAGGAGTTTACGGAAACTAAAAATCGCTGCGGGTGGCCCTAGGATTTTTTTTATGGGAGCAAAAAATCCTTATTTATTCTGTCCTTGAAGGGGAAGTTAAAAGGTGGTCCCTAGCCTGTGCGATGTCAGGTTAAAAATCCATATCCTAATTAAACGTGGATAGGCAAAATTTAGGACTCCCGTTGTAGCATCGTCCGTTTACCCATAATAGCATAAAGTGACGTTAAATAAATAAACAAATTACTGAAGCACATAGCCGTTTGCAGGATGAGGTTGCTAAAACCTCACACTCTAATTCCAGGCTACGATTGTAGAGAATTAAGGAATTTAAATGCCTCAGAAGCGTCCACAAAAGGCAAGTTTCAGTCGATTTTGGAACTAGGAAATCCAAAAGCGGTGAGAGGTTGAATTGGTTACACAAGAATGATCCAACTTTTCGAGAAAGGAGGAAAGAGATTCGAGGTTCTGTAGCATTTAATAGTCTCCATTCTCGAAACAGTTTTAAGAAGATATGATTAATAAATAAAAAAATTCGTGCGACCCTCAACCTTCAAACACCCATTTTCCTGTTGACTACCTTCATAAGAAATGTCGGTTTTTATGATTTAAAAAACCTTAAGGAGGATTAGTGGACTTGTGTTGTTCACTACTTTCGTGTGAACATATTATAATGAGTCTTTATTAATGAAGGTGTTTACATAAAGTGGTGGGCTCGCTTCAGGACGAACAATATGGCGGATAGTTCTGATGACGCAAGAGGCCCTTGGCCCTTATCCGTCTTATATAAATGTTTTGTGGTGTTCTTAGCGAGATTTAAACTTTGAATATGTATGGGAAACCTTGCACCGTTGCTATTAGTAAAAATATGATGCGTGCAAAACACACGACATTCACTTACAATTATTAAAATAAATTTAAAAACTTTTAAATAAAGTTAAATAAATATTAAAGAATAACATTAATATAAAAACATAACTAGGCAATGTTATAAGATAGTCATACACTTAAACGGCCATTGAGGACGCACAGTGGACGATTTGACAGATTTAGGTGGACAAAATTCAGAAACTTGTTCATATTAAACCCTAGGGTCACGGAAAAAATATGAAAAAAAATATTAAAAAAAATTATAAAAACTAACTAATTTTTTGACACGATTGGCGAGCGCACAGTGGTCAAACATCAATTTATTTGATAAAATCTAAACTTCTCAACATTTTACGTTTGAAGTTCCAGAATACGGAAAAAATAATATAAATAATCTAATTATGGCTCGGAGTTGCTCAAACCGGCTAATAGATGTATTTTATATCATTTAGGAAACTCTTCAAATTATAATTGTAAAACTTTTGATTCTGAGTATTGTGTCTGAACAAAATTATGTATCACCCAAAACGTAAAAAATCTTTGTGATATTTAAAGACTAAAAGGATTGATGAAACAAATCCTTAGGGTAACTTGGGGGTTATATAGTTTTTCGTTATTGAATAAGGGCATACATTTACAAATTGCTAAATTAACTCTACAGGTGAGATTGCAATTTATATTCAATAACGAGTGTGGAAATATAATGTCTTTCCTGTCTCAGCAGTGTCGAATGTTAAATAAAAGCAAAAAGACTTGGGTCTAAATACACCTTGAACACAATAAATGGTCATCGAATAAAGATAATCCCACTGCCGGTTATTAGGCACTTGTGTGAACAGGAATGATTCACTCATTTACTATTTATTTGTAAACTCGGTATGCCGGGAAATATTAGTATTAAGGGTCTTGCCAACTAATAATAAAAAGGTGAAGCACTGGAAAATTCCAAACTTTTGACTTGATTTTTGTCCACCTAAATTAGTGATTTGGCCCACTGTGCGACGTATCAACTTAATAATATGTCTAGCATTTATCACTGGAGTTAATTAATCAAGTGATAAGAGATTGTACACCAGATCAAATTCACACTGGTCGTTTAAACACAGATTTGATCAAGAAGTTCCACTTAAACAAGCATTGTACACTCGGCTCTTTAACGAGTTTTTGACATCGCACACGCTCGGAACCACCATTTTACGTCCTCTTCGAAGGATGGCATAACTAAGCATTTTTTACTCCCATTAAAAATCTTAGTGCCACCTGCCAGATTTGAACTCGCGATTTTGTGCATATAGGACTGTTATGCTGTCCACTACTCGACAGGTAACTCCTGTAAGAAACATTATGGTATTGTATCTTGATACTTCATATCTGTTGGCATTCTGAGTGAGATAGCTGATAGATAGCAATTATCACTGGTAATAATTAGTAATATTTTGCTAATTGTTTTTTTAATATTTAAAGTGCGAATATCGCATTGGCTAACTAGCAAATACATATTTAGCATTGTTCTAAACTAGAATTGAAACATTGTATACATAACATCCTGTTAATACTACACCTGCCAATTAAAATGTATTGCAATTATTTTAAAATCCTTTTTTATACAATCTGGATTGTAAAAACCTCATATTACATTTTCTTTTCTTCTATTTTTTCAATATTTTTTTATCATTTATAGAAGCCGAAGTATAGCAAACAGCCAGGAGACCTTGAATACGAAACACTTCCCGTATCCAAATAGAGAACCGATTCTTGACAAACATATTCACCACACCTACATTCAACACTCCTTCCAATATGTAATGTGTTTTATTTTTTTACTTTATACTATATTTAAAAAAATATATATAATGAACGCTAATTAAAAATAATAACGTAAATAAAAAAATATTGACTTACATAATTTACTTCAATAAATTTGCATACATTAAATCATGTTAAAAGGGAGAAGTTTTATGCACAAGAGATCTGAATCCAGTATTTGTAATATTTGGACCTTGGAGTAAGGAAAAAATTGATTGTGAAAAATTTCATTTAATGCCATATCAATCTTGGTGATATTGATATATAAGAACATACGTTTGAATACGCAGAGAAATTAAAATATTTAAAAAATCTAGTGCGCGCAACACACAACATTCACTTACATCTGTTCTTAAAATCAATTCAAGAATTTTTAAAATACAGTTATAGCTGACAAAAGGTAAACGCATTAATTACTTTAAATTTAAATATAAACATGTATTATATTAAATAATCTATTACATTATTATCTACAACAATAAGTTTGGTTCCATTTTAATCATTCTCCATTACTTTTACTTTTAACATAATATTTTTTTAAAAAAATATTTAGCTCTCCAACGGTATATTATAAGTTTATATTACTGTTCTTATGTCCAAAAGGCTAAAAAATAACTAAAAAGCTAACAAGATGACTAAGTTATTTTTTTCGAATCTATAAAATTAAAGATACATTCGGAGTAGAGCTTTGGGGCTCTACTAAACCATCAAATTCTTCCCGTATCCAATCCCTAAAATCCAAAATCCTTCGTAAAATCCTCAATGCTCCTTATTTTGTAACTAATAAACTGATCCACAAAGACCTTAATATTCTGTATGTTGCTGATTTGGCCCGATCTAGATACCATTCCTTTCATGACAAACTCCATTCCCATCCTAATCCTCTAGTTTCAATCCTTTCTTCCTCTTCAATTCCTGACAATCCTCCGAGGCGTCTGAAAAGAAGATGGCCCCCAGACCTTCTAGTTTAGAATAGTTACAGGAGTGCTACCATTGGGTAGTTCTTCTACAAGTCTCATTCATGTCATTTTTCTAATATCATATTTACTTGTTGTATTTTTTTTAGTACAGTTGTAAATTTCAATAAATTATGTTTAAAAAAAAAAAAAAAATAAAAAAATAAAGATACATTAGAGGAAGAACATTTCAAACTTTGGCATTTACATCCTGTCAGACTGCTTTAATCAGAATGAAACCAACACTGCATTAAAACCTGTTTAATTTTACATCGACATAGCGAGTTTAACCAAAATCATTAGAGCTGTTTTGGAGAAAAGCCTGAAAAAGTTCAATATGCATGGTATGAAATAGTCGATTTTGGTAAAAACGTTGCTGTAACATCTCAAATATATACGCATTTAACATATAAAATTTCTGTTTCGTGCGACTTTTCGTTTTCGCGCTAAACTTTCCACACACACAGACCTTCTGGCGCGACATGGTTATTTGAACTCAGGGGACCGACCCTTTAACTTGTATTTCCGATGAAAAATGGAATTAGAAAATTTTCACTATCGCAATACATACGCATCGTTCCCTTACTATATACTCGTATTTCATATATAGGTAAGTGAAAGTAAAACAAAGAAAGAAAAAAAAGTGGGTAATGCGTGTCATAATTCAGTTGCGATAATGTTTACAAGGTTAGAACTTATATAACTATTCGTAAAATAATCAATCCTCCTTACTTATTTATTTATTTAACGTCACTTTATGCTACTATGGCTAATCGGACGATGCTACAGTGGGAGTCCTAAATTTTGCCTATCCAGGTTTTATTAGGATAGGGATCATTAACGAGTACCTGACATCGCACAGGCTCGGGACCACCTTTTAACGTCCCCTCCGAAGGACGGCGTAACTAAGGATTTTTTACTCCCATTAAAACATCCTAGGACCACCTGCGGGTTTGAACCCGTGACCTTTAGCATGGGAGGCTGTTACGCTAGCCACCCAGCTACAAGTGATCCCTGCTCCTTACTATGTCACGAATAAACTCATCCATAAAGACCTTAATGTTCCCTATGTTGCTAATTTGGTCCGAACCAGGTATCAATCCTTCCATGAAAAACTCTAACTCACAAGTTTCAATAATTGCTTCCTCTCATATTCCTGATAATCCTCCTAGGCGTCTAAAGGAGAGATATATTATGTTATGTTTCCATCTTATTTACTTGATCTTTGTTTGTTTATCTATTTAACGTCACTTTATGCTACTATTAGTATTAAATTCATCCTTATATTTTAGATCGGTACTTATTTTTATTTAGTTAAAATTTAATTAATTTATTTTTAGTTTCTTTGTTTATTTAACGTCACTTTGTGCTCCTGACTCCTGGAGAGCTTTGGCCTCTAATATTTTGAACAGTCTAATGGTTTAATGTCAAGTTTTACATTTTAAAAAATCATCAAAATTGGTAAGACACATTTTTTTTATTTATTTAACTTTATGCTACTGTGGCTAATCGGACCTAAAATATTGGCATTTAAGCCCTGTCAGACTATTTCAATCAGAATGAAACCTACATGATATTAAAGCCCACCAAATTTTACATCAATACAGCGAGTTTAATTAAAAACACCCAAGCACACACACACGCGCGTTTTTTCGGGACTTGGTTGTTGTTTGTTTGTTTATTTATTTAACGTCCCTTTATGCTGTTATGGCTAATCGGACGATGCTACAGTGGGAGTCCTAAATTTTAGTCTATCGGGGTTTAATTAGGATAGGGATCTTTAAAAAGTATCTAACATCGCAAAGGCTCGGGACCACTTTTTACCGTCCCCTCCGAAGGACGGCATAACTAAGGATTTTTTACTCCCATTAAAAAATCCTAGGATCACTTGCGGGTTTGAACCCGCTGGCATAGAAGGCTGTTATGCTAGCCTTCTTATTACAGGTGATCCCATTTACTTGATGTTTTTCCTTTAATATTTTTTTTTTATTGAGAAATATTACAGTTTGTTACATAATGAACATTAGTAATAGAGATGTAGTACACATTCATACAATATATACCGAATAATGATGATAAAGTCAAATCACATAGAATCGAAAATAAATAAATTCAAATATATACAAGAAAATAACAATTACAAAAAAACAACAAACAA
Organism: Piezodorus guildinii; assembly: GCA_023052935.1. Taxonomy (NCBI): domain Eukaryota; kingdom Metazoa; phylum Arthropoda; class Insecta; order Hemiptera; family Pentatomidae; genus Piezodorus; species Piezodorus guildinii. The sequence goes on along the minus strand of CM041298.1, from coordinate 1,379,697 downwards.
ATCAAAACAACAACCTGTAGTAGAGATTAATACAAGTTGGGAAATAAATAAAAATCATACAAGCAAACTTAACTATATACAATCTTCTAAAGGACTCCGTTTTCTTAGACTCCGTTGCTCCCTCCACAAGTGGGGGGAGAAGCCGAATCCAAGAGATCCCAGCGCCTCTCACCCGGCGCTTCACTGGTGTAAGCCAGTGGAGGCCGAGCTAGGACGGAATGCTTTAATATAAGAGTACATTTGAGAATATATATCATAAAAACACCTGAAAGACTTATACTTGAAGGTGAAAGTGGTGTGTTTGAACGCACGATATTTTTCCTTGTTCCTCAATATCTCTACACTCATCCTTCTACCTCGAATTCCGTTGGGTTATTGACGCACATCTCTCCTTAAATTGCTCCTTAACTGTCCCCTCTCGTCAGAGGACACAAATAGCAACTGCTGTAAGATGGCGTAATGAAGCGTGCCATGCCGACCTTGGCCCCGCTGTCAGATCTGCTAATGATGACTCAGTGAGGATTTTGCCATCCCAATGTCAAGACAACGGGATGCGATATGATTTTACATCCTCGACCACATCCTGGGTGTTAGTGTCTGACGTTATTAGGCGGAGATGTTATTATCTTAGGAAAGTGTCCTATAGGTCGCATATATCAGAGAATCGTGGGTCACCAGTGGTGTAGTGGCAAGCAGAACAGCCTTCTGTGCCTTAAGGTGTGGGTTAAAACCCGCAAAATGGCCCTAGGATAACAAAATCCTTGGTTACATTGCCCTGGAGGTAAAATGGTGGACCCAAGCCTGTGTGATCAGGTACTCGTTAAAGACAGATCAAAAATAACTAATTTGACATAAAATTTAATTTGCCATCTGCATTTCCTTTGCAATAAGCTAATTTGTGGACTGCTGAAGCAGCGGCTCATCACAGCAGAGCTCGTTAAGTGATCAGCATATCTCTTGGCCACCGCCTGCGTATATCGTCGGGGTGGGATGTAGGGCATTTTAATGTTTCTGTAAGAGGGTTGGTCTTGTATGTTAGTCTTTGGTGGAAGTTATTGTATTGTTCTGTAGCAGTGGCTGAAATAGTTGAAATGTTTAAGTCGTTATGTATGACGTCATTTGTTACGTAGAACGGTGCGTCCACTATTTTGCGCAGCACTTTCGACTGAAAATATTGTATTCTTTGGATGTTTGATGGTTTAGCTGAGCCTATCCCTTGTATCCAGATTGGTTTTTGGAAAAACTTTGTAAAGAGTTAGTTTGTTGGTTAATGATAATTTAGTTCTTTGCGTTTTTGTCTTTGCGTTGAATGTGGGTCCTCCAGGTCAGTCTTTTGTCCAAGTAAATACCTAAATATCGAATTTCGTCGGAAGTCGGAATAGGAATATTATTAAAGTTAATGGGAGGTTTTTTTTTTTTTTTTACCTAAAAAAAATCAGTTTTTTTTTTAACATAAAAACCGTGAACAATTATATAAAAGAGAAAAATTGAAATTTTACACATAAATACGCTCATAACTTAAGTTATTTTTGACGATAGAGAAAAGTATTAATGGAGTTTTAGAATCAGTAAAGCAAGAAAAAAAAAATGAGTTATCAAATTAAATCACTTTTAATCGGACGCCATTTTAATAATAACCAGCTTACATCAATGTCCAGGTGTTAAAATCATCGTTGCATGGACTAGTATTTTTGTGGCGAATTTCAAAAAATTGGTCCCGTAGTTTCGGAGAAATGCCGCGGACAGCGGTACAGCGTACGGCGCACAGTGGTTCAAAAGCTTAGTAATTCGGAAAAAAAAACTCCGTAGTTTTTGCGCAATTTTGGCTATAAAATTTTGAAAAAAATTAAACGTACCCTTTGGATCAAATTATATTTCTGGGTCACCGAATGATTTAATTGGGTAGTAATGTTTTTTTCCTTTAGTCGATTACAAAGGTTCATTATTGACATTTTTACTTTCACTTACTATGTATAGTAAGTGGAAGTATTGCGATCGTGAAAATTTTCAGTTTTCAACGGAAACACACGTTTTAGGGTCCCCTGAGTCCAAATAACCAAGTCCCGCAAAAAGGACTGTGTGTGTGTGTGTGGTAACTCCCGGGCGGAAACGGTAAGTGCTATGAAACTGAAATTTCATATTTAAGACAACTATACGCCCGAGACGTGACAAAACTTTTTTCATCAAAATGAGCTTACCAGTAGAGGCACTTCATAGCATGCATTTTGCATCTTTTTTCGATTTTCTCGAAAACGGTTCCTACGATTTTGATTAAACTCGCTCTATCGATGTAAAATTTAATGGGCTTTAATATCATGTAAGTTTTATTCTGATTAAAATGGTCTGACAGGGCTTAAATGCCGATATTTTAAATTTTCTTCCCCTAAAGTACCTTTAATTTTGTAGATTAAATAAAAATTTGTAATATACATGTATGATATACCGTTGGAAAGCTAAAGATTTTAGAAAAAATATTATCTCATACACAAGCTTTTAAAAGTTAATAGAGAGTGATGAAATAAACATAAAACTAACTGATTAGGTTAGATAATAATATAATAGATTTTTTAATGAAACACACGTTTCTATAGAAATTCCATTTAACTAATTCTTTAATGGTTTCACTCATTTTGATCTCTTACTGTATTTGAGAATTCTTTAATCGATTTTAAAAACGGAGGTAAGTGAAAGTCGTGTGTTGCCCGCACCAGATTTTTTTTTTGTGCCTATATCGTAATATAGAACATGCATTGGAATAGAGTTTGAAAGTTAAAAATAGACCCCATTGAAGACAGAATCAGTTATTAGAAGGTAAAGCAGTCCTTTGTCTGCCAAGTTGTAAATCATCTTCTCGTCAAATAAAAACACAACTAAATGCAAAACGAGGAAAAAATCCGTCGGGCGTCATTCTTTTCCTCGTCCTATTTCGGGAACAATCGCGCGCCTCCTCGCTTCAAGGTCTGTCCTCTCTCGGCTAAACCATTGTTTGTACTCCAAGCGATTTACTAGGAGGGTAGCGGGTTCCTAGGAGGCTAGAGGCTAGGAGGGTAGGTTGGAGGGTACAGAATAGAACTAAAGAGATTTAGTACTATTCATATTTCTTCGTTAATCCACACGAGTTTGTCGAACACTAAAAAGAAATGGGATCATCTGTAGGATGTTTGTAAGATATAGGTTTCAAACCCGCAGGAGACTCTAGGATTTTATAATGAGAGTAAAAAATCCCAAGTTATGCAGTCCTTTGGAGAGGACGTAAAAAGGTGGTCCCGAGCCTGTTTGATGTCATGTACTCGTTAAAGATCCATATCCTAATTAATTCTGGATAGACAAAATTTAGGACTCCCACTGTAGTATCGTCCGGTTAGCCACAGTAGCATAAAGTGACGTTAAATAAATTAAAAAAAACAAACTAAAATTTTAACAAAATAAAAATAATTACCGATCTCCAATTTAAGGATGAATTTAATACTAATTAAACTTCAAACCCCGCAGTAGTCAATAGGATTTTTAAAAACGGAGTAAAAATCATTGGTTATGGTTTCCTTCTTCACTTTTTTAGGTGAAGATGTTAGAATTAAAAAAAAGTTGTTCTGTAAGTCGCTATATCAGAGAATCGTGGGGTCGGCTGTGGTGTAGTTGCTAGCTCAACAGCCTTCTGTGCACTAGATGAAAGGCTCAAACACGTCTTATTTCGCATATTTTTTTTTAAGGGAGCGAAAATCCTTGGTTATGCTTTCCTTCTCTACGTTTTTAGGTGGATATGTTAGAATTTTAAAAAAGTTGTTCTGAAATTCGCTATATCAGAGAATCGTGGAGTCACCAGTGGTGTAGTTGCAAGCACATCAGACTTCTGTGCCCTGTAACGGGCTTAAAAACTTCTGATGTCAAATATGGATTTTTTTAAGGGAGTGAAAATCCTTGGTTATACTTCATCGTCCACATCCTGAATGCTAGTATCTGGCGTTATTTGGTAGAGATGTTAGTATCTTAGAAAAGTGTTCTGAAGGTCGCGTATAACAAAGAATCGTGGGTCGCCAGTGGTGTAGTGGCAAGTAGAACAGCCTTCTACGCCTTAAGTCGTGGGTTCAAACCGACAAATGGCCCTAGGGTAACATAATCCATGGTTACATTGCCCTGGAGGTAAAATGGTGGTTCCGAGCCTGTGTGAACAGGTACTCGTTAAAGATCCCTATCCTAATTAAACCTGGATAGGCAAAATTTAGGACTCCCACTGTAGCGTCGTCCACTGTGGCATAAAAGGACATTTAATGAATAAAAAAAAACATCAGTTAACATATTCTATAAATTTGTCAATTACAAATTTTACGATAACTAAGTATAACAGTTTTTGAGATATTAACGAAAAACTTTTAAAAAATGTTTCCCAATTAATATGTGAGGATTTTCCTATATTTTAAATATATTACCTTTAAATAATAACTTTCTGAAAAAAGAACACTTTTTCTGTTTTTTTAGCCTCCTTATTTTTTAATGATAAATATTAGAAAAAAAACTTGAGAAAGAGGTACTTACATGTGATTAAATTTAGGTTTAAAGATATTCTCAGACACTTACCTGAAACAAACGAACAAAAATTATTATTTATTTAATCATATTAACCATGAGCATATAATATAGATTTATTAAGGCGAGGTAGCGGAAAAACAAATCACTAAATATTACTATATATTATGAACTAAACTCTTAAAACCTCGGGAGCCCGTGGCTGAGTGGCTAGCGCGTTAGTGTGGTCCTAACATTATAAGGTCCTATAAAGGACAAATACGAAGAATAGGATCGTTGGATTCAGAATTTCAACAAAATATTGCATATGCCACTTTAAGTTCTGACTTTAATACCATGAAAAAAATAAAGTTTAAAAATAAACGACTTGAACATCATCAAATATACGTTTTCTTTTGAAAACATTCGTTTTTTAAGCCAAGTGCTGATAATATTAATAAAAGGAAGGTAGCGTTTGAAAAAGAATTTTGTTTAATGTCGGTAAACTTATCTAAAATGGTTGTAGGTATTAAAAGTTTTTTTTTTTTTTTAGCTTCATATGTGTTATTCGCCGATGATTTGGTAATGCTAGGTGAAGGCACGGAAACTATACAACTAAATACTAGTGCGTTAATAAAACCGGTAAGAAATAGGACTCGAAATAAAAAATAGGGGGAGCCGGTGGCCGAGTGGCTAGCGCGCTAGTCTCTCATGCCAGAGTTGTGAGTTCGAGTCCCAGTCCCAGCGGGACTTTTATAAGAATATATTTAAATGGGGACTCGCTCACAGCCTCCCCCCGGGTAGTGAGACTCGTCAGCCTACTGGTGGCAACTCGCAAAAATAGCCGTAAGGAGTGATGACCCTACCCTAAACATTTCATCGAGAAACGTGAGTATATTCTGCCAGGAGTCTATACCACGCGGCCAAGGGCCTTCACGGCCTGTCGCGCCAGAGAAAAAAAAAAGGACTAAATATATGTTTAGTAGCAGAAACGGTGACAATCCTGGTAATATTGATATATCAGGGCATACCTTTAAACACGTTGAGAAATTTAAGTTCAATAATAATAAGAAAAAATGAAATTTAGTAGGTAATGAATTCACACTTAAAGGTGGGAAATGCGTGTTATTATTCTCTTGCGAAAGTACTTAGCTCGCGACTTCTGTCTAAAAACTTAAAGGTTAGAATTGATAAAACGATTATTTTTCCTTGGGTTCTTTACGAATCTGAAACGTGGCCGCTTTGAAGGATGAACAACGGCTTAGGGATTTCAAAAATAAGGTTCTGCATAAAATATTTGGTCCGAAGAGAGATGAGACCACTGGAGAGTTAATAAGGTTGCACAACGCTGAAGTGTAGTATAATAGAGTTGATAGGATCGCGGAGATTCAAACGGGCGAGTAAAGTTGTTGAGCTCGGTGAGGAACGGAATTTTGTTGATTCTATGAAAATAACTATATTATCTTGTTACCACTGATGAAAAACAGGTAAATATATAAATTGAATGAATTCGATACCCGACTAAAGGAGAAAACTGAAAAAAAATAATACACAAGAGCTTTTAAAAGTTAATAAAGAAAGATGAAAAGCCAATAAAACTAACTGATTATTTTAGATAATAATATGATAGATTTTTCAATAAAACACATGTTTCTATATAAATTCAATTTAATTAATTCTTTAATAGTTTCACGTATTTTTATCTTTAACTGTATTTGAAAATTCTTTAATTGATTTTTAAAACGGAGGTAAGTGAAAGCCGTGTGTTGCCCGCACCAGATTTTTTTTGTTGTATTCCCTAATTATTTCTAAGGACTAAAGTCCGTATTTCTCTCGTAATTGACAGAAATGTCAATGATAACGGAATTAAATTTCTTGGTGAATGATGCACTTTCAGTATTACTTACAAGGACTCCATTTAACACAATAACAATCATTGTTTTCAACATAAGAATGATGTTCTTGTTTCTCGTCCTAATATAGGTAAAATGGATGTCTTTGTCTTCAATACTTTCGATTACACGTCGGTCATGAGTACTACTTTCAACTCCTCTTTAAATTAATTATGAAAAAAAGCATGAATCATTGGGATTCATTTCATTTTATACACTCTATAATTATGTAGGGTAAATATATATATGAAATAGAAATAAAAATTAGAGGTGTGTTTTTAAAGAATCATTAAATGATGTTGAAGATAAAAAATCTGGTGTGAACCCACAAGACTTTCACTTACCTCCGTTGTTAAAATCAATTTAAATAGTTTTTAAGAAATTTAAATACACTTAGAGATAAAAATAAATTGTTAAAGAATTAATTACATCGAATTTCAATAGAAATATATATTTTATTTTTGTTTTTTAAGAACAATTTTTTATTGAGTAAAATTACAATCTGTCCCAATTTGGACATCAATAGTAGTGCTGAAAGATATCATACATACTACATTCATACAATATTTACACGGCATAAAATTACAATAAAATATATACACAATAATGAATCAATACAATAAAGTCAAGAATTCACTTATACCTATATACACATACACACACTCATGCATACATCACATTGAGTGGAGAATCTAGCCAGTGCTAGAACTCCAATATATTTACAAAAGGTCGCGGGGCCACTGCCGTTTCAACCTTCTAGGTGGGTTATATGGGTGAGTGGAGCTGGATAGGGATTGAGCTAGAGGATTAGGATGATAAATGAGATTCTGTTGGAATTTGGAAGGAATTAGGTCTGAAACAAATGGAACATTAAGGTCGTGGTGCAAGGTATAGTTGGAAACATAATAAGGAGCATTTACTATTGTACGGAGGACTTTGGATTGGAAGGATTGAATGCGTTTGATGTTAGTACGTTTAGCTGTCCCCCACAGTTCAAGTCCATAGGTCCAGATGGGCTTCAGTATTGTCCTGTAGATTAATAATTTGTTGTCAACTGTAAGTTCAGATTTTCTGTTGAGTAGTCGGTATAACTGTCCGAATCGTCGGTTGAGTTCTTGTCTTTTAAGTCTTGTATGTGGGTTCCAAGTCAATCTTTTGTCTAACAGTAAGCCAAGATACCGGACTGTATCTGAAAGAGGAATTGGAATGGAATCGAAGTAAACTGGCGTACAGGAGTTTCGTCGAAGAGTGAAGGTTACGTGTATATATTTTATTAAGTAATCTATTATATTATTATCTATGGCAATCAGTTAATGTTATTGGCTTTTCATCACTATCTATTTACTTTTTTTAGGCTTTTGTATAAGATAATATTTTTTCTAAATTCTTTAGCTTTCCAACGGTATATACATGTGTATTACTGTTCTTATTTTCATATTAACACAAAAATTTCATGAAAAAATATTTTTGCTCTTTTCAGTTTTATTTAGTCATCAAATTCTTCCATCTTGAATATTTAGCTATTAATGGTAATAATAAAACATGGTTAATATTTCGTAATATTGAAAATTGAAGGTACTTTAGAGGAAGGCAATTAAAAATGTCGTTATAATAATGGTGCGATCGGGTTTGAAACAGGGTGACTCCCTTTCACCTGTGTTATTTAATATAGCTTTAGAATATGTCTTAGAAAAGGTGATGTGTACCGAGAAAGGCTTAAATATGGGTGACAAGATTCCGGTTTTGGGGTATGCCGATGATTTGGTACTGCTAGGTGAAGACACGGGAACCAAACAACTAAACACAAGTGTGTAAAAACCGGTAAAGAAATAGGACTCGAATTAAATACCGATAAGACGAAATATATGATTAGTAGTAGAAACAGTGGCGATCTTGGTGATATTGATGTATCAGGGCATACTTTTGAACACGTAAAGAAATTCAAGTTTTTAGGTTCAATGATAACAAGAAAAAATGAAATCCAGGAAGAAATAAAGTCCCGGTGAAAGGTGGGAAATGCGTGTTATTATTCGGTTGCTAAGTTACTTAATTCTAAAAACTTAAAGGTTAGAATTTATAAAACTATTATTCTTCCAACGGTTCTTTACGGATGTGAAACATGGCCGCTTACTTTAAAGGATGAACAACGGCTTAAGTTTTTCGAAAATAAGGTATTACGTAAAATATTTGGTCCGAAGAGAGATGAGGCTACTGGGGAGTTTAGAAGGTTGCACAACGCGGAATTGCGGAACTTGTATCCTGTGAATATAATTGAGCTGATTGCATTGCGGAGACTCAAAGGCGAGTAAAGTTGTTGGGCTCGATGACGAGCGGATTCCGAGAAAGTTGGTATTTGCTGATCCGACTGGTAGGCGTCCGAAAGGTAGGCCGAAGCGTAGATGGGAGGATTGCGTTAAGGCTGATCTCGGGAGCTTGGGCTTGAATAGTGAACATTGGACGAGTCTGTGTAGACAGAGTTTGGTGGTATCGGCATCGAACCTTCGGGTTCGCTAAGCCTATTATTATTATTATTATTAATGGTGCGCGCAACACACGAATCTCACTTATCTCCTTTGTTATAATCAATTTAAGAACTTTTAAATATATTTAGAGATAAAAACAAATTGTTAAAGAATTAATTACTTTGGGTTTAATAGGAAATGTGTGTTTTATCAAAAAATCTATTATATTATTATCAACGACAATCAGTTAATGTTATCGGCTTTTCATCACTCTCCATAACTTCCACAATTTTTTTGTATAAGACAAACATTTTTCTAAAATCTTTAGCTTTCCAGCGGTATATTAAACGTCTATATTATGGTTTTTATGTTCACAACGACCAGAATTGGATAAAAAAAAATATTTTTTGGTCTTTTCTCTTTTAGTTGGATATCGTATTCGTTCAAATTACATATTTATCCGTCTTTTATCAGTACTAATTAGATGATATAGCTATTTTAATAGAATCTACAAAATTAAAGGTACTTTAGAGGAAGAAAATTTAAATTATCGGCATTCAAGCCCTGTCAGACTATTTCAATCAGAATGAAACCTACATCATATTAAAGACCAGTAAATTTTGCATCGATGTAGGGGAATTAATCAAAATCTTTAGAGCCGTTTTCGGGAAAATCGTAAAAAGGTGCTAAATGTATAGTATAAAGTGGCTGTTCTGGTCAGCTGATTTCGACGAAAACGTTTCTGTCACGTCTCGGGCGTATAGTTGTCTTAAATATGGAGTTTTTGTTTCGTACGTCTTTTCTATTTCGCGCTATACTTACCACACACACACACCCAGACTTTTTTGCGGAACTGGGTCATTTGGACTCAAGGGATCCCAAAACGTGTATTTCCAGTTAAAACTCGAATTCGAAAAACTTCAAGATCGCAATACTTTCATTTACTATATATTTCATATATAGGTAAGTGAAAGTAATTATAAATACAAATAATAATAAAATGATAAATAATAAAATGATGATAAGTTTCAAATAAAAAAGGGCAGTTTGATCTAGTTAATAATAATTATTTTAAGCAAATTTTTTAAATATTCTGTTTTTTATTTTTTCACTATTAGGGCATGCATCCATATTCCAGAATTTATTGTTCTCATAATCAATAATTATAATATATATATATATATATATATATATATATATATATATATATATATATATATATATATATATATATATATGTATACTAGAAAACCTATGACACTACAACCTGTGCTCTCTGTACCAGAGATAAAACACGTATTCCTAAAATCTCACTTCACCTAGAAAGATTGACGTGTTTCAGATTATTCTGCTGATAAAGCAGTCACGTATTTTTACTATCCAACGAAACTTTTTAACATTTTTACGTCGTCTTACATCTTAATAGCGTCTAAACGTAATAATTCTCTTTGTGTGTTTTTATGAAATTTTAAGTGCTAAACGTTATATAATCGGATATTAGTGACTAAAGACTGGCATCAGAACGGATAATTCTCTTTGGGAATAACCCTGGGCAGTGTCTATGTATCATACATTAGGTTATATACATATTTTGTATGTTATATATATATATATATATATATATATATATATATATATATATATATATATATTTTGTATTAGTGTCTGTAGGAGTACCTAAAATAGTTTTCAATATTACCAGTATTCCTAAATTAAATTCATGACTAGAATTCTTACTTTCACTTGTATCACTTTCATATGATGTATATAGGAAGGAAAAATATTGAGTCTAAATGACCAAGTCCCGCAAAAAGGTCTGTGTGTCTGGTAAGTCTAGTGCAGAAACCAAAGATTGACCAAAGTAATATGAATGTATGATATATCGTTGGAAAGCTAAATATTTCTGAAAAAAATATTATCTTATATAATATACTATTTCAAGTACTTAGGTTCAATGATAACAAGAAAAAATGAAATCCAGGAAGAAATAAAGTCCCGGTTAAAGGTGTGAAGTGCGTGTTATTATTGAATTGCTAAGTTACTTAGTTCGCGGCTTCTATCTAAAAACTTAAAGGTTAGAATTTATAAAACTATTATTCTTCCGACGGTTCTTTACGGATGTGAAACGTGGCCGCCTACTTTGAAGGATGAACAACGGCTTAAGGTTTTCGAAAATAAGGTACTGCGTAAAATATTTGGTCCGAAGAGAGATGAGGCCACTGGGGAGTTTAGAAGGTTGCACAACGCGGAATTGAGGAACTTGTACCCTGTGAATATAATTGAGTTGATAGCATCGCTGAGACTCAAATGGGCGCGTAAAGTGGTTGGGGTCGGTAAGGAACAGATTCCAAGAAGGTTGGTATTCGCTGATCCAACTGGTAGGCGTCCGAAAGGTAGTCCGAAACGTCGATGGGAGGATTGCGGTATTAGGATTGGTGGTATCGGTATCGAACCTTCGGGTTCGGTAAGCCTATTATTATTATAATATACTATTGTAAAAGTTAATGAAGGTAGACCAAAAGGGCAGAAGTTAAGAACTTGTTGACAATAACTTCTAAATTTATCCTTTTTAATTGTTACAAATTAGGTAGTTCTTTTGTCAATACTTTATCAGGTGCTGTAATCTTTCAGCTCAATTACTCATCGTATTTTATCAATACAGTTTTAAATTACAATTAATCTATTCTAAAAAGAAAAACACTGTAAATGATTACACAATGGTTTATTATTTCCAAATAACTATTTTAGGGTATAACTGTTTATATAGCTGTTGACAGGCAATTATCTAGTATGAAAAGCAATAAATAATTCAAAAGAAAAATAGCATATCACCACTGCTAATTTAATAACTCTATATCTCTGCTAGTTCGGTACCAATTTCAATTATACTTTTTACTTTCAAAGTATTGCGATCGTGAAAATTTTCGAATTCCAGTTTTCAACGGAAATACACATTTTAGGGTCCCCTGAGTCCAAATAACCAAGTCCCGCAGAAAGGTCTGTGTGTGTGTGGTAACTCCCGGACGGAAACGGTAAGTCCTATGAAACTAAAAATTCATATTTAAGACAAATATACGCCCGAGACGTTACAAAACCTTTTTCATTAATATGAGCTTACCAGAAGAGCCATTTTATAACATGCATATTGTACCTTTTTTCGATTTTCTCGAAAACGGTACCGACGATTTTGATTGAACTCGCTATGTCGTAAAATTTAATGGGCTTTAATATCATGTAGTTTTCATTCTGATTAAAATGATTTGAAAGGGCTTAAATACCGTTATTTTAAATTTTCTTCCTCTAAAGTACCTTTAATTTTATAGATTCTATAAAAATTAAAATTATCTTATTAGCATTGATAAATAACAGCTGAATATGTAAGTTGTACGAATTTAAAAAAGAATTAAAGGAGAAAACTAAAAAAAAAATTTTTAATTCAATTTTTTGTTTTTGAAAATAAGAGCAGTAATATACATGTATGGTATGCCGTTGGAAAGCTAAAGATTTTAGAATAAATATTATTTCATACACAAGCTTTTAAAAGTTAATAGAGAGTGATGAAATGAACATAAAACTAATTGATTATGTTTGATTTTTTAATAAAACACATTTTTCTATATAAATTCAATTTAATTAATTCTTTAACGGTTTTACTCATTTTTATCTCTTACTATATTTGAAAATTCTTTAATCGATTCTAAAAACCAAAGTAAGTGAAAGTCGTGTGTTGTCCGCACCAGATTTTTTTCGTATTGCAAATAGTTTAATTATCTATTAAACGCTACATAACTTAATAAATTATAAATATGTACATCAGACCGACGGATTTTTTTTTTTATTATTTTTTTTTTTTATATACGTCTATCGGGATATACTTATTTTAAATGTAAGCCCTCAAATTTTGAGGTCGATTAGTATTGAATATAATAATCCAAAATTAAGTACCCTGTCGATTAATCAAATAAATCGATTAAAGGATACTAGATGAGGAAGATGGTTGGGGGTGTGGTCATAAATTAGATACACAAAATCACTCCTTTAGGCAGCGTCTCAGAGTCAACACTGATGAAGGCCCACATTGTAGGCCGAAACGTCGGCACATAATTAAAATAGCACTTATTTTAATTATTTGTATCTAATTTATGACCGCACCCCCAACCATCTTCCTCATCTAATTTCTCAACGGTCAACCAAACTCCATCATGATTGAAGGATACGTGTGTTATATAACGATCAAAAAAGGACGCCAAGTATAATTATAATAAATCGATTAATAATCACACAGCGTACTTCCAACCGCCCTGAAATGTGCATACCTGATTATGTAATTACGTAAGGTAGTTATTGAAGTATTGCGGGTCGGTATTTCTCAACGTAACCTTCTTATTCCAAAGCTGTATAGGGAGGGAATCCATATCCACTTGGTAATCAGTATTAAAAAAAAGTATCTACAACCCGGGAAGATCCTGGTTTCAGTATATAGATATATATTGATTCGTACTGTTTAAAGGAGTAACAATGGTGTGTAAGGAGGTGATAAGGCCTAAATTACTCCAATTTTAGGATACGTACTCTATAAAGACTGAGTGTGTCCGAAAAGAGTCTCCTAAACCCAGGGTCACAATGAAATGGAACTGCCGAGATTCGAACCCAAGATACCAACAGTAATCTAGTGTTCTGTCCATCATAATTTAATAAATCATTACTGATCATCGGCTATCACAAGCAAAAGGGGAAATAAAATATACATGATAAAATAAATATCGATATATTTTGTTTGGATCTGAATTCCTTACTAATCAAAAAATCTGGTGCGCTCAACACACGACTTTCACTTACCTCTGTTATTTATATCAATTCAAGAATTTTTAAACAAATTTATAAACGAAAATAAATTGTTAAAGAATTATTTAAATCGGATTTTAAATAGAAACATGTGTTTTATTAAATAAACTATTATATTATTACTTACTACACTCAGTTTGTATCGGCTTTTCATCACTCTCTATTAACTTTTACAATAGTATGTATGAGATAATATTTTTTCTAAAATCTTTAGCATTCCAACTGTATATTATACATCTATATTACTGTTCTTATGTTCAAAATGAAAAATTGCATTAATTTATTTATTTATTTTTTTTTTTTTGCAGTTTTCTCGTTTTGTTGAAAATCGAATTCGTTCAACTTATATATTTACCCGTTTTTTAGCAGTGTTGATCAGACGATATTATTAATTTTTTCGAATCTACAAAATTAAAAGTACTTTAGAGAAAGAAAATTCAAAATACCGGCATTTAAGCCCTGTCGGACTATTTCAATCAGAATAAAACCTACATGATATTGAATCCCGTTCAATTTTAAATCTATAAAGCGGGTTTAAATAAAATCGTTAGAGCCGTTTTTTAGAAAATCATAAAAATGTGCAAAATGCATGGTACAAAGTGGCTCTTCCGGTCGGCTGATTTTGATGAAATAGTTACTGTAGCATCTCGGGCGTATAGTTGTATTAAATATGAAATTTGAGTTTCTTACGACTTATACAACATGAGAAACGTGTGTTATATTAAATAATCAATTATATTATTATCTACGAAATTCAGTTAGTTTTGTTGGTTTTTTATCACTCTCTGTTAACCTTTATAATTTTTTGTATGAGACACTTTTTTCTAAAATCTTTAGCTTTCCAACGGTATGTTATACATTATATTACTATTTTCGGGTTCATAAACACAAAAATTGCATAAAAAAATATTTTTGCACTTTTCTCCTTCAGTTGTTATCAAATTCGCTCAACTTTTATATTTAGCAATTATTTATCATTGCTAATAAGATGATACGGATAATTTTATGTAATCTACCAAATTAAAGGTACTTTAGGAGAGAAAAATTTGTAGTGTCTTCCTATCAGACTATTTCAATCAGAATGAAACCTACTTGATATTTAAGCCCATACAAATTTACATCGATATAGTGAGTTTAATCAAAATCGTTTCATAACACTTTTCGTTTCCAGGCTAGACTTACCATACACACGGACACACAGGCACACATACCTTTTTGTGGGACTGGTTATTTGGACTGAGGAGCTACAGACCTAAAACGTGTATTCCCGGTGAAAACTGGAATTCGAAAATTTTCAAGATCGCAATACTTTTCCTTACTATATAGTTCAGTTCTATAGTATATATATATATATAAATATATATATATATATATATATATATATATATATATATATATATATATATATATATATATTCGTATCAGCTATATTAAAGGTATTTTAGCTGTACATTTTGATAATTTAGCAGTTATACCCTGTTTAGAATATTTCAAAGAGGATAAATCCCACATAAAATTAATGCTAATTTAATATTAAATTAATACACTGAATTTAAGTAAAATCGTCTTTTAGCTGATTGTAAAAAAAAAAGTGTAAAATGCATACTAAAATAGTTTTTTCTTTGTATTGAGGATGTATAGTCGACTGTAGAAACTATTATAGGTGGAATAATCAGGAATCAGTCATTTTTCGATTTTTTTTTAATTTTGCCAACGTTTCGGTTCAAGCTTGTGAGCCATCATCAGGGCATTACTGAACCATGTCCAAGCATAAACTCTCTTTATTCTTCTGCAGTTTATGCTTGGACATGGCTCAGTAATACCCAGATGATGACTCACAAGCTTTAGCCGAAACGTTGGCAAAATTAAAAAAAAATTCAAAAAATGACTGACTCCTGATTATTCCACCTATAATAGTTTTTTCTTTGATTTTGGTTAAAATGTTGTAGTAAATAAAAATATAAAATTTAATTTCGTACGGCGCATATAAATGTATGTGTATTAAAGGAAAGTGAGTGAAAACTAAGATTCGAGATTACGTAAAGCACAAATACGAAGGATGTGACGATTCAAGCGACAGTCAAAAGAAATTTAAAAAAACTGTTTATTTGCCGACGTTTCGACCCACCTTGCGGTTCTCCGCCAGAGCTGCTTCATTGAGATATGGAAACTGAATTCGTTTTTTCGTTTTCGTAATACTATTTTCAGTACCAATACTGTACTAACCTCAGATCATACATTGCTAATACACTCAAAGATTGCAGACCGATACAAGATTCTCAAGCTTTCATTATAGACATACATTACGTTATGTAATAGTTCAAAGAATGCTAGTTAACTTTATGTAACAGTATCAAGTTTGGCACTGCTCCCGAAACATAACCCTATTAGATTTCGAGTGATCTTCAAATCGTATATAGTGAAACCTGTCTTAGCAAACATCATTATTGGTATAAATGCGGAAAAAAAAATTTACGTTGGAATTCAACCCATTTGTGTGTGCAACTCCGTAACAGCCTTATTAGAAAAAAAAATCTGGTGCGGGACACACACGTATTTCACTTATCTCGGCTGTTAAAAACCATTTAAGAACTATAAACTAAAGTTAAGAGTTGAAAAAAATTGAAATAAAAGTTTTATTCAGTTTCGTTTGAAACATATGATTTAGATCGAATAATACCTATCTTTTCTCTCTCTCTCTCTCTCTCTCTCTCTCTCTCTCTCTCTATATATATATATATATATATATATATATATATATTATATATATATAAATATATTTATTTATAAATCTCGTGTCACGATGTATCTTCACGATAAACTCTGAAATTACTGAACCGAATTTGATCAAACTTCGTGAGTATCTGTTAGTTGGTCAAACTTAAAAGATAAGATAGTTTTATCTTAATTATTGACCTCAATATTTGATATTGCAAATTACTAAGAGATTTATAAGAAATATTTTTAAGCATATTGAGCATCGTATCTATGGACCCATGTTGTAACCCATTGTTATTAGTTATATAAAAATAAACACAGGCGACTAAAAATATTTCGTTTCAACCACATTGTAAGACATTTCTAAACATTAAAAAATAAGAGTTATTCTGGAGGAAGGCTTTATTTTTCACATTGGAATCGCCACTCCGCAAACAAACATAATGAAGTGTAGTTTTTGTTCTATTTTTTCAATGTGTCTCACTGTTCTTATGTTAAAAAAAAAATAATGCAGATGGCAAATTAAATTGTAAGTCATATTTCGTGTATGTAATAAAAATAAGTTCAGAAAAAGCAAAATTACAAAAAAATAATAATAAATTTTTGCACTTCTCACCTTTAGTTGAATATCAAATTCGTACAAATTATATATTTACCCGTTATTTATCAATGCTAACAGAATGATAATAAATAAATAAAAATAGGATTACGGATGCCGAAAGCACTAAATACTGCCTACACAGACTCCCCCAATGTTCACCGATCAAACCCAAGCCCCCGAGATAAGCCTTGGCGCAATCCTCCCATCGACGCTTCGGCCTACCTTTCGGACGCCTTCCAGTCCGTTCAGAGAATACCAACTTTTTGTAAATCCGTTCCTCACCGAGCCCAACAACTTTAAGTCTCCGCAATGCTATCAACTCAATTGAGGTGTTGATTTCCAAAAGGTACTATATCCATTCTAAGAAATTTTACAGGAAACGCGAAAATCTCTCATTACTATATTATTAAAATAGCTAATTTGGGTCTTTTTGCATTAAAATTTAGAATTATTTTTTTATTATGATAATAGCATCATATTAAAGTTATGAAATAATTTTTTTTAGAATGATTTCGAACAAAAATTATTGCGTAATTAATACTTTTAGAAAATGACTGCATTTCTAAATCGCGTTTTTTAAGTACTCGAGAGTTCATTAGACAAAATCAAATAGAAAATTTAGATAAAAATAAATGATGAGAATACAAATATCTAAGAAAATCAATTTCGTAAAAAATTTCCTTTAGTGCCTTTGGAAATCAACGTCTCAATAATAATCACAAGGCAAAAGCTCCGCAATTCCGCGTTGTGCGCCCTTCTAAACTCTCCAGTGGCCTCATCTCTCTTTAGATCAAATATTTTATGCAGTATCTTATTTTCGAAAACCTCAAGACGTTGTTCATCCTTCAAAGTAAGCGGCCACGTTTCACATTCGCAAAGAACCGTTAAAAGAATAATATAATAATAATATAAATACTGACCTTCAAGTTTTTTACCAGAAGGCGCGAACTGAGTAATATCGCAACTGAATAATAACACGCATTTCCCACCTTTAACTGGGACTTTATTTCTTCCTGGATTTCATTTTTTCTTGTTATCATTGAACCTAAATACTTAAATTTCTCTACGTGTTCAAAAGTATGCCCTGAAACATCAATATCACCAAGATCGCCACCGTTTCTGCTACTAATCATATATTTCGTCTTATCGGTATTTAATTCGAGTCCTATTTCTTTATCGGTTTTTATTAACGCACTTGTATTTATTTGTATAGTTTTCGTGACGTCAACTAGCAGTACCAAATCATTCCAGAACCGGAATTTTATCAACCAGATTCAAACCTTTCTCGGTACACGTCACCTTTTCTATATTCTAATGCTATATTAAATAAACCGGCGAAAGAGAGTCACCTTGTTTTAAACATAATGATATGGTTAAATTATGTTTTAATCTATAAAGGTACTTTAGAGGAAGAAAATTTAAATATTAGCATTTAATCCCTGTCAGACTATTTAAATCAGAATGAAACATAAATGATATTATAGCCCATTAAATTTTACACCGATATACATAGTTTAATCAACATTGTTAAGAGCCGTTTTTGAGAAAATCGTAAAAAGATGCAAAATGCATGGTATAAAGTTGATCTTCTGATTCGTCGAACTTACAGTTGACAACAAATTATTAATATACAAGACAATACTGAAGCCTATCTGGACCTACGGACTTGAACTGTGGGGGACAGCTAAACGTTCTAACATCAAACGCATCCAATCCTTCCAATCCAATGTCCTCCGAACAATAGTCAATGCTCCTTATTATGTCTCCAACTATACCTTACACCACGATCTAAATATTCCATTTATATTGGACATTATTCCATCAGAATTCTCCAAATTCCATCAGAATCGTATCCACCACCCCAATCCTTTAGTTCAATCCCTATCCAGATCCACTCATCCATACAACCCACCAAGAAGGTTGAAACGGCAGTGGCCCCGCGACCTTTTGTAAATATATTGGAGTTCTGGCACTGGCTAGAATTTCCACTCAACGTGATGTATGCTTGAGAATTGTATATAGGAATGAGTGACTTTTGTATATATTTTTATCGATTTTATTTTGTATATTATATTATTATCATATAAATTGATTGTTTTGTATATATCGTGTGAATGTAGTATAAATGTTGTACTTTATCACTACTATTGATGTCCAAATTGGGACAGATTGTAATAATAATCAATAAAATCTTTTTTATTATTGTCTGATTTTTATGATAAAGTGGCTGAACTATTCTGACATAGATCTAATGTTTTTTTTCGTTTCAGATCTTCTATTTACAGATAAATTCACAAAAGTGCCTGCCACTTATGGCATTTTACATTTTTGGCACGATGATTGCCTGGTTTTGCGAAAATTTCATACATTGACTATTTAGTAGGGAGTAAGAGATGAGGCGAAAAAGATTAGTGCATTTTTTCTTGGGATTAATTTTCAGGATTCCCCACATCTGTCATTGATATAACCAACAAGGCTGGCTCTATCCTAACTTACAGAGAAAAATGCGTCTAATTCCAACTCGTAAAATTTAAACATTTTTTTATGTTCTTCGATCCTTCTCCACGCTGTTTTTCATCAAGGTAGTAAATAAGAAAAGTAACCTAGATCTTTGACAATCCACTGGGTTTTAAATAATTATCGATTAAAAAATTAAGTCGTTAAAGTTAATGGAGACTCTCGATTAAGGGGTGGGCAGATAAAGGTGGGCATAATCTGATGACGATTATCAGATCATTCGATTATTTCAATCATTCGAATTAATAGATTATCAAATCAATCGATTTGGAGAAACGAATGATCATTTAAATTCAATTTTTTAACGATATATATTCAGAAACACAAAAATATCAGGGGTTGTCATAATGGAATGACCTTTTTTTTTTTTTCTCTCATCACATAAATTATAATAATAATAATAATAAATAATAATAAAATAACTTTATTCTGGGACCATGTCCCTTAAGAATAACAATGTCGAACAGTAAATATACACTTCAATATATACATGTCTGGCCGAGAAAACAATAAAATAAAGTTTTATTTACAAATGTGTAAAAAAATAAAAATAAGACCTATTTATATAGATATATACAAAATATATGGAATATAAACAAAGAAAAAAAATCTGCTATAAAATAATAGAGCTGAACAATTTCCAAATAAATGAATTAATCCATAAGTCTAGGATTTTGATAAAATAAAAAAAATCTGTCCTTCGTTAAAAGTAGGATGTTGGATTAACAATTTTACCATTAGTGTGCTTCTCTTTGGGATCCTAGAAGGTGTTGGAAAAGATCGGATTTGAATGAGAGAAGGGAAGATGCATGGCGAATATGATTAGGTAGGGAATTCCAGAGAGATGCAGAGCGGATATAAAAGGAATTATCAAAAGATTTGTTCCTATGGGTAGGAATGTAAAGATCGGAATGGCGTGATCTGGTTTCAAGTGAGTGAATTGAGGATTTGAATTGAAGGATATTGTTAATGTATGGAGGGTGTTGAGATTTAATGACTTGATAGAGCTATGTCCCTAGGATATTGTCTACGTATGGAAGGTAGGAGCCACTTCAATTCGCTCTATAAGTGGGTTACTGGCGACCTCCTGAAGGTACCGAAGATAAATCTTATGAAAATATTCATAATCCGCTTGAGTCTGTCATCAAGTACAGTCAAGAGGCCTCCATATACCACGCAGCAATAATTTAAGTGGGGGAAAATAAGCGAGGAAACCAGTATCTTACGGGTGGGAAGTGGGATGAGGTGGCGGGAGCGATGGAAGTACTTAAGAGTACTTATAGTTCGTCTGGAAATTTGAGCAATGTGGGGTTTCCAGGAAAGATTTTGGTCTATGGTAGGGGTGGGCATAATCGATTATCGGATCATTCGAATTGATCGATTATCGCGAATGATCATTCGAACTGAACTGTTTAAAGGAGCTCGGACCGAACGACATTTTTTTGTTTATTGTTTATTTATTTAACGTCACTTTATGTTACTATGGCTAATCGGACGATGCTACAGTGGGAGTCCTAAATTTTGCCTATCCAGGTTTTATTAGGATAGGGATCTTTAACGAGTACCTGACATCGCACAGGCTCGGGACCACCTTTTAACGTCCCCTCCGGAGGACGCAGTAGCTAAGGATTTTTTACTCCCATTAAAAAATCCTAGGACCACCTGCGGGTTTGAACCCGTGACCTTTAGCATGGGAGGCTGTTACGCTAGCCACCCAGCTACAAGTGATCCCACGACATTTTTTTTTTTTTTTTTTTTTTTAATTTATTTATTTATTTTTATTTTTATTTTTTTTCCTTATTACGAAAATTATATTATGCATATTTACACCTAGGCTCAGCCGGAATTGTGACGTCCTTCATAATGCATAGTAATCATTGGGTCATTCGATTATTTAAATCATCGAAGTCCGATCATCCGATTATGACGATCATTCGATTGTGCCCAACCCTAGTCTATGGTAATACCTAGGTTTTGACAGTGGTAGAATAACAGAAGGTAATTGGGTAATCATTTAGGACTAGACTAAGAAATGTGGTATTAACTCTGGGAATTGGAACCTAGTAGAATGGCCTGAGTTTTCATAGCATTTAACCTTAGTTTATTCTGGGTTGCCCAGGCACTGATTCTATCTGATTCTATGCCTAAATTTTGGTAAATGCTAATAATAACTCAGAAGGAGGGAAAGACAGGTAGTGCAATATATGCAATGATAGAGGGGGGAACTGTGCCATATTGTCTTTCAGAATACATATTCATTCGATCATTCGATTATGGAATCATTTGATTATTGAAATTATCGAAGTCCGATCATTCAATTATGACGATCATTCGATTATCCCGATTATGGATGGCCATGATGGAGAGTGAGGAAAGTCCATAAACTGAAGTTGGTATTAATAATCGAAAAGTAAAAATTTAACTAATATAAATATAAAGAACCCGACTCGAATATTGTGTTTACGCTTGCAATGAACATTTAACGTTCACAATGTTTATATCTATGAGTGAAATAGATAGTAGAAGAAAGTATTTTGAACATGAAATTTTTCGAATTCGAGTTTTATGGTCCCCTGAGATAAAATGAACAAATTTTTTTTTCTTTTAAATTTATTTATTAGAGTTTACAACTGTATAGTGGAATGAAAGTAAATTTGAGTGAAATATAAAAAGGCATGAAACACATGATTGAAACTCGAGGATTAGGGATGGTAATGGAGCTTGTCATGAAAGGGATGGTGCCTAGATCGGGCCAAATCAGCAACATAAGGAAGATTAAGGTCTCTATGGATGAGTTTATTCGTGACAAAGTAAGGAGCGTTGGGGATTTTACGAAGGATTTTGGATTGTAAGGATTGGATACGGGAAGAATTCGATGGCTTAGTAGAGCCCCTAAGCTCTACTCCGTGAGGCTTAATTTAATAATAATAATAATAGGCTTACCAAACCCGAAGGTTCTATGCCGATACCACCAAACTTCGCCTGCACAGACTCGTCCAATGTTCACCGGTCAAGCCCAAGCCCCCGAGATCAGCCTTAATGCAATCCTCCCATCGACGCTTCGGCCTACCTTTCGGACGCCTACCAGTCGGTTCAGCGAATACCAACTTTCTCAGAATCCGTTTCTCGCTAAGCCCAACAACTTTACGCGCCCATTTGAGTCTCCGCGATGCTATCAACTCAATTATATTCACAGGGTACAACTCCGCAATTCCGCGTTGTGCAACCTTCTAAACTCCCCAGTGGCCTCATCTCTCTTCGGACCAAATATTTTACGCAGTACCTTATTCTCGAAAACCTTAAGCCGTTGTTCATCCTTCAAAGTAAGCGGCCACGTTTCGCATCCGTAAAGAACCGTTGGAAGAATAATAGTTTTATAAATTCTAACCTTTAAGTTTTTAGACAGAAGCCGCGAGCTAAGTAATTTAGCAACTGAATAATAACACGCATTTCCCACCTTTAACCAGGACTTTATTTCTTCCTGGATATAATTTTTTCTTGTTATCATTGAACCTAAATACTTGAATTTCTCTACGTGTTCAAAAGTATGACCTGAAATATTAATATCATTAAGATCGCCACCATTTCTGCAACTAATCATATATTTCGTCTTATTGGTATTTAATTCGAGACCTATTTGTTTACCGTTTATTGTTAATTTAATAGGCTTTAATATTATTTAATGACATTTCATTCTCATAACTTACTAAAAAATGGTATGAATTCTTAAAATTTGTTTTTTTATTTAACGCAGCTTTATGTTACTGTGGCTAATCAGACGATGTTACAGTGGGAGTCCTGAATTTTGTCTTTTAAGATTTAATTCGGGCAGAGATCTTTAACGATTACCCGATATCGCAAAGACCAGGGACCACTATTTAAAGTTTCCCCCAAAGGACAGCATAACCGAGTATTTTGTAATTATCATCCCATTAAAATTCCGATAGTCATCTGCCGGATTTGAACCCGCGACCTTGAGCATAGAAAACTGTCGTTCTAGCCACTACATTGGAGGTGACTCCAACTGTTTTATTTAAAGTTTTGCTTTTATACTGTTTCCGGATATTATCATAGGAACTAGA
The DNA here is from genome assembly GCA_023052935.1 of Piezodorus guildinii. NCBI lineage: Eukaryota > Metazoa > Arthropoda > Insecta > Hemiptera > Pentatomidae > Piezodorus > Piezodorus guildinii. Next base: position 1,356,077 of record CM041298.1, on the reverse strand, counting down.
TAAAATGTTTTTTATTATTGATTTTGTTACTTTCAACTATGAACCTTTGTAATCGACATTTTTTCCACAAGAATACTAGTCCATGCAACGATGATCCTAACACCTGGACGTTGATATCAGCTGGGTATTTTTTTAAAGTGATTTAATTCAATAACTCAGTTATCTCTGAAGATAGAGAAAAAATGTATAAGTTTTTTATAACTAAAAAACCGCGAATAATTATTTGAAAAAAAAAATGTAAATTTCATTCATAAATACACCCATAACACAGTTATTTTTGAAGATAAAGAAACATATGTATAGAGTTTAAGAATCAGTAAAGCACCATAAACATAAAAACTAATAAACAAAAAAGGAAAACAAATAGATATCTTGCCTATATATACGCCCAAAACTCAGTTATTCCTGAAGATATAGAAAAAATCTATGAGTGTTTTTTAACAAAAATACCGCAAATAATTATAAGAAAGAGGAAAAAAAAGAAAGAATAAAAATTTAAATTTTATCTATAATATAGATAAAATACATAGCTATTGTGTGCTTAGAATCCGAATAACGAATTTTAAAAAATCCATTTGTTCACCATTTTGAAATTAGCTGCATATTACCATATGCCATTTTCCTTTGAATTATTGTTTTTCATATTACTTAATTGCCTATCAACAGATATATAAACAGTTATAAAATGTTTGCAGGTTTTTTTTTTTTTTAGTATATGAGTAGTTCGAAACACGATTCCTAAAATTACTCAATTCCCTTAAGCTGAGTGCAATGGCCGAAAAAGCTGCTGTTAAAAGACCAATGAGGGACAAGACGACACTAGAAGCGGTCATTAGAACCAATAGCAGCTGTTATTGGCAATTATCTCGCTTCTGATTGGAGGAGCCAGATTTTCCATTACCGGTTCTGTTAGGCAACAAAGCAATTACTATCTTTGTACACAATTCGCTCATATCTATGCTCAATCAAAATTTCATCTTTATCACAACTGTTTAATATATATTACAATATTATAAGTATGAATCGTATATATTTTAAATTTGGAGCCGCGCGTGTTACTTTCTTGAAGTAACGCGCGAAAAACAAGAATTATATTACTTTCACTTACCTATATATGAAATATATACTAAGGAAAAGTATTGCGATCGCGAAAATTTTCTAATTTCAGTTTTCAACGGAAATACACGTTAACACGGTCCCCTGTGTCCAAATAACCAAAAAGGTCTGTGTGTGTGGTAACTCCAGCGCGTAAACGAAAAGTCCTATAAAACTGAAATATCATATTTAAGACAAATATGCGTTTGAGATGCTACAGCTATTTTTAAAATCAAAATCGGCTAACCAGAAGGGCCACTTTTTACCATGCATTTTGCACTTTTTTATGATTTTCTCAAAAACGGCTCTAACGATTTTGATTAAACTCGCTATGTTGATGTAAAACTTAATGGGCTAAAGCTATATTAAAATATGGCGTAGGTTTTATTCTGATTGAAATATTCTGACAGGGCTTAAATGCAGATATTTTAAAATTCCTTCCTCTAAAGTACCTTCGATTTTGTAGATTTAAAAAAATAGGTAAATCATAACGGTTTCTGTTCTTTTTAATCAGTATGCAGGTGTTCCTCAAGGCAGTATTCTAGGACCCATCCTTTACACAGTTTATACAGCTGATATCCCATCCCATCCTAGAACTTTCCTTTCTACCTATGCTGATGACACATGTGTGTTATCAGTCAACAACGATCCAACTATTGCCTCCCAAACTCTTCAATCACACATCAAAGACCTTGAATTATGGTGTCAGAACTGGAGAATAAAAATAAATTCCAATAAATCCCACCAAATCACCTTTACCCTTCGTCGTAAACCTATGACATCCTGCCCAACAGTATCCTTCAATAACACTCCTCTTGTTTCGGTTGAACAGATCCGATACCTAGGACTGCACCTGGACAAACGTCTTACTTGGAACCCTCATACAAGACTGAAAAGACAAGAAACTGCCCGACGTTTTCGACTACTTCAACACTTACTAGACAAACGCTCTAACCTTCCACTTAAGTACGAAAGACTCATCTATATGACTATCATCAGACCTATATGGACTTACGGAGTAGAGATTTGGGGCTCTACTAAACCATCAAATTCTTCCCGTCTCCAATTCTTGCAATCAAAAATCCTTCCAAAAATCCTCAACGCTCGTTATTTTGTCACAAATAAACTCATCCATAAAGACCTTAACGTTCCCTATGTTGCTGACTTGGCGCGAACCAGGTACCACTCCTTTCATGACAAACTCCATTCCCACTCTAATCCACTTGTTTCAATCCTTGCTTCCTCTACAATCCCTGATAATCCTCCGAGGCGTCTGAAAAGAAGATGGCCACGAGACCTTCTAGTTTAGAATAGTCTTTGGAGAGCTGCCAATGGGTAGTATCCCCACATGTGAATCCATGACATTTTTATCTTATATCTCATTTACTAGATGTATATCATTATACAGTTGTAAATAGCAATAAATTTATTTAAAAAATAGGTACATCATCTAATTACCATTGATAAATAACAGCTAAACATTCAATTTGAGCGAATTCGATAAACAACTAAAGGAGAAAAGTGCGAACATATTTTTTTATGCAATTTTTGTCAATTTGATAACAAGGACAGTAATATAGACGTATAATATACCGTTGGAAAGAAAAAGATTTTAGAAAAAATATTATCTGATGCACAAAGTTGTAAAAGGTAATATAAAGTGACGAATAGGGAATAAACTTGTTACTGATTAACAATTTAATATTGTTATGTTATTTAATATAAATCATATGTTTTCGACGAATATGAATGCACGTTTTATTAAAATCAACTTCAAATATTTTTCAAATTGAAGTATATTTAATAGATATTAAATTTATTTTAACAGTCGAGGTAAGTGAAAGTCGTGTATTGCCCGCACCTGATTTTTGTTTTGATGCAATTGTAAATAAAATGGTATAGATTATATTTACAATAATCATTTAAGATTATACTAAGTCACTCTCTATTACATAATGTCAAAGTACTTCCTGTAGACAAGCTGTTTGATCCTGGGCCCAGGTAAGTGCTCAGGTGTCTTGGGCAAAAGTCCCTCAAGGCTAACTTGGAGGTAGGCACAGTTATCCTTTGTTATAAGACAAATGATAATATTAATTGAGACATATTTTTAGCTAATAGTTTAGTTTAATCTAAATCCGTCATCAATATTATCTAAAAAACATAAAAATCCTTTAAAAACGTATTTGAAAATACCATTTCCTTGCAAAACGTACTATATCCTATGTAAACAGATATAACCTTTCCTTTCATTTCCTTCCAAAAGGTACTATATTTCCTACTATACGGCAGAAGCACCTAATCCCGTAATATATCACCATTAATTTATTGTTTTCATCACTATATGCATTTTTATTGGTTCATTTAGCACTTTTTGAATCACCGCTATTATTTTGATCACTGGTTTTAACCTAATAATCAGTTTTTAGGCTCTTTTAAACAACTTGGCATCGCTTTGGTTCTTGTAGATTTTAAATTATATTACGTTTTTCCATAGTATTTCTTCTTGCAGCAACATAAATTTGTTTTAATTTTTTTTCAGAAACTCACATTTTAATATAATAATGATATTTGATTATGAAAATAGTTGGAATTAGCATTCCACGAACTTGCAAAATATGAGAAGAAAAACATTTCCTGATCTAACCTAGTAGCAAATTTTTTGATTTTTTTATGTAAAATAAAAGCTCACAAGTTATTATTATAGATTATATAGTAGTTAATAATATAGATAAATTTGCTAAATTCACACAAATAGTAAATACAAGTTCAAAACAAACTTCATAATTACATACTTTCTTATTATAATGCAATAAATAGATAAATTGTCCGTGGAATATTTACTTTCTGTATGGATAATAGATAATCAATGTAATTAACCAATAAAGAAAGATATTTCTCAGAGGGAGAATAAGGAAATATACATAAGTTAGTAATTAACGATATAAAGACGTTAGTTATCAGAAATGTTTTATCAGGAAGGTTATAGTGACTGTTACCAACTTATCTCGCGTTATATTCTTCCAAAAAGTACTATATCCCTTTTAATTCTTTCTAAAAAGTACTATATCTACGTTTCACTCCAAAAAGTACTATATATAATAAGGAGTATACAATAATTTGGAAAAATAAGTTGTTAATACAGTAAAAAAACAGCTTTAGATTTTATTTAAAAAAAAAGGAATCAAGTAAATTGGTCCAATAATAAATAAATGACAGATTTTTCCGTTTCCTGTAAAATTTTCTAAAGGGAATATAATACCTTTTGGAAATCAACGTCTCAATAATTGACAATTACTGTAGCTGATGTCAATCTTATTCCATAACTGTAGTATATAATGGTACTTCTGCTTCGTCAATTTCGGTGAAAACATTTCTGTAACATCCCAGAAATATATTCGTCTTAAATATAACATTTCTGTTACGTACGAGACATATAAATGTGTGTGTGTATTAAAGAATGATGAGTGAGAACTGAGACCCTGAGATTACGTAAAGCACATTAGGACTGAACTCTAAACGGCAGTCGGCATTCCATAGCCTTTTGAGTAAAATTATAGTCACTGTCATTAAATTGGTGAGAATGATCTTTTTGCATTGCAAATTTCAATTAGTGAATGGATTTAGTATGGAGATTATTTTTAAGGAATATGATATTACACTGAAAACTGAAAATTCGAATAAGAAATGTACCTTTGGTATTTCAGCGCGTTTTGGTGTTCCTAAACTCACTTAAATTCATTCCCCATAAACGCTTTTACATTGTACTGTTGTATCGGGGGAAAAACATGATTTTTTATTTTTATTTAATTCATATTAAACCATTAGACTGTAAAATATTAGGGGGCCAAAGCTCCGCATTTCCGCATTTTGCAACCTTTTAAACTCCTCAGGGGCCTAATCTCTCTTCGGACCAATTATTTTACGCAGTACCTCATTTTCGAAAACTTTAAGCCGTTGTTCACCCTTAAAAGGCGGCTACGTTTCACATCCGTAAAGGACCGTAGAAAGAATAATAGTTTTATAAATTCTAACCTTTAAGTTTTTAGACAGAAGCCGCGAGCTAAGTAACTTAGCAACTGAATAATAACACGCATTTTCCAACTTTAACCGGGACTTTATTTCTCTCTGGATTTCATTTTTTCTTGTTATCATTGAACCTAAATACTTGAATTTCTCTACGTGTTCAAAAGTATGCCCTGATATATCAATACCACCAAGATCGACACCGTTTCTACTACTAATCATATATTTCTTCTTATTGGTATTTATTTCGATCCCTATTTCTTTACCGGCTTTCATTAACGGACTAGTATTTAGTTTCCGTGTCTACACCTAGCAGTACCAAATCATTGGCGTATCCCAAAAACGGAATTTTAAACCTTTCTCGCTACACGTCACCATTACATATTCTAAAGCGATATTAAATAAAACAGGTGAAAGGGAGTCACCCTGTTTCAAACCCGATCGCACCTCAAATCTCTCGGAGTAATTAAGACCGATTCTAACTTTATGGAATGTTTCCGACAAACACATTCTGTATATAGGTTAGTCAATAAAAAATAATTCTTGGATGGAATATCATTTCTGTTTGCCGCAGTCGAAAATCTGAGAAACGAAAGGGATATTGCCTCATCGCTCAACCCTGACCTATCTACACCTTTAATCTTTTCTGGCCAGCGCCGCATAATTTCGGTGGCTTAGTATTGTACGATAAATTAACGGAGGTCTGGGCTATTGATATCTAGGTTCTGGGTTCGAGTCCGGTTGTGGCAGGATGATTATTAAAAAAACCCAACATAAAACGATCGGCCATAAGGTTTTTCTCCGTTTTCGTGTCCCTTCTTTATAGAGCCTGGGTGTGCCCCAGGAGGGACTGCATACCCCAGGGTTGCTTACGACTGAAACAACAGAATAAATTATTCTGCTTCAGCCGGGATTCGAACCCATAAATCAGTAGACTTGTGCTCTGTCCACTAGGACACGGTGTACAGAGGGCAAAATCACCGATTTAGGTGGACAAAAGTCAAGTCAAAATTTTGGAATTTTCCAGTGCTTAACCTTTTTATTATTAGCTGGCAAGACCCTAAATACTAATATTTTCCGCCATACAGTGTTTACAAATAAATAGTAAATCTGTGAATCATTCCTGTTTGCAGTGCCTAATAACTGGCAATGGGATTATCTTTATTCGATGGTCATTTATTGTGTTCAAGGTGTATTTAGAGCAAATTCTTTTCTTTTATTTAACAATGAACATTGCTGAGACAGGTAAGACATAATATTTCTAAACTCGTTATTTAATATACATTGCAATCTCACCTCTAGAGTTAATTTAGCAATTTGTAAATGTACGCCCCTATTCAATAACAAAAAACTATATAACCCCCAAGTTACCCCAAAGATTTGTTTCATCAAGCCTTCTAGTATTTAGATATTACAAAGAATTTTAGCGATTTTTTGCGTTTTGGGTGATACATAATTTTTTTCAGACTCAACACTCCGAATCAAAAGTTTTTCAATCTATAATTTCAAGAATTTCCTAAACCATATAAAATACATCTATTAGCAGGTTATAGCAACTCCGAGCCATAATTAGATTTTTTGTATTATTATTCCTGTATTCTGGGACTTCAAACGTAAAATATAGGGAAGTTTTAGACTTTAGCAAAAACATTTGATGCTTAACCACTGTGCGCTCGCCAATCGTGTCAAAAATGTAATTAGTTTTTATAATTTTTTAAAGATTTTTCCCGTAATCTGGGACCCCAAAGTTGTCCACTGTGCGCCGGTCCCTAGGATAATGATTAACTATATTATATTAGGGTATGAGGGAAACTCAAGAGGCAGACACAGCCTTCATAAAGTGGTTACTTAAAAACTTTAGTGGAAAACTTGAAAACTTTAGTAAAATAGACGTTTAAGTCCTATGAATCAACATAAAGTTGTTATAAACCCTTAAATTTAGGAGCATATTCAATTTGTAATGTTGAACTAAGGAGGGCTATGGTGATCCTTTGTTGCCACCGTACAGTATCCTAAAGGTTAGGTTTTTTCCATACAGTACTCAAGGTTTTGATTCGTAAATAGTTAAAATGGTTAAATAAATAAACTACATTAAACATTTTTTTTTTAAATTCATTTATTGAAATTTACAACTGTATGCTCATACATAAAGTAAATAGGCTACAATAATAATACACATGAAAAAAAAAACATGAAGAGAAACTGCCCATTGGCAGCACTCAAGTAGTGAATCTACACAAGAAGGTCTCGAGGCCATCTTCTTTTCAGACGCCTCGGTGGATTGTCAGGAATTGAAGTGGAAGCAAGGATTGAAATGGATGACCTTATAATCGCAAAGTGATACTCTTAATTTTTAAACATTAATGACACCACATTTAATAAATCAAAATACATATTTAAAGGTGTAAGAGATGGTTAGTATAATAAAGGTAAAGTATTGAGATAGTGAAATTTTAGAATTCCAGTTTTCAAAAGAAATATACTTTTTAGGATCCCCTGAGTCCAAATGACCATGTCCCAAAAAGAAAGTCTGTGTTGGCGTGTGATAAGTCCAGCTCAAAAACGGTAATTATTATGAAACTGGAATTTTATATTAAAGACAACCATATGCCTGAGATGTAACAGCAATAGTAGAAGATCCGAACTTGAAACGATCTGCACTTAAAGTCACTTGCCTCAGCCCATTGAGCTTTCACGAGGAAATGTCATTGAAAAAATCCTAAGATAGTCAATACGGTTTTATAATGTAGCAAGTAAGACTAAGCTGCGAGTTGGTGTATTCGATGAAATCATAATTTTATATGGTGGTAGAAGATGGCCCCGAAACCTTCTATTGGGTTGCTTCACATGAAATGTCCGTTTTTATAGTTTCTGAAATACATAAAGGATTTTGCAGGTCTCTGTTGTTTTCTTCCGAATTTTAACATATTTAAAGTAAACAGTTACTAATCCTCTACCTTTGTATTATAAACATTAGCTTCCCAATCGATTACCCACTTTTTAGTATACCTCCAAATATGAACATGGTAACACGCGATTTTCGAGTAATATTTTTGTACGAGTTTAAACTCGGCCATTCAGCAGCTGAGGCCGCTAGAAATATTTCCAAGGCGTTTGGGGAAGGGAGTGTTTATGAACGGACCATTCGCTGTTGGTTTCTGTTTTCAGCCAGGGATACCTACTTAAAAAACTTGCCCCGAGGAAGACCTCCGTCCGTAATAGAAAACGATGTCCTCAAACATACAGAAAAAGGAAATCCCTACCAAACAGTTAAAGGACTCTCAGCACAACTTAGACAACTTCGTCAAAGGAAAACTTTTTGAAAATGATGATCAAGTGAAAAGTGCGTTTTCAGATTTACTTTCACTTCAAAGCTCAGAGTTTTTCAGTTCGGGGAAAAAAAGTTGTTATCACGTTGGGGAAAATGTGTAGAAAAAGAAGGTAAATACTTGGAATAAAATTATCTTGTTTTCATATCGTATTTTTAATAAAATCCTTTACCTAGAAAACGAACATTTCATATGACACAACCCAATGGAAGTTCTACTTGATTTCTTCTCAAACGATTCCTAAGAAATCAACAGTTGTTGCCAGGACAATTCGAATACGATTCTATTCTGGTCTCACTTCCAGCTTCATTTCCTCAGACCTCGCCACATTTCTCGAAAGCCATTTAAAGCTGAGATCGTCACTATTCGTCAACCACTTTCCTGAGGCATTATCCTCATTTATTAATGATCGTAATGAAGAATAAGAATGTTACGAAGAAATAAGGAAAGACTCGGTATAAACAAAGTTATATAACGTAATTGTTTCAATTATGATAATTATTCAATGAAAAGATATAATTAAAAGCATATTAATGAATACAGTTGTTTACCACACAATGTGTTTGTCGTCGGCTTCTATATTTATAAAATCAACTTACCACTCACTAAATTATCTTGTCAACGTAGTATCTCAAAAATAACTATGAATGTGAAGCTATAAGGATGGTTGTAAAAATTCGTTCTCTAAGTGGAAAAAGAAAAGTTTTCTAAATTTGAATAACTCAAAAACTGTACATTTTCTTTCGAAAAAAATAAGAGAAAAGTACTTACTTAAATCTTAATAAATTAGAGGATTAAAATTAATTCTAACAAATCCCATCACATAACATTTACCCTTCGTTGTAAACCTTCGACTTCCTGCCCTACACTGTCCTTTAATGACACTTCGCTAGCCTCTGTTGAACAGATTCGATATCTAGGACTCCACCTTGACAAATGTCTGACTTGACCCCATACAAGACTGAAACGACAAGAAACTGCACGACGTTTTCGACTTCTTCAACACTTACTAGACAAACGCTCAAACCTTCTTCTTAAATTCAAAAGGCTCATCTACATGACTATCATAAGACCAATCTGGACTTATGGAGTAAAGCTATAGGGCTCGACTAAAACATCGAATTCTTCTCGTCTTTAATCCTAACAATCCAAAATCCTTCGTAAAATCCTCACGGCTCTTTACTTTGTAACGAATAAGCTCATCCACAAAGACCTTAACGTTACATATGCTACTTAGCCCGAACCAGGTAACAATCATTCCAGGAAAAACTCCATTTCCACTATTTTCTATCCTATCATCCTCTTCGATTCCTGATAATCTTCCGAGGCGTCTGAAAAGAAGATGGCCCCGAGACTTTCTAGTTTGGAATATATTATATTTTAGAACCGTATATGAATGATATGTTACAGCAACATTTTTATTTAAAGGGGCTAACCAGAAGAACCACTTTATAACATGCGTTTTTCACCTTTTTACGATTTTCTCAAAAACGGCTGAAATAATTTTTATTAAACTCCATTTATGGATGTACAGTTTAATGGGCTTTAAGACGATGTAGGTTTCATTCTCATTGAAATAGTCTGACACGGGTAAATCTGATATTTTAAATTTTCTTTGTTTTAAGTACTTTTAGTTTTGTAGATTTCAACTAATCAGGCACGTCATCTTATTAGCATTGATAAATAACCGATAAATATGCAAGTTGGTCGAATTCGATAAATAGCTAAAGTAGAAAAGTGCAAAAATATTTTTTTATGCAATTTGGTGTTTTTGAACACAAGAATAGCAATATAGATAAACAATATACCGTTGGATAGCTAAAGGTTTTAGAAAAATATTATCTAATACTTGGAATTGTAAAGGGTAAATGGAGAGTGATGAAAGGTGATAAAACTGACTGATTATTTTAGATAATAATATAATATTTAATAAAAACACATGTTTCTATTGAAACTCAATGTAATTAATTCTTTAACAATTTATTTTCATGTCAAAATGTATTAAAAAAACGTTGCAAATTATTACACAATGGTTTATTATTTCCAAATAACAATATTAGAGTATAACTGTTTATAAGGCTGTTGATAGGCAATTAAATAATATGAAAAGCACTAATTCAAAGCATCATATCATAACACAACCACTGATTTCAGAACGCAATACCTAAGCTAAAGTTTTGGTATTTATTTATTCCGAGAAACGGATTTTTTTTTTTATTCATTATTCGGATTCTACGCATCTTGAAACGTAAGCTCTCAAATTTTGAGGGAGGTAAAATTATTTTTGGACGATTACAAAGGTTCATTATTGAAAATAATAAACCAAAATCTTGCATTGACTTAAACAACGGAGGTAAGTGAAAGTCGTGTGTTGCGCGTACAAGATATTTTTTTGTTAAATATTCCAAAAAAACTTAAAGAATAAGTACTTACATGTGATAACATTAAGGTTTAAAGATATTCTCTGACACTCACCTGAAACAAGCACATAAAAATTATTATTAATTGAATCATTTTAACTATATAATCAAGATAACGTAGTGGAAAACCAAATCAATATATAATACAATGCATTACATATTATTAACTAAATCCTCAAAACCTGGTCGGTAGTGATTATAAGATCCTAAAAAACAAAAACACATTGAATAGGATCAATGGATTCAGAATTTCATTATGATATTTTCAATACCACTTTAAGTCAATACTTTAGTCCCACGAAAGAATAACCGACTTAAACATCATCAAACATACGTTTTCTTTTGTCCGTGAGCCAGCAACGAAAAGTGCAACCCATTTTACGACAATTTTTAGTATGTTCTATGCAAAGCATCTATCATGGTAAAGCAAAAAATCAGGTGCGGGCAACACACGAGTTTCACTTACCTCGATTTTTAAAATCAATGAAAGAATTTTCAAAAACAGTTAGAGATAAAAATACGTGAAACTATTAGGGAATTAATTAAATTGATTTTATATAGAAACATGTGTTTTATTAAAAAATCTATTATATTATTATCTAAAATAATCAGTTTTATGTTCATTTCATCACTCTCTATTAACTTTTAAAAACTTGTGTATGAGATGATATTTTTTCTAAAATCTTTAGCTTTCCAACGGTATATCATACATGTATATTACTGCTCTTATGTTCAAAAACGAAAAATTGCATTAAAAAAATATTTTTTCTGTTTTCTCCTTTAGTTGGGTATCGAATTTATTCAATTTATATATTTGCCCATATATTTATATAATTCTATAATTTCATGTGATACAACCAGAAGAATTAATCGCGTTTATAGATATAGATACAGGATAATCCAAAAACGTTCCACAAGCGTCCTTATTTTTTTATATCAAAACCAAGGTTGAAGATTTACAGTTCGCGATATACTAAGGATTAAGAAATAAGATAATTGCGGAATGTTTTATCTTTTCGCTCACAATAAAGTGTTCATAATACGTTCACTGTGAGTTTTAATAATACCACCATTATAGAATTAAAACGTATTATGCCTGTTTAAGCTAAAATTTTCGCAGATTATAGACATTTGAATATATGAACACCCAAATTAAATTTTAAAAGATAAAATATAGTTCCCATGGATTTTTTTGTTATTTAATGATACAATATAACAATGTGAGTTATTGTCTTCAACAGTCAATTAATTTCCTACGGTTTTCTTCGTTCTTACCTTTCCGACCTTCAACAACCTACGTGTGGTATTAAAAAAAAAGTAATCTGGAAATTACCTCTGTTTTATCCTTCAGTTTGTTATTAAATTATTTTCTATTTAATTTTTAATTATTTTTTGTTTGTTTTACAAACAAAGATAAATGATTAATTTTTTCGAATAAAAAAAATTAGAGGTGCTTTAGTGAAATTAATAAAAAAAATCTGGTGTGCGAAACACACGACTTTCACTAACCGCCGTAGTTAAAATCAATTTTTAAATACACTTATAAATAAAGATAAATTGTTTAAGGATTAATTAAATTTAATTTCAATAGAAACATGTGTTTATTTAAATAATCTATTGTATTTTTATCTACAACAATCAGTTAGTTTTATCACTCTCCATTAACCTTTACAATTCTGTGTATTATATATTATTTTTACTAAAATCTTTAGCTATCCAACGGTATATTATACACCTATATTACTATTATTGTATCCAAAAATACCACAATTCCTTAAAGAAATATTTTTGCACTTTTCTCCTTTAGTTGTTTATTAAATTCGCGCAACTTGCATATTTGGCTGTTATTTATCAATGCTAATAAGATGACGTGACTAATTTTTTTGAAATCTACAAAGGTACTTTAGAGGTAGAAAACTTAAAATATTGACATTTAAGCCCTGTCAGACTATTTCAATTAGAATCAAACCTACATGATATTAAAGCCCACACAATTTTACATCGATATAGCGAGTTTAATTAAAAACACACAAGCACTCACACACACGTTTTTTTTGGGAGTTGGTAGTTGTTTGTTTGTTTATTTATTTAACGCCACTTTATGCTGCTATGGCTAATCGGACGATGATACAGTGGGAGTCCTGAATTTTGCCTATCCAGGTTTTATTAGGACAGGGATCTTTAAGGAGTACCTGACATCGCACGTCCCCTCCGAAGGACGGTATAACTAAGGATTTTTACTCCCATTAAAAAATCCTAGGGACCACCTGCGGATTTGAAACCGTGACCTTAGGCATAGGAGGCTGTTATGCTAACCACCCAGCTAGAAGTGATCCTGAAAAATTGGGACCAACTCCGGACTTGGTTATTCGGACTTATGAGGCACTAAAACATGTATTTCCGCCAAAAACTGGAAATCGAAAATTTTCACGATTGCAATATTAATTCAAATATAGATATGTGAAAGTAAAATTAATAAGTTATATTGAAAGTACGTTAATTAAATATTTATTATAAAACGTAGAAATTATTTGAGAGTATATAACTCACAATCGACATCACATAAAACTTATACAAATTTTTATATTTTGTCTTCACAAACTCTCGGGTTGTAAACCGGCCTTAACATACGAAGTTTTTGAAGGAAATGGATAATGGCGAAAAAACGTTTACACATAGAATTTGAAATTGATTTTAATCAGAGTGGAGAAACGTAGTGCTTGGAGGAGCTAGCCGCGAACAAAGGTAACGACATAACCTTGTAATACTGGGCTAGAGCTATAACCTCTCGTGAAAGTCAAGGTCTGTAACTACATTGCGAGAGCTTGCGATAGCTGTGGAGTCTGATGAAATATTTCTGAGGGGTTCGTATCCCAATAAGGATCTACTCGGGAGAAAACTGAACACTCGAAAAATGACCAAAGGTAGATAAAGATATAGATAACAGAAAATTGAAGCTACTAATACGTTCTAGTAGGGTCATCTGTGGTGTAGTGGCTAGCATAACAACCCTATATGCCAACAGTCACGGGTTCAAACCTAGCGGTTGGCCCTGGGCCTTTTTAATAAGAGTAAAAAACCTTTAGATGAGGAAGATGGTTTGGGGTGCGGTCATAAATTAGAAACACACTTTTAAAGCAAGTGATATTTTGATTATGTGCCGACGTTTCGGCCTACAATGTGGGCCTTCATCAGAGCTAAAAGAAACAAGATAACAACCTATGTAATTATAGACTTAATAATGTGTTAGGTATTTAATAATAATAATAAACAGTAATATAATATGGGAGCATAAATAAAATTAAATGTAAAATAATAATAAAATTACAGTTATAAAGTATGGAAATAAACAAAATTAAGATGTTAGTTATAAAGTATGGAAGTAAACATAATTGAGATGATAATATTGTAATAAGAATATATAAAGAGAGACTAAGCAAATGAAAAAATGACAAAGGAAAAATATGTGAACAATTAAAAATTAAAAATTAACAATTCTGAAGTGATATATGACGGTAATATATTAAAAACATAGTTAAGAGTATAGGTAATATATAAAAAGAACATAGTCATTAAAAAAAGAAACAGTATGAATAAAAATTATTTTAAATTTTAAAATAATGTAATATTAAACTAACAATTATATGTCAGGATATGTAACTGAGAAAGATATGAGTATGGAAAGAGGGAGAAAGAAATAGGCAATAAAAAAAAATATCTTAATCAATAAGAAAAAAGATACATACTTGACTCTGAGACGGTGTCTAAAGAAGTGATGTTTTTCTGTTCTCATCATTACGAAACCTTTAGACATGCCATCCTTCGAATCGCATTTCGTATATTAAGAGGATCATTGATTGAGGTCATATTATTTAGATCATATTATCTATTATTACTTTCACTTACCTATGTATGAAATATATAGTTAGGGAAAAGTATTGCGATCGTGAAAAAGGTCTGTGTATCTATGTGTACGAGGTAGGTCTAGTACGGAAACAAGTTGTGCAAATCTTAAAATTCATATTTTATAAGCTTCTATGCCTGAGATGTTACAGTAACTTTTCTATTTAAATCGGCCAACCAGAAGAGCCACTTTATACCATGCATTTTGCACCTTTTTACGATTTTCTCAAAAAACGGCTCTAATGATTTTGATTAACTTGCTATATGGAGGTAAAATTTAATAGGCTTTATTAAGACGTAGGTTTCATTCTGATTGAAATAGTCTGACAGAGCTTAAATACGGATATTTTTAATTTTCTTCCTTTAACGTACCTTTCACTATGATTATCAGAGCGCTGAACCATGGATAGACGCACCGAGTAAAGAGGAAGTCGAAATGGCGATAGTAAAATTAAAACGTTATAAAGCTGCAGGAAATGATAATTATAGACTTAATAATGCGTTAGGTATTTAATAATAATATAACAGTAATATCATATGGGAACATAAATGAAATTAAATGTAAAATAATAATAAAATGACAGTTATAAAGTATGGAAATAAACAAAATTAAGATGATAGTTATAAAGTATGGAAGTAAACAGAATTGAGATGATAATATTGTAATAAGAATATATAAAGAGAGACTAAGCAAATGAAAAAATGACAAAGGAAAAATATGTGAACAATTAAAATTTTAAATATTAACAATTTTGAAGTGATATATGACGGTAATATATTAAAAACATAGTTAAGAGTATAGCTAATATATAAAAAAAGAACATCAGGAAATGATAATATCACAAGTGAATTAATCAAGGCGTGTGGAGAATCGGGCGTTTCTAAATTACACGTATTAGTTAGAAAGATATGGGAAAATGGAAAAATGCCCGAAGAACGGAAATAATCAATACTTATTCCGATTCACAAAAAAGGACCGAGGTTGGAATGTAACAACTATCGTGGGATCTCTCTTCTCCCAGTATGCTATAAAATATTCTCGTCAATACTAACTAGCCGAATCACGGAATAAGCTGAGGAAATCGTCGGAGACTACCAATGTGTTTTAGGCGGAATCGCTCGACTATTGATCAAATATTTTCCTTACGTCAAATATTAGAGACAAAATTGGAATACAAAGGTGTAGTCCGTCAACTCTATATCGATTTTAAAAAGGCTGATGATTCCATTGACCGTCAGAAGCTATATAACATCATGATTGAACAGGGAATACCTAGAAAGTTAGTAAACCTAGTAGAGATGTGTTTGTCGGAAACATTCCATAAAGTTGGAATCGGTCATAATTACTCCGAGAAATTTGAAACAGGGTGACTCCCTTTCACCTGTTTTATTTAATATACAATGTCATATAAAAGGTGATGTGTACAGAGAAAGTTTTAAATATGGGTGACAAGATTCCGATGATTTGGTACTGCTAGGTGAAGACACGGAAACCATACAACTAAATACAAGTGTGTCAATAAAAACCAGTAAACAAATAGGTCTCAAATTAAATACCGATAAGACGAAATATATGATTAGTAGCAGAAACGGTGGCGATCTTAGTGATATTGACATATCAGGGCATAGTTTTGAGCAAGTAGAGAAATTCAAGTATTTAGGTTCAATGATAACTAGAAAAAATGAAATCCAGGAAGAAATGAAGTCCCGGTTAAAGGTGGGAAATGCGTGTTATTATTCAGTTGCTAAGTTACTTAGTTCGCGCCTTCTGTTTAAAAACTTAAAGGTTAGAATTTATAAAACTATTATTCTTCCGACGGTTCTTTACGGATGTGAAACGTGGCCGCTTACTTTTAAGGATGAACGACGGCTTAAGGTTTTCGAAAATAAGGTGCTGCGTAAAGTATTTGGTCCGAAGAGACATGAGGGCACTGGGGAGTTTAGAAGGTTGCACAACGCGGAATTGCGGAGTTTTTACCCTGTGAATATAATTCAGTTGATAGCATCGCGGAGACATAAGTGGGTGAGTAAGGTTGTTGGGCTCGGTGAGGACCGGATTCCGAGAAGGTTGGTATTCGCTGATCCGACTGGTAGGCGTCAGAAAAGTAGGCCGAAGCGTCGATGGGAGGATTGCGTTAAGGCTGATCTCAAGTGTGGGGAACCGCCAAATTTTGTAACATCAAACACATTCAATCCTTCTAATCCAAAATCTTCAGAACTATAGTCAATGCTTCTTATTATGTCACCAATCATATCTTACACCGCGACCAAAATATTCCATTTATTTTAGACTTTATACCATCAAAATGCTCTAAATTCCATCAGAACCTTATCTGTATAATATTTTAATTGATTTTTTTTGTATAATATTTTTATTTATATGGTTTTGTATAATATTTTTATTGATTCTTTTTCGTATAATATTTTTATTGATTTTGTTTTGTATAATATGTTTATTGATTTTGTTTTGTATATATGTATATTGTATTATTATTATATAAATTTATTATTTTGTATATATCGTGTGAATGTAGTACTTTATCTATATTAAAAATGTCCTAAATTGGACTGATTGTAATAAATCTTGGGCTTGGGCTTGAACGGCGAACATTGGACGAGTCTGTGCAGGCGAAGTTTGGTGGTATCGGCATCGAACCTTCGGGTTCGGTAAGCCTATTATTATTATTATTATAACGTACCTTTAATTTTGTAGATTCTTGAAAAAAAAAAAAACATATCATCTTAATGACATTGAGGAAGGACGGCTAAGTTTATTTTTTTTTTATCGAATTTGATAATCAAATAATGGATAAAAAAGTAAAACTATTTTTAATGTAATTTTTGATAAAAAGAACTGTAATATGTACGTTTGATATACCTTTGGAAGATTTTATGAAAAATATTATACTAAGCATAAAGTTGTAAAAGGTAATACAGAGAAACGAATAGGGAATAAACTTATAACTGAATAATAATTTTATATAATTATATTATTTAACCTAAATCATATGTTTTCACGAAAACGAGAACAAGTAAACATTTTCTTTAAATGACCTTAAGGAAAACCAGAGAGAATTAAATAAAACCTGAAATTAATAAAAAATTGTATTGTTACCTAATATTCTTGATTATATAATAATTAATTTATTTTATTATTCATGAAAAACCCAAGTGAGAATCACCTTCTCTACTTTAATTGTATATTTTTTTTTAGGATGAATAAATAATCTTTATTACTGAACTTATTTTCAGAATTTTCCAAGGGCGTAGGTATATTATATGTTAGGCAGAGCTGTAAAGAAGTTCAAATCTGTCAAGTCTATATCAACCTACAGTGTAATCTCACAAATCTAAACAACTAATTATTACGTTTTGGCGCTATTAATATGTAAGACGACGTAAAAATGTTGAAATGTTTCGTATATTAATAATATTTACAACTATTTTAGGTACTCCTAATAATAATATATAACACTAATATATATATATATATATATATATATATATATATATATATATATATATATATATAAGACTTTATTGAAAAGAACTTTATTGAAAAGAACTTTATTGAAAAATGACAGCTAAAATAATAACTAATCTAATTACATACTATCTTACTCCTAGAACGAATCTATCAATGAATAATTCTCACGCCAAGGAGAGTCGTATTTCTGAGGACTAAGACGGGAAATAGCTCAGTGCTGACATTGCACTAGCCTGTACCTTTAAATATATTATATATATATATATATATATATATATTATAATATATATATATATATATATATATATATAATTTATACCGTCGGAGTTATTCCCAAAGAGGAATTATACATTCTGATGCCAGTCTTTAGTCACTAATATCCGATTATATAACGTTTAGCACTTAAAACTTCATGAAAACACACAAAGATAATTATTACGTTTAGACGCTATTAAGATGTAAGACGACGTAAAAATGTTAAAAAGTTTCGTTGGATAGTAAAAATACGTGACTGCTTTATCAGCAGAATGATCTGAAACACGTCAATCTTTCTAGGTGAAGTGAGATTTTATGAATACAGGTTTTATCTCTGGTACAGAGAGCGCAGGTGAAAACGTCACAGGTTTTCTAATACACATATAATAAATAAATGAATATATATATATATATATGTATATAATATATATATATATATATATATATATATATATATATATTGGATATGTCAATCCATAATCTGCTGCTAAACCCAGGCAAGGAATAAATTATGTTTTCGAGCTGATTAATAAAATATAGCAAGTAATGAAACAACCTAACAGAATTTTTTTTTTTTGATCATTTATGACCAAGAATTTTGTATCTTTTTTACTTATCTATGTATGAAATATATAGTAAGGGAAAGTATTGCGATCGTGAAAAGTTTCGACTGGACTAACTGTATACAAAAACGACAAGTGGTACAAACTGAAATTACATGTTTGAGACAACAATACGCCCACATTGTTACGGAAACTTTTTCACTGAAATCGGCTGATCGTGATTCATACCATGAATTTTGCACATTTTTATGATTTTCAAAATTTAATGTTCATCAATACCATGTAGGTTTCATTCTGATTTAAATAGTCTGTCAGGGCTTATATATCGATATTTTAAATTTTCTTCCTCTGAAGTACATTTAATTTTCTAGATTTGAATAAATTAACCATATCATCTTGTTAGCATTATATAACGGGTGAATATATATAATTTGAACGAATTCGATATCTAACTACAAGAGGAAAGAGTACATTTTTTTAAACATATTTTTGTGGTTTTGAACATACGAACAGTAATATAGATATATAATGTACCGTTGGAATGCTAAAGATTTTAGAAAAAATATCATCTGATACATATTATTTTAAAAGTTAACGAAGGGTGATGAAAAGCCGATGAAACAGACTAATTGTCGTTGATAAGAATATAATAGATTATTTAACGAAGCACATGTTTCTATTAAAATCCAATGTAAATAATTAACAAATCTTTAACATTATACCGCTGGAAAGCTCTTGATTTTACTAAAACATATTATCTTTTACTGGAAATTGTAAAAGTTAATAAATAGTCATAAAAAACCGATAAATCCTACTGATTCTTGTAGATAATAGTATAATAGATTATTTAATAAAACATGTTTCAATAGAAACTAAATATAATTGATTCGTTTAACGTCACTTTTATGCTGCTATGGCTAATCGGACGATGCTACAGTGGGATTCCTAAATTTTGCCTATCCAGGTTTTATTAGGATAGGGATCTTTAACGAGTACCTGACATCGCACAGGCTCGGGACCACCTCTTAACGTCCCCTCCGAAGGAGGGCGTAACTAAGGATTTTTTATTCCCATTAAAAAATCCTAGGGCCACCCGCGGGTTTAAACCCTATGTTATGCTATGCTACGCTATTCGTGGCCCCATATAATTGATTCTTTGATCTTTTTACTTACTTTTCACTTACTATACAAAGTAAGGGAAGTATTGCGATCGTGAAAATTTTCGAGTTCCAGTTTTCGACGAAAATACATATTTTAGGGTCCCCTGAGTCCAAATAACCAAGTCCCGCAAAAAGGTCTGTGTCTGTGTGGTAACTCCCGGGCGGAAACGGTAAGTCCTATGGAACTGAAAGTTCATATTTAAGACGACTATACGCCCGAGACGTTATAAAACCTTTTTCATCAAAATGAGCTTACCAGAAGAGCCACTTTATACCATGCATTTTGCACTTTTTTTCGATTTTCTCGAAAACGGTTCCGACGATTTTGATTAAACTCCCTATATCGATGTAAAATTTAATGGGCTTTGATATCATTTAGGTTTCATTTGGATTAAAATGGTCTGACAGGGCTTAAGTGCCTATATTTTAAATTTTCTTGTTAATGCTGATGAAAAACAGGTAAATATATAAATTGAATAAATTCGATACCCAACTAAAGGAGAAAACAGAAAAAAATATTTTTTTAATGCAATTTTTTGTTTTTGAACATAAGAACAGTAATATACATGTATGATATACCGTTGGAAAGCTAAAGATTTTAGAAAAAATATAATCTCATACACAAGCTTTTAAAAGCTAATAGAGAGTGATGAAAAGCCTATAAAACTAACTGATTATTTCAGATAATAATATAATAGATTTTCTAATAAAACACATGTTTCTATATAAATTCAATTTAATTAATTCTTTGACTGTTTTTGAAAATTCTTTAATCGGTTTTAAAAATGGAGGTATGTGAAAGTCGTGTGTTGCCCGCACTGGATTGGTTAAAACATTGCAATAAATAATAACAAAATGTATTTATTAAGCAATTTCGCCTACCTTTATTGAAGAGAAAACACCGCTGATAACTAAAATGCCTTGTAGCCATACAAGATTCTTACATCTCTATAACTCTAATAGTATTTAGGTTTATTTATATTGTAAACAATGGATTGTTTATGTTACGGAGGTATATTTTATAAATGTTTATTTGTTGTGTAGCCATGAAGTGTGAAACTCTATGACCGTCAACTATGAATTATATTCCAATCATATAGAAATAGAAAATATATTTTTATTCTGGGATTGGGTCCCTTCAGAACAATATGATATGTACAATTAATATATACAATGTGTCTGGCCACAAGACCAAAGGATTATAATTGATTTTTATTTACAAAGCTTTAAGAAGAAAAGTAGGATACAATAAAACAAAAGAGTAAAATAACTACAAAAGTAAAATAAATAAATAACTTCTGATATGTTGAACAAAACTTAACACTGAAACTGATTCATAATAATTGATCCATACAGAATCATGAACAATAAATAATAAATTTTCCTTTTGAATAGATATTTGATTTGAAATGGACATATATGTTTAAAAAAAAATAATAACGTTAAAATTAATTTTATTAAATAGGACTTCTCTTCTTTTGAAATATGTTATCATTAACAATAGAGTTAAATCATCAAATTATATAAAAAAGTTTCGCGTCATCTTCAGGTATATCCTAAAACATTTTTTAACATAATGATAATATTTCTTTTATTGATGACGTTGAATAAATTTGATATTACTTTTTATAATATGCCTCATAATATTAAGGCCGGTCCACACGCTCCGTTTTGCACAACGTTTTGTCTGCGCAGTTCAAAACGTTGCAGATAAAACGTTGCGTGTGGACTGGAAAACCGTGCAGTTTTGAATCCATTTGGAAGACGGTACAGTCTTAGTAAAACTGAGCCAGACAGCTCAGATTTCCTTGAACTGCGCAGGCAAGTCGGCGCATGTGGACGGTAGCACCGTTTTCCGATCCGTTTTGCTACTCAGTACTCAGTTTCAATTCGTCGGGCGATAATGGCTGATCTTCGGCAATGTTCTAGGGAGTTTTTAACTGATTTTATTGCTCTGTATGAAAGTTTCCCTATATGTGTCAATGTCCATTCGCAAGTAGTTCCGCCAATCATTAGGTTCATCACGTAATTCACGCAATAATTTGATATGGGAAAAGTGCTGCCTTTTTAGAAGCCACTTCCGCGACCACTTTGAACGCCGGGTACTTCTGAGATGTTCCAATCTTTTTTTTTAACAATACAAATCGCAAAAATTGACCAGAGTAGTACCTCCTCCATGGCGATCTCACACAAAACTGAGCAAAATATACGGATATGTCTGTGCCGTGTGGACGCTCTGCAAATTGCAACGTTTTCATTCCGTCTTAAGACTGCGCAGACAAAATGTTGTGCAAAACGGAGCGTGTGGACCGGCCTTTACACACCTTGAAACTAGAAAAATGTATAGTGAAGCAGATGAAACATGATAGTTAAAGGTATTGACGATGATATATGCAATTAGATTAAAAAATGCTTTTGTGCTATTCTCTTTTATTTGATTATCCAATTCGTTCAACTTGTATATATAGACGTTTTTTATCAATGATAAATACAAGAAATAGTTTGTTTGTTTTTTTAATCAACATAATTGAAGATACTTTAATAATAATAGGCTTACCGAACCCGAAGGTTCGATGCCGATAACACCAAACTCCGCCTGCACAGACTCGTCCAATGTTCACCGTTCAAGCCCAAGCCGCCAAGATCAGCCTTAACGCAATCCTCCCATCGACGCTTCGGCCTGACTTTCGGACGCCTACCAGTCGGATCAGCGAATACCAACTTTCTTGGAATCCGCTCCTCATCGAGCCCAACAACTTTACGCGCCCATTTGAGTCTCCGCGATGCCATTAACTCAATTATATTCACAGGATACAAGTTCCGCAATTCCGCGTTGTGCAACCTTCTAAACTCCACAGAGGCCTCATTCGGACCAAATATTTTACGCAGTACCTTATTTTCGAAAACCTTAAGCCGTTGTTCATCCTTGAAAGTGAGCGGCCACGTTTCACATCAGTAAAGGACCGTTGGAACAATAATAGTTATATAAATTCTAACCTAAATTTTTTTTAATAGAAATTCTAAAGTTTTTTTATAGAAGCCGCGAGCTAAGTAACTTAGCAACTGAATAATAACACGCATTTCCCACCTTTAACCCGGACTTTATTTCTTCCTGGATTTCATTTTTTCTTGTTATCAACGAACCTAAATACTTAAATTTCTCTACGTGTTCAAATGCCCTGAAATATCAGTACCACCAAAATCGTCAGCGTTTCTGCTATTTATCATATATTTCGTCTTATCGATATTTAATTCGAGACCTATTTCTTTACCGGTTTTTATTAACACACTTGTATTTAGTTGCATGGTTTCCGTGTCTTCACCTAGCAGTACCAGATCATCGGCATACCCCAAAACCGGAATCTTGTAAACCATATTTAAAACTTTCTCGGTACACATCACCTTTTCTATGACATATTCTAAGACTATATTAAATATAACAGGTAAAAGGGAGTCACCCTGTTTCAAACCCGATCGCACCTCAAATATCTCGGAGTAATTATGACCGATTCTAACTTTATGGAATGTTTCCGACAAACACATCTCTACTAGGTTTACTAACTTTCTAGGTATTCCCTGTTCAATCATGATGTTACATAGCTTCTGACGGTCTATGGAATCATAAGCCTTTTTAAAATCGATATAAAGCTGATGGATTCTCTTACTATATATTTCATATATAGATAAATAAAAGAAAAAACACGGAATACCATTACATACTATTTAAGAACTTTTAAAGTAAGTTAGGATTAAAAAAAAAGGTTAAAGAATAACATTGAATTTCGATTAAATAATTTATCTATTATCGATTAAATAACAAAGCGAGATTTGGTTATTTCTATTTCATGTACAATATAACGTATACATCCACTGAGAACAGGGATGTTAAATATTCCATTGAAAGAATGCATTTTGATTTATCTGAAGCATAAAGCTAATTAAAAAGTTACACAGAAAATGTTTCAGACTCTCATCTTTAAAGAGATCTTATCGGAAGTTGCGCCTAAGCTCTTCCATTAAGATGAGTGAGCACTGACCTTATTTCGAGTAATAACAAAAATACACTGTTCAAACGGGTCTCGAAACACTTGAACGTATAATGACTATATTAGGAGATAATGACGCAATCATTGACAATAATGTTTTAATGACGTCAATGGGAATTGCGCGGCTTAATATATCTTAGTTAAATCATGTCACATCTTGAGAAATATATATATATATATATATATATATATATATATATATATATATATATATATATATATAGAGAGAGAGAGAGAGAGAGAGAGAGCCTCTCATGCTACTGGTTCTGAGTTCGAATTCCAGTCCCGACAGGGCTTTTATAAGGATGTGAATAAATGTGGATTCACTCACAACCTCTTCCCCGGGTATGTGAGACCGGTAAGCCAAAGGGTGGCCACCATATTGACAAAGTCTCGATGTTGGGAAGAGGTCGACTAACGCGTTTGCTCGCGGTCTCAACCCGTTTGTTATTATGAGTCGCCGAATTTCCTGTCGACCCGTGTAACATTTTTGAGGGTAAACGAATGAAATAATAAAAGAGAGAACACGAACAAGCTTATATTAATTAAAATAAGACAAAATACTGTTTATAGTGTGCAAGGTGGTGATTCTTCCTATCCGTGATGACTTCCTTCCCTCTCCCGTCTGCGATGTTCCTTTCTTTCCTTCTGCGACTCCTACTCCATGCAACAATCTTCTAGGATGGTGTGCGAGTTGCGATTAGACGAAAAATATGCGACATTCAGCGACAACCAACTTAATTAAACACCGCCTACACTCGCGAGTAAATCCATTAACTCTCTCACAATCCCAGAATGCCCTCTGCTCAGCGGTAACTTAACAGCTGATTCAAATAGAATAAAACAATTGACTGTAGCTCTTGCACATAAGGAATCACAAAACAGAACGAATAAAATTAAAAATGGAGAAATATAAACATATGACTAATTCTTAACACTCGCAAAAACGTCTGGGTGTGTGTGTGTGTGGTAGTAACTCTAGCGCTAAAACGACAAGTCTTATAAAACTGAAATTTCATATTTAAGGCAACCATACGTCCGAGATGTTACAAAAACTTTTTCATCAAAATCAGCTAATCAGAAGAGTCAATTTATACTAAGCATTTATCACTTTTTTACGATTTTCCTCAAAAACGGCTCTAACGATTTTGATTAAACTCGCTATATCGATGTAAAATTTAATGTAGGTTTCATTTTGATTTAAACAGTCTGACAGGGCTTTAATGCAGATATTTCAAAATTTCTTCCTCTAATGTACCTTTAATTTTGTAGATTTGAAAAAAATAACCACATCATCTGATTAGCAAGCTAAAAAAAACAGGTAAATATAGAAGTTGAACGAATTCGATATCCATCCTAACGAGAAAACTGCAAAAATATTTTTTTAATGTAGTTTTTTGAACTTAAGAACAGTAATATACGTGTATAACATACCGTTGGAATGCTAAACATTTTAGAAAAAATATTATCTTATACATACTATTATAAACGTTAATCGCACAATCTCAGGACCACGTTTTTACGTCCCCTTCGAAGGACGTGATAACTAAGTTTTTTTTTACTGTCTTAACATTTTTTTTTTTTTTTTTTTGCAAAGCAATGTTAATTGAAAAATCTGGTTTGCTTTCACTTACCTCCATTATTTATATCAATTCAAGAATTTATAAACAAATTTATTAACGAAAATAAATTGTTAAAGAATTATTCAAATTGGATTTTAATAGAAACGTGTGTATTATTAAATAATCTAATATATTATTATATACGGCAAACGTCTTACATGGAATCCTCACACGAGACCAAAACGACAAGAAAGTGCCCGTAGATACAGATTACAACACTTACTAGACAAACGTTCAAAACTTCCAATTCACTACAAAAAGCTCATTTATGCTACCGTTATCAGACCCATCTGAACATATGGAATCCAGCTTTGGGACTAAGACATCTAATTCCAATCCTTACAATCCGAAATCCTTCGCAAAATCCTAAATGAACATAAGAACAGTAATATACGTGTATAACATACCGTTGGAATGCTAAACATTTTAGAAAAAATATTATCTTATACATACTATTATAAAAGCTAACGGAGAGTGATGAAAAGCCGATAAAACAAACTGATTGTCGTAGATAATAATATATTAGATTAATTAATAATATACATGTTTCTATTAAAATCCAATTTAAATAATTCTTTAACAATTTATTTTTGTTAGTAAATTTGTTTAAAAATTCTTGAATTGATATAAATAACGAAGGTAAGTGAAAGCACACCAGATTTTTTAATTAACATTGCATTGTAAAAAAAAAAATAAATGTAAAGACAGTAAAAAAAAAAACTTAGTTAACACATCCTTCGAAGGGGACGTAAAAACGTGGTCCTGAGATTGTGCGATATCCGATTAGCATTAATTTGTATAAATAGAAGATAAACAGACGAAAGACGAATACCGCCTGTATCTCTGGTTTAGAATATTTTACTTACGTTAGTTTCTTCTCCACGCGTTTGTTTCAGATGATTTTAATATTATGTGTGTTAACTTGTAGTATCAGTTAACAAGATTGTAAGATTTAATAAACAATAATAAAAGACAAAGAAGAAGCTTACCGATGTGCTCTGAGATATTGAACAATTACCAATCAGGCAGACAAGTGAGCGATGTTGACTAGCAGCCGAACAGTAGCAACTCCTGACAGGAGGCATATCGCCCCGATAGCAGACAATGCAACCGTTCCAAGGATGCTCAGGCCACCGTATAATAGGCCGGATCTACGCTTCTCTCTTTAGGGGTCAATTACACCTTTATGTACGCACATATATCTATAGGTAGTTGTGTGTGTATGTATATATATATATATATATATATATATATATATATATATATACATACAATATCACAGGGCCTCCTCCAATCACGGCTATTTCAGCTTTTTTGGGGTGTTTATTTGTTGGTTTATTCACTAATCGGACGATGCTACAGTGGGAGTTCTAAATTTTGCCTATCCAGGTTTAATTATATAGTGATCTTTCATGACATCGCGCAGGCTCGGGACTACAGTTTTACGTCCCCTACGAAAGACGGCATAACTCAGGATTTTTCACCCCCTTTAAGAAATCATAGCGACGTCAACCGGGTTTGAACAGTAACCTTGGTAATAGAAGACTGTCATACTTATCCACTACACCACAGGAGAAACTACTATACAAAATATGATTTATCACATAATGAAAATTAACATAAAAGGTTCATAAATATAATCGAAAAAAGGTGCAAAATGCATGGTATAAAGTGGCTCTTCTGGTAAGCTCATATTAATGAGAAAGGTTTTGTAATGTCTCGGGCGTATATTTGTCTTAAATATGAAATTTTAGATTCATAGGACTTAGACCCTAGAACCCGTATTTCCGTTGAAAATTGGAATTCTAAAATTTTCTCGATCGCAATACTTTCCCTTACTTTATATAGTAAGTGAAAGTAAAAATACAAGTAAATGTTTACAACTTAGCTCCACAATCCCTGAATGGAGTTCGTAATTAAAAGAGCTATATCTATATAAAAATTGAGATAATCAGGGATTTGTTGAAGGTTTTGCTGGTTAATAAATTACTGGCATAGGAGATTTTTCGGAAGATTTACCGATTTCACAGATTGGTTGCTTTGAAGTTTTTAAGTGTTCCGTAAGAACTAAATCTGTACAGGAGTATTGCGAGCTAATTATAACACGTTCTCATCGAGTTTGCTTCCGAAAAAAGATTTTTGGAGTGCTCTTTGGCTAGTAAATGTTTGATTGCTGTGTCAGCAACTCCGAAATAAACCCACTGTCTTAAATCAAATGATTCACCGATAGTTTTATCGCCTTCTATTTTCAAACACCATTAATCAAATGCACTTACCTATACGTGAAATATATCAATATTTTGAATTCCAGTTTTCAAAAGAAATACAAGGTTTTTGGAATAACCCTGAGAACTTCCGCAAAAAGGTCCGTGTATAATTGATATTTCATTAAAACAATTTCTTGCTCTAAATTACCTTTATTACTTTCATTTAGTATATATAGTAAGGGAAAGTATTGCGATCGTGAAAATTTTCGAATTTCAGTTTTCAACGGAAATACGCGTTTTAGGGTCCCCTGAGTCCAAATAACCAAGTCCCGCAAAAAGGTCTGTGTATGTGTGTGTGTGTGTGTGTAACTCCCGGACGGAAGGGGTAAGTCCTATGAAACTGAAATTTCATATTTAAGACAAATATACAATTAATAAGATAAATATACAATTACAGACAAATATATCTTGTTACCAAAG